>CM059264.1:13627733-14953106 GCA_030347555.1 Lablab purpureus
GGGCCTGGGCCCTGGGCCTGGGCCCTGGGCCTGGGCCTGGGCCACTGGGCCTGGGCCTGGGCCACTGGGCCTGGGCCACTGAGGCCTGGGCCCTGGGCCTGGGCCTGGGCCTGGGCCTGGGCCTGGGCCTGGGCCACTGGGCCCTGGGCCTGAGCCCTGGGCCTGAGGCCTGGGCCTGGGCCTGGGCCTGAGGCCTGGGCCTGGGCCTGGGCCCTGGGCCTGGGCCTGGGCCACTGGGCCTGGGCCTGGGCCTGGGCCTGGGCCTGGGCCCTGGGCCACTGGGCCTGGGCCTGGGCCCTGGGCCCTGGGCCTGGGCCTGGGCCTGGGCCTGGGCCTGGGCCACAGGCCTGGGCCTGGGCCTGGGCCACTGGGCCTGGGCCTGGGCCCTGGGCCTGGGCCTGGGCCTGGGCCCTGGGCCTGGGCCCTGGGCCTGGGCCTGGGCCTGGGCCACTGGGCCCTGGGCCTGGGCCTGGGCCTGGGCCTGGGCCCTGGGCCTGGGCCTGGGCCTGGGCCTGGGCCACTGGGCCTGGGCCTGGGCCACTGGGCCTGGGCCCTGGGCCTGAGGCCTGGGCCTGGGCCTGGGCCTGGGCCTGGGCCTGGGCCCTGGGCCTGGGCCTGGGCCCTGGGCCTGAGGCCTGGGCCCTGGGCCCTGGGCCTGGGCCCTGGGCCTGGGCCTGGGCCACTGGGCCTGGGCCTGGGCCTGGGCCACTGGGCCTGGAGCCCTGAGGCCTGGGCCTAGGCCTGGGCCTGAGGCCTGGGCCTGGGCCACTGGGCCTGGGCCTGGGCCTGGGCCTGGGCCTGGGCCCTGGGCCTGGGCCCTGGGCCTGGGCCTGGGCCCTAGGCCTGGGCCTGGGCCTGGGCCTGGGCCCTGGGCCTGGGCCCTGGGCCCTGGGCCTGGGCCTGGGCCCTGGGCCCTGAGGCCCTGGGCCTGGGCCTGAGGCCCTGGGCCTGGGCCTGGGCCCTGGGCCTGGGCCACTGGGCCTGGGCCTGGGCCTGGGCCCTGAGGCCTGGGCCTGGGCCTGGGCCCTGGGCCTGGGCCCTGGGCCTGGGCCCTGGGCCCTGGGCCACTGGGCCTGGGCCTGGGCCCTGGGCCCTGGGCCTGGGCCTGGGCCTGGGCCCTGGGCCTGGGCCTGGGCCTGGGCCACTGGGCCCTGGGCCTGGGCCCTGGGCCTGGGCCTGGGCCCTGGGCCTGGGCCTGGGCCCTGGGCCTGGGCCTGGGCCCTGGGCCCTGGGCCTGGGCCTGGGCCCTGGGCCTGGGCCTGGGCCTGGGCCCTGGGCCTGGGCCTGGGCCCTGGGCCCTGGGCCTGGGCCCTGGGCCTGGGCCCTGGGCCCTGGGCCACTAGGCCACTGGGCCTGGGCCCTGGGCCTGGGCCTGGGCCCTGGGCCTGGGCCTGGGCCCTGGGCCCTGGGCCCTGGGCCTGGGCCTGGGCCACTGGGCCTGGGCCTGGGCCTGGGCCCTGGGCCTGGGCCTGGGCCCTGGGCCTGGGCCACTGGGCCCTGGGCCTGGGCCTGGGCCACTGGGCCCTGGGCCTGGGCCTGGGCCCTGGGCCTGGGCCTGGGCCTGGGCCACTGGGCCTGGGCCTGGGCCTGGGCCCTGGGCCTGGGCCTGGGCCTGGGCCTGGGCCCTGGGCCTGGGCCTGGGCCCTGGGCCACTGGGCCCTGGGCCTGGGCCTGAGGCCCTGGGCCTGGGCCTGGGCCCTGGGCCTGGGCCCTGGGCCTGGGCCCTGGGCCTGGGCCTGGGCCCTGGGCCCTGGGCCTGGGCCTGGGCCACTGGGCCTGGGCCTGGGCCCTGGGCCCTGGGCCTGGGCCTGGGCCTGGGCCACTGGGCCTGGGCCTGGGCCTGGGCCCTGGGCCCTGGGCCTGGGCCCTGGGCCTGGGCCTGGGCCTGGGCCTGGGCCACTGGGCCTGGGCCTGGGCCTGGGCCCTGGGCCCTGGGCCACTGAGGCCTGGGCCACTGGGCCTGGGCCCTGGGCCTGGGCCCTGGGCCTGGGCCCTGGGCCTGGGCCTGGGCCACTGGGCCTGGGCCACTGGGCCTGGGCCTGGGCCCTGGGCCTGGGCCCTGGGCCTGGGCCTGGGCCCTGGGCCTGGGCCCTGGGCCACTGGGCCTGGGCCTGGGCCCTGGGCCTGGGCCCTGGGCCTGGGCCTGGGCCTGGGCCCTGGGCCTGGGCCCTGGGCCTGGGCCACTGGGCCTGGGCCTGGGCCTGGGCCCTGGGCCTGGGCCTGGGCCTGGGCCACTGGGCCTGGGCCTGGGCCTGGGCCTGGGCCACTGGGCCTGGGCCCTGGGCCTGGGCCACTGGGCCCTGGGCCTGGGCCACTGGGCCTGGGCCCTGGGCCTGGGCCTGGGCCTGGGCCTGGGCCCTGGGCCTGGGCCTGGGCCTGGGCCTGGGCCTGGGCCTGGGCCTGGGCCACTGGGCCTGGGCCACTGGGCCTGGGCCTGGGCCTGGGCCACTGGGCCACTGGGCCTGGGCCTGGGCCTGGGCCACTGGGCCTGGGCCTGGGCCCTGGGCCCTGGGCCTGGGCCTGGGCCCTGGGCCTGGGCCTGGGCCCTGGGCCTGGGCCCTGGGCCACTGGGCCTGGGCCACTGGGCCCTGGGCCTGGGCCTGGGCCTGGGCCCTGGGCCTGGGCCCTGGGCCTGGGCCTGGGCCTGGGCCTGGGCCACTGGGCCACTGGGCCTGGGCCTGGGCCTGGGCCTGGGCCTGGGCCCTGGGCCTGGGCCTGGGCCACTGGGCCTGGGCCCTGGGCCACTGGGCCTGGGCCTGGGCCTGGGCCACTGGGCCTGGGCCTGGGCCCTGGGCCCTGGGCCTGGGCCTGGGCCCTGGGCCTGGGCCCTGGGCCTGGGCCTGGGCCACTAGGCCTGGGCCTGGGCCCTGGGCCCTGGGCCTGGGCCTGGGCCCTGGGCCTGGGCCCTGGGCCTGGGCCTGGGCCTGGGCCACTGGGCCTGGGCCTGGGCCTGGGCCACTGGGCCTGGGCCCTGGGCCTGGGCCTGGGCCTGGGCCTGGGCCTGGGCCTGGGCCTGGGCCACTGGGCCTGGGCCTGAGGCCTGGGCCACTGGGCCTGGGCCTGGGCCCTGGGCCTGGGCCCTGGGCCCTGGGCCTGGGCCTGGGCCTGGGCCCTGGGCCTGGGCCACTGGGCCTGGGCCTGGGCCACTGGGCCTGGGCCCTGGGCCTGGGCCTGGGCCACTGGGCCTGGGCCTGGGCCTGAGGCCCTGGGCCTGGGCCTGGGCCCTGGGCCTGGGCCTGGGCCTGGGCCTGGGCCACTGGGCCTGGGCCTGGGCCCTGGGCCTGGGCCTGGGCCTGGGCCTGGGCCTGGGCCTGGGCCCTGGGCCCTGGGCCTAGGCCTGGGCCTGGGCCTGGGCCTGGGCCACTGAGGCCTGGGCCTGGGCCACTGGGCCCTGGGCCACTGGGCCTGGGCCCTGGGCCTGGGCCCTGGGCCTGAGGCCACTGGGCCCTGGGCCTGGGCCTGGGCCCTGGGCCCTGGGCCACTGGGCCCTGGGCCTGGGCCTGGGCCTGGGCCTGGGCCACTGGGCCTGGGCCTGGGCCCTGGGCCCTGGGCCTGGGCCTGGGCCTGGGCCTGGGCCACTGGGCCCTGGGCCTGGGCCTGGGCCTGGGCCACTGGGCCTGGGCCACTGGGCCTGGGCCTGGGCCTGGGCCCTGGGCCCTGGGCCTGGGCCCTGGGCCTGGGCCTGGGCCCTGGGCCTGGGCCACTGGGCCTGGGCCCTGGGCCTGGGCCTGGGCCCTGGGCCTGGGCCTGGGCCTGGGCCTGGGCCCTGGGCCTGGGCCTGGGCCACTGGGCCTGGGCCACTGGGCCTGGGCCACTGGGCCTGGGCCTGGGCCCTGGGCCACTGGGCCTGGGCCACTGGGCCACTGGGCCACTGGGCCTAGGCCTGGGCCTGGGCCTGGGCCTGGGCCTGGGCCTGGGCCTGGGCCTGGGCCTGGGCCTAGGCCTGGGCCACTGGGCCTGGGCCTGGGCCTGGGCCCTGGGCCTGGGCCTGGGCCTGGGCCTGGGCCTGGGCCTGGGCCCTGGGCCTGGGCCTGGGCCCTGAGGCCTGGGCCCTGGGCCCTGGGCCTGGGCCTGGGCCTGGGCCTGGGCCACTGGGCCCTGGGCCCTGGGCCTGGGCCTGGGCCACTGGGCCTGGGCCACTGGGCCTGGGCCTGGGCCTGGGCCTGGGCCTGGGCCTGGGCCACTGGGCCTGGGCCTGGGCCTGGGCCTGGGCCCTGGGCCTGGGCCTGGGCCTGGGCCACTGGGCCTGGGCCTGGGCCTGGGCCTGGGCCTGGGCCACTGGGCCTGGGCCTGGGCCCTGGGCCTGGGCCTGGGCCTGGGCCACTGGGCCACTGGGCCTGGGCCTGGGCCTGGGCCTGGGCCCTGGGCCTGGGCCTGGGCCTGGGCCCTGGGCCTGGGCCTGGGCCTGGGCCCTGGGCCTGGGCCTGGGCCTGGGCCTGGGCCCTGGGCCTGGGCCACTGGGCCTGGGCCTGGGCCACTGGGCCTGGGCCACTGGGCCTGGGCCTGGGCCTGGGCCACTGGGCCCTGGGCCTGGGCCTGGGCCCTGGGCCTGGGCCTGGGCCTGGGCCCTGGGCCTGGGCCCTGGGCCTAGGCCCTGGGCCTGGGCCTGGGCCTGGGCCCTGGGCCTGGGCCCTGGGCCTGGGCCTGGGCCTGGGCCACTGGGCCCTGGGCCACTGGGCCTGGGCCTGGGCCACTAGGCCTGGGCCTGGGCCCTGGGCCTGGGCCCTGGGCCTGGGCCTGGGCCTGGGCCACTGGGCCCTGGGCCCTGGGCCACTGGGCCTGGGCCCTGGGCCTGGGCCACTGGGCCTGGGCCTGGGCCCTGGGCCTGGGCCTGGGCCTGGGCCACTGGGCCTGGGCCTGGGCCCTGGGCCTGGGCCTGGGCCCTGGGCCTGGGCCCTGGGCCTGGGCCTGGGCCTGGGCCTGGGCCTGGGCCCTGGGCCTGAGGCCTGGGCCTGGGCCACTGGGCCTGGGCCTGGGCCCTGGGCCTGGGCCTGGGCCTGGGCCTGGGCCCTGGGCCTGGGCCTGGGCCTGGGCCTGGGCCTGGGCCTGGGCCCTGGGCCTGGGCCTGGGCCTGGGCCCTGGGCCTGGGCCTGGGCCTGGGCCCTGGGCCTGGGCCTGGGCCACTGGGCCTGGGCCTGGGCCTGGGCCTGGGCCTGGGCCTGGGCCCTGAGGCCTGGGCCTGGGCCCTGGGCCACAGGCCTGGGCCTGGGCCTGGGCCTGGGCCACTGGGCCCTGGGCCCTGGGCCTGGGCCTGGGCCTGGGCCTGGGCCCTGGGCCTGGGCCTGGGCCTGGGCCCTGGGCCTGGGCCTGGGCCACTGGGCCCTGGGCCTGGGCCTGGGCCTGGGCCTAGGCCTGGGCCCTGGGCCTGGGCCCTGGGCCTGGGCCTGGGCCCTGGGCCCTGGGCCTGGGCCTGGGCCTGGGCCCTGGGCCTGGGCCTGGGCCTGGGCCACTGGGCCTGGGCCTGGGCCTGGGCCTGGGCCTGGGCCACTGGGCCTGGGCCCTGGGCCTGGGCCTGGGCCCTGGGCCTGGGCCTGGGCCCTGGGCCTGGGCCCTGGGCCACTGGGCCTGGGCCTGGGCCCTGGGCCTGGGCCTGGGCCTGGGCCTGGGCCTGGGCCCTGGGCCTGGGCCTGGGCCCTGGGCCTGGGCCTGGGCCTGGGCCACTGGGCCTGGGCCACTGGGCCTAGGCCTGGGCCACTGGGCCTGGGCCCTGGGCCCTGGGCCTGGGCCACTGGGCCTGGGCCCTGGGCCTGGGCCCTGGGCCTGGGCCTGAGGCCTGGGCCTGGGCCCTGGGCCCTGGGCCTGGGCCTGGGCCTGGGCCTGGGCCACTGGGCCTGGGCCCTAGGCCTGGGCCTGGGCCCTGGGCCCTGGGCCTGGGCCTGGGCCTGGGCCACTGGGCCCTGGGCCTGGGCCTGAGGCCTGGGCCACTGGGCCACTGGGCCTGGGCCTGGGCCTGGGCCCTGGGCCCTGGGCCTGGGCCTGGGCCCTGGGCCTGGGCCCTGGGCCTGGGCCCTGGGCCTGGGCCCTGGGCCTGGGCCTGGGCCCTGGGCCACTGGGCCCTGGGCCTGGGCCTGGGCCACTGGGCCTGGGCCCTGGGCCTGGGCCTGGGCCTGGGCCACTGGGCCTGGGCCTGGGCCACTGGGCCTGGGCCTGGGCCCTGGGCCTGGGCCTGGGCCCTGGGCCTGGGCCTGGGCCCTGGGCCTGGGCCTGGGCCTGGGCCCTGGGCCTGGGCCCTGGGCCTGGGCCTGGGCCTGGGCCTGGGCCCTGGGCCTGGGCCACTGGGCCTGGGCCACTGGGCCTGCAGGCCTGGGCCTGGGCCTGGGCCTGGGCCTGGAGCCCTGGGCCTGGGCCTGGGCCACTGGGCCTGGGCCTGGGCCACTGGGCCCTGGGCCCTGGGCCACTGGGCCCTGGGCCTGGGCCTGGGCCACTGGGCCTGGGCCTGGGCCTGGGCCACTGGGCCCTGGGCCTGGGCCTGGGCCACTGGGCCCTGGGCCTGGGCCTGGGCCACTGGGCCTGGGCCCTGGGCCCTGGGCCTGGGCCTGGGCCTGGGCCTGGGCCCTGGGCCTGGGCCTGGGCCTGGGCCCTGGGCCCTGGGCCTGGGCCTGGGCCACTGGGCCTGGGCCTGGGCCACTGGGCCTGGGCCTGGGCCTGGGCCTGGGCCCTGGGCCACTGGGCCTGGGCCTGGGCCTGGGCCTGGGCCCTGGGCCTGGGCCACTGGGCCTGGGCCCTGGGCCTGGGCCCTGAGGCCTGGGCCTGGGCCTGGGCCCTGGGCCACAGGCCTGGGCCTGGGCCTGGGCCTGCCAGGCCTGGGCCCTGGGCCTGGGCCTGAGGCCTGGGCCTGGGCCACTGGGCCCTGGGCCTGGGCCTGGGCCTGGGCCTGGGCCTGGGCCTGGGCCCTGGGCCTGGGCCTGGGCCTGGGCCCTGGGCCCTGGGCCCTGGGCCTGGGCCACTGGGCCTGGGCCTGGGCCCTGGGCCTGGGCCTGGGCCACTGGGCCTGGGCCCTGGGCCTGGGCCTGGGCCCTGGGCCTGGGCCTGGGCCACTGGGCCTGGGCCACTGGGCCTGGGCCTGGGCCCTGGGCCACTGGGCCACTGGGCCTGGGCCCTGGGCCCTGGGCCTGGGCCTGGGCCTGGGCCTGGGCCCTGGGCCCTGGGCCTGGGCCTGGGCCCTGGGCCTGGGCCCTGGGCCTGGGCCTGGGCCACTGGGCCTGGGCCCTGGGCCTGGGCCCTGGGCCCTGGGCCTGGGCCTGGGCCTGGGCCACTGAGGCCTGGGCCTGGGCCCTGGGCCTGGGCCACTGGGCCTGGGCCTGGGCCTGAGGCCCTGGGCCTGGGCCCTGGGCCTGGGCCTGGGCCTGGGCCCTGGGCCTGGGCCCTGGGCCTGGGCCTGAGGCCTGGGCCTGGGCCTGGGCCTGGGCCCTGGGCCCTGGGCCTGGGCCTGGGCCTGGGCCACTGGGCCTGGGCCTGGGCCTGGGCCTGGGCCTGGGCCTGGGCCTGGGCCACTGGGCCTGGGCCCTGGGCCTGGGCCCTGGGCCTGGGCCACTGGGCCCTGGGCCTGGGCCTGGGCCTGGGCCTGGGCCTGGGCCCTGGGCCTGGGCCTGGGCCTGGGCCTGGGCCTGGGCCTGGGCCTGGGCCCTGGGCCACTGGGCCTGGGCCTGAGGCCTGGGCCACTGAGGCCTGGGCCTGAGGCCTGGGCCACTGGGCCTGGGCCTGGGCCTGGGCCTGGGCCTGGGCCTGGGCCCTGGGCCTGAGGCCCTGGGCCCTGGGCCCTGGGCCTGGGCCTGGGCCTGGGCCCTGGGCCACTGGGCCTGGGCCTGGGCCTGGGCCTGCAGGCCTGGGCCTGAGGCCTGGGCCACTGGGCCTGGGCCTGGGCCACTGGGCCCTGGGCCACTGGGCCTGGGCCTGGGCCTGGGCCCTGGGCCTGGGCCTGGGCCCTGGGCCCTGGGCCTGGGCCTGGGCCTGGGCCCTGGGCCTGGGCCCTGGGCCTGGGCCACTGGGCCTGGGCCACTGGGCCTGGGCCTGGGCCTGGGCCTGGGCCTGGGCCCTGGGCCTGGGCCTGGGCCTGGGCCTGAGGCCACTGGGCCTGGGCCCTGGGCCTGGGCCTGGGCCTGGGCCTGGGCCTGGGCCCTGGGCCCTGGGCCCTGGGCCTGGGCCCTGGGCCTGGGCCTGGGCCTGAGGCCTGAGGCCTGGGCCTGGGCCTGGGCCCTGGGCCACTGGGCCTGGGCCTGGGCCTGGGCCACTGAGGCCTGGGCCTGGGCCTGGGCCCTGGGCCCTGGGCCTGGGCCTGGGCCCTGGGCCTGGGCCACTGAGGCCACTGGGCCTGGGCCTGGGCCTGGGCCTGGGCCACTGGGCCTGGGCCTGAGGCCTGGGCCTGGGCCTGAGGCCTGGGCCCTGGGCCCTGGGCCTGGGCCCTGGGCCTGGGCCTGGGCCTGGGCCTGGGCCCTGGGCCTGGGCCTAGGCCACTGGGCCCTGGGCCTGGGCCTGGGCCACTGGGCCTGGGCCCTGGGCCTGGGCCCTGGGCCCTGGGCCTGGGCCCTGGGCCTGGGCCTGGGCCTGGGCCCTGGGCCCTGGGCCTGGGCCTGGGCCACTGGGCCCTGGGCCTGGGCCTGGAGGCCTGGGCCTGGGCCACTGGGCCACTGGGCCCTGGGCCTGGGCCTGGGCCTGGGCCCTGGGCCTGGGCCTGGGCCACTGGGCCTGGGCCACTGGGCCTGAGGCCTGGGCCTGGGCCTGGGCCCTGGGCCTGGGCCTGGGCCTGGGCCACTGGGCCTGGGCCTGGGCCTGGGCCACTGGGCCTGGGCCTGGGCCACTGAGGCCTGGGCCTGGGCCCTGGGCCACTGGGCCTGGGCCTGGGCCCTGGGCCTGGGCCTGGGCCTGGGCCCTGGGCCCTGGGCCTGGGCCTGGGCCTGGGCCTGGGCCTGGGCCCTGGGCCTGGGCCTGGGCCTGGGCCACTGAGCCTGGGCCACTGGGCCTGGGCCTGGGCCTGGGCCACTGGGCCACTGGGCCTGCTAGGCCACTGGGCCTGGGCCTGGGCCCTGGGCCCTGGGCCCTGGGCCTGGGCCTGAGGCCTGGGCCCTGGGCCACTGGGCCTGGGCCACTGGGCCACTGGGCCTGGGCCTGAGGCCTGGGCCCTGGGCCACTGAGGCCTGGGCCTGGGCCTGGGCCACTGGGCCTGGGCCCTGGGCCTGGGCCTGGGCCACTGGGCCTGGGCCTGGGCCACTGGGCCCTGGGCCCTGGGCCTGGGCCTGAGGCCTGGGCCACTGGGCCTGGGCCACTGGGCCACTGGGCCTGGGCCTGGGCCTGGGCCTGGGCCACTGGGCCTGGGCCTGGGCCCTGGGCCTGGGCCCTGGGCCCTGGGCCTGGGCCTGGGCCCTGGGCCTGGGCCTGGGCCACTGGGCCTGGGCCCTGGGCCTGGGCCTGGGCCTGGGCCCTGGGCCACTGGGCCACTGGGCCTGGGCCTGGGCCACTGGGCCTAGGCCTGGGCCCTGGGCCTGGGCCTGGGCCACTAGGCCTGGGCCTGGGCCTGGGCCTGAGGCCTGGGCCTGGGCCTGGGCCACTGGGCCTGGGCCCTGGGCCTGGGCCACTGGGCCTGGGCCTGGGCCTGAGGCCCTGGGCCTGGGCCTGAGGCCTGGGCCACTGGGCCTGGGCCCTGGGCCTGGGCCCTGGGCCTGGGCCTGGGCCCTGGGCCTGGGCCTGGGCCTGGGCCTGGGCCACTGGGCCTGGGCCTGGGCCTGGGCCCTGGGCCTGGGCCTGGGCCTGGGCCTGGGCCACTGAGGCCTGGGCCCTGGGCCTGGGCCTGGGCCCTGGGCCACTGGGCCTGGGCCTGGGCCTGGGCCCTGGGCCTGGGCCACTGGGCCTGGGCCCTGGGCCTGGGCCTGGGCCACTGGGCCTGGGCCTGGGCCTGGGCCACTGGGCCTGGGCCTGGGCCTGGGCCACTGAGGCCTGGGCCTGGGCCTGGGCCTGGGCCACTGGGCCTGGGCCCTGGGCCTGAGGCCCTGAGGCCTGGGCCACTGGGCCCTGGGCCTGGGCCTGGGCCTGGGCCTGGGCCCTGGGCCACTGAGGCCTGGGCCTGGGCCTGGGCCTGGGCCCTGGGCCTGGGCCTGGGCCACTGAGGCCTGGGCCTGGGCCTGAGCCTGGGCCCTGGGCCTGGGCCTGGGCCTGGGCCTGGGCCCTGGGCCTGGGCCCTGGGCCTGGGCCTGGGCCTGGGCCTGGGCCTAGGCCTGGGCCTGGGCCTGAGGCCTGGGCCTGGGCCTAGGCCCTGGGCCCTGGGCCACTGGGCCTGGGCCTGGGCCACTGGGCCTGGGCCCTGGGCCACTGGGCCTGGGCCTGGGCCTGGGCCCTGGGCCTGGGCCTGGGCCCTGGGCCTGGGCCTGGGCCCTGGGCCTGGGCCTGGGCCCTGGGCCTGGGCCCTGGGCCTGGGCCTGGGCCACTGAGGCCTGGGCCTGCAGGCCTGGGCCTGGGCCTGGGCCACTGGGCCTGGGCCACTGGGCCTGGGCCTGGGCCTGGGCCACTGGGCCTGGGCCTGGGCCACTGGGCCCTGGGCCCTGGGCCTGGGCCTGGGCCTGGGCCCTGGGCCTGGGCCCTGGGCCTGGGCCACTGGGCCCTGGGCCCTGGGCCTGGGCCACTGGGCCTGGGCCTGGGCCTGGGCCTGGGCCACTGGGCCCTGGGCCCTAGGCCTGGGCCTGGGCCCTGGGCCTGGGCCCTGGGCCTGGGCCTGGGCCACTGGGCCTGGGCCTGGGCCTGGGCCCTGGGCCTGGGCCTGGGCCCTGGGCCCAGGCCTGGGCCCTGGGCCCTGGGCCTGGGCCCTGGGCCACTGGGCCTGGGCCTGGGCCCTGGGCCTGGGCCTGGGCCACTGGGCCCTGGGCCTGGGCCTGGGCCTGGGCCTGGGCCTGGGCCCTGGGCCTGGGCCCTGGGCCTGGGCCACTGGGCCTGGGCCACTGGGCCCTGGGCCCTGGGCCTAGGCCTGGGGCCTGAGGCCTGGGCCCTGGGCCTGGGCCTGGGCCTGAGGCCTGGGCCTAGGCCTGGGCCTGGGCCTGGGCCTGGGCCTGGGCCTGGGCCTGAGGCCTGGGCCTGAGGCCTGGGCCTGGGCCTGGGCCTGGGCCTGGGCCCTGGGCCCTGGGCCTGGGCCTGGGCCCTGGGCCACTGGGCCCTGGGCCTGGGCCTGGGCCTGAGGCCTGGGCCCTGGGCCTGGGCCTGGGCCTGGGCCTGGGCCTGGGCCCTGGGCCTGGGCCTGGGCCTGGGCCCTGGGCCTGGGCCTGAGGCCTGGGCCTGGGCCTGGGCCACAGGCCTGGGCCTGGGCCTGGGCCTGGGCCACTGGGCCTGGGCCTGGGCCTGGGCCTGGGCCCTGGGCCTGAGGCCCTGGGCCTGAGGCCTGGGCCTGGGCCTAGGCCTGGGCCTGGGCCTGGGCCTGGGCCCTGGGCCTGGGCCTGGGCCTGGGCCACTGGGCCTGGGCCCTGGGCCTGGGCCTGGGCCCTGGGCCACTGGGCCTGGGCCTGGGCCCTGGGCCTGGGCCCTGGGCCCTGGGCCTGGGCCTGGGCCTGGGCCTGGGCCTGGGCCTGGGCCTGGGCCTGGGCCTGGGCCACTGGGCCTGGGCCCTGGGCCACTGGGCCTGGGCCTGGGCCTGGGCCACTGGGCCTGGGCCTGGGCCTGGGCCCTGGGCCTGGGCCTGGGCCTGGGCCCTGGGCCTGGGCCTGGGCCCTGGGCCTGGGCCACTGGGCCCTGGGCCTGGGCCACTGGGCCTGGGCCTGGGCCCTGGGCCACTGGGCCTGGGCCTGGGCCACTGGGCCACTGGGCCTGGGCCTGGGCCTAGGCCTGGGCCTGGGCCTGGGCCTAGGCCTGGGCCTGGGCCTGAGGCCTGGGCCCTGGGCCTGGGCCTGGGCCTGGGCCTGGGCCTGGGCCTGGGCCACTGGGCCTGGGCCACTGAGGCCTGGGCCTGGGCCCTGGGCCACTGGGCCTGGGCCTGGGCCACTGGGCCTGGGCCTGGGCCTGGGCCCTGGGCCCTGGGCCTGGGCCACTGGGCCCTGGGCCTGGGCCTGGGCCTGGGCCTGGGCCTGGGCCCTGGGCCTGGGCCTGGGCCACTGGGCCTGGGCCCTGGGCCTGGGCCTGGGCCTGGGCCACTGGGCCTGGGCCTGGGCCACTGGGCCTGGGCCTGGGCCTGGGCCCTGGGCCTGGGCCTGGGCCTGGGCCTGGGCCTGGGCCTGGGCCTGGGCCTGGGCCCTGGGCCTGGGCCCTGAGGCCTGGGCCTGGGCCTGGGCCTGGGCCCTGGGCCTGGGCCCTGGGCCTGGGCCTGGGCCTGGGCCCTGGGCCCTGGGCCTGGGCCTGGGCCTGGGCCTGGGCCACTGGGCCTGGGCCACTGGGCCTGGGCCTGGGCCTGGGCCCTGGGCCTGGGCCCTGGGCCTGGGCCTGGGCCCTGGGCCTGGGCCTGGGCCCTGGGCCTGGGCCCTGGGCCCTGGGCCTGGGCCCTGGGCCTGGGCCTGGGCCACTGGGCCTGGGCCTGGGCCTGGGCCACTGGGCCTGGGCCTGGGCCTGGGCCTGGGCCTGGGCCTGGGCCTGGGCCTGGGCCTGGGCCCTGGGCCTGGGCCTGGGCCCTGGGCCTGGGCCTGGGCCCTGGGCCCTGGGCCTGGGCCTGGGCCTGGGCCTGGGCCCTGGGCCTGGGCCTGGGCCTGGGCCACTGGGCCTGGGCCTGGGCCCTGGGCCTGGGCCTGGGCCTGGGCCTGGGCCCTGGGCCTGGGCCCTGGGCCTGGGCCACTGGGCCTGGGCCTGGGCCTGGGCCTGGGCCTGGGCCACTAGGCCTGGGCCTGGGCCTGGGCCTGGGCCTGGGCCTGGGCCCTGGGCCTGGGCCTGGGCCTGGGCCTGGGCCTGGGCCTGGGCCTGGGCCTGGGCCCTGGGCCTGGGCCCTGGGCCTGGGCCCTGGGCCTGGGCCTGGGCCTGGGCCTGGGCCTGGGCCTGGGCCACTGGGCCTGGGCCTGGGCCCTGGGCCTGGGCCTGGGCCTGGGCCTAGGCCTGGGCCCTGGGCCTGGGCCTGGGCCTGGGCCTGGGCCTGGGCCTGGGCCTGGGCCTGAGGCCTGGGCCCTGGGCCTGGGCCTGGGCCTGGGCCCTGGGCCTGGGCCTGGGCCTGGGCCTGGGCCTGGGCCCTGGGCCTGGGCCTGGGCCCTGGGCCTGGGCCTGGGCCTGGGCCCTGGGCCTGGGCCTGGGCCTGGGCCCTGGGCCTGGGCCTGGGCCTGGGCCTGGGCCACTGAGGCCTGGGCCTGGGCCTGGGCCACTGGGCCTGGGCCTGGGCCCTGGGCCTGGGCCTGGGCCTGGGCCTGGGCCTGGGCCCTGGGCCTGGGCCTGGGCCTGGGCCCTGGGCCTGGGCCTGGGCCCTGGGCCTGGGCCTGGGCCTGGGCCCTGGGCCTGGGCCACTAGGCCCTGGGCCTGGGCCCTGGGCCTGGGCCTGGGCCTGGGCCTGGGCCTGGGCCTGGGCCTGGGCCCTGGGCCTGGGCCTGGGCCTGGGCCCTGGGCCTGGGCCTGGGCCCTGGGCCTGGGCCTGGGCCCTGGGCCCTGGGCCTGGGCCCTGGGCCTGGGCCTGGGCCTGGGCCCTGGGCCTGGGCCTGGGCCTGGGCCCTGGGCCTGGGCCTGGGCCTGGGCCTGGGCCCTGGGCCTGGGCCTGGGCCTGGGCCACTGGGCCCTGGGCCTGGGCCTGGGCCTGGGCCTGGGCCCTGAGGCCTGGGCCCTGGGCCTGGGCCTGGGCCTAGGCCTGGGCCTGGGCCTGGGCCTGGGCCTGGGCCTGGGCCCTGAGGCCTGGGCCCTGGGCCTGGGCCTGGGCCCTGGGCCACTGGGCCTGGGCCTGGGCCCTGGGCCTGGGCCTGGGCCTGGGCCTGGGCCTGGGCCCTGGGCCTGGGCCTGGGCCTGGGCCTGGGCCCTGGGCCTGGGCCCTGGGCCTGGGCCTGGGCCTGGGCCTGGGCCCTGGGCCTGGGCCTGGGCCTGGGCCTGGGCCTGGGCCTGGGCCCTGGGCCTGGGCCTGGGCCTGGGCCTGGGCCTGGGCCCTGGGCCTGGGCCTGGGCCTGGGCCCTGGGCCTGGGCCTGGGCCTGGGCCCTGGGCCTGGGCCTGGGCCTGGGCCTGGGCCTGGGCCTGGGCCTGGGCCTGGGCCCTGGGCCTGGGCCTGGGCCTGGGCCCTGGGCCCTGGGCCTGGGCCCTGGGCCTGGGCCCTGGGCCTGGGCCTGGGCCCTGGGCCTGGGCCCTGGGCCTGGGCCTGGGCCTGGGCCTGGGCCTGAGGCCCTGGGCCTGGGCCTGAGGCCTGGGCCTGGGCCTGGGCCTGGGCCTGAGGCCTGGGCCCTGGGCCACTGGGCCCTGGGCCACTGGGCCTGGGCCTGGGCCTGGGCCACTGGGCCCTGGGCCCTGGGCCTACAGGCCTGGGCCTGGGCCTGGGCCTGGGCCCTGGGCCCTGGGCCTGGGCCCTGGGCCTGGGCCTGGGCCTGGGCCTGGGCCTGGGCCCTGGGCCTGGGCCTGGGCCCTGGGCCTGGGCCCTGGGCCACTGAGGCCTGGGCCTGGGCCTGGGCCACTGGGCCTGGGCCTGGGCCCTGGGCCACTGGGCCTGGGCCACTGGGCCTGGGCCCTGGGCCCTGGGCCTGGGCCTGGGCCCTGGGCCTGGGCCCTGGGCCCTGGGCCCTGGGCCTGGGCCTGGGCCTGGGCCTGGGCCACTGGGCCTGGGCCCTGGGCCACTGGGCCTGGGCCTGGGCCTGGGCCTGGGCCCTGGGCCTGGGCCACTGGGCCTGGGCCACTGAGGCCTGGGCCTGGGCCTGGGCCCTGGGCCTGGGCCTGGGCCACTGGGCCCTGGGCCTGGGCCTGGGCCCTGGGCCTGGGCCCTGGGCCTAGGCCTGGGCCACTGGGCCCTGGGCCTGGGCCTGGGCCTGAGGCCTGGGCCCTGGGCCACTGGGCCTGGGCCTGGGCCCTGGGCCTGGGCCTGGGCCTGGGCCCTGGGCCTGGGCCTGGGCCTGGGCCCTGGGCCTGGGCCTGGGCCTGGGCCTGGGCCACTGGGCCTGGGCCTGGGCCTGGGCCACTGGGCCACAGGCCTGGGCCTGGGCCACTGAGGCCTGGGCCTGGGCCCTGGGCCTGGGCCTGGGCCCTGGGCCCTGGGCCTGGGCCTGGGCCTGGGCCACTGGGCCTGGGCCTGGGCCTGGGCCCTGGGCCTGGGCCCTGGGCCTGGGCCCTGGGCCTGGGCCTGGGCCTGGGCCACTGGGCCTGGGCCCTGGGCCTGGGCCCTGGGCCTGGGCCTGGGCCTGGGCCCTGGGCCTGGGCCCTGGGCCTGGGCCCTGGGCCTGGGCCTGGGCCTGGGCCTGGGCCACTGGGCCTGGGCCTGGGCCCTGGGCCTGGGCCCTGGGCCTGGGCCACTGGGCCTGGGCCTGGGCCTGGGCCTGGGCCTGGGCCTGGGCCTGGGCCTGGGCCCTGGGCCTGGGCCTGGGCCTGGGCCCTGGGCCTGGGCCCTGGGCCTGGGCCCTGGGCCTGGGCCTGGGCCCTGGGCCTGGGCCTGGGCCTGGGCCTGGGCCACTGGGCCCTGGGCCTGGGCCTGGGCCACTGGGCCCTGGGCCTGGGCCTGGGCCACTGGGCCTGGGCCACTGGGCCCTGGGCCTGGGCCTGGGCCCTGGGCCTGGGCCTGGGCCCTGGGCCTGGGCCTGAGGCCTGGGCCTGGGCCTGGGCCCTGGGCCTGGGCCTGGGCCCTGGGCCTGGGCCACTGGGCCTGGGCCTGGGCCTGGGCCCTGGGCCACTGGGCCTGGGCCTGGGCCTGGGCCACTGGGCCTGGGCCCTGGGCCTGGGCCTGGGCCTGGGCCTGGGCCTGGGCCTGGGCCTGGGCCTGGGCCTGGGCCTGGGCCCTGGGCCTGGGCCACTGGGCCCTGGGCCTGGGCCACTGGGCCACTGGGCCTGGGCCTGGGCCACTGGGCCTGGGCCTGGGCCCTGGGCCTGGGCCCTGGGCCTGGGCCTGGGCCTGGGCCTGGGCCTGGGCCTGGGCCCTGGGCCTGGGCCCTGGGCCTGGGCCTGGGCCCTGGGCCTGGGCCTGGGCCCTGGGCCCTGGGCCTGGGCCCTGGGCCTGGGCCCTGGGCCTGGGCCTGGGCCTGGGCCTGGGCCTGGGCCTGGGCCTGGGCCCTGGGCCTGGGCCTGGGCCCTGGGCCTGGGCCTGGGCCCTGGGCCTGGAGGCCTGGGCCCTGGGCCCTGGGCCTGGGCCTGGGCCTGGGCCTGGGCCCTGGGCCTGGGCCTGGGCCTGGGCCTGGGCCCTGGGCCTGGGCCTGGGCCCTGGGCCCTGGGCCTGGGCCTGGGCCTGGGCCCTGGGCCTGGGCCTGGGCCTGGGCCTGGGCCTGGGCCTGGGCCTGGGCCTGGGCCTGGGCCTGGGCCCTGGGCCTGGGCCTGGGCCCTGGGCCTGGGCCTGGGCCTGGGCCTGGGCCCTGGGCCTGGGCCACTGGGCCCTGGGCCTGGGCCTGGGCCTGGGCCTGGGCCTGGGCCCTGGGCCTGGGCCTGGGCCTGGGCCTGGGCCACTGGGCCCTGGGCCTGGGCCCTGGGCCTGGGCCTGGGCCTGGGCCTGGGCCTGGGCCCTGGGCCTGGGCCTGGGCCTGGGCCTGGGCCTGGGCCTGGGCCTGGGCCTGGGCCTGGGCCTGGGCCCTGGGCCTGGGCCTGGGCCACTGGGCCTGGGCCTGGGCCTGGGCCCTGGGCCTGGGCCTGGGCCTGGGCCTGGGCCTGGGCCCTGGGCCCTGGGCCTGGGCCTGGGCCTGGGCCCTGGGCCTGGGCCTGGGCCCTGGGCCCTGGGCCTGGGCCTGGGCCTGGGCCTGGGCCTGGGCCTGGGCCTGGGCCTGGGCCTGGGCCCTGGGCCTGGGCCCTGGGCCTGGGCCTGGGCCTGGGCCTGGGCCTGGGCCCTGGGCCTGGGCCTGGGCCTGGGCCTGGGCCCTGGGCCTGGGCCCTGGGCCTGGGCCTGGGCCCTGGGCCTGGGCCCTGGGCCTGGGCCTGGGCCTGGGCCTGGGCCTGGGCCCTGGGCCACTGGGCCTGGGCCCTGGGCC
This sequence comes from Lablab purpureus, assembly GCA_030347555.1. Classification (NCBI taxonomy): domain Eukaryota; kingdom Viridiplantae; phylum Streptophyta; class Magnoliopsida; order Fabales; family Fabaceae; genus Lablab; species Lablab purpureus. The sequence continues at coordinate 13,644,744 of CM059264.1, forward strand.
TGGGCCTGGGCCTGGGCCCTGGGCCTGGGCCTGGGCCTGGGCCTGGGCCTGGGCCTGGGCCTGGGCCCTGGGCCTGGGCCTGGGCCTGGGCCTGGGCCCTGGGCCTGGGCCCTGGGCCTGGGCCTGGGCCTGGGCCTGGGCCTGGGCCCTGGGCCACTGGGCCTGGGCCCTGGGCCTGGGCCTGGGCCCTGGGCCTGGGCCTGGGCCCTGGGCCTGGGCCTGGGCCACTGGGCCTGGGCCTGGGCCACTGGGCCTGGGCCTGGGCCTGGGCCTGGGCCTGGGCCTGGGCCTGGGCCCTGGGCCTGGGCCTGGGCCTGGGCCTGGGCCTGGGCCTGGGCCCTGGGCCTGGGCCTGGGCCTGGGCCTGGGCCTGGGCCTGGGCCTGGGCCCTGGGCCTGGGCCACTGGGCCCTGGGCCTGGGCCTGGGCCTGGGCCCTGGGCCCTGGGCCTGGGCCTGGGCCTGGGCCTGGGCCCTGGGCCTGGGCCTGGGCCTGGGCCCTGGGCCTGGGCCTGGGCCTGGGCCTGGGCCCTGGGCCTGGGCCTGGGCCTGGGCCTGGGCCACTGGGCCTGGGCCCTGGGCCTGGGCCTGGGCCCTGGGCCTGGGCCTGGGCCCTGGGCCTGGGCCTGGGCCTGGGCCTGGGCCTGGGCCTGGGCCTGGGCCTGGGCCACTGGGCCTGGGCCTGGGCCTGGGCCCTGGGCCTGGGCCCTGGGCCTGGGCCTGGGCCTGGGCCTGGGCCACTGGGCCTGGGCCTGGGCCTGGGCCTGGGCCCTGGGCCTGGGCCTGGGCCCTGGGCCTGGGCCCTGGGCCTGGGCCCTGGGCCTGGGCCTGGGCCTGGGCCCTGGGCCTGGGCCTGGGCCCTGGGCCTGGGCCTGGGCCTGGGCCTGGGCCTGGGCCTGGGCCTGGGCCCTGGGCCTGGGCCCTGGGCCTGGGCCTGGGCCTGGGCCTGGGCCTGGGCCTGGGCCACTGGGCCTGGGCCTGGGCCTGGGCCTGGGCCTGGGCCCTGGGCCTGGGCCTGGGCCCTGGGCCTGGGCCTGGGCCTGGGCCTGGGCCTGGGCCTGGGCCTGGGCCCTGGGCCTGGGCCCTGGGCCTGGGCCTGGGCCTGGGCCCTGGGCCTGGGCCTGGGCCTGGGCCTGGGCCTGGGCCTGGGCCCTGGGCCTGGGCCCTGGGCCTGGGCCTGAGGCCCTGGGCCCTGGGCCCTGGGCCTGGGCCTGGGCCTGGGCCTGGGCCTGGGCCCTGGGCCTGGGCCCTGGGCCTGGGCCTGGGCCTGGGCCTGGGCCTGGGCCTGGGCCTGGGCCTGGGCCTGGGCCTGGGCCCTGGGCCTGGGCCTGGGCCTGGGCCCTGGGCCTGGGCCTGGGCCCTGGGCCTGGGCCTGGGCCCTGGGCCTGGGCCCTGGGCCTGGGCCTGGGCCCTGGGCCTGGGCCTGGGCCTGGGCCTGGGCCTGGGCCCTGGGCCTGGGCCTGGGCCTGGGCCCTGGGCCCTGGGCCTGGGCCTGGGCCTGGGCCTGGGCCTGGGCCTGGGCCCTGGGCCTGGGCCTGGGCCTGGGCCCTGGGCCTGGGCCTGGGCCCTGGGCCTGGGCCCTGGGCCTGGGCCTGGGCCTGGGCCTGGGCCTGGGCCTGGGCCCTGGGCCTGGGCCTGGGCCTGGGCCTGGGCCTGGGCCTGGGCCTGGGCCTGGGCCCTGGGCCTGGGCCTGGGCCCTGGGCCTGGGCCACTGGGCCTGGGCCTGGGCCTGGGCCTGGGCCTGGGCCTGGGCCCTGGGCCTGGGCCTGGGCCTGGGCCTGGGCCTGGGCCTGGGCCCTGGGCCTGGGCCTGGGCCTGGGCCCTGGGCCTGGGCCTGGGCCCTGGGCCTGGGCCTGGGCCTGGGCCTGGGCCTGGGCCCTGGGCCTGGGCCTGGGCCTGGGCCTGGGCCTGGGCCTGGGCCTGGGCCTGGGCCTGGGCCACTGGGCCTGGGCCTGGGCCTGGGCCTGGGCCTGGGCCCTGGGCCTGGGCCTGGGCCTGGGCCCTGGGCCTGGGCCTGGGCCTGGGCCTGGGCCTGGGCCCTGGGCCTGGGCCTGGGCCTGGGCCTGGGCCTGGGCCACTGGGCCTGGGCCTGGGCCTGGGCCTGGGCCTGGGCCTGGGCCTGGGCCTGGGCCTGGGCCTGGGCCCTGGGCCTGGGCCTGGGCCTGGGCCCTGGGCCTGGGCCTGGGCCTGGGCCCTGGGCCTGGGCCTGGGCCTGGGCCTGGGCCTGGGCCCTGGGCCTGGGCCTGGGCCTGGGCCTGGGCCACTGGGCCCTGGGCCTGGGCCTGGGCCTGGGCCTGGGCCTGGGCCCTGGGCCTGGGCCTGGGCCTGGGCCTGGGCCTGGGCCCTGGGCCCTGGGCCCTGGGCCTGGGCCCTGGGCCACTGGGCCTGGGCCCTGGGCCTGGGCCTGGGCCCTGGGCCTGGGCCTGGGCCTGGGCCTGGGCCTGGGCCTGGGCCCTGGGCCCTGGGCCTGGGCCTGGGCCTGGGCCCTGGGCCTGGGCCCTGGGCCTGGGCCTGGGCCTGGGCCTGGGCCACTGGGCCTGGGCCTGGGCCTGGGCCCTGGGCCTGGGCCTGGGCCTGGGCCTGGGCCTGGGCCCTGGGCCTGGGCCCTGGGCCTGGGCCTGGGCCTGGGCCTGGGCCTGGGCCCTGGGCCTGGGCCTGGGCCTGGGCCTGGGCCTGGGCCTGGGCCTGGGCCTGGGCCCTGGGCCTGGGCCTGGGCCCTGGGCCTGGGCCTGGGCCTGGGCCTGGGCCCTGGGCCTGGGCCTGGGCCTGGGCCCTGGGCCTGGGCCTGGGCCCTGGGCCTGGGCCTGGGCCCTGGGCCCTGGGCCTGGGCCTGGGCCCTGGGCCTGGGCCTGGGCCTGGGCCCTGGGCCTGGGCCCTGGGCCTGGGCCTGGGCCCTGGGCCTGGGCCCTGGGCCTGGGCCTGGGCCCTGGGCCTGGGCCTGGGCCTGGGCCCTGGGCCTGGGCCTGGGCCCTGGGCCTGGGCCTGGGCCTGGGCCTGGGCCTGGGCCCTGGGCCTGGGCCTGGGCCTGGGCCTGGGCCTGGGCCCTGGGCCTGGGCCTGGGCCTGGGCCTGGGCCCTGGGCCTGGGCCTGGGCCTGGGCCTGGGCCTGGGCCTGGGCCTGGGCCTGGGCCTGGGCCCTGGGCCTGGGCCTGGGCCCTGGGCCCTGGGCCTGGGCCTGGGCCTGGGCCCTGGGCCTGGGCCTGGGCCTGGGCCCTGGGCCTGGGCCTGGGCCCTGGGCCTGGGCCCTGGGCCTGGGCCTGGGCCTGGGCCTGGGCCCTGGGCCTGGGCCTGGGCCTGGGCCTGGGCCCTGGGCCTGGGCCCTGGGCCTGGGCCCTGGGCCTGGGCCTGGGCCTGGGCCCTGGGCCTGGGCCCTGGGCCCTGGGCCTGGGCCCTGGGCCTGGGCCTGGGCCTGGGCCTGGGCCTGGGCCTGGGCCTGGGCCCTGGGCCTGGGCCCTGGGCCTGGGCCCTGGGCCTGGGCCCTGGGCCTGGGCCTGGGCCTGGGCCCTGGGCCCTGGGCCTGGGCCCTGGGCCTGGGCCCTGGGCCTGGGCCCTGGGCCTGGGCCTGGGCCTGGGCCTGGGCCCTGGGCCCTGGGCCTGGGCCTGGGCCACTGGGCCTGGGCCTGGGCCCTGGGCCTAGGCCTGGGCCTGGGCCTGGGCCTGGGCCTGGGCCTGGGCCTGGGCCTGGGCCTGGGCCCTGGGCCTGGGCCTGGGCCTGGGCCTGGGCCCTGGGCCTGGGCCTGGGCCTGGGCCTGGGCCCTGGGCCCTGGGCCTGGGCCTGGGCCTGGGCCTGGGCCCTGGGCCTGGGCCTGGGCCCTGGGCCCTGGGCCTGGGCCTGGGCCTGGGCCCTGGGCCTGGGCCCTGGGCCTGGGCCCTGGGCCTGAGGCCTGGGCCTGGGCCTGGGCCTGGGCCTGGGCCTGGGCCTGGGCCTGGGCCTGGGCCTGGGCCTGGGCCTGGGCCTGGGCCTGGGCCCTGGGCCTGGGCCCTGGGCCTGGGCCTGGGCCTGGGCCTGGGCCCTGGGCCTGGGCCCTGGGCCCTGGGCCCTGGGCCTGGGCCTGGGCCTGGGCCCTGGGCCTGGGCCTGGGCCACTGGGCCTGGGCCTGGGCCTGGGCCTGGGCCTGGGCCTGGGCCTGGGCCTGGGCCTGGGCCTGGGCCTGGGCCACTGGGCCTGGGCCTGGGCCCTGGGCCTGGGCCTGGGCCTGGGCCTGGGCCTGGGCCTGGGCCCTGGGCCTGGGCCTGGGCCCTGGGCCTGGGCCTGGGCCTGGGCCCTGGGCCCTGGGCCTGGGCCTGGGCCCTGGGCCTGGGCCTGGGCCTGGGCCTGGGCCCTGGGCCTGGGCCTGGGCCTGGGCCTGGGCCTGGGCCTGGGCCCTGGGCCTGGGCCTGGGCCTGGGCCTGGGCCTGGGCCTGGGCCCTGGGCCCTGGGCCTGGGCCTGGGCCTGGGCCTGGGCCTGGGCCTGGGCCTGGGCCTGGGCCACTGGGCCTGGGCCTGGGCCTGGGCCTGGGCCTGGGCCCTGGGCCTGGGCCTGGGCCTGGGCCTGGGCCTGGGCCTGGGCCTGGGCCACTGGGCCTGGGCCTGGGCCTGGGCCTGGGCCACTGGGCCTGGGCCTGGGCCTGGGCCTGGGCCTGGGCCCTGGGCCTGGGCCCTGGGCCTGGGCCACTGGGCCCTGGGCCTGGGCCACTGGGCCTGGGCCCTGGGCCTGGGCCTGGGCCCTGGGCCTGGGCCTGGGCCTGGGCCACTGGGCCTGGGCCTGGGCCTGGGCCTGGGCCCTGGGCCTGGGCCTGGGCCTGGGCCTGGGCCTGGGCCTGGGCCTGGGCCTGGGCCTGGGCCTGGGCCTGGGCCCTGGGCCTGGGCCCTGGGCCTGGGCCCTGGGCCTGGGCCTGGGCCTGGGCCCTGGGCCTGGGCCTGGGCCTGGGCCTGGGCCTGGGCCTGGAGGCCTGGGCCTGGGCCTGGGCCCTGGGCCTGGGCCTGGGCCTGGAGGCCTGGGCCCTGGGCCCTGGGCCTGGGCCTGGGCCTGGGCCTGGGCCTGGGCCCTGGGCCTGGGCCTGGGCCTGGGCCTGGGCCTGGGCCACTGGGCCTGGGCCCTGGGCCCTGGGCCTGGGCCTGGGCCTGGGCCTGGGCCTGGGCCTGGGCCTGGGCCACTGGGCCTGGGCCTGGGCCTGGGCCCTGGGCCTGGGCCTGGGCCTGGGCCTGGGCCTGGGCCTGGGCCTGGGCCCTGGGCCTGGGCCTGGGCCTAGGCCTGGGCCACTGGGCCCTGGGCCTGGGCCTGGGCCTGGGCCTGGGCCCTGGGCCTGGGCCTGGGCCTGGGCCTGGGCCTGGGCCCTGGGCCTGGGCCTGGGCCTGGGCCTGGGCCTGGGCCTGGGCCCTGGGCCTGGGCCCTGGGCCTGGGCCTGGGCCTGGGCCTGGGCCCTGGGCCCTGGGCCACTGGGCCTGGGCCACTGGGCCTGGGCCTGGGCCTGGGCCTGGGCCTGGGCCTGGGCCTGGGCCTGGGCCTGGGCCTGGGCCCTGGGCCTGAGGCCTGGGCCTGGGCCTGGGCCTGAGGCCTGGGCCTGGGCCTGGGCCTGGGCCCTGGGCCTGGGCCTGGGCCTGGGCCTGGGCCTGGGCCTGGGCCTGGGCCCTGGGCCTGGGCCTGGGCCCTGGGCCTGGGCCTGGGCCCTGGGCCCTGGGCCTGGGCCTGGGCCCTGGGCCTGGGCCTGGGCCTGGGCCCTGGGCCCTGGGCCTGGGCCTGGGCCCTGGGCCTGGGCCTGAGGCCTGGGCCTGGGCCTGGGCCTGGGCCTGGGCCCTGGGCCTGGGCCTGGGCCCTGGGCCTGGGCCTGGGCCTGGGCCCTGGGCCTGAGGCCTGGGCCTGGGCCCTGGGCCTGGGCCTGGGCCTGGGCCTGGGCCTGGGCCTGGGCCTGGGCCTGGGCCCTGGGCCTGGGCCTGGGCCTGGGCCTGGGCCCTGGGCCTGGGCCTGGGCCTGGGCCCTGGGCCTGGGCCTGGGCCTGGGCCTGGGCCTGGGCCTGGGCCCTGGGCCTGGGCCTGGGCCCTGGGCCTGGGCCTGGGCCTGGGCCTGGGCCTGGGCCTGGGCCTGGGCCCTGGGCCACTAGGCCTGGGCCCTGGGCCCTGGGCCTGGGCCTGGGCCCTGGGCCACTGGGCCCTGGGCCCTGGGCCTGGGCCCTGGGCCTGGGCCCTGGGCCTGGGCCTGGGCCTGGGCCTGGGCCTGGGCCACTGGGCCTGGGCCCTGGGCCTGGGCCTGGGCCTGGGCCTGGGCCTGGGCCCTGGGCCTGGGCCCTGGGCCTGGGCCTGGGCCTGGGCCCTGGGCCTGGGCCTAGGCCTGGGCCTGGGCCTGGGCCCTGGGCCTGGGCCTGGGCCCTGGGCCTGGGCCTGGGCCCTGGGCCTGGGCCTGGGCCTGGGCCCTGGGCCTGGGCCACTGGGCCCTGGGCCACTGGGCCTGGGCCTGGGCCTGGGCCTGGGCCCTGGGCCCTGGGCCCTGGGCCTGGGCCTGGGCCTGGGCCCTGGGCCTAGGCCACTAGGCCCTGGGCCTGGGCCCTGGGCCACTGGGCCACTGGGCCTGGGCCTGGGCCTGGGCCTGGGCCCTGGGCCTGGGCCCTGGGCCTGGGCCTGGGCCTGGGCCTGGGCCTGGGCCTGGGCCCTGGGCCTGGGCCTGGGCCCTGGGCCTGGGCCCTGGGCCTGGGCCTGGGCCCTGGGCCTGGGCCTGGGCCACTGGGCCACTGGGCCACTGGGCCACTGGGCCTGGGCCTGGGCCACTGGGCCCTGGGCCCTGGGCCTGGGCCACTGGGCCTGGGCCTGGGCCTGGGCCTGGGCCACTGGGCCTGGGCCTGGGCCACTGGGCCTGGGCCCTGGGCCTGGGCCTAGGCCTGGGCCCTGGGCCACTGGGCCTGGGCCTGGGCCTGGGCCACTGGGCCTGGGCCTGGGCCCTGGGCCTGGGCCTGGGCCCTGGGCCTGGGCCACTGGGCCTGGGCCTGGGCCCTGGGCCTGGGCCTGCAGGCCACTGAGGCCTGGGCCCTGGGCCTGGGCCACTGGGCCCTGGGCCACTGGGCCTGGGCCACTGGGCCCTGGGCCTGGGCCCTGGGCCCTGGGCCTGGGCCTGGGCCTGGGCCTGGGCCCTGGGCCCTGGGCCCTGGGCCTGGGCCTGGGCCTGGGCCTGGGCCCTGGGCCTGGGCCCTGGGCCTGGGCCACTGGGCCCTGGGCCACTGGGCCGCTGGGCCTGGGCCACTGGGCCCTGGGCCCTGGGCCTGGGCCCTGGGCCTGGGCCTGGGCCCTGGGCCTGGGCCTGGGCCCTAGGCCTGGGCCCTGGGCCTGGGCCCTGGGCCTGGGCCACTGAGGCCTGGGCCTGGGCCTGGGCCTGGGCCACTGGGCCACTGGGCCACTGGGCCACTGGGCCACTGGGCCTGCAGGCCCTGGGCCACTGGGCCTGGGCCTGGGCCCTGGGCCTGGGCCCTGGGCCCTGGGCCACTGGGCCCTGGGCCTGGGCCACAGGCCACTGAGGCCTGCAGGCCTGGGCCACTGGGCCACAGGCCCTGGGCCACTGGGCCACTGGGCCTCAGGCCACTGAGGCCCGCAGGCCTGGGCCACAGGCCACTGGGCCTGAGGCCCTGGGCCACTGGGCCTGGGCCCTGGGCCACTGGGCCCTGGAGCCTGAGGCCCTGGGCCACTGAGGCCTAGGCCTGGGCCCTGAGGCCCTGGGCCACTGAGGCCCTGGGCCCTGAGGCCCGAGGCCCGCAGGCCTACAGGCCCTAGGCCACCAGGCCCTGGGCCACTGAGCCTAGGCCACTGAGGCCACTGGGCCTGCACTGGCCCCGCTGAGGCCCTGCAGGCCCCTCAGGCCCTGGGCCACTGAGGCCTGGGCCACTGGGCCCCTAGGCCCTGGGCCCTCAGGCCCTGGGCCCTGGGCCCTGAGGCCCACAGGCCCACTAGGCCACACTGGCGCCTAGGCCACTGGGGCCCTGGGCCCCACTAGGCCCCTAGGCCCCTGCGGGCCACTGGGCCCTGAGGCCCACTAGGCCCTGAGGCCACTGAGGCCACTGAGGCCCACTGGGCCCACTCGGGGCCACTAGGCCCCACTGAGGCCCACTAGGCCCTACTGGGGCCCTGGGCCCTAGGCCACTGGGCCTCTAGGCCCACTGAGGCCCTAGGGCCCCTGGGCCCTGCAGGCCACTGGGCCACTTAGGCCACACTGGGCCCTGAGGCCACTGGGCCCAACTAGGCCACACTGAGGCCCTGGGCCACTGGGCCCACTGGGCCCACTGGGCCCACTGGGCCACTGGGCCCTGCCAGGCCACCAGGCCCCTGGGCCCCACTAGGCCCACTAGGGCCCCTAGGCCCACTAGGCCCACTGGGCCCCTGGGCCCCTGGGCCCACTGAGGCCCCACTGAGGCCCCTAGGCCCCCTGGAGCCACGCAGGCCCCCTGAGGCCCACTAGGGCCCCTAGGCCCCTGAGGCCCCCAGGCCACATTTTGTTGCTTTGGCCCCATTTGATTTAGCCCTGACCCCAGGCCCCGAGCCCACAGCCCCTGACCCCTAACCCCTAACCCGCAGCAGGGCAACAAATGAGTGCGAGGCGACAGGAGACGAGAGCGGCGATATCGATCGGGATGTCGATGGGGAGAAGGTCTGCGGAGTGAGATCGCGGCAAGCTGTTCTCCTCTCGCGACCTCGAATGTTGTTCTCCTCTCGCTGACATCGAGATGCTCCTCTCGCGACCTCGAGCGTTGTTCTCCTCTCGAAGCTATCAGATGCTCCTCTGGCGACCTTGAGCATTTGTTCTCCTCTCGCTGACCTCAAGCATTTGTTCTCCTCTCGCGACCTCGAATCTTTGCTCTCGCGACCCAGAATCTTGTTGTCACGACCTCGAGCATTTGTTCTCCTCAGTTGCCTCGAATCTTCTGCTTGCTGCGACTCTCGAATCTTTGCTCTCGCGACCTCGAATGATGTTCTCCTCTTGCGACCTCGAATGCTTTGTTGTCACGACCTCGAGCATTTGTTCTCCTCTCCATTTGCCTCGAATCGCTTCATTGCGACCTCGAGCGTTGTTCTCCTCTCACGGCTCGAATCTTTTGCTCTCGCGGCTCGAGATCTTCTGCTCGCGACCTCGAATGCTTTGCTCGCGACCTCGAATCTTTGCTCTCCGCTGACCTCGAATCTTTGCTCTCGTGACCTCGAGTCAGCTCTCGCTGACCTCGAACGTTGTTCTGCTCTCGCAGCCTCGAACGTTGTTCAGCCTCGAATGCTGCTCTCGCAGCCTTGAAGCTTTTGGTGCTCGTGGTGCTTTTGTTGTGTTTAGGGTTGGGACCGACTTCACAACATAGACAATGTTTTTAAGTTGTAAGTTCTTTATTTTTTTAAATTAATTTTTATATATTTTTTTATAAAGTTTGATTTGCGTTAATTTTTTTTAAAACTTTGATTGGATTTTTTTTCATTTTTAATCTAATTTTTGTGATACAATTTTTTAATTAAAATAATAATACTAATAATTTAATCAATTTAAGAAATTAAATGAAAAATTGAATAAATAATTTAAATAAATAGTAATGTTAATTCTCTTAATATATTTTTTATTTTAACTAAAATAATCATTTAATTTAAAATAGAACATCAATGTTTATTTACATGTTTTATCTCTTTAATAATTTTTATTCAAACAAATTATATATATATATATATATATATATATATCTTTAATAATTTTTATTCAAATTATATATATATGTGTGTGTATTTTTTATATTTCAAAATTATATTGAACTGATATAATATTTTATTAAAAAACCTTATGTATTAAAATAAATATAAATTTAAAAACTATATAAACATTTTACTTTTAAATTGTTTTTGGATAAAAAAAATAAATCAATTTATTAAAGAATTAATTAACTTTATTCTAATAAAATCATTATTTTATGCATGATATTTTTACCAAGAATTGTTTCATTTTTCTTTTTATGTTATTTATTATTTTTTAATATAAAATATTAAATTTAAAAATAATAATAATAATAATATTTTGATCTTATATATTTATAATTTACAAATTAATTTAGTGATTAATTTTGTTCTATATATTTAACTATTAAATTAATTTTTACATAATATAATCAATAAATTAATCTATAATTGATTTGCCTTTTACAATAGATTAAATTTAGTTTATAATTGTATAAAATGTACTTATGTACTTAATCACAAAAAACATTATTTAAAGTTCAATAATAATAACTATAAAATTAAGTTTTTATTGATGATTGCAAACAAAAGTTTTGTATTCTAATTTTATCAACTATTCTAGATTTATAGTATTATGGTTAGTATTAGTATTAGTATATTAGTAATTAGTAATAAGTAACAATAAATTCAAAAAAATTAATATTAATTGTGATTTATTTTTTTATAGAATTTTTTTTAATATTATTAAAGTAATTAATATTATAAGATTTTAGTAATTAATAATTTATAATTAGAATTGATTGTTAGTAATTTTTAATTATTCTTTTAATTGTTAGTGGCAAAATTTACTACGCAGCACCAACAAAATATAAAACTGCAAAATGAGAATTTAAAACAGCAAAAGAACAATAAAATTAAAATCTGAATGCAGCAACACAAAAATTACTAAAAAAGCAAAAGCAGCAACAACAGCATATATAAAAAATAGGAATAATTGAAATAGAAAACATCAAAATAACAAACAATTAGATAAGTCAATACTGGATACAGATACAACTACAATAAATTAATTAAAATCAATGAAAAGAACAAAAAGTGCAGCAAAACAGAAACGTATATTAAGTCAAAAAATAAAAAGAGAACATACAAAATTCCATAATCATTCAATTCTCTTATAATTAAGGAGAAAAGTGAAAATCAATATAGACATACAAATCTTGATCAAGAAGTGCAATCTTTAACGTTCAAGATAAGAGAATAGAGAACAAACCTGGAAACAATCAATCAATCTCACAATCCATGCTGGATGTTTCGTAATCCAAGAATTCTTCTAATCAACATTGGAATCAAATCAAACTCATCAAAGAAGAGTACAAAATATTGCATAATTGCAAAGGGTAAAAGAAAAGAGAAAAGAGAGAAGAGACAAATGCAAAGATAAATTAGTATCACAGAAAACAATTATAAAATCAAAGTAAGGAAACATACTTGGAATGTTAACCGAAAAAATCAATTCAAAGTGTTTGATCTTCATTATGTCTTTAAGAATCAATCCTCCATGGATGAAGAAACTGATGGGGGAAACAACAACTTGACAACTAATAATACCAAATTATGCAGCGGAAAAATTTCCCCAACTTGCAAAAATCTATGAAGAGCAACAACAACAGACACCAAATATTTTAACGTGGGAAAACTCTCAAAGTGAGAAGTAAAAAGCCACAGGCACAAGCCAGTCAATCAAGCTCCACTATGATCAAATAAGGATACAAGAGAGTCTAATCAAACACATAAACAAATGCTTACAACCAGCCAATACCACAAAACAATAAAGCTTCCAAATTGAAGAACAAAAGAAGAAGAAACCTCAAAACAGAGCTACTGTGCGAAATTCATATCTTCAACTGCAGACTTCCAATTCACGATCCCAACGGTCAGAATGAAGAATCACGTGTTACAGACCTTCTGTAAAATTTCCAGCTCGATCCAACGGTGAACGAAGGGGGAATCGTGATTTTATGGGAACCAGTATGTGTGTATGCGAACCAGTTTTTCTGCACTCTTTTTCTCTTCTTTCTCTTCCCAGTGACTGCGGAAAAGAAACACTCTCTTGACCTAGCTGACCCCTCTCCACTTGTCTTAAGTGAGACAAAATGGGTTTGACAAGTTTGGGTCTTTTAGACACATAGTTGGGAGTCCAACCCAACAGAAACAAGAATAATGAAAAGACAACTTCTAAAGTTGTAAAACTAAACAAAATGATTTCTTTCTCAGTGACTATTTATATCCTAACTAATTTAAAGTAAACATGGACTTTAATTAAGTCTTCAAGCCCAATTACAAAAGTCCAAAACAATAAATTCGCATGGATTTTTATACAAAAATATCAGCAAATTTTTTTCAGTTTCTAAAAATAGTAAAAAATTCTAAATTTAGCAAATGATATGTCCATTTTGAAGCTCTGGAATCAACTAAAAGTTATGACAAAAACAAATAGAAAAGCTCAAATTAACTAAAAAACTAAAAAAAATATGTATATTGAACTTAATTTTTTACAATTAATAGAAAATATTCTAAAAATTGGAAACAAAGCATTTAAGCTTGATTTAAATGTACAATAAGATTATAAAAGTGTACTCAAAATGCGTTATCAAACCCCTAATCTCACTTTTACTTTGGATTATCTAATAATTTGATCAATCTCCATCATGTTCAACCCCTTATTTTGATAAAAAAAATTATGAAATTACATTATTATTATGATTATTTATTCTAAATTATTTTCTTGAAACAAATACAACATAATCAAATACTTAATATTCCCTTTTATTCCATTTCTTCCTCCAATCTTTTTTCTATAGCGAAACTATATAATAAATTTACTAAACATATCACAAATACTAATCTTACTAAAAAATATTACATGATTTCACACTTAATTAAATAAAATCCTGATAGACTCAACCATCTGACTTAGTATATCAAAATGTTAATATGTTTACTACATTCGCGGAATATCTACAACATAAAATTTCTAAACAACTTTCAATGTATCATTATCAACCAATTATAAACATCGATAATCAAATATTTATTTTTATCAAAATTGTATTTCTTTTATCACTATAATTTATTCTTCGAATTTTGTCAACCATATCTTTCTTAAGATACTACGCAATCTCAATCCAAAAATTCATACAAAATATTTCTATATATTTCATTTCTTCCTCCAATCTTTCTATACCCAAACCATATAATAAATTTACTAAAAATATTACATATAAAAAATTTACCCTAAATCTTAATAGTCAAAGATATAATCTAATATATGAAAATACCATTTTTATTAAATCAAAGGAATTATTTAACAGTAAAATTCCTAAAAACAATTTTAAATATGATTATCACCTACTATCAACAACATCAATACTATTATACAAATATGCAATCTCTTTCTCTAAAAACCATTAATAATATCATTATCACCTAACTATCTGTTTCAATAACATTAATGTAATTATCTAAATACCTTATCTCCATGTATAACCCTTTAAGAATATCATTATCACCTAACTATCATCCTCAATAACATCAATATAATGATCCAAATAACTTATCTCCATCTAAAAAAAATTAAGAATATCATTACAACCTCTTAATTAATAAAAACTAATTTTATTAATTGTTACTAATTATTATAAACATTATATATGTTTCACTTAAAATAATTTTTATAATTAATTTTTCACATTTTTAAACATTTTCTTATATTGGCTTTTTGAAAATACATAATTAGAATTATAATAAACAATACCTATTTCTTTACTAAATATTTAACATAAGTATATTAGTATCAACTAATTACTTTTGTCTTTAATAAAAAGAAAATATATTTATTGTATAAATTTTAACTAATAAAAATTAAATAAATTTTCAATTCAGTAAAATAATATTAAATTAAATTTATAAATTTATTAAAAATCATAAAATATATTACAAAAATATATTGTTTTAGTTGTGTTTCTAGGTTAAACCAATATAAATAAATTGATTTTGTTATTTATTCTCTTTTGAAAACAAGACTTGTTATAAATAAAATGCAATTAAATTTGGAATCAAGATTGATAAAGATTACACAATATATTAACAAACGATAATATAATGCATAAAGATCAAGAAAGGAGAGAAAAAAATACTCTCTAATTCAGATCAAACAAATCTTACATCTAGCTAGTATTAGTTGTTTAACCTTAAAACAACTGAATTCTATAATTTTTATATAAGTTTTTATAAGCATATACACATGTAAATGACATACAATATAGACAAATAGCAAATCAACTATTGAACATAGTCAAAAGGATATGGTTCAACCATTGAATCATACCAAGAGGATATACATCATACAACTTTTGAAATCCCTTCAAGAGGACAACAATTCAATCTTGAAAAATCAAGATGATACAAATGGGATCAACCCAAAAGTTCATAAACTAAAAGAATGAAAAAATATTAACGAAGTATTCTCAAGTGATCACATAACCTTTAAAAAATCTTAAAAAAAGCAAAACTGACGAATGAATTCTTGAAAAGATTCTTGTTGCACTCTTGAAACACTTTGAGAAACGTAACACTGTGGAGGGGACTTTTGGCATAACATAAATAATAACATATAGGAATAATAAAATTAACATAAATAAACATTTACATAACATAACAGTATTTTGATAACTTTCCTTGTGTCATTTTTAGTATTTTGATATTGTTTATTTGTCAGTCTTATTGCACCCTGTAGGGCCTTAAAACACTCTTTTTCTTTCTTTCCTTTTCTTAAACACTTTCATTCCACTACTAAGATTTGTTAGAATAATTTATCTTTATTATGTAACTTAACTTGTCTAGATAGGTTAAGTAGTTTGTCCTACATTATTACCTAGATATAGCTTTTCTTTTTCTGGTTAGACTCTTGGTATTCCTGATGTAATATCTCTCTTGTTAAACTCTTGGTATTCTTGATGTATTTTTCTTCTATAAATAAATAAGCCAATAGATGATCAATCTCTGAAGTCATCTTTTATCATATTTTTAGTCTTAAGTAGATTCATTCTTATCAGTGTCTTATGTCCTATTTGGGCTTTAGCATATATGTTTACTTAGGGTCTTTCCATAAACAATTTCATGATCTCATATGCAAGTTGAGAATAATAGATATCTATTAACATCTTGTGGGGGAGTGTTGAATTAAGAGAAAATATTTTATTTAATTAGAAGGAGATATTGTAATCATTACGAGTTTGGTACTGTACGATATTAGAAATCATTACTCTCAAGGGGTAGAGTTCTCTCTCTACATATATCCTCTAGTACTGATTTACAGTGAATCAATTCGACCAAGATCTTTTTTCTCTCATATAGCTAACTCTTTCAAGTCTATGAATCATCATCTCATTTTGTAATCAAATAAAATTATCTATTTTAATTATATTAATCTCTCAAAATTAGGCAGTTGGGTCAGTCTTTGGTGCCAAATTTGGATGAAAGGAAGCGATCTACAGCAAAGGGTTCGGGGTTCTGGGGTTCCAAGTTCCAAGTTTGGGGTTCCAAGTTCAGGGTTCCAGGTTTGGGGTTTGGGTTTTGAGATTCGGGATTCCAGGTTTAGGGTTTGGGTTTTCAGATTCGGGATTCCAGGTTTGGGGTTCGGGGTTGGAGGTTGGAGGTTGCAGGTTGTATGTTGCAGCTTCACATTGCAGGTTGTAGCGTCCAGGTTGCAGGTTGTAGGTTGCAAGTTCCGGGGTCCAGGTTGCAGGTTGAAGGTTCCAGTACCAGGTAGCGAGTGGCAGGTACCGGATACAGGTAGCGAGTACCGGATACCGAGTAGCGGTAGGAGGTAGCGGTAGCGAGGTTGCGGGTTGTAGGTAGCGGGTAACAAGTTGTAGGTTGCGGGTTGCGAGGTTGCGGTAGCAGGTTGCAAGTTGCAGGTTGTAGGTAGCAGGTAACAAGTTGTAGGTTGCAGGTTTCAGGTAGCAGGTTGCAAGTTGCAGGTACCAGGTACCAGGTACCGTATTAGGTACTAGGTAGCAAATAGCACGTAGCAGGTAGCAGGTTGCAGGTAGCAGGTTGTCGGTTGCAGGTAGCAGGTTGCAGGTAGCAAATAGCAGGTAGCAGGAACTAGGTAGCAGGTTGCAGGTTGCAGGTAATAGGTAGCAAGTAACATGTAGCGGGTTGCGGGTTCCAAGTAGTAGGTAGCGAGG
Organism: Lablab purpureus; assembly: GCA_030347555.1. Lineage (NCBI taxonomy): Eukaryota > Viridiplantae > Streptophyta > Magnoliopsida > Fabales > Fabaceae > Lablab > Lablab purpureus. The sequence goes on from CM059264.1 coordinate 13,660,652, forward strand.
TTGCAAGTTGCAAGTAGCGAGTACCAGGTAACAAATAGCACGTGAGCAAGTAGCAAATAGCACGTGCGGTGGCGAGGTAGCGGGTTGCGGGTTGCGAGTGCAGAGTAGCGAGGTTGCGAGGTTGCGGGTTGCGGGTGCGAGATAACAAGTAGCGGGTAGCGGGTAGCGGTAGCGAGGTTGCCGGGTTGCGGGTAGCGGTAGCGAGGTTGCGGGTAGCGAGGAACCAGGTAGGAGGTACCGAGGTTGCGGGTAGCGAGGTTACGGTGCGCGGTAGTAGGTAGCGGGTAGTAGGTAGCGAGTAGCGGGTTGCGGGTTGTAGGCGACTAGTAGCAAGTTGCGAGGTTACAAGTTGCGGGTTACGGTGGCGAGTAGCAGGTAGCGGGTAGCAGGTGGCAGAGTAGCAGGTAGCGAGGTTGCAAGTTGTAGGTTCCGGGTTGCGGTAGCAGTGCACGGTACCGGGTAGGAGGTAGAAGGTTGCGGGTTGCTGCAATGCGGGTGGCGGTAGCGGGTAGTAGTAGGTTGCGGGTTGCGGGTTACGGGTTACGAGTAGCGAGTGGCGGGTAGCATGTTGTAGGTTGCGGGTAGCGAGGTTACTGAGTAGCGGGTTGCGAGGTTACGGAGTGCGAGGTTGCGGGTTACGAGTAGCGAGGTTGCGGGTTGCGAGGTTACTGGTAGATGGTAGCGGATAGCGGTAGCGGTAGCATGTAGCGAGTACCAGGTAGGAGGTAGCGGTAGTCGGTAGCGGGTAGCATGTAGCGAGTACCAGGTAGGAGATAGGAGGCGGCGAGGTTGCGGGTAGCGGGTATCACGTAGCGGGTAGCGGGTTGCGGGGTAGAAGGTACCAAGTACCGGGTAGCGAGGTAACAAGTTGCGGGTAGCAGGGTTGCGGGTAGCGGGTGCGAGGTTGCGGGTAGCGAGTAGCGGGTTGCGGGTACCAAGTAGCGAGTAGCGAGGTTGCGGGTAGCGGAGTAGTAGATTGCGGGTTGCGGTTTGTAGGTTGCGGGTAGCAAGTTGCGAGATAGCGTGTAGCAAGTTGCGAGTAGCGGGTAACGAGGTTACTGGGTAGGGAGGTAGCGGTGTGCAGGTACCAGGTAGCAGGTACCAGGTACCAAGTAGCAGGTAGCAGGTAGCAGGTTGCAGGTAGCAGGTAGCGGGTTGCGGGTAGCAGGTAGCGAGGTTGCGGGTTAGTAGGTTGTAGGTAGCGGGTAGCGGGTTGCGGGTTACTGATTCTAGGTTCCGGATTGCGGTGTAGCGGGTTGCGGGTTTTAGGTACCAGGTACCGGGTTGCGGGTTGCGGGTTGCGGGGTGCAAGTTGCAGGTAGCATGTTGCAGGTAGTAGGTAGCAGGTTGCAGGTAGCAGGTAGCACGTACTAGGTAGCAGGTAGCAGGTTGCAACCACAGATATAATAGTAATAGAAAAATAATTATTATTTAAAGAATAAGAAATAACCCTAAAGTGAGAAAATTTAAAGGAAAATATTACTCTTCACCATTTGATCTAGTTTCAACTTTCCACTCGTAATCTTCTTTTATAATATCATCTATGTATTCTTCTGTGTATGAGAGAAGAGGAGGATGATGTGTTATTTAGATGAGAAAGTTTTTTTTAAACAAAAAATGTATAAAGTTAAAACAATAATAGTAAACATTTAAAGAATAACAAATAATCCTAGAATGAGAAAATCTATAGAAGAACATTACATTTTATCCTTTACCATTTGATTTCATAGTCTTCTTTCATACTGTCATCTACACATCTTTTGTATATGTATTATACTTCTAGTATTGTAGGGTAAAAAACGAGAGAAGAGGAAGATGATAATTTTTTTTAAATAAAAAAGTTTTTAAAAATATATGTGAAAAGTTAAAAAAATATAAAAATAGAGAAGTTAAATTTTTTATCTAATTAAATTTATTATTTATTATTATTTAAAAAATATTTTAAAAAGATAAAATAGAAATATTGAAATGTGTACAACGTAAAGGAGAATTCCCTTTATATGCTTACTCTTGCTACGCACTGCACTTCTGCACTGCACGCACCTGCTATCTGCTGCACTTATGCTGGCTAGTTGCTCTGACGACTGCTGACGCTACGCTACTGCACGCTGCTCTGCTACTACACGCGACTGTTACGCTGCACTGCCAGCACTGTTACTGCTACCTGCTCCCTCCTACCTGCTACGCTACTACCTGCTGCCTGACACTGCTATCTGACACTGCGACCTTGGCACTGCAACATGCGACACGCGGCCTGCGACCTTTCACTGCTGCACATTTACCTACTACTGCTACACGCGCACTGCTACATGCTTCACTGCGACTGCTTACACGCTGCTTGCGACGCTACTGATCTACCGCGGCCTGTTACCTCAAACCTGCTACCAGCTGCTGCAGCTTGCTGCACTGCGACGCTGCGACTGCGACACGCGACTGCGACTGCAGCTAGCTACACTGCTGACTGCTTTACGCTGCACGCCGACTGCAATCACGCATGCGCAACTGCTACACTGCACTGCTACTGCTACATGCTTCGCTACATGGTACATGCTGCACGCGACATGCATGTTGCGAGTAGCGAGTAGTAGGTAACGAGTAGCGAGGTTGCGGGATTAAAGGTTGTAGGTTGCGAGTAGCATGTTGCGGGTTGTAGGTTGCGGGTTGCGAATGCTAGGTTGTAGGTAGCGAGTAGAAGGTAGCGGGTAGGAAGGAGCGGTAGCGGGTAGCGAGGTTGCGGGTTGCGAGTAGCGAGGTTGCGAGTGGCGAGTGACGAGGTTGCGAGTAGTAGGTAGCGAGGTTGCGAGTAGCGGGTAGCGAGGTTGCGGTGGCGGCTAGCGGGTTTCAAGTAGCGAGTAGCGGGTTGCGAGGTAGCAGTAGCGAGGTTCGTTGGTTGCGGGTTGCGGTGGCGAGTAGCGAGATACCGAGGTTGCAAGTAGCAGGTAGCGAGATACCGGGTTGCGGGTTGCGGGTTGCGGGTACCGAGGTTGAAGGTAGCGAGTGCGGAGTAGCGAGGTTCACAGTAGCGAGGTTGAAGGAAGTAGGTAGCGAGGTTGCGGTGGCAGGTAGCGGGTTGCGGTGCGGAGTAGCGAGGTTGCGGGTAGCACGTTGCGGGTTGCGGGTAGCACGTTGCGGGTTGCGGTAGCACGTTGCGGTACCGGTGGCGAGTAGCGAGTAGCGGGTTCCGGGTAGCGAGGTTATGGGTAGCGGTGGCGGTAGCGGGTTGCGGGTACAAGGTTGCGGTGGCAGGTGCGGGTAGCGGGTTGCGGGTAGCGAGGTTGCGGGTAGAAGGTTGCAAGTAGCGGGTTGCGGGTTGCGGGTAACATGTATCGGGTTGCGGTAGCGGGTAGCGGGTTACGAGTAGCGAGGTTTAGGTTGCGAGGTTAAAGGTTACGGGTTAAAGGTTACGGGTTGCGGTCGCGGGTTAAAGGTTGCGGGTTAAAGGTTGCGGGTTGCGGTGGCGAGTGGCGGGTTGCGAGGTTGCGGAGTGCGAGTAGCGAGGTTGTAGTTTGCGGGGTTGAAGGTTGCGGGTTGCGGGATGCGGGTAGCGGGTTGCATTTAGCGAGTACAGGTAGGAGGGAGCGAGTAGCGAGGTTGCGGGTAGCGGGTTGCGGGGTGGCGAGTAGCGGGTTGGCGGTAGCGGGTAGCGAGTAGCGAGGTTGCGAGTGGCGAGTATCAGGTAGCGAGGTTGCGGGTTGCGGGTTGCGAGTAGCGGGTTACTGGTGGCAGGTAGTAAGGCTGCGAGTAGCGAGGTTACGGTTGCGGGTAGCAGGTAGCAGTATCAGGTAAAGGTAGCGAGGTTACGGTTGCGGTGGCGAGTGGCAGTGTCGGGTAAAGGTAGCGGGTTGCGGGTTGTAGGTTGCAGTTGCGGGTAGCGAGGTTGCGGTGGCAGGTAGTAGGTAGCGGGTTGCGGGTTGCGGTGGCGGTGGCAGTAGCAGGTAGCGGTAGCGGGTTGCAAGTAGCGAGGTAGCAGGTAGCGGGTTGCGAGGTTGCGGGTTGCGGGTTGCGGGTTGCGGGTTGCGGTGCGGTGCGGGTAGCAGGTAGCAGGTAGCGAGGTTGCGGGTTGCGGGGTTGCGAGGTTGCGAGTAGCGAGGTTGCGGGTGGCGGGTTGCGGGTTGCGGGTTGCGAGTAGCGGGTTACGAGGTTGCAGGTAGCAGGTTGCAGGTAGCAAGTAGTAGGTAGTAGGTTCTAGGTAACAGGTTGCAGGTTGCAGGTTGCAGGTAGATGGTAGCGAGGTTGCAAGTAGCGAGTGCGAGGTTACGGTAGCGGGATGCGAGGTTCCGAGGTTAAAGGTTGCGGGTAGCGGGTTGCGGTGCGAGTAACATGTTGTAGGTTGCGGGTTGAATGTTGCGAGGTTGTAGGTAGCATGTAGCGGTGGCGAGTCGGAGGGAGCGGGTAGGATGTAACGGGTTGCGAGATAGTAGGTTGCAGGTAGCAGGTTGCAAGTTGTAGCTAGCAGGTTGCAAGTTGCAGCTAGCAGGTTGCAAGTAGTAGGTAGCAAGTTGCGGGTAGCGAGGTTGCGGGTTGCGGTGCGGATACCGGGTTGCGGTGGCGAGTGCGAGATACGCGGGTTGTAGGTTGGAGGTAGCGAGGTTGCGGGTTGCGGGTAGTAGGTTGCGGGTAGCGAGGTTGTAGGTAGTAGGTTGCGGGTGCGAGGTTGCGGTGCGAGGTTGCGGGTAGGAGGTAGCATGTAGCGGTGGCGGTAGCGGGTTGCAGGTAGCGAGGTTGCGGGTAGCAGGTAGCGAGGTTGCGGGTAGCGGGTTGCGGGTTGCGAGGAAGCGGGTAGGAGGTTGCAGGTGCCGAGTAGCGGGTAGCGGGTTGCGGGTTGCGAGGTAGAAGGTTGTAGGTTGCAGGTTGCATGTAGCGAGGTTGCGGGTAGCGAGGTTGCGAGTAGCGGGTTGCGGGTAGCGGGGAGCGGTAGCGGGTTCTAGTAGCGAGGTTGCGGGTTGCGAGTGCGAGGTTGCGGGTAGGATGTAGCGGCTTGCGGTAGCGGGTTGCGGGTAGGAGGTTACATGTTGCGGGTTATAGGTTACGGGTTGCGGTAGCGGGTAGCGGGTTGCGGGTGGCAGGTAGCGGATACCGGGTTGCGGGTAGCGAGGTTGCGGGTTGGAGGTAGCGAGGTGGGAGGTGGGAGGTAGCAGTGGCGAGTAGCGAGGTTGTAGGTTACGAGGTTGCGGGTTGCGAGTAGCGAGGTTGCGAGGTTGCGGTGCGAGTAGCGAGATAGCATGTAGCGGGTAGCATGTAGCGGGTAGCATGTGCGGGTAGCGAGGTTGCAGGTTGCAGGTGGCAGGCAGCAGGTAGCAGGTAGCAGGTTGCAGGTTGCAAGTAGCTGGTTACAGGTTGTAGGTTCCATGTTGTAGGTTGCAGGTTGCAGGTTGCAGGTAGCAGGTAATGAAAAATATAAATTAATATGAAAGAAAATAACTTAAATAATATTTTTTGAAAAAATATAAAATTGGACATGTCTTATATTATTTCCACAACAACTGGACTTATTTACTGTATAAGGTTTGAATTGGACTTTTGAAAATTCGAATCGCACTTGCAATATGTTTTCTTTCTGTATTTTCTCGTGAATTTGATCCCCGAAATATCAAATTCCGAGCATGATTTTAACTTTTTTTGAAGTTTGTTATTTATTATATCATATATCTTTTATTAGATATTTATTTTAAAATTTATATATTATATATTTATTTTAAAATTTAAATGATATTTTTTATTATGAAAATTTTAAATTATTTAATTTAAAATAAAATTAATTACTTATATTATTTTAAAATATAAATTTGTTTATATTATTTATATTTTGAACAATTTAAAAATGTATAATAAATGAAAAATTAATAATTGAATAAATATATAAAAATTTAATAATAAATAAATTAAATTTAAATGATTCATATGTATTGAAAGATTTACAAAGATACATGAAATGAAATATATATTAAAATATACATTGAAATCAAATAATAATAAAATTATTTTAGTATACCGAATTGTGATGATTTTTGTTTTTTTCTATGATCGAAGTGGATAATTTTTTAAAAATCCTTAACTGTTGGCAACACATGTTTGTAATTTCCACAGATAATTTAAACTTTATTCATGTTTAGCTTCATTGGATACTTGAATGAATTTGAATTTTTTTTTATTGTCATATAATTTGTTGCACATCATCATTAATTTTAATTTCAATGGAGTCATGAACTAGTTGTTGACTAACCATTCATAATGGTAATTTATAATTTATTTTGTAATGTGTTTTTTGTCTCTATAATATAGTTCTTTACTTCTTTTATGAAAGAGTTGATTGGAACTCCAGTTGTGTCGAATTGATGACTCACATTTTGTTCTTAATTCCATAATCTTATTATATTGTCCAAGCTATAACTTAAAATATTACAAATTCATACTAATTGCTAAGAGATTTACTCAAAAGGATGACATTGATTATAAGAAAACATTTTCATTAATCTTTAAAAAGGACTATTTCATAATTATCATGGTATTGGTGACTTGTTATGATTTGGAGTTACATCCAATGTATGTGAAAACAGTTTTTCTAAATGGGGATTTGGAGGAAGATGTGTATATGGATCAACCAATGAGATTCATTAAGAAAGGAAAAGAACACATGGTGTGTAAACTTAAGAAATTAATATACGGACTTAAGCAAGCTTCGCGATAATGGTATCTCAAGTTCAACGATATCATTGTGTCCTTTGGATTTAAGGAAAACATTGTTGATCGGTGTATATATATTTGAAGGTCACTGAGAGTAAGTTCATTTTTTTAGTTCAATATGTTAGTGACATCTTGCTTGCAATCAATAATCTTGGTCTTTTAGCACGCAATAATCTTGGTCTTTTAGCACGGACTAAGCAAAGATACATGCGTAATGGTTCATTCGTACTTTCCCTCCAACCATTAGCATGGACTGGACAAGAAAAGCAAGAACAGTGGGAACCGTGGATCAGCGAACAGCAGACAGGGGAACAATGATGTTGTGTTCTCCTATCGAACCAACAAATCTCTTTTGCAAACTCCAAAGTTCAGCCCACTTTGCCATTTTTTATTCTTCTCGACAGTTTCTCATCTCCCTACTCCGACTTCCTTTCTCTTGTCCAGTTTCAGAGATAGGGTCATCAACACAAACTCAAAGGTAGAGTCTTCAATCACACTAGGGTTTAACTCTTTATTTTTTACTCCTCTTTTGCGACATTGGACTCTTGGGTCTCCCTTTAAGTCCAACAACTTTTTTTTGTATAAAACAGACCCAACAACTTCTTTTTCATGTAAGAAGCATATATATCATATACTCAACTAAAGTAATGATAAATGAAAAATAATATCAAAAAATATTTTACAAAATAATAGGATAAACTAATAATAATATCATACAATCACTCTTTTTAATTAAGTGATTGATATTAATTCATATATTCATGTATTTTAATATATTTATATTTAAATATATGTTAATTCTAAATGTTCATGAATCTCACGATTCAAAATATAAACTCTTTGATACAACTTATGTATCTCGATTCAACTATCATGATTGGCATCATCTCATATTTTGACAACGTTATTATTGTGCTAGAAAAAATCTAAAAATATAAATTTCATTTTTTGTTTGTCTTCTACTATTTTGTCTCAACTTATATTTTGTTGCAGGTTGAAGGTTGCAGGTTCCAGGTTGCAGGTTTCAGGTTCCGGGTTGCAGGTTGCAGGTTCCAGTTTGCAGGTTCCAGTTTGCGGGTTCCGGTTTGCGGGTTGCATGTTGCGGGTAGCGAGGTTGTACGTAGCGAGGTTACGGGTTGCGGGTAGCGAGGTTGCGGGTTGCGGGTTGCGAGGTTGCGGGTTGCGAGGTAGCGGGATGCGGGTTGCGAGTACCAAGTTGCGAGGTTCAGTTGCGGGTTGCGAGGTTACGAGGTTGCAAGTAGCGGGTTGCGGGTTGCGAGGTTGCGAGTAGCGAGGTTGCGGAGTAGCGAGGTTGCGAGTAGCGGGTTGCGGGTTGAAGGTCCACGGGTAGTAGGTTGCGGGTAGCGAGGTTGCGGGTTCAGGTAGCGAGGTACCAGGTTGCGGGTTGCGGTTTGAAGGTTCTAGGTTCCGGGTTCCGAGGTTCCGGTTTGCGGGTTCCGGTTTGCGGTTTGCGAGTTCGAGGTTCCGAGGTTGCGGGTAGCGAGGTTGCACGTTGCGAGGTTGCATGTTGCACGTTGCACGTTGCGGTAGCGAGGTTGCGAGGTTGCGAGTAGCGGGTTGCAAGTTGCACGTAGCGGGTTGCGAGGTTGCATGTAGCGATTTGCGAGGTTGTAAGATTGCGGCTTCCGAGGTTGCGAGGTTGCGAGTAGCGAGGTTGCGAGGTTGCGAGGTTACTGAGTTGCGGGTTTCATGTTGCGGGTTGCGGTTGCGAGTAGCAGGTAGCATGTTGCGGGTAGCGAGGTTGGAGGTAGCGAGTTGCAAGTAGCGGGTAGCGGTGAGCGAGGTTGCAAGATTACGAGGTTACATGTTGCGAGGTTGCGGGTTGCATGTTGCATGTTGCGAGGTTGCTCGGTTCCAGGTTGCAGGTTCCGAGGTTGCGATTTCTAGGTTGCATGTTCCGGGTTTGAGGTTCCAGGTTGCAAGTTGCACGTTGCAGGTAACAGGTTGCATGTTGCATGTTGCATGTTGCGAGGTTGCAAGTTGCGAGTAGCGAGGTTGCGGGTTGCGGGTTTCGGGTTGCACGTTGCACGTTGCGGGTAGCGAGTAGCGGAGTGCGGGTTGCGGGTTGCGGGTTGCGGGTTGCGGGTAGCGAGGTTGCGAGGTTGAAAGTTGCGGGTAGCGGGTTGCGGGTTGCATGTAGCAGTGGCAGGTGCGAGGTTGCGGGTAGCGAGGTTGCGGGTAGCGGGTTGTAGGTTGTAGGTTACGGGTTGCGGGTTACGAGGTTACGAGGTTGCGGGTTGCGAGTAGTAAGTTGCGGGTGCGAGGTTGCGGGTGGCAGTGCGAGGTTGCGGGTTGCGAGGCGGCGAGTAGCGAGGTTGCGGGTTGCGGAGTAGCGGGTTGCGGGTTACGAGGTTGCGGTGCGAGTGCGAGTGCGCGGTAGCGGGTTGCAAGTAGCGGGTTGTAGGTGCGAGGTTACTGGGTTGCGGGTTGCGGGTGCGAGGTTGCGGGTTGCGAGGTTCTTGGTAGCGGGTTGCGGGTTGCGGTAGCAGGTGCGAGGTTGCGGGTTGCGGTGCGAGGTTGGAGTGCGGTAGCGAGGTTGCGGGTAGCGAGTGCGGGTTGCGGGTTGCGGGTTGCGGTGGCGAGTAGCGGGTTGCGGGTAGCACGTTGCGGGTTGCGAGGTTGTAGGTTGCGGGTTGCGGGTTGCATGTAGCGGTTTGCGGGTTGCGGGTTGCGGCTTCAGGTTGCGGCTTCAGGTTGCGGCTTCAGGTTGCGGCTTCTAGGTTGCAGGTTGCAGGTTACAGGTTGCAGGTTTCATGTTGCAAGTTGCAGATTGCAGGTTGCAGGTAGCAGGTAACAGGTAACATGTTGTAGGTAGCAAGTTGGAGGTAGCAGGTTGGAGGTTGCAGGTAGCAGGTAGTAGCGAGCATGTTGCAAGTTGGAGGTTGCATGTTGCAGGTTGCAGGTTCCATGTTGCAGGTTGCAGGTTCCAGGTTGCAGTTTCTAGGTTGCATGTTCCGGGTTCGAGGTTCCAGGTTGCGGGTTGCACGTAGCAGTGCAGTGGCGAGTGAGGTTGTAGGTTGCGGGTTGCGGGTTGCGAGGTTGCACGTTGCGGTAGCAGGTAGCGAGGTTGCAAGTAGCGGGTAGCGAGGTTGCGGGTTGCGAGTTGCGAGGGAGCGAGGTTGCGGTTGCATGTAGCGGTAGCGGTAGCAAGTAGCGGGTTGCGGGTTGCGGGTGGCAGTGGCGGTGGCAGTGCGGTAGCGGGTAGCGGGTTGCGGGGTTGCGGGTAGCGAGGTTGTAGGTTACGGGTTACGGGTTGCGGGTTGCGGGTGCGAGGTTGCGGGTAGCGAGGTTGCGAGTAGCGAGGTTGCGGAGTAGCGAGGTTGCGGAGTAGCGGGTTGCGAGGTTGCGAGGTTGCGGGTGGCAGTGGCAGTAGCGAGGTTGAAGGTTGCGGGTAGCGGGTAGCATGTTGCGGGTTGCGGTAATAGGTAGCGGTGGCGAGTAGCGGGTTGCGGGTAGCGAGGTTGGAGGTTGCGGGTTACGGGTTGCAAGTTGCGGGTAGCGGGTTGCGGGTTGCGGGTAGCGAGGTTGCGGGTAGCGGGTTGCGAGGTTGAAGGTTATAGGTTGCAAGTTGCGGTGCGGGTTGCATGTAGCGGGTAGCAGGTAGCGAGGTTGCGAGGTTGCGGGTTACGAGGTTGCGGGTTGCGGGTTACGGGTTGCGGGTTTCATGTTGCGAGGTTGCAAGTTCCGAGGTTGCGAGTAGTAGGTTGCGGGTTGCGAGTAGCGAGGTTGCGATTGCGGGTTGCGGGTAGCGGGTTGCGGGGTTGCGGGTTGCGGGTAGCGAGGTCTGCAGTAGCGAGGTTGCGGGTAGCGAGGTTGCGGTAGCGAGGTTGCGGGTAGCGAGCGGCGAGGTTGTAGGTAGCGAGCGGCGAGGTTGCGGGTAGCGAGTAATAGGTTGCGGGTTGCGGTGTGCGAGTAGCATGTTGCGGGTTGCGGGTTGTATGTTGTAGGTTTTTGTTTTAATTCCCTGAAGTAAACTAGATGATGAAACTTATAAGATCATTATTGTTGACATCTTTTAGATTATATAGTGTACTTGCTCTTATTGTAATTAGTAAAAAATTTTATGTCTTATCTCTTATTTTTTCAGTAGCTCTTTAATGATAGATAGCTTAATTTTACAGTAGTGTAGTTGATAACCTTTCACGTTTGGTAATGTATAAAAGTAATTATTTCTCAAAAATTAATCTTTGAAATGTAATCTATATTATAAAAATCAGTTTACTTTAAGGCCTTGTTCCCTTTTGAAGATGGAAATGAGGGAGAGGAAAAGAGTAGATTTGAAAGGAAAGAGAGTGGAAAGTGAAGTTGTTTCTTTTAAGGGAAAGATAGTGGAAAGTGAAGAGAAAGTTTGTGAAAGTTTGTGAGTAATATGATTGATGTGATAATTTAAAATTAATTTTGTAATTGATAAAATGAAAAAGTGAGTGAAAAATGAAAAATAATTTTTCTAAAATGTAAATTAAACATAAAAATTTAAATTAAATAAAAAATTATTATAAATCTTTAATATATAAAAATTACTTTTTAACTAAATGTTAAATTATATATAAAATATTTTATTTAATATTATTTTTATTATTGATTATTATTTAAATTTATTTACATAATTATTATTCATTTAATATTTATTATTATACAAATTTATTTTTACAATTAAATTTTTAATTTAAAATAATCTTTTAATATATTTTATACATATTTTTTATTATATATTATAATATAAAATTAATAATGGTATAATCAATTGTTATAACATTTTGATTATTATTATTATTCATAATTTTAATATTCTTATTTTTATTAAAAATTTATTATTTTTAAAATTTTATTATTATTGATAAATTTATTATTCATAATTATATATTTATTTAATTATATTAAGTAATAAAAATAATAAATAAATAATATAATATAAATATAATAAAATATTATACGTATAATCGATTATGTAATACATAATCGATTAGCCTATAATATTTTATTATATTTTTATATCTTTCTTCGCAAATTTTCGCTCTTTTGCGAAGAAAGAGCGCGGCTCAAATTTTACGTTGTTTTTCGTGTTTTTTTTTTATTTCTTAACTTTATTATTATTTTATTTTTCGATTTTCACACTTTCTTTCTTCTCTTTCTTTCCACGCAAATCCGTTGTTGGACAGGAACAGAACATAAGTTTTATTTTTATCTATTTTTATTTTTGTTTTGCATTTTTGGGCTTTTTTTTTACTTTTAGTTCAAAAGTTGAAGAATTTTTTTATTTTGATCTAATCTTCATTTTGGTATATGTTATTTTTAAAATTTGAACATATTTATCGAAAATATTATCAAGAAATAATTTAATTAATTAAAATAAAAAATAAATACATGTAAAATTGCGTATTAGAAAAAAGCCATTCATTTTATAAAATGTAGAATTGTGATAAAATTGAAAAAACTAAAATAATATATTAGAATTCAAAGAGAAGTAAAATTACAATTTATGATTTTTTAGAAAATTTGGAAAAATAAACAGACAATACAAAAGTAAAGAGAATAAAAATGCAGTCCCTATAATAGTTCTCCAACTTTTTATGGGCCAGTCTAATGTGTGAGAGCGCATTGGACTTTTGGACTCAATAGTCAAACGTGACTTTAATTGTCCAACACTGAAGGCGCAGGGCGAGAGGAGAGAGAGGGGGAGAGTGTGAGACTAAAGAAGAGGAGGGAGGTAAAGGGTTGATTTTGTTGTTGAATCTAGAATGTTCCGAAACCAGTACGACACGGACGTGACGACATGGAGCCCCGCGGGCGGCTGTTCTAGGTCGAGTACGCGATGGAGGCGGTGAAGCAGGGCTTTGCGGCGATCGATCTCCGTTCCAAGACGCACGTGGTTCTCGCATGCGTCAACAAGGCCAACTTCGAACTCTCCTCGCAGCAGAAAAAGATCTTCAAGGTCGACAACCACATCGGTGTATCAACTATAACTATACCTACGAGTCCCCTCTCCCCGTCGGCAGACTTGTCGTTCAACTTGCTGACAAGGCACAGGTCATCATTCCCCCCTCCTTCTACCTAGGGTTTGTTTTTCTTCAGCTACAGAAATAATTACTATTACTCGTATTTTAGTTGTTGTAATTGGAATAGGTCGTCTAGTGTTCCGCTGTTTAATTTCGATTTTAGGTCATGCGATTAAACTGCGAATTGCATGTTGTATGTTTGTTAAAATTCGGAACTGTGAATGCATTTCATTTTTCCTTCTTATTTTTCTTTATTTTTAGATTTTGGGTTGGAACTGATTCATAAGCATGTTTCTAAGCTGTAAATTTTTTATTTTTTTAAATTAATTTTTATATATATATTTTTTATGAACTTTGATTTGGGTTAATTTTTTTTTAAAACTTGGATTTTTTTTTTCATTTTTTTTACCAATTTTTTATAATACGATTTTTTAATTAAAATGATAATAATAATTTAATCAATTTAAAAAATTAAATTAAAAATTGCATAAATAATTTAAATAAATAATAATTTTAATTCTCTTAATATATTTTTTATTTTAACTAAAATAATCATTTAATTTAAATTAGAACATTAATATTTTTAAAAATATTGTTTATTTACATGTTTTATCTCTTTAATAATTTTTATTGAAACAAATTATATATATATATATATGTTTAATAATTTATATTCAAATTATATATATATATGTGTTTTTTATATTTCTAAATTATATTAAACTGATATAATATTTTATTAATAAAAATTTTATGTATTAAAATAAATATAAATTTAAAAACTATAAAAATATTTTACTTTTAAACTGTTTTTAGATAAAAAAATAAATCAATTTATTAAAGAATTAATTAATTTTTTTAATAAAATCATTATTTTATGTATGATATTTTTACGAAACATTGTCTGACTTTTTTTATGTTATTTATTATTTTTTAATATAAAATATTAAATTTATAAATAATAATAATAATATTTTAATGTTATATATTTATAATTTATAAATTAATTTAGTGATTAATTTTGTTTTACATATTTAACTATTAAATTGATTTTTATATAACATAATCAATAAATTAATCTATAATTGATTTGCCTTTTACAATATATTAAATTTAGTTAATAATTGTATAAAATGTACTTATATATTTATTTACAAAAATCAGTATTTAAAGTTTAATAATAATAAAATAAATTTAAAACTTATTCACAAATCAAAAATAGATTTTGACTAATAGTAAAAATATATTGAATCCAATATTAAATTAGAAAAACTAAGAGACAAAAAGAAGAAATATTTTGGAAACCATGAACTTAACCGCCCAATCTTACTGAAAACCTGTTTACCGCCTAAACTTTCCCGCCTAAACTTAAACAGTCCGGAAGTAGAGAGACACAGTATGAAAATCTCATCTCCTATTGTGAATTCTGAAAAAAAATAAAAATGGTATCTGCAACAAACCCTAACCCTAAACCCAAGAATGTTTACCACATCGGAGTTCTGCAAGTAGAATTTCCTTACCCGCCATACGCGTCTCAGTTTGCGTTTATGGGTAGAGTAATTTCTACCCTCAATCAAGCTCAGAGAGAAGGCCACTGTCACGCGTTGCTCGAGTCTCCAACCGGCACCGGCAAGTCCCTTTCGCTTCTCTGTTCATCTCTCGCTTGGCAGCACCACTGTAAGTCTAAACAAGACCACCTCAAGCCCGCCCCGGAGGCAACCGTCGATCCTCTGGCTTATGGCGGCGGATTTGTCCCCGAGGAGCTTTCACTATCTTCTGGTATGCTAATCATCTAGTCTAACAGGTCATATTTCTTTTATTTACTTTTCGTTCTCCTCACCAAATTCTCCCGCCTTTAGCATCAGCAAACCCGGACCGTACGCAAACTGAAGCCAACCACAAGAAGCAGAAGAAAAAGGAAGCACCGACTATATATTACGCTTCGTATGTTTTTTTAACCTTTATCATTTGATTCCTTTTTGCCTGTTGCATTAGTAATTCATGGTATAAAATTGATTTTTTTTCTTTAATTATTATCGTCATTTCACTAAATCAGCATTGCCTTATATTTTAGACATGTTTACGTTATATTGGATGATTCCATTCCAGATTTTCCACTTCATACGGGTATCATCACTTAACTGCCTAATTTTTTGTTATATTGTACAAGGAGAACGCACTCACAGATTTCTCAAGTAGTTCACGAACTGCGCAAAACTGCATACAGGATACCAATGGCTGTGTTGGTAGGTTGAATCCATTTACTTGATTTAGCTGTCATTTATTTATCCTAACTCGTTCAACTTTTTTGTTATTTTTTCTCCTAAGTAATTTACCTTTTTGTTTTGCGTTTTTAACAATATGAATGGATCTAATGCAAAATATCATATATTTTGATACCATTATGAAGAAATTTCTCCGAAAGGATGTATTTTTAATTTCCTTTGTATTTTTCTAGTACTTTTAATGTTTAGTAATAATCTATATATTCTTTTGTTTGTGAGGCTTATCATATATTAGTTTAAAGCATTGCTGATGAGATACTAATGAAAACCCAACTTATTTGACAAGGCTCCTAATTTAGCAAAGGTTATTGTAAAAGTCAGTATGCATTTTTGCCGTTGATACTCATTATTGGATATGCAAGAAGATATGTTACATTCAATGAAGTAGTATGGATTTGAACATTTTTTCCCTTAATTATTTTGCCAGGCGTCACGAAAACATTACTGCACAAATAAAAATATAATTGGCAGAGAGAATATCAATGAAGAATAGTACTTTTTACCTTGACATTTTTGACTTTCTTAGAATCTCTTTTTTCGTTCTTCAATCTTCATACTGATATTTTTCATAAAATGTTGTCAGTAAACTATTATTGAAAGATCATGCAACAGGGTGTCTAGAATTCAAGTGAGTGCATGCGTGTTTATTGAAAGATCAGGCAACAGGGTGTCCAGAATTCAAGTGAGTGCATGCTCATCCACGCATGCTTCCTTTCTATCTTTTATATTTCTCTTCTTCAAGTGTAACTGAAATAAGAAATGCCCATAAAGTCAAAGGTCATCCATCCCTTCAGAAAGGAGGATGCAATGAGGTGCATGACATAGAAGATCTTGTAAAAGTTGGACAATTGGTCAAAGTTTTGGCCTTTTGGTGTTATTTTGGTCTTTTATTTATTTCTTTAAAGTCTATGCTAAGCTTTGTAATATACAAGTCTTCTGCTGTCTCCACTTTCAGGGTGCTCTTATTATACTGCTCGTTCAATGTCAGATGATGCACAGTTGGTATTTTGTCCATATAACTACATCATTAATCCAGTTATCCGGGCAGCAATGGATGTGGACATCAAAGGAGCCATAGTGATTCTTGATGAAGCTCAGTGAGTTGATGTTTGCTTTCTATTTAGTTGCCAAATCAGTGAAACAGTTCTAGGAGTCCAGTTAAATTGAACTGGATTTATTTTATTTTTTAAGATAGTGTATGGATTGTAGTTATCTATCACACACCATCTGTTGTATGCTAGCCAATGTACAGCTGAAAGACAAATTTGTATAGTTTGGTTGTAATCCATTCCTGTATTTCTCTATGAAATGTCCCTCAAGCACTTGCTCTTTGCAGCAATATAGAGGACATTGGTCGTGATGCTGGAAGTGTGGACATTGAAGAGGATGTTTTGGATAGTATGCTATGAACCTTACATCTTTTATTTTCATCTTCACCAACAATTAAGGCTTACTTTCATGGTCACTACTAATGATGCTTAACTACATGGTCATTCTTTTGAAAGAACTACAAATGGAACTCTAGCAACTTTGTTCAGTTAATGCTGCAATTTACCAACCACTATATGAAATGACACAGGTAATGATGCGATTAGATACTGGGTTTGAAATGTTTGACTTATAAATTTATCCTTAGTGACTATATCTTCAATGTGTGCTGTATTTGTGTAGGGCCTTACTAGTTGGATGGAACAAAAGAAAAACAAGCTTGAAAAACGTGATTTCCACCACTATGTATCGTGGTAAGTTAAAGATTTTGCCATTTTGTGTGCTTCTATTCATTATTATTTTGTGAATGCAATTTTTGCTTTGTATTTGGTTCTTGAAGCTCTAGAATTGTTTTGCTATAGATTTGATATAAACATGCTTTATAGAGTGATATGTGATTGGTAGTTGATTGGAATTTCAATAATCACACTGAATCAACGGGTATTAGTAAATGGGGACTCCACGAGGTTGGGTTAATGCTGTTAACTGTAATCTTGTTGCGTATCAGAATTAAATTCTTTAAATAAAGAAATCAAACTGCATAATCTGAGATAATGGAGGAACTAGGATGATTCTTTGGGAGTATTGCCAGGCCAGCTGACCAAGCTTATATATTGGGGAAAACCATGAGAACAGGTTGATATATTTAGGAAAGCAGCACTGCAAGGCTCATATCTCTAAGAAAGTCTTGGGGCTAGGTTGGTATGCCTAATCTCACTGCAATATTTAAAACAAAGATGGCATGTCTGAGTAGTGGAGATTGACTCAACAAGGAGAAAAAAACATTAACAAAATACTATGTAAAGCACTGGAGAGGTCATGGATGCCAAAATAGAGATCCAAACTTGCTGGAATGACAATGGTTGATTGGCAACAATGGCCAGAAACTATTTGAAACTCTTTGAAACTCTCTGAAGGAGATCAAAACCTTAAGAGGAATATAGGTATCAGGGGATTCTAGAGATTTCACGGTGTATAAAAAACTGATGAAGAAATGGTCAAAATAAAGAACAAGGTCAAGGAATGTGGGAGGGATGACACAATAGCTGGAAAACTGTTTGAAACATGCTTGTAAAATGCATGATGAAGACTAAGCCAAAGAAGAGGGTGGCTAGAATGAAGGGCACACTAGGGCTGAATTTCATGGAATGAACAACAAAACAAAAGGGAGCAAACATGGGGTTGACACAACAGGAGAGACAATTTCAATCTAGAATTTTGAATTTAAAATTAAATTCCAATATTTAGGGAGCTTGGTCTTGGAGTAGGGACGAGATAGGTCATGAAGGATGGTATTGCTTTGATGGTTGTTGGTATTTATTGGAGAAGGAAGTGGAATAAAAGGCTTCAACATGTTCTCAAATCAGAACACTAGTGGTGATGACCACAAGAAGAATGGAGGTTGTGGAAATTTTGGCAAGAAGACGGGTCAGAAAATTTTTTATATTTTGCAGATGAATGCTACAACAATAAAGGAAAGCAAGTGAGGTGGATGAAGCTCAAATGGCACAAAGTGATAAAGATGACTCTGATTCTGATTCAGATAATTTTTTTCTCATGGTGACAACATCAGATTGTACCAAATCTAATTATTGGTATTTGGAGTGTCCAAATCACATGATTGGAAATAAAGGGTGGTTTGTTAATCTGGATGAAAGAGTCAAAAGAACAGCGATGTTTGCATAACACTGTTGTAGTTGAAGGGATGAGCAAATTTTTTATTCAAAGAAAAGATGGAAAATAATCATTCATAAAATGTTCTTTATGTGCCACAAATGAAGACCAATTTGTTAAGCCTTGGGCTACTATTGTAGAAAGGATATGCCATGAATATGGAGCAGAATATGAAGGTTAATTTGTTAAGCCTTGGGTTACTATTGTAGAAAGGATATGCCATGAATATGGAGCAGAATATGATGAAGGTTTATGACAGGAAGAGAACACTAATTTTGAAGGCTTCTCTATCAAATAACTGAACCTTTGAAATTGGAATTCAGATTGGTGAAAGTCATCCTTTTGCAGCTATCACGGAAGATCAGAGTAGGCTTTGGCACCAAACATTTGGACATCTAAATTTTAGAAGTCTGAGTCTACTAAATATGAAAGGGATGGTGCATGGCTTGCTCTCTATCGAGCAACCAAAGGAATTATGTGAAGGTTCTCTACTAGGCAAGCAGACCATAAACTTCTTCAAATCCAACATTCCAGCAGCAAAAACACTATTGGAAGTCATCTATTCAGATGTGTGTGGACCTATGGAGGTATTTTCCCTTGGAGTTAATGCTATTTCATTTTTTTTGTTGATGGTTTTACTAGAAAATTGTGGGTTTATTTGATTAAAAGAAAAGGTGAGGCATTTGAGGTGTTTAGAAGGCTGAAGACAATGGTGGAGAAACAATGTGCGCTATCTATCAAAGTTCTTAGAACAGATGGTGCTGGTGAATACACCTTAAATGATTTTCATTCCTATTGTGATAAGAAAGGAACAATTTATGAGGTTACTGCTCCATATACTCCTCAACATAATGGAAAAGCTGAATTCCATAGTTCAGCAGCTTGGGGACATTTTGGGTTCTATTGCATTGCTGAGAGGCTATCAGCATTATTATACTAGGAAAGGATAAAAAGAGATGTCCAATAGTTTGTGGAGCCATCTCTCATACCATACCCTCTCACATTTGGTCTAACATCTATGTGGATTTTGTAGAAGGCTTACTAAAGGCAGGAGGTAAGGAAATAAGTTTAATTGAGGTGGATCCCACTACTGCGTACTCCCATTTATTCAGTTAAGTAATCCCTCATTTCATTTGAGATATTGTTCATTTACATGGATTTCAAGCTAGTGTGGTGATTGACAGATACAACATTTTTCTAAGCCATTTTTGGACCAAACTATCAAAGATACAAGGTGAAACACGTTTTTCTTTTGTGTGGGAGCGGGGATGTACTGTTGAAGCCCCTATTAGGAAGATGAATCATCGACTTTAATTATACTAATATCTTATCATAATTCAAAGTAAAGAAAGAAACAAATGATGGGATTATAAGGAAATATGGAACCAATCCTAGTAGATAATATGGAAACTGATCTTAAGATATTCTAAAATATAATTGAAATACTATTGTATATTCTTCATATATTCCAATGTACCTCTTTATCATCTAACTCAACAAAATTTATACGTAGTTATGACATATTTGCCTCAATATTTTCGTGGAACGTTACTTAGACAACAATGGGAGCACGAGGAATAAGCAAGCAGAGGTTGATACTTTGGTAAATTCTGGTGGTAGCATACATGACTGATATGCTTTAATGTGGAAACAACAAATGGACAGGTGGGGCTTAACCCTTGTCTGGTTGGTTGTGCATGAATTGATACAAGAAATATATTAAACAACTTACCTATTACAGGAGAAGGCAATTAGCCCAGCTTGGCTCTGCAACAGGAGTCTATAAAACACTTGTGAAGTACCTTGTTGGTGTACCTCAGGTATGGCTATCTTAAATTGTTTAATACAAGGTTGTGGCGGCCTATTTTTTTTTTTATGTTTGGCATCCATTCTTTCATTTTGTCTACTTAAATCAGTTTATGCAACTTATTTTAGCTTATACATTTGCTTTCAATGTTTTAAAATAATGGGTCTAGCTCCTTCTTTCAGGTTTCTCTGATAATATTAATTTGTTACTGATATCATCATTTATATTTTTCTGATTAATTTGTTTGTATTTGAACTAACTTGTGTGTACTTGGATAGGCACCGGTTATCTTAACTCATTCCAAGGCATTTTTTTGAGTTGTAGGTATTACTTGATTTTACTCGCCAGATAAATGATGACGATGGATACAGAATTATTGTTTTCAATGTTGTTTAAGTTTTCTCTCTTTTTATTTGCATATGATAATAATTAATAATATATGAATAAGATTCATATGAGAACTCTTATTTACTGGCAGGTTCATGGAGGAACAACGTCAGCTCTATGGACCACCCTTGTACAGTCTCACCTCTATGATTCTTTCGGTTCGACTCTTCCTTTCAATATCATGGGCACGATATGATACTAAGAAGTTGTAAGATACATTTCTTCTTTGGTATTTTAATTATTTGGTTTTATGGTTGATTTTGTTAAATCACTCTTATTTCTATGAATATTGAGGACAAGCAATTATAAAGTCTAATATCTTAGAATAGGACATGATTTACAGGGATCTTCTTCTAGGCTTGGAAATGACTGCCAAATAAAAAAATGTGATTTCACAACTTCTGAGTTTTATTTTTTTGATTTAATTGCAAGTAACTTAGATAAAAATCAATTGGTTATTGAAAAGACGAACTTCTCAATTGATGATCATCTTTTCTATATAGGATTCTTACAGCTTCAAACATCATGGTGTTTCCTACTTTCTGGCTTTGGCCATGATAGTCTGGCTTGGATTTTTGCAATTGTAAGAGTTAAAAATATTTCTAATATAATTAGTTTGTTCAATGTAACAAGCACCAGTCATCCTGTAACCTGAATTGTGAGTCATGTCATGGAATTGATTGAAGCAGCACTGTCTTGTTCCTTGTTTTCTTTTATATGTTTTTTTGCTTCAGTGATGCTTTAGAACTTATCTGAGTCTGAAGATTATTTTTATCATGATACAAATGTATTTTTGTATTCTTTTATAATGTGGAACACTTTTGTAATACCCTTTCTTCTCTCTCTGTGGGTATAATTTGACAGAGATAGAGAACAAATTGCTATCTTGGAACAAGCTGTTGATGTCTACACCACATAGTTGGAAAGGTTTTTGACATTTATCAGGTACAGTAATGTTCATCTTGATATTTCTCATGATTTAACTTTTGCTATTTATTGTTAATAATTATGGTAAGTTCTTGTCTACTTGACCAGTATCTTTTATTACACAATATTGTTTCCGAACAGAATGCAAGGAAATTCTCTATAGTTTATCATTGTTTATGATATTTTGAGACAGTCGCTTTCCAAATATAGCTGGATATATGTTCTAAAAATGTTCAATTTGAAATACTCGGGTTTGTACTACTGAAATTTAAAATCACTCCTACATCATTCAATGACTTCTTAATAACCCTATGTTGGATTAGAAGTTTCTATCATATATACCATTTACAGAATCTTAGATAAATCCAACATCACTTAATACATTATTCACTGCGAGGATGTAAGCTGGGAAAAGCAATGAGAGGAACGTCAATAGCTACAATACTAATGGTTCAGATCCATAACTTAAATAAACTGCCTAAAGATGCATCACATAAATCCTATTGTTTTCAACTCTCTGAGCAAGGTCTAAGCCATATGTTTCCAAATGTTCCATTTCTGTATATTTTGCTTCACAACTGGCTCCCCCTAACAACCTAAGCTTATAGGTTCACCAAAGTTTTAGTTAATTCAACTAAAGTAAGTCATGCTGATCACTGTCAGTTGTAGCAATATCTTCCACACAATACTAAACGAGAGAAGACAGAGGTAAACTTTTTTGCAACTAATACTAAATTGCTGCACTTTAGTATGGGATTCTACCAAACCAACTATGGAGAGACCTTTAAGTCCATAAAGAAATTCGTTAAGCCGGCAAACCATGGTTTCACAGCAAATCATACCGAACATCTGATCATTGGTATTAAGGGATTTAAAGTGTAGAGAGAGGAAAGGAGAGAATAAAGACAGAATACAATATAATTAATATTGAATTGTAAGAGATGATTTATAAAATAATCTAAAATGTTCCAACGATCGTATTGATATTATGGGATATTCCAACAAAGAACATATTGATTAAAAATGAAATAAACTTAATATCACTTTTGTTTACTCATCTTTCTGCTTGTGTTTTCATGCAGGAAAGATATATCTCCCATTTTAGAAAACTGCACCTGTTATACATGCAAGAATCATACTAAAGCGTACATCAATCACTTATTTAATGTTCATGAAATGCTGGTATAGACTCTACTAGAAATGTATGAATTTCTTTACTTTAAATTGTAGTATTAAACAATAATATTGTAAGATTTGTTTTATACTGAATTTTACAGCCATAATACACCACTACCTAATGTTCTTTCATGTAATAAGAGATGTAATAAAGGATGGAAGATTTAAGAATTTTTGACTGACATTCATGGAGAGCAGGCGTGTGCATCACGAAAGGGAAGCTGTTTGTGCTTGAGGTCCCGTAAGTTTTGGTGTATCTGTCTGGGTTTTAGCTTACATAAATTTTTGTAGTGTAAAATGGTTTGTTTGGCTGTTATTAGATACAATTTATTTGATTGCAGAATTTGTCTTTGATTATTAGTTTTGTAAATAACTTTCGTAATTAGAAATGCTAGCATTACTCAATCTTACAGGAAAAAAGTAAGATTTTTTTTTTTACAACACGTGCAATTTTTATTCAATTTGAATACATAGACTTCAATGTTTTTTTAGGATATTCCTGTGCAACACCCCAACTTTCAAAATTTTGTATCTAGTAAAAAAATCTCTTAAATTAGATGAATCGTAGACGTAAAAACATATAAATTTAAACTAATTTAAAAATCTTCTATCTTATAATTTTTTCTATTTTTTATATATTTATTGTTTGCGAGAATTTTAAATCTTATAGTTTAACTGTTTCAAAAAATTTCTTTAATAAAATTAGAAAAATTTAACACCGATTCACCTTATTAATGTTACACAACCAACTTTTACTTATACTATCAACTGCTTTTAAATATCATTTTGAAAATAAGCCTTTATATTTGCCATTTTGTTATAGCACAGAACTTTATCTCTATTTTTTTTTTCTATTTGCTTATGTGGAATTACTTTAACACAGCAGTAGGCCTTCTTTCTTGTGTTCATGTGGAGTTACTTTTACATAACAAAAGTTAATCGGGCAAAACAATTGGCCAATAAATGTTTTAAATAGTTTTCTTTTATCTCATTGAATAATACGCAAACTTTAAGAAAAAAGATGGTTTGACACGCATAATTTTTTCACCGGTTGAAAATTCTGTTAAATAATAAAATATTAAAATAAGATATTTAACTAAAATATAAATTAATAATTGAATAAAAAATTAATAAAAACAGATATATGATTATCCCAAACTTTAGTACCTTATAAAGCAAAACAGTAAATATTATAAAATTGGAGATAGAGGTAAGAGAGAAAAGTGGTGGCAGCGAAGAGTGTGGGAAATGGCGAGCTTAAGCTGCCTGTGTGTTCCTTTGCCGATTCATGTCCATGGCCGCCGAAGTTCAGAACTCCGCAAAGCCATCTCGACGCTTGACCTGACGCTTACGCTGCCGGCGGAGGAGGGTGGTATCCGTCACAAACTTATCAACTCCTCCCTTCTCCTCAAAGCCTGCATCAGGTCTGGTAACTTGGGCCTTGGTAAACTCATTCACCACAAGTTGATTCGCTCTCGACTCCCCCTCGACACTGTTCTTCTCAACTCACTCATTAGCCTCTACTCTAAATCCGGGGACTGCCAAAACGCGCTTTCAATATTCCAAGGCATGGGCGATAAGAGAGACTTGGTCTCCTGGACTGCTCTCATCTCCTGTTTTGCGAATAACACCATGCACTCCGACGCCCTTCTTACCTTTCTTCGCATGCTCCAACTCGGGATTTATCCCAATGAATATTGCTTTTCCGCCTCAATTCGATCTTCTTCTAATGCTCGATATTTTTCTACTGGCCTTGTAATATTTGCCTTTCTATTGAAGACCGGATACTTTGATTCTCATGTCTGTGTTGGTTGTGCCTTAATAGATATGTTTGCCAAAGGCAGTGGTGATATCCAATCAGCTCGCATGGTGTTTGACAAAATGCGGGACAAAAATCTAGTTACTTGGACTTTGATGATTACTAGATTTGCTCAACTGGGTTTGCTCACCGATGCTGTTGATTTATTCTGCAGTATGTTAGTAAGTGACCATACTCCTGATAGCTTTACTCTAACTAGTCTTTTATCGGCCAGCGTGGATGTGGGATTCTTCTCACTTGGGAAGCAATTACATTCTTGGGTTATCAGGTCTGGACTGGCTTCTGATGTCTGTGTGGGTTGTACTCTGGTGGACATGTATGCTAAATGTGCAGTAGATGGATCAGTAGAAAATTCTAGGAAAGTATTTAATAGCATGCCACGTCATAATGTCATGTCTTGGACTGCTCTCATCTCTGGATATGTACAGGGCAGAGAAGAGCAGGAAGCCATGAAATTGTTTTGTAACATGCTTCTTGGTCATGTTGCACCAAATTGCTTCACATTCTCCACCGTCCTCAAGGCCTGTGCAAATCTTCCTGATTTTAGCTTCGGCAAACAACTTCACGGCCAGACAATTAAACTAGGCCTTTCCGCAATTAATTGTGTGGGGAATTCTCTTATTAACATGTATGCAAGGTCTGGAAGAACGGATTGTGCTCGAAAAGCTTTCAATATCTTATTTGAAAAGAATTTGATTTCGTACAGTACTGCTATTGATGCAAATGCTAAAGAATTTGATTCTGAAGAATCTTTTAACCATGCTATTGAGCACCCTGCTATTGGAGCTAGTCCTTTTACATATGCATGCCTCTTAAGCGGCGCAGCTTGTATAGGTACAATCGGTAAGGGTGAACAAATTCATGCCCTCGTAGTGAAGTCAGGGTTCGGAACCGATTTATGCATTAATAATGCTTTAATCTCTATGTATTCCAAGTGCGGAAACAAAGAAGCTGCCTTGCAGGTCTTTAATGACATGGAGCATCGTAATGTAATAACTTGGACCTCTATAATAAGTGGTTTGGCAAAACATGGATTCGCTACAAAAGCTTTAGAATTGTTCTATGAAATGCTTGAAATAGGTGCAAAGCCTAATGAGGTCACTTATATTGCGGTTTTATCAGCCTGTAGTCACGCTGGTTTGATTGATGAGGCATGGAAACACTTCAATTCTATGCATTACAATCATGGTATCAGTCCAAGGATGGAACATTATGCATGTATGGTTGATTTGCTTGGTCGATCTGGATTGCTTTTAGAAGCTCTTGAATTTATTAGTTCAATGCCTTTTGATGCCGATGCATTGGTATGGCGTACATTTCTTGGTTCTTGCCAGGTTTATCGTAACACCAAGCTTGGGGAGCATGCTGCAAAAATGATTCTTGAGCGGGAACCTCATGATCCAGCTACCTATATATTACTGTCAAACTTGTATGCGTCAGAAGGGAGGTGGGACGATGTAGCAACCATAAGGAAAGTCATGAAACAGAAAAATTTGATAAAAGAAATAGGTTATAGCTGGATTGAAGTCGACAACCAGATGCACAAATTCCACGTAGGGGATACTTCACACCCCCAGGTTAAACAGATATACGATGAACTTGATGAATTGGCTTTAAAAATAAAGAACTTGGGTTATGTCCCAAATACGGATTTCGTTCTTCACGACGTGGAGGATGAACAGAAGGATCACTATCTGTTTCAACACAGCGAAAAAATTGCAGTGGCATTTGCTCTTATAAGTACCCCGAAACCAAAACCTATTAGAGTATTTAAAAATCTTCGGGTTTGTGGGGACTGCCATACGGCAATGAAGTATATATCAATAGTTACTGGAAGAGAGATAGTGGTCAGAGATGCATACCGGTTTCATCATATCAAGGATGGGAAATGCTCTTGCAATGATTATTGGTAAATGATTCCATATACGTCCAACTGTGGTTAGACTTGGAAATTTGAAGGTTTATTTAATGCCTTGTGTACAGGGAAGCTTGGACCCACTAGCTAATTGCTAATGGTGTACCGGCATCTGTCTATCCATCTTTATTTTTTGAATGATAAGGCTCGATGCTGCGTATATGATATAACATTTTCTTGTTTACCGAGGTTGTTTACTTCACATATTCTTCTAAAGTAGCAATTATAATATTCCCAAGCCTTCAGAGATGACAAGGCAGATTGATCTTTGTAAGATCATCTTGTTCTTACTCTTTTATTAGGATGTCCTACGATATTATCTGTTGGATGGTCCTTTGATAAAATTGAATTCCTTTCAACAGGTTCACCGTTCTTCTGTTGGACCATTTAGGGGTTATTTGAATGGTATATTCTATGGACTTCCTCGGTATTTCTTGAAATTCAAAATCAAAGGAATCATGTTGTTCTGCTAATCTCTTATCAAGCTTATGGTGATTGAACCTTATATTAGAATGATTGTCAATAAAGTCTACCTCCTACTTTAAGTTATCAGTTGTGCTGTATGTCATATCTTTCATGAAGTCTATGAGTTTTTTCTCTTTTAGAATCTGGATTCATTTATCTCCCCTACTTTACTCGCACTACTTCTTTCCTCTCCAATATCTTGTTTTCTTAGTCTCGTTCTCGTTTCTATCTCTTAGGTCAAGCATCTTCGGGAATACCCGTCCCCATCTTAGTCAAATACCTTTTCATTCCTTCCGCAAGTTCATATCTTATAAGAATCATCCCTTGTCTTTCTCCCAACCTTTCGGGCAAGCTTATGCTTTATATTCTTACGCTCTCTCTCAGATCATCCAACTAGACATAATCTTGTAAAATTTCATCTTTTTTGCTTATTTTTGTTTATGTTCATAATCTTGTAAAATTTCATCTTTTTTCCTTATTTTTGTTTTTGTTCATAGCACTTACAATTGTAGCAAAATCACCTTTTCTTCATAATCTTTATGCTTTCTCGGTCTGAACTTTTTCTCTTTTCCGTATCTACCATGTTTCTTCAGCATGGTAATAGAGGGGTAAAGGAAGGAGAGAGGAGTTAATTTGTGGGATTGATGATGAGTTCGGACTATGGAACTTCATTTGCAATGAATTTATTTTAATGTTAATTTGTTATTAGGAATGATTTACACCACTTCAACAATATACACAAGGACAAAATTGATTGATAGTTTGTTTCAGATATAACTGAATATATAGTTAAAAACCAAAACATATTTAATTCTGAATTTATTATTAAAAGATCTTTTATGTATTGTATTAATTCATTCTTATCTCGTTATTTATCTATTTTATATGTTATACACTTTCTTAAACAATATTTTAAAATAGATTTTAAACTATTTTAAAAAATTTATTTTAACAAAAGAAATAAAAGTAAATGTTGAAAAATAAATCATTTAAAATAGTTTAATACTAATAATTATATATTCCATAATTTACTTCTTATTCTAATATTTTTTCTATAATTGGTTATGCAAAAGTATTAATACATTTTGAATGATATTTTCTTCAAAATATAAAAAGTTTTAAAATGTGATTTCTTATCATTTTTATAAAAGGTAAGAAACAATGGACTTGTAAAAGTCGAAGACTTCAACATGACAATCTCATTCGCTTTAAATGATAGGCAATTCTTCTTGGACCTCCCAACTTTCTTAAGATGTAAAATTACTAAACTAATTCTATGCTTCTTGCATTTCCATACTTTTACTGTGCATCCTATAAGTCTGTTGAATTTAAAAAATATTCTTAATACAAAACTTTTCTGGAGTGTTCCAGAATATTTTTGGACTAAGTGTTTTCAAATATCTTTTTAAAATAAATGAATCCAGAACACATAAAAAATTGTAAAATCTTTTTTGAAATTTATTATAGAATTCCTTTGCAGGAATACGTAATATTTCAAAGATTTTCATAATACTAAAAGAGTAAAATAATCATTTTTCAAATTATGTGGATGCACTGAAAGATTATGGAGGTGGTGGAAGCACAAGCTATATTAAACAATTATCTTTCTCACTCTACCCAGCACCCAACCCTTCTCTTTTGAATTTAAAAATAACTTTTGAATTTGAAAATAACTTTTGAATTATACAAGTTGTAAAAAAATTGTTTTTGATATTGTACCATCTAAAAATAAATTCTAAATCAGAACTGAATTTTGAATTGTAAAGTTTAAAAAATAAAATTTTGTAACTTTCAAATAATATAATTTAAAAATTTATAAGAAAATGTTTATCTTTCCAAATTGTAGAGTCAAAAAATTATTTCTGATCTCCAAAGTGTAGAATCCTCAAAGCAACAAATTTTGTAAAAACATGACTTTCCAGATTTCAAACGGAATTTTCAGAGATATTGTTTATGATATGGTCTCCCTCTTCCCCTTTTTACCGAACACACTTCTTACAATTGCTTCCAGTGGCTCCTTGTTTGCCCAAACTGTGCCGTTCCACTTTTTTCACTCCCTTCTTCCTAAATCGATCCACCAGTTTCTTCGATTCATCGAAGTCCCCAAATCCAACACTCAAATATATTGATTGGTATGTCAAGAACCGCACACCCTTCGACTCCATCATGCAATTTCTGGTTTAAATACCTAGAGTTCTTACGGAAAGAATTAGTAAAAAAATGTTAACAACAAACTCCTAAAACACTCTTTTGAACATATTCTCTTTTATTGATTGAAAATTATTAAATTAAGTAATCTGTGAACTACAATAAATTTCAACTAATTCAAAAGAGTACCACCGAAAAATGTGTAACAAACAATTCTCATGGATTAACTAATCGAAACAACCGACAGCATGAATACAATTTTATTGCCTTTGCAAAACTTCTAAAGCCTGAAATTCTATAAAAAGGCACAATGTACAACATATACGAATTTATGTTCACAAAAATGATTTAACAACGCAGACTCCATTGTTCTTTTTGCCGGGATCTCATAACAGCAATAAGGATGGATGACAATCAATGCCAATTTCCTCATTGCTTCATAAGTTTGTGTTTCTCCAAATTTGATTTAGCTATGTACAACAAAATAATTCATAATTTTAAGCCAATCTGACAGGCTAAACAGTTTCAAACAGAACTCGGCGTTCCAAGAGTTCTGATAAAACACCCCTCATTTTGTCAACAGAAATAGGTTTTAATACAAGGCCATCCATACCAACCCTCATACAGTTCTCTTTTGTTACCCTTTTGGTGTTTCCAGTAAGAGCAACTATAAGTGGTCTATCTTGATGTTTCGTAAACTTCTCATGTATACGTACTGCTAGTTCATAACCATCTAACCCTGTACAAACATCCATGAAGACCACTTCATGTCCCAGAGAAACAACACGAAGACACTCTTCACTTGAGCTTGCAGTGGTAACATCGCATCCTAAATGCATAAGAAGTCCCTTTGTTACTGTTCTGCTAACCCTGCACACAAGTTTCACCATCAGTCATGAAACGATCAAACAAAACAATAAACTTCAATGGCTTGCTTTGCTTCCTATTTCACACACAGCAATTCTAGCAGCCACTGATCAATTTTGACTTTATTGGAAGTAGAAGGCAAATAACAAGAATAAGACTGCACATTGATAAATTCATATTACATGTAGATTTAGGATACCAATCAAGGGAATTTAACGAATAATTAGTAGAAAACCACATACATTTTTACTTAAATTTAATAGTTCTATTAAATTCAAATTTTAGAATGTATCATGGTAGCAACAATTGAAATTCAAAGCATGACCCAAAGGAGCCATTAGTAATTAGAAGACCATTCACAATGGAAAAGAAAGAAATTAGCAACCTAATTTGTTAGAGATATAAAACTATTCTGGTGCATTCACCTAATGCTTAACCTTTTTAGGAAGGTAAGTTTGTGATATATCAAACCTCTATTAATAGCTAAGATTTCAATGCTTGCCACTACAAGGAAGCGTGAGCCTGTGCTTTGCACATGCTTAAAGTCCAAGTCTCTTCTACAAGAAGATGTTTTAGATGTAGAAATATAACACCATTCATGTGCCCTCCCTTGACTTTTAGAAGAGTTTGCTTTGGCAGCATTTTTCAAAAACATCTTGTAAACTACATTAAAAGATATACATATTCACATTTCTTAAATGAAATGTCCAAATAAAAAAGGCATATAAAAATACGGAAATAAGCATGTAATAGAGCAATTGCTACGGATGTTTCAGATTTAGCTATTGTAAAGAAGGACAATACTTCGAAGGCCAGCAATAAGGTGTGGTTTTAGAAATTCAACAAGCTTTACATCTTCCACAAGAAATCATGATCAATATTAATTCCGTGTCCTAACAAACTAAGTCCAATTAAAAACTTACTTTAAAAAGTTAATAAAAAATGTTACCAGAATTGAATATATGTAATCTCCAAATTCTACATTTCCGTCCATCTGATATGATGCTATGAAGTCCTGAACACTTTTAGAGCTTGTAAATTATAAATTTTAATTGCATAAACCTTGATGTAAGACCTATTTACATTGGATTAGAAACTGGCAATGCCAGCATTCCTCACAGCATCTTGCTTTCAAAAACACAATTGGGTCCCGAGAAATTGGAGCTTGAGCTTAACACAAGTAATCAACCTAAGTTTACTTTTCTATGATATCCCAAAATTCTTTTCAAACTTTTTGGAACATCATATCTCAAGACGTATACATACAAGCTATGCTGCAATTCTAATCCAAGCTTATTGATCTTCATTTCCAAAGACAAGAGTGCTGAAAGACTAGAAACTTCAGGCCTATTGCATTATCAAATTCCAAGTTCAAGATCATTAAAAAATATCGGCTGATAGAATTGGTTATTTTCTTATAAACTGATTTATCCTACTCAAAGAGGTTTTATAAAAGGTAGAAACATATCAGACTGTATAGGTGTTGTTTCTGGAGGGATTAATATTAAAGAGGAAGTGTTTGGCTGGAAATATGGCTATCAAAGCAGACATTAGCAAGGCGTTTGACACCTTGGATTGGGAATACCTCTTGCACGTCTTAAAGCATTCTTTTAGCAATAAGCTTTGCTAAAAGAGAAAAAATAATTTAACCACAAAATGTTCATAGAGCTTAACACAATGCTTCAGCTCACAACTAGAAGATATCATACCTGAGGCAATCAAGCAAAATTTTCAAAGTTAACAAGATCAAAGGATCAGTTCTTATTAACACAACACGTAAAATGTGTTCAAAAGAATGACAAAAAAATAACACATAATCTCCTGATCTGATTAAATGGAGTTTCACTCAGGAAAAAGAAAAGTGCATGTACCTCATAAAGAGTAGAAATTATGTAACACGCAAGAGCAATGATTGGGTTCTCACTCAAATATAAAAGTAGCTATTAACATTGGGCGTGTGTTTGGAATCCCTGTTCATGATGATGTGAAGGAAATAATAATAAGAGTGCATAAAGGGCTCTAATACCATGACAAATTTGTGTATATCATTTATCATGGAGTGAGATTACATATATTTGTATATGACAAAGAGAGAAAAAAACAGAAAATTGTTAGGAGTTTGTTACACCAGATTAAAAGAAAATATTCATGTAATATTATAAGGTTAAGAGAGGGTAATCTGTACATCGATAAGCTTGTTGATTACAGTATTGTACCTTAGAGACTCGTTTGGTGGATAATGTTCCCAAATTTCTTAATCCGAAGTTTTTTAGAGATAAATGTGTTCTACCTTGTTATAGGTTTGTTTCATAGTGGGTTTTGACTTGGCCCTCTCACTTTTTTGTATTGTTTTTCTTTTATGATATTCAGGGTTGCTGCAAATGATTGATGTTGTTTGTGATGCCAATATAGTTGGGATGACAAAAAACATAGTGACGCAATAGCACCAACATTTTATTTAAAAAATAAAAATAAAAACTAGTAGTGAGTAAATGATGTAGAAACAAATTTCAGAGCTAAAGGTACAAGAATGAAGTTGTGACTGACCCATTGTCATCCATGACAAGAACCTTGAGCCCAGCAAAGTTTGTACATCCATGAACATGATTTCCCTGAACTTTAGGTGCTAAAGGTAACTTGAATTCATTTGATCGGTCTGGGATTCCAAGTTTTACAATAAACGTGGCTGTACATCCTTTACCAATACCTTCGCTTTCAATCCAAATATGCCCTTCCATTAGATTTACAAACCTGTTTATAATCAAGTACAAAACATAATCAACAGAAAAAACTCAAATAGGAATTGTAAAAGAAACCCGATACCAATGTGACAATATTCTAAGGAATAGCAAACAAAACATGTGCTTAACATCCTAGTTTAAGGTGAACAAACAAGAATGTAGTACCTCCTACAAATTGCCAAGCCAAGTCCACTTCCAGCAGGATTTCTTGTTGTTAATGATTGGTTTTGTGCAAACTTGGTGAATAACTTTGGGATATCTTGTGGATTAATTCCTGATCCTGAATCTTTTACCTATAATATTTACAAGACTTATACTCCATATTTTAAGTCGGATAACAGACAACGCAATACCCCAGGCAGAATATTATTAACTAAGCTTGAAGAAACAAACCTGTACACGCAAGTAAAAGTGGCTATCACTTGGTACTGGAAGAAATTCAGGAATTCTAGCATCTCTAAAAGATTCAGGCTTGGCAACAAAAGCAGTGATGGAAATGCAGCCCTCCTTCGAGAACTTAACAGCATTACCAACAACATTCAGAATAGTTTGCATGAGACGTTTTTCATCACCAATGGCATACATTGGCAAATCTGAAGCTAAATGTGAAGTGAGTGATAACTTTTTAACAGATGCAACGGGCTTAATCAAGTTAAGGACCTGCAAGCAAAATAACAGGTCTGACCACATCAGGTTTTAACATAAAGTCAGACTAATATAATGGAATTTCAGAATTTAACATCAAGAATTCACCTCTCTGAACAAAGAATGAAGGTTAAATGTTGTTGCTTCAAGTCGAAGACTGCCATCTTCAAGCCGTGAAAGATCCAAAACGTCATTGATTAGGGTAGCCAACAAATTGCTGCTTTTCAATATTGTCTCCACCATTAGACATTGCTCAGCTATCAAATCTGTTTCCTGTAATAATGACGAGAGTGCAATAACTGCATGCATGGGAGTTCTCATCTCATGGTTCATAACAGCTAAAAAGTCATTCCGAGCTCGGATTGCAGTTTCTGCTTCTCTTCTTGCCAAATCCAGCGCAACATTCTGCTCCATGAGCTGATCCCTTGCCCTCATTGACTCTTCTAAAATTGCAGCATGTGAAAGAGCAACAGCTACCTAATGTAGGAGACAATTATCATAATAGGCAATTTGAAGGCACAATCAAATGAAAGACTAATGTGGTAAAAGAAACTGATGGCTCCCACATCATATACTTTTCTTGCAAATGTTTCGTTACATCGTAGTACATCATTTAATCTTTTGATGGTTTCTTTATCATAGCTATTCATAGTGGAAAGCAGGCACACATTCATATGAATTTAGAAAAGATAAACACAACTTGCAATTCACAAAACTATTTGCTGTTTTACTCTAAACCAAAAGAGTAAAAGTCAATTTTTAATAAATTTATCCAAAATCACTTTATGTTTGAAAGAAAGAAAGAGTTATTTATAAAAATGCAGAAACATAACAAATTGAACTTAAGAGAATTTATACATGAAACAGTTATCAAATAACTTAAGCTCATCTATTAGAAATAATAACATACAAATATAAAAAAATCACTGTCACAATTCCAAAATTTAGTAACTTAGCTACAATGTAATGAATGAAGAACATATCAATGTAAAATAATTGGGTGCAATTAAAATGTAAAGGCCAGTAAGATGGAAATAAAATGTGATAGAAAGGTAAGTGAATAAAATGGAAAATTGCTAACCTGGTCGGCAACTACCTCAACCAGTTCTAACTCATGCACATGCCATTGTCTAGCACTATCTGATGGAAGCATCAAAACCATCAAAGCATAATTTCTTGCTGAAACCTCAGGCCAATCATATATTTGGAAATTAGAAAGATGTAGGAGAGGAACTCGAACAGCTACAACTGCCCCAGGCATGTATTTTCCAGCATAAGGTCGTAATCTAGCAACTGGACAATTATGCGAAATCTTTACTGCCCTGTTGCTACTAAATACTTGATTGATCACAGGAAGATGAATGGGTACTGTGTATCCAACTGGGTTGTGCTGTCGCAACGTGTAAGAGAGTTGAAGTTCCAACCCAGTTCGTGTTGGCATCCATAAGGCACATTCCTCTAGTGCCAAAGTTCTACCCAGCTCAACAAGAGTCGTTTTCAGTATTGTGTGTCTATCAAGAGTGCTTCTAATCTCATGAGTCAACATCCTAACATGTCGACCAGTTTCTTCCTGTGTGCGAATCAGACCCATTTCTCTATCGAGCTCTGCAGCCTTGTTCTTCAAAAATAACTCCCTTGTTTTAACACTTAATAAATCAGGAATAATATGTACAAGCATGAGGGCAGTTGCACACGATACCACAGCAGTTAAAACCTTAGCGGTGGTCATTACAACGGCCACAGTTCTTGAATGAATTCTAAAGGTCCATAAGTTAATTAGATGTGTTGCTCCACATAGAACTATGAAAGCACCAAACTGAACAAGGACCCATCTATATGGAAATACTGCTGATTTCTTAACAAAGTAGATAAGCTCCAAAGGGATTGAGAAATAAGCAAGGGCAATGAAGAAATCAGACATATATTGGTATTTCACCAATAAGTCATCAGCTGGCATTTGTGGGTCAATACAGTTGCAGGATTCCATAGTGAATGAACCACCTCAGCCAATTCTTCCTTTTCACATGACTACATTTAAAAGATGGACAAAGTTAAGCATAAGATAGAATGAAACAGATCAAAACAACAATAACACTAGAGTGAAAAAAAAAACTATCATCAGAACATTAATATCAGAATATTCAGTGCTGGAAATGAGTGAAGTCAAGCTTAACCAAACTCAGTTCGATATGAATTGACTCAGCTTGAAGCTTGACTCAAGTTCAATATGAACCTTTAGATTCAACTTCAACTCAACTCAATTCAAGATCAGCTCAAGTCAATTTAAAATTACATATTTTGTTTATTTAATTATGCAAAATAAAATTAATATGAAACTAATTAAAAATTAGTTATATAAATTTAATAATATAAAATATATATTTTAATATATATATATATATACATATATATATATATATATATACACACACATACACACAACAAGTTGGTTCATAAACATTTCAGTCAAATGTACAAAACTCAAGTTCAGCTTCTTTAGTTGAAGAACTCAATGCTTAACTCGAGTATAACTCATTGGAGTCACGAACTAAATTGAATGAGTCAACTGTTGAATTGAGTTTCAAACTATGTTCAAGTAGGTTCTGTTCATTATTTCTGCCACTCAATTCTCCCTGGTGCATGTTCTCGATCATAGATAAAATAGGAAAATCAAAAGAATGTAAGATACGTACCAGAAAGTGTAAAGATGAAGAGACATCCTTGTTAAAAAATGAAGAAGCAAAAAGAAACGTAAGCAAGAGGATAATAAGAAACCAGTCATGTCTTAACCTATACCTTAAGCTGTTGGGATAGGTGTTGCTTACAATGTATTTGAACCATCATGACCAAGTAATCTAAAATCTGATCTTTGTTTTCTTATAAAAGTGATGGAGGTTATGATAGAGATGCAAGAGAAACTATACATATTCTCATATTTGAAAGGAAAAATGATCGAGAAAAATATCTAACTGGAAAAGTAAGGTTGAACATATCATTTCATTACCTGATACTTATCAAAGAAAAAGTTTAGTTGTGTTTTTCAGTATTTATAGGTTATGTTTCAACTTGGTGGAAACAAAAAGAATATGATATTGCAACTCTTTAAAGACCACTAATTCATACATGGAATGCTTTGAAGACTATCATGAGGAAGAAATTCCTAGTGCCTTATTATGGAAAAGAGAAAGAAAAGAGAGAAGAAAGATTTCAAATAAGATATGTAGAAATAACACAAAAAATTAAGAAACTCAATGAAGAAGAGAGGAAAATGAATGAAGATTTTAGAGAAAAAGAAGAAAAGAAAAAGAAGAGAAACTGAAGAGAGGAAACCAATGAGGAAACGAAATCTGCCCCTATCGGGGAGAAATACCAGGAAGCAATAAATAGCCTATGATCTATAATCTGACCATAATTCAGATTTTATTAAAATCTGATTCTGAAAAGATTTATTACAATAACAAATTAGGAAATACTTGATGAAAAATTAAGGACAAACTTGCAACACTAACAACAATATTGTGTACATTATATGCAAAAATAAATGCACAGATTCTAGAAGGACGATAAAATAAGAAAATATGTTCTAATCATCAAATATGTAGTGCAGAACTCGCATCAAATGCAACCAGCAGGACCCTTTTATTAGATAAAGTTCAGAGTTAGTCTCCTTACAAGAACATGGAGCATAAATACACCAAGGAACCAGGTATTTGTAAGTACAGAAAGTAAACAAGCCCAAGTTGATGAATAACGGAAGAAAGATGTATATTGAAACAAATCTTGACTGGAACACTAGATAAACAAAAGATGAAGGCGATCCTATCCCGAAATGAATGTAAAAGCAGAGATAGAGAGTAGGAAATATGATGTTCATGAGAAACCAATTAAAGCAGAGAAGTGTCATAAAAACATGCCCTCTTTGTTCCTAAAGAAACCTTAAAAATTATGAAGGGAGAGAGGACACACCTAGGGTGAATTAAGAAGAAGAAACAGGTGGGTTATTCCAGAACATAAGAAACCCAGAGGGGAGTAAGCATTTGTTTAGATTGAATTGAAGGAAATTAGAGGTAATTTGCAAAAATTAAGGCATGGAGAGGAATGGACTAAAGGGAAATAGGGAAGAGGAGAGCAGGAAAAACAGTAGTGGGGATGTAGAAAACAAGGGTGTATGCAGGCATTGAAGAGCAGCAACAGAGATGAGAATGAAAAACTTACATGAAATTGAATGAAACAGATGAGATGGAGACACAGAAGCAGAAGAGAAGAGCAGCAGCAAGTTGTTTAAACTAACTGTAATAATTGTTATTTATTTTAATTTTAATATTCGCTATTCCTATGGCGGTCAAGTTCAATGAATTGCTTTGGGTAGAATACCAGCTTACCAATTTGGATGGAGACATCTCCCTGCGACTCTACCAGACTCAAGTCTCTTCCCCCAAATTATTATTTTCTATATCTCTTTAATAATAATCACCCATAATATATATAATAGAAATTATATACTTACTACTAGTAAAAACACATCTTCCTCCTTTCGCAAATCTAATATTTACATTTTTTATATTAAAATAATGTAATTTTATATATTATTTTCATGAGTAATTAATTCAAAAATTTAAAATATTATAATTTAAAATTACATATAATTTTAAAAGATAATATTCAAAATTATGTGATAATTATTTTTGAAACAGAAACTATTTACTTATTTTAAAATAAAAAAGTTATTCAATTATTTATATGATATGCAATGAATTTTCAACCGTACGTGCACGATAAGTGAAATGGAGATATAAAAATGAAAGAAAAGGGAGAAAAAAAAAATGTCATATACAATTCCTTATGAATCAATTCCTATATAGGAGAATTATTGTTCGTCAAGAATAATTATCTGAAACATGGTGAAATTCCTTGGTCCTTAGATTAACAAATTTATCTGAAACATGCTGAAATTTCTTGGTCCTTAGATTAACAAATTTAGGTTCGGGAATAGCTTTATTTACCAATTGAAATAATCTCGGTGTATCAAACGGTTTTGTGCATTCCACACATTTTGTGGCAAAAAGTTGGACAGACATGAATACATACATAATAATGTTATAAGTTTTACTTTCTCACTCCATACATATATATTTTCTCATAAAATTCTTATTCACTTTTCGAAGATTTTTATAGGTAGGTCTCTTCTCAGTGAGAGCAAACAATTCAACTAACAAATTTTGAAAGACTTTTCTCAATTTCTAAAAGGTATAATTATTTTTACTTCAAATGTATACCACTTTTTTTCATTAAAAATATTTATCTCTTATTATAATAAATGGAAAAAGATTTCAAAACTGTACTTTTGTTTCTCTTAATTTTTGAAAAGTGAGTTTCTTCTAGTAATTGAGATTTCTTTCTTAATTTTCTAATATACTTTTTAAGAATAAAATCATGATAGAATCTTGAATTTTAGAATAAATGATATTTTATAAATTAAGTTATGTCATTCAAAGTAAACACTTTAAACATCGGATCAAAACAATTCAATGTAAGTATGTAATTAACTTATTCAAAGTAAACAATTAAAACATCATATCAAAGTCATTTGATATGTGTATAACTAAATCATTCAAAGTAAATTAGTAATACATTCGAACAAAGTTATTCAATGCATATAGAACAAAGTCAGTCAAAAAATCGATTTAGAAGTCATGGATTGAAGATTGTGTAGGATTTTCAAAACATAAAAATTTTAAACGATTAAATATCTTTGATTATAATAACCAATAGTATATTCACCAACAATTGAGTATAATAATAAATTATGACGTCTAGATACATTTTTTAGTCATCACTAACTCCACATCCATTCCTAAATCAAATTAGCTAACTTCTATGAAAGGAGAAAAAAACAAGAAAAAGTTGGTGCATAACATTTTTTAAATCCTTAGCATATCACTCAAGCTCGATCGTAGCAAGTACGGTGTTCTCGACCCTCAAGTCACCTTCACTCTTGTACAATTTTTTTCACCTCCTCCTTAAGACAAGTTGCATTATAATTTGAAGGATTACTCTTCCTCCACCTCCCAACATTTCTTTTCCTAAAAATGTATGAAATACCAAAATTATCTCCTGTAAATTCTTCTTGATTTTTGTTTCTCCATTTCCTTTGTGAAAACATTTTTTAGTGACTTTTTAGACTGTGTAATTAAGTAATAACTTTTGGATTGCATAACGTAAAAGTGAGTTTGATGGAAAACAACTTTCGAATTTCGAAGTCTTTGGTGTGAAAAAAATTGTGTTATGGATTGTAGAATATAAATGTCAAGTTTTTTAAAAATTATCTTTAAGATTGTAGAATCCAAAAGTCAGATTCAGAAAGACTTTTAGATTGTACAATTTAAAAGTCATTTGTATTAGAAAATTTTTTCTCTTCTAAATTGTATAATCTGAAGTCATATTTTTGAAAAATTATTTTATTTTAAATTTAAAATTGACTTTCAGATTTTATAAAAAAATTTAAAAAATTGATTTTTAAATTCTACAATTTTTTAATATAATTTGAAAGTCATGGGGTTTTGATAATTTTGATACTTTTAAAATTTTTTAGGTGACATGAAGAAACGTGAAAGTGCAGGAAAATTTGATGTTATTTCAAGGACAAAGTGAAGTGAGATTTTGAATTAAATTCAATCGTGGTTCTAAATTGTTCGGTTAGATCTAAGTTTTTAAATTTAATTTTCTGAGTTTTTTGTGCTTTATTTCTGTGTGTTTAAATTTTTATTTCATATAATTGTTTTGATTTAAGTTTTTTTTTTCAGTTTTTCCTTCATTGTTTTGATTTAAGTTTATCTATATTTATACGATTATTATCTTTGGAACGGTTTGTTTGGTATAAACAATTTTCTTGTAATTTGGTTCTTTATAATTTATAACCTTTTTTACGTTTTTTTATTATAAAGGAAATTTTCTTTCTAAATTGTTTCGTTTATACAATTTTCTTACAATTTTCCTTGTATGTTTAGTTTATACAGTTTGCTTACAATTTTACCATTTATGTTTTACAATTATTCTTTTACACTTTCTTTTTACTATTTTTACCTTTATAATCTTGCGTTTTTTTTTTTTTTTTCATTTTATTTGTTAGAAATTTTGTAAAATAAAATTGTTAAAGATATTAATTGTTGTTAAAAGATATTAATGGTTTAAGATTAAATTTTGATATTATACAGTTCCGAATTAAGTGTTAGTATTTATATTTTAATAACTTTTTAAAATTTAAGTTTAAGTTATTTTAAGAAATTAAAAACATAAGTTAACCAAATTATGATGCTTAATTAGCTTTTGTTATGATAAGTAGATTAAAAAATTAATTATTCATGTTCTATGTTATTTCCTTTTTTCAAATTATAAGACATTTTTAACAAATTCTCACATATCAATAAAAATAATTAATTTGTTTAATTTTTTATAAATTTTCAATTTTTACCCTTATTAATTACTATAAAATGAATTAATTGAAATTTAATCAAAAGTTTTTATAAATAAATAAATTTTTTAATAAAAATGTAAATTGATTAAGATTAGAATTTTAACACTTTTGAATTCATTTAAGAATCATTTCTAAATAATTTAGAATCAAAATTACTAATTATTTTAAATAAATATTTTAATCAAAATTTTTAATTTCTACCAGTCAGATTGCAAATGACTATACTCAAATTTTATTTTAAAATTTCAATCAAATTTTTTAATTTCTACTAAATTGCAAATAACTGTGTTTAAATTTTATTTTAAAATTTCAATCAAAATTTTTAATTCTCACCAAATTACAAATAGAAATACTGACTTAAAATTACTTCTTATTGCAACTTTAAAATATAATATTAGTAGATGATAGTAAAAGACGAAGAATCAGACTAATAAAAGAAAATTAATTCTAAGTTCCTGATATTTAATTTCTCTTTCTCCTATTTAATATTAATACAAATAATAATGTGATTAATAAGGTTATAAAAGAAAAAAAAAGAAATAAAATTATTAAAATTCTAAAAAGTCTTATATTATGAAACAACTTTTTATTCATAAGTATCTCTTATAATTTGAAATAGAGGAAATAATAAATAATAGTTATATATATATATATATCATTAATAAAGGCATTCTTATCAATTTTTTTACAATTCTACTTTATGTTTTATAATTTTCCTTTTACCCTTTTCTTTTTACTGTTTTTTAGTTTATAAACATAATTAACTTTATTAATTCTATAACCCGTAAAATAACCTACTCACGATGAGTAATAGTTATTTTAATAGGATATTAGTATTCTTATTATTATGTAATTGCAACATTATAAAAATTAATAAAAAAAATGATGGCTATTTTTTACGTACACATGTTTCATAGATTTAATGTAAATTTTAGAAATATTTTTATTATAATAATTAATTTTTTAAGTTTTGAATTTCTCCATAATACTTGTGAAATAAAATTTTGTGAGATAAATTTTTAAAGGATATTTAATTTTTTAAGATTAAATTTTCAAATTACGTAATTATGAATTAAGTGTTAGTATTTATGTTTTTTCTAATTCCTTTATATTTAAATGTAAGTTTTGAGAAACTGAAAACGCAAATTAAGTAAATTAAAAATATATGAATTATTCATGTTCTATAGACTTAATTTTAAATTTAATTAAGCTTTTTTTATTAGATGTTGAAATCAATTCTATTTTTTTAAGTAGTTTTGATTTACTTATTACAATCTTTATTTTTTTTAATTGTTTAACTTGTATGTTTTATAAATTTATTGTGGTAGTATTGAATTCATATAGTTTATAACAACTTATCATCTTTAAAGTATTTTTTTATGTCTTAATTCATGTCTTTAGCGTATTTCTTATTTTATTTGGTTTATTTTATTTTTTGATTTGGTGACTCTATTTTAAGTTTCTCTAAAAAAATTAATTTTATAGTTTTCATTTTTTTTACCTATTGAGTTTAGCTTAAATTTGTTATATATTTTATTTTAGTGTAAATTTATCGAGAGAAATTTAAGTAATCTTTCAAATGTAATTGATAACTAAATTGAATGTAAATACTTAGTGAGTGATGAAAAATTTTCTTTATTATTTGTACTAATATTTTTTTATGTAGGTATATACTTGTTTTCTTATAAAAGTAATGGAGGTTATGATAGAGATGCAAGAAAAACTATACATACATATTCTCTTATTTGAAAGGAATATATGAAAAATATCAAGAAAAATATCTTAACGAAAAAATAAGGTTGAACATATAATTTCTTTTTATAAAGAAAATTTAGTTGTATCTTTCAGTATTTATAGGTTATGTTTCAACTTGGTAGAAAGAAAAAGAAAATGATATTACAACTTTTAAAAGACTACTAATTCATACATAAAATACTTTGAAGACTATCATAAGAAAAATAATTCTTACTACCTTATTATGAAAAAGAGAAAGAAAAGAGAGAAGAAGAAATATTTCAAATAAGATATACAGAAATAACACAAAAAAATAAGAAACTAAAAGAAGAAGAGAGGAAAATGAAAATGAATGAAGAATTCAGAGAAAAGAAAAAAAAAAGAAACTGAAGAGAGGAAAAAAGGGAGAGAGAGTCACGAATCATAAAGGAGAGAAAATGAACTTTAAAGAAAAAAAAAAGTTACAAATATCAATTTTAAACTCTTTCAGTGAAATGATCAAGGAATAATTCTTTTAAGGGATTTGCAAAACTTTAATCTCTTATTCTATTTCAAATTATGAATTTAACTTTTCTTTTAAAATTATTATTTAGGTGAATCTTTTTATTTTGTGTTGTAAAAAAGAATTGTATATTAAAAACTAATGACAAAAATAATTTGGATAAGGACAAAAGGTAAACGAAGAACTAAATATAAGAAAGATGTTTTAAATATTAATTTCTATAAATATAAATTTGATAATCATTGTATAGAATTTAAAGGACATTTTTCTTTGAATGTTGTCTTTTTAAGAATTTTTTATTCTTGATTTGAAAAAAAAATTGATTACTCATTATTTACATTAGTTTGACTTAGTTGTGAAACTTCTTATTAGTCATTTGATTTTGTTATTATTTGATGTTTTTTATAAGTTGATATTTGATCCTAGAAGAAGATTTATAAGTACATTTACATTAACATATTTTTCTTTCATTAATGGATTCAAATCTCAATTTAGATTGATTACTTGTATTTTTTGTATTACTTTAAATTTGAGTTCATTCAACACTTATCCTCCTGTGCTTATTGGAGGTAATAAAGAACTAAATTTGGGATCAAAGTCTCTCAAATAAGAAGAGTATGATGAGTGCATAGATAAAGAACAAAAAAGAAGACTTGAAATTAGAATAGAAATTAGATATTTTTATATTGGATATTTGTATTTGTTCCCATATTTTTGTAATTGGAGATTTTTTTATGAACTTTATTTTCTCTTAGCTAATTAGATAGCATTAGATGATCCTAATTAATGGATGAGTATAGTAGTCATAGTCCATACTTAAATAACCTTATGTTTACTTTTATCAAAGTTTAAGACTCATTTGTATGAATGGAGCTAATATTTTGTGAGGAAAAATCTCTCTAGGTTCAATAAAACTTTTGATCATTATCTTTAAATTGTTAATTTACAGTGATGAATCTTCCGTGACTTATCAATTATTTGTGATTGTAGTGTCTTCTTTATCTTCTAATTTTTTCCCACATTTTAAAATTTTTCTAATCGTTTTGTGAAAATTGTTGGAAATAGTTCATTCTCCCTAATCCTTGCTTAGGTGTTCATTTGGTACAAATTGTGATTATTGTTTGCTTTGAGGATTAATTCCTCGACGACATAATTTCCTTGATGGGATTAGTCTTCTAGGATACATACATTCCTTTATCAAACGACATCCGACAAAGATTCACAAAAAAAAATTAGCAATTTTGAGATATTTCTCCTATTACTGGGCTTCTACCCAATTGACTTCATCCATCATGACAATCACATGATTAAAACATTTACACACACGATTCTTTCCATCATCATTTCATTAAGTCCAATGAATTTTTTTTCTCAATATCCATGCATAATGTATTCTAGAATATGGTTTTTAAGATTATGCCTAAGTGTGTTTGAAGTTATTAAATCTTTTAATAACTTGTCCTTAGAAT
Source organism: Lablab purpureus (assembly GCA_030347555.1). Taxonomy (NCBI): domain Eukaryota; kingdom Viridiplantae; phylum Streptophyta; class Magnoliopsida; order Fabales; family Fabaceae; genus Lablab; species Lablab purpureus. The sequence goes on from CM059264.1 coordinate 13,704,876, forward strand.
ACATTTCAATTCTTACTAGGAATTTAAGTCATGAACTCATTTGTTCTTACTTTCATAGATATTTTGGGAATCCAACTCATTTTAAAATTAAGGTATAATACATGAACAAAGATATTTCATACATATCTAGTTTATCATTCATCAAGAATTTTAAACATCCATAGAAATATATAGTCATTTGATTGATTTCATAAATCTTTAGGTACAATCCATTAAACAAAGTCACATAGTTATTTTAAAAATGATTTATTTACCTAATAGATTAGATGATTGGTTATTGTAAGCAAAAAGAGTTATTAACACTTATTGATACATTTAATTGTTTATCTTTAAGTAATAAATTAAATATGCATGTGAGTACCAAACTTACTCAAAATACCCAAACATAACATGTAGAAGGAAAAGTAAAGAATATCAAGAAAAAATAACACATAGAAGTAACATGTTTCAATTGAAGTATTATCGAAATTTAATCTACGACAAAATTCACTATGTACATAAATTACAACTTGAAGTTTCTCTTTTAGTAAACTCTTACTTAAATTCTCTTGGTTAAGCACAACTCAAACGTTAACGATAATTGTCGATGCATATTTCTATTTATACAAGACAATTATAATTAATTTTCTTGAAAGATGCCTAAAGAAATGGGGAATTCACGTGACCAATGCCTCTTGCTACTAAGCGTAAAACATCACTATGCAGTTTCTCCATATTGTACTAGTTTTAATAGACGTTAAAAGACTAAATGATCTACTAAGACTATTCACTACTTATGCTAGAAGTACATATCTTCTACTAGACGATCTAGTACAAACTTAACAAAATTTTACTAGATCCATCTTCACAATGTAATATAAACAATGACACATGTTATCGCAACTCATGGAATTAATCTAAATACACCCTTAGTAGTTTTAGTTATCTAAAAAAATTCAAATGGATTGATGTTATTTCCTTCCAATGAAGTATTATTATTTTTATTTAGGGCAATGCATTTATTGAAAGAAATAAAGTTATTTAAAAAATATTACATTTAAAGACTTTTTTTTCTTATACCTCTATATTTTTCTTTTGCATTCCCCAATTTTTCTTTAAATGAGTTTTTCGACCTTTTTATTTTATAAATCATTTAACCTCTAAAACATTGGTATTTTCCATTAGTATCCTTACTTGTAAACTATTATTTGAATATATTGAATTTGCCAAATAGAATTATTAGAGGTGAAAGTTTTATAGGTGTCAGTGAGGGGCATAAAGAAGTCCTTTTAAATAAAAAAAAGTTTTTGATTAGGAAATGAATGAAATACAGATCTTAAAGTTAGTTAATTTTTTATGGTAATTTTTTCTGAGAGAATTTAAGTAATTGTAGAGGTATTACTGACTTTTGAGTTATTTCTAAATTATTTCTCAAGGGTGTTGAAATCTTTAAGATTAAGCAATCCATAATAACAATTTCATATTTGGTGAAGTTATGAATCATATAATCTAGAAGCTAATTGTAACATTCTGAATCATATTATACATAGTTATAATAAATTAACTTTCATATTGTAAAATTCAAGAGGAGCAATCCATTAGAAGAATTTTGAATTATGCAATTCTAGATTATAATTTTAACTTTCAAATTGTGGAATTCGGAAGCTATTTTTGGAATACCAATCCATAAATATATTATACAGTGTACAATCTTAAATATATTTCATATTACACAATTCATAAATAAATTACATGGACAATTTGAATTTTTTCTACATCTTACAAAGGTGCAAATATATAAATCATTGAAGGTAAAAAGAATGAGTTCTTTTAAGACTATCAAAACAAATAACCAATTCAATCCAATAACACTCCATGAACCAAATAAAAAACATAGAATAGTTTAGCTCAATTCATATTTTAAATACAATTTCAATTTGATTCACAATATAACGAACTATTTTAGTGAGATTTAAAGAAAAATAAAAGTTAAAATAATAAATTTAATATAAAAACTTGAAAATAAAATAAAATATGTATTTATATTTAAATCATAGAGATAAAATTAATTTAAATTTTAAATATAGTGATTTAATATGTATTTTAATAAAATAATGTTCCAAGAAAAATTATTTTAACTACTATATTTTTACATTACAACCGTTTAATAATTCTAAATAATAATAAAATATTAAATTAAAATATTAAATAAAAGTTAGTAAAGGTTGTTGTAGGATGGTGGTAGAATGTTAGAAGGTTGCAAATGCTATTTTCCATTTTTTTTCCTTTATCCTAGACTATGGTTACGATAAAGGGGATGTAACAAAACTCAAAGCTACAAAGAATACTACGTGAATACTATAAGGCTTAAAAAGACTTCAACTGGCTCTTGCCATGAAATTAGGTTTTTCTTACTATTAATCAACTTTTTCTTAACTACTTCACAATACTTCACTTTTATTACTCTATTTCATTCATTAAGTTGTCTGACTCTGAGGTCAAATGATTTCAATTTGTGAAGATGGAAGATGCATTCAAGTTTTTCTTTACCTATTATGGCCTTTTAAAACTGCTAAAATACTTTAAACAATAAAATGATAAAAACAACTCTTTCAGTAAAAAAAATTGTAAGAAACTGCATTCACGTTATCCTCAAGGACAGTTGTAAAGAGAATAATATTCAAATTGTCAGAAAAAAATAATTTACTATAATAAAGAATAATTTTAATTTTGTTTGTAGTACTTAACTTTATTTCTATACACTTTTGGTTTTTACTAGGATATTTTTGTCATTATTTAGAAACATTTGTCTTGTTACTAGTTTCTTGATTTGTAGAAAAAAAAAAGATGGAAATGATAAGAAATAAAATGAAGAATGTATTTGACCGGAAAAACGAAAAATATGAATAAACTTTATGATAATTTTAGTATATTTTGATGAGGTGTTTCAGTATTGCCACCTTATTTCCATCCAATGAAAGAAAGGTTTAGTGGTGTCCAAGGAAACGCATTTCAAGTTGCAATTTTTCTTTTCATTCCAATAAAGTCCCTTCCATATTCAGAATGCAGAACACTAATTGGTAGTGCTTTTGGACAAAATAAAATTAATAATAATGACATGATTCTTGAAGGAGTAAAAAATAGATATTAAGCTTATTATCACAGCTTAAAAATAAAATATCTGGTGTGAAATTAGTTTTCAAAATTGTATTTTTTATTTTTATACACTAAACTTGAAGATTAAGAGGAAATAAATACAGAATTTAGCGGCTAAAAAACCATTTACTTTATCTTTGAAAAAGTGAGTGAGTAGCAGCTGAGCTGACACAAACCTTAAATAGGCATCATCTGATCAGAGTCTGTGTCTGGTCTCCAGTGTGAGTAGAAACTTGAAAAATCAAAAAGGGGACATCTTTGGCATCTATGGCATCTTTGGCATCTATGGCATCTTTGGCATACATGATGATGATGATGATGATGATGGGCATGGCTGTTGTGATGTTCCCTGTGCAGATGGTGGCATCATCCGATCTCCGACCTGGGTTTTACTCAAGAACATGTCCAAATGCAGAAGTGATAGTCAGAGATGTGATGAAAAGGGCCCTTGCCATGGAACCCAGAAGTGTTGCCTCTGTTATGAGGTTCCAGTTCCATGACTGTTTTGTGAATGTACGTACGTAATTCGTTTTTGTTGTAAAAATTGTAATTTTTGTGACTGTTTTTGTTTGATTTATGCTTTGGTGATGCATGATGGTTCAGGGGTGTGACGCCTCCATGCTGCTTGATGATACACCCACCATAGTTGGGGAGAAACTGGCTCTCTCCAACATAAATTCCCTCAGATCATTTGAAGTTGTCGATCAAGTGAAGGAAGCCCTAGAGAACGCATGCCCTGGAGTTGTGTCCTGTGCTGACATCATCATCATGGCATCCAGAGATGCTGTCGCTCTGGTTCGTTCTTACCTTTCTCTAACCATCTCTTTCTTCTCAAAACCCTTCGCTCCTCTCTGTCTCTGTTTTGCATCACTTCTCTACATTTTTATGCATTATTACTTTATACTCTCCATCTATGAAAATTATTTCATGCATGTAAAGTTAACCCAGTAATGCAAATTTTGATGATGATTTTCTGCTTTGCAAGAATTATTTTTATGATAATTCATCCCGTTTATTTTCCTTTGCCTACTTTTAAGAGAGAAAAACGTTCTATTAGTTTAGAAGTTAAGCACGTCATTAATAATTAATTTTACACTACAGTTTCTAGTCTAAATGGAGATAAGTATGAAGAGTAAATTGAATGCATTTTCAAAGTGTATCTGATAATTAATTACCAGTACATTTGAAATCAGATATGAATAGTATTCTTCCGTTTCTTTTGCTGAGTCATTTAATCTAACTGGGGAGGGATTTAGAAAAGAATTAATGAGTGAAAGAGGTGCATGCACATGTGTGTAGTATGAGTATGAGTTTTGTTTACTTTGATTGCAGACAGGTGGACCCGATTGGGAGGTGAGGTTGGGAAGATTGGACAGCTTGAGTGCTAGTCAAGAAGACTCAGACGACATCATGCCCAGCCCAAGAGCCAACGCCACTGCTCTTATTGATCTCTTCAACAGGTTCAATCTGAGTGTGAAAGACCTTGTTGCACTCTCAGGGTCTCACTCCATTGGCCAAGGTCGTTGCTTCTCCATCATGTTTAGGCTGTACAATCAATCTGGAACTGGAAGGCCTGACCCTGCCATTGACCCTAGCTACAGGGAAGAGCTGGATAGGCTATGCCCACTGGATGTTGATCAGAATGTGACAGGGAACCTTGACTCCACGCCTCTCCTCTTTGATAACCAGTATTTCAAGGACTTGGTTGCTGGGAGGGGGTTTCTCAACTCCGATCAAACACTGTTCACATTCCCTCAGACAAGGGAGTTTGTGAGATTGTTTAGCAGAAACCAAGATGACTTCTTCAAAGCCTTTGTGGAAGGAATGCTGAAAATGGGGGACTTGCAGTCTGGTCGACCTGGGGAAGTTAGGACAAATTGCAGAGTGGTCAATGCTCGCCCGGCTCATTTGCTGCTTGAGTCTCAACACAACAACAACCTCCTGAGTAATAATAAATCAGTATACTCAATATAGATGCATGTCTCTTCTGATTCATGCATTCTATACATTTTATCCAAGTTTTCAACTATGAACTAAGTTTACAATTAAGGTTTGGACCATCTTTGGCTAATTAATTTTAGTTTAAACCCAAAATATGCAAGTCTTCCTGCTCATTTTTTTTATCTTGCTTCCCAACAACTATATTCACATTCCTGGTTTTCAGTTTATAAACTGCTGGGTGGTCTGTGTTCTGCTCTAGCAGTAAATGCATTCAATTAATAAGTCAGACGAGCTTTATGGGACAAAATCAGTATATTGACAAGTATTAGTATGTCAAGCAGTAAACAAATTGTTGAAAATTCCTGGCAAATTTTTATGAAGAGATAAAAAATTTAAACATCAACTTTGATTAGCAACTATAGTTGTCACAAAAAAATATTTTACAATAGGTGTTGAACTCTGGACGGTAAAATTGATCTAATAATGGTTCAAAACGAGAGAATCGTCACCAAGACTTTCTCTTCACGAAAATTCAGTTCATCATCCTTTGGTAGCTACTTCTACTTTTGTTAAGAAATATTTTTTAACCATTGTGAATGATAAATCTCGATTTACTTGGATATGTTGAATGAAATCTGAAAACTGATACCAATTTTGAAAGCTTTGTCAATTTAGTTGAAACAATTTTCCACTGGTATTAAAACTATAGGATCTGATGATGGTATGGAGTTTAAACTCAATTATTTCTATGCTACAAAAGGGATCCAATATCAGAATTTCTATGTTGAAACTCTTCAACAAAATTAATTGGTTGAAAAAAAGTATGTTGAACTCTGCAACAAAATTAAATTGTTGAAAAAAAGTACCATCATATGATGCATTGTGAATGATAGTAGAGCTCGCTCTTGTTTTCTAATTTAATTTATCAAAATGTTTTTGTTTTAATTTAATTTATCAATAATAGAAAATGAGAGTAGAAAAATTTTCCTTAATCTCATCACCCAAATTCATGAGACTGGTTTTAATGCTAGAATTGTTGATATTAAGACTCCTCTAATTCGCAATGATCAAGAAATAAATTCACAAGAATTAGTTTCTAATATTCCCTAACAGTCAAATAGATTAAGAAAATCTCCTTCTCATATGCAAGATGATAATTGTACATTGGCTTCCTCTTCATCTTCACCACCTCAGTTAGGTATCTGATTTCTTTTTATCTCTCTTATTGTAAATTGTCTCCTACTCATAAATAAATGTTGCTATGTCCCCTACACATAAATGTTGCTATGTTACTTTATCTTCTGTTTCTGAATACTCACACTATAAAGATTATTAAAATAATTGTTGGGAAGATGCGATTAAACATAATTACTTGCTTTGGAACAAAACAAAATTTGAATTCTTACTAATTTTCTTTATGGAAAGAATATTGGATATAAATAGATTTTTAAAATAAAATATATAGTTGATTATTCTGTTTACTGATATAAAGTCTACTTGTTATTAAAGGTCAAATTAATAAAGTATATAGTTGATTATTCTCCTTACTGATATAAAGTTTACCTGGTTGTTAAAGGTTAAATAGTTGGTATTGATTATGTGGAAACTTTTAGCCTTATGATTAAGATGATCACTACTAGAATATATTGTCCATTAGTATTATGAAAGATGATAATTACATCAATTTGATATAAACATAATCTTTTTATATGGAGATTGTATGAGGAAGTGTATATGTAAATTCCTCTTAAACTTTCTATTCCTAATAAAAATAAGTAAGTCAAAATATAATTGAATGAAAAATTAACTTTATTTCTTTCTTAACATTATTTACAATCAAAGGCTAATTATTCTCTTTTCAATAAGCTTTTGTCTCTTGATTTTGTTGTTGTTCTTGTATATGTGAATGATCTTATAGTTGCAGAGATGATTTGCATGAGATATCTTAAACACAACTTGAACACTTCTTTTAGTATTAAAGACTTGAAAAATTGAAATATTTTCTAAGAATGAAAGTGGTGAGATCAAACCAAAAGGATTGGTGTATGTCAAAGGAAGTATGCTTTAGATCTTCTTCAAGATGTTGGTCAAACTTGTTGCAAAATCATTTTTCACACCAGTTTGATCTTATCTTTATATGTCAGCTTATTAGGATACGTTCTCTTTTTCTTCTTCTTTGTAATTGTGTGTATTTATATAACTTTAACTATGTAAGAAAATAAAGAATTATTTTATTGATCACAATCAAACTAATTATATTTTCACCACCTCTATTTGTAATAATTAAAACTTTTAAAAATAAGGATATAAAAATATGTTGAAATGAATTGAATTGTAAGATTTTGAATATGTTGTTTCCTAGGTACTATGGAGATATTGAAAATACTTTCATCCTAAAAATATGTTGTTTATAGCACTCTCAAGTTACTAAATGACTATCAGTAATTTCAAATTTGATTACAAGATTTTGGAATCTACCTCAAAGAAGCATTATAGTGAAAATGTCTGCTATTTGAAATCTCGTATAGGTTGTAACCATCTTTGATGAAGTGTTTATGAATTTCAATATGTTTGGTCCTATTTATTGGATTGGATTATAGGCAATGGTTATGATTGATTTATTATCATAGTTCAATTGTATATGAATGTTAATCTTTATTTATTTTAAGGTCATCAAGTATGATCTTCATCCAACAAAATACTTTATCCTAATTTTTTCTTCTTAAGTCACCAGATTTTCTCTAAAAACCATACTGTTTTCAGAGGTGGATTTATTAGTAATAGAACATGTATAGTTTGTTTTAGTATATATATTGAGAGTCAAAGTCTCTTACCCATTTCTTGAGCTTGACTTTAAGTACTGAATTTTCTCAGTTGTTTGCATGTGTCTTTCTCTTATATCCTGCATAAACTTAGCACAATAATTGCATAAACAATGTTTGGTCTTGTGTATAATAAATAAATAACTTTTCCTACCAATATCTGATATTAGATTTTTTTTTTCTAAAGTAGAGCTCTTTTCAATTCTAATTCTATGATTCTATTCAATAAGAACTCTTGAGATTTTTCATCCTAAATTACTTGAGGAAATCAAGTACATATGTTCTTTAAGAGATAAAAATTCCATTATTTTAATAAGTGACCTATATTCCTAGCAAATACTTTTTTCCAGATATTTCATTCAAAATTGGGCCACCAAAACTTTCTTTTATTAACAATTCATTACCCTAGAAAATACAAAAGAATAATAATAGAAGAATAGAAAAGAGATGAATGATTCTTTTTCTCTTGTTGATCTCTAAACAGTCAATATAATTTGTTTATAAGTATTGATAGTAAACAAAACATAAATTAGACTCTTGAGATTCTGTGAGTGCACAATATTGCACATTGTTGACACTCTGTAAGTAACTATTGAAAATATGTACTTAATATTAGTTTTAGTTGTCTTAACTAAGATTCCTGCAAGTTGGATCCAAAGAATTGAAAAGGTTTAGCTAGGAAACATTTGCTTTGAATGCTTGAGAATAAAGAGGTTTAGTGAGTAAGTTTGCAACTTAACATGAAAAAGAAATAGATAGACAGTAAGTTAATGAGACCATCTTGAAGTTTGTCTCTAATTAAATGGCAATCAACTTCAGTATGTTTTGTATGCTTATGAGATGTAGGATTTGAGTTACAAAAGAAGTAGGAATCAAGAGATCCAAGTCACTTTATAAATAATACAACCATTGGAATTCACTCGTGAGTGGGGTTAATGCTCTTTAATAAACTTTTTCTTCTTGGACTTTTAAGAAACCAAAGTATCATAAAAATACAATACTCTGTGATAGAATGTCTGTTACCAATCAGAATCTGAATGCTAACATTATTTTGTGAAGCTAAAAATAGACCAACATTAATGAGAACATGATGAGCATCTTGCACGTGAGGTTGTCTTGCTTGAGAAACATATTGACTCAAATGTTAGACAACAAAACAAATGTCTAGACGAGTATTAGTTAAATAAAATAAATGCCTTATAAGTCTTCGATACTAAGAAGGGTTATCCAACAATCAACAATTCTCCTTCATCAAGGGAGTTGGTCAAGACAATACATTTTTTTTATTAAGTATCATACCATTAATAGAGAGGATCCTTGATTCCAAAACTAGTATTAAGATGATTCTTGACAACATTAAACTCTATTACATTGTTTTTGGTGGTGAGCATCATATCATCAACATACACAACAATGACAAGCAAATAGAAACATGTAATATTTATAAACAGAGTAATTACAAGTACTTTAAAAAAAACCTAAAGATATAAGAGTGGATGTAATTTTTGGAATTCCATTCTCTACTAGTTTGCTTCAAATCATAAACAAACTTTCATAATTTGCGAACTTGTTGTGGATGATTAAGAAGTAAACCGGATGATGGAATCATATACACTTGTCATTGCAAGTCACCATGCTAACATGTTGCTCTAAAAATCAATCCTTTTGTTGTTGCAACTGAAATAAATTGCATAACATTTAGTTTTTCCACCAGAGAAAAGGTTTCAAAATAATATAAACCTTTTGTTTGTGTGCATATCTGTTAGCAACCAATTGTGCCTTATATCATCATACTTATGCTTAATCTTCTAAACTCATTTACATCCAATCATTGCTTTCCTAGGGAAGATTCACTAGGATTGAATTTTGGTTTTTCTCAAGAGCAAGTAACTCCTTACTCATGGCTTTTTTCCAACAATCATATTTAGACGCCTAAGTCACTCATTTTGGGAGAAAATGTTAGAACAAAGACAATTGTATGAACAAAAAAAAATGTAAGATTTAAAAGAATTAATAGAAGATAAATAATTTTGAATAAGATATTTAATACTAAAGACTAATGGATAATAGCTTTAGAGAGAAAATTTGTGTGAAAATCCTTCAAGTATAAGGTCTTATTCCTGTACTACCAGATTCATTGTTTGAATATGTTGGGACATAATTGTTTCCATGTTTTTCTTAGATGAAGTGTTGGTGTAATTATTATTGTTAGGTGGAGATGCAAAGACTAGTGCATAAGTCATCCATCATAAATTTTAAAAAAAAGTTCATAAAAGTGTTTTCCACATATCCAAGAGAGGCAGTGTCTTGATCAACAAAGCCAAAGAAAAATATATTTTCATAAAATAATACATTTTTTAATAATGCTTCAAATCTTTAAAATGGAAAAAGACAACCTTTTTACCTTCTCTATGTACTGAAAAAACACATTTTTTAACCCTTGAACTAAGTTTGCCATGTAAGGCATTGAGAGTATTGACAAAAGCTTACACTCAAATATTTTTAAATGGCTAAAATTTGGTGAATGTTCATGTTAAGACCTAAATAGAAATTTGTTTTTCAATAAAAGAATTGGTATCCTATTAATAAGGTGAATAACATGTGTGACAACAAATACCAAAGAATTGTGAGCAAATTTGATTGAAAAATGAAAGCATAAACAACATTCAGAATATGTTGGTGCTTTCATTCTACAATGTCACAACTTTACTATTCTAGAATCTATGCAAGCTTTATTTCTATTACCATGCAAAGAAAAAGTCATCTTACAATTTGTATTTGTACTTTTGTCCATACAACTTGGTGCAAAAGGACAAGATGTAAGTTTTCAACTAATACAAGTTTTTTCACTCTCAAACATACCCATCAGTCTCCATGGATTTGTTTGAAAAATAAAATAGTGTAAAGAGTGAAAAAGATAACATAGCTCTTTCTTTTTGTAACTTTAAGATAGAAATAAGATTAACAAAGAAGGAAGGAATGTATAACACGTCATTCAATTCAAGAAAGTTATAAATTTTAACAAATCCATTAAGATTGACATGTATTGTGTTACCATTAGGTAAAGACATTAGGATGTTAGGAATACTTGTGATTGAGGTGAAAGAATCTTTACTAAAGCAAATACGGTTAGTGACTCCTGTGTTTAATATCCAAGGATTATGATTTTTACTTAAATTCACTTGATTGGTGAAATTATCAAATGAGGTACTGACATGGTTGAAAATATGATGAGAGAAATCAATTTATATTTGTTAAAGAAGAACCACAAGTTGTTGATATTACTCATGAGTTAATTCTTGTTTGGTATTTATTGAATCTTTTTTACCAAAATCCACACCTTCTTGGAATTTCTTTGAAAGTAAAACATATTGATATTGCAGGATTTTCGCAAGGGTGATGGTAATATATGTTGGTTGGATTGTTCAAAGACTCCATTTGTGTGACAAATATCATAATTACATAAGCAAAAATAATTGTGAAAACATGTTTAAACCAAAGTTCTAAAAAGATCTTTGATACCATATTAATAATTCGTCAACCATAAAATGTACAAAGTAAAAAATAATAATAAGGAACGATTTTTCTCTTATTAATCTCTAGACAACCAAAATAACATGTTTATATACAAGTATTGATATTAAATAAAATATAAATTAGAATCTTGAGATTCTGTGACTGCACAATATTGTACATTGGTGACATTCTGTAAATGAGTGTTAAAAACATGTAATTGATATTAATTTTTTTGTTTCATCATATTCTGTAATAATCATGTCATCCTTGTATACTAGTAGTGTAAGTTTACCTATAACAGAGTATTATATGAATAAAAAATCATCTATTCGACTTTGTTTATATCTTAAGAAAATCATTTCTTTTCGTAAAAAAATTTAGATGAAAATATAATGTTATCAATAAAATAATTCTTTTATTATAATTCAAGTCGTATATAATTTTTTGTTAAAACATGTTTGAGTTTTCCCTTTCTTGCTTTTTTCTCAGCAACCTTTCTCCTTTACCACGGAGACTTTTATTTTTGACATCCCCAAGTTTTTCAAATGTCGCTGGGCAAATTCAATTTGAAAGGTGAACTGAAACTGAGTGAAAACCTTCAGGTAATTATCACTACAGGAATAAAAAAAATGAGGATTGCAAATCACTACTAGAAGACAAGTTTAGCTCTCTTCAAGCAATAATTTATTAAAATCTCGTGACTAAAAAAATAGGAAAAAACTTAATTTCTTTTATGAATTCATTTGAAACAATTCAAATTATATGACTCCTAAATAATGATGATTACCAAATTACTACTTTTAAATACTTAAAAAACCAACCTTAACAGAATCTTATTTGAAAAATTGAATGCAGCCTATTTCACTTCCAATTTATTCTTACGAACATTCATAAATGACATTATAAATCTCTAGTCAATAGTTACAACCAAAAACTCAAATGAACCTCAAACGTAATAAAAACAAAACCTGCGCTAGAGCGTTTTAGTTCCAATATCATTTCATCCCCAAAGACGTCCTGCTTAAATCTTAACCTAGCCCCACATAATTTCTAATATGCTAACGGTCAAATCATACATAACGGAATTCAAATCCTTGTGTACAGAAGAAACTTTATGACAAACTTTATTATTTCCAACCCAGTCACAGTAATAAGGACTTTTCTGACTACACTTTGCCCGAAGCCCTAAGAATGAAATATAACATAGCAAGGACAAAAAAATAAAAAATAATAATCCAAATTTTGCAAAATCACTATAGACTAAGCAACATACAACAAAACCTTTACATAGAGTAGCCGGTCCCTTAAAACATGTTGCCTGGCAAGATTTTCTGAAATCTCCCATCACACTAAATGTCTCCAAGCACAGGATGTTGCACAAAATGTACAATCTCAGCAGTAACCTACTAATACATGAACAATAGAAGCAAGTTACCCTAACAAATCCAAAAGGGGTGGCTGCTCAGCGTGTGACTTAGAGTGAGAGGATCTAGTGGTTGACGCAGCTCCCCTCCCTCTTCCTCGTCCTCTACCCACTGCAGATGAAGGGGGTGGTGCAAGTTTAGGCGCAATGTGTTCATTCTTGTTGGACGAAAATATTGATCCTAGATCTGTTGCTGTTGACTGAACATTATTGTATGAAACATTCGATGCTGGAAAAGCATGACTTTGTTTTAGGAACCCAAGAGAATTCTGAGACCCAAGGCCACTATTCAGGCTACTACTATTCAGGCCACCCACTGTAGAACTAGTCCTTGAGTTCAAACTAATGGGCTCTGCAGAACTTTGGGAACTAACGGACCAACTCATGCTAGTTTGGGGACCAATATTGCTCGAGATGTTTGTCATTGAATTAAACCCAATGTTCGGTGGCATTCCAGAAGTACTGTTGTTAGATATTCCAGATCCACCTGATACTGAGCCATTAGGACGTGGAGGCCAGTCGGCAAAAGGATCATCAGATTCAAGATTAGATGTGGATGAAGTTCCTGCTCCTATTGTCTGCTTTTCAGTATCACTAAATTGTGGGGTAACACCAGGAGATGCCCGAGGTGGCCATTCTACTTCTACGGAGGGGCATGACTTGGTTGTTTCCTTAGCAGATAAAGCAGCTAAGGACAAATGCTTTTGTAAAGATGTTACTTGACCCACAGGGCTGCCTGCCATAGATGGATTGGCTGCATCAATAGAATTATCGGTAGAAGGGGCAGTGCGCTTTGTTTTGGGACCCCAATCTTCATCCCAAGAGGAGCTGCCTTTTGTTGAAGCAGGCACAGAACTGCTGCTTGTCCGCAGGGCTTCAGATTGAAGACCATTAACCACCGGAGACCGTTTTACCTCTGGCATTCCAGAATCAGTCACAACCACTCCTCGCTTCTCTTCTATTTTGCTGTACAAAAACGATTCAAAAAAATATTAGAGTAGTTTGTCAGAGATAAAGAACAGAGGAGAAGACAGAAAATGGAAAAAATAGAGGGTATGAAAAATTAAAGAAAGAATACTGGAGCATATCCTTGACAAAGAGCATATATTTGGCAAACTGTTGGACATTCAATTGTTGGGCAGACAGGAGAGGCATAAGCAATGGAAGAACATGCTCAGCAACAAATTCTACTCCATACTGAACACGAGAAATCAAACAAGACTTGGGTATTACTCCAAATGCTATTTAGCAACAAATCCAAATATCATTGATCATAGCAGTCAATAATATAAAAAAACAATCATTCATTTTCAGGCTCGTTGGAAATATCACCTGCTTGAAAATAGAATTTGCAACCCCCAGGGTACACATAAGGGTTGGGGGGGAACGGTCAACAGCAGTACAGCGTTGAATTGTTTGCAAGATGTCCAAGACAGATTGTTTATCAAGTCGGTTAACCATGTCTCCTAGGCAGAGCAACGCGTTGACTCTAACCTATCAAACATGAGAGAAATACAGATAACAGGTCTGCATATAAGGTGAAAAGACCAGCATATTTACACAACCCAGATCTTACCTACGATCAGAGATAGAAAAGTAAAACAAAGGATTATAACAGGAAAGTCCTACCAATTATATAAAATTACAGTCAATACACGCACAGCAAATAACACAAATAAGCAATAATAATGATAAAGTAACAAACACATCTAGCTCAGTAAAAAAAAATCACATCTAGCATTTAAGGATCTCCTAACTCTGAATGCATGTCAGATACGAGTTTGTAAGGTTATGTACAAGCCAAGACAAAGGGTCCTAGATCACCAAAGACAAATCTTGCAAGAAAACAAAAGGCTTCTAATCTATCAAAGATAAGTTTTATAACAAAATAGTTTCTAAAACAGTTGAAGTTAGTTATAACAACTCTCAACAATAATGAGAAAAAACTGAGATTATGTGGCAGAAACAGCGGTACTACAAAAGCATCACTCACAGACAAGCATAACTAAAATTTGTGTGTTTGCACACGCGTGTTAAACTGCCGCATTGCCAGTAAAGGTAAAAAGTTCAAACAAAATATTAACATACCGCCGCAACTGTTGTTTTAAGTGCTAATCCATGAACACGGGGCAAAACCACTTGTTTGACAAGCTGAAAGGCAGCACAAAAATAAATAAATAACAGAACAGATATGGTTGCTTCCATAGCAAACATTTGAATTGAAGTTTAAAAAAGTGTTAATGATTATCTGTATTTGAGCTGGACAACACTAGGGACATGTAATATAAACCTCAATGGAGAAATAAGGTGACAATTGAGACGGTAAGGATTAATCAAGTTATTTTAACTTATTATAATCAGATGCATTTGTTATAATGTTAGCCTTTATTCTCCATTTTTCCTTTTCCTTGTCCAAATCATAAAGTTTGAAGAGTCCTCAGCAACAAACATTCCAAGTTGAAACAATAGAAATTAACAAAAATACTAACATTCAATGGAAAACACGTGATACTTTAAAGAATTCAAGCCTACTCGGTCAGAAAAGAGCACTCACCTGGGCATCTAATTGTTTGGCAAGGGATACAGATTTTTTCAGGACCTCTTCTTGCAAACGTGCATCATTGTCATCATAGGCCCGAACAATCATTGGAAGAACATGAGAAATTAAATGCTCTTGACTAGTCTAAGAGAACAATAAACAGTATAATAAGTTGGAATAAACTTAGTCACTAGATATAGAGATTTTTCAGTAACAAAATAAGGAAACTGATATAAACTCTCAACTACCTTGTTTATTATAAGATCAGCATGCTTCACAAGTAGTAACAGTGTCTCACCAGCAGCAGTACTCAACACAGGGACAAGGGCTGGAAGTGTATATTGCTCAAAATCGTTCTTGTCCTGAAAAGTATATTATTATTCGCACTTCAAGTTCATAAATTTCTCTTTCATAAAATTAAAATATTAGTTGATCGTGCCCTTGCATATGTCTGATTTACTAATGATACATTACCCCGTTTAACAAAAACCACAAAAGACATAGTTGCAATAAAATATTAACTCATTTCATTTCATAATTGCAGAGACTGAATTGTTAAATTTCATAAACTATAGATCAAGATTAAGCAAAAAACAGAATACCTGCTTCCAAATAAAGCAAGGAGACACAAGCAATGAGATATCTGATAAATTAACAACCAGTACAGCAGGAATACAAGTCTTCTATAAAAATAAAAGTTTTGCACAAGAGGGAGAGAGAAACAATCAAAGCCTCATTTCACAAGGACGGGTGGGATTACATATAGGGACCAAACCACACCATTGAGCTCCATAAAAAAAATTAGAGCAATATTAACAACTTCTGAGGCTCAAAAATTTAGATATTCTATGGAATTGAGAAAATGAAAGAGGGATATTCGTACCTGAGACTCTGCAATGGTTAGAACCATTGGTAGAATCATTGGCTGTATCACCACATTCCTAAGTTCTGCACAAAGTGGTGGAAGGACCTGCGTGGAATTTTATTTGTCCAAATTACATTAATGACAATATTAGAAAATCATAGCTCAAAGAACCAGCTCCATTTGGGGAAAGCAGAATAACATGAATTTAACACATGCAACATAAATTAAAAATTCATGAAAGATTGAGAGACCATACAGGCTATCAAAGCTATAGGGCACAGGACTAAGTAATCGACAGAGCAAGAGTATACTGAATTGTGAATGCTAGAAAGAGTATATGTATTGTGTATGCTGGTAGAGACACCTACATAAAACTGACTAGCAGAAATGAACACAAATTTCAGCGAAACAGCATATAGCATACCTTGTACCGCAATACACGGGAATCAAAATCTTTCCACATATCTGACAATGCTTTTAAGAACTCTGACTTCTGCATGTTATCTCTTTCCTAAAGGAAAAGAAGACACATCATCAAGAAATTCAACTCTAAAATTTGAATGTTACCGATTTTGCAATACTAACAAGCAGCTAAAAAAATCTTACGAGCATGTGGTCAAGGAAGCGTAAGGCACGCAACCTAGTGTCATGCCGAAAAAATGGTGATCCTACAAAAACAAGAAGCATATATTATCAAGAAATACGGAAATCATGTTCAGCAGACTATCTAAAGGCTCCAACAGCCAGTAGAGACACCATATTCATTGCAATATTCAATGATAATCAAATGATTTTGCATTATTTTATCCTGAAGAATTACATATGTAATCTGATGCAATCCAGAAACAGCATAAGCAATAACAGTATAGAAAGACAGGCTCCTGTTGAGATACCGTTAAAGAACCAGGCTCCTATAGAGAGCTACTGTCTCCTGCTCATAGCAAATATACTTAATTTTCACACAAATGATTCTACTACTCTGTGATTCCATACTGCACCACACTCACATAACTAACTTCCTATTTTCCTCTCTCTTCCAACACAGCCATCACAGCATCACCCCTTAGTTCTCCTAGTTTAAGATTTCCAAGTCTTTTAGGACCACACATGAATTATGAAAGCCCAAGACCTCTCTCTGGATCTCCAAATTCTTCTCTAAATTATTGTGTGATCTACCACTGCCACCGTCGTCAGCTTCAGCCTTGTCTTCAAGGTTGAACTTTGGAGGGTTGCTACCAGTACAGCAGGCTCCAGCACATCAGCACATTCTCCCTCCAAGCCTAACAGGCAACTCTTTCCACGTGATAAGTAGCTGGACCAACCCAATCTACAAAGATTTGCTAGACAAGTAGCTGGATGATTGTGAAAAGTAGAACAGCTGCCAGAACCTACAGCAGAGTGAAAACAGGAGACTAATGGGGGGATTGAGACACTAACTACTGGGAAAAACCCAAGTCCCACATTAACTATAGATAAGGACAAAGTAGTGTATATATAAGTGGGAGACCACCCTCACCTCACAAGCCAGTTTTGAAGGGTTGAGATAAAGCAAACACCCAAATTTTATGATGATATCAGGTCGTATCTTAAATTTGTTAATGGGTCCACCATCTATATAAGTGGGGTGAAACCTTATCTCTCAAGCCAATTATATAGGGTGGAGTTAGAACCAAACCAAAATTCAAAAACTAACAATGGTTTTGATACCTTGTTGATATTACAAGATTATGGTTTAGGAGGAAAAGAAAGGAGGCTGACAATAATATTCTGAATGAATGATATTATTAGATTGATATTTGATGTGATATAAATTACAAAGTTTTACCAATTTAGTAATGCACTACAAGCAGCACTAGCCTAGACCAATGAAACTACTAACATAACCAGACTCTAATATAATAACACTCAAATATTGTAACTTCTAGGTTCAAACACTTCCTAAGAATACACCATCAAGGTTAGCCGACTCAAGAGACATCTGTTGTGAAATGTAGAGCTATACCTTCCTGTTCAGATATGGCACCAAAAGTTTTAATTAATGAACACCTATTAAAAATTCATTTACAAGAAATTCACCAAGAAAACTATTTAAGATATCATGCATTTTTTATTTAAGTAATGGAGAAATGTATTGATTCTCCAAGCTATCTTTACCTGTAAAATCCATTGCTGTTGGCCTGGAAGACTCATTCGGAGAAAGCATCCTTTGCAGGTCATGAACCAGTTCTGATGGGATAGATGAGAATGCATCGCTGGATAAGTAAGTCAAGGTATTCATGTACTGCATAAGTACAAAACCAAAATTTTTTATTACCTTCTAACGAATAAAATAATAGAGCCTAAAATCTTGTTGTCAAATAACGAAACTAATAAGTTTCCTTCTTTCTATTTAATTGTGTAAAAAGTCTATTCAAGGACAAGACATGTGCAACCATCAATAACAATCTCTATCCAGAAATTTTGAAAAAATAAAATCAATAACTTTAAAATCAGTGCAACTTAATTGCAGTGAGGGGGTGGGGGCAATTAAATGATCTGTATGTACCATCTTGACATTGTTGTGAAGTCAAACAAAAGCTAATTGCGAAAGGTAAAAAAAGCAATCGTAGGTACCATCTTCACATTGTTGTGGCAGTCAAACAAAGACTTGCGGGCAATTAAATGGTAGGCAAGGCATCCAAAACTGAATATATCAGATGAGCACCCAGCTGAAGACCCAGTGCTCCTCACCAGCTCAGGAGCAGTGTAATTAAGTGATGGCTGAAGTGGCAAAATAGAGTCTTCAACATCATATTCCTGTACAGCAGTTGAAGTGAAATAAGATACATTACAGATTGTTTAAGCAAAACTTACTTTGCTCCTAAGGATGAGAATGAGATAGAGATAGAGATAGAGATATAAAAAATAAACGCTTTGTACAAGATTACATGCACGGTAATGTAACACAGAATTGATCAAGTATATATAACAAATTCATAGACATGAGTTATTAGTATTAAAAACAAAAAATAGACATCATATGCAGCAGTAAATCAATGACAGTAATACAGTATTTAACACATGAAGAATGCGAAGTGAACAAAGTTAACATTAATCTAATTAATTGTTACACTCACAGCATAATGGAAGGGTTGCAGATTAGATGAGTCACCAGAGGTCTGAGTAGCAGAAACTGCAAAACCAAATCCCGCAAGCTTCCAGGCTCCACTCAAGGTGATAAGAATGTTCTGCAGAATATATAAAATTGTATTTAATTCACCAATCTTAAATTTCACAATGAAGGAACAGAAAAGGATTTGTGCCACAGGATAATTATTAAACCAAAAGGTAATCCATATGAACTGTGATAAGTGCAAAATGACACTTCTGCCAAAATTCAAAGGGCGGAAAATATTTTTAAGCTTAAGCAAGACTATGAAAGTGTCAACTAATTGCACAGATGCTGCTGACGGGGTACAACAAAACTTCCAATATAATTAATTGCTATAAACCATTTCTAGTTAAATGCCACACCCGGGCAATATTTAATACCCAGAATTTCTTCTTTTATAAAAATAAAATGCCGGTAAACAATAAAAATAAAGGGGGGAAATTAAGTAGAAGCAAGGTCTTAAAAAAAAGTCCACAACTGTGATTTCAGTTGGTCAAGACTTTTTTAGGTGTCAACGACCACAATTGTGCCCCCATCGTCCACAACTTACGACAATATCAAGAAATACAACGCAACGGCAAGCCATATTTAAAACCATGAGCCACAGTAATGCAAAAGATTATCACCTCGGGTGATATTGCTCGATGAATAAGATGAGCATGGTTGTGGAGAAAGTCCAGGGATTCTGCAATCTGAAGTAAACCATGCTTCACCTCCAACAGTCCCATTTCCTGAAAAGCAAAGGCTCATTAATCAGCAACAAGTGAAAAGAATGTGAACCCCCATTCTAGTCCCTAAATTTAGAAACTAATATCATTTTAGTCCCTAAATTTAGAAACTAATATCATTTTAGTCCCTAATGTGCACAATTTACTATGGTTATAGTCCATTGCGAAGTTAAATGCAGGAGTAACGTGACTAATAGATTTAAAACAGGGACTAACAGAACTAACGACAGAGACTAAAATCACCAACAGATTTAAATTCCACACAGTATTAAAATTGGGAGACAACTGTATTAGAAGCTAACGAATTCAGACTAGAATAGGAGTTTATTCTGAAAAGAATTAGCAACGCAGTGAGAAGATCGAGTGAACCTAGTAGATCAAGTAACAAAAGGAAACGCGCATAAGAAGGAATAGAAAGAGCAAGGTACCATTCCCCTGAGATCTTTAGGAAGAACAGGAATGTTGTCAACAATGGCAAGAGTATTGGCAGCGGAAGCAAACAAGGGTTCGGTGACCATAGCCATTGCATTCTTGCTCTCGTCGAGGGCCTGGACGACGTGAACCACCCCGGGATGCCTGAGGCGAACGAGCTTGGCGGCATCTGCCCGAATCAAATCCAGAAAGGAATCCTCGGCGGCCTTGGTGAGGCCCGCGCGCATTCGGGCCTCGGAGAGAGAGCGCTTGTCCAACACCCAGACGCAGACAACGGGGTATTGATGCTGGCGCGCGGGATCACGGGCCCGGGCCGAGTAGAGCCTCCAGGCGAGGCCGGGCCCAGCGGAGCCGATCTGGTCGAGGAGGTCGTAGTCCTGAAGTGCCTTGGGGCCCGTGACCTCCTGCACCGTGGTGGTGACTGTCTTCTCTATGACCGCGGCGGTTTTGGCCAATGCTTGGGTTAGGGTTTTCATATTGAGCGACATGTTTTAAGATTTTATGTATGAATTGAAGAACACGGTCAGTCACAGGGCACAGCTCCCTCTGATTGAATTCAGACTTGGAAGATGGATTTGAGATTCACACTGTGCCCCGATCACCTTCTCTCTCTCTATCTCTCTCTCTCCTCTTTTTCCCTTTCTCTTTATACTTCTCCTCATCTTCCTTCCCCCACCTTCTTCTTTACTCTATTTTCTCCTCCTTCGTCTTTTTCTTCCACCATTTTCATTTTTCAAAATATTCAATTTCTAAAATGTGTGGATTCTAACATAAATAAACTCATTTTAACTAGGGAAAATAGTGTTTAACCTCCTAAACTTAATGTTTTTTAAATAGATTAAATAGATTTTAATTCTTTTCTTCTTGTTCATCATTAAACTTTACTATTTTTTTTAAAATAACACTGGTATAGATAATTTTATTTTAGTTCATCCTTAAAACATTATTTTTTTATAAATACTTTTTCCTAATAAAATGAATTGCAAGAAAAGGAAGAAAAAAATGAATGAATTATTGATGTTTAATATAAATTATTTAACTGGAATTTGTTAGAAAAAATGGTAGTGTACTTGATAGGATTGAAACTAAACTTTTAATTTTCCTAATACACTAAAGGTCAATGCGGACTCCATGTATAGTATGACTTTGAATAGAAGCTTGGTTCAAAAATGGCAACACCTCCTTCTACGTTCATGTGGCTAACTCGATGAAAGAAATTACCACTCAACCACAATCCACCACTTATGTAAGTCCTAACAATCTTTACTTCAAAACAAGAAGAAAACTAAAGTGCCACCAACTGAAGAGAAGGGATAGATAAGGGAGGTTTTCCATAAACACATACTTTATTCACTTCCTCTACCATCTAAGTCCACCCACACTTCACCAAAAACCAGGATGGGACATGCTCATTCCAATTTCAACATAATTTCTTTCACCACCTTCGTATATTTTTCATGGTTTATTTTCATTTTAGAAATTTTTTAATTTTATAATTTCAATATTATATTTACGAAAATAAAATCTTTTAAACCATATAATTTTAAAAACATTTTCGAATTCAACAATTTAAAAGTATTTTTATATAAAATTTTTCATATTACATCATGCTATTTATATTTATAAAAGAAGCTTGTCAAAAAATATTTCTATATTATACTATCCAACATGTGTTTCTCATGTTAACATAGTGTCTTCTTCTCCTTCATTCTCAATCCAAGAGTTATTAAGAGTTGTAAGAAATAATAACAAGATCAACGACAAGAATAATGATAGATAATTTTATCTTACACATTAAACATGTTAATATATATATAACTCACATATACTTAGAAGGTAATTAATAAAAAAGATTTAAAAAGTTAAAATTAAAAAAATCCTTTATATTTTTTAACTATAAATTTAATTATCTTATAAAATAAAGATTTATCACAAATATAATAATTAAATAAAAACTTAAATATTTACTATTTATAATTAATATAAATGAATAGAAAGACATATTATGAAAAAAATATTAAAATAACAGCAATATAATATTAAAATAATCATCAATAAAAATTTAGATTTATATTTATAAATATATTATATTAATGAAATAATAAATAAGAGTGTAAAAGAGTATTTAATAATATTTAAAATAATAATTTTGTAAAAAAAATAAAAATAATGAGTTACTACAAAAGTTATTACTGTGAGCCATCGCATCGCATGATCCATCCGGCATTGGTATCCTATTTCAAATTAAAATTTAAAAAATAAGACTTGTATTTTACTCAACTTAAAAACACAACACATGTGTTTGTGTGGGTCGTGATGAAACATCTTTAATCACAAACCAAAAAACAAACGTATCGAGTGAAATAGAACCATTACATTATAATAGTTACATAAAACTACATGATCAAATTGATATAAGGTAAACTTTTTCGAAAATTTGGAAAAATAAAATTTAACCGGAAAATAAAAGTGTGGGCGAAGGGGTGATTTCGACGCATGACATTTGATGTACCAAAAAAGGCGCACGACGTGGTCTAGATATATTTGGTCCATGTGTTGTGTCGTGGACTCATGGAAGAAACGTTTCCGCAATCGTTTTCCATCAACTCTTGTTCGCGATACCCTTTATTTTATTCGCCTTTGGAGCTGCGTTCGGGTTCTTTTTACGGTTCCGTGTAACACTAACACTGCACTCGAGTCATGGCTTCACACATGGGCGATGATGCCAAAGAAGAATTTCTCAGAGATTTTGGTGAACATTACGGCTATCCTAACGGCCCCAAGTCCATTGACCAAATTCGAGCTACTGAATTCAAGAGATTACAATTTCAAGGTCATATACTCATAGTTCCGATTCTTTATCCAGTTTCAAACGTTATCAAAATAATGAAATATCTATTTCAACTGTTCAATTGTGAGTGGATTATTGATTCTTTTCTGTTTTGTTTTGTTTGATTTTGGTTTTCCTGCTTTTACAGATCTTGTATACTTGGACCATGCTGGGGCAACTCTATACTCTGACCTGCAAATGGAATCAGTTTTCAATGATCTCACCAGTAACGTATATGGAAATCCTCGTATCCTAATATGTTTCGCACTCTTTACAGTTCAATTTTCTTAACACTGAATGCAGAGTGAATTTACGTAATTGGTGGTTGACACCGACTTTATGAAGTGAGTTTCCTTAACATTGATACCAGACAGCCAAAGTGACTCCAGTTCTGCAACTCTTGACATTGTGAAGAATGCCCGCCTGCAGGTATATGTAAATTTGTAATTATTAAGCATGTCAACCGTCTTCTTTTCAATTAAATTATGATAATTTGAGATTTAATTCTGGTTGATGGATCTTTTGTACTGAAAAGTAGATGTTAATATTCTATGTGAGAATTTTTTAATCTGTTTCCGAGTAGATGATAGAGCATAAAGTTCAATGGCTAATTGAATGTAATTAATTTTCCTGGTGTTTACTTTGTCTTGCTTTGGTTGACTGGAATGGGCCATATTTGGTCACCCAAATAGGTGTGTTCAACTAGGAGTTGTTCACTAGGAAGTTGCTATTGGTGTTTCCTTTTTGTACTTTTTTATATCTGTTCTGGAAGTTTCTACATTTGCACAGATTATTGAACTATCAATCATGCAGGTTCTTGACTACTTCAACGCATCTCCCAAAGAATACAAATGTATATTTACCTCTGGGGCAACAGCAGCGCTGAAGCTGGTTGGAGAGGCTTTTCCATGGAATTGTAACAGTAGTTTTATGTATACAATGGAGAATCATAATAGTGTTCTTGGGATAAGAGAGTATCCTACCTGGTAAAAAAATGATAAGTTATTCAATTTTATAGTAATTGCCTCTGGCTCTACCACATGGAGGTAGAAGGCATCATGATATTCTAGAGTGCACTTCCCGTGACAGAGCTGTTGTAAGGAAACGGGATAGTTACTGTTCAGTATATCGCTGTACTGATGAAACATTTCCTTTATTTAGGTTTAGTAAAATGGGATGAATCTTGGCATTAAATGTCTTGAAGTCATTAAGATATTTCTTTTGGTCCTGATGTGATTCTAATTCCATTTCTTTTCAAAACCATTTTTCTGTTCAACGAGATGTGAGGACTCAACTATTTTATATAACTTTTTTAGTGATTTTCTTCTACTTTCTCGGGTTTGGCTTCAGAGAATGCCTTATCTTTTTCCCTTGGGATTCTGTCATTGAATATAATCTTCACTACTTTACTAAAATGTTCCTATCACTTTTTGGTAAATGTGGCTATGTTTTTAAACTTTTCCATTGTGATTGCTCTGCTACATGAGATGATTAATGACACTGTTCTGTGTACCTCCTTAACTAGTATAGATATGCCCTAGGTCATGGAGCAGCGGCCATTGCAGTAGATATTGAAGAAGATATACATCCCGGAATAACAGGAGAAACACTTGCCACAAAGATGTCACTACACCAGGTTCAAAGGAGAAAAGTAGCTGGATCACCGAAAGGAGAGCCAACAGGTAACTTTTTATGTCATGAATATGTCTGGGCTTTAGATGACTTATTATATCTGTTTGTTCAATGCAGGTGATGTGTATAATTTGTTTGCCTTTCCCTCAGAGTGCAATTTCTCTGGGTTGAGATTTGGTCTAGACTTGGTGAAGATTATCAAGGAAGACTCAAACAAGATTTTGGGAATTTCTTCGGTTTGCCAGTAATATTTATCATTCCATATCTTATTGACTCCTTCTATATGGCATTGAATCTTTTGTCCAAACAACATAATAAATGACTCAAGTTATGCATATTTAACTATTTGATAATGTAGAGTCTATCAAATAACTTGTATGTCAAACTGATTATGCTGTGCAGTTTATTATTGTCTTGTTTGTCCTCATTCAAAATATTCATTATGTTTTCTTTTTGAAAGGTAAAATATTCTGTTTGTTGAAAATAGTATATGATGGATAATAATTAAATAAACTATAACCATTCAAATGTGAATATGCAAGTTTTTGTTTTTACACTTATTGTATATGCTTAATTCCTAAATAGTAGAGGTGCAGTCTCACTTTGGGATGTTTTTGTGCATGTGTATATTTACAGCCACATTTACATATGATACATTCCTGAATACTTCTGTGTTATAGTAGTCATGATTTCTCGGTTAATTTTTACTGTGTTATTAGAATCTAAGGATACATAAATGAGAATAACCCTGTACGCATGAACTTTAATTTTAGTACTTTGTATTTTTTTATAAGCAAAAGTTTTAAGAGAGAAATCAGAGGTACAAAGGCAAGACAATATGAAATCCTAAGAAACTATCAAGAATAAAAGGGTAAAAAAAGAAAAAGTAACAACATGACGATCTCTCTATAGATCTACCAAAAACACCACTCTAAAAAGACCATTAGTAGAACAAAATTTGTACTTTATATATTTATTTACATGCTTTTTCTTTCACTTTGTCTTATTGTCCTTTTCAATATGATGGATAGAGTTGTCAAAAAATTAGGTCTAGCCCAACAAACCGGCCCGAGTAGTCTATGATTTAGGTCAGATCAAACTTAAAAAATGGTGGCCTAAATAGAAATAGGTATTTTTTAGCCTAGCCTGTTTGGCCCAAGGCCCGTATGGGCCAAGGCCAGGCTGGCTCACAGACTAATGGGCTGACCCTTTTTTTTCTTTTATATTAATTTCTTTTATTTTATTTTATTGTGTTATAGATATGAGAGACATTAATAAAATTGCTTCAAATAGTATTAGATAAAGGAATATATATCTTATGAGTAGAAGTTGTGTGTAAATGTTGAGGACAAGGAATAAATATGTCATTAAGGCAAAAGAGATGTGTAAAGAAAAAAATTATTCAATATATATATTTTCATATATGGGAATTGTACAAGATTAATGACAAAATCAATTATCCTATGTTCTTACAATGTTGCTTTAATTCTTGCCTTTATTTAGGAAAATTGCAAGAAATGAGGGTACAAGAACTTATGAAAGTTAGGTTTTGGATAATGTAGTAGAGAAAAACAAATTTGAACCCAACGTTGGGTTGTATTGTTCTTGTTTGTTAGATAGAGTTTTTTTTTCCTTTGTTTTGGGTAGAGTATATCTTGTACTATTTTCTTTGTATGATGTTTTAAGTTTTTTTTATTCATTTTGCGTAGTTATGTTATGAACAATTTTGCACAAACTTTTATATTGTTACTGACAAAGAAAAATATTGATGTTGTTTTATAATGTATTTAGTTGTTGAATATTAAACTTTAAATTTTTGAACAATAATATATCATGATTTTTTGTATAGACATCATTGTTATCCTTTCAATTTTTAATTAGGCAAAAAAATGGTCTGTTGGTCGTTAGCCTGGCATAAGGCCAAGTTAGGCCAAAATTTATGCTCCATTTCAAAATGTAAGTCAAGCTAAGTTGTTAGATTTTCTGAACTTGGCCTATAGAGGCCAAGTCAAGTCTGGTTGGACAGCCCGTTTTTAACCCTCTAATCCCAATTGCAATAGAAGACTATCTAGATGAATTACTTTTTTTAAGTCACTATGAGAGAACTTTATTTGTTTTTGGAAATTCTTTGAAGCATAGATGTTTGGTGTAGGAGAATATAAGCAAATGTCATTTTCTTTCTTTTCTGTTTTGTTAGCTGTTTATAAACTATCTATTATTCTTTTTATCAAGATAGAATCTTCATCATTACAATTATAACTAACAACAGAGCTGTCACCTCATGACTATAGCTTTCTGTTAGGATGTTTATATACATTTCTTGTACAAAGAACACTTGAAAAGGTTAAGGCAGAGATTAAAAGCATGGAAGAAATTAAGATTCAAATTCTTGAACTAAATAATACAAGAGGATCCATTACATAGAACTCTACCACGCTACAAATAAATACAAATAATTAATAACACGAAGAGCTTTATCTATCTTAAGAAACTCTTTGAAGTGTAGATATTTGCATATTTACTTGCCTTTTTTTGGGTAAGAAACAGACAATGGGCTGTTGTTCTCTGGTGTCTATACATATGGATAGAGAAAACTTTTTATTTGTCTTTTGAAATTCTCCGAAGGATGAAGCATCGATGATTGTATATTTGCTTATTTGTATCTTGTTTTTTCACAAGAAATGGGCAATGGATGGTCCTAATTGATGCTGCAAAGGGATGTGCTACCATGCCACCTGATTTGTCTAAGTATCCTGCTGATTTTGTTGCTATCTCATTTTACAAGGTACAAGAGTATTTTAATTTTGTTTGGGCGAAGGACTACTTTGAAAACTGAAGTTTTTTCTTCTGCTTTTCTGTTAGCTTTTTGGCTACCCAACTGGGCTTGGAGCTCTCATTGTTCGAAATGGTAAGCTACTGCTTGTGAACATGGGATATATTCTAATTTTATACTGGTAGAACACACTAAGTACACTCACAAAACAGAGAAAAAACAGGATAGAGAACAAGAGATATGGGTACTAAATCTGAAATTATATGTATCACAACATATCAAGAAGCAGTTAGTTCCACCAACTGCCTAACATACAATACTAGCTAAATTATTTACATTACTCCCCCTTAATTCAAATTAACAGTAAACAACACTCCTATCGTCTTTCTATTCAGCTTGAATCTTCATTTCTGACATCATATTCTCAAGCCCCAAGGCTTGACAAGCTCCCATTGAGGTTGCAGTGTATTCTGCCTCATATGAAGACAATGTCACCATTGACTCCTTAGAACACCATGAAACAGGTGTTCCACACATCATTAACACATACTCTGGTGTACTTTTCCTGTCACTTTTATCACCACAACAATTTGAATTACATTACCTAATACTTAATTGAAAACATTTCTGTCATGTTCTGAAATCAACAATCCATATTCCAAAGTGGCCTTCACATATCTCAATATCTTCTTAGCTGCAAGCAAATGAGCCTTGGATGATCCATAAATCTATTAATCAGCCCCACTCACAAGCTGTGTCGGGTCTACTGCTGCACAAATATCTCAATGAACCAACAATCAGTTTATAAAAGGTTACACTGATTTCCTTGTCACTTCTTCCTTCACTAACTTTAAACCACAATCAATTTGTGTTTCTGTAGAACTACAATCCAGCATTTAAATCTCTTCAATATTTCAGTTGCATACCTCTTTTGATGCATGAAAACTCCATTACTAGTAGAGACAAATTCCATTCCTAAAACGTAGGAAAGCAATCCCATATCTTCCATCTCAAATACCATAATTTTCTTTTTAAACTTGTCAATTTCTACTACGTTGCTGTCAGTAACTAGTTGATCATCTACATAGAGACAACTTATCATTAAATCACTTAGAGTAGCTCTCATATAAACTCCATATTCTGTTGTGCACTTGATGAAACCCAACCATAAAAGGAAGCAATCTATTCTTTTATTTCATGCTTGAGAGGCTTGTTTTAGCCCATATAAAGTCTTCTTCAATTTATACACCTTGTCTTCATTTTCTGTCACTTCAAAACTAGGAGGTTGATTCACACAAACCTCCTCCTCTAGTGGCCCATTTAAAAAGGCTGACTTTACATCAAGTTGATGTAATGACTAACCCTCTAAAAGTTGTTGTAGAAATCGCTTGTCTGATGGTTTCAATTGCCACATGTGCAAACACTTTATTGTAATCCAAACTAGCCTTTTGCAAAAGCTCCTTTGCAACCAGTCTAGCTTTGTATTTCGCAACTTCTCCTTTTGTTTTGCCTTTACTTTATAGGCCCATTTTACTCCAATAGACCTTTTGTTGTGAGGTAATGTCACAAGCTCCCATGTGTGTCCTTTCTCTATAGACCTTAAATCTTCCTCCATTACTGTCTTCGATTTAGGTTCTTGATGGCTTGCTCAAAAGATATTCCCCATCTTCATTCACTGCATAGTCAGTAATGGATGTAAAAGATCCTGAACTTTGAGGCTGGTGTCTATTTCTCTAGGTCTTTGTGGTTGAATCATAACTGTTTCTGCACAATTTTCAGACCACACATGTGGTTGATTTTGAACCATATCAGCACAATTTTCAGATTGCATATCAAGCTGAATTGTTACAAACACTTTTCACTTTTAGCTATAGTCTCTGAACTCCAACCTTTACTTTCATCAGGAGTGAAGTCTCTGTTCATTACTATCTTTTGTTAACAGGCGGAACAATTTGTATGCATCTGTTGAATGGTGCCTAAGAAACACCATTGGCTCTCCCTTGTCATCCGATATCTTGCTTCTTTCATCCTGTACATGTCTAAAGCTTACCTGTAGATGACATACATCAAGTTTTCTCCCTGGCCATGCTTCCTCTGGAGTCACATTATGTAGGCTTTTAGTTGAACTGCTGTTGAGAATATGGGCAGCAGTGGATAGAACTTCTGCCCAAACTGTTTTGGCATATTCCTTTCTTTAAGCATACATCTGGTCATGTTCATCAACAATCTCTTCCTTCTTTTAGCTTTTCTATTTTGTTGAGGTGTATATGGAGCAATAACTTGATGAATAATTATTCCTTCCTTATCACAGTAAGAATGGAAACCATTGTTCACCACCTCCATCTGTTTTAAGAACTTTGATAGATCACCCACATTGCTTTTCCACTATTTCCTTGAACCTTCTAAACTACTTGCCTCACCTTTTCTTTTAATGAAATAACCCACTACTTTCTTGTAAAACCATCAATAAAAGAAATGAAATAGCAATTACCTCAAAGTGAAAATACCTCCATCGAACCACTCACATTTGAATAGATGACTTCCAATGCTGCTTTTGTTGTTGTATTGTTGGATTTAAATCTATTTCTGATTTGTTTGCTTATGAGGCACCCTTAACATAACTCCTTTGGTTGCTCTCTGGAGGGCAAACCATACAACATCCCTTTCATATTTAGTAGACTCAAGCTTCTAAAATCTTTGATGCCAAAGCCAATTCTGATATTCCACAATACCTGTAAAAATCTTTGATCCTTTGGTTGCTCTGTAGAGGGAAAACCATGCATCATACCTTTCATATCTAGAAGACTCTAGCTTTTGAAATTTAGATACGCAAATCTTTGATGCCAAAGCCAATTATTATGGTCTTTCATAATAGTTGTAAAAGAATGACTTTCACCTTTTTGAATTCCAATTTTAAAGGATTTGTTCTTTGATAAAGGAGCCTTAAAAATTAGTTTTCTTTGGCTGTCATAAACCTTCATCATGTTTTGCTACATATTCATGGCATAGATTTTCTCCAATAGTTGCCCAAGGCTTAAAAAGTCGGTCTTCATTAGTGGTACATAAAGAACATCTATTATGAATGATTGCTTTCCATCTTTTCTTTGAATCAAAACTTTGTCCATCCATTCAATTGTAACAATGCCATTATCAACAAACTTAACTATTCTTTTGCATTGCAGATGCTGCAACGTTACTGAAGAAGAATTATTTTAGTGGAGGTTTGTGGCTTAGCATTTACATGCCTCATTGCAGTTTATACTTTGTTATTTGATTGGTGGACCCCATCATAGGAACGGTTAGTGCATCCATTGCTGATATTGATTTTGTTAAAAGACGGGAAGGCATTGAGGAACTGTTTGAGGATGGAACTGTTTCATTTTTGAGCATAGTATCTATCCGCCATGGCTTCAAAATCTTGAATTCTCTAACTGTATCAGCGATATCAAGGTATATAGAGTTCTATAAATATATAAAATATCCAGCTTTCTACAAGAATTTACTATAATAGTATCATTTACCATTTGAAGTTGTTGTTATATGTTTATATTAGTCTTGTTGATCATATGATTGATTTAACTTCCTGCTTATACTTTTCAATTTCAACATCTGATCAACGAACAAAAATCACTATAAAACAGATAAAATTAGAGTTATTATAAGCATGTGATAGGGATTATGTAGCAGCATCATGTTGTAGTTTAAAGCTGTTGTATTGCAATTCTATGGAGTGTACCTCAAATGTTTCAGCTGCTAACAGGGACATCAATGGCTTTTCATTGTTAATTTTTTAAGAAATTTATGCATTTTTACTTAGGTTCTTTAAAGATAAGATGTATAGTTAGTTTTACTTAGAAAATGGACTTTAAGTTTAATTAAATCTCACCTAACTGTTTTGTAAGATGAGGTTTGCATCCACTTATATATTATAATTTGGTCATATTTTTAGTCGATGTGAGATCTCCAATCGTTTGTAGCATACTATTAACTTCTAGACAAGTCATTTTCACAAAATAACAATATAGCCAGTAAAATATTTGGATTTAATGTTAATTACTCATGTCCAAAGGTACACACAATATTATCAAATTGGTCCTTCAATGATTATTAAATGCCACCAGTTTTGTTCTTTTAGGTATAACTTTTATGTTACTTTAAGAATCAATTTGATGCCATAGATACACATTTAAGGATGGAATTGATTTATTTACAAATGGAGGACCAACCAGTGGATACACATATCTTTAGAGGACCAAAATGGACATATATTCAAATATGTAGTTGTCCTTTAAAATGAACTATTTTGCAGCTGTGTTTAGCAATATCATACAAAGCATCTGATATGCTGAAACTATGGAGGCATAATGTAACAACCAAAAAAGAGGCTCTAAAATATTATCATATCCAAATTAATTGAAATTTCAAAAGCACTAATGCAGCAATAATGGTAAATTCTATGATGTCTATGTTTGGACCATGGTTAATCACAAGTTGATTTAATACAACTTATAATGCTGCAAGAAACAGAATTTGAAAGAAAACATTTGAAGATTCAGTAGAAGCAGGTGATCATGGTTGTCAACATAGTTTTGGAGACATAATATTTATTCTAAGCATACAGTACTTATGTATAATTTGTAAGGTGAATATTCTACTGGTTATCTCTAGTGTCATATACCAACAGAAAGGAGATCCTTAAAAGAAATCTTAAATTTATGATAATAGAGGGGAGGTTTTGTTTTTGTTGTGTCCCTGCATTTTACATTATGATAACACATGGGTGCAGGTTGGGGATTGTTGATATTATTGGGTGTAGCTGAGGAAGTTGAAAAGGGGGGAACAAAGCTTCACAATGAATGGGTATTAAATTGGTATGGTGTATTATGATGGGTTACAAAGTTTGAGAATTTGGGTATGAGGTCTAAATTGACCACACAAAACTAATTTGTAAAATGAGGATTGCCTGAGCCTTGTAGGAACTACATTAGTAACATGTCTCTAGTTGATGTTGAATCTCAACACACCCTTTGGTTTAATGTAATTTATTGTAATATTTTTTCACTTTAAGTTGTTTCAACATTATTTCCTTTGAATTTTTATTTTTTTAAAGCTTGCATTTGTTGCCTTGTAGACATATAGCATCTCTTGCCTTGTATACAAGGAAAATGCTTTTGGCCATGAGGCATGGCAATGGATCTAGTGTCTGCATCCTCTACGGACATCATAATTCAAAGGTTAGTTTGTGCACAATTTCTTGTCCTATTTACATATTTTATAGCACTATTTACATTTATTTGTGCTTTAATAGTTGTATTGGAGTTTAAAGAGAATTTAGAAAAGAGTATTTTGTATTCTGAAAGAATGAAAAACCACTTTACAAAGATCATAGATTCAACTATATATAGTTGTAAAAATAAGGCACCAAAGGACTAACTAACTGATGGAGAGTTAGTTACAAATTACAGCTGTCAGACTACAACAGAATCCTAACAAAACACTAATGGGTTTTTAGACTGCATCTCTTCTCTAATACTCCTCTAGCCCGAGAGGGGAAGAATAAACTGCTAGCCACTTTGAGTTTGGACCTTAGAGAAAGAAATGAGTAGGAGATATGGCTTTAGTGAGAACATCAGTATCTGAAGAAATGTAGGAACATGAACCAATTGCATGTTCTTGTTAATGATCTCCTCTTGAATAAAAACATGATCTAGTCTCAAGTGTTGCATAAGAGCATGAAATAGTTGATTATGTGCTAGAGCTATAGTTCTCAAGTTGTCATAGAGAATGAGAAAAGTATTATGGTATCCATGATATTTTAGTTGTGGCAAGCACTGAGCTGCATATTCACTTTAAGTACTGGCGCAAGCAACCACAATTTTCTTCTTGGAGTAGTTGACACATCATGTCCATATTGTGGCAAACCTCATGAAGCAAAGTACCTTGATTAGTGACTGAATTCAGCAATCTGTGCATGTGGCTAATAGGTTGATGCAGGTGAATGTCTCTGCAATGTTGGCAGAGGTGATGATGAGCTTCTTTTTGAACTTGTTATACTATAGAAAAGAGAGAGACATTAAGTTGAAACCGTGTGCTTCTAAGATACCACAAATACTTTATTTATATAGAGAAAAAGGAATCAATACAATAAATAAAGGAGAATTGATATCTTCTAATAATAAATATATGATATGAGAATAGATAATAACATTCTTAATAATACATACGTAATTTAGATTTTTTTATTATATAAGATTTGATCCTTGTTTAACAGAACTTTAAGTAATGATTCATGCTCCAATAAGAGATTTTCAACTTTACCTATAGAGAGGATCAAACTTGCTTTTAAAATAAAAGAATCAGAAGTTTCATAAAAATGCACTAATTTCCTTTAGACACACAATGCGCATGTAACAAGCATATCACTAGTGATTTCATTTATTTTTTCTATGTCCATCTTTAGTAACATTGAACCAATTAATACTTTTTTTTTATTTTTACCCAGAAACTTTATCATGAAATGGGACCAGTAATTTCATTCAACTTAAAACGGCCAGATGGCAATTGGTATGGATACCGTGAAGTGGAAAAGCTGGCATCACTTTCAGCAATCCAGCTAAGGGTATAAATTATGGTTTTCTTCGTGTTAATGTTTTCTTTTTGTAAATTCATCTAGTCATGGTAGTAAACTAATTACTTATTTGTATTTTTGCCAAGCTTTTATATTAAGGAGGTTATTATTGAAGTCTGATTATTCATCTTCACTGACTATCTGTTTAGACAGGATGCTTCTGCAATCCAGGTGCATGTGCAAAATACCTTGGCTTGTCTCATTTGGATCTTATTTCAAATACTGAGGTATTTCTACATCATCTTTCGTTTATAGTTGTTATTAGTTATATTATATAACATACTACTATAGTGCTCACCTAGTTAGGATTATAAACTGTATAGTGATGTTTTAGCATTCCTATTTTGATCTTAAAATATTGTATGACATAAGAAAATTTTTGTATTTAGGCGGGCCACATTTGTTGGGACGATCATGATATAATCAATGGTAAACCTGTTGGAGCTGTAAGAGTATCCTTTGGCTACATGTCAACATATGAGGATGCCAAGGTTGGGAATCTTTAGACCATTTTGCATTTTGTTCAACATTTGGAACCACTGAAGCTCATCTGGTTCTGGATTCATTTTTTATTATCTTCGTGACTAAACCTATACTTTCTTAATATGGAAAAGGGGGCAGCATATTGAGTTAAAATAGAAAATCAAAGACTATGTTATTATGAATTTCTAAGTCTTTTTAATGTTGGATTAAGTTCATATCTCAAGATTTTGGTTACTCATTTGACAAAACTAATTTTGTTATACTGTCTATCTTCTGATTTTCAGAAATTTGTTGATTTTGTTGCAAGTTCCTTTGTTTCACCTCAAAATCACATTGACCACGGAAATCAAATGAAAGGTCAACCTCCTTTTCTAACATAATTTATTCTTTGATGAATTCACGTCTTGCTGGTTATGTCTTGTTAAATGACAAGGACATGCATTTTCATTGCATTTGTATTTCTGCTACTCTTGTTTCCACATGAAAAGGCACAAATAGATTTGCGTACATGAACATAATGCATACTTTAATGCCACTACATAGTAAGCTTGCGTAACAATTTTCAATAAGAGATTCTCACTAGTAAATATTTGTGTGGGTCTTTTAATAGTATCTTTAGGAAGTATGTTTAACTGATATCAAAGATTTTATGTTGTTGATTCTTTTTCTTTTATGCGAGGGCAAGGCTTGACACAATGGTAAATTGTTGCCTTGTGTTTGGACGTCATGGGCTCAAATCCTGGAAATAACCTGACTACTTGTGGGGGTAAGGCTGTACACATTACCCTCCCCAAACCTCAATTGGTGGGAGCCTCATGTATTGGGTTGCCTTCTTTTTCCTTTATGGGTAGTAGTCATCTCAATCTTTTTGGTTGGGTACAACATTGGTCGTTGTGATTCCATGAATTTTTATCTATCTTGTCCAACATTTCTACTGTTGAATCCATTGAAAATCAAAGACAATTGCAAGTGCCAAACACAACCACTACCAGAAGAAGACTACCACATGAAGGAACACCCAAGAAAACAGACAATTAGAAGGAAGAAACACCAAGTGGTTCCAAATAGATGAGGGTCCCAAATCAGAAAAGAACCATTGGAACTTATCAAACAGGACCAGATCATTATTAGAATGTCAACATCATTGGAAAATCACCCTATTAGAAACAAGGAAGCCAATAGCATGTGATCAACCACTACTTGCCACAAAGTTGTTATCCAACTTCTGGAAAACTTTCAGGTTGAATATTTCATACAAGAAACAAGTCAGATGGTACTGGAAATCAGGGCCCATCTGTGTGCAAGGCATTGATTTTGGATCCTGCAGCATGTAAATCAACTCTTTTTTGCATGCACAATTCTTGAAGCAGTCTGCTAAAAATGGACTAGGCCTAACTCAATTCGAAAAGATAATCAAGAGAGAGTAAAGGTGGTTCATGCATTATAACTCATAAGTTTGCCTTATAGCTAATATGGGGTATCTTAAGACACCTCCAAAAATGGACATCTGGATTGGAGTATGAAGGTTACGGGACTACATATGTGAGCAGCCTGACATTTAAAACTAGAGAGACTTTGATACCATACTAGAAATGAACAAATAATTAGGGGAGGAGGTAGTATGGGAAATAGTCTAGCAAAAACCATCTAAAGGAGTTCCAGATTAAATGATTGTTTTGAAGAATTAGTTATAGATAGATACAATGGTGTCATTTGATTTATGTACCTTACCCATCTATTGGGAAAAGACTCTAGGTTTTGTATATAAAAAGCTTGTGTCTGCATTGCTTCATACACTTCCCTTGGGCGCTGAATCTTTGTATGTTTCCTCTACAAAATTCTTCTTCAATTTGGATTCAAGATTGAAAGAGATACTAAAGGGGGCAATAACCTTCCTTGCAAAATTTGAACGTGTGGGGAGCCATATATCAAATTCACATTTTTTTATTTGTATTTGTTAATCATCAATTAACTTCTTAATTATGTTAAAAACCCGTTATTAAAGGCTATGTAGAACATTATTTTCACTGTATAATTCTGTTTCTAGTGTTGAAAAATTGGTATTACTGAAAACAATGTATAATTCTGTTTTTAATGTTTTTAGATGGACATTTACTCAGTTGATCACCTGCAGGTCTAGAGAATGGTTTTTTGGATACTGGTTTTTTGGATACTGGTTATTATCTCAAATCAATTGCAATATATCCAATAAAATCATGCGGAGGTTTCAGTGCAAGAAGTTGGCCTCTTAGCAACAATGGTAATTTTGTTTTTCTCATTTTACAAAGGCATTTATATTTGTCAGCTTCTGGTATAAGAAAGTTAGAGCATGTAATGGCACAAATGAATGAAATTAGAATCTCCATATGTCAAAAGTTGTGAAGGAGAGATTGACAGTAAAAAATTACAAATTATGGGTTTGATGGTGATTAAATTCCTTGAACTAAACATAAAGAAGGTGGATATTATTGCCATGAATCTAAAATCATCTTATAATTTAGAGGAGATTGGATGAATTCAACCCCAATAGCTTGTTGAAGATGAGAGGACTGCCAAGTCACTACATGGAATACTTTGGCCATGTACCTAAATAAGGGATAATGGAAAGTCAATTCTAATAAAGAATAAGTGTTAGTGGATCTAAGTGGAGTCTTAGTGGGCATTTACTACTTCATGCCATCTAAGGTTATAAATATAAACCTTTAATAAAAAATTTAGGGATATGAATGCAGAAAGAAAATTAAATATTCTCCTTTGTGAGAGTTCTTATGGTGTTCTGAGTAATAAGAACCCAAATATGATCTTATCATTTGAACCTGTGGTGATCAACCCGACTTATCACTCACCCTCTCATCTGTCTTAGATGTGACATCTATATCCTTCCCAAACTGAATATCAAAACAGTC
Source organism: Lablab purpureus (assembly GCA_030347555.1). Classification (NCBI taxonomy): domain Eukaryota; kingdom Viridiplantae; phylum Streptophyta; class Magnoliopsida; order Fabales; family Fabaceae; genus Lablab; species Lablab purpureus. Next base: position 13,742,680 of record CM059264.1, read on the forward strand.
TCCATTCCATTTTCTTATTAGTTGGTATCAGAGCTTCAACTTTAGATATTCTGTGACTTTTTTTCTATTTTAAATTTTGTTTTGGACTTATGGCAAGTATTAGTGCTAAAGTTGTTCCTCAACTCAATGCATATCATAAATTATTTATTGATGATTTTATTTCACAAATGGAAAGGAAGTTGAAAGAGAATTTTGAGGAGAAGAGGAGAGAAAAGAAAGAGCAAAGTTATAGAGATAAAGAGAGAATGTTTGACGAGTATTGGAAAAGGCATGCTATAATTGGGAGAGAGAGACGGAGAAAAAGAACAGAGTTAGTAGAAAAAAGAGCAAAGACATAAAGATAATTAGAAGAAAAAGAAATTAATGAAAAGGAGTTGGGTGAAAAAGAAATTAAAGAGAAGGAGTTGAGAGAAAAAGAAATTAAAGAGGAATTGTAAGAAAAAATTTAAAGAATGTCGCAATAGAATGTAATTCTGTGCATCCAATTTCTCAGCAATGGAGAGAGAAAAAGTGATGTTTACTAAAAGATGGTCATGCAGTGAAGCATTGGTTAGTGGGGAGTCACCAAGTCTGCAGTGGAAGTATTGATTGAAGGAACACCCATTGCTGTGGTGAAAGGTGGTGGAGGAGGGAAAAATCACAAATCCCTAGCAGAACCTAATCATACTCCCTGAAACCACAATAGATTTTGGGAGAAAATGAAAACTGAATTTCTTATTAAACTGAAAGTGAACCAATCCACCAGTTACAGAAGTAGAACACTCTATATATAGAGTTGATAGCACAATAACTAACTGTAAGAGAACAGAAACAGTTAGCATTGGAACTACCTAACTGTAAGAAAACAGATAACACGAACGTTACAGGAGAGAAAATAAAGCCACATTGAGCATATAACTGTATGTTAGAATGCACCGCTGGTGCTTGATTATATAGGCTTGTTGGGAACGCCACTGATGATTAATACTGACGGAGGTGCTAACCTAGTTGGTATAGTGATGCATTAAAATTCTTACTTCTGATTAAAAAAATATAGGCGTATTGGATTCATTACACATGATAAGAGCATATTTCGTTTCTCCTAAATTCATTACAATAAGATTCGTAATACTATTATTTGATTCTCAACACTAAGTTAGTAGAGGTACTAACCGACTAAACAGCAAACAAAATGTACAACATTCCACTTACGGAGTAAAACTACTTGAATAGTTTCTGATTTTATTTTCAGTCCATTGATCTAGTCATTGTTTTCTCTACAATTTCATACAGAATTTTTTATGACAATATCTTTAAATTTTGTGCAGGCCTGAGACATGATCGCCAGTGGATTCTTAAAAGCCTAACTGGTGAAATACTTACACAGAAAAAGGTAATATTTTGTATGGCAGACAAGATCTAAAATTTAGATCATCTGTGGATGCAGGGTGCACACTAGCGAAACTGCATCTTTTATTTTTTGTTATTTTTGGTTTGGTGCTTCAGTTTGGTTGAATTTAAGAAAATAAATCAAGCGTAGGTGAATTCACAACAGTAATACTGGTTTTACATGGGAGTTAGTTTATGCCATTAACAATGGATTAAATTGAACCAAAATGAAGGGTTGATTAGATATTTACAACTTCAGGAACCTTTTGAATTCAAACTCTTAATTTTATCATAGATGAATGAAGGACTGAATGTTTGATATGATTATTACAGAGCGAAAATTATTTAGTAGTGTTTTTTTTAATTCCCAAATTAAAGTCTTATTTGATTTCATTACTTTAAATATTCTGATTTATTAGGCTTGTATTAAGTATTCTGTAATTTAGTAAATCAATCTTCGTGATGTTGATATCATATTAGGTACTTTTTTGTGATTTCCTTCATCTGTCATTGTGGTCCTTTATTCCTCTTGTAAGAGGGATTGAACTGCGGTACTGTTATTTAATAATATAGACAAAATATATAGGAAGCATATGTAAATATAAAAATTTACCAGTACCATCAACAAAAACACAGTAGCGTATATTTAACCTCCTATCCAAGGGACACATAATCCAATGCTCACCAAGGTGTTTAAGGAACTTCCACAATATTTATTCATGCATGATAAAACAATGCTCTTTAAAACTAAATGAACAAGACCCAAATCCTCTTTTGATGAGGAATACAAATCTACCATCTTCCATGATGAAACATATGATGTCATCCTAACTTTGATTCACCAGACCATAGAAGGTCCTTCATAATCCTGTGATTTTCTGACCATACAAGTGTGTGGAACAAAGATAAGTTTAAAGAGAAATTGTGGAATAACAAACCCGTTGAGGACATCCATCCCCCAAGAATAAAAAATAGTCCTCTCCAAATTTGTTTTGTTTCAATTGCATGGTGAAACATATAGATTGTTGTATTCCACAAAATTCTGATTAAATACACTTAAACTATGTAAGAAAATAAAGAATTATTTTATTGATAAAATTCACACTCGATGCATTCTCATCTCTATTTGTAATAACCAAAAATTTTATAAAAAGGAAATAGAGAAATATGCTAAAATGAATAGGACTAGTGATATTTAAAATATGAGTGGGTAGCTGTTGATGAGATATGTGCCAATTATTATAGATTCTCTGCAATAGGTTTTGGGAACAAACATCTGGAAAAGGAAGACTCTAACTATATCTAGAAGATGACGATTCTTCCTTTCTGCAATGCAGTTTTGTTCAGGAGTATTAACAGATGTTAAGTAATGAACATTACTATTATGAGACAAATTTGGAGAATTCTTGAATCACATATTGAGTACCATTGCCAGGCCTAATTCTTTTTTTATGTTTTTCCAAATTGATTTTGGACAAGACGAAAAATTAACAAAAACTTGAAAAACCATAAGTTTACTTTTCGTAATGTATATCCATCTGACATGGGTACGATCATCATTAAAATTAACAAATAATTTTGCTTCAGAAATAGATTCTAAAACAGGTTCTAGACATCAAAGTGAGTAAAGTTAAATGGGAAATTACTCCTTTCAAGAGAGATGGAGAGATGGGATAAGATGTACAATGATGCTTTGACAGTTGACAAATATCACATTTAAAAGACTCAACAGACTCTATAGTGAACAAATGAGGGAAACGAATTTTTATAAGATTGAAGGAGGGATGCCCAAGTCTTTTATGATAAAGTCATATTTGAGAATTTGCCCATGTTTCTAAATTTGCTTATTGACTTATGACCTTTCTTTTGTTTTGGCCTTTGAATTGCAATAAATACAATACACTTTGCTCCTTAGCAATTAAAATCGTCTTCCTCGTGGCAAGGTCCTGAAATACAGAATAAGAATAAAAAAAAGTTACCGAACAATTTAAATCTTTTGTAAACTTTTGCATAAAGATAAGACTATTGTTTATTTGTGAGACATATAAAATATCTTTTAATATAATAGATGATTCTAAAGTTATATTCCCAGATCCACATATGGGTACATTATCACCATTTGCAACTGTAATGAGTTGTTTTCTAGTCATTTTGACATACAATTTGAATAGCTCAGGAAAATGAGTCTTGTGATCAGTTGCTCCTGAATAAAAAATCCAAACACCTTGAGACAAATGACCAATAGTATTGAATGTACTGTTTCCTTTCACAGGTAAGTATACAATCCAAAGGACTTAGTAATTGATTCAATCATTGTTCTCAAATGATCAAGTTCTTCTTTAAAAGCTTTCAGACTCATTGAGAAAAAACACAAAGCAAAGAGATAATAAATATCCAACCCTTATCGCTTTGATTTGTAACAAAAAGAATCTATTTGACAAAAGAATCAAATCAAAATCCAATGAGATGTCGCCAGCCCTTGGAATTGGCTCAAGAGGTCTTGACGACCCTATTTGTGGTGGCACCAAGTGGGCACACCTTTCTGACCCACTACTATCTGTTGTGGCAGCAAGTGTGATACCAACTTGAACTATGTAAGGAAATAATGGATTATTATACTAATAACAATCACACCAATTGCATATTCATAATCTCTATTTCTAATAATCAAAACCTTTACACAAAGGAAGAAAAACATGTTGAAATGAATAGGAAGATTCTGAAGATATTTTTCCTAATTATTATAGAGATATTGAGAATATTGTGTTGCATGTTTATTGAGTTTTTACTTTTGAAAATAATGCTTTATCGTTAAGTTTTTATATGTTTGATCTGAATTTTGTAGGTTCCTGAAATGGGCTTTATAAGCACCTTTATAGACCTTAGCCAAGGAATTTTGTTTGTAGAATCTCCATGTTGCAAAGAAAGATTGCAAATTATGCTTGAGTCAGATGTTTATGAGGATGCTATAGAGGAGATTGAATTACATGGTCAAAGGTATACAATTTTATATACATAATTAATTTTTCTATCTATAATAATTAAATTAGACTCTTGCAAAGATATCAATGAACATACTTTTGCAAAAATATCATTATGCTTGAGAACGTTCTAAGGACTATGAGAATAAATTTCCTGAGAAGCTAAGTTACACATCATATATAGTATTATATACATTCTGGAATTTATTATGATTTTATGATTACAAGGAGGAAATGATGGTTCTACTTCCTAAATACATTGAAAGTATATTCTAAGAACAAAAAATAGCTATATATGTGATTTTGAAAGTTAATTGTTAACTATTTGAGTAGGCATTTAAATACTATATCCAATCTCTCCCTCAAGTTAATTGTTAACTATTTGAGTAGGCATTTAAATAGCTATATAAAGCTTAATAATTTGTGTTGTAAATGCTAAAGATATTCTACTGTTGTAACCTTTAAGAAGTTAGTAAATTCTTATACAAAATCAATTTTATTTTGGTCTTTCATAGTTGGAATTCATTTTTTTTCCACAGGTACAAGGTATATAGTCATGACAATGAGACCAATGCATGGTTTAGCCAAGCCATTGGTAGAACTTGCTCTTTATTAAGGTATTGTAGTTTCAATCAAGATTTTATGTTAAAAAAAATCAAAGGTGCGGCCACATGTAGAGATATGAAGAACAAACTTAATTTTGCCAATGAAGCACAGTTCTTACTTGTATCCGAGGAAAGTGTTTCTGATCTAAATAGAAGATTAAGCTCAGGTATGCTCTTAAACCCATTTTCTTATATAATATACCAGTTGGTATTTGTTGTTTTAATTTCGTTACCGAATGTAATGGAAGATTTTTATAACTGTTTGGCAATTATAAAAAATTAGTTCATGATGCATAATGGATTCCTTTGGTTTTGATTGATTTGATTATTTGATATTCATAATAATGCAAAAGGGATTTTAATGTAATTACAAAATAGAAAGGCATTTAAAATTTTGTATAAAATATTAAGTTTTCCTTTCAATGTATATCACAAACTGCTACCACATATGACTAATGTTTAATTTCCTTTCATCTCTTGGTTTTCATGTTGTATAGGTTTGTTTTTCTTTACTTTTTTTACTTTATCTTTGTAAGATCCAATTCTATGGTATGCAACTTGGATCCCACATTGGAAATATGAGATTTTTGTGTAGGTTTATGTGACCTATGGCTTTCCAAAACGGTTCCTTTAACTAGGAATGCAGAATTTTTGCCTATAAACATTAGCTCTACAAATTATTAAGTCAACTTGTATTTCAATTGGCATTTTTCAAGTTTGTATTTGATTTTCTTTTAGAATATGTGGGGAAGATAAAAATTTAGTATATCTTGGATTATCTTTTCGGATTAGTTTTCTGGATTCATCATTATGGATTGGTTATCTTATTTCTTTATCTTAAATTTTTCCTTAACTAATTAGGATCATGGTTTAGTATGTGTAGGTTTTACTGAATGTGTGTAAAAGCATACATAAGATGCTTTATTTATAATAGGATTATGATATACTTAAGGAAACAATGAAAATTTTTCAACAACTGTCAATCTATGGTAGAGGAAGTATACCTCTACAATCGATTCCAATGATCTTTCGTTTTTGTTTTCCTCTGAATTTGACTAACCCTCCTTTCCTATTCTTTAGTTCTTGAAACATAGATCTTTGTCCTGTCATCTATTATGAGCACCCAGTATTTGAGGTACTATGACAGGTGTTTTCTTTCTGGTGTTAAGCACATCTGCAAAATGTATTATTTTTTATTTAGGTACCCAGACAAACTTGGGTCATTTATTTTTAGTCTTGGCAAGCTTAGACACACCTCGTATGCTATAAGCTGATGAATAAAAAGATTTAGTACATCTTGTTTTTTTTGAAATTTTTCTCTAGTATAGACTACTCCTGACTGATGGAACTTGTCGAGGGTTTCCTTGATGTTTTGATGAGAAGATCAAGTCTTTTGTCCCCTACTTCAGTCAAGGATATGACTCTCCTAAGTGTTTCGTTTTGATGATGCTAGATTTTATTAGGTATCCTATAAATGTTGAAATCCCTCTATACAGATTATTCAAGTGAAAATAATATCAAAGTTCTCATATTTCTAGTCAAACTATTAGTTATATTGTTTTTAGTCCCTCAACCCCAATATTTTGGAAATTTAAATGTTTGCTAAGTGTAATGATGTTAATAGATGTACAGAAGGGCATATCTGGAAGAGCAATGGTGCAAGTCAGTGCAAGTAGGTTTCGTCCCAATCTTGTGGTATCCGGAGGTAGGCCTTATGCTGAAGATGGATGGAGATACATTAGGATTGGAAATAAGTATTTCAGTGTAAGTTCAATAACCTTCTACATGGTTTGATAGAACAAATTTCTTGTTGTTGTGCAATTTGACATAGTATATAGCCCCTTTTGATTAGCCTTGAACTACGCTACTTGCATTGATTAATGGTATTTATTTGAGCAAATTCGTGGATGCTGTCCTTCCATGCTACAACATCCATTTACTGCTCATCTAGCAATCTGCTAAACTAAGATATTTCCCGTGTGAATGTGTTGGATGTCTAAGTACCAACTTTACAAGGGTGTCGAAGTTGCTAGGATATTTTAGAATAAAATATTCTCGAACTCTTAGGGGAGAAAAATGATATGTTTCTAGAGTAAATTACACTAACATTTCATGAGATTTTTTAGATTGCACAACAACCTTCCTTTTGTATCCCAACATTAGGTCCCTTAATTGTTTAAAGAATATTATTCTGATACCTCTTGTACGTTACACTTAACCCTAAAGGCAAGAGGTTGTGTGCAATTTGAAAAAATCTTTGGAGGTGCGAGATGCCAATATAATTTAGTCTATTTCTTATTACTGATTCCCCATATTTATGAGTTGTTTATGGAAAGATGGCTTGGAGAAATCCTAACCATCCTAATTGCAATAAATATAAGAATGAGATAAAGAGAAAATAAGGAAGAATCAAAATAGTTTAGATTTGAATAATATAATCCTAATCATACCGCAAACACCTTGTCTACCCAAGTATGAGATAAATAAACCAATCTTCCCCTGTTTCTTGGTACCAAGTTGCGTCTACTATATATATATCCTTTTCTTATGATGTTTTTATCATGGTTGCATCTAATCAAATCTGTTGCCTCTCCTGGTGATGCTGGCCGATGATGAAACATATTTTGAAAATATTGGCCCTTTGACTCCATCTTTCTCAAGTCCTATTGTGTTCCGTCTTTTCCTTGTGGTGTATCATCTGCATCTCTTCTTCCATCTTGATAAATAGTAGTACAATGTTGTTCCTTGGCCAATATTTGAGTTTAGGGGTGGATATTATCGTCCGAACTTTTAATCAAGGCATAAATAGTAGCATGCAAGATGAGATGAAAAATTCATTCATACAACTATATATGCATTACTTGTCAGGAAAATAATTCTTTTGCTTATTTCTTTTTTATTTGATTTATTCATCAGTCGCTAGGGGGCTGTAATCGATGCCAGTTAATCAACCTTGCACTGAATTCGGGACAAGTGCAAAAGTCAAATGAACCTTTGGCAACTTTAGCATCCTACAGGAGGGTAAAGGTTGGCCTTCTTTTGTACCCAGAATTCAATTATATAATATTTTATCTTTTTTATGCATCACTGTTCTAATATAAATATATTAAACAGGGAAAGATTTTGTTTGGCATACTACTGAAACATGCTGCCATTCATGGAGAGCAGCAACAAGGTGGTGATTCCTGGCTTCATGTGGGGCAAGATGTACATCCAGATTAAAACACAAATTCCTGCAAATTCATCTCCACAAACTGAGAAGTTATATGTGTCTGTATGGACATGTGTATGTCTTTTCCTTCTTTTATATGTCGTGTAGTTCCAGAACAGGGAATGCTAGATATGCTGTAATGTGAGAATGAACATTGTCAATAAACGCATATTGGTAATAAATTTTGCAATGCTTTATATTGAAAACCAAAAAAATCAATAACAAAGAATACTACGTTACATAAGAAAAATTGATAATGTTGGCAACTAAAAATTATATTGTAGAATTTATAATCTAAAAATTATATTTTTACTACACTAGATATGTTAAAAGAGAGACAAAATTAGAATTTTTAAAATATAGAAATTGAGTTGATAAGATAAACAAACTTAATTACCTTAACTATAACAAGTAATAAATGGATAGATTAAGTTCTTCAAATAGAAAAATAGACGACAGAAGGAAGAAGAAAGAGTTATCTAACAAAAAATTATCAAGTAAAAGAGCTTTTAGATACTTCTATATAACCAAATTTAAGTGAAATAAATTTATTACTTTCATTAATAAACTTCAAAAAATTACTCATTCGTTAAATTACATATAATTTTCTAAAAGTAACTTATGATTTTAACTTTTAATTTATAGATCATTAAAATATATAAAAATGTATAGCTTCAACTAAATTATACAAAATTATTTTTTATGTAGGTACTTTACTTAAAATTATAAAATATATTATATGATTTTTTTAAATTATAATATTACTCAAATACTTTCCTAAAGAATCTGAAAAGATATTATTTATTTTAATATATTAATTAATAATAGGTTTTAAGCTTTCTCTTTATATTTTGTTATTTTAGGTGTAGTAACTAAAATTAACATATAATATTTATATACACTCATGTGTATTTTTTAGTCAATGTAAAATAAACATATTTTAATTTTGGTCTTAGTAAAAGAAGTTTTTTATTAGTCTATTTAAAATTGAAAATTATTGTTTTATCACTGAATTGTGTGACACTGGCTAAATGATTGTGTTAGGCGAAAATCAAGTGATAATTTCATATCGGTATCTATCTACCATATGTTATGATTCAATGTTAATATACAACATGTTTAATAAACTTGTAGGATAAGTTATATATATATATATATAGGAATGACATATATATTTAAGTCATAAATATAATATAAAAGGTGGCATATAATATGAAACAGTTTTCTTGAATAAGTAAACAACTAATCTTAATTTTAAATTTAAATTTAAAATAAAATGATGAAATTAATAAATTCACTGACAATCTATGTCATGTCATATACCTTAAATTAAAATAAAATGATGAAATAGAAAGACTTGCTTAAAACCAGTATCATGGTTATATCACATGGTGAAGTTAATTGATAAGAAAGTAACAACAATAATAGTAATCATATTTAGCTAGTGTTCATCATGATAATGAAGTAATAGAGAGAATGATGATGGTAACAATATGAAATGTTGTCTTTGTCTCAATATATTTTGTTATATTAAATAGTTGTCACTTTAAATAAAGACACTTTAAATAAAGACACTTTCAATTTTTTTTCTTATAATAATTATTTTTTACAGAAATACTCTTAATTTTTTATAATAAATTATATAAATGAATAAGATAATTTCATTATCTATAGAAGGATAGGATAAAATGACCATCAATAATAATAATAATAATAATAATAATAATAATAATAATAATAAATAATTCATGGGGACAGGCTATAGAAATTGAATAATAAAGACTTTGGAAACAGGTTCAGTTTCTTGACTTTGTAATTGTATGGTTCTTCCGTTTCTCAATTTTTCTTTCGTTTTCTTTCGTTTTCTGTGATCTGATCTCAATATGATGAATTGAATGTTTGTTGATTACTGAGCGTTGCAGGGAGGGAATTGATGCAGTTGTTGTGTTGAGCAGCGGGGACTCATGTGCAACTGCGTGTGCAATTGCAATTGCAATGCAGACATCACGTGAAGCTCTTCTGGAAAGAAGAACAACAACAAACGCTAAAACTGCCTCTGAGTATTCAATTTCCCTCTCTTTCCTTTTTCTTTTTCGGACTCTAATCTTCCTCTTAAGCTTATGGATCAGTCGCGCTCATGGTTACACCCCCACTCCCACAGGTAATTCAATCGATCAGTATATTTTATTTTCGCATCAATGGAATGGAATGAATCACACTATACTCTGTTCCGCTCTGTTCTGTTCTGTTTAGGATTAGGAACTGACCCACAAACATCAATTCCCCAAACCCTTTTCTTTTAGGATACCAAAACCATAGTAGGTTGTAGGGAATAATAGGTCACTCCAAAACCCACCACTCGTGTGTACCAGAATCTCCTTTCATACCATATTTCAATATTATAATATTCAACTGCAGATGCATGATGCTTATTCTTATTAGTCGGTTTATTATCTATGGATGTAGATGGATCTGAAGAATATTGGAAGGAAAATAAGCTCGGACAGTGTAAGAGCTCTGATTCTGCTAAGAAAGATTTGGTTGAAGAAACCATTACCTACATCCCCCCTGAGGCTTTACACTCTGAAGATGCCCAGACCAATGGTTTTGTTTCCGAGTCACTCCCCGATGATGAAACACGTGATTATGCTGAACCTGGTACTTGTAATAAGCAAGATTGTGATACTCCTATTACAGAGATGCATGAATTTGAGAGTAGTAATTCTTCGGTCAGACTCGAAGATGATGTGCAAAAATCTGATCGTTTATCTTGGGCTGTGCCTCTTGGTCTTGATGAATTTAAAAGCAGAGCAATTGGTTCCAAAATTAAATCTGGCACTGGTTCATCTGGAAGTGTAATGCATAGAGTGGAGCCTGGTGGTGAAGAATACAATTATGCTTCAGCCTCGAAGGGAGCAAAAGTTTTAGGTTCTAACAAAGAAGCCAAAGGCGCCTCTAATATCTTAAGCAGGGACAAAGATAAGTATCTTCGAAATCCATGTTCTGTTGAAGAGAAATTTGTCATTATAGAACTTTCCGAAGAAACCTTAGTAGATACAATAGAAATAGCTAATTTTGAACATCATTCTTCCAATTTAAAAGCTTTTGAACTTCTTGGCAGTCTGAGCTTTCCAACAGATGGTTGGGTTTTCCTTGGGAATTTCACTGCCTCGAATGTGAGGCATGCTCAAAGGTTTGTTCTTCAGGAGCCAAAATGGGTGAGATATTTAAAGTTGAATCTTCAGAGTCACTATGGTTCTGAATTTTATTGCACGTTAAGCGTAGTTGAAGTTTATGGTGTGGATGCTGTTGAGAGGATGCTGGAGGATTTGATAAATACTCAAGATAATCCATTCGCTGCTGGGGATGGTAATACTGATAAAAGGACAGTATCACCCCACCGTCCTAATCCCGGGGAGACTGAAGATGTTCATCAAAATACTTTTGGAGGGATTAATTCTGATCCTGCTTCAGATATCTCTTCTTCAAATCATGAGAAAGTGAACAGTAACATTCCTGATCCAGTTGAAGAAACCCGTCAACAAGTTGGCAGGATGCCTGGGGATACTGTTCTCAAGATTCTGATGCAGAAAGTTCGAACTCTAGACTTAAATTTGTTTGTCTTGGAGCAGTATATGGATGACTTAAATTCTAGATATGTCAATATTTTCAAAGAGTACAGCAAAGAGTTGGGAGGAAAAGATATACATATACAGAATATTAAAGAAGACATTAAGAATCTCATTGACCAGCAGGATGCTATCGTATGTTAAATCTATCCTGGATATTGTTGGCGCCGTGAGTTTAATTCTATAAAAACATTATTAATCTACATTTAATTCATTTCCAAATGATTGTTGACCTTGCAGACAAAAGATGTTAGTGATCTCATATCCTGGAAGTCCCATACTTTAATGCAGTTGGATCATCTACTCAGGGACAATGCTGTTTTGAGGTGAGAGTTTACGGTACAAGTTTTCTGTGGTTTGTCATTATATGAATGTAAAAGCTAGTTCAGATTTAGTAATTAGTTTGACGTGTAAGTTCATTTGTAATTGAAGAAAGCTCTGAATTACGCTTCCTATTGTACTGTTGTGAGCTTGTTATGTAATCGTGTAAATGCGCCAAACCACAAAACCAACTTAGATTTGGAAACCAAATTACTTTTATTCTGAAAAATTTTATTTGGATATTTTACGAACTGGTTTAAAACTTGTTTTTAAGTCTGTATAAGGTTCAAAACTGGTTTTGAAACTAGTTTGGTTTCTAGAATCGATTTTAAATCTTAAAACCGGTTTATAAAGTGGTTTTTATTATTTAGTTGAAAGAAAGTTTAGGGAGGGACTGTCGTCTTATCCCTGGCCATGTGACATGCCATTGGGATTTCCTGGTGATGCTTGCAAAAGACATTCTAATGAAAAGACTACCAAAGCTTTTATGTCTTACCCCATCATCTGACTACCTAATTTCACTTCTGTTAGGTCAAAATTAGGTAGAGAATCGGATTTAGTAAATCAAACAAAAGCAAATTGTTAATGTCAATCGGGGGAAATGTAATCTTCAATTCCTTGTTGAAAAGGAGGAAGAACATGATGTTCAGTATATTTATCATGAGAAGGCCATTTAATAAAAACCAACCAAATGGGCACATCAACATTTTATACAACAACAAATTATATATATTTAATTGATTTTGAAGAGCTTGGCCATGGGAATAAAAAATAATGCATGCCATAGAACGAAAATACTATGCAGAAAGTTGATATATTATTCACTGTTTCTGGACCTTACCTATGCTTTGTACTTGCTCTTTGATTATCAAAGGTTGAATGATGGTATTAATTATTTAGTTCGTTGGGATCTGATTTATTCCCCAATAATAATTCAGGTCCGAGGTTGATGAAGTCCGGAGGAAGCAGGCATCTTTAGAAAACAAGGGTGCGGCAGTGTTTTCAGTGTGTTGTATTTTTTCATTGCTAGTTATACTTTGGCTTTCCCTAGAATTGGCTAGGAGTGTCTATAGAGTGCTAAGTGTTAATAGAACAGATTACTCTAGGAAATTTTGTGCCATTAGCTCTTCCTGGTTTCTCCTATTATTGAATTGTATCATTATTATTTTTATCTTGATTTTGTGATGGTCCATTTTTGAATTATGTAGTTAACTTGTGCGAGATGCTTGCTTATTGTGTTGCCTCTCTCGGCATGGATATAGAAACTTTTTTCAAAGTTCTTGATTATTCATTCTCACTTGCATTACTAAAGTGACTTTGGTTAACCAAGAACAGACGAAGTGATGCAGTTGATGAATATGGCACCGATTATAGTCCGAATCAAGGGTGACATATTCAAATAAAAGCTGCCTGTGATAATGAGCAGAGATTCACGTTAAGTACTGTGCTTGACCCTCTATAGGGGTATTTTTCTTGCGAAATATTTAAGTTCAATGGGTTTTTTCGTCCTACAATAAGTTAGCTGACATTTTTCCTCTTACCTAATTATTTTGAAGATCACAAATGAAGGTCATCCCCTCCCTCCGATTGAACTGTCGTGTTCATGCCAAAAACACTAAATCATTGTTTTGAATACTTATTGTTATTATTTCCACCTGATTTGAAGAAAAGGCAACTATGATTAACAAAAAAATCAACAGGACACAACTGCATCCCCACCTAAATAACTTGATTCAAGCATAGTACTCTAAGAACCTAGAAATGTTAACTAATAGGATGATTCACAACAAAGTTCACGGACCAAATCTCAACCATGCTTCATCTTCCAACTTTAATCACAAATGAACTTTTTATCCCAATAAAAAAATTAAATGCGAACTTCATTAATTTTTAAAAAAATCACAACGTATAAATCCATACTAAAAACAAGCATCGCATTAAGCACCAAATAATTTTAACACTATCATTATGACATCAGCAAATGACAATTTTACAAAATTTATTTGGAAAAAAAAAACTTCAACGACCAGATTTGAGAATAAACAAAATATAAGGACAAAAGTTAACAGACCCAGATAAAATAAACCCATAAGTAAGATACTCCAAATGTTAGTCACAAATCCATCAGCGATGGTGTATTATTTCAATCATTACAAAACAAGATACATGGGTTGCATCCAAAAGAGGGCAAATTCTAAACAAAAAAGGAAATATTAAGAAAGCTATAATAAAAGTAAAAAGAATATTGAATAGCAAAACATGATAAATGTATTCAAGTCCACCTTGATACCAAACTTCCGGATAATGAGACGAATGCCGGAAAACATATACCGATAAACTATTGTCTTCTATATACACAAACATTTCCTCACCTAAATATACCACCGGCAGAGACAAAGAATTGGAGATGGCCGTATCCTCAAAGGTATGAAATGGGGCAAGGAGCATCCTCACCCTCCAAAAATGTATCAAAATATTAACTGTCAAGCGATGATCACCAGTCAGCCACATGTTAATATTTGTAACCTGAAGAGCCCGGAGGAGTGGGAGGTAACCGATTAGGCGTTCGACGGCTGCCGGAGTTTGAACCAGAGTTCACATCACCATTTTGTGCAGGATCACTGTAATGTCGACTGTGACCATTGGATCCCGATCTTGAAGAACCACTTCTACTAATAGGGCCATTGGCGGCTGCATCAAAGGCAGATCTCCAGTCATCACTTGGTCCGCTGCTGCTTTTTGGGCTACTCTCTGAAAAACAAATAAATAATAAATAATGTAAGGACACACTAGAAAAACACACCGAAAGAAACTACCAGTATCAACCAAGTATTAAAAAAAGATAAAAATCAGTTTCAACAAAATAAGCCTCCATAAATAGAGGTTAATTACGAGGACAATCATGGTACTAAGATATAAAATTTGGATCCTTTAAGCACTTTACAAAATAAAAAGCAATAGGACATTCATAACACTGTTTTTGTATGTATTGTATTAAAATCAATAAATCAACGGCCATCCAATCTAAAAAATAGTGAACGTTGATTACGCTCACCATCCAATAAATATGAAAATGAGTAAGAAAGAAGCTTAACACACCTGCACTGCCATTTGACCAGCCAGAGGCAGCAGCTGCTCGATTGTCATGAATACTCAGTTGGCGTGTCAATTTTGAAAGAAGTGAGGATTGTTTCTGGATTCTCTCTCTTCTGCGCTTAACATTTTGATCTTCCAAAAGCAGCTCCTCAATCTTGGCAGTGCTTTGAGCACTAATCATGGAAACATAAAATGTCAACAATCACATATATCAAGTTAACAACTATATATGAATAATCGTCATATCATATATTCCAAACTACAGCGTCCAGATTAATTAGCATGTAACTTGTACAGTAACACTTGAATAATGAATCATGTGTCAGGTTCAGATAGAGCCAAAGATTTTCCCTATTAATCATAAAGCAAAATTACCACATCTGAACACGTACACATACATAGGTTAGCATCCTCCAAAATATTTCAGACAAAAACTTATCATACTGTTTTTCAACATAATTGAATAATTAATAAAGGATTTATGTGTACGAGTTTCTCCATAAACACTTCTAAAAGCGAAAAAAAAAAGTCTCCATTAGCTAAAATTAGCTTATGTACAAGTTAAAAATAAAAGTGTAGAGGAACCAGATGTAAGAGTTTCTAGATATTAGCTTATGCGTAAGCTAGTTATGAAGAAACTAATTTTTATTTTTATTTTCATTTTTCTCTCCTAAAAGCTTTTGTGGAGAAGTTCATCCAAATAGGGCCAAAGCTTCCTTTTCATTTTTTTAACTTAATTTTTAGTTACTTCAACCATCTATTCCATTGAGGCTACCCGTCCTCTTCCTAATTGTGACTCCTGTCAAACTTCCCAGCTTGGTCATTGTCCATCAATAATTGCTTCAACATATGTCAATTATAACTAAACATTTGGCACATTGAAAAAGTTTGTTTGAGTGTGCAAACACTACACTTTTTTTAGAAGAAAAAAGAAAAGGCACAGCAGAGCCACACGACTTCCGTGAGAAAGGAAATGTAGATCAAAACATTGAGAGGTCCCAATCATGGTGTAAAGTACACTGGCGTTTGGGCAAGAAAACAGAGATAAATATCATTTAAGTAACTGGAAAAATATTATCAAAGTATTAATTAAATTTTAATAACAATATATGTATGCATATATATATATAGAGAGAGAGAGAGAGAAGCACAGAAAGGCAACAATAATGTTCGATGCATCATATAAATAGATATTGTATAAAAAATGTTTCCAAATGACATTTAAGTTGGATACACAGCACACGAAATTATAATGTTCTATAGTTAAATCACGTATATAGACAAATTATAAACTTACAAATCCCTCTTAATTGGTTCGACTGGTTTTTACTTGGTTTCCTTCTACTTCGAGCTAAGGAGCTAACCCTCCATCTAATCTAGCTCTCCTTCCTTGTTATGTGTCGTCTTCACACAAGCACAAACCACCTAAGACAAGACTCCAACATAAGTGCTAATCTACATTTTCCCTTTAATGCATTCCCTCCTAATATTGTCTAGTTTTGTCAACTCATTTAATGCAACATGCTCGTCTCCATTACATTAAATTTATTCTCTTGTTGGCATTTATCTAACAACACGTCAACTCATTCAATGCAACATCCTTGTCTCCATTACATTAAATCTATTCTGTTGGTGGCTTTTATCTACCAACATTCAGTTCCACAATGCAATGTGGGTCTGATGTGGTGCAGCAAATATTCCTGAAAATTCTGTTAGTTCTGTTCCAGAAAATTGAGGAATGTAAAGATAATTTGAAGACATTTTGTAATCTCTTCAGTTCCTTCAAAATATTCAAGAACGAGACTGACAAGTGACAAAATGCAACAAAGTAAACTAATACAAGAGAATAAAAAAAAAAGGCAGTAACAATTTCTGAACCTGACAGAGCTATATAATTGATTTAGCATGTCTTCTTTAGCTTTTTCAACTTGACAAAGGACAACTGCCTGTAAACCAAGTAACCAGAAAATGCATGAAAATTAACTGGAAAAGCTGAAAAAATTTATAAAAATAGCAAATGTTAAAAATTGAATCTTACTTTCGGTACATTAGCAGCTAAACTATTTAATACTGCTTCAACATATCCACGAACTTCTTGTGACATCCATCGAAGTTCTTCCTCAGGATCTGCAGGTCTTCGAGCCATTGTGTCCTGAGATAAGATATAAAATATAACACTAGCCAGTCAATAACCACAATAGCAGGAATAATAAATTATTTGTAATTTATTTTTAATTTTGTTATGCAAATCCTCAACTTATACTGCCTCAGTCAAGAAACTAAAATAGACTTAACAGAACTTACACAAAAGTTCAACAATTTGGTGAATGAGAGCATTCAGCACCCTGATATTTATGAACATTAAAGGTAAATGCATTTTACATTTTTACTAGAACAATACAAATTTTAATAATTCCTGACTAAATCATTCCAGTGGATCCCAAGGACATGTTAATCTTTATCAATATTTCCAATATATTTCTTTGATTACTTATTACTTATTCCGTAAGGTTTCCTGTAAATTTCTTTACACATGCTTGAATTGAAGATATGGATGGCAAAATGGATCAGGCCCACCAGCCTACCACTAATTTGGCAGGGAAAGGTTTGGCATTTTCAGCCCACCAGTCCGTTAGGCCAGAGGCGGAGCTATGACCCTCTTTTAAATAATTAAAATAAAAATAAAAAATTTAATTTAAAGGGTTAAAATTTTGTATTATGTAGTTTGGAGGATACAAATATACAAATAGCACTATAATTTACATCATTTAACACTTAAAAACTAGGTTTGTATTTGAGTAATTTAACATGTAAAGGTAGTAATTCTCTTCATGTGTCCAATTAAAGACATTAATTAACTAGTTCAAGACTAAAGAAAATATTTACATGATAAGTGTTTTTCTAAATATATATTTTAAAAATAAAAAATAAAAAACTAACAAAATTATAAGAAAAACTGACAAGGTGAGTCAGGGTTCTCAGCACACCCTAACCATGGTGCGCAGCCCAGCCCGACCAATTTATGACGAGCTAGGACTGACAGAAACACTGACAGAAACAGAGCATGCTAGCTCATTTTGCTACTCCTAATTGAAGAACATTAGAATCATAATATTATTTAACTTCCGCTAGATAAATGAGGCAGATTCTAATTTCTAAGAACTGGCTTTAATATTCAAGCCTAATTAATGCACCATAAAAAAACACAATGCATGTTAATAATGCCTTTAAGCTAGCAACTAACCAAGGAACCATCAGAGAGGCTTTGCCTCATGGTAGATCCACCTTCAGATGAGATCCTAATCTGTCCTCCCTTTGCTTGTATAACATTACTTATCTTCTTAATCCATTCAACCTTATCAGATGCACTTTCAGCCTTCAAAACAACAGCACTGTGTGCTGCAAGAGAAAAACGCATTAATTAAAACGATTTCAAAAATTTAGAATAAATAAAAGTGTGCATGTACCATTGACAGCTATTTCAACAGATAATTTTACCTTTCAGAACAGATTTATAAGGGACTCTATTGGTAATTTTAAATACAAGGTTGACTTTTCCAGAATCTGGTCCATTGGACTTCTTGTCCTTTGAGCTTTTGGATGGAGGATCATCTTCATCCCCAGCCTCTTCAATGTTACATTCCTGATAGAAATTTAAATTCAATGTTTAGCAACAATTAAGATATGCATTGTTCTACTCATTTAATGGCATTATCAAAATCAAAGGCAGTGCCATAACTGAACAAGTGTAAACTTCAGATTACAACCATAGTAAAACCTATAGCTTAAAAATTGAGTGACATGTATGCAGCTTAATGGTAAATATTCTTTATAAGGTTTGCAAATAGGTCCAGAATGTAAATTTGGTACATGTGTCAACTTAACCTTGGCAACAAAACTCCAAAATGTTAGCTTAGGCAAGGAGCAGACTGATTCAATATTCATATTTGCATATTGTTAAACATCAGTTGTACCAACAAAGTCACCATTGCTTTATTACAACTTATGAGTTGAAACAGGCAATGAAATTTACTGGAAAAATTTTAAATATCTTGTTTCAAATTTCAAAAATAAATAATAGAAATAAATATGGTGTGCAATGTCATATTTTAAAAGTTTTATAAATCATGATATTTCAAATGAATTCTTTTAAAGACCAGATTATAACATTCCAAACACAGTACTAAAAAAATCCGATCATACATAAGGGAACTTTTGATGGCAATCATAAACTAAGCCAGCCAAGTGCAGGCACCTGCAACATCTATTCAAGCAAGTATTATGAATTGCTGAGTTGAGAATTCCAGCATAATTTATATGATGCTCAAGACAGTACTCTAAAATTTATCAAACATGATTTAATATGTATGATTAATGAAAGTACTCCTTACCTCCAATGTAATAACACCACGAAAAAGCCTTTCCTCTTGTTTTTCTGTATACCCAAGCTGTGAAGTGAAAAAAGTCAATACTAAACAGTAAATTAATTAAAAGTGGCAAATTATATATTTCATATCTGAATGTAAAATATGAATGACAGATTCAAAAATATGATAAACAGTTGAAATCTACAGGAATTATCATAAGTTCAAACATCAATGACAAGTTTTGAAGCATCATAAATTGTTACTTGTTGGAATATTTAAGTTATTCTGCCATTAGTCTTATTTGACTTATAAAAGGATTACTATACTCCTACTCCTAAAGTGTTATCTGTTAGTATTGTATAGTTTGGATATCTTCAGACTATTGTAGGATACCTTTAACAGAACAAATGGCAGCTCCTGCTTTGTATTAATCTCATATTATAGTTGTACATAGTATCTCTATTGTTTTCCATCTTTTCTACCTAAATCACATACATTCAACATGGTATTAGAATGATTCCATCCTCAATTGCCTACTGCGGTCACAATTCCTCTGCCTCATTGCAAACCTATATATTCTCTTGCTTTTGTCCTCTATTTTTACCCGCTTTCACTTTCAGTGGCTGTCTCAACATTTTCAGGCAATTTCTTTGGATACAAGCTAACGTGGGATGACAGTTGGCTCCCGTTTTGACCAAGCACAGGGATGTTAGGCCTGTTCCCTTTTCTTGTCTGAAACTCACTGGTTAAATCATTATAAAGATAATATAAAATCACCACAATGTTAATTTCCACTACATATCCAGCCATCCCCCATTGCCTTTTGCTTTAACTCCAACACCCTCCAGCTTGCTCTGTCTAATTTCTTATAAGGAAATCACTCACTGGTAAAGCCATGACATTATTTTTAGGTCATTGAGCCCACATTATATTTAGATTATTTTCTTTCAATGTCCATTTGTAACAAGCTTACAGGCTTCAAGCCATGTAAACTTAGATTGTTTTCTTTGAGTGTTTGTATAACAACAAATGTCATATCAGATTGATATAATAAAAAGTATTTGTTCTCTTTCCCTCTTAGATCGCAATCTTCTTTTCGGTATTTTTTTTCACTCAACAGTTCCAGCATTCTCAAACATGCTTCTTATTCTGTTGGAAGTTCACTAGCAGCATTCAGTACATAAAGCATCAGTAGCCATATAGTTATTCCTCAGAATTTACACCAAGTTAAATACACATTTTACAGTAAAAAATTGTGTATGAAGCACTTCATAAGAAAAATCCATTATAGCGCTTTCTTTCTACATCTCTAATTCACAATTCTAAACTAGATTTTGAGGTTGAAGTTAAACGATCTCAAGTCTCCATCTTTCTTGATATCCTGCTAGTTACAAGGGCTTTACCATCTTAATTTGAGTGCAATCTACTTTAACTGAAATCCTAAATTTCATATACCTTCCAATAGAACAAGTTTGTATATGTATATAGGTCCTATATTTGTTGCATAAAGAATGATAAAACCCTCAAACAATTTGGGTTAACAACACCTGCTTAACCACATTGTTAGTATCTTTCCACGGTACCGGACTACCAGATACTTTCCTAAATTTTCAAAACATTACATCAGTGCAATGTTTTAGAGCACCAAGTCACCTTACATATTTATATTTTAACATCTAGAAAAAGTAGCCACGGGTCAAAGGACTAGCACGTCAATTAGAAGACAATGAAACTAGATTTTAAAAAAATAACAATAAAGCCTCCATGTAAATAATTTAAAACTTGACCAATAGTAACCAACCTTTCCTGTCTTCTCATTTAGCACAAACCATCGCCTGCTCCAACCATTAGTTTTAGCACTTTTCTTTAACAAAAATCCTGTAAACAATAAAAAAAATAGATTTAGCTAATTGATGATTTTGAAATATAAAGTTTAGCAAATTCAAATTTTCAAATCCATGCATCATTAGTACAGATTAGGCTTAGTCCCATGCCAGTCTATGTTAATTAGCCAAGAAACAGAAATCACAGAGCTTTTAGAGTTAAGTTCTTTTATGAAAGCCTGCCATTCAGTATAGTTCCAGAATAACCCAGGTTTAATCGAAGTTAAGGTTGGTTTACACAGGTGAATGGCAGATCCAAACTCAAGAACATGAATTAGTCATAGGTACAGGTTCCTGTTGAAGAGGTGGGTGCAGTCCAAGTTTTAAAAACACTAAACATCCGTTTTATTTAACAATATTTCATATTCTTTCTTATTATATTTGTGTGTGGGGGGGGGGGGGGGGGGTGTATATATATTATAATATGCTATACATTGTCCTTTATTATATAATAATATAGATATAATTATGTTCTAATATTTTCAACATTTTTTGTAGATTGGCCCAGTTTGAGATGCAGGCCCAACACCCTTCTCACCCAAAAAAATTATAGGGGAGGAAGTGGCTGCGGAAATGAAAGCAATAAAGAGGCTACGGTTTATTTGGGCGAGAAGGATGTTTGGACATACATCCAAATTGGGGCGTCCTCCACCCCCAAATAGTCCAATGGTTTTTTTTTACTGTTTTCAATTTACTAATTATACTATTATAATAATGACAACACTATTATAATACAATAAAGTATACTGAAATATTTAAAAGGGGTAAAAGAACATTTAACCCTTTAAACTTTACATCTTTTGAAGATAGACACCCTAAATTTTAATTTAACTCTAATTGATCCTTAAACTTTACTGTTAAGTAAATAAATACATTAAACTTTATTTTATCTTAATTGATCCTTAAACATTATTTCTTTTTGCAGATAAACAATTTAATTAATTCCAGATATTGAATTGAGGTTAAACTATTAAAAAAACCTGAACTATTTATCTATTTTAAATAGCAATCGTTTACCAGTTTATTTTCATAAATCACTTTTCAAACATTAAAACATGAGACAATTTAGGATTAAAAAATCAAATAGAACTTTTAATTATTTTTTATTATTTTCTTTATTTCTAAATTCATATTTTTGTTACATTTAAATATATAAAAAAATTGTAACAAAAACCAGAATAATATTAATGAATTATTGAAATTTAAGGTAAATAATTTAACTAGAACTTGTTAGAAAAACAATTTATAAAAAGATAATAATTTTTAAGAAATAATTAGAAAAAAATTAAAAATCTAGGTGTCTATTTACAGAACACATTAAATTTTAAGGATCAATTGAAAAAAAAAATTGAAGTTCAAAGGGTATCTATTTGTAAATGGGAAAAAGTTTAAGAATCAATTGACATAAAATTAAAGTTTAGAGCATTTAAGGAAAAAGTTTCCCTGTTTAAATATTAATTAATACAAGATGATACAATGTATATTATATAATTGAGACAATTATATAACAACGTATAACAATATATTAAGAGAAAAATATAGTAATTTAATAGAATTAATATGATAATAAAAATACACAACTATATATATATATATATATATATATATATATATATATTAAATTTAGAATAGAAGTCATTCCACTGGGTGACTACTCCAAGCTACTATAGACTACTACGATTTCCACTGAACTACAACAGTACTTCATAAATCCAAAACAATTAAAAGAGAGTGCTAAGGGGGAATTTGAGACTGCAAGACAAATCTGTCAGCAAACTGGGGTAGCATATATAGAGTAGGACACACCTGCTGTTATTTCTCCTTCAGGACCCGCAGTCTTTAAACCCGAGCCTTCTTGCCCTTCTTTCTCTGACTGACCAGATTTGTCCTTTTCCTTATCTTTCTTCTCCTCCTTCATTGACTTCATGCTTCCACCAGTTTGGGGACTACTAGCCTACAAGTTAACAATAAGCAGTTTAAATTCAACAAATCAGAAAAAGAAGAGGAAAATATAAATCAAAAGATTAAAGGTGTAAAAGGAAAAATTATATTTTTAAAATTTATAAACAGCTCCCTTTGTACAATAAGAGACCACCTACCCGGTTAAGTATAGATTGCTCAGCATCTTGTCCTTTTTTTGATGGTCGGCCCCCCTTCAGCTCCTCCTCCCGACGTTGCCTTTCCATCCTAAAGTAAATAGCATGGAATTAATAGACCAATAATGACCTCACAAATATAAATTTGGTAGACATCTAGATGTATAAAATTACAAATAAGCAATAAATAAAAGGAATTTCATGGTTAAATATGCAATACTATTCAACAGAACTATCAAATGAAAAAAAAAAATGCAGCATGTTCCAAAACAACCATTCTTGGTGAACAGGACATTGCACATAGATCCTGTCTAAAAATCTCCAACCAACAATTTGTTCTGTCAAGATAAATGCGGGTTTGACTTGGTAGAGCCTAAGAACAAATGCCCAAAGATATGGGACAAATCAATAAAGACATGGACCAAATAAGACGAGATTTTACTGTAGAGAATGTGACACAGAGAGCACCCAAGATCACAGTAGTTAAGAAATTTTAAAATGTAACTTCTGAACTTAAAGAATCACCAACCAACTTTAAATTTAATGTTCCTATTTTCATTTCTGAAATAGCTTTCAAGCTAAAAAGGTCAGGTAAAACACCACTTAAAAATCCCACAAAAGATAGAGCCCAGAGGAAAACAGGGGCCCACTAATTTCTAAAAATGCAGTGGGATCCAATGCAATACTTCGGTTTAAGCATAACTTGATCATTAAAAATGGGACCCTAATCATATAATTCATGCTTTGGAAAGGTAAGCGTGCTTCAGGCGCCCTAATGGAAGTTTCTATCAGACTTGTTAATGGGACCTGACCCGCTCCTTCACCAATGAGAATCTTGCGGAGGAGTATTAATAGACCCCAATACCAAATGTGATACAATTTTGGCATGTAGAAGGATAAACAGTATGCAAAAAGAAGGGGATATCCAAGTTAAGTGTAGATTATAATCAAATAATAAGCTACCTAGGAGTAATCAGAGAAAGATAATGGGATTTGGTTGGAAAAAATTAGAAGTAAAGATACGTATGTGCACCTGCAAAACTCTAGATTTATCTTTTATTTTCTGCATTTTTTCTTTGGAAGAGTTAGTGTCTCCATTGCTTTTACCCAAAGAAAAATAGTTTATGACGAAAAGACAAATAAAGTGTAGGGAACAGATCTCCAAATGAGAGGATCTAGATCCATTCAAGAAAAGTCCAAATTACCTCCTTTGTACCAAGCGAATGAAGTGTTGTGGTGGAACAAAAGCTCGTTCCATATCAACAAGTGCAACCACCATTTTCTTTGATTCATTCTTAAACCCCTCTAGTGCAGAAGTTGCAATTGCCACAACCTTCAAAGATTTTTAAACAATGTTATATAAAAGAAAGAGAAGGTGCACTCCTCACCAAGGGAAACCTTTAAGAACAAAAAATGTATAAAGGAACAATTCACAACAAGGAAAAAGACTCAAAGTTAACATAATAAGTCAGTAAAGGTATCAAGTAGAGAATGAAAAAGAACAATAAAGTACCATACCTCTCTCTTGAAAGGTGGGTATCTTCCTAAACCAGGTGTAGCATTGGCAGCAGATGAAACAATATCTATCAGGACACGATGTACCTGGAGCATAAGGCAATGAGAATCACCATGACTAAAATGTATAATAGAAGAAACACTAGGAAAAATGCACAGTGAAACCATTAACTGCAAGGTACGACTACAATGTAGGGCTTCTTAGAGGAACTCGCTTCCTCTAATAAAGACAAGGGACACTAGCATAACCACTTATTCCAAACCCATTCTCTCCAATTCATGACCTAACATGCAGTAAACTATTCAAGGCCTATCACGCACTAAACTAATCCCATTTCTTCCCAAATGCCTTCCACCTCCCATAATTTATTTCCAGACCAACATTCTGATGTGTTCTATATATCACAACAAGAACATTCCTTTGAATTCCTGTTCTGCCCTCCTCCATAATAGTTGTCTATCAGTTGAATTGAATTACAATCATAAGATTTACATAGAAATGATGCAGTCATCATTTAACGTGCTACTGCTAATGAGAACCTTGGAACCCCGCACCAAAGTCTCATACTTCCAATGTGGGACTCAAGTGCCATGCCTTGCAATTGGATCCGCAATGTACTTAAGAGGAATCTTAAAAGTTATTCAAGGAACCCTATTTAAATTACAAAAATGTACAGTTCCAGTGCAAGTAACAAGTTTTCACAATAGGTAGAATGAATACATCCAAATGGAAGGGAAAGGGCAAAAAATAGGGACACTAGATCCAAAAATTAAACCTAAATGCCAAATCAAATCAAATGATCATACAAAGAAAAACACTACAATATATATTGAACAATCATCAGTCATCAGTCATTTAGAAACAAGAGAGTCAAGGAAGTTAAATATAATTCAAGTTCATTCTACACATTAAAGCATTACCTCGTCAACACAAAGACGTGATGGTTCTTTTGCAAGCTCTAGAACACCTTTGATCAGAGATCTCAATCCCTTTTCGGGGGAAATAAGATAAGGCTGATAACCATCTGCTTCTAACACAATCTGATAATAGACAAAAGGGATAAGCAACAGAAGTAACACCCCCTCCCCCAAAAATATAAGGAGAATGACGAAAAAGTAAGGCAGAAAAAAGATATCAACAAAATATTGGTCCAAAGCTTACCCTCTTCACATTGTTGATATCAAAATGCCTATCTAGAGGTAATTGCTTCATTCTATCAGGAAATCTCCCCTCAAAACAAGAAACAATTTTCCAACCAGATCCCTGCCAGATAATTTAATGGATATAAAACACATCCCAAGCAACAAGTATAAAATTACTTATTCAAACACAATGTGGAAAAATAATTAGTCCCAAATGCTGAAATTTCAAGAAAAAATATAATTCACTAATCAATTAATCATAAATGACAATTTCTTCATTTATTTCTCCATCATTTTGCAGTGAGCTACATTCAAAATAAGATTTTGTAGTATTTGTCATGAAAATCCATGTTGGACCAGCTTCTTCATACTCACTTTACAAGTGATTGGCGAGGAAAAAAAATACATGATACCAATGTGTGGTAAAGGGGACTTTTTGTTGTTTGTATGGTTGGAAAGGAATGATTGCATCTTCAAGGGTATATTTTTTTCCTTTAAATCTTATTTGTAAACTGTGCATTGTGTATATGTCTTCTCTTTCATATGCAGCACATGGTTTATGAAACATATGGGACAGCTCCTAACAGACTATTTAGTTTTAAGGGACTTTTGCTAGTGTCATTGTATGGGTTTTCTTCAATAGGTCTGAGGATTCCTTATCCTACATCTTGTTGTCCAGTTTTATTTTCCTATTTTTAATACAACTCTAGTTAAAAAAAAGTAATAATAATTCCCACTATAAAAAATAGCATTGTAGCAATAACAAATATTGCATGTAAACAAAGTAACCAACCACATTTTTATCCGAAGCACCATAACAATAATTAAGAATATTGAATGCATGTTAATCAGTTCTGCCCTTTCTCAGCCCTAAAACCTCTTGAGCTTATTAAATTAGGCCCGGAAATAAGATTTATTCAAGGAAATGTAACATTAGATAACTATATACAGAATATGAAGCTACAGATTATTTGAGGCTAAAGAAATAACATACCCAATAATAACTAACATCAAAATAAATAAAATTTAATTAAATATAAGAGTCAAGACAGCAAACCTCGCCACTGGTGATGTGCTGTAGGAACTTATCCTCAAATTCACGGCAAAGTTCCAGGGCTATAGCGCGTGTACCCTCTGAAGTGGTAACCATTGACTCCCCAAGCCTAGCCAATTCATCCTGAACTATCTGAGACTTCCCTTGTAACCTTAACAGTGTCAGTAAAGTAAAGATTAATAGAGAGCAGCTACACACATAGTAAACAAAATATGAAAATTAAAAACACAAAAAGACTTTACATAAAAGCCAAGAAACAGGAAGTGTAGATCTATTGTCCAGCTCTATGTTTTTAACTACTATAAACAATAACCAACTCAAAACAACAATACTTATAATTAAATGAGAAACTATCATATTGCACTACATATAACTTACCCAGAAAGAAGGTTAGGAAGCCGAAGCTTCATGCGATTCTGAATTTGCTGCCCCAGGGCATCCACTAAAGCTATTCTTCCGAGCTTACTTTGAGGAGCTCCTGTCAATATGGACTTCAGGGTTTCACTCTCTGCTTTCCATGCCGTTTCTAAAGAATTTTCAGAACCAGCCGACCCAGACTGTGCCGTAGCAATTGAAACTGATTGACCAATCAAGGCAACCCAAGGGATATCTGCTGTTTTTGGAGGACCCTGATTCAATAAGAGAGCTTGTACAGCAGCCAGTGCTTTTTGATCTGAAGCAGCTTGATCTATTTTACTAATAACGCCAACGGTTCTGGTACCTATGAATATATGTTTTGCCTATTTAGTTGATTAACAATGACAACTAATACCTAATAAGAGAACGAAATCAAACAAGTCCTCATAAATTCAAAAAGTTTTACATAACAATAATCCTAAAAAGAACCATGCAAACAATCTACCTTCTCCGTCATATTCCTTTGCATATCTTAGGGCTCGAGATGAAGCAATTTCGGGTGCTTGAGCTGCAGGTACAATTACTAGCAAAATGGCATCATTATGCTCTGCATATTCACTAACCTATGCAAGGATCACAATAAATAACATCAGAATCTCAAAGCTGTTCAATGATAACAAAAATCAAGACGTTTGGGAAATGTAGGACACCAGTTACCATTGACTCATCCATGATGCGCTGATCCAGACCGGGTAAATCGACCAATTTAAGAGGTGGTGCTGGGAAGAAAAGATGGTATAAAGAATGTTATTATTTAGGAAGTTCTGTTTAAAAAAAAAAGTACAGCACATATAACCGGAGTCTGTCGTTATCTGATATCATAACAAATTAATTGCATGCAGCAACACGAAACTCAAGTTTTTTGCATGGCTACTGTAATTCAAGAACTATTTTCAACAAACAAACTTGATTTTGCGGCTACGTATGAATAGTCCAAAAGGACATAACAACAAGTTATGATATCAGGCAATTCACCTTCTCAAAGCTGTATAATTCTGTATAATCGCACAACCTGGAGATAGTAAGGTGACTAAAAATCATCAATCAACAACAAACCTGTACTCGTGCGCAGCTTCAAATAAATTTGATCTCGACTCTTGCCGGAGGAACCCTTACTGAGTCTATCCTGCAACGAGTGTCTCAAAGCACCTGCAGCAACACGCGAATATGTTCGTCAGTAGAAAAAAAAAAGCAAATAGCACAGATCAGACACTTCGACACATGAAATTTGAAAAGGAGAACAGGAACTGACTTGCGGAGACTTGCTGAGACTTGTTGTCAATCTGCAATATAATGGATTTGCTGCTCAACGAAGTGTCTCGCTGCAGATCAATGCATATAGGAGCCCGAGTAGCTCCGTTCTCACCAGTAGGCTGCAGAAAAATAAAAAAATTCCACATTCAGTTTCACTTGCGTGGCAGAATAGGGTTTAAGAGTGAGTTTGGAGTTGAAGTTACCAGGACGGGATGTCCAATCAAACTGTTGAGAGCAGCGGATTTACCAGCACCCTACAAAATTGTAATACTTGAGTAGCGAACAAAACGACTATGTATAAGAAGAGGAGCATGGAGAAACTGAGACATACAACATTGCCGAGTGCAACGACGTTAAGAAAAGTGGACGGTCTTCGGGAATTGGTAGAGGCGTTGGATTCATCTACGTCTTCGTCGGCGAGAAGAGCCGCCGCTTGGCGCATGGAATCGGCGAGCTCCGACAAGTCCTCGATCGCCGCCATGGATGAATCGGTGGATGAGCGAATCCAAAACGAAGAAGCTTGAGGTGGAATCGAAGGAAGGCGCTCTGAGAGGATAGGGATCGATCGGAATCGAACCCTAAATCAGAGCTCGGGAATCAGGATCTGGAGCAAGGTATGAATCAGATCTCTGAGTTTCTCTCTCTAGGACTCCACAAGTGGGGGTTTCGTCTTTACTATATTGAACTATGATTCAGAAATTTCAAAAAGCACACACTCTTTCTCTCTCTTTCTCTTGCGCGTTTTGAAATGGTTGTCCCAGTCGTCTTGTCCTGCCTTTTTATTTTGAATCCTGTTTTGTTTCAACCTAATTAACTTTTAATTCACCGCCCAACGTCTCTTCACCCCTAACCAAAGGTTTGGTTCAATTTATCATTCTAGGATTTGATATATTACCCTGTGATGGTTAAGGGAGAATAAACACGCAAAAGGCAAAAAAGTATATATATTAGATTGCAGATTAAATTAAATACATCACATATTCAACACAGTTAACAATTTTGTTTTGATTCCTTAACTAATTCAAATCCAAGATATTCAGAAGAACAAGTCACCATATCCAATCTCCTCTTATGCTCGATTATGATTTTTCTTTTAATGCATTTATGCCACTTAAGAACTTTTTTTAGCTTCCTCTCTTACTTATCTTGGGTGTAGAAGTAAACACAAAAATCAAAACACACTTACATGCGATATTAAATTTTAATACTTTATATTGTTCTTCCTCAATATGTATAATCATTTTCACCTTAGATTCCTCCAAATGACATTCTCATTTGGATGCTCTTTTGGGGTGGATGTTCATGTTGAAGTGTTCTATGACATCAAAATTCTTGCATATTATTTTCCATTATCCCTTTAAAGAGATTTTTGTCATCTTACATTTAGTATCCACATTTGCAAGAATCTAGTTATAAAGTAAGTAATTAACAAAGTGTGAGTTGTTGGACATCTTCTAAATCATCCATATTGAGGTAAGATATCTTCTCCATTTTTCAATTAAAAGCTACATCAATCATCCATAAAAGAGAACTTCTATAAATATGCATAATATTACTATAAAACATAGTAGATAATTCTCTCCAGAATTTTATAGTCAAAGAATAAAACTTAAAAAATTGAATATACTTCTTTTATTTATTTATCTAAGATGTTTTGGTTTGTAATAGTTTTTCACTAATATTTAAAGCATTTATAAAATCTGAATATGCTATTCTGGAAAAATATATTTAAAAAATATGAAAGTAAAAAGAATGCCTAGTAAGAGATGATTGCTGAAACATATTAATCATACAAGTTGATATCTATGAACTTATAAACATGTTGTCGGAAGTGTTGAGAAGTTGATATCTATGAACTTATAAACATATTGTCGGAAGTGTTGAGAAGAATGAGTTTATTAGTTTTTTTCTTTTTTTTATTCATATATAAAACTTTCAGTATCTTTTCAAGAATGGAAAAAGAGTCTTAAATACAAAATTTTCTTAAGAAAATAATCCAATCTCTCTCCTTACTTTTTGTGTTAACAAAAATCTTATAAAACTTATTATTTTTCTTAATCATTGAACAATATTATTAGAAAAAATTATAAATATGAAGAAATAACAAAAAAGTTAACCAAAAATATTGAAGGATATTTTAAACCTACAGAACCTTATAACTCTTACTTTAACACAATCATGATCCAAATAAAAAATCGTTTTAATAAAAAATAAAGAATTCCAACTATTATTGATGAGTAACATCCATGCATAATATAAAAAAAAGTAATAATCAATATAAAAAAGGTAAAAATTATTAGAAGATAATAGCTACCGAATAACATAAAAATAAAAAAAAATAAAAGAATATAAAAAATGGAAAAGCAACAAGTAAGAAGATACACATTTTATCTTACTCAATTCGTTTTTCTTCTATATTGTATTTATGACTGGAAAATATATTTTTAATGATAATTTTTAATATATTTTAATAACAGTTTTATAATTATCGTTGATCAAGAAATATTAATTCTAACCCACAGTTGCAACTCTCATCAATATGTATCACATACGATGCCCAGTTGTAAAAAAATCATCCTTGCATCTATTTTTTATTTGCTTTTTATTATTTGTTTTCATTAAATAATCTGAGTATATTTGTTGTATAACTAGGTATGATGACAAATAAATATGTCTCCATAATATTGAACATCTCTCTTGATATTATATGAACATTTTGACAATGTTTTCTCACATGAGACTAAATATAAATATAGATTATATTCAATTTTTTAAATTAGATATAGGAATGGGGATATGAATGTATATACCTACATCATCTCCATTCTCATACTCGTTTTAATATCATATCTTTATATATATTTTTGTTTTAAATTATTAAAACACATTTAACTTATTAAGTAATGTAAAGAAATTATATTAACTTTTCTTTAGTTCTTATTTTTGTAATTTATTTTTAGAGCATGAATTTGGTCATTTTTTTACTTTTTTCTATAATTATTTTACCTTTATTTTATTATTATTTGATGATATTTTAATTTAAAATTTACATAGTTATAATTTCTTTATTGATATTTCTTATTAGAGAAAAGAAGATGCATACTATTTTGACTTGGAATCATTTATAATATCATATTTTCTTTGTTGTAATTTTTATTTTCTTGTAAAAAATATATTTAATTAATATTTCGAATAACAATGGGAGGGTACGATTATACATGTTACCTGATGAGATATACTCGTATCTGATGGAGTATACCTGTACCTGATGGGGTATACCCGTACCTGATGGACATGAGTCAAAAATCTCATATCCATTGGGTATGAGGATAGGAAAATGGATTAATTTTTACTGTTGGAATAAGAATGAGAAAGTAAAATTTGTCTCTACCTCGTCCACCACATTACCATCCCTATGCATAATCAATCATAATCAACAATATATAACCTGGTAAAAAACTAATAAAATGTAGTATGTAAAAAAATTAAGACAAGAAATAAATCTACTCAGATTTTGAAGTAGATGCAATGGTGGCAGTAGTGGAGAGAAGTTTCGTGACACGATAGGAGTGCAAGATCCAACAATAGATTAAAGCATCATGACTATGATGGTAGTGTGAGAACCAGCAACTGAACTACCAAACCAAATGCACTAGTAAGGGCATCGATGATATTGAGCATGAACAACTGACATTAACGTCGGAGACACGAAAAAAAAGAGAAGAAGGGATACATCACAAGAAAGAGGATAAGAAGAAAAGGGATACAACACGAGGGAAGAAGAGGTAATGACACAAGAAGAAATATGCTAAAAAAGTACTACATAAATAGGGATACGACAATGGTTAATGGTTATTTATGAACCATTGTCTAACGACACAAGGAGAAATATGTTAAAAAAAGTACTACATATGGCGACAATTTTTATAATGACTGTTGTCATAAACCCTATACAACAAGAGTTTGTAAGCAAATATCGTCGTATCATTAGTAGTAATTACAAAATTGCCACTGTGCACTCACCAACTAAGTTTTTTCGAGAATCGACGTCGTTTCTGGTCATTAAAGTCATATTTTGCATTAGTGATTTTAATCCTAACTCTTTTTTCACATACTAGACTTCACTCATCCAAGTTCTATCCGTGGAAGGGAGTGACCAACATTCGTAAATAGTAGTGGATCTTAATCAATAATTTTGGGAGAACTAAAATAATATACTCAAACTAAGGCATTACCATCCAATAGTTTTTGGGAGTCAAAATAATAAACTCAAACTGAAAATTTACTACTCTAAAAACAACATCAGAAGTAGTGAATTCAATAATGGATTGTGAGCTGAGGTTATGCTCCCCAAAGAAGATCCACCATTGTTCATAAGCAACAATTACTCTTTTGGTTAGAAAAATATATATAATGAGAACACTTGAGGTATATGGATTGGTATATAAAATAAGACTTGTATACATAAGGGGAAACTTAAAATTCATTACAAAATACCACACTTTCCCCAAACACAAACAAATCATCCCTAACCTAAGTTTTCCACACTCGCTTCCTCATATTACAGTGCAGTTTAACCACATAGGTGGAAAAAAAACTTTCATGTTATATATAATCACATGGTTGAACAACTAAAGAACTTCCACGCATAACCCTTCATTTTTTAAATTTCATTGTCCTAATCCTCTTTTAAATGTTAGCTTTCAATTTGTTCTACCAATAAATTCATTTTAGTTTTGTCTTTACAATTCCTCTAATCTTGTTAGTGTACAAATGTATCTTGTGTTGGTTAGAGATCCTATTATAAGTCTATGTAATTATGCATAATAACTTCAACTTGCTTTTGTTTGTTTTCACCTACAAAAGACCATCTAAGTAACTTCCTCTTTTACCTTGTAGTTTTTTGCATCACATTTGGGTGTCTTTATAGTTTTGTCATAGCCCATTTTAGGACTAAACAGGTTAATATCAGTTCCTATATCAAACAAATCCACTCGTGTGTTATATTATGCATTGATTAGAAATTACACTTTTATAATTTGACTTTATCGTGTTATTAAAAAAATATGCGTTATTCTGGCTTCTGCTTGTATGTCATTCTTCTTTATAATCAAATAGTTAACTTGTGATTATTCTTACTCCATCTTATTAGTAATTGTCTACTTATGTTAGAAATTTAAGATAAAAAGTCTAATATTAAATAAAAACGAGTAAAATAAGTTAAAAAAATTTAACATAAACTTTCAAAATTACAATTAAAATTTAAAAAGACATGTTTAAATTTAAGTAACGTTCAAGGATATAAAAATAAAGAGTTTTACCATATTAAAACAAAAGAAAGTTATATAAAAAAACTAGGAAGACTTATGGAGTTTTGTTTGCAATAACTTTTTTATACTTGTTTTTTTGGAAAATTAGTGATCTTATTTTTTTCTTCTTTATATACATTTTGTTTTTCTTTATTATATTATTTTTTGAGATGAACACTTTTATTAACATTTTGTAAGTTAGATAAGATACTTCATAATCATTACATGTCTCTTATCAAAAGAAAATAATGCTTCTTGTACAAGTTTCATCCATTCCAAATGTTATTGAAGCAATTTACGTACATATTCAAATATTGTATTTGAATAGGAAACATGTTATATCTTTATTTTCTTTGAGACATTATTAGCACAAGAAATAAATAGATCCAATGCCTTAACAAGTAAATATAATTACAATGCTAAATTTTAAGATTTATCAAATATATAACTTGCCCAAATAAATGATTAATATATTAAACTTCAAATAAGAAGACAAACTTTAAGACTAATACTTAGCTCTTTAATAATTAAACCAATAATTATTTTATACTTAATCAAAATTATAAACAAAATCAATTTGATTTTATCCTTGTACAAACAAAACTTACAATAAGTATTTACTCCACATCTGTTTTAAAAGAAAACAACGAGAGAGAAAAGAACGTAAAAAGTGTCCAGCTAATAATTTTATTTTTATTTTTAATATTTTTTATTATTTTAAAGAACTAATTTCATAACAATTTTTTAATCATATTGTGAGTATGAAAATTTGATGATGTGTTCAAAATCAAACTTATAAAAACTAAATTATTTTAAATTAATTTTGATATTTTTTTTAGAAATGTGTGGCTGAGATTGATTTATGATATAAAAATTCAGAATTTTTCTAAATCAAACTGAAATAGTTTAAATATTATTATATTATTTATTATTTTATTCATATATAAATAGTGTGTATGTGATGAAAATATAATATGTGTTTTTTAACACATGAATGAATGAAATGAGAGAAAAATTATGATGATAATATAATATATTTATGTTTTTAATACGTGAGATGAAAATATAATATATCTAGAAATAGCTTTTTATATTTTTAACAGGAGAAAGTTATACAGATAATGTAAATATTGTATTATTAATTTTGAGAAGAGAAATGTTAAAAATGTAAATTATTATAAAAAGAAAATAATATAAAAAACTAAATTTAATTTTATATAGTTTAAATTATGTACAATTATATATATCACAAAATTTACTATGTTGTGGAATAAATCATATAAATAACATAGTCATTATATCATAATATATAAAAATTATGCATATATTCATAAAAAAGTTATACAACAAAATAACAAAATAAATTGAAATTAAACTTTAAAATTTGGTTTGGATTGGTTAATTTTTTTTATGTTTAAATGTATTTTAAAGTAAAAATATAACCGTAATACAAACACCCAATAAAATAGTACTATTTATTTATTTATTTATTTTAGGAAAGGAGGTTTGGGGGAGAAAATAGGTGGGTGAGGATAATAATTTACCAGTGGGATTGAGAAAATTGAAGATGGAAGTGAGAAATGTTTAGCTAGGTTAAGGTTTATTTAGAAAATAAAAGAAAGGAGGAAAAGTTAGAGTGGGAAGTGAGTGAGTGGGGAGAAGTAGAGAATGTTCAAGAAGGCGGTGGAGGCGAAATCTCACCAGAGGCTCTCTGGTGCGGACAGAAAGAAGCTCAGACGAAGCATTAAGGACAAATTCCAAAGGGTTTCTGATTCCGAATTAGACGCCTTGCTTCCTCCCAAGGTGAATTCAATTCTTCTCTTCTTTTGATGATTTCATTCGCTATGTATGCATATATTCCCCTAATTTGCAAAGGAATTAAGCAGGCAGAGATTGCAGTGGCCAAGTTTCAAAACCGTGTCCATGTCTATGCTGTGGAGGGAGTCTTTCCGATGTTCTTCGACGTCGATGGCCGTGGCTCTGACATTTTCCCTACAGGTTTCCTTTCGTTTCTTTTGCTCTGAATTACGAACTCAAATGATGAATTAGAAGTGATTTAGAATGATATTCCGCGCAGTTTATGCACTTTGGATTGTCCCTGACCTGCTTCCTGCGTTCGTCCTCAAGGGTGGTGAGGTGTCTCGGTTTGTTATTGGAGGAGCAGACTTGATGTTCCCAGGTATAACTGTGCCTCCCCAAGGTCTTCCTTCGTTTCGGGCAGGGGAGCCTTGGGCTGTCAAAGTACCCGGAAATCCTGCTCCCATTGCAGTATGTAACATAAGTTGCTTCACTTCATTTTAATTTCCTTGCTGTTCTTTATACTTTCAACTAATCAGAAATCAACCATACTGGCTTTTAAGATGGTTATTGCAATACAGACCCTTTACATTGTTGGTGCATATACTATTTGCTCTACTGTATTTGTTCCTATCATCATCACTCTATAGTTACATTACATGTAAACTCAACCTTCATTCATTCCCTTGAAGGTTGGGAGTACCACCATGAGCAGCGCTGAAGCATTGAAAGCTGGATTACGTGGAAAGGCGCTAAGGATAACTCATTACTATCGTGATTTGCTTTGGCAAGTATAGCTAGAGAGAGCCTGCTGATCCTTTAATTGGGTTCAACTATCAAATTGAATCAATCTTGCTCATTGGATTTGCAGGGAATCTGCCGAAGGCTGTTATGTGCCTAATGCAGGTTTTTTCGAAGATGTTGTGTTTGAGGATCCTTCTTCGTTACAACCTTCCCGTGATTCCGATTTGACTGATGTTGCTGGTGAGACATCAATTGATAAGCAGAACAACCCAGAAAGTGATGGAGTGGCGGAATCTCTAGATATAAATGAGTCACAACCTGATTCCACCTCTGGATTGATGCCACCGAATGATGGTGAAAGTGATGCTGTGAGCGGAGTAACTGAAGGTGTGGCTGATCTGATGTTACCGGATACTGCCTCTGGCAATGACCCTAACGACCAACAGACTCTATCAACTGCAGACATAGATTCCCTGTTAGATAAGTGCCTTCTACAAGCTTTACGCACAACAGTGAAGGACAAAGACCTTCCGTTGCCTGGAAGCACTCTATGGTGGGGTTTTCTCTCTCCTTTCCTCTAGATTGTCCAAGTTGAACCATTTGAAATAGATTGGTCAAATAATCTTGCAAACCAGGAATTTCAGTCAACAATTAGGTGTGGTTTATATATTTTAAAAATATAGTTCGCTCAGTACCAAAATACGATCTATGTGGAGTGCACTTTCAACTGATTACATCATGAGAACTTCGGTAGTGATTTTTGACAATCTCAATTTTTATACAGAGCAGGGCATTTAAACTAAATTTGAAAATTTAGATCTGGATACTAATGCTGAAGAATTAAGTATCTGTTTGAAAAGATTCTGGCTGAAGGTTTAAAGTGTTGGTGTATGAAAAAACTTTTTCAATTAACTCATATGAACTAACTTTTCATTCAAGCAAGTTATTGTCATTTGAGGATAGCAGGTGATTATTCAAGTGCACGGCTAGTTGTATTCAACATTTTTTTGTCTTAAATTTGTTTCAGTTATTATTAAACACGTATCGCTAGTTTGTATTGAATTGAGAAGTCAGCTTTACCTTCAGTAATCTAATAATTATTTGTTTTTGGGCATCGCAGGTCGAACCATGTATTGCCATGTAGACCTTCAGGAATTACTTTAGATATCAAGAAATCTTCCTACAAAAAGTTATCAAAGTGGTTACAAGCAAAATCCGCCTCTGGCTTGGTTTGTCATCTACTGCTTTCTTTTTACTTGGATTAGAAGAATATTAATATAAATTTGCTGATATTTACAGGAAAATCTTTAAATTTTTATATGAAACATAAAATTAGAATCTAGAATGTGTTAAAGTTGGTTTCTGTTAGAATGCATTGCGCTAATGCTATCTTCTGTCAGGATACACCTATTAAGGAAACATTCTTACACTTTATAGCCCCCTTAACTCGTTATGTATAACCCCTTAGCATTTTAGATATGTAAGCTAAGGCACTATGGGAAAAAGAAAAAAGTTTGATAACATTTTTATGCTGTAGACATAGTTTCATGAAGAATTGGAATGGAGATAGGAGATTGGGACCAGAATAGTACCCTTAGTTCCATATGCAAAGTATTAAGTGTTCAAAATTCATGACCTTGATAAAAAAATTGAACAGAAAAATGCGGATTCAACATTCGTAATTCTCATGTGAGTTGCAACTGACAGGCTTTTGGAAGTTTTTGGTGAATGGATTGCTTTGGAAGGGATCACTGATATAGCTGCTGGAATAAACTCAAGAAATGATTCTCTATTGATATGTTTCTTATAATGTCGCTGTTTTAATGTATTCGAGGTTGATGAGACGTTGGGAAATTGAGACTAATAATTTAATTAAAGTTTATCAATGTATTCTTGTAAAATAAGTTGCATCATGTGTCAAACAAAATTAAATTATGTGAGCTAGATACAAGTCTATTTTTGTCTAATACATATCAAATGGCATTTCCCATCTTTACTGTATGGTCCTTTTAATAATCTGTCTTCTGCTAGTTGTGCATCGATATATTCTGCAATTATTATTATTTGTTTTCTGCTGGTTCTGCATCGATATATTCTGCAATGAAATGATGTTTCTGGATTCTGTCTTCATATATATTCACATTTCGTACAGATATCCGTGAAAGAAGATAAACACAAAAAGGAAGTCATGCTGTTTTCAGTAAACCGAAACCATGCTGATTATTCATCCTTTAAGCCTGAAAAAAGGCGAGTTGAGAAAAGTGAGCAGCCCAGTGTTCAGTCTACTAATGAAATTCGTTCATCCAAAGCTCTTGAGGTGGCTGAAATCTATAAGCCAAGTGTACATGTCAACTCCATATTTTCATCTGTAGGAGCTGACCCTGGGAAACTTTTTAGTGCTTCTGAAGCTACTGATATTGTCTTCACATATGTTGAAAAAGAAAACCTTGTTAAACCAACAAATAAATCGATTGTGATTCTTGATGCACTATTATGTGATGCACTGTTCAAGGGGGCTATTAAAAAAGGAACAACTTATCCTACAGAAATTCACAAGAAGGATTTAGGATCAACATTTGTGAGCCGGATGCAGCCTCACCATGTTGTAACAAGGGGGAATGAATCAGTAGTTCGTAAAGGTGCACTTAAAACAATTCAGTTATTGACAGAACGTCGGCAAGGCAACAAGAAGGTAACCAAACTCTCTGGTATGGAAACTTTTCTTATAGATGCTGAAGCATTGGCATCAGAACTGCAGAAGAAGTTTGCGTGCAGTACCTCTGTGGCAGAACTACCAGGTATTTATTGGCTGTATTAAAATGACAAGTTTTATTTTGGTTTGTGCTTCATTATCCTCAAGAAATATGGGATTTATGAGCATGAGTGTCTCTATTACTTATTTTTGTTAGATGTTGCTTTTCTTTATTTAAATCCAATCTCATTGTGTTGTCTGTTTAATATAATCTGCATTCATATACAATAAATACTTTGGTTTTATCTTTCCATAGTTGATAGAATGCTGATCATATCTGCGATTATAAAACTTCATTGTTGTCTCTTAGGTGGAAAGGATAAGATATCAAATCTCTGTTGTTTAATCCCTATCATTCATATAGAATATATATTTTGCTTTTATCTTTCCATGGTTGATAAAATGCGGATACCTAAGATTATAAAACTGCATTTTGGTCTCAAAGGTGACAAGAGAAAAGATACCATACGAAATCTCTGATGTTTGGTTCCCAGCTGTTATATCTTACTTTTCTTTATGTTGGTCTTGTCTTGCCTTCTGATTAAGTAATTTTTTCACATTAACAAACATATTAATGGTAATATGCAATGAGCTAACATATTAAAGAGTACCGAGAAAACAAGGAAATAGAGACATTATATCATCAGATTAATGATTTTTTTAATGAAGCAACAGAATGAGATTTTTGACCACTACGAAGAATACGATTGATTGGGGAACCACTATTGTGATATGGGTTTTCCCTAAAGTCTGGTTTTGTGTTAAAATCATTGAAGTGCTGCGGTCTGTATTGTGCTTTGCTATCCCAGGTTAATATATTAACTATTCAATATCGGGTGAATACCTGCAAATAAAAAAATAATAATGACAGAGTTTGAGGGTATTCATTTCAGTTGTTAGAGGGTAGAGAGTAAGGGGTCATATGCAAAACAAACTGATTTATTATGGTATTTCTGAGGTGCGTAAGTGTGACCAATGGCCACTACGATCTCTTTTGAATTCATAGGGGTATTTTAATAAATGTGTCAGTTACTTTCTTAGTGTAACAACTGAACAAAACCAGGTAATGGTTTGCATGGGTGAAGCTTTATGTTTTATTTGCTCTTCAATATCCTTTGCATCCTTCCTTGTGTAAGCAGACTAGGTACTAGGTGAACTAACAGCGAGTGTATATGTTTCCATGTTTGTTTAATGAAATTTTTGGTCAGAGACTCGCTCTTGCAACATCCATGGTTCTTTCTGCCTTGAGAACTTTAACTTCTAGTTTATTATATTGTGTATCTGAAATTCTAAAGCATGTGTTTGTTTTGACCTCTAGCTTATTATATCGTCTAACTGAAATTCTAAAGCACTTGTTTGCTTGCAGGTAAAAAAGGGCATGAAGTTTTGGTTCAAGGAGGAGTTATCGATGACTTAGCTAGGCATTTGATAGAACAATATGGAGTTCCAAAGAGATACATTGAAGTTCTTGATAAAACCAAGAGATGAGCTACCTACAATGCTTTTATTTAACGCTGCTGGGAGTGCTTTACTTGGATGCCTATAGATGTATGTTCTGTACTTTTCGTACCATGGTTTATTGGGTTGATTGAGGTTAATATAAATGGAGCGCGCAAATAGGAATGGACAAAGCTCAAATGTTCTTCCTGGTTCAAAAAATTGCTATTTTGAAGTTTCTTGAGAAACTCTGAATGGAGGAGGCCACCATTCAGATCAACAAACTTAATCAGTTCAGGCAACATTCACACTATTTTCACTATTCGACATGTAAGCAATAGACTGAACTCTCCCTGTGGTCTTTGAGATTGAAAGTGTCTGATACTTTTAACTTCGTAGAGCCTTCATTTAGTCTCTAATTTTCTAAAACATCATTACTTTATTTTTTTCTTTCCCACTAAAATTTTCACTTACAATAAAGATTAAACGATGTTTGTAAAGTTTGAGGCTAAAATGAGGGTTTCTAATGGTCGGAAATCAAAGTCATTGGTCTATGTGCTGGACAAATTTACTGGTGTGATTTTGATTATTTTTTCTTGAATTTAG
Source organism: Lablab purpureus (assembly GCA_030347555.1). NCBI lineage: Eukaryota > Viridiplantae > Streptophyta > Magnoliopsida > Fabales > Fabaceae > Lablab > Lablab purpureus. The sequence goes on from CM059264.1 coordinate 13,784,265, forward strand.
TCTGTTTATTTTAGGAATTTGTATTTTTTTATTTATCTTTATTTTTCTATACTTTTTCTTTTATTTTTATACTTGAAATTACTTAACTTATTTTACCCTGTAAATAAAGTTTTCAAACAATAATTTTAAGTTTATAGAAATGAAAAATGAAGGAAAACTATAAACTAAAATTAAAAGTTGCTACAAGTATCTCTTTTCCATTTTATGTGAGATTTATATTAAAATAATGTTCATTTATGTATAGGTAATTCGTATGATCTTATTTTATTATAACCAAATATTTAAGTCTACTAAATTCTTTTAAAATAATTAACTGAAACCGAGTTAAAATTGCTCAGTATAGCTAATTTTGCATACTGAAGATGTTGTGTTGAAGATGTTGTGTTGATGTCTAGTAACTGTTTTTTTTAGTGCATCAAATTAGAAAATGTTGTTTAATCTACTGATAAACCATTCGATCAAGAAACATATTAAATACTAATGACAGTGTCCAAGTTTCAGATTGGGAATCTGGACCGAAGAACTCAAGGTTATGCTATTACTTGCTTCATGAGAATTGACTATCTGTATCCTGGATTGTATTCTCTGCATTTTAATCAGAAAATGCATTTTAATCAAAATTATTATTTAAGAAAAGGTATATTTAAGATTTTTTTAATAACAATGGTTGCATAAAAAAATTAAGTGATTATATTTGTTAATTATTTTTAAAATTTAAATGATTTATTTTTATTTTTATTGTAAAAAAATAACAATGATAGTTACATGAAAAAAATAGATAATCACATATGGATGTATTTGTGATTATCTTTGAATAATTTATTTTTATTTTTATTTCAAAATATATTAATGATAAAATAGAAACTTGTTATAATTTTTTTAAAATATAAGAGTAAATAGGAATACGCAAAGTGGAAAAAAAAATCTTTATATATTATTATAAATATTTAGTTTAAAATAAATTAAGGATAAAATAAAAATATGAAAAAAATGTACAATGAGTTAGATATTTAAACTTACTTACATAGATCTATCATTCTTATTCGTGCATTCTTAACAATCTTTGTGTAATATTTGTCATTTTTTCTCTATTTTTAAATTTTATTCTTATTGTCTTTTGATATTGTTTCAAAGTTTTATTAAAGAAAGTTTTAAAAATCTATTCACCTCGTCTCTTAGTTTAGTTTGACCTTTATTTCTTTTTCAAAAGTTTCTTTGAAAAGCTCGTGGGGTTGGTATTGTCAATTGTAATATTGATAGTGTTGCATGTGTAAATCAAATGACAATGTCCTAACTTTCAAGACTTAAATTATGAGAGTCATGTTGACTATCAAAATTGTATGACTTTCTATATAGTTAAAAACTAGTTCTATGTTGGTAGTTGAAGTTTTGAAGAAACCTTTTATTGTTCCTTAGAGTTTACGGGTAGATGAAATTATTATTAAATTTTGATTGTTTCACATGTATATAAAAAATAAAATATGTGCGTTGATAAGATTCCAAATTTAAGGATTGATTTTAAAGAAATTTTTCGTTGATGTAAAACATTGCCTTTTAGTAAAAAGTTCTTTAAAACCTATTTGGGCTATCAAAATTTAAATTTTCTTAATTCAAAATAAAAGTTAATCAGATTCTATAGATATTATCATTCTTGTTTTTTTTTCTCTTTTTAAGTAATTTTTTAACCGATAAATGAAGGATGAATCCTACTATTCCAACCTATTTAAAATGTCAAAATTTCTTAAATGAGAATAATATTTTACTTATAAAAAATAAAAATATTTATAAAAAATTATTTAAATATGTAAAAATAGTGTTTAAAATATAAAAAGATAAAACAACTATAATAACAATTATAAATGATTTTATAAGTATATGAAAAATGTTGAGTACATAAGTTAAGAAAATAATCATTACAAAAAATACATTAAATATAAATTAATTTAAAGAAAAAAATAATTAGTCATTATACTGATTAAATTAGAAATTATTTTATAAAATAAAAATTATTACTATATTGAAGAATTTTAAAGAAGATTGTATGCCGTATTTTTGAGATGAAAAAGATTTTTTTTAAATATAGAATATGAGATGTTAAAAGATAATAGTAAAATAATTATCATTTAAAGAATAAAAAATAATCTTAGAATGAGAAAATTTAGAAAAAAACATTATATTTTATATTCTATTACATTTACTAGTTTTTTTTATAATAGTATTGTCGTGTCTTTCATGTATGTATTACGATTTATAATATTATAGGATAAGATGAGATGAGAGAAGAAGATGATGACGATCTTTTTAAAATAAAAATGTTTTTTAAAAAACATAAAAGGTAAGAAGTTAAAAAAGAAAAGAAAAAAATTGAAAAGAATGTAAAGATAAATATCCGATTAAATTTATTGTGTTATAGTACAATCAATAGTTTAACTTTGCTTAAAAATCGAGACTAAAGACAATTTATATATCACTAGATAATTTTCACAAGTCAGACGGTCTGAAAACTTTTAAATAAGATTTATACTCGACCAATTTTTTGCAAATCTCCATCTTGATTCAATACAAATATTGTAAGTAAGAATCACTATTACCACTAAACCTATAAAAAACTAAGATATCTCTAACCTTATCTTATTTATTTATTTAATTATTTTCTAATTATAATTATTTAGTAAGGTGTGTTTATCATCATTAAGTTTTATTTAATAATTTTCATTATTTGGTGGAGAAGTTTTAACTTATTTTACTTAATTTTTTATTATTATTTAAATTTATAAATATATAGTTTTATTTATTTCTTGATTTTACTAATCCATTATTTTTCTTTAAAAAAATTCGAATACCTTGTTAGTCGTTCTGGCGCGTGTTTTGGTACCAAGTATAACGCGGAAAAAGGGAAGGTCTAGGATAGGTTGGATATATAAATACCCTTTCCCTCCAAATCCCGAAACGCTTACATCGGTTAACGGTTTTCTTTTCTCCGAAACTCGTTTCTCGTTTCTCCGATTGTAGAAGATGGAGGAGTACTTGCAGTACATGAAAACTCTGCGCTCTCAAATGAACGGTGCCTGCGAATCGAATCCATTCGCTGTAATTTATTTGTTTTTGTTTTAATTGAACTGAAAATGAAAACTGAAATTGAATTAGATGTGGAGGATGAAGCGGCGAAGATTTCCGTCGAAGAGGAAATGCAACTGACCAACGTACGCACATTGGAAAACGACATCGACTCAGGTCACCACTTTTTCCTTCTATTGCCTGAGTAGCGCTCATGACCTCGCTATTACTGTATTTATAGTGTTTAGTTTTCTATGAAATGAGTAATCATAGCTCGCAATAATTATGAGTCTTTGACAGGCTTGTGAAATTCATGCATAATGTGAACTGAATTAGCTATGCTATGTAAATGTGCAGCAAAATCGGGAATTACGCAACTCGAGGAAGACACTGAGAAGATGAGGGCTGCTAAGGGCGAGATATGCTCGAAGATACTGGAAAAACAGAAAAGGATTGCCTCTTTGGAGTTTGACACCATCAAACTCTCCCAGGTCTGATTGAATTGGTTCCATAGCATAAGTTTTGGCATCAGCATTTCAAAACTGACCACTGCGGCTTAACTTGAACGTGTTGGAACAGTTTTTATTTATTTTTAGTTGAGCTACCTCTTCCCTCTGTAGTGTAGAGCGTGATATGTTAATTGTTATTGTCAGTTTCTCAGTAAGCATTTATAGAACAAAAAATAGAAAGTAAAATGAATTAAGTTTCTTTTGTAAATCTAAATTAGGTTATGCATAAGCTAATTTATGGAAACTCTCATTTAACTTTTCCAAATGCTGATTTTAACTAATGTATATGTTAATTTTAACATATTGGAGAAACTTTACCTTCTCTAGAAGCTTGCATAACTTTGTGTATTTCATCTACATGTTAAGTCATCAATTTCTTATTTAATGACTCTCTCTCCTTCTTTAGAAGTGAGACCTATCAAAATAGGTGACTTCAATAAATTTCAACCAATCATATAGAGAGCTTAAAAAAGTGTTAGGGAGTCTTTCTATCATTCCTCTTAAACTTGTACACATTAACTTGGTACACAAAACTCAAATGTGCTTGCAACAATAAAGTAAACTTAATTTTGAATGAAAAGTTGTCTTTTCCGGTAAGTCTAGAGTTAATATGGAGATTTGATGTGAAAGCTTGATGATATGGGGTCTTTGGGTTGGTTATGAAGAATTTGGACCTCATTTCTTGTTTTAATAAAGTCTGAGGTCTTGAGCTGTGTTCTTGGTATTGTTGTCCTTGACTCTCTACCAACAGACTTTGGAGCTTATTCAGCAAGAGAGAGTTGGTTTATCTTCCAGACTTTCGGACAAGAGGTAACTAAAGAGACTAAGGGAATAATCTTACACATTCCATGCATATTCATCTAAATTATTTTACCTTTCAGAGCCTACTATAGCAAGGTTGCAGAGGACATGAATGCCAAATTACAGAAGCTACAGGTTGGCTTTCATTATTCTTCTTTGTTATTGCTCTGTGACCTTTGGAGGGCTGGCTCGATGCATGAATTAATATCTGTGAGAAAGTGAACAATTAGCAACAAACGTTGACATCAAAGGAGTTATTATGTTTGGGAAATAATTCCATTTGAAATACGTATACATGTTCTACATGGAAGAATGTTTTCTCTGTTTTTGACTCAATTACACCCGTGAACTAGACAAACAGCTAATCTATAAATATTAAGTGCCATCAATCTCTCTCTCTCTCACTCACTCACACACAAACACACCGACCCACCCACACAACACACACATAGATGAATTCTATTGTAGACCACCGAACCACCTTTATATGTGGTCTGCGATGCACCATTTCTATCCACGTATTCTTCTAATGGTCACATTTATACTCTACACATTGAGTTATACCTCTCCAACTCCTTCCTTCTATTCTGTCTCCTTCCTCGCCAGTGACATTGCATGCCTCCCCATTTCCGTGGCTGCCTTCTACACTCCTTGACTTCCATCCACTCTTAGCCTTGATCTCCTCTTTGCCATCCCCTTCTGCTTCTTTGATTTGGACTCTGACGATTGGGTGGACACCTCAAAACCTGACATGTCCCACCCCTTACTTGCCATATTGTGAGCAAAAGAGCCAACATCCCAAATCCACTATGCCCAACCTTGTTACGAACAACACATTGATCTTAGCACTGCTAGAAGGGAAAAATCGTGCGGAAGTTATACCATAAAGAAGTCATGGCACATTAGGTAGGAGTCGTGGCACTACGAATCCCTTTTTCTACCTCAATGCCACCGCCACTACTGCACCCATTTTTATTCAAATCACCACCGTTCATAGCAATTGCATTAGTAAAAGAGAGGTCGGGTGAAGACTCGTTATCATCAGTTCCAAATAAATGTCTCTGACCACCTCAATGGTGGATAAAGATGAGAATAGATCAATCAATAAAAGGATTTGGCTAACAACTGCACTAAGGAATCAATAAATAAAAAGTGTGCATTAAAGATTATGTTGAAGTTGCATTAGAAGTCAAGAGTGCACAGCTACAATTTCAGTAAAAAAAATTACTTTCAATTCTAATTATCGCCGGTTAGCACTTTTCTTAATGAAATCTTCCCTTAAATATCATTTATTTAATTCGGATTTTATTTCCAAAAATATTTTTGATTCCCTTGATAGTAGTTTATTTTTTCTTATATTCATATTCGAAGGGATTACTTTTTCTTGACGGAGTAAATCTATTTTCGAGCATCCTTGTCCCATTAATTCTATCCTGCTATCAGCTCTGCTTTCATTTTCATGCGAGTTCTTTCATTCAGTTAGTTGCTACTTTGTACTGAAGAAATATTTTGCAGGAATGGGTCAGTAGTGCTCAGAAGATTAGCAAGGAACTGCAAAAGCATGATTTGGTATGCCTTTTCTTATTCTTACAAATAACTATAAATAGTTTATCATGACTACTCATATGTCCCATAATTCCTCTGAGAGTAAGAGTCCTTGGTACGTGTTCGAGCACACTTCTTGAGCTTGCTTATTTATTAAATTATTAGGATATGATACAATTTTTTCTTCTAAATTATTGACTAAAAGGAAGAATAAAGCAAAGAAAACTTCCTCCCATTCTCAGGTTTTATTCATTTAATTATTTGATCTATATGCTTTTATGATGTGTTGTCACTTTTCTTTTGAATTTATACAGGTCACCGGAACGGTTGTTGGGCAATTAAGTAAAGATGAAGGCATGACTCTCTACTTTGGTGTGGTGTTTGACACAGTCTTACGGGAAAAAGGACTCTTAAACTCCGCCAAAACTTTCAGGAAGATCTATTTCTTCGCTTCCTTCTACCAAAACAATTTTTTTTTAAAAGAGTAATAAACATGTTCAAATAACTCAACACAAATTTAATAGCAATGAATGATCAAACCAATGTTCATGTATTTTAAGATGCATTAGAGTTAGGACCGTCTATCGCATTGTTGGACTGGTTCTAAGATAGAATGGCTTGGTTTAATTTCTCAAATTGAGAACAAGTGTAATTTGGTTCAGCAGTCTAAGTTTAAACTCAAACCACCCCATGAATACCTACTTATATATGCTCACTGTAACAGAATCAGAAATCCGCGGGATACCTTGGTTTTGTCAAGGCTGAACATTGAGTCGGATGTTTTTTTTTGTCGCTATCAAACTAACGGACACTTTATAATCCATTTTTTAAAACTAAATTTGATATCCAAGCTTTCTTTTCATAACTTGCAGGGAAGACTGGTGCAATTTGTAACCTTGTCGTGGATAATTTGGTAGACCACTTCTTTCATCAATGTATGCTACATGGAGTTGGAATCTGCTAATTTATCTTTGTTTGACAGGGGAGTGTTGTTAGGAAGAATTTAATCACTGAATTGGATTCGGCTAAAGCAAGGCTTGATGAGATTCTTACTCTGAAAGTTAAGGTTCTTACCGAGAACAGCAAGGTTACTTATCTGCATCCTTTTCAGGCTGTGAAGTATAAATTGCTCAAGCTTACGGTTGCTAAGTTGTTTTTGCTGAGTGTACTTTTTTTATAGCATACAACGAAGTATTTAATTCATTCTAGAACTAAAATTTAGTTTTAAAATTAAGCAAATGAATTTCAATCAGATTTAAGTTGTCATGGTCCCTAGTAATTTTTGAAAATACGTTCCAAAATAACCTTCCCTCTTTCTCTTTCTTTTCCATTTCCGTTTTCTACAGCTTCTACACTTTTTCTATTTCAACCATATTTTTTATAATACGTGATTTATTATGTACATGGAACATCCCATTTACCGTCATTAAGGTTGAACGCGGGCATTTGAAATATGTTTATTTTCTTCTTACTATTATGTCTTTTTTTGTCTTTAGATAAAACTGGCCATGGAGGATGTGAAGTGCAGAGAAAATGAGTTTAAGGTCTGTTATTCTGCTAGAATTATTGAGAAACGTGTGATTATCAAAATTTGCTCTAGTATGATGGTCAAGCGGAAAACGATTTCCATTTTCTATATAAGTTTGTCCCTATACATTGATTAATATTAGATCTTTGATTGGTAGTGTCTTTTCTCCTGTTACTGGGGCAAGCAATAAATTTGTGACTTATAATCAATGATTTTGTGAATTATTTTTATTTAATTCTAATGAACGAGCTACGTTAGCCGGAGCTGAAAGCAGCAGGTTTAACTGCTCTTGAAGAGGAATATAAAGCTCTTTTGTCAGACAAAGCTGGAGAAACTGAATACCTGCAATCTCTAGAAAAACAAGTTGAGAAACTCAAGGTAAGACAAGTTTAATTCACAAAAATCGTTTACAAGGTACTTAAATAGTTATCCCGAAAATCAGGGCCTCAAATAGGAATAATCAAGTGACAATATTCAATGAAACTCACCATCATCTTAATTTCCCTTACACTCATGGATATGCCTCTGATTTTACAGGAGATTCGTCATGTGATAAATTGTGCTTGTGGAGAGGAATACACAGTTGCTTTAAATAAGTAATTTTCAAGAGAACATGAAACTTCGGGAGGCTGTGAATTTAGTTGTTCATGTTTATCTTGATACTGCAACACATCATTTAGGAAAAAAAATTGACTGAATGATTTCTTGTACTGAGACAATAAATCCAAATAGACATCATTAATGTATTGTTACTATCCTAAGATGGATGCGCGCGGAAAGAAATAGAAAAAAGAAAATACGAAAACCAAAAAATAAAATAACAATAAAATTAAGAAACAAAAAGGAAAACACAAATTTTTTTATAAAATAACAATAAAATAACAATAATTTTTTATTTAATTTAAATTTTTATGTTTAATTTATATTTAGAAAATTATTTTTCATATTAAATTACTTTTAAATAAATTATTTTTAAAATATATTAATATCCAATTAAATTAAATTTATTATATTAATCAAATTATTCACAAAATTTTATAAATTTTTTTTTTCTCTTTTCATTATTTTTTTTAAAACAAATAATCTTACTTTTTACTTTCTTTTTTTTTAAATCCATTATTTTTTTCACTCTCAAATTCTTTCTCGAAAAGTAACAAAGCCTAAAGTCTAAAATTGCAAGACACGCATGAGATGGTATAATATGTCAGTGAAAAACAAGTCGATATCACATGATGTGGACGGGGGGAATAATAGCCAAATGTAAATGTCATGAAGACTGCACAAACTGATAACCTGCTAATAAAAAAGGTGATATGAGGCCAAGAAATAGTCTAGTCGTTTCACAATCAAAGATTAGATAAAGAAGGAGCTAGCCCTCCTAATGATGGTGATTCACATTTGGAGGAGTATCTTCAAATTCAGTTCCAGTTTTATTCTTATTCCTTTAACCTTTAACATTTAACATTCCCGAAATTCACAAATTAGTGTTCATTTTATTTATTATTCTCCAAATTGAACAAATTATGTTCCAATATTGACTTCTTCTATCATTCTAAAGGGCATGCAGGTGTTAGGACAAAGAAAACATCCGTGCGTGACGCAATTGGTTGCACTCTTCCTTGTCGTTGCGGAGATAATGCTTCGATTCTGAAACTTTTCCTAAAAAATACTAATTGTTGAATTGGTTTAGGAGTTACGAGTAGTGGTTGTTAGGTTTATGTTGACGAATGTGGATGTGTTTTGCCCTAGTGTTGAGTGAAGTTTGTGTTGATGCATTTGGTTGGGTTTGTGATGGTGCATGCGGGACTGTTTGTTTGATGCATTTAGTTGCATTTGAGCAGGTATTTTTGCCCGATTTGAGTTTGGTTTGTAGAAGAGTATCATTTCCTTCAAAAGGACAAAGTTCTAACGGATTCATGGGGGAGAAGCCACCATTTTAACCCACCAAACTATAATGGTAACTTTTCCAAAGATTTTTTTTCTTTTTTCACATAAAATATTGTTAAGATAAAAATAATTCAACAACAAAATTGTACAAGTGCAAACTTAACAACCATATAGACTATCCTAACGGTTTTTCATTAATTCTTTGACAAAAATGGATCAAAATAATCATTTTAAAAACTTAAAGGATCAAAATGACTATTTTAAAAGCTTTGAGAACCTATTAAACTCCTTAGAAGTTAAGCGACCAAATTGAACATAAAAAGTAAATGAAAAAATTAAAAAGTAGAATTTAGTATAAAATTTTAGACAAGGGAGTCCGTTATATATAGCATTGCTTACAAATTTTCACTTCAAAATGGGACTTTTTCTACTAATGCAGCAAGCACAATGAACCTACAAAAGCAACATAAGCTGACCCAGCTAAGCATCTTATGCAGATATATCGTCCTTTATCTCCTGTTGATCCATGGTATCACAGAGAGCTATTCCGATGGTCTCTGGCAAACAGACCAAACTCAAAGAGGATGATATTATAACCACTCCAAACACGCCATAAGAGAAAATCCCATTCTTCCTGCCCGCAGATATAAAAAATGGGATGAATATGTTACCAAAAACAACGGCTTGCCTCACCAATGAGGTGGTGGTGTTCCGTACACTGGTAGGAAACAGCTCTATGATGTAAATGAGAAACACATTATAAGCCGTGACAGCACAGAAAAATGCTACCATTGATATCCCCACCTTAGCCACTTGCAGCCCAGTGCTAACTATCGCACACAGTATGCAGCATATCCCACTTGCTACCGAGAATGCAAGAATCGATGGCTTTCTTCTGTAGTTTTCCAAGAAGTATGTGGCCACACAAGAGGGGATTTCCATGAAGGCATTAAACACCAGGGCCAAGTAAATGTCGAATCCCAAGTTCCCCACCGCCAAAGGCAAGCCAAAATACACCATGCCAATCCCAAGACCCAGCACCATCATTGCCACCACCCGTTTGCCAGCCCAACTTCTCTCAAACAACTCTGCTATTGATGAGTAGAGTTCCAAAAGTGACTTCTTTTTAACAACAGCAACTTTTAGTAGGCCTGCTGTTAAATTAGGATCATTTTGTACTGAAGAATCAGAAATTCCTGTAAGCAGTGCCATGGCTTCTTGCTCTCGACCTTGCATGAGAAGCCACCTTGGAGACTCGGTAACAAAAAGGTAAGCAATCACAGAATAACAAATTGCAGGAAGGGACATCCACACATAAAGAGATTTCCATGAGGAATTTCTGTTGAAATAAGCTATGCCAGGCAGGGCCATATACCCCAGAGTGAAGCAGAAGTATTCAACAATCCCCACAGTGAACCTCCACTCTCTGCTCACTTTCTCCGTCAGTAACACCAAAACACAGGTTCCAATGGACGAACGCCAAAAGCCAATGAGAAACTTAAAAGCGGAGTAGGTCCAAACATTGGTGGAGAAGACAATGAGAGCAGAAGCTAAGGACATCAACAAACAGGAGAGGAGAAGGAGGTTCTTTCTTCCAAGAGACGTGTCAGCCAAGGTGGCAAGAAGAAAGGAACCAAGAAAGGAACCAAGGAAGAAAGAGGATTGGGGCAAACCTGTGATGAAGGTGCTGGCACATTCAAGGCCAAACTGTGATATGATTGTCTTGGAAGAGGGTCCATCCCAAGCCCAAGATGAGTTTGGGAGGTTGCAGATGTCGGAATGAGAGGTGCATGTGGTGGGATCTGTGCAGTGCCAAGTTGGGTAGCGGTCGGAGTAGATGGCCATGAAGGATTGCTGTGCATCAAAGTACATAGCGGTGGACACAAGGATGCACTGCATCATCCCCGACCACCCAAATCTTCGCAAACCATTTTCTATCATTTCCTCCGAAAACTGTATCATGTTTTCCTGAACACCAGCATCAGAGTTTGTCAAAACTGGAACTGAATCTTCCATCTCTCTCTTCTGCTCTGCTGTAACAGGAGGAGGCCCAGCGTTATGAATTACTTTTTATTGAATTTGAATGTGGACAACCTTCGAGTTCTATTCTAGTCTCCTAATAAAACTGTTGCAGGAAATCCGCAATAATATTTTTGAATTTTCTTTGTAATTATTTAATTAAAAAATAATAATATTTATATTGTGAATTAATTGAAGTACCAGTAAGAATCAATTGACTGATATGTTGCTGAAGACAACGGCCACTATGGTTAAATTAATACCAGTAAGTATTTTAGGATTTTAAGAAGAATAAAAATAAATGAAGAGGTTATGTTAAACTTGCTTATCTTCAAAAGTTCTATTCTATTATATATCATGACAAAAAAACATCATTAACAATTTAATATGATACTCTGAAAACAATTCAATAGAATATTTTTGTATAGTTAATAATTGATCATCTTTATAATATAGTAATATGAAGTGATAGACCACCTTTAACACTTTCAAGTTCTTATAGAGTAAGCAATATTATAGTAGAAGTGAAATTTATTAAATTTAACTGTGAAGGACCTTTTATATATAATAATATATAAGGTGGAGAGTAATTGAGAGTGTAGAGTTGGAGTAGGTTATTCAAATGATTTGGTATTAATTAATTATGGATAGTGATTTCTCAAACTTTCAATAATATTTTTAAAACCCTTCAAAGTTCTAAAAGCTAGGCTGCATTTTCAAGATTTTGTGAAAGAGAAGCACAATAAGATTTTTTATACCATAATAAATGATATAACAATATTTAAAAATTAATTTTAATTTTCTTTACTTTAAATTGATTATTAAGTTACAAATAGAACCATTTAATTAAAAAATAATTAAAAATAATAATTGTAATGTATAAACTACTCTGAATCATGATGATGATAGACATAGCAAGTAGTGCAATGCAACAATTGTTAGATGGACAAAATACACTCACAATTGTTGTTACATAGTGTGTGTTACATAGTGTGTGTGGTGATAAGCAATGGACCACAAGGTGTTAAGGTGTGGCTAGCAGTGGCATCGTTCTTCTGTGCATACGCTGCTTTCAAGGTGTTTCTGATATACATGGTAGAGCTGTTTACTACAGCATCACTTGTGGTGTATGGTTGCATATTCAAGATTTTTTAATAATAAACTACTCTGAGTCATGATGATAGGCATAGCAAGTAGTGCAATGCAACAATTGTTAGGATGGACAAAACACACTCACAAATACTTGTCTTTTCAGATAGAACTGATATGTTTATATCGTCATATCAGTATTCTCGTTTAACAACTTTAAATTACTTGTGGAATTAAATCATGTTATGTAACACATTATTAAAGAGAGTCTGTAACATTACTTTTATTTTCTATAAAAAAGTGGTACAACTTAGCATAACTTTAATTCAATTTTTTTCATGTCTTGTAGTAAAATTGTGTGTAATACAACTAGAATTTTAATTTTCTCTGTTACAGTGAAGTCATCTTAACTAAAACTATGCTATGTAATATAATTTTAGTAAAGACAACTAATTAAAAAGAGGATACAGTTACATATATATTAATTTTTTTTATCTGATCCTAAAAAAAATCCAGAATACTCACTCCATGTCTAGCTAGCCAAAACTGAATATACTCTTTAATAACTCCAAAAGCCATCCAAAAAAATTCTAAAAGCCAACCCTAGTTAGTAGCTCTTTAAAGGTTCTAAAATCAGTTCTTGGTATACAATCTAAATTTTGAAATTAGAAAGAAAAAACTCAATAACCTTTATTTTGACCTTTCATCACCAGGTTTAACTAAATATCAGTTGAATTATGTCAAATCTTAATAAAATAAATAAAGGGTTCATGATATTTTTCGTTTTTGAAAAAAAATCTATATTCTGATTTTCTATCCTTATTTTCAAACCATCATCTCAGCTCATCTCAAGAAAGAGAAAAAAAATTTAAGAACCCTAGTAGCAATATACAGAATTGAAATGGAGGATTCGGTAACAGATGCAACTAAGTCTAGTTCTTTTCAGCAACAGAACATGATTGTGTCATGGGATGAAATGATAGAGAGGGGCTTGGGAGACTTTGGGTGGAAACAGTTTCTTCAGTGCATCCTTGTGTCAGTGGCAATGTACTTCGATTCACAGCAATTATTCATAGCAATCTACACTGACGATTACCCAACATGGCACTGCACCAACCACACCACAACATGCACCTCGCATTCTGACATCTGCAAGCTCCCGAAGTCATCTTGGGCTTGGGATGGACCCTCTTCCAAGACAATCATATCACAGTTTGGCCTTGAATGTGCTAGCACCTTCATCACAGGTTTGCCCCAATCCTCTTTCTTCCTTGGTTGCCTTCTTGGTTCCTTTCTCTTGGCCTCCTTTGCCGATTCATCTCTGGGAAGAAAGAACACGATCATTCTGTCGTGTTTATCCATGTCCATAATTTCACTCATCATCATCCTCTCCACCAACATTTGGATCTACTCGGCCTTGAAACTCCTCATTGGGTTTTGTCGATCATCCATCTCAACATGTTGCTTAGTGTTACTCACCGAGAAAGTGAGCACCAAGTGGAGGTTCACAGTGGGGATTATAGAGTTTTTCTTCTTCACATCAGGGTACATGTCCTTGCCCGGTGTTGCTTATGCCAACAGAAATTCGCCATGGAAATATCTTTACGTGTGGATTTCGATTCCTGCCATTTCTTACTCTCTCATTGCTTACCTTTTTGTCACCGAGTCTCCAAGGTGGCTTCTCATACAAGGTCGAGGGAAAGAAGCAATGGCAATGCTTAAAGGAGCTCCGGAAAATGGTGCAAATTTAACTGGAAACCTACCAGAAGAACCTCCTAAACAAGCGTCTTCACACCAACAAAGACTGAGTCCAGCAGAAGAAGCTAGTGTTTCACCAACAGATATGTCCATATCTAGTGCTCCATCATGTCCAGATCAAAGTTATACTGAAAGGAGAGAAAGCCAAAAGAAAGAAGGGATTTCGTTTTCCCAACTCTATTCATCAATAGCAATGTTGTTCAAAACAAGTTGGGCTCCAAAACGAATGGTGGCAGTGATGGGACTAGGTCTTGGCATTGGAATGGTGTATTTTGGCATGCCACTAGCAGTGGGAAACTTGGACTACAACATTTACCTTGCAGTTGTATTGAATGCTTTGATGGAAATACCCTCTTGCGTGGTGACCTATTTCTTGGGAAACTGCCGAAGAAAGTTCTCCATTTTTGCATTCTCAGTAGGAAGTGGGATATGTTGCATAGTGTGTGTGGTGATACGCAATGGACCTCAAGGTGTTAAGGTGTGGTTAGCAGTGACATCGTTTTTCTGTGCATGCACTGCTTTCAACGTATTTCTGATATATATCATAGAGCTGTTTCCCACATGCGTGAGAAACACTACAGCATCACTTGCGAGACAAGCTGTGGTGTTTGGTTGCATATTCAGTCCGTTTTTTATATCTGCAGGGAGGAAGAACAACATTTTCTCTTATGGCGTATTTGGAGTGGTTATAATTTGCTCCACTTTCACGTTGCTGAGTTTGCCAGAGACTAGAGGAATGACTCTTTCTGATACCATGGATCAACAAGAGAAGAAGGAAACTTCCCTATCAACAAGAGAAGAAGGAAACTTCCCTCTGTGAAATGGGTGTTGACAAGGGCAATCTTTTATGCTTTTCTCAAGTTTCGTAGGATTTGTTTCTTGGTAAAAGGTCCTAAATTTGTTTATCTATTGTCAATAAATTACTTTTCTCAAGTCATATATAATCTATCTTTCTGTTAACTTGTTTCTTTTACTTGATGGAAATGTAAACTATGAGACAAATTTTGATGCAGTTAACGAGCTAAATCTTCTGCAAAATAACTTGAACATTTCATATGTGAAGGAAACATACATCGTAGTAGGAGATGAAGACACGTAAGGAATGAAATTTGATTAAAACTCATTTAATTTTTCTCTCCAAATATAAAGAAGTTTTGTCTAAATAAGCTTATAGGTAAACCACTATCTATCTTACTATTTTACTTTGCTCTAAAACCTAGTTCTGTATTTGTCTCTATGTTCTGCCGGTTGTGGCAGTGCTATTTGTTTTCTGAATGGGGTGACACCAAACTTCCATCCAACACTCCAAAAGCAACATATTTTTTTTTAAACTTAAAAAAAAATTGAAATCATATTTAGCACGTGGTGAGAATGGAGTGTGTAGATTTCTTTTTCCTTTCTGTATTGGTGTTGTGTAGAATTTTAAAAAGTATGTCGAGACAAACACTACAGCATGCCTTTGGTGGTTGGAAATACTAGTCTTTAAATTCTCACAATTGATTACAAAATCTAAGTTGTAGTCAAGTTTAAATAAAAATGTTATAATTCAATTATGATAATAATTTCATCCCAATCAAATGAAAACCCATATATAAGAAAATAAAAGACTTATGTTTTACCTGAAAGAGGCCATGTAAAACCATATTTGCTTTTCAGTTCAAATGTTACAAAATTAGTTTAGAGAGTAATTCCAATTTTGTAACATTTGGTTATTCATAAAAGTAAGTTTGAATATTAAAATTTTACCAACAAACTTAGTTTTGTATTAGTTGTTTGTACAAAAATTCAGTTTATAAACTTAATCTAACCCAAACTTAAGTATGGAACCTTTAATCCACACTCAATAGTATGTGTTGCAGCATCTTCTTCAGGTAAGATATGTACACGTTGCTAATTTTAAAGTATTCATGCATCAGGAATGTTATTGATAGGTGGAAAGGACAAAATGAATCAGACAGGAGCAAAATTGATCAATACCAAACCCTTCGCATTGAAAAAATAAGAAAGCCAAGAGATACTTTTCCCTTATGAAGTAAACTATTTTAGGTACACCAGCTAAAATTATAATGCTTGAAAGATCCATTTATTCAGGGAACCATAAGTTACAATAGCTATGAGTCAATTCATATGTGACATCAAAGTTGTAGTTTCCCAAATGAAGACATTTCTTGCTGAAGTATCAATCTATGCAGATTGTTCTTGTGCATACTCTGGAGGGCTTCAACTGAGTTGGAAGATCCAAGTTTGCCAATATATCGGATTTCATCAATTTGATTATAGAAGTGATTCAAGTTTCATGAATGAGCCGAAGCAGATACATAAAAAGAGCCGAAGCAGATACATAAAAAGAAATATAGATGAAAATCAACTTCATAACATTTGGTTTTGCCTAAAATAAAGAGAATGTCAAAGCCTAACTTTCTCAAAAAGCTTAAATTATTAGTTGGAAGATATGAATCCCATGCTAGAAACTTTCGGGCTTGACCTTTGGAAGCTTGGATGGTACACAACTTTACTCTACCTCATGCTGAAACATAAAGCTTGTTTGAATTAAGAAACAACTTCTTTAAAATAATTATAAAAATATTACATTATCTTTGTTGGAGATCCCACATCGATTAGAGATGAAGTCTAGTTTTGTGAGATTAAGTTAGATTTAAAGTCCACTTCTTAATATGGTATTAGAGCCATGTAAGTCCATAATAACAAGGTTGTTGGGTCACTTCCTATCAGGCTGCTATCGGAAATCTACGTCAATTTCATGCAGAGTGCTATTTGTTTTCTGAATGGGGTGACACCTACCTTCAAGGATGAAACCGTGATCCAACACTCCAAAAGCAACATAATTTTTTTTAAAAAAAAAATTGAAATCATATTTAGGATATGAGTGAAAGGATGGAGTGTGTAGATTTTGTTTTCCTTTCTGTATTGGTGTTGTTTACAATAAAAAAGTATGTAGAGACAAACACTACAGCATGCCTTTGGTGGTGGTTGGTTGCATATTCAGTCCTTTTTTAATGGTTTTCTCAAAATAATATACACAACAAATGCAGAAAAAATAAAAGATTATTTATTTTTCCAAAAATATCAGAATCAATTTTTTTTATCATAACATATGTCAAACATTAAAAGACAATTATAAATACAACTACAGTATATTTAGTGTTGCATCTTAATCCTTAATTATGAAAAGTCTAATCTTACTAAACTGTTTCCTCATGTTTAGTTTGACATTATTATATTTATTCTAGTTTATTGCTATACTAATAACAATTTAAAAGTTCACACCAAGTAGCCTAAGTGACTCTAGCTATATGAAAAAACTATAAAGCAAAATCAGGCAGATCTATCTGCATTATTGTACAAAATCAAGGATACCTATTTTCGTAAAGAGTCAGTTGCCAAAAAACTATCAAGAAAAATAAGACAGACTTGTATTCTCTGCCATAGAACTAGTCATCCAAAAGTTATAAAGCAAAATCAGCTAGACCAGTGCATTCTCGTACAGATCCTGTCACCGAAAAGTTATAAAGTAAAATCAGAAATATCTGTGCACTCTAATATAGAATCTGTCACCAAAAAGTTATAAAGCAAAATTAGACAGATCCGTGCGTTCTTTTATATACCTAGTCACCAAAAAGCTATGAAACAAAATCAGATAGACATATGCATTCTCGTGCATAATCAATTGCCAAAAACTCTGAAAAACCACACAAACTTGTACATTCTTGTACAACTGGTCACAAAAAAACTATAAAGCAATCAAACAAACACTTGTAACGAGCCAATCATCAAAAGGCTATAAAACAAAACCAGACGACCGACCATGTGTTCTGGTGTAGAGTTGATAGTCAGAAAGATATAAATTAGAATCAATTAACCCAAATGTTTAATATTAAAAATTTAAGGTATGAGAGTGACATTGTAGACCTACTCATTCAAAATTTGCTGAATCTCTCTCCTTTTTATTTGAATATAGGTTGAATCTACACATAATGTACCCAACAGAGCATAGTCTAATAAAAGTTTTCAGTTTTTATCTATAAACTAGATTTTATATATATGAAAAAAAAAATATTTGAATACAAAAATCTATACAAATAAAATGATCTTATAAGAATGAAAATTCTAATTCTAATTCTAATTCTAATTTATAACATTTTTATAGAAAAACTTATCCAAGAGTTTATCATTTTTACTCCTGCAACTATTGGTCACTTGATCAGTAGAATGACATATACAACTTCTTTTACAATCATTAACCAATGGTAACGTGCTTTGCTCACGGAAAACAAATCAAGCATATGAATTTGGAGTAAATTATCATTTTAATATCCTTAATTTAAATATGAAGATAATAATCATATCTTTAACTATTAATTAATAGAAAGATGATACTGATACCAAACAAATATTTTAAGAGAACAAGCAGACCAATCATGCACAATCATGCACATGTTTTGCTGATGAAGTACATAGGATATAGTCTCACAAATAAAGTTTTCACAACCATCACTTTTAAAACTAATCCTATCAAAGCTTTAATAATGAAATATTATATTTTTATAAAATAATAAATATAAATAAAATTTTGAACTAAAATGATCTTATATATATATATAAATATGTATGTATATATTAAGAAGTAAATTTTAAAATTAATTATATATTACATAAATTTTATAAGATTATGTTTATAGTTACTTATATTTGATCTTATCTTTACTTGATATGATATGAGATGTTTAACATGTTCTTTATGAAATATTTAACATGTTCTTTTATGTAAGATTGAATATTTTGAACAGTTAATGTTTGTAAATATTTTAATAACAGTCTAATAATAGATCACTTAGTTAACAATTTTATTAAAATAAACGGTAATATTATGTTAATGAGTGAACTTTGAATCTAATCTGGAAAAACATTATTTGTGAGATTATATCTTAAGTGAGGTTTATTTCATATACTCTCATTTGACTTTATATATGATGAAAGTAGATCAATATATCATATCCATAATTCTCCATCTGCCACATAACTCAATTATGAGCATTACAATGACTGTTGTTACGTCCTCTCATTTATCATATGTAATTGATTCGAGAACATAGTTGAGAATCAGATTCCAGTGCCTGCTAAATTGGTGGTTTTTTAACTGAGTGTTTCTGAACTGGTGGTTTTTCAACTGGGTGTTTCTGAAAGTAGTGTTTTGACATATTGAGCATCATGCAACTGCGTTGGCTACTCTCCTGGGCAAATCAAAATTTTAGAAAAACAAAACTTATAAAATTAATCAATTTTATTATTAAAATGTGATTAATACAAACAAGAACGTCTAAATAATCGTACAACCCTTATCCTTTACCACACATATCATAAAACTCTCTGGTTTTTGTAATAGTGATGGATGTTATTTTTCTATTTTTTTTACAAATTTCAAAGGTTACTTATTTATACTAGTATGGAAAAGAATTAGAACCACATAATAAATGTAACCTATATATGAATTAAATGCACTTGAACACATTTAGATCAATATATACAACATTATCAAAAGTAGGTTGGTTGGCTTTTACTACGATTACTGAAAAAATTATCTATTTCCTTGTAGGTTGGATGTTTTTAACTAATACATCCTTAAATCCTTAAACTCTTTATGATGTTTAAGGACAAATGTTTCAAAAGAAATTATCAAGACTTCATAACACTAAAACATCATGAATTTATGAGCAAAATTAAGAAGCTAAAACATAAAGTAAAAGAGGTAGTAAGATTGAACTTGGAAATACTAGTCTTTAAATTCTCACAATTAATTACAAAATCTAAGTTGTAGTCAAGTTTAAATAAAATGTTATATTTCAATTATGATAATAATTTCATCCCAATCAAATGAAAACCCATATATAAGAAAATAGAAGACTTATGTTTTACCTGAAAGAGGCCATGTAAAACCGTAATTGTTTTTCAGTTCAAATGTTACAAAATTAGTTTAGAGAGTAATTCCAATTTTGTAACATTTGGTTATTCATAAAAGTAAGTTTGAATATTAAAATTTTACCAACAAACTTAGTTTTGTATTAGTTGTTTGTATAAAAATTCAGTTTATAAACTTAATCTAACCCAAACTTTATGGAATCTTTAAATCTTTAATCCACACTCAATAGTAAGTGTTGCAGCATCTTCTTCGGGTAAGATATGTACACATTGCCAATTTTAAAGCATCAGGAATGTTATTGATAGGTGGAAAGAACAAAATGAATCAGGAGCAAAATTGATCAATACCAAACCCTTCGCATTGAAAAAAATAAGAAAGCCAAAAGATACTTTTCCCTTATGAAGTAAACTATTTTAGGTACACCAGCTAAAATTATAATGCTTGAAAGATCCATTTATTCAGGGAACCATAAGTTACAATAGCTATGAGTCAATTCATATGTGACATCAAAGTTATAGTTTCCCGAATGAAGACATTTCTTGCTGAAGTATCAATCTATGCAGATTGTTCTTGTGCATACTCTGGAGGGCTTCAACTGAGTTGGAAGATCCAAGTTTGCCAATATATCTGGATTTCATCAATTTGATTATAGAAGTGATTATCAACATGATACACCTACTCAATGTAAAGTTTGAATCATAAATCAAGTAATGATCCTTTTCAAGTTTCATGAATGAGCCGAAGCAGATACATAAAAAGAAACATAGATGGAAATCCACTTCATAATATTTTGTTTTGCCTAAAATAAAGAGAATGTCAAAGCCTAACTTTCTCAAAAAGCTCAAATTATTAGTTGGAAGATATGAATCCCATGCTAGAAACTTTCGGGCTTGACCTTTGGAAGCTTGGATGGTACACAACTTTACTCTACCTCATGCTGAAACATAAAGCTTGTTCAAATTAAGAAACAACTTCTTTTTTAAAATAATTATAAAAATATTACTTCATCTTCACTCTATTTCCTATTTTGAATACAAAGACAGAGTACAATAAAAATATTTTATAACCACCATAATAATAGCATTTTAAGGTTGTGACACACTAATTAAACAATACTCAGTCCTAAAGATTTAGTAGAAAAATACTTCTCAACTTTTTAACTATTTTTTGTGTCTCTTCTTATGTAAACTGTATAACTTACTCTTAATTAAATGTAGGAGTATTTAGAAAAAAATAGTTTCAAAAACTAAAAGGACTATTCTTTTACAAAATAATTAAAGCTAAAAAGACTCTTATCTGAATAGAGGGAGTAATAAGTTTCTCCATATTATATATGAAAGATGCATGGACACTTAATGCAAATTTAAAGTTTCCTTAAAAACTTTCTATAAATACATAAATTAAACCAAAGAATTACCTTTTCATCTCATAATGTCATAAAAAATTGAAGCACAAAAATTATTACATGTATTTTATTTTAAATACACCAAAGATAACATTTATCTCATGCATGACCCAGGTAGCCACACTAGTACAAAACAATGTTCTATGAAGTTGAATATCCAAAATTCCCTTTTGATAATAAACAAATCCCTCCTATGAAAAGTAGACAATAGTTTCTAAGGCTTTAAACCATTTACAAGATTAATAAATAAATATATAAATTCAATGTTTTCATTCCTTCACACTGTTCATCCCCTTCTCTAGTTCTTTTTTGTAACTTTTATCCTTATGAATTAATAGTTCTACACTTCCTACTGGTGTAGCTTAGTGCATGGATCACGAATGGGAACTTAGTTTTGGTTCTTTCATTGTTGTTGCATGTTCAGTTCCTGTTGCAGCCACTCCTACTGTTTTCTTTATCTATCCTATTAGTTTATGATTGTATTTCAAAGCTTAGCATAATATTCTTAGATCTTGTCACTATTTCTCCAATTACATCCATTCCCAACATAAAACACTAATGATTGAGAAAATTTACCTAAGAAATTTCTCTTCCATCAAACATGAATTTAGTATAAAGTCTAGTGCAATAACAGACCATTTCATGTGACCTTCTACGTGACTGCATCTTAAAAAACACTGATAATTCATATATAGAAAACTCTCACCAACTGACCAAGCTACCTTGTAAATAAAGCATACAGAGAAAAAGTAGACAGACTAGGTTGTAGCTTTGTCAGTGTTTGTTCAATAGAGGTGCAAACATTGATTGCAATAAATATGAAGAAGGCAAAAAAAAAATTACCAGAAAAAGTCTCTCATGTCACAATGCTCTTTAGCTCTTACTGGTTGTCTTGCACATTTTGCCCTTCAACATCAATGCAGTGAGCGCTGATTGCAACTTCTTCAGAGACATTTTGGAGGGCAGTGGTTTCTATATGCACAGTAGATCTTGATTCAGATAATTCCACGGCTTGTGTTTCTTCATTGTTCTGTGACTGTTTCAGTTGTCAGTATATGTGTGATGCATAGCCATTGATCAGTGATCTAACATAAACAATTATTCAATTGAATAATTCTAAATTTTCCTACAGTATCTTCCTATGCATCCTCCTTTATATTTCCAAGACATTAAAACGCATTTACTGTTTTTATTCAATACTTTCTTCATAGAAGATTAGAAACATTTATTGGCGGATATATCAATATTGAATTATATGCATCCATTAATATGAGTATGTTCACACTTAGAATTTTGAAAAGGTATATTCTATTGTATTTTTTCTCATTAACGCCAAACAAGTAGACTTAAAAAAAGGTCAATATTAAAACCATGTAGTAGTATCTTGCAAGCACTCCTTCACAAACAGTTATCAACAAAATAACCACAAAACTATTCATATATAAAAATTCAGTGCTGAAAAAAAAAACCGTACAAAATTATTGAATTTGCTGACATCTACCTGCATATCAGATGTCTGTGTTGAAGACTTAGCTATGGTTAGTAGGGAGAAGCGGCAGAGAGGGCAGGTGGTGTGGGTGGCAAGCCAAAGATCAATGCAGCTCATATGAAATGTGTGGCCACATGCAGGAATCTGTTGCAACCTATCCTCTGGTTGGTAGTCCAAGAGGCACACTGAGCATCTACAACAAAGCATATCATACATGAAGAAAGCAAAAAAAAATGAAAACAAAGTTTGCTGGTCCAACAAATGAAGCTAAAAGCTGAGGGCATCGCCAGCAAGTACTAGAGCATTATTTGGAACATTTCTTTAACAGATTTCCTGACATCAGTTGACATAAACTCCAGTACACTGCAACATTGTCCTGTCCTTGAGTATTTAGTTAACTTTAACTACAACATTAACAAAATCAGAGCCCACTAGTCATATGGCTAAGAATATGTATATAAGTGGAAAGCAACTCTCACCCTAAGAGCTATTTATGGGATTAAATTAGACCTAAACTTAAATTTTAAGATAGCATCAAGATTGTTTCGGCAGTTAATCCAATTTCCTATTAAAAAGGAATGAAATTTATCTAACAAAATGGTTATAGAGCCTACTAATCACCAACAGATGGATTCAATAAAACAACTTAGAATCTTAGGCAAAAATCACGAGAACATCTAGGATTTGGGTAACAAAACAAACCAGCCAAAGCCTCTAAAATGCACCTTTAACCTTAGGCAAAGACACTCAGTTTTGATGCTCTAGTTAGAAGCCCTAAGAGTCATTTTAAGGTACTTTTGACTAGAACAAAAATCAATCCTAATAATTGTTTGTCACCTGTTACTAGACCTCCTATAACAAATGTTCTGTCCTGCGAAACTTCTCACTCAAAAGTTTAGTCCTCAACGTCAAATGTGTGTTGAAAATCCTACATTGCTGATATAATTAAGATACTGTATATAAGTGGGAACAAATATCATCCCATGAACCAAGTTTTAGGTTGAGCTAAGCCTGAGCACAGATTCTAACACATTATCGAAGTCTATCTCATAGTAACATGACTAAAACAGTGTATATATTTGGGAAGCAACTCTCATCTAATGACTCATGATCAACTTGGTTTTAGAGTTTGGTTAGGCCTAAACTCAAATTCAAACATGATATCAAAGTCTATCGTTTGTTTGTCCGATAGAGCGATCATAATGAGGTCACAAGTGAATGTCTAGTCTTCTCAATCTCCTGCTCAAAATTTCAAAATGAAGGGGATGTGATAGAAATCCCCATTGACAAGAGAAATAACTAAAACAAAAGAACCAAAATAAATTTTGGTTGAGTTTCCATGTCGTAAGAAAGGGGAAACAACAAGTTATAGAATAAAAATGAGGGGGGCAATGATAAAAGAAAAAGAACTCACTGGGTATCTTTGACAGAGAAGCTTTCCTTGTAGACAATAACGGGCAGCATCTCTCTGAGCTCTTTGTTCAAGCCCAAATCAGGCTGGCAGAGCAGCACCAAGAAGCAAATCAAACACAAAGAAAGGCGAAAGAAACGAAGTGGGTGAAAAAGATTGCTACTTTGCTTACAGTGGAGAAGGCATTGTGGTTGTGGTCGTCGTTGGGAAGACCAAAGTGGGTGATCCAATGGAGCCTAGTTCGCGGTCGGAGGTAGAAGAGGTAGAAGAGAAAGAGGAGAATGAGAGTGAAGAAGATGGGGACACAGAAGATGAAGGCTCTGTAGAGTCTGAGTTCGGTTGAAGCCTCAGATCTGGCGGCGGCAGCGGCAGTGGCGGCGGTAGACCAACAGCCGCAGGAAGAGTCGGAGTCGGAGCAGGCACAGGAATAGCCTTCAGACATCACTCACTCCAACACCCAACATCCAAGTTTCGACAAACACATAGGTAAAAACGAAAATTGATGTGTAAAAATGTTAATGTGATGGATGATGTTGTGTTGCGTATGGACAGAGAACTGAATTATTCACTCTTCCAGACACATCAAATTCAATCGTCTTCCCATTGCAATTCAACACATCAACGGATAAATCACAACAATTAATTATTCATTATTTAGTTCTATTTTTGCTTTTCCTTTTTATTTAACAAAAAAATCATTCATATAAAATAAAACATTATTAAATTTCAATCTTTATTATTTAGCGATATATAAGCCCGTTAAATTTGTTTACTCCATAAATAATGTGAGTTATGGAAGTTAGATCTTTCTTTCATTGTACCACTTTAATAGATTAAATATAAAATACTCATAAATTCACGTAATATTTGAAATAAATTTTGTTCTCTAATAATATAAGATATTTTATAATTTTAATAAATTTATCTTATATATTCTTAATAATTATATGATTATCTATATTATTATTAAATAATAGAAAAAAATAAAAATCAATAATTAATTTTTTTTATTAGTTTAACCTTTCAATTGTTTGACGTTTATGTATAATTTATTCATTAAATTTTGTATCTTTTAAAATAAATAATCAATTAATATATTTAAATTTTTTATTATTTATTATTTATTTTATAACATTCTCATATTTTAACCATCAAAATAAATATAAGTATTTATTTATTTTTAAATATATTTTAAAGTGATGGAAGACTCTTGTGACTTACTTTATAAAAACTCTTAGATTTTTTTTTTAAAATATATCATACTTTAGTTTTAATTTACAATTTTATTAAATAAATAATTCATTTATACAAACTGTGAGTTTATTTTAATTTATTTATTTAATACTAATTAATAAAAATAAAAATAAAAAGTTGATAAAAATTACATAAATTAAATTAAATATCTTTCTTAATTTATATGATTTTATTAAATATACCTTAATCAGAAGGAGTAAATATTATTAAATTTTAATCCAGTTATGTTTGGAATCGAGTTATTTATTATTTAATTACAATGAAATGACACTAGTCAAAACATTGTAGAGAGAATGAGAGATTTTTTTCCTTAAAAGAATAATATAAAAATCATCACTATTTTAAGTGAAAAAAGAGATAATAAAAGGAAAATACAGAGAGAAGTAAAGTATATATGGAATGAAATTAAAGTATAAATAATGTATATTTATCAGTATTCATTATTATTATTAGGTTTTATTTATTGCGCACAGCAAATATTGATATTTTTGAAATGTGCTGTTGTTAGGATAAACATATATTAATTAGGCTGAATAAAAATTTGATTAATTATTAAAATTAAGGGTTCAAATATGGTTTGTTAATGGCTATATATGGACATATTTTTTCTAATGTTTATAGGTTTATAGATTTTTTTTTCTTAGATGTCACTTCTGTTTGAATAGCACTAGTATTTAAATTGTTTTAATATAATTGATGAAATAATTATTAAAAATTATTTAAATTTAGATATTTTATGAATTAATATTCGGACTTGTTTTTTTAAAAAGAAGATGAGAAAAAAATAAAAAAATAATTATTAACAAATTAAACATTAATTTTAAGAAATGAACTAAATATTTTTTATTCAAAATTAAACTTTTTATATTAAAGAATTATTATAAGAAAATATTAATAAAAATTAAGATATAAATACAATAATTGATAATAATTTTCTTAAAAAATATTATAATAATTAAATGTAATTTTAATTATTAAATTTATAAAATAGATAAAAGTCATTTTTAAATGTTTAAAATCATAAATAATAAAAATTCATATTTTGATTATAAATTTCAAATAATTATTAAATTAATGATTTAAACTTATAAATGATTAACAATGTAGAAAATTTAAAATTAAATTTAAAGTTAATAAATTGTAAATATTACAATATTTACAAATTGTAAATTTCATTATGTTTAAAATATTCGTAAATATAATAATTAATAAATTTAAAATATTAATAAAATATTTTTATTTTCTATTTAAGTTATTAATTTAATGAAATGATTATTTGAAATTAATCATCAAAATATAAATTTTTATTATTCATGATTTCAATCATTTAAAAAATGATTTTTTTATCATACATGAAATTGTTTAAATAATATTTTCTAAATCTAATAATTAAATATTACATTTATTAATTATTATAGTTTTTAAAAAAAATATCAATTACTGGATTTATATATTAATTTTTATTAATCTTTTCTTATAATAATTTTTAAATATAAAAAGTTTAATTTTCAATAAAAAATATTTAGTTCATTTTTTAAAATTAATATTCAATTTATTAATAGTTATTTATTTTCTAATTTTAAAATAATAGTTATTTAAATATTTTAAAATAATTTTCTAATTTAAAATTAATATAAAATAGTTATTTAATTTTAAATATTTTAAGTCATTCTTACAACTAAACTGTCTAATTCATGTATTTTAAAAATTGAATAATTGACAATAAACCAAACTTTTAAACTCATTCTTAAAACTTTCATTTAAAAATAATCAAATTTATTAAATAAAACTATCCTCTTTTTTTCTGATCATGGGATTCATATCTCATTATCTAACTAAAACTACACTTTCCACTATAATTATAAATTTACAATAACTTATATCAAAATATTTTATATGTAATAAATTCTTACTGTTTTGTTGTAACATGTGTTGCATAAATATTTTGTCAATCCATACAATAAAATCAATTGGAAATAAATGTTTTTGTATGCCGAACAAAGAGTTGTCCATAAAAAAAATTCAATTAGACAAATATATAATATGAACTAATTTAAAAGAAAAGAACAAAATTATAATTCAAATCTGATTAAAATTAGTGTAGATATAACCTTCAAATATATGGTTCGCAATAAATAATATATTCAATCGTTTTATTGCCATATAATAAACCAAACCATACAAAATAAAAGAATTTATACATAGATATTATTTAAAAAACATATAAAATTAGTATTAAATTTTTAACTCAATAAAATATAGATGGCAGTGTTTGGCGGCGGTTTGAAATAAAAACCTTAATTTGAATGAGAACAATGGCGCATGTTCCCACTAACCGTCAAAACCGTTGAAAGTGTTAGTGGGGTGAGCACCAATCCTCTGCATTGCATCCACCTACGCCACCAAAACGCATCTACAATCAGCTACTGCCACGTCAGAAACATGAGAAAAGAAAACATCCTAAACGAGGAGGTGCATTAGGTAGGGAGGAGCGTAACCACAGAGGAGCAAAAACATGCATATGCATTTGAAACATTTAGTGTGGTGAGAGGAGCATAATGGGTGAAGAGGCATTGAAATGGAAGGAGAGTTGGAGAGAGGGTACGTGAAGAAGGGGCCATGGAGTAGAGAGGAAGATGAAGTGCTTCTGAGACATGTCAGAAAGTATGGCCCAAGGGAGTGGAGCTCCATTCGATCCAAAGGCTTGTTGCCACGAACAGGAAAATCTTGTCGTCTTCGATGGGTTAACAAACTTAGACCAAACTTGAAGACGTAACTTTACTTCTAATTCTCTCTCTCTCACACCCTTTTCTGTGTATGCATGCTGCATGAATGCTTTGTTGTGTTACTCCATGTGCTTTTATTGTATGCGTGACTCATAGTATAACAATTTTGGTGCTTTTGATACCAGGAGGAGTGACAAAGTTATCTGTTTGTTTATCGTATGATCCATTGACCCTGTGAGGGAAAACCATGAAGAAAACCAGATCCATTTTTAGAACAAAAGTATTATGTAAAATCCTTGGTTTTTCCCTTTCCCCTCTATCAGTCCAATCTATGCCATTATTGTTTGATTGCTACTATTGATAATGAAGATGGTGTTGGTTTGTAGTCTAATGATAATGTGATGATGTACAAAATTTGATTGTTTTGTTTCATGAGGGAAAGTTTGGAATGTGCAGAGGATGCAAGTTTACAGCAGAAGAAGAGAGATTGGTGATAGAATTACAGGCTCAGTTTGGGAACAAATGGGCCAAAATTGCAACGTATTTGCCAGGGAGAACGGATAATGATGTGAAAAACTTCTGGAGTAGTAGGAGAAAAAGGTTAGAGAGAATGTTGCAGAAGCCACCAGCGTTAAAGCTGCAAAAAAACAAGGGAAAAACTCCTCTTACTCAAGTGCTAGTGGACAAGGTATGTACGAGGTTCATGAGTATCTATAGAAAGAATAACATTTTGTTTCTGTTATTAGACCCTCCTAAGTTTAGGAGAGGCTTTGGTATAAAAGTGGTAAGAAATTACGCACATTCAAGGTTTTGTGACCATTTTGCTTATACGAATACCGATTAATGGGAAAGTGAAAAATGTTTTATCACAAACTTAGATGTGTCAACAATTTTATTGTAGCAAGGTTTTCGTATCTTTTATAAAATGCTTAATGCATAAAATATGACCAATTCATGAATTGGGTGAACAAAATATATATCTTTTTCAGGCTCCTTCATGCAGTTCAAATCAGGTGGAGGAAAACCTTTCTTACCCTACTTCCTACATGGTAAACACTGAGGTGTTTGAGATGATCAACCTACCAGATTTGATAAAGCCAAACTATCAACAGTTGGAAAATGATTACTTCAGTGCAGTAGAGGTTGAGGCCACCCCACTTCACACAGTACCATCGTTTGAGTCTTCATCAGGGTACAACTTCCCTCTTCTCCCTGAGCCACTAGTCGAATTTCCAGTATTCCCAGAGTGCCAGGACCTTGTTCCAGACCCCTTTGATCCAATCTTTATTGATGTGTTGGAGGAGAAGAAATGTTCACAATGTGTGTGCAGCCACAACCTTGGGACCGGGTTGCCAACTCTTGGATTGGAGGGAAATTCTCAAATTACAACTTCAAATGGCTTATTTAAGGACTTCCCAAATGAGATATTCGAATACTTTGAGCACATTCCAACCTCAACAGAACAATGAATAGTTCTCTTTTAATTGGAGTGCTCACTGATATGCCCTGTAAAATTTTCCTCCTCACATGTGCCATCCTTTTGGTATACAGTCAAAGTTACATGTTTGCCAATCTATGAACTTATATCAGGTCACTTGATTTGATCAAGGAAAATCTCAAGCTGCACAATATCTAATTGGTCGAGGATTAATACTTGCACATTTGAGTGTTTCCCATATTTAATATATTTTGTAGATACTTCATTTTATCAACCAGAAACAAACAAAAAGCATATAGAAGCTATTTTGTTCCTCAAAGGTTATATCTATACCACACATGACATGTAACGGAATTATTTCATTTTATACTCCATCTTATTCAGTTGCAATATGAACAGAATAGTATGCCCCCTAAAAAATCAGACACTTTATGTACACTGAATTCTAAGATCATAAGATTAAATATAAATTATAAATCTCCGAGTTTGAAAGGAAAGCATTTACTTCCGCAGCATTCTAACAATCAGGGACAATATCTTAATGATCCATTCAACTACAGTGTACCAAATGTGAATACATGATTCTATATACAAACTATAAACAAAGATCACATATCATCAATCCACCAAAAAGATCACAATAACAAAGCACATTAGTAACAAGAATTTCTGAAATTATGGCTGTACAATAAGTTTGCTACTTTTACCCCATATATGAAGAGAAATGCCAACACAAATGTCTAACACACTCTTTTGAACACACTCTACGATTGGTTGAATGTTATGGGAATGCAAAAATTTTGATGGGTCCAACTAATTTAATGATTCCCTTTCAGTAGTTTTCATCAAATTTTAACCGATCATAGAGTGTGTAATACAAAGAGTGCGTTATGTACGTGCTACTAACATTTCTCAAGAAGTAAAACCGTCACTCCCTAAAAGCATAAGCAAAATAAATTGAAAAACAGATACCCTTATCACTAAAACTGGACCAGTAATATCCAACATCTGTCTGCATCTTGATGATTGTGGATAACTTCAAATATAGCTTGTTAATAATGATCTTCTTGACCAGATTGGTAAAAAAAAATATTCCAAAACCAATATATCCAAGTCAGCCAATAAATACAGGAAGAGGAGTAAAACAATTTATTTCCAGACTGTCTCATTTGCATCTGTGAAGATTGCATTATGATGCTCTACGAGCAACTGAATAACCTCAATTGCACCAAAGTCTAGTGGTGTGCCATCATCCAAAGGAATAGGAGATGATGCATCTATGGCTTCACCATCATCTGCAGTACACGAAACAAGAAAAGAAATGCCAATCTCCAATCAGTACTAATCGGATGAGTCAATAATCTGCATTAATTTTTTTCGGATGGAGTTTAGTTCAATAGAATTAAAATAATGAACTGTTAACCTCAATTTGGCAACCTCCTAAAAAACACTGCAGTGACTAGTGAGTAGAATGCAATGTCAATTGAAGATGTACAAAATGCAACCTCAAAGCAAATATTTAAATGTTCAGCCTCACTATAGAAAGATAATCCCAAGATGAAGCTAGAATCAGTTAATTTTAGTAGTAATTGACTTGCATCTGCAATATTGATTTGCTTAATCAAACTGTCGTAAAAACATCAGAAACCAGTGTCGACCCTATAAGAAAAATGTTGAACATCCAATGCCAGGAGTAAGAAACTTCACTGGTACCCACTATCAAGGTTCTATTATTCAAGGAGTATGGCACTAAATATCCTTTTATTTCCACTTCTTCTGTTTCAGCACTAAACAGTAAAAAATATGCTTTCAACTACACCCAGAATAAGGCCTCTTAATGTTAACAATGGAGGAGATTAAATTAAAATAAATGCGGAATAAATTTTACTGGAACAGAGGTAAGACAAACAATGGTGAAGAAAATGTTTTGTATGTTATCATAAGAGAATGTTTCACAATAACAAAACAAAACTTTAACTACTTCAAATGAACCTTAAGAGTAGCTTTTATAGGCCTGGAGAGTCATGCATTGACTAAAAAAAAAAATCATTACAAGTGCTCTCATTTACTCAACATGTAGTATGTTGGTAAAAGAAAATGCAGAAAACAAGGCATCGTCTAATGAGAAAGAAAAATCCAACAAACGTAAGGCTATCATACGGTAACCCATCAAATGGTAAGAAAATTCTTAAATTCTAACAGGGCCTTTTCTCACAATTAGAGGTTGGTTACATGGATCAACAATGACACACTTAACAATAGAAAACCAAGATTTTAGATGGTGCATTTAATTTAAATTGAGGTCTTCAATTTTCAAATGGTTTCTCTTAGAGTAGGGGATTAAGTTTCCCAGAAACCTTAACTCCGGACTTTAGGTTCCTGTGTTTGGTAAGAATATTTTACAAAAGATTTCCAAGATAACCATATTCCCATGTTTCTCCTTTTAACCATATTTTCTAATTATGCCGGGATACCTAGCACGACATGGATATGACAATTTCCTCAAATTTAGGATATGATACATCATGGATACGTTAGAGAATTATAAAATATTTTATACAGAAGTAGAATGTTGATAAATAAAGAGACAATGATACTTTGTTATTAATTCATAACTAAGGTGATCACAATTTACAAAAAGACATGTGATCATAACCAAAACAAATAAGTTTTTTTTAATATAATAATCAATCTTTACTAACTATATAATAGAAACATCTAGGGTAGAACTCAAAAACAAAAAATATTGACTCTACACAATAGCTTACAATTCTGCAGCATTGCTAAATTTCTATCTAATGTTAATTATATCATTCTCCTCTATTACTATCATCTAGAAAAAGCATAGCTTTATAAATTTGGTTCATCACGAAGTAATTCTACCAATTGGTAGAAATTTCGGTTCTCTTCAAAGAATAAATGAAGCAGTATATACTTCGATTCCTCTCATAACACGAGAAAGAATATGTATATGACTGTTCAAGAAGCTTCAAGACAAACTTTTTTGGATAATGTTTAGAAAGAATATGTATATGTATATGTATCCAAGTCATATCCTTAAAAAATTAAATAAAAAAGGATTGGATACTTTTTAAATGAGTTACCTAAAAATATCCAAGAAGTATCTTAGAAAGTAATTAAAAATTAAATAAAAAATATTTGGATACCTTTTGGATGCGTATCTGAGGAGTATCAGTATCCAACACAGATATGTTCTTCCCATTTTTTAAGTATCCTGGCTTCATACAAAAAATTCCCATGGGAAGGGGTGGGAATCCAAGAAGACCAGGAAGGTGAAAAAGTTTCATTCATAACCATGAAACATTGTCTAAAACTCTCGTGAATATTTGGGCACACCAAACATGTTCTAAACATTCTCAAAATTCATGATTCTCACTCAACAAACAAGATTCCTAGAAATATAATTCCAATGAACAAAAGAAGACCGTGTATAACCGCCTCCTTAAGGTTTCCAATGGTCTTCCTACTCCTATTGAATCGGTTATCTTTAATGTGATCAACTTCTCTTATTAGACCTTTTATTGATCTTCTCCTCACATGGCAATATCAAAGCTTATGCTTAGTTAAGATTATCGCTTATAGAACATTTTGACTTAGAAAATCTCCATTGTTTAAGAAACTTGAGTGATTCCATGTAATGCCCCACGTGGTCACCAACCTTTTGGACATAATTAATAATAATAATATTTTAAGTCCACCTGGTTATCTTAAAAAACAATTACATGTTTTAGTATAGTTTTGCCTACCAGCAAGCATGTCCCAGGAAGTATATGAATCAGGTGATGTATCCACACTCTTTTCGGAAGGACTTTTTGACATCTGATTCCAATATTGACGATAAAATTCAGGTGCCCTTTCCTTTTGCCACATAATGACAGGTGCCATTTCCATAGCTAGGCTCCGAGCATCCATCTGGAAAACATCAACAATCTTCAGCATGCTACTCAAATCCAATTTTTATTCAGTAACAAACAAGTAACGACCACATGATTTTTCTCGGGGCCGCCCAAGTGATGGGAAAGCAAAAATAGTAAAGCACAGCGATATTGCAGGGACTGAGGAAAGCAGCTAATCATAACAAAGCAATCAAGTAATGCAGCTAGGAAATAGTGATGTTTCCTTCTACTTTTGCATTAAGAGGAGAAAATAGTGATATTGAAAGAAGAAATAATATAACAAGAGAAGAGTTTCGCTAATAATTCTTTTTCATATTCTATCTTTTTCCTTTCTTGTTTTATTATGATTTATGAGGATAGTGTACACTGATGATTACTCTTATTCAAATATAAATATATTGGACAGCAGTGTGCTCCATTTACCACACGAACAATATACTGATCAAACAAAATGTAAATATACTGGACAGCAGGGTGCTCCAATTACAACATGAAAAATATATTGATAAAACAATAAAATAAAAAGCCAAACTTAAGAACATCAAGAATAAGATTTGAAGGTATGTTTGTGTCTAAACACAAAATTGAGTAAATAAAAAAAGAGTTGGAGACTACTAGTGAAGGAAAAAAAACCCTTTGAAAGACTTAAAAAAAAGCATTAACGTTTAGTTAAATACAAGATTTAACATATGGACATATATTAAATAATAAAGGAAATAAAAAAACTTGAAACGATCGGTGATAACAAAACAAATAGAATGCATAGATGCAATTCCTTTTTCCAAATATGTTTTCAAAGCTATTTGCATAGCAGAGCAAGTATATTATGCGGAAATTATTTATACAAGAGAAAATCCATATCGGATAATTGAATGGAAAGAAAACATGCCAGGAGATTCAATCACACAGTTCATTATTCAATAAAAAAATATAGGTGCTCACCAGGCATATGTAACCCAGTCTCCACCGCTTCAACTAAACAAACACACATATCCACGTAGAGAAGTTTCCTACCTTGTTGAGAAGTGACTTCTGGGTAACACGGAGTAGAAGTGCTGTTATAAACTCTAGAGTCATGTAGTTTACACTGGAAAGCCTCTTGAGTATGTTTCTCATGGAATATATACTGGACCGAGCACCTCTAATCTCATTATAAAGCTCTAATGTGGTAAGTGGCTCAGGAAGGCTAGCAAGGTAATATTTCACGAGAGCTGCTACATCAACAGGATTCGTGCCTTCTGGCACCGAAGCAGTAGAATCTGCAATGCAATTACAGTAGCATGTATAATATCATCCAAGTATAATAACTCAAACATACCCATTACCAAAATAATGATTAAATTACCTTGGTTGAATAGGGAAACCAACTGGTGAATAGCCTTTTTATTCCCTTCAGATTTAAAAATATATGGCAAGTTCAATCCTGCTTAAAATAAAAAACAATGAAATTACTATTGGATCAAATGCTTTTAAAATAACTATTGGATTAAAAGAAAACATTAAAAAACAAAAAAAAAATTGGTCCATGGATGTGGAGTCTTACTCTAGAAATAGCTACCTGAAACTATAAGATAATCTGCACAATTGACCAATATCTGAGGAATAGGTTTGCTGTAATCTTGCCTCTGCACAGTAACCTCAATTGGAACTCCAAATACTGGGATCAAGATATGTTAATAATTAAGTACCATTATGCCGGCACTAGGCAGGCAGCAAATTTTAAATATAAAGTAAAAACTACACAGAAAAAAAAGAATGCTATACTTCTATATGACTCAATAATCAAAAGTGTTACTGCAAAGGCATCAAAATGGAATTCATCCCAAGATGCCTTGGGGGAATAATAGAAACTATTCTAAATAGCCAACAAAAGACTGTGATGCATGAGAAAAACTGCTCTCTTTCTCCATCATGTGGTTTGAGAAACTTACCATCAGTGCTTGCAACTCCCTGCACAAGAAGATTATAGTAAGAAGAATAATTGCAAATTTCATACAGTAAAAAGTAGGTCAACGATAGCTCAATCTCGTTTACCTTTTGCCATCTTTCAATATCTGTCAAGATAGTCTTGCTTTTTTGTGCTGTTATTTTTGCCACCTGAAATACATGAACTCAATGGAAAATCAGAGACAGAAGAAAGTAAAGGATATAAGCAAAAAGTGATTATATCGTGGAATGTGACTTGCAAGTAAGATATTTAAAAAAGGAAAGGATAGAAGAGAGAAAAACAAGACAAAGAAAATTAGAAAAATCAATTTGATTAATACCAAGTTCAGAATAATAGCTTAGAAGTTAGAACAATCTACAACCGGACCACAAGTTGTCCAACATCCAACTGAAAGAATTATGTAATCCAAAATCACTTTGCATAAGGCATTCCCTCTACCCAAAAGGAAGGGAATAAATGTCACAATAAAATGAAATTCCCATGATAAGACCTTTTTTGGTCTTCATTTTGAGTTGAAATACTTTTAATAACATTTATTAAAATTACAAATTGTGCTCATTCTGTTTCTTGTTTTGAAAACCTTGTGAACAAAATTAGGCATTTATCCCTTCCTAAAAGTCCCTCGTCACAATTTAAAATAGTTTACTCAACTAAATTACCTCTTCAACCTTGGACTTTCCCACAACCACCTTATCCTTTGTCCCTGAGAAGCCTCTCCTGAGGAGCGTGCCAGTTGTAGCAGCCGCTGATATCAAGCGATCCTGCACTGCATGTCTTGTCGATGGCTGCTGAAGAAGTGCCCACCGACTCTTGACCATTGACCCCACTCTTCCAGCCACTTCAGCCACATTACTTTTTGTATCCTTGGTGACCTCACCAACAAATGTTCCTGCTGATTCCTTGGCTTCTTTAAGCTTGACTCCTACATATGAACAATCAGAGCCCAGAAAGGCTTAATTCACATGAACTTCTAAATAATTGGAAAAGAAAATAAGAAAACAAAAGGAATTAAACTTCTCTCATAAATTAAAATAAGCTTATGTATTAATTAATTTATCCAAAAGTTGATTTTAAGTTATACTTTATCAACAAACGAGAACAAAATAAACAGGAAAGAGGAAAGTGCAGAAATTTAGTGAATGATACCGGAGGAAGAAAAGAAACCAGCAGCCTTGTCTTGCCACTGAGGTGACATGATCGAAGGCATGGAAGGCAGAGGTCAAGAACAAACTCAAAAGTCGTTGTTTGGTCCTGCACGTGAACCCATAAAAGACGAGTCAACAACAGCAACTGACAAAATTATAGTGATAAACAGGATCCCAAGTCCTTAAGAAACAGAACAAAGTTAGTTGACAGCTTTGGATCATCCATTTCCTCGAAAATCAAACCCATAAAACAATAATTTTACACAACAACAAACAACAATAGTGTGTGTAGTAAAAGCCAAGGAAGAGAATCGATCGGGGTCTCCACGGTTAGTCTGCAGTGATGAACAATGAAAATCAAAGAAGAGAATCCGATGGGAAAATGAAGGAATTGAAAAAACCTACTTGTTACCGCAACGAATTGGAGAGAGAAGATGAAAACTTTCTTATGTTTTGCGCCAAAGATGAAAGAAAGAGAGAGAGAAATTGGATTTCTAAGAAAAGACGGCAGCAGATGACAAGACAAAGATATGGGAATTGGAAGGTGACTGCTCTGACTAAGTCCCAAGATCAACTCACCACCACCAAGCCACTCTCATAACTACATTGGTCTTCCATACCCTTTTTTTATTTTTTCAAATAACAAAATGAATCTTTATTTGTTTTATAAAAATTATAATTATAAAAGGTTAAATATATTTTATTTTTTTAAATATTTGTCAAAATTGTATTTAAAAAATAATTATAAATGATTCACAATGACAAATAAAAATATCTTTCAAAAAAATAGAGAAAATAAAAGAAAAAAAAAAAAAAAATTAAAAGACGGATAATAATAAAACACAAAAAATTATTAAGAAGAAAAAAAAAAAAAAAATCAAAAATAAAATAAATATCTCAAAAATAAAATAAATTGATAAATAATTTAAGAAATAAAAACATATTTATCCCGTTATAAAATAATATTACTTATATCACATAAATTTCAATTTAATCTTATAAAATTAAATAATTTTTTTATTTAACTTCCTACATGACTATTTTACAAAATAATTTATGTAATTAATATTTTTTATTTTTTATCAAAGAAAATTAAATTAGTTTTATCATTATAATTTTATATAATTAAATATATTTTCCATTTAAATAAATATACAGGAAAATAAATTTTGTAATGTATATATTTTTATTTAATTTAATAAAAATCATTAAATTATTATGTTTAAAATATTTTTTTATGTTTATTTTAATTCATATTTTTATGAATTTTTTAGTTTTTAAAAAAAATTAGAAATAAAAGTATGTCTAATTTATTTTATTAGTGAATAAAATAAAAATTTATAAAGTTATCTATTATTATTTTGATTTAAAGTTATATACATGATAATTTTACAATCAAAATTTCTATTAATTAAAATATATATTTAAGAGTAGAAAAATCTATAATATGTATGACAAAAGCTTTTATTTCTTTTTAATACAATTTTTAGAATCAGGTCGTGATTAACAATGTATAGTTTATATTACTTAAAAGATAATAAACAATTCATTTATATTAATATAAGAAAAAAATATTTAAATTAAAAATAATATTTAATTTTTTTATCAAAATATTCTGAAGTTCAAATTCTTGTTAATTAATTTGTAATAATAAAATTATTAAATAGAAATACATTTTATTATAAAACAAGATGATAGTGTTTAAAACTTTATAATTATTATTTCATATATTAATTATTATTATTGAAAGTTTTTTCTATTTCATATTATTTTTTAAAGAAAATATTTTTAATTATTATATATATTCAAAACATAAATTATATTTAATGTTAAATTATTTATAAGCATTAAAATAATTATGTACAAGTTATACTTTTCTAAATTATATTTAATATTGAATTATTTGTAAATACTAAGATAATTATGTCACACAAATTAATATTTGTTTAGATTTATCTTTCCTTATATATGTTCTAACATCAAGATATTAAATTATAATAAATGAGAATCGATAATAATTTATAATAGTATATAAAATATTTTACTATATTTTTATTATTAATTATTTTTATTTTTATTATTATTATTATTATTCAAATATAAATCTAATATATAATATTGTTGATATTTTTTATACAACAAGTAAACTATTTTTATTAATAATAAATATATTTTATTTTTAAAAATATCCCGTGGCACGGGTAAAGATGCTAGTAAAAAATTACAATTAAGAATATTTTCAAATAGATAAACAATAATAACTACTGTGACCAGAAAAAGATTTTATTTTGAGTGTTGTGTGAAAAATAATAAATAATTGTTAGCATGAGCTAAAGTATAGGAAGAAAAAGTGATAAGGGGCTTATGTTGTGTTACGTGTCTCTTTACCAATAATTTAGGATCTGAAACAAAGATTTCATCATTCCCTTGTGCAAAAGAAAATTGACAGAACATAGAACCTCAGATCAATTGTTTCTGTAACATTTTATTCCTCTTGATTTTTGTTGGAGTTTTGAGAAACACTGGAAACACAATGGATGCCACTCACTCCATGTTCTGTAACAATGATCTGGTTAACCCTCTAAGCTCAATGGGCATGCAAGTGTCCTGCATTCTTGTCGTGTCACATGTCTTCAACGTTGTGTTTAGGACTGTGGGTCAACCTGGATCAATTGCACAGATTCTGGTAATAATCATTCACCAATCACCTTAGTGCTGCTAATATTGAACAATGATGTTTTCTTTTAAATTATTTGTATAGAATTGAAGTTTCACTGTGATTAACTCTTCTTTGTTGCATTGGTATTCAACAGGCTGGGTTGGTGCTAGGTCCAATGTCACACATTGCGTATATAAAGGCTACATTCTTTCCTGCTAGTTCAATAAATTACTATGAAGTTGTGAGCTTCTTCTGTCGCATACATTTCATGTTTTTGTTTGGGTTAGAGATGAATATTCACTACACAATGCGCAATCTGCGTAGGGTCAGCTTTGTAGCCTGTGGTGGTGCCATAATGGGTGGTGTTTTTGGTCTATCTGTCTCATTTTACTTGCATCAAGAGCTGAACACCATT
Source organism: Lablab purpureus (assembly GCA_030347555.1). Classification (NCBI taxonomy): domain Eukaryota; kingdom Viridiplantae; phylum Streptophyta; class Magnoliopsida; order Fabales; family Fabaceae; genus Lablab; species Lablab purpureus. The sequence goes on from CM059264.1 coordinate 13,824,203, forward strand.
GACAATGCCCCTTTGTACTATTTTTCCATGATCATCATGCTAGTGGTGTCATACACAAGCTCCCCTATGGTGATTCGTTTGGCAGCAGAGATGAGGTTTGCAGCATCAGACGTGGGGCGAATGGCGGTGTCCTCTGCGTTGATAACAGAAATGGGGTGTTTGTTGTTCTTCAATGTGATGGTTAACTGGAGGAAACAAAATCACATTTCTTCTGGTATAGGCTGCCTTATAATCACTGCCTTGGTGGTCTACATAAACAGGCACTTGGCAGTTTGGTTGAACACAAGAAATACAAACCAGAAGTACCTCAAGGCTCCTGAGTTGTTACTCATTCTGTTCCTGCTTCTTACTGGCTCAATGATAATAGAGATTTGTGGTTACAACAGTATTATCAGTTGTTTCATAGTTGGTTTGTTGTTCCCCAAGGAAGGAAAAACAGCTAGAACATTGCTGCACAAACTTGGTTATTCTATTTACAACTTTGTGCTTCCAGTTTACTTTGGCTACTTAGGTTTGCAGTGTGACCTGATAAATGTCTTCAGGAGCTTGGAGCGTGCGGCCAATATGGCCATATTGATATTATTGAGCATTGGAAGCAAGCTTGGTGGAACTCTTTTAGTTTGCCGCTACCTTAAAATCCCCACAAGTGAAGGAATTTTTCTTGGCTTCATATTGAACACTAGAGGTTATGCCGATCTTCTATTCATTGGTGCAGCAGCAAAGCAAGTAATTGTGAGTATATTTCCTGACTTGGTTGAATTATAACCTGTTTCGATTAAAAGATAAGATGAACTGAGGTGATCGCTTAAACTAACATCAACTCGTGAAGTTAAATATATATGGAAGCTCTTTTCATTCAACCAGATTAATAGTTGACTAAGTTGATTTTGATACATGAAAAAACTCAATGCATTATACCTTCCTATCTTTTCTTCTTCCAAGTACTTGTGAAGAAGTTTATCCATTGATCAAAATTGAATTCATCTCAAATTTTTAAACTAATTTAATGGCTCTTGTGTTGATTCACAGACTTTTGATTCAGAAGCGTACAATGTTCTGTTGGTGTCAATAGTACTTAACACAATAATATCAGGAATAATTGTGGCTTTTCTAGTGAGAGGGGAAGACAAAATGTTTACAAACAACTACACTGCAATTGAACCACAACAAATGGAAGATGAGCTCCGAATTCTGGCTTGTGTGTACGACCCTCGTCAGGTATCTGCCATACTTGCCACAGTGCTAGCAATACATGGCTCTAGAGCATCGCCATCTACCACTTACTTAATGCACCTAATAGAGCTTGTGAAGAAGATCAAGTCCAACCTGTTATACCACGAGAAAGAAAATGCTGACCTTAGCGACGATGAGGACTATGGTGGCAATGATGTGGTGGAAATCAACAATTCTTTGGATAGCTTCACTTCAGACACAAAGATTCTAGTCCACCAACGAAGGGCAGTGTCTTCTTTCCCGTCCTTGTATGAAGATGTGTGCAATGAAGCAGAAGACCTCCAAGTGTCAATTGTGCTACTCCCCTTCCACAAGCACCAACGCATTGATGGGAAATTGGAAAGTGGAAAAGAGGGTATAAGGATCACTAATCAGAAGGTGCTGAGACATGCCCCTTGTTCAGTTGGTGTCATAGTAGAAAGAGGCCTTGCAAGGGTACCTGGCTTCTCACAACTAGTAGCATCTGAGGGCATACAAAATGTCGCAACACTTTTCTTCGGTGGCCCTGATGACCGTGAGGCTATTTCATGGAGCCTACGCATTTCAGGAAGTCCACGTGTGAACTTGACAATCATAAGATTTTTGTTGAGTTCTTCATCACATAACGAACTGATTGAGAGTGGACAATCAGAGGACAAGGAGATCTTGATGTCACTGTCTGGAGAGGAGACTGTGAACGAGATTGACAACACCTTCATGGTTGACTTCTACAACAGGTATGTGACTTCAGGCCAAATAGGGTATGTGGAAAAGTTTGTGAACGATGGAGCACAAACAGTGGATTCTTTGAAAGAGATAGGAGACATGTACTCTTTGTTTATAGTAGGAAAAGGTGGTAGAGGACAGAGTTCACTCACAATTGGTATGAGCGATTGGGAAGAGTGTCCAGAACTGGGAACAGTTGGTGATGTCTTGGCCTCTTCAGACTTTGATATTCATGGCTCAGTTTTGATAGTTCAACAACATAGAGATGTCAAGAAAGGCCTATTGCATGATTAGGTAGGTTTCAAGTTCGATAAACTTGGACTTGTTCTTGTACTTAGCTTTATGAACATATATATACATACAGTGTACAAATGGAGCAGAGCATTTTTGCTTTTCAACAACGATGTACTTAGAGAAAGAAAGGTTCAGAACATTTTTCAAAGACTTTGTACATGTAAACTTAATTTTGTATATCTAGTTAGTTAAAAAGGAACATGTTAGACCACAACACAACATCCTTATTTATTTTTCCAAGGATACAAAACAGAGAATTCTTATTTAACGTAGGAAAAACCAAAGGAAAGGAAAAGAAGAGATTTTTGGTTTGTTCCCAAACATTGGTTTTTCTTTAAACTTCCCTTCTCAAAATCGCCGATTCCGATGGAGCCGGGGCCGGTGCCCGAATGTGGTCCAGGGCCTGAGTTTAATTCAAAGGAGGAAGCTTTCGCATACTACCAAGCCCACGCGAAATCCGAGGGTTTCTCCGCCATAATAAAAGCCAGCCGGCGATCCCGAATCTCCGGCGACTTCATCGACGCGAAATTCGCCTGCACTCGCTACGGCGCCCCACCAAACCCTTACAAACCCAAACGGGCCACAGCCCGGGCCAAAACCGATTGCAAGGCCTCCATGCACGTGAAACGAACGCCCCACGGTACATGGATGATCTCTTCTTTCATCAAACACCACAACCACCAAATTTTCCCCATTCACAGTAACCCTAAACCCAATAATAATGATAACAACAACGTAAGTCCCTCAAGGAAACCCAAGGTTAAAAAAACAGTGCAAAACTTACTTTTCGTCCAAGGTGACCTTCAATTTTTGCTCAACACTTTCATGTCTATGCAAAATGAAAACCCTAATTTCTTTTTCGTGGTCGATTTTAACGAGGAACAGCAGTTGAGGAGTGTATTCTGGGTGGACGCTAAAGCTAGGCTTGATTATAGACACTTTAGCGATGTGGTGCTTTTGGACACCACTCACGTTAAAAATGAATGTAGATTGCCCTTTGTTCCGTTTGTTGGTGTGAGCCACCATCTTCAGTTTTTGTTGCTGGGATTGGCCTTTGTGTCTGATGGGTCTGAATCCACGTTTGTGTGGCTGATGAGGAATTGGTTGAGGGCAATGGGAGGATGTGCTCCCAAGGTGATGCTCACTGACTGTGATGAAGTGCTGAAGAGAGCGGTTGCTCAAGTGGTTCCTGAGTCTTGTCATTGTTTTTGTCTGTGGCATGTGTTGAGTAAGGTTCCAGAGAAGCTTGGTCGCTGGATGAATCGGCATGGTGGGGAGTTTATGAGTGGGTTTAGTAACTGTGTTTTGAGGTCTAGGACAAAGGAAGAGTTTGAGAAGAGGTGGGGGGAAATGGTTGAGAGGTTTGACATGGGTGATGAGAGTTGGTTGTGTGAGATTTATGAGGATCGGAAACAGTGGGTACCGGCGTTTATGAATGGCAGGGTTTTAGCAGGAATGTCGACTGTGCAGAGATCAGAAGCCTTGAACTGTCTGTTTGATAAATATGTGCAGAGGAAAACTACTTTGAAAGAGTTTCTGGAGCAGTACAGAGTGGTGTTGCGGGATAAGTGTGAGGAGGAAGCCAGGGCGGATTTTGAAATGCTGCATAGACAACCTGTGTTGAAGTCCCCATCACCTTTTGGGAAACAAATGGTGGAGTTGTACACACATGCAGTGTTTAAGAAGTTCCAGAGTGAGGTTTTGGGAGCTGTTGCTTGTCATCCAAGGAAAGAGAGCGAAGATGGTGCAACGAAAATGTTTAAGGTTCAGGATTTTGAGGACAATCAAAATTTTGTTGTGATGTGGAATGAATCAACATCAGAAGCATCGTGCTCTTGCTATTCATTTGAATTCAATGGATATCTTTGCAGGCATGTAATGATTGTGCTACAGATTTCTGGTGTGCATAGCATTCCACCTCGGTATATATTGAAACGCTGGACAAAAGATGCCAAGAGTAGACAGACAGAAAGAGATCTGTCTATGTCAGATGTGGTTGTCTCTAACTCTAGGGCTGAGCGCTATAATAATTTATGTCAACGAGCTTTTGAATTGGGTGATGAAGGGTCTTTATCACACGAGACTTACATTGCTGCTGTAAATGCATTGGAAGAAGCTTTGAGAAAGTGTGAGAGCCTGAATGGTTCAATTCAGAGTGTCAGAGAACCGAACCTTCCATGTTTTGGTTCTCAAGAGGTGAATCTAAGTAAGGCTGCTGATCGTGCTAACAAAAGGGATGGTACTCTTAGAAAAAGAAAGGTTAGTTTTGTAATGTCAGCTACAATGCTAATGTTACATACTCTGTTTCCATAACATCAGATAGTTTTTTTGTGCCCCTCTTATGTAGTGATGCTTAATAGGTAAGCCCTGAACCAGAGATCATTACCATGGGAGTCGATTCTAGCTGGCAGCAAGAGGTCAGTGCTTGTTGTTTGAAGTAAATGCCAGATTCATCACTGATTGTGATATTTCATCATAAGAAAATATCTTATGGTCTGTATTTGTTATAGGAAAACCCCAATAGACAAGCAGCTGGTCTTCATTATTCATATGAATCACAGCAGAGCACTCAAGAAATGGTATGGCAATTTCCCATTTCTACTGCTTGCATTGTGACGAACAAAAAGAGTGTGTGTGGTGGATCTTGAACCCTTTTGGCAAACTCTGTTTACAGGGTCGGCTGAACTCCAGGGCACAGAATCTGGATGGCTATTTTGCTACTCGACGGATTGATTCGGGAATGGTAGTTGGTCTTTAAGATTTAGAAATTTGAAATTCAATATGATAGTAGTTATCCAGTTGTAATCCGCTTCCTGTTACTTCAAAGAATAATTTGCTCTCCTTAATTTGTTGAAGTGTCACCAATTGAATTCAGTAGCTGCAGTTCGTAATGATTATTATAGCAACCAGCATGGCATCCAAGACCGGGTAATGTATAATGGCTACTCTGGTTTTTTCTATTATTTTCAATAGTTTGGGGTTTTAGATTTATAACATCTGGTTTTGGGTTGAATCTTGATCTAGGGACAGTTGAACTCAATTGCACCCATCCATGATCCGTGTTACATGGCCCCACAAAGGATGCATGGGATGGTATGGACTCTACTATATGTTCACTGTTGAGTAAATAGTAATTTTTGTCCCTAAAAGGTAAGGAATTCGTTATTTTAGTTCTTGAAAGACTGAAAATGCTTTTGAGGTCCTTGAAAGATCAATGTGTTTGTCATTTGAGTTCGTCTGTTAACTGGCACCACTTAACACCAACGGAAATGCGCGTGTGGAATGTTAAGTGCCATATTTGATGCTCATATGGGACAACTCAGCTTCCAACTTCTGTTCGATTTTGTTTCTTCCTTCTGCTCAATGAAACATGAATCTCATGGTAATGTAGACTTTCAAATTTTGATACAGAGGAATCAGTGAAGTAAATAAAAAACATTATGAGAAATTAAAAGTTAAGAAAATGGGTTAGAGAGGACCTTCAAAGTACTCAGCTTGCTCTCCAAGCTTCTAATAAGGACAAAGCTTTTAGATTTCCTGGTGAATGTCACGAATGATCTGCATCCTTTTTTTAATTTCACATGCTGTTTCAATACCACGTGAGAATCTAACATGGCGCTTAACGTATCACATGTATTCCGGTTAGTGTTAAATGAAATAAGATAAGTAGGGATGAAAATGACTGACAGATTCTGGGATATCATGAGCAATTTCAGTTTTTTCAAGAACTAAAGTGACTGACTGGCTCTTAATATTTTAGGGACTAAGACGACTGTTTAGTCATTTATTACTCCCCATAGTTTGTGATTTTTGCATCAATGATTATTATGGAATAAACGATTGATAAGAACCACTAACCAAGCAAGATTTATAATTCTTAGTGTGGTCGGTTATATGGTTAACTAACATCATTGTACTCTATCTAAAATGGAAAGAAAAGGGGAAAAGTTATAATTTAAACATTTCAATGTTAAAATTTTCAACACCTTTATGATTCCTTAAGTTAAAGAATTCTGAAATTGTGTGGCACGATGACCTGGTAGCGAATCTTGGCTTCATTATTCCTTTGTGGCAATGGTACTGCTTTTGTATGTCTCTTCATAGAAAGAGAAAAATACAAAAATGTTTTACTTTTTCTTGGCTGATTTATCTTAGAAATACCTTGATCTTTTCCAAAAATTGACCAAATTTAAATTATAATGTTTGCTGCATTTAGTATGATGGTTGTAGGGCATTACAATAATGAAATCTTCCCCATGCTTGTAGGAACAGTTACATTTTAGGCAAAACATAACCCAAAGTTATTTCGATGTTTAAGATAGTTCACCAAATGTGGTAGTAGAATCGCACTCATGATTTTTATATATTCTATATTTTTTTCTCATCCCTTCTGATTCCTTAAATTTCTCGTTCTTGTAGGGTCAACCTGATGGAGGGTCATCCTCACAACCGCATGGGATGGAGGTAAAAGTAAAACAGATAAATTCAAGGCACCAGACTCAGTAAGTTAGGTTTTAGGTTATAGGCTAACAATGCGTTTCATACTTGAATATCAGCATGTAAGTGTTTCAGCTAACGTTATGTAAATATTAGAAGGTTTGAAGTCTTTTTGTCAGGTAATGTATAATATTGATTAGAAATCAAATATTGCCATGCATTATTTGATGAGCCTAGATCAATTCCTGCTGTTTTGGTAGAGATGTTGGACTTTTTTTTGGTGGAAATGCATCATGCAGTGCTATAGTCTATCATTCTGGCACTATCCCTTCTATATATTGATGGCTGCTGGTTTCATTTAGTAACGATTTCTTACGTTTAATTGATAAAAGCAGACTCAGTCTATGATTAATTAAGTAAAGTTGGTAATTTTCCTCATTCAAACTCTTTTCCTTCAGAAAAGGTGAGGGTGAATGAGAATTTGGTCATTTATCAACTCTTGATGTGCTATTTATTTGCATACAACTTTTCGTTAAGGTTGGAATAAACTAATTTTAATCAACTCGCTTACTAATATAATTGCTGGACAAGTGATTTTGGTGTTTTAATATGGTGTCAATACTGAACAAAATCGTCGAGAGTTTTGGTGAAGTCTCTTTCGTCACTGAAAATTACTCTCTCAAGCTATAGTTGGAGAAAAGGATAATGGAATTTCTGCAAAACCAACAGTGAACGACATTCTCGTAGCTTATCTACCAAAAATACCACGTAAAACAGTTCGATTATTTTCCTTTATCCCATCTAAATAAAGCAAATGTGAAGTATAACATGTGACAGAAGTTGGAAATTCACAAGTTTCAACATAAACGAACTCGTAAATGGTGATTATTTTGAGCCCTCGCGATTCTCTCCAGCAATTGTACCATTGAATTAAAGACAGAAAAGAAATCATGAAATAAGCCAGGTTTATCATCTAAAAGTTAATTTGAATTCATTGAATTGGTTGAATTTAAAAGTACCAACTCGTAGGAAATAAATTAACATGAAATCATTTTATGAAATGATCTTGGTATTATCATAAAAAAAACTACTTGTTTTTTTTTTGTTTATAAGGTTAATTAACTACTAGTGACCTTAGTCCAAACAAACCCACACCACCTTTTTTGTCCTCGTTGGGACAACAAAACCAATCAAACAATTGAAATCAAATGTCGGTTTCAAGGTTATTGGGAGTCAACAATCCTCCCATTTTTCATCTGTTCACTCGTTCCACACTTCGCTCTTCTTCTTCTTCTTCTTTTCCTTCAGCACTCACAACAAAGGCTTCGTTTTCATTATCATCATCAACAGACATGGTGAAAGCAATCAGAGTTCACGAACTCGGTGGCCCTCAGGTAAATATTGTACAAAAATTATCTTTTTCACTGAACTCAGTGGTGTCGATGAGTGAGATCGCATCATCGCAGGTTCTGAAGTGGGAAGACGTGGAAATTGGAGAGCCCAAAGAAGGCGAGGTTCGCGTCAAGAACAAAGCCATTGGGGTCAATTTCATTGATGTCTACTTTCGTAAAGGAGTTTACAAAGCCCCCTCTTTTCCTTTCACTCCAGGTTCCTTCCCTATTTTCTTCATTCTCAATAAACAAAAACAATTTATTTATTTTCTTGTTTCATAGTTCAGTCTCTCACTTCACTTGGGAATAGAGATAGAGATCAAGAGTTTTTCTCTTAACCATCCATATGTCTTTTAGACCACTAGACAATACCTCTTATGCCATGACCTTAGCAAGTCCTACCAACTTGAGGTTGGAATATCTAAGGTTTAAAATTGTGATGAAATCAAATATTTATTCAACAAAATATAAAATTAATTATAATCACGATCACAAAAGTTATTTTCTAATTAGTGGTCATTAGTGTGCTTTATCCTCTCAAGTGCATTTCCTGCACTTTAGAGAAGTCAAATCCATAGCATTTACTTCCTACTTCAAAATAGAGTCAACTATCTAATACAGTTAACCACTTAGGTAGCGATAGCATGTTTAGAAACCACCTTGTCCAAAACCTGAAGCCATATGAATGATTTTATTACACATATTGTCAATATACACACATACATATGTGTATATATATATATATACACACACACACTCACATGGAATGGTTCCTCTCTGAATGATAAGAATCTTTCTGCTTTTATGTAATTGTTCATTTGTTACACTCATATGTGTGTGATGTGAGTTTAGTATGTAGATCATAGATGTATATGTATGTATATAATTCTAAGTTGCATTGTGGGTGTCAATATTATCCTTTTCTCATTATTTAGCTGTTTACTTTTCTCTTTCTTTTATGTGTTTAGTGATAAAAAAATAGTTATTAAGTAAGGAGAGATACAAATTCTCAAGGTGTCATATATTGAATTCGTTGCCCCTTTTTATGTGGCAGGTATGGAAGCTGTTGGGGTTGTGACAGCTGTGGGTTCTGGACTCACTGGTAGGCAGGTTGGAGATCTTGTAGCTTATGCAGGTCAACCAATGGGCTCATATGCTGAAGAGCAGATACTTCCTGCAAATAAAGTAGTCCCTGTCCCTTCATCGATTGACCCAGTTATTGCAGCATCCATCATGCTGAAGGGCATGACAACTCACTTTTTGCTTCGGCGCTGTTTTAAGGTAATTTTCTATGATGTTATAGTCATTGTAGCTGAAGCTATTTTACTTTCAACTTTTAGTTTTATTAGCATTCTAATCTAGACTCATTAGTATATTTAACAAATGTCAGTTTAGGACTTAGAATATCAGTCAGTTCTAGTTGTTGAGAAACTCTATTTATTAGCTTTGTAATTTAGTTCTTTGTTAGTTCATATACCTAGTTCCTGTTTTGATGAGCTTAGTTGGGCTTACGAGTGGCTCTAAGTTCGTTTCATTCACTAGAACATGGCGATTTCTGGCCTATTCCTTCTCTATCTGCTGTTTTCCACCGCTGACTTGAGTATATTAACTGATGAATTCATGCTTTATCTTGAAATGAATACATTTTCTCTTAATTTTTCCCTAGCTTGATAATTAACGGAGTTTATGTACATATCACTTTACAGGTTGAATCTGGTCACACCATTCTTGTCCATGCAGCAGCTGGTGGAGTTGGATCCTTATTGTGTCAGTGGGCAAATGCTCTTGGTGCTACTGTTATAGGAACTGTGTCAAATAAAGAGAAGGCAGCTCAAGCCAAGGAGGATGGGTGCCATCATGTTATAATCTATAAAGAAGAGGATTTTGTTGCTCGCGTCAATGAAATTACGTCAGGCAATGGAGTTGAAGTAGTCTATGATTCTGTAGGAAAGGATACCTTTGAGGTAGTCCCTATTCTATTCTATACTACCCCAAAATTAAATTTCAAAATTAGATACTTGATAATTCAGAGGAAAAATAAAATTATTAGGAGTAGATAGCATATTAGTCGTCGTAATGTATGTCTTTCTCGGTTTTAATCCCTGCATAAAATTAGTATTGGTTTTAATACCTAAAATATCAGTTTTTTGGCTTTTGGTCTTTGTTTGATGTTAATTCCTATAATATTTAGGTCATGTTGAATTAGTCCGTATAATATGTTGGGTTATATTGATTTAGTCCCTAAAATATGACTTCACTTATTATTTTACAAGGATTAATTCGACTTGTATAAAATATTATAGGGACTGCAATCAAATAACGAGGACCAAAAGCAAAATCACTGATTTTTCAGGGATAAAAGGGTGTATAACATGAGTACTAAAAAGTTATTTAAGCCAAATTATTAATATTGTATCATGCATAGATGTATCCCTTAGAAGTTGCTTATTTTCTAATCCTTTACAACTTACCAGTTCCTGCTATTATGATAATTGGGTACGTAGATATGTGATTTGATTTATAATTTATAATTCAGACGATCCTATGTTAATAACTAATTAGAACTAAACACCAACTAAGTCCTAGATATAGTGATTACAGTTCCCCATCTACATATGAACTAAGACCCTAATGAATTTCTCTACATTAAACCTTTTTCCAATTTAGAATTCATATTGTTGCATTCTCAGTAAGTTTGCAATATGCATGATAGTGTGAAAGGAGATATTTGTGTTTATCCGAACTGGTTACAAGACTTAAGATTGATGGTTAAACCCAAGATTTGTTAGGTGAAGTCCAAGGATTACTGTTGTCAGAAAGCCGCTTTAATTGCGATCACCCTAAACAATCTTAGTTGCAGCCTCTTTAGGGACTTGAGATAAATTTATAGTGTACAAGTGCACTCAAGATTCACCATATTTCAGGGTTTTATTCTATATTGTACCAAAATTTAAGAGTGCTACGAGAGAAGTCCTTAACAAGGCATGCATATGGTGAGGTGTGTGATTTGTGCAGGGATCTTTGGCATGCTTGAAGCTTAGGGGCTACATGGTAAGTTTTGGACAGTCATCAGGTTCACCTGATCCATTACCATTATCATCTCTGGCTGCAAAATCCCTGTTCTTGACAAGGCCCAGCCTAATGCAATATGTTGTCACTCGTGATGAGTTATTGGAGACTTCAGGAGAGTTGTTTGCTACTGTTGCTGCTGGTATCTTGAAGGTTCGTGTTAATCATACTTACCCACTGTCTGAGGCTGCAAAAGCACACGAAGACTTGGAGAATAGAAAGACTTCAGGATCTGTTGTCTTGATTCCATGAGACTCTAAATTGTGTTGTGTGCAGGGATGTTATACACCAAATCCTTGTTTTGATTCTTCATGAAAAGAACTATAGATTGTGAATTCTATGGTAATGTGTGTTGTTCACCACAACTCAGTGTACTTAAATAATAGTGATTTCTTTGATGACTTCGTTTTGGCTATAGAGTACTCTTCTCATGTTATCTTGCTTTCAACTTAACTATTTGCTAGTGTTTCCTCCAACTGCAATGGAGAAAATGCATAACAAAGCTAAATGCAAGTGTTTTGCCAGATTATGATTTTGGTCTTTTATTGTTTTTCATGATTTTAGTTCTTTTTAAAAAACTCCGTAATTTTAATCTAATTTTTAAGTTTGCATAAGTTTAATTATTTTAATTAATTAAACTGATTATAAAGAATATTTTAAATGGATATATTAAGTTAAAGTTCAATTGGATCAAAATAAACTAAACAAACATGTGAAACTAATGGTTTAATCAAAATTACAGATTTTTAATATAAGAAGACTAAAAACATAGGAGAAAAAAAAAGAGAAATATCAAAATTATAATTTGACCTTTTACTTTTTAACAAAATGAATGTGAGAACATTTAATCAACATAAAAAATGGGTGAAACTTATATTTTTTAACAAAAAGAAAATGGTATTTTCCATGTTGTTTATTGCCCTCAAACTTCAAAGCTTCCCATATTTAGTATGTATTTTTTGTTTACCATATTTGTTTCCTAAGCTTAAAAATTGTTTAGGATAATCACTTTTGTTTAAAAGACTAAATTACATACAAAAATTACAGACTCTTAAACTAAGACTTATTCTTTTCACATAAATTAAATTAAAAGTATATTTAAAACATTGATTATACAAGAATAATACTTAAATATTTATTTAATTGATCTTTGAAATAATTTAGTTTTCACATATTTGTCACTTCCAATCTTATTTAAGTATAATAGTTAAAAAGTTAAATTGAATTGAAATCAATTTTTTAAATTTAAATTTAATTAAAAGTAAGTTAAATTAACTTGATTTATTTTTTATATTTTTATTAAAAAATTTGTTTAGATGATAATAATTAAAATTACTTTTAAATATGTAATTATTAAAATAGATATAAATTTTATAATATAATAATATTATTTTTAAAGTATATTTAAATTGATAATATATTATTATTAATAAAAATGTTAATAATATTATAAAAATTATAAATAATATTAAAATATTTTGATATATGATTAAACTAAAATAAAATAAATAATAATAATGATTAATTATATATTTTTTAAATTTAAATACAATAAATATAAATTAAAAATATAAATAAATAAATACAAGTTGACATACAATTTTTAGTTTACCTCTGTATAATATTATTGTGTAAAATAGAAAGTAAAGTAAATTCTTTATTTTAATCTTGTATCTATTATTTATCATAATATTTTAAAATTATTATTATATTATAATTTATAAGTTTTGAATAGAGAAGGATAAAATCAAAATACTAAACAAATGTTTAAATCATTTTCATATTTAAGTTTATAAATTTTTATTATTTATCCAAAAATAAATGAAAAAATTATTGTTGAAAATAATAATATTAAGTTAAAAAGAATTAAAACCCATTAACATTAAGGAGAAAAGACTCCATTCAGGACAATGATGAAAAGAAAACAGTTAAACACATAATTCTGGTAAAGTAGGAATCCAAAGAGACCCTATATTTCTCCCTTTGGCCGCCAACCATGACAAATGGACCACGACAACCTCGAAAATCATAAAAAATTCAGAAAAAGATTAAAACTTAGGATTCAATTCTTATTTCCAAAATCATGAAGTTGTTTTTCTTATGATAATAATAGTTTTCATTTTATTTATCATATATCCTCTTCTCTTTGTACTTGATGGTGTTCCAAAGCAAAGCGTTAGTACACTAATACAATACAGTGCAGTTCTTCTGTTAATTTTCTTGAGCTTTAAGCAGAGCTACAACCAACCAAAGCTTCGAAATCATCGGCAACTACGAACATGGTGAAAGCTATCAGAGTTCATCAACTCGGTGGCCCTCAGGTCTCTTTCACTCTCACTCCCATACTCATTACTCACTCATCTCTGTTCTTTCAACACTGAATTGTGGAATTGACGAGTGACATGACAGGTTCTGAAGTGGGAGGATGTGGAAATGGGAGACCCAAAAGAAGGCGAGGTTCGTGTGAGGAACAGAGCTATTGGGGTTAATTTCATTGATGTCTATTTTCGCACTGGAGTTTATAAAGTCCCTTCTTTACCCTACACTCCAGGTTTCTTTACTTTACTGCTACTGAACTTTTATCAGTATTCATTTTTTTGTATTGGTTGAAAGTGGAAAGATTTAGTTGCACTTTTGCTCTTCTGTCAGCTGTGTCATTTGGGTCTCTTAGTTATTCATCACAAATGTGTGGATTTAGTTCCCTGATTTCCATTGGGTTAATTGGTCTGCTATATATTGCAATTGTGTAATTTTAATCTCTTCAATTGTGATACTTGACCCAATTAGTGGAATTAGAACCTGTAGACTAATCACACATTTGCAATACTTGGAGATCCAATTGGTATACCTGAGTGACTAAAATCACACAATTATGATACCTGGGTGACAAAAAGGGTAATTAAGCTTAGAAAAGAAAAATAGAATATGAAGCTTTCCTCTTTAAAATAATGTGGTATGATAGGTGTGGAGGGTGTTGGGGTGGTCACTGCTGTGGGTGTTGGGGTCACTGATATACAAGTTGGAGATACTGTAGCTTATTCATGTCAACCTCTGGGGTCATATGCTGAAGAGCACATTCTTCCTGCAAGTCATCTAGTTCCCCTCCCTCCCTCAATTGACCCCATTATTGGAGCATCCATTATGTCCAAGGGCTTGACAACTCGTTATCTGCTTCAACAATGTTTCAAGGTGTGTGCGTATTTCTATGCTTGTTGAAGGATCTCTTATTGTTTTTACCAACATTCATTAGTGTATTTTCTTAGAAAAAGAAATATGCTCACTTCATTTATAGACTTTAGTTATTTGGTCCTATTATTTCATATGTACGTCTTCAACCAGTTAGAGGTTGACATTATTGGAACATCTTCTACTATATTATCTTTCCATCCCATGCTTGTTTATTGATTATTGGAATTCCCATAATTTTGCCTCAATATGATGACATACATAGACTAAGTAAGATATATCTATCATTTTGCAGGTTGAACCTGGTCACACAATTCTTGTACATGCAGCAGCTGGTGGAGTAGGATCCTTATTGTGCCAATGGGCAAATGCTCTTGGTGCAACCGTTATTGGAACTGTATCCAATAAACTGAAGGCAGCTCAGGCCAAGGAGGATGGATGTCATCATGTAATAATCTACACAGAAGAAGATTTTGTTGCTCGTGTCCACGAAATTACATCAGGCAATGGAGTTGAAGTAGTCTACGATTCTGTGGGAAAAGATACATTCGAGGTATACCTATCATATTCTATATTATGCCTTGATGGAATTTCAAAATCGAATGGTTGGGTACATGTGTGAAAATAATAATGACAATGTTGTGTCTTGCATGGTGGTATCCATAAGTAGTTGTTTTTTTATGTTCTGATTCTTGGAGTTCTCTTTCTATTACGATAATCAAGTGGCCAAAAAAATGTGCGTAGATTTATGATTTAGTTGATCCTATGTTGATCAGTACTTAGAAAACTAAAAACATCAACAAACACCAACTAGATCCTAGACGATGAACTCTGCATCTACTGTTGTTTTGAATCTACAAATGAATTCCTACACCCTGTTAAAGAACTCAAGACTAAATACTTTTGTTAAGTAGAAATGAATTCGTAGTGCTAAATCCAATGTAATGATATCAAAGTGAATATTCTTGTTTATCAAGATTATTAGTCAAAAACAGCAAACCTTAACTATGCATACTGTGTGATTTGTACAGGGATCTTTGGCTTGCTTGAAGCTTCGAGGTTACATGGTAAGTTTTGGGCAGTCATCAGGTACACCTGATCCAGTTCCATTATCTTCCCTGGCTACAAAGTCCTTGTTCCTGACAAGACCCACCTTAAAGCATTACAACGTCACTCGACATGAGCTCTTGGAGGCAGCAGGAGAGTTGTTTGCTAAGGTTGCTTCTGGTGTCTTGAAGGTGCGTGTTAACGAGACTTATCCATTGTCTGAGGCAGCAAGAGCACATGAAGACCTGGAGAATCGGAGGACCACAGGATCTGTTGTGTTGCTACCCTAAGGATACCCCAACTTTATGCAGGTCTAAAAATAAAATCCAAGTTCATGTTTGATTCCTCTGCAGAAGAACTATGGTTTGTAAATATTATATGGCCCGTGTTGTGGTGTGTTATGTTGTTTCAAAACACGGGTCTTTGTACTTAAAACACGGTCTAACTCTTCAGGGTCATGAATTCAACCATATATGACTTTGCTTTTGGTCAATCGTAGCTTTTTCACTCTTATTTGAAACCTTTTCTCGACTAGGACAGAACCACCAAATATTTTCCTGGATAGCATATTATCTCAAATATTTACACTCGTAGCACACTTCACTATTCATGAACTTGAAAAGAACTCTGCTCTATGAAAGAAAATATTGTATTAAATTCAATACATGAATCACTACATTAACGTCCATACAGAGATAATTTTGTTGTTAAAGTAATAATTACAAAGAAATCTTTAGTATCTTACAACAATACACTTGTAATTATTACAATATCTCACAACTTAACAAAATATTTTCTTTTAACTCAAGATTCTCCCTTTGAGTTGATGTATGTATATCTATCATTCTCCATCTGCATGTGAAATTATAAAATTATTTTGTAGAAAGATATTTTGTAAAAAGGTATATTATCTGAAGTTCAAATGGGATATAAGAAGCACTTCTTATAAGGTTAGTATCTAGTTTTTCTTTAATAAAGTGTTGGCATATCTATATGTGTTTAATTTTTTTTTTAACTCGAGCATTGTTAATAATTTTGTTATTGTCACGATAAAGACTCACAAGAAGTTTACATGTCATTTTAATATTATTTAGAATAATTTTCAATCATAGACCTCATATCTCATATTTTGAAATTCACTAAATCTTATAATTATAATTTGTTTTTAACTTCTCAAAATCACTAAATTTTCAGTCTGTATTGTGAGATGAACTTGTAATTTTTAATTTTTATTAAAACTTTATAATATTTTTCTAATTTAAATATGTAATTTTTTAAGTTTAATATTAGTTTTCTTATTTTTTAAACTGTAAATAAATTAAAAATAATTTTTTGTTCAAATCTATTCTTTTATAACTACTTTTGAACAGAAACAAACATTTAAATTCGTCTATAATCTCATTGTTTTCAAAGAGTTGATGAAGTTGAGTTGTATTGTAGCATCGTCATTGCTGTCCTCTGCATCTTGTCACATGTTGTCCTTTAGAAACAAAAAAAATCTTAACTTTTTGTGATCGACTCTGAACCAATCTAAAAAATGACTTTAACACTGTGATTTGATGATTAGATAAAGTAAAGCAAGAGAATTTATTCGGATTGCAGATCATAAAGCGGCTTGTGCTGTGTCCCAGCTTCGTCTTCTTCCTCTCTTCCGATCGTGAAAATGCTGAAGGTCCCGGAGCACCAGGTGGCCGGTCACATGGCCAAGAACGGCGTTCTGGGTCCCCTCGTCGACGATTCTGGAAAGTTCTACAAACCCCTGCAGACCAACGACAGGGGCTCCACCGAGCTCTCCTTCTACACCCACCTCACCGTCCCCCCCTCCATCCGCCCCTTCTTCCCGGCATTCCACGGCACCGCCGTCGTTCCCGCCTCCGACGGCTCCGGCCCCCACATCCACCTCCTCCTCCAGGACCTCCTCGCCGGCTTCGCCAAACCCGCCGTGATGGACGTCAAAATCGGGTCCCGAACATGGCACCTCGGTCACTCCGAAGACTATATCGCGAAATGCCTGAAGAAAGACAGAGACTCCTCAACCATCCCGCTCGGCTTCCGACTCACCGGCGTCAAGGACTCCCTCTCCTCCTGGGAACCTTCTAGAAACTTCCTCCAGACCCTCTCTGCCGAGGGTGTCGCCTTGGTTCTCCGCAGATTCGTCTCCTCCTCCAACTCTGACGATTCCCATTCCGACCCCGATTGCGACTTTGCGGCGGAGGTTTTTGGCGCCGTCTTGGAGCGGTTGGTGGAGCTGAAGGCGTGGTTTGAGGTTCAGACTCTGTATCACTTTTATTCGTGTTCGGTTCTGGTGGTGTATGAGAAGGAGAAGGGGCACGCCAAGCCGCTGGTCAAACTCGTTGACTTTGCTCATGTCGTTTCTGGAAATGGTGTCATTGATCATAACTTCTTGGGGGGTCTCTGCTCCTTCATCAACTTCATCAGGGACATCCTTCAACCTCTTCATCACTGATTCTTTCTTTTTCTTTGCTTTTCACACAATCCTGTTCCGGATAATAACTCATTACACACCCTCTGTTTTCATCATCATATCAGAGGATTTTGCTTGTATCATGTGGCCTAATTGGCGTTTATGTTCTTCTCAATCTTCACACTTTCAGGTAATGCAATTGTTATGGATTTTATTCATGGATATTCCTAGCTTTCCATACTTTTACCATCCCTAGTTCTAATCATTTCCAAAGTAGTATTCTTTTTTAAGTCATTTTCGGCTTCACAACATCTTAGAAATACTTTCCAAATTACTAGTTTTTCAAACCCACAACTAACTCGGATGTGTACAAACAACTCTCCAGAAGCATTAGTATACCAAGTTCCTCTCTCTCCCTCTCTCTTTCTCTTCAATGAGTGGATATACATAGACTTGTTACAGACACCCTTTGAGATATTACAACTGGTAGACATATAAGCTAGAGTGTTAAGCAATGGAAGACTCTATTTTAGAAGCATAAATTTCTGACCCCCTAACCGTGTTGTTTCCTCTCTTGCAATGAGTTATTGGAATTGAAGGTGTATTTACAGGCCAATGTTCTTCAAAAGTTGTGTGTATATTCTTGTCATGTGTTTACTCTTGGACTGTTAATTTGTCTCTTCTACTCTAGTTAGAATTTTTTCTGTGATTCATTTTGCCTTTTCAATGTTGTTATTGTCTATTTGAATTTGAATTCTTGATATTTGGTGTAATATGGATTTCTAAGACCTTATTCTCTTGTAACTTGTGAAAATATTCAAGAATATTGCTTTTGAAGATTATTTTCTACATTATGCTTCTTGTGGTTGCTTTTCAATATTGCAATACTTGTGCATGAATCTTCTGATCTTTGGGTGGCTCTGTTTGCATCAATGCTTAATGATCCAGTTAAGCTTTTGCTTCTAACCACATATTACTTTAGTTATGAGCTTGATGTTACTCTTATTTAGCTTTTGAACAAAGCAAATGTCTTTTTCTCGTTTATTGTTTAGTTTGCATCTTCTTACGGACATTCTTATCAGGTGCAACTTCGAATCTTACTACCCTTTGACCAAATCCATCATCTGACTACACAAAATTTATAATCCTACTACATTTTTTATCTTCCAAATCATGTTCAGTTTATTATGTTTCTAATAGTATTTTCTTCTAATAAGTTGATTCTGATTAGCAAATTTTATCGTTGGAGCTTGCATACTTCAAATTGATACTTCGCGAGCTCAATCTATCTTCTGCGTATATATAATCACAAAGTCTTGTTCTTGTAATCACAAGACCTAGAATTTTATTTTCTAGGCAGTTTGTTATCATTAAAACTTTATCACACGAAGGACTTAACATCAACACCCTCTGCATCAACTGCATTAGAAACCAATCTAGAATGTAATATATTGAGAAAAGATTTATTATTTCCTACACTTTATTTTTGGTCTTCATCTCCTTGAGATTGTATAAGTAGAACCACATCCTTATTTGTCTAATGTTCTTGAAGTTTATCTCTTGGACCAAAACTACATTCATATCTCTGAATTGCATCTTATATCTATTTTAGTTTTCCTTGTTTTAATGGGTTGTCACTAGGATTTAAGTCCTTCTTTTTAGTCTCAATCATGGAAGATGGTGTTTTGGTTCTTACTGGTATCAACTTAAATTCAATTTCATTTTGATATCCTTTCCATCTTCCCTCTTTCTTTTGTGACATCTCATGGTATGATATCTTCTTTTTCACTATAGTTATATGATACAAATATTTTGCTTGAAAGCTCACATTCTTCCCTACAATACAACTTTTACAATCAAAATCAAGATCATCATTGAATAATAGTGTAGTTATCTCAATGTATTGTATCTCTTCCTCTTCTCACTATAACACTTGTGTTCTAACATATGCAAATCTCTAGACACCTGTACTAGGTTGTCTTCTTCACCCTTAACCTTGATCACTTTGTGTCACACTTTACTTCTTTGGTTTTGTTTCTTCTGAGGAGATTTTCTTATTCTACGGAAGGCCAAACAGAGCAGTTTTCCTCTACATTACAACCATTCATTTTGATACATTTTTGGCCATGCTTTAATAGAGATACTTTTAGAAGTGTCTTTCAAAAAGTATGTTGAAACATTTTTATTGCAATATAATAATAAGGCAAATGTTGACCAGTGCTTTAAGGCATTAGTTGAGAACCTAAAAGCATGCACTTTTTTTATGAGATGTGTAAAAGTTGTATTCTGTATGTGCTATTGTATAATTTTCAATAGACGAATGTACTTAATAGAATCTAAAGTTTGAAATAACTATACTAACATTTTAAATAAACATGAACTACAATATTTTATGTGGAAGACTTTGAACTGTATTTTATCAATAAGCTTTGTACATAGAAAAAAAATTGTAACAAAAAGTTTAATTACTAACAATATCTTAATTTTAAATCTAAACTAAGAACTTCCCAATTCTAAACATTTTTATTTTAATTTGTATGATTCTATTTTTAATATAAAAAATTTATTCTTTTTATTTTAGAAAAAATATAATTTTAATTTGTAAAGATGCCATTTTCTGAATTAGGGAAAAGAAAGATCATGAAATTTCTTTTGTACTTTTTTACGGAAAATAAAAAAAATTAAAAAAAAATATTTTTAAAATTGAGAAGAGAAGATTTGGTTATTTTTAATTTAAAATAATTTATCCAAAGATTACAGTTCAAACTTTTGAATAGTTAGTCATTAAATTCTTATGACCCAAAAAAATTGTTAAAAATAATCGTTGTTTAATAAGAAAATGCAAAGTCCCCAGAATCTTTTCACTATTTTTTTGCTAAAAGAAAAAGAGAAAAG
Source organism: Lablab purpureus (assembly GCA_030347555.1). Taxonomy (NCBI): domain Eukaryota; kingdom Viridiplantae; phylum Streptophyta; class Magnoliopsida; order Fabales; family Fabaceae; genus Lablab; species Lablab purpureus. The sequence goes on from CM059264.1 coordinate 13,844,885, forward strand.
GTAGAATTAAGAAAAGAAAAATATGCTTATTCCCAAAAACAATAAGGGATTGGAATTTGATTCCAACATAAACACTGAGTGCACTCCACTTAACCAATTGCATGAGACAAGGATATATATAGTGGATATATTATATACCAAAGGGTCAAACTTGAACACTTCGCTAAATTGTGAAAGTATAGTTGTATATATTCTTTTAAAATTTAGCATTATAACATTTTATTCAAAAAATTTAAAATTAATCAAAAGTGTATAAAAAAATAAATAAGCCATTTATTAAAACAATATTTTTAAGAAAATAAAAATATCATTATAGCTTCTGAAAATATAGAGTACTTCAATAACATTCATCATAAATAAAAATAAAAATTTTACAAAAAAAAAGACAAGTTCTGTAATATTTAAAATATATAATAAGTCAAAAATGAAAATAACTTAAAGTTTGAACAAATAAATAAAAAAGTATAGAACTAAAATTTAAAAATAAGTTTTAATTCAAAAATACTAGTACAAAGTGTAAAAGTATTCAAAGCATTAATAAGAACTAAAATTGTATTAAACCTAAATAATATGTAAAGATTTTAATCTATCAAAAATAGCATAAAATTTTTAACACAAGTATTTAAAAATAACATTACCATATTTTTCAAAAGTAATAAAATTATTGATGATATTATGATTAAAAATCTAGAAATGCAATATAAAAATATTTACATGTATAGTTAGTTCTACTGTGTTGTGTATATATTTTGTTGAACAGTTATCTATAGGTAGTAAATTAAAACGAAGATAAAATGTATTGAAAAGTATATTAGAATTAGTTTGTCTAAATGATGAAGAAGTTTTAATTAGCAGAATATATGATTGAAAGCAAAGTTAAGGAGAAAGAAAAAGAAGAGTTGTGCTGTGTTGTGTATATATTTTGTTGAGCAGTTATCTATAGGTATTAAACTAAAACGAAAATAAAATGTATTGAAAAGTATATTAGAATTGGTTTGCCTAAAACGATGAAGAAGTTTAATTAGCAGAATATATGATTGAAAGCAAAGTTAAGGAGAAAGAAAAAGAAGAGTTGTGTTGTGTTGTGTATATATTTTGTTGAGCAGTTATCTATAGGTAGTAAACTAAAACGAAGATAAAATGTATTGAAAAGTATATTAGAATTGGTTTGCCTAAAAGGATGAAGAAGTTTAATTAGCAGAATATATGATTGAAAGCAAAGTTAAGGAGAAAGAAAAAGAAGAGTTGTGATGTGTTGTGTATATATTTTGTTGAGCAGTTATGTATAGGTAGTAAACTAAAAAGTTAAGGAGAAAGAAAAAGAAGAGTTGTGTTGTGTTGTGTATATATTTTGTTGAGCAATTATCCATAGGTAGTAAACTAAAACGAAGATAAAATGTATTGAAAAGTATATTAGCATTGGTTTGCCTAAAACGATGAAGAAGTTTAATTAGCAGAACATATGATTGAAAGCAAAGTTAAGGAGAAAGAAAAAGAAGAGTTGTATTGTGTTGTGTATATATTTTGTTGAGCAGTTATCTATAGGGTAGTAAACTAAAACAAAGATAAAATGTATTGAAAAGTATATTAGAATTGGTTTGCCTAAAACGATGAAGAAGTTTAATTAGCAGAATATATGATTGAAAGCAAAGTTAAGGAGAAAGAAAAAGAAGAGTTGTGTTGTGTATATATTTTGTTGAGTAGTTATCTATAGGTAGTAAACTAAAACGAAAATAAAATGTATTGAAAAGTATATTAGAATTGGTTTGCCTAAAACGATGAAGAAGTTTAATTAGCAGAATATATGATTGAAAGCAAAGTTAAGGAGAAAGAAAAAGAAGAGTTGTGATATATTGTGTATATATTTTGTTGAGCAGTTATCTATAGGTAGTAAACTAAAACGAAGATAAAATGTATTGAAAAGTATATTAGAATTGATTTGTCTAAAACGATGAAGAAGTTTAATTAGCAGAATATATGATTGAAAGCAAAGAGTTGTGTATATATTTTGTTGAATAGTTATAAAAGAAGAAGTGGAGAGAAATGGAGGTGAAGGGAATGTATTTATATGTTGTTTTGAAAGAGGCGTGTGTTATTCATCAATTTTGTCTGCGGTTGAACTCTTCAGCCTCAGTTTTTTTACTGTTTGATTATGGAAAAATTAAGATAACATGTTGACCACTTGCAAAAGATTATATTATAGTTAAAATGTGATGAAAATACCAGTTTAAATAGCCGAGTGCATGGAGAATTTTTATTGGTTCTGTGGCTGCTTCTATCTGCATGTGCATGTGGCAATTAATTACTACAATTTGATGAAAATTGTTCACATTTTGATAACCACAGGCCATTATAGGTTGTTTTTTTTTCAAACTTTTTTTGTGTGTATAAAAGCTAGTTAGGGACATTTCTCACCTTTTATGATTACAATCTAAAAATTATTGACATACCAAGAATAGAGGATTTGAGTGATCCAACAAAAAATTAAGAATTTGTATTAAGGACATATTCTTTCACAGCTTCTACTCTTTATTTTGCCTTTGTAAAAGCTGAAAGGATTGGTTGATTAAATGCAAAGAAAAAGCACAAACTATTCAAAAATAGAAATAGAACAAAATGAAAATTCTTAGATGGAAAAGATAACATCTTTATCAGAAAAGAACAACAAAAGAAGAAAGAAAGGAATTATGTAGAATTGCCTCAAGTCTCTCATTGTCAAGAAGCTATCTTTTTACTTTTTCTTCAACAAAATTATCCAAAAAAGACGTTCTTCTCATGAGTGAAAGAAAGGGTTGAATAATTTGCACAAGGATGACTATACACGTTTTAAAAATTGTTATGTGTACATAAACTTTTGAGAAAAAAAAAACATTTGAGTATTTAAAAAAAAATTAAGATACAAATTGTATTATTTGTTCTAAAAAATAAAAGACCACATGTAATATAATTCTAAACAAATACTCGGAAAAACTTTTTGTTAATCTCACTCTTTATTTCTCTATTTTCTCCATCCAAATGTTGAAAGACTCATTTTTTATCAAATTTCTTAGCACTTACTTCTTTACTTCTGTAAAAAAAATAGCAAGACAATACATTTCTAAAAAAATAGAAAAATAAATGCCCATGAGCAGAGTTTCTCTTTTTTTTATATATAATATTTCCCGCAACAATATCATTTCTATGAAAGTCTGAAACTCGATAATCTCATTAGAGTCATTTGGTTGCTTCATCAACACATAAATAATTCTACAAGAAACAACTTTGAGGCTGACGCCCAAGAAAACTCAAATGTCTCTGTTTTCTGGACATGAATAATTTTAAGATTGTTCGTTGTTGGCTGTCAGGGACGTTCATATTACAATCTACACTATTTCAGAAATATAACGCAACAATACAACTAACTAACATTAAATGGGCAAAATTCCAGATATTGGGAGTCAAGAACATCACTCCATATGGTTTGCATTCTTCAATTAAGGTGGTGGCATAGCAGGGTTACTGGGGAGGTGGTGGCGGGGGCATAGACTGAGGGTATGGCATAGGCCGTCCACCTTGATGCTGAGGTGGTGGTGGTGGACGCCAAACAGGTGGTGGCTGACTTCCCATTACTGCTGGTGGTGGAAGAGGCCTGGGAGGAGCTTGTGGAGGTGGTGGCATCTGCTGCATACCAGGGTGCGGAGGCCTGAACTGCTGAACTTGAGGTGGAGGTGGCATTGCAGGTGGTAAGATTGTTTGACCAGGCTGTTGCTGATGCCAGGTTGGTTGCCCAGGTACCGGCATAGGCTGGAATGCAGCAGCTTGAGGGGGTGGTGGACGAAGGGCAGGTATAGAACCAGGAGCGACCCCATTAGCAAAGGGGCGGGGAGGCACTGGAGCAACCCCATTGGCCTGAGGAACACTGGGAAGTGTTGGAGGTCCACTGGCAAATAAAGTATGAGGTCTGCTTTTCTGTGTAGTTGGATTACTTGCAGCCAAAACTCTTTCTGTACCACAGAAGAAATATTAACAGATACTCAGATGGTACAAAAAGGAACAATAGACATGAATTAATCCAAAAAAAATAGATAGAAGCAGTAGCAAGAAAGGGCCTTACCTGCGGGGGTACCGTGTCGTTCACCCTTAGTGTCTTTCTTATAAGCATATGAGACTGTAATTTGACGATTGCAAAGATATTGTCCATTCATCGCCTATGAAATAGACCAATATTAATTATCAGTGGAGTGGAAATGCTTACAGTGCTTTCTATATTCTATTGTTACGAGTGTTTTGGATACCCAGACAACAAAATTGAAATTTTATACTATTGATAACAAAGAAACTGAGAAAACATATGATAAGTTCCGTGTGTTTAGACCACAACAGAGCTACTCAATTTATAGAGAAAACATAATTACAGAATATTTAGTTACTCTACTTTAGGCTAATAACATGAGCATAAAATCAATCAAATTGATTCAAATGCCAACAGCTAGTCTATCTACAAGATTTTAACACTCCCCCTATGTTGGAGCATAAAGGAGATATACACCAAGGTTATCACATGTGTAGTTAATTCAAGGACCCCTTAGTGACTTTCTTTGTGTCAGAGTAATAATCAACTTCAATATGATTGTTACAAATGTCTCCAACACAAGACCCCTTAATATTTCTATGAACATTAATAAAATGACAATCATTTTTTATATGTTTCACCTTTTCAAATAATATTTTTAACACACCCCTTAGAACTAGAACATGTGTATCATATAACTCAAGCTTGCTACAAATGTTATCAACACAAGACCTCTATAAATACTTAATAAACATGTCAGCCAGCTAGAGCTGACAAAATTAAATGACAACGTTTCACACCGATTTGGTGTAGGTGTGTGAAGATGGCATGGCAGCAGTTGACCGTAAGTCATGCACGCAGTGGTTGCCAAAAGGACAGCTCCAATCAAAGGAGTGCGTTAGATGTCAGAAGACGTAGCAGCAGCTAAAAAGAAAAAGAAATGTTCAACGTCTGCTATATAGCAAAAACTGCTCGAGAGCACAGCATTTGCCAAAGAGGTTGGATGTACTCTATCTCCCTAATTTATAACTTTGGTTGAATTTTTCATCCTAATGTATTAAATTATGTTAGTATCTATTTTAACATTATGATAACTTTCACCCCTTCCATCTAATTTGACCTTAAAAGTTAACAAAACAAAATAAGCACGCTTCCTACTAGCTTCACTTTTTAGAAGGCGGGCATTACAGGTTTTGAATATCAATACTTCTGGTCATATTTGGCAAAAAATCAGAAGGCCCTATCGGCTTCGCATGTGGGATACAAAGGGTTTGTGCTTCTGGTCACGACAATACTGTCCAAAAGTAAAAAAGAATATATTGTGTAATACAAAGGTCAAAACAAAATTATCCAACTTCTACTTTCTTGATGGATGCCTAGGAGGCATTGTATGTGTTGTAGGATCTCTCAAACATGTGTAGAAGCATAGAAAATCAAAATAACATGAAGATTATCATAGAAGAACATGAAAACCGAAATTTTCCCAAATGTTAGGGTTCCAATCAGTGCAAAATCTTTAAAAATTGAAAAGAAATCAATTCAACCGATTAAAATCAAGAACACATGCACAGGAAGGCATAGAATGAATTAAATTTGAATTTAATCGGTACAAATGGCTAGAATTGATCCATATAGGTGCAGCACATGAAGAACAAAACAAGAACATGAAAAAAAAAACATGGAAGAGAGAAAGAGATGAAGAACACGCCACTTTTCAAGAGAAAAGATAAGTGCAAAAGACAATCACTACTTGAATTTAGGAAAACTCAAGATAAGATTCAAAGAAAATGAGGAATACCTCTTGAACTTCAAAGAAAATTGCTCTTGCAATGTATTCAAGCTTCAAAGTTATGTTACAAATGAGACTTACACCCTTATATAGAGGGGAAAACGAAAATGCATGCACATGGGTGGAAGGTGAATGGTTTAGGCCATGTTTGGAGATGCTCCCTAGCTTCCCAAACAAGGCCCTTCCCACTAAATGCTATCCTTATGTCCAAACACCCCTCCTCTTATGTTTATTTGTCACAAAGTCATAAAAGAGACTAAACTATTTTTATTTTCAAGGAATTTACAAGAATTATTTATATTTCTAATCTCTTCTTCCAATTTCTTGTACATTCCTCTAGTTTTTCTTCCTTCCTTTTTTTTAAATATTTTTGTAAGCTTTTCTCTTTCCAATTCTTCTTTGGCTCTTCTTGTAACAACTCTTCCTTGTGATGAACTAGGTTCTTCATGATTTGGGATCATATCATTTCTTTAATGTCTTCCTAGTGTCGGGACTGTTCCCTATTTCAGTCTCAAGATGCAGAAGAAAAATGTCCGTCGCTTTTCTCAATGTTATTATTCTCTCTTCTGCCGGAAGAAACTACACTATTTTTTATTTTATTTTGGTGAGTTTGAGTTAGAGAAGACTATATTAGAACACTACCATTGATGCAATGATGCCAGCCAATCATTAAGCATTGTTACGGAAGTCAGACATAACTATAAGAACCTTGAATTTGATGGATTCAGTATGTATATCACTATCTTTTTGTTTCCATTTGTATATGAAAAGTAAAAACAATTGTAAATATTTCATTTTAGGTATTTCTGATTTCCTATACTACCTCCCATGAGATAAGAGAGACAGATCTCTCTAGGCAAGTCAAGCACTAGAAAAGGAAACCCTCCCAACACTTTTTTTCTCTATATATGATACAAGGAACAAATCCATGACCACATAAGGAATTTGACTACCTTCCGCTTAGAGAAACATAAGTTGGTCAATGTGTATAAGATTTGATAAATATTGACAACCCCTTATCCATATATATTCTATTAGCACTCGAGTGCTATATATTTTGGCTAGTTCCAACTAATGATATACATGTAAAGAATAAGTATAAAAAAAGAATGAAAGGTTGGCTTGCTATATTCATACAATTGACTAGAATAGTATATTGAAACATACCTCAATGGCAGAATCAGATGCCTCAAATGAATCATAGCTGATGAAGCCAAAACCACGGGAATTTCCTGTCTCAGGATCTCTCATGATCTGCAGCATAAAAGCCTTGCATATCAGATCATATACATAATTTTGAGTAAATTGAATCCCTTCATGTATTAAGGGTTGAGAGGGCAAAAGGAGTAAAATTTGCTTTGCAGTATATGCTTTGCAATATGAGAATAAAACCACAGCCATTTACGCATATGCAGACACACACAAATGGGACAGTTATCAGATAAAGAGTTGTTGAGAAAGACATTAACTCCGGGACATTTAAGGATGAAATCAGAAAAAGAAATCCGTCAATCACTTTGCCAAGTATGAATTATTTAATTCGTCAAATAAAGTGCTTATACACTCATTGCACGGATCTGTCCATGCATAGTTGTTAAATTGGAATTTTATCATGAACCAGAAGGTCTATTTTCCAGATTGTGAATTGTAAGCTTCGTGAATAATTAAAAACGCCATAGAAGAATTTTAACATACAGACAGATTAAAAACATTGATGTATTGGTTTTTAGAAGTCAAATAGCTCACTCAGTGTTAATAACATTGATATAACCATGACATTCCACCATGGCAGCCATGGTGCAACCATTTAATAACATTGCTCACTATATAGTTCACAAACTGAAAAAAAATTTGAAAAATGGGAAATACGTGAGTGCCCTAAAACTGGAATAACTAATTACTCAAAAACTAAACTTCAAAATATATCCTAGTCACCAAACCACAAGAAACCAAATCACATGTTTTCATTTGTCAATAGTCTGACTTAAATTATAGGAGGGAAAGATTTCATTGATCTCCTCAAATTTTGTAAACAAATTGCAAAAAAAAAAAATCCTAAAATTGCCCTTTATTTTATCTGACCGAACCACTCTTTTGGGATCAACCCAACTGTCTAAGAATTGCATAATGTAGCTCATATTGCCGATTCATCCAATAGAGAAGTGATTTATACCATTCAAGTTGAAGGCAAAATATGAATCTGCATGCAACATTTTGAGTTGATTTCTTGAGAGAAATCATTTTGAGTTACGATACAAAATGTATGTTTCACAGGATTCTTACTACCATGGTCCAATGCGTTTAGGTAGACAATAATTATAAAGCTATGCCCTGTGAGGATACACTGGGACAGCAAGTTTATTTGTCATTCCACAAACAATCTGGGCATATACTGCCAACAAATGTGGAAATGCAGAAGTGTTTAAAGAACAAAAGACTATAAACAGGTGATTATTTTTAATAGTCACTGTCTTGATACTAAACATTTTTAAACAAAACAAAATGGTAAATGCTAATAATGAGAAATAAGAAAACAGAAGAACGTGAAAAGTATTAGAAACTACTACTAGCTGGACATGACGGAATTAGATCTAAAGATAGATATTCGAAGAGCAAAACCTTCGGATTAGTAACAATAACTCCAAATGCACTGAAAGTATCATACAAGAGCTTCTCGTCTACATCCTGCAGCAACATTAGGAACACTCAAGTTAAAGTCTTGAATTCAATGCATACGTGCATGAGCATTTACACACTTGCAAAATTTGGTGACTTACAGGATCAAGATTTCCAATGAAAAGGTTTGCACCAACATCCAAGCTCTTTTTATCTTGGGATGCCTGGAACCAAAATATTTGTAAATCAATCAAGTAGCATAAAAACTAAATATTCTTTAATCAAGTGGCATGACATCAGGACAGAAATATAGCAGGACTTGAACAAAGCAAAGCAAAGTTTGTACAAACAAAATACAGCTAAGAAATGGTAAATGCTATCTAGGAGTACCTAAAAAATAGGAGAGATTCAACTATAAGAATGATATCTACGAGTTGCATACAATAAGGGTTGAAATAAAAGATGAATAACTAAATTTTACTTAAAATTAGTACTTAGCACACGACATTCTCTCATTCCTTAGGTGGAACAAGCATGCGCAGTTCAAGAAAATAAAAACAGAAAGAATGTCCATTTCAAGACTACAAGCCTAGAGTCTTGAGCAACAAGAGAAATAGTAGTCGATGAAACTCACAGCAATCATGAATCAATTAATGATGGCTTCGTTTCATTAGTTATCTTCATTAATAATTTCGATCACACATGCCAAACACATTACAATGGAATAAAATACAACTTACATTCAAAAGGGAACCAAACACAATAAAACAAACAGGAGAGTTCCTACACTAGCATTCCCATGCTTAAACACCACATACAACCAAATGAGAGCAAAAGTGACTGTATAAGCTTCAAGCAAATACCTTATTCACACGGATCGGTTTCCCATAAAGCTTGATCATGTTAAGAACCTTGATGGCCTGCAAATAGAAGAAAAGAGGTAGCAAATAGCCAAAAATTAGCAAAAAGAAGTTAGTCAGGTTTGGAGAAGCGAATTCCAAATGATACAATACTTACATAGTCAGCATCTTCTTCACTCCGGAATTCAACAAACCCATAACCCTGATGTTGGTTGGTCACTCTGTCCTTCGGGACATAGACATTAACTGAAACAAACGAAGGAAAAGTGAGTACGTTCAAACCTAAAACTGAGAAAATGAACAAATCAGATCATGTATATCTGGTGAATAAACAATGACAATATAACATACCCACTGGGCCCGCCTGAACGAACAACTCCCACAACAACTCCTCGCTTATCTAGAGCACAAAGAGAAAAAGTATAAGCCCTAGAAGAAGCTGTAATTGGTTAAGTGTGTGAGGAAAGTGGAGAAAGAGAAGGTTAGTTACCTGAGGGTCGAGATTGCCGACATAAGCAGTGGCGTCTTGATTCCTCTCAGCGGCATGTTGGCCGAGCAAATTGGCTCCCACACCAGGCGCAATTCGAGTCGTCATGGAATCGAACAACCCTTGATTCTGTCTGGACGGATAATAGTTACCACAAGACGAATGAATATGAAGGGTTCAAGTGAAGTAAATGAATGTCAATTTATAGAACAGGTTATGTGCAAACAGTTACAGTTACAGGCGGCCACAGTCAGAGTTACAACCAAACAAACCTTGAGAAGAATGAGTGCAGAGGGCAGAGGAAGAAGAGCGAAAACCCAACTGTGAGAAGGCTCAACTCTGAAGCCAATGACCCGCGAAGCTTATTAGGGACACCTCTGTAGTATTTGTTTTCAACTTTTTTTTTTCCCTTTCAAATACTATTTATCAGATTATTTTGTCTGATTGAACTTTAAATTTAGCATATTTATTTAATGTATAGTTAAAGGAAATATAATTATTTAAAGTACCAGAGTAAAAGAAGAAAAAAATTAGATTAAAATTGTTGTAAAAGAAAAAATAAAATGACGAAACAGGAATTAAAGAGAGAGCATAATTACAATTTTTCTTCTTTTATATTACTTTATATTGATTTATGTGTACATAAGGAACAAATAGTTTGATGTTTAAAAGTATTAAGTATGGTTTACTAAATATTGTAAAGGGTGGAAATGAGTACGAACTGATTGCAACAAATGCATAATAATGAATTATATATTCTAATGTAAACAAAATTACAATATGTAAAATATCATTTTAAAAAATTGTTTTACTTATTTAATATGCACATGTGAATATGCATAAAAAAATTAAATTTGCATAGATATAATTAAATAAAAAGGTACTTAGTGATAGTGTAAAATAATTTTATAGAATAATAATAATCTATCATAAATAATTATATACGGTAGATTTGACGACTAATATAATAGTTTTCTTTTCTTTACAGGATTTATATAATTATTTAAAAATCATATTGATTTACAGTATAATTTTAGACGTATGATAAATTCCTGTTAAATTACAAACTGAAAATATTTTATTAAATAAGTCATACTTTTTTTACTCAATAAGTCATGAAAATAATAATTAGAAATAAAAAAAAGAGTCCATTCTTAAAACATTAGAATTATATGAAAATTAAATCAACGCCTATGTTACATCATATACTCCATAGATTTAAATGCAAATCTGTAAATTTATAGAAAGATATATTGGATATATGTAAATCATTTTATTTCGTCCAGTCAAAGAATTGAGAGGTTATCAATATCTATGAGAATGTTTAGCATAACCAAAATCTAAGGTTTTTCCAATCCTTAAAAGTTAACCATGATTTTCACACTTAATTAAATTTTAAGAATAATACTTTCAGGAGACAATTTTAAGAATACTTTTAAACATGTTTATAAAAATGTTTTAACTTTCTTGAAAAAATATTTCTTGCTTTAAAAGTATGACATTATATTATTCTTAAATCAATTAAATGTGATTAATAAGTGACGATGTTATCGTTTGAGACAAACAATCATGGTGAACTAAATAAATGAGTGCTTAGTTAGAAAAATTATTTCCCACAATCATAATAGTCTAACTTTCAGCGAGACTGAAAATCAGCTAAAACTCAATTTATAGCATAGGATTGTTCAGAAATTTTCAGAAATGTTCAGAAAATTTAAAAGAAAATACAGAATCAAACAACAATAGAATTGTTCAGAAATGTATAACCATAGTCTGACTCTAAAATAAAAAAACCACTAAATCACAAGATTCCACTAAATGTATCGTTTTGGTGCCAAAATTGATGAGCTGAGCATAGTAAATCACAAGTCTTTATGCCTTCAATCGACCATAAAACTTCTGTTTCTCTTGAGTGGTCTGGAAGCGACCATGTCCAAACTTGGAAGAAGTGTCAATGAACTTGAGTTTGATCTCTTCAAGAGCCACACGAGATGTCTGCTTCAGAAGGGACTGGCGAAGAGTGAGAACCCTCTTCTTGGGTCCAACACAGCATCCCTTCACCATTATGTAATCATCCTTCACCACACCATAATGAGGGAATCCACCCATTGGAGTAATATCCTTCTCAGTCCTGTCATTATCATTAAAGTTAACGAACTCATAACGCAATCAAGCATTTCACCATCTTAAACAATACGAACAGTTGTTAAATCAACTGTTTTGATGGGATCTCTGCATTCAACAAAAACACAAAAACCAAAATTGACAATGAGTTAGTTCTACTGTACCTGTCAAATTCAGTGATGGCAGTGTGTGACTCTTGACCAGTCTTGGCAACTTTGTAGATCTTTTTATTCAATTCAGTTCGATGATGATAACCATTCTGACCTGCCCTGGCAACAGTGAAAGAAACACGAGCAGGGTGCCAGGCACCAATGCAAGCAACCTTCCTTAGACCTCTGTGAGTCTTGCGAGGGAGTCGAGTAACACCCCAACGAGTCACAACACCTTCATAACCCTTACCCTTAGTTACACCAATCACATCAATCATCTCATCTTTTTGAAAAACAGCATCCACTGGGATTTGCTTCTCAAAGAAGCTGTATGAGTAGTCCACCTTCTGTGCTACTGTTCCACCGTTGACTTGGATCTCCATCAAATGTGCTTTCTTCTGTTTCAAACCCCTCAACTTCCTTATCTACAATAAAAAAAACAAAAAACCATTACATTTCAATAATAATCAGAGTAGCTAGTAAATCTGTTGACAACAATACCCTCCAACATTAGTATTAGCATAAAAAAAATAACTTCAGTCAGACAGAACTTTTAAAGAAAACTTAAACACCAAAATAAAACACTTCCTTTACCTGAGTATGAGCCAAAACTCGAATGACAGTTGAATACTTCTTCAATTTCTCAAGCTGAGACTCAATATCTTTCTTTCCTTCCTCTGTTTCATACTTTTTTGTATATTTGGTAAAAGCCTTCTTTTTAGATTTGCACCAATTCTTGTAAAATCGTCGCTTGACTTCTTCACTTAAATGTTGCGCCCAAACGGTATTTAATGTACGAAGACCACGAGGTGTCTTCACATATCCCACAACTCCAACAACAACCAATGGAGGAGTTTCAATGATAGTAACAGCTTCACACGTCTCTTTCTTATGAAGTTCTACAAACAGCAAATAATGTCAGCAGAAATACAAGGCATCATACTAGCTAGAAAATAAAACCCGAGAAATATCCAAGAACAAAATCAGGAATACAAATTGCATATCTTATAAAAAGGCATCCAAAGCAATTATTTAGTTGATCATTGAATATAAAACCTATATTAGACCTAGAGAAAAAAACTAAGAAAGAACCATTAGAGATTGGTCTGTTTAACTTAGTTCATAACATACAAAAAACTAAAATCTAGGCACCTCCCAATTAATTGCTAACCATATTCATGAAGAAGCTTAAAAAGTGACAAGAAAAATCTATAATCTCCAATACGGTATGAGTAATATAAAGCATCACAACAAATGAGATTTGCATGCAAAAAAGCATACTACACTATATGCGTAAGTATAAATAACAGAATTAGGGTTAAGTCTGATCACCAAGACTTTAACCACCATATCTGTAAATCCTACATTTCTAATACCATAGTCAAACAATTCAACGCAAGAGCAGTTTTCCCTTCCCACTTTCATGAAATAGACAAAAAATCATGCTTACTTGATCCAGGTTTCTCAACCTCTCTGACAATGTGAGTCATTCCAGCCTTGTAACCCACAAAGGCAGTCAACCTGCATGGTTGATTAGGATTGTCCTTTGGGAAAGCCTTCACTGCAGTAGCAAAAAACAAGCCATGTCACAAGAATTATCTATATCATACTGACAAGCTAATTTCATAAGTTCAGGTGTTACATACAGCACCATTTCATCAGCTAGAACATATACAAAAACTTACCTTAAACAACATATTCTAGAGAGATGGTGTACCATCTTCAATTAAATAATAATACTAAATTTTAAAAATTAAACACTCAACAACAAATATAAATAATGTTCGAATTATCAAATTTGTACTTTGATCATTTTAAACATCCGCACTCCCAAACCTTAGCAAACACGTACGAATTGCAAAGGAATATTACAAAACGCAATAAGTTAAAGTACTTATACAATGTCTGGATTTCCATTGTGAAATCTTGATTTAAGGTATCTGTTCCCATTACATATCTTGATTTAAGGTAAACTCCGATCAGAGATATATTGTTTCAAGGTAAACCCCCGTTAGAGATATTTTGATTTATGCTAAATTTCACCTATTAGGTTTTCACGTCAATTCCACAACTAGATTGAGTTCAAATAAAAACAAACATTTAAATTGGATGAAAATAATAATACAAGTTTTGATTACCAACTATTTTACAATAAAAGAATCCACATAAATAACTATTTCAAAATCAATTTCACCACCAAAACATTTCAAAATAAACATTGTAAACGCTCAACAAAATATTCAAACACCTGACCAAAATCATCAAAACAACTTCAATAGTATACGACAAAGACTTCAGTATTTGCCACGCTACAAAATTCAACAAGTTAAATAAAAAACGTCCACGTGCAACACACAAATCAGAGTATCACCAAATCTCCATAGCGATGAAGAAATGCTTCCAAACCAAAGGCCTATGGCAAAATGCATGCCAATTCTCGAGCTCGTTAGTTTTCCATCCCAAAACCTTTGACAGGATTTTGGCAAGAAGAGCCGTTTCTGAGACTCCAGCCTTGATTAATCACTTTTTTAGGGAAGCAATTTCTTTCATTCACCACAAGGAAATGGCAATAAACAGTTTATACGAGCATAAAATAGTTTTTAAAAAACTCCTTTAAAACGAAGACATTAGCTTCAAATACTTGTAGTTAATCCAGATCTGAAAAATTCCTTTGCAACATCAATTAAATCTCACAGTGAAGAACAGTAAAAAACAAAAAATAAATAAACAAAAAAAATCAGCACGTCACCCTTTCCACGATGGCGAGAAGCTCGCTTCCTTGGGAGAAAGCCAAGAGAACCGTGCCTCGGGTGCTCGAACTTCCGGTGCGACATCGTTTCCAAACTCAACTGTTAATTAACTAAAAACATACGCACTAATCAACGAAAACAAACAAAACATAGAAAGAAAAAACCTACAAGATCCAATGTAGGCGAATGAATAACAGAAAATGGTTGTTAACATACCTGTGCCGCTGCAGCGTGAGACAGAGAGAAAGAGAAGGATTGATGAATGAGGGTAACGCGAACACTCTTCTTTATATATATATAAACCTGAAGCGCCGCACTGCCACATTCAACCCTAAATAACTGGACTTCGGATCCCAAAACAGTGCTTTGCACCATTGGGCTCTCCCTCGAATGGCCCAAAACCTATTCGGCTCTCCCACTAAACGACTTTTTGGAATTATTACATTAATATATAGATGTTTTGCAGGTTGACACTTTCATATTTTAGACTAAAATATTATTTAATTATGGTTAATGATGGAATTTTGTGGTTTATTTTATTTAAGATTTCATATTTAATTTTGCATGGTATTTTTCACTAATTCAATTAAGTTCTCACTTCCATTAACTTCCACTAAACTCTAAATCTTAAAAACATTATTTACTCATAATTTATATAAACTTTAATTTTTTTTAATTATTTATTTACATAACAACAATTTATTAAATTAATCAAATAATATGTAATTAATAAAAATAAAAAAATTACAAAATTTGTTCGTATATTAAATTGTATTAACAAAAATAAAAAAAAGTCCAAAATTTTTCAAAATATACAAATTTTATATAAATATGTTAATGATATATGAATTTTTCTCAAATATCCAACTTTAACTACATGATTATAAGTATCTTTCATATTAATTGAAATATATTAACATGCTTTAATAAATGTGGAACGAAAATAAATTGCATGATTTGTTAACACATATATTTTATTTCATTAAATTATTATTTCAACTCTTGTCAAATTAATTATTATTTGCAATTTTTTTCAATCATTTAACTACTACAATGTTATTGGTAAAATGTATATTAACCAATAATTTTACAAAATATTTAATTAAAAATAAAGTAGAATCAATTTAAATGCATTAAATGATATTAGAGTAAGAAAAAGTGAGAAAATTATTTAATTATAAATTAAAATATTTTTAAATTGTTAAAATGTAAAGTGTATATAAAAAAATTATAGAAATACAAGTACTTGTAAGAATTAGTTCTAGAAATGTATTAAAGACATTTTCATTCCAAAGATTATAATATAATTTTAATTTACTTATCATAATATATTATTTTTAAGATTTCACATATTTTTAAATGCAAAAATTTTAACTAATATTTTTTTATTCTTTAATTTATTAAATTTTATAATTACATTTAATATAAACAAGTAATATTTATTGTAAGTGATATTTAAGACTTTAGAAGTCAACATATTTCCAAATAACAATGTTATAAAACACAATCTGAATTAATTAATAAAATATTAATAAATCTATTGAACCGCACGGATAAGTTATAAGTTAATTAAATAAAATATTAATAAATTTATTGAACTTACCAAATATACTAAAGATCTTGAATGTTTCTATATTAATTTTGGTGTTTAGTTCTTTTTAATTATTAGAAACTATCAACGTCTTAACAATTAATAAATATTTATATTTTAAGAAATATGCTTTAATGTGTAACACATTTTATCTTTATTATTAATTAATAGAAAATAAAATATTGTTATTGAAATAATGTTTAAGTAAATAGTTGATATGAAGTAAATATAATTAGCCGTTGAGTTTAATTTGTAACTACAACAGTTTCATAAAAAAAATACAATTAAAAATAACCATTTCTATTTTTCTTCTAGTGATCACTCCATTATATTATCCAATTATAATTTTTTTTATTAAAGATGCCTAATTTATATATTAAGTCTACTTAATTTAAATAAAGAACTTGCTTTAATTAATAAAGATTTAAGATGATAATATTACTTGAATCTATCCTTAGAAATTAATCCCTTTTAACTAATTATTTTAGATTCAAAATTGCCTTCTCAATTGTATTTTTAAGTTGAGATTCATGCATTGATGAGATCATAAAGATAATTAAATTGAAAAAATACATATATATAAATTATTAATCAAAAGAACATATAAAAAATGAGTATTTAAAACTAACTCTAGTTATCCAATTACTTCCTTTCTACAAAAACATAAAAAACCTATTTTTACAACAAAATCATAAATACATATTTTAACAACTACTTCATGTATAAATAACATAAAACTAAACTACATTTTTACATCACTACATAAACTTAGCACATATATGAAGACAACATATTAATCTAATGGACATTTTTCAGATTTGGCAAGATAATAAGTCTTACCTATCTTTTATGATGCAAAATTAATACCCATTTAAACATTTTTTCAAAAAAAAATCGAGAAAAATAATAAAATGTTTTTTATATTAATTAAAATTATGCATGAGTTGAAAATAAGTTTCCAAGAAATTAATAAAAATTATGTTATACTTTCTTTATATTTTTTATGGTAAATGATCAAATAAGTAAATATTATCACTTTTAATATTTTGAAATTAAACACTAATTTATCAATATAGATAGGTGGTAGTTTTTTTTATTTAACTTTTTAGTAAGAAAAGTATGCATATAATTGTGACATCAAAAGTGAAACCATAATTGTGTCTGCAAAATCAATTGAATATCATGGTGTAATGTTCTCAAATATACATAACAAAAAGTTCCTACATAGCCCAATACAATTAACTTCAACTATTATTTTATTATCATGTTGAAATTGTTGACCCTTTTCATTTTCAACATGTTGCATGTGTGTGTTCACCACAGCCTGAAAAAGAGACCAAAATCAATATTCAAAACTTAATGTGCAGAACAAGAGATAAAGAGGGTTAAAAAAATCTGCAAAATTGGTGCTTGAAAACAACAGTGAAAGAAAGATACCCATGTCCTGCAATCATCCAAGTAACAAACTGTGGAAAAGTGAACTTGAAAAGGGCTTGAGCCACATGAATGCCAGGGTGCTTGATCTGCATATTTGTTACATTCTTCTGAAGATCAAAAGGTCAACATTTTTGTTTTGGTGAGTACATAGAATTCAAGATTTCACACATAGCTTTCACAAAATACATAATCTCATGAATCTTAAATTTTGTCTGTGTTTCTTTTTCGAAATATTATGTTGTGTCAGTGTGTATAGTGTTAGAAAAAGGGTCAATGTTAGAAGGTGAAATGATAAAACCAGTTCCAAATTGTTCTCTATTATATCCTTTTACATTCATTTAAGAAAATTATCAAACATGTTGGAGTAAAAAAAATTGTCTTGTGAGGACAATTGGCTTCATAAGTCACTATGAGCTTTGATGTAAATGCTTCCTATATGAACTATCAAGGTGAAACTTTGATTCTATTTGGAGAACAACATTGAAAGAACATAATAAGAAACTGCATCCAAGTTTTGTCTCAGTTTAATTCTCTGCATGAATGAAGATGGAGAGAGCACATACTGATAGGGGCCAAAATTTCAACTCAATATAAGGTTGATAGTTGACTAGCATTTTTGATGCCATTCTGCTAGCTGTGTGTAACACCCTCACGCGTGGAATTCTTTTCTTTTCATATCTAACAAAAGATGAAGTCACAAAAGTTCAATGAAATTATCAGCATATCAGTTTCAGGGCCATGAATTAAGGTGACATACCTTAGAGAAATCAAAGAAAAGACAAAGATGATACCTTCTAAGGGCAGAGATAACTTCAGACTCGTCAGGACCATGTTTAGCAATCTTGTCAAGCTCGAGTGTCAATTGGTAACAATCCTGAAAATGTATTGCAACGAAAGAAGGGAAATTAAGAACAGAAACCAATATACATTACATAACTTTGATTCCTTGCTTTATTCCTGAAGAGTTTAGCTACTTAGGTATGACTACAGTTTTATAGAGAAATGTAACTGAAAATAAGACACATTAATAAAAATAAATAAAGATTCTAGTCATAACTTAATACTTATCCATGAAACACTATATATGTTAATGATGCCAGAATTGTATATTCTCAAGGAAAAACATTTAATTTTGGAAGATGAATATTACAGATGACCAACCTCTATCGCCATACAACCCCCTTGACCAAGATTTGGTTGCATTGGATGAGCTGCATCACCTAACAAAGTCACTCTGCCGATTCCCCAAGTGTTGATCATGTCTCTGTCATATATATCCCTCTGCAGAATCATATTTTCAGGTGTTTCTGATATGAGTGCAATCACTTCATCGCACCAATTACCAAAGAGATCCAAAAGCCTCTTCTGCTTACCTGCTGAAACTTGGACAAATGAATTTGTTTCAAATTTTCAATTACCATAGCAATTGGTACACACAACACAGAGTAAACACACCTTCTGGGAAAGGGTCATTTGAAGGGGGTTCCCCGTGGAAAGCATACCATTGCATCTTTCCGTGGCCAACATCTGAAGCAACAAAGTACTGGTTCATGCCCAAGAAAACCCGATACCTTCAAGTAATCACTAAATCAGAAACTTTAAACTGCAGAATAGCTTATTAACATGGTGCGTTGGCTATAAATCATGATCATCTGATAAAGACAGATGAAGATAAGATCGTTTGGTGAAGACAGACGAAGACGTGACCATATGATAAAGAACACATAAGACCATTTGTAGTAGACTGATTAGACTGCTTTGTCTTAAGGGTCTTCACACTTTTATGTTAATCTTCTCTTAGTTTTATATATAGAAATCATGCATGACTCTTAGGAATACAAGTGATATACATTATATTTCGGGACATTCTCTGTATATAGAACCTTCTGTGTATTACGCTTGTCTTCTTTTATTCTTGTTATCGTGTTTTCTTGTGATTGTTGAGCAAACCCAACAAACATTGTCTTAACATGTTATTTGGGAATGAAGTACCTACCCAATTGTATCAATATATGGTGGCACATAACTTGTTAATCCACTATAGCATGTGAAACCTGAGTAATTTGCTTCTTGGCGCCCAAAGAGTTTCGAACGAACCTAAGGAAAAAAAAACAGAATAAATTGAATGGAAAAAGCAAGAAAAACAAGGAACTAACTTTTGAAAATAAAACTGGAAGGGAAGGGTGGTATATTTTACTTCTGACCATATTCCATCTGCTCCTATTAAAATATCACCATCATGTTGTTCTCCATTTTCAAGGATCACTCTAACCTGATGTGAATGAAAAAATCACTAAAAATCAGAAAAGCACTAACATATGTCTTAAGCTATAAGGACTTAGTTGTTCAGAGAAACTCAAACCTTGCTAGGTTCCTGAATAAAATCCACAACTTTACATTTGTTTCTAAGTATGTTTGAGCCAACTGCATTGACTAATATATCTTGCAGTGTCATCCTACATATGACAAGGGTAAGAGGAAGCCTTTTCCTTGAAGCAGGAGTCAAAAGATCAAACACGCTGAACCTAAAGTAGAAAAAAAAAAAAAGAGAGTGAGAATAAAACACAATTTGTATAGCAAACACCAAAAACCTTCTGAGATAATAATGAGCAATTTCAACTACAAGCCTTCAGAAGGCTCACTTAACAAAATAACCGACAAGTACAGTAGTTTCTTTCAATCATATTCAAGCACATACTGATTAGAATGAAAAATGCTAGTACCACAATCTTTTGAATACAAGTTTTATTGTTGACAAAACTTATTGGAAACCAAAAGATTTTGTGGATTTCACTTCTTATGTAATGAGTATCTCTCCTGATTTTGTAGTTTCCAATAAATTTTAACCAATAGTGGAGGGTGGTGTGCTTGAAGGAGTGTGTTAGAGAGTGTATTTCTAGCACTTCTCAATTTAAACAGTACATGATATAGGACAAAACTCAGACAGAGTTCTTGAGGAGCTTTTGGTATTATTCTCCTGTTAGAATTGGAGTTTCACATAGGTAATCAGAGTAATCTTTTAGTGCATGCATACCTTCATAACACCGATTGATAAGATGAAACTCCAATTTTAATTGAAGAACAATACAAACAACATTAAAAAAACAATATCTGAGTTTTGTCCTGTATCATATAGCATATACCATCTTGTCTTTTTGAAGTTTCATGGTGTGCTTCAAAGAAAGCCAATTAGAGACAAGAACATGATGAAACATAACAAAAAAATACCAGTCTCCAGATAGACCATCAGCAAGGCCATTAGTCCTATTGGCAGTGACACAGCCAGCCTCCATTATCTGGCATGCAACACTCTGATCGATGGCTTCCAACACAGCAAGGGCACTGCTCAAGAGTTGAATTGGGCCTCGGTGCCTACCTTCCCCTCTAACAGCACTCAAATCCTTCTCAAATACCTTCACTTCATGCCCTCTGTGCTTTGCAGCCAGAGCCAAAACAAGGCCACCAATGCCCCCACCAGCCACCAACACTCTCAGCTTCCTCTTCTCTTCCTCCAAATTGGGAAGAACCATCCCATTCCCACCTTCAACTCTAACTGAACACCTTCTCTTGTTGATCCTCTCATCGGGGTGTCCATATCTATATCTAATGGAACCCTGATATTGAACTTCAACCTGACTACTACTGCATGCACACAGGATATGCACAGAAGCCATTGATGAAGAAGGATTGGAAGAAGTCAACAAGAGATGGCTGTGAGTGGAATTTCTTATGACTTGGCTGACCAAAAGCAGTACCTTCTTCAGCTTCAACAAAGTACTCTATGAGCAGCCATAGTGCGCTTTGCCACTGCTCTTTTTAGAGCTCACATAAATTACCCCAAACTTCAACTGTTTTCCAATATAAATTAAATGGAATTTCTGTGAATCATAAACTATTTTCTTAAATAACTTCTAATAAAATCTTTTAAATACTTCTTTAACGTCACATATTAATACAATAAGTGTCTTTAAATTTATGATATTTCACAATAATTAGTGTTTTAGTAAATGCTTTAAACATATCTAATATTTAAATAAAATGATTTCTCTTTAAGAATAATTAATTGCTGACTTTTAAGTTAAAATAATCAATATAATGATATTAATTATCTCTTCTAATTTATTCAATATGATAATGTTTTAAGTTAAGAGTGAATAAGGAAATAAAGTATTTTGAAATCCAGCAGAATCTTGCAACAAAACTTCGTTCTCCTTGGATGTGATTAGTTTCACATAAAAAAGAACAACCTGTTCCTCGACGTTTCCTCCACTGTGTCTGGCTCCAATAACGAATTGAGGATTGACTCAGACATGTGACACCAAAATAGCAGCAACACAATTATTAAGAAAGAAACAAAAAATAGGTACCAGATAATTCTGTTTTTTTCTTTATCATTAGTACGACATTTTCTCATCTCTCCCACCAACTTCATACAGATTTTTTTATATAAGTATAAATTAGCTAAGCTTTCGTATGTTCTTTTCTTACATTGTTGAAATGACACGAATCTTTGTTGTCCAAGACTACGTCTTGAGACTGTTGTGCCAAACACGTAGTCTCAACTGCCAACACATATTTAACTTTACACAACACATATTTTTAGTTACCTACGAGTAGATTTTTGGTTTAATTTCTGTAAAAAAATTCGTTTACCATCTTAAAAAATTAATAGCTGTTTTTATTCTTAATTTTGTATGGTACTTACTAGTTCCTTATGTTAGAATAAAATATTGTATGACTATTTAAAGATACACCCATTAATATTATGAGACGATGTTGCTAGATAATTTTAAAAATTTATAACAATAAATAAATAATGGTTATATATCTTGAATGAATATTAGAGGTATAAAATAGTTACTTAAATTTTGCGGAAATGAAAATAAAAAAATATTTTATAATGACTAGAACAAAAAATTACTTATTTTATAAGGGATTTTAAATTTTTGAAGGAAATAATTGTTTTTTATAAAGAAATAAAATTAAAACACATTCATTTCAGAGAGGCAGAAAATATATTTAATTCATAAATAATTATATTGAATATGAAGATATTTGAGTGCTTTTCGTATTTAGGAGTTTTAGTGAAACACGTCGTGCCGAAGCATATATATAAATTTTATGGAAATACTTTATTTACACAAAAATAATAATACTTTAAAAAGAAATAACATGAAATAAAAGGTGAAATTACGAAGTTTGAATGCAATGATGAGAATGAGCATAGTACAGTATTTATAACATGTAGATGACTAGTATGACCTACTCCAAAGAAAAGTCATTAATTAGAAGCAAAGATGAAAAGTAAGATAAGAGGAGGTGAAAAACTTGAGAAGTGGAGACCAATTTGACACATCAAATACAAGAATTTATACACTACCACACATTAATGACTAGTGAGATAGAATTATACAAGTATCAGCTGGTCCTAGGTCAACTTTCAAACTCAAATAAATAATTATTACCAAACTACAATATTTGCCATCCTAGATAATGCCTAATCCACAAGAGCCATGCCTACAGCTATAAACTGTTAGAGGGTAATAATCTTTATGTCATAATACAAGAGTAATACACCCTTTTCCACAATTCTGCACCATATTGCCTCCCCTGCTCATTGTACAAAGTAACAAACAGCTCCTCTTCATCACTCTCGATCCATTGATTGAGCATGTGAGAAATGGTGGCCAGCCCCATCTGTATAACAATAACAACATCAACGTTGGTTTCATAAAACATAACTCATTCCTTAATTCATTACTCTGTTTAGTTTCAATAGCACAGAATGTGGTCAAATGCATTTTCATACTACGAAAAAGTGGATGCCTGTGTATCAGTACCGTAATTAACCAATAAAAACATGAGTAAACCAAAATGGCGGAAAAAATGGATGTAATCTGTCATACTTTAATCTCCACGCTACAACATATACTCGTATGGCTCATGGAAAGTACACAAGTTTGAAATGAAAATCATCAACTGATGTAGAACAATTGAAGGTGAAGTGAAATGTGCTTAAAAATCCAGCAATAATTTGAGCACTCCTATGTGAACCTACATTTCCACAGGCGTACCTATTTTTTTCATGTAGCACATAAATCCAATAGACATATGTTGACAAACTAGTGTCGTACTCGTCAACATTTCTAAGAGGTCAGACTAACCAGACTAAGCAAACATTCCATGTGATAATCAAATCAAATTGCATGCTCAGAAATTGTGGTATACTTGTACCTTCCAATTTATTAAGACCGGGCAATCAAATAGACCTATCGAATACCAAAATACTGTCCCCTCTATTTAATTTTAGACCGAGTAATTGATTGCAATGATTCATGATATTGCATCATGGCCTCTAGAAGCTACAGATGAGGCATCTCTCACCTTGCCATTACTGCATAAGCTCAAGTGTGTGTGTGTGTGCATGTTTATTAACATCTGTTGCAGCCACTACACCAGATGGCATAATCTATGGCCTTTGATAGGATAGGAGGGATAATTAGGAAAAGACAAAAATCAGAAGTATTGCAATGAGATACAGAAACTGAGATATACCACTTTCACCATCAGAAAGATCATTAAGTCTTGCAATTGCATCAATAAGAGCCTGTTCATGATCCTGCGTTACACGGAATATTGATCAGGTATATATACACACCAAATGCAAGAAATTCAAACAAGTCAATAACCTCAAGTACATGTAATAGCAGAGAAATATAATTGTCCCCTTACCTTCAATACCTTCTTTGCTTTCTCAATTTCAAGGGGATCAGGATGATTTGCACTGAATACCCTCTCCACCTGTGGAGTTCACCAGATATTTAATATATGGAATAAAAGATTGAAAACCAATAAATAACTCAATTGGGCAGTCATGTATTATTAGAATGTGATACAAAATACCTTATCTTGCATTAATTGTTCCATGTTAGTTCAGTATTAGAATTAAAAAAATGCCTCTTTGAAGTTATTCATAGAAAATAACTGATCGCAGTTATGTATTAGGGTATATTTGTAATTAGGTAGAAGGTTTTGCAGTTTGCATGTAGAGAATACCAAAATAGTCAAAATCGAGATTATGGTTGATATTCAAAAGGACTCACAAGATCCTAAATCATGGGATCGCAATACAAATTGTTGTAAATAGTAGTATGATTGAGCAATCAGAATCCTAAAGGGCTCAAGAGATAGTAAATTGTGGGATTGTAACATAGATAGTAAATTCCACTTCTGCATAATAGAAGTATACACACACAAGCAAATAACTTGAATAATTGAAAAAAGAAAGTCACAACTGTGAGTGAAGGAGATAAATGTGAAACAGTGAGTGGTATGGGTCCCCACAACTTCACTTCTGGAATGGTTGAGAAATTGGAACATCCACAACTGGTCAGGTTTTCCTTTGGAGAAAGAGATCGTTTGGCAAACAAGAAGGAAGGAGAAACATAAGATTCAATAATGTGAAACCAACGCATTAAGGAGATCAGCTTTTTATAGGGGTTGGGTTTTAGCCAAGAACCCATTGACCAAAGACTTTTGTTCAAAGGATCCCAAAAACACAGAATACAACTCAACACGAAACACACGGCAATTCGACCAATTCCACGACCTTCCACAACAATTCCACCAATCCCACTCTAGCACGATCTTGCATGGGCTCTAAATTGGACATGGTGGGCGAAATCATGTGATTCCAAGCTTTTAATCACAATTTTGACTACACTGGAGGATACTCAATAGAAAACTTTCCTGAGAGAGCAAGTGAACTGCTATATTTTATGTGATCAGGGCTCAGCACAACAATCTATTGCTTTATCAATTGAAATCACAATCAAAGAGTGTTCTGATTGAACTGCTTTCCATTACCTCTTTGATTAGTGTGTCAGTGTGAAGTATTTGTATATCATCAGGCGCCTTCTTTCCTATGCCATTTTGTGATGACAAAAAATCTTTTCTGGATTGCCCCTTTGTAGCTCCTCTACCTCTTCCACCTCCAGGAACACCATCCCGTCCAACAGACCTATTCATCCCATGACCAGAGCCCCCAAAACCCCCACGATGATTGATTCCCGGATCCTCACCAACCCACTGAATATCTTCAGGAGATATCTGCAGTTAAAAAACTGCATCTGAATTAGCAAAAACAATATATTATTAACAAGTGTTAAACATGTCAATAGCAAGACTCTAATTTTTAAAACCATACTCCAGATTGTATTAAACATTCAAGAAAATAGGACAATCAATCGTTCCATCTTACCAAAATCATAGAACGACAGTCGGGAATCAAATGAAGGTTAAAAACAAATCAAAATAGTTTGTTTCACTAGGGGTTTCTGTTCATACAATTCCAGTGTTGCACTAATCAGGCGTATTTAATATAAATTACATACTTATTTATGCCCTGTATTTGGGTTTCCATCATGTTTTTTAAACCTAGTGCAGCAAAACACCATTTTTACACTCTTTAACTATCAGTAAAGTGGACACGTAGCAGCCACAATAGCAAGGAATACAGATACAATAAAAAAGATAAAAAACACTTAAAATAATGTAGCATCCATTATCCATCTTACATTAAGTGTTACAAAAATGAAGTGCCAAAAACAAGTGTTAAAAAGAACAATCGAATAGGCAGATTAAACCAGAGGAGGACAGATATACCTCTGAAAGATTAACCCATTCCCATGTTTCATTTGCACTCCCCATGTCATAGACAAGATTATGTCGCCCCTGAAAAATTTAGGAACAAAAGTGAAAATTTAAGCAACATATTAATGGAAAACAAATTCCCAAGTATTTCGGGGTAGTGAATACATCAGCTGGATTGTAGTTCGTGATAACAGCTTCATAAAAGTTATTATCATCAGGCCATCTTGTACGAACTCTCCTACCAACCAATGAGTCAAATGATGCTCCCTCCGCATGCTCACCTGCGACAGCTCTATTAGGTACTTGAGTCCTTCCACCTGGTCCAGCGGAAGGATACTGCTTCATTGAAGAGACACCACTAGGTAATATTTGACCCTGCAAATAAAAGAACAAAACACAATAATCTTGCCAAACATAAACTCAGAGATAGTATATAAATCTTATATAAGAAAAAAAATAAAGAGCACTCGATTCTATATAAAACCAACTCACCGGTTTGTGTTTCTTTCCCTTTGATCCAGGAACTGATCCTCGTTTTGCTGCTGAAGAAGATGGTTGGTGGGGTGCAGTCACTGTTTGGGGGTGAAATGGAGGAGAAGGCCCAGCAAAAGATCGTGATGGTACAGATGGCGTAATCTTTTGCTTTTTCCGAGAGGCAGAGACCGTGGGACTGGGAACTGAATCATGAAGACCTTGACCAGTACTAAGTACACCAGGCTGATGGCCACCTGTCTGTCTCCACTCCCTGGTGTCATCATCCAGCAAAGCATTTATTGACACAACACAATAACAGTGAATATGAGGAAATTCATGAAAAACTACAAAATAGAACAACAAAAACCTTGCTTCAATATTTTATCAGACCTTATTCTCCGGATCACATCATCTGCATTAACTCGACCAAGAAGTTCTCTGTGCTCCTCATTTGACAATCTCAGTTCTTTTCTCAGCTCTGTAATCAAACTTTCTTTCTCCTGAAAAAAAAAATCGCCTCAAGTATGCATAGCAGTCACTTAAACCTAATAAAAATTTCAAAAACCTTATATTTGAAGAAACAAAAGAAGGCATACCCAAGTAATGGCATCGGCTTGAGCTTTAAAGGCTCTTAGAACTGAACTGTAAGCTTCTTGCTCAAGCTGATGAATCTGGGCCTCCATATCAATTTCCCCATACATCCTAGGGTACGGAATTGAACCAACAGCAGATCTTCCATTCCCAGCGAGACGTCCCCCTCCTCCTCCACCACCTCCTCCTCCCCTGGAAATTCTATTTTGATGGGTTGGTGGAAGATCATCATCAGTTCCTGCAATCATCACAACCGAGTAAAGCAACATAACAACCAAGTCCAAACCTTGAACTCACGAAGAAAATATCAACACGCCCATATTTGTCAGCACTGTTAGAAAGTTAAACCCATCCACAGGAACCACACTGCAACTACTAATACATCTCTGCATAAGGAGTCGCAGTAGTAACTAACCATACAGCACATAAAAAAATCAACCAGATGCAGTTGCTTTGCTTGGGGAAAACAATTACAAACTACAAAGAATCCACCAACTTCTCACCATGTACGAATTATTCCAAATTCCAACACACTAATGCCAGCATTTGTTTGACCCATTAAAAACCTCATTAAGAAAGCACGTCATCCCTAAACTTAAATTCAAAGTTGGTCAATATCACAGTAACCCACTCAAACGAACACAACCCATTCAAAGAGAGCAGCACGAAAAAGAGACATTCGAGGATCTTGACTCAAAGCATAAACAGTATCTTTCCGTTTCTCAATTAAACCCCAAATTTAGGTCACGAGTAAACGAGCAAGAACCACAAAGCAAGAGGGCATCTCAGTAGCGATAAATCGAAGAAAAGCAAACAGAAACAAAAATCGTCTGACAAATCGATGTCAGAAGTCGTTGGGGCTCCGGAACTCGGGCTATTTAGTCCGAACAAGTTTCGATTCGGAAATAAAAAAAGCTAACGGAGATTGAAGAAGAGGAGAGAAAGAGAAAGAGAAACCCTAACCCTAGACCTAAAAGGAGAAGGGAGTGGAGAGAGAGAGAGAGAGAGATTACCGCTGCTGTCGTAGGGTTCGTAGTCCATAGCCAGTTTGCAGATCGAAGCAATCGGTGGAGCGATTGAGATTGGAAGAGAAGAAGACAACAAAAACAAAAAGGTTGGGTTTGTGAGTCGGAGAAAATGAATGAGTGTATGAGATCGCGGCGGGTCGACTCGGACTCCGACTCGGACTCCGACTCGGACACTCTCAGCCACCGTCACACAACACAAAATTACAAAATACCCTCTAACTCCAATACAACACAATATCCCCAATTTCTCTCTCTACAACATAATAATATATTATTTTTAAAAATAATCATAATAATCTTTTACTATTTCAAAATTTTATTTATTAATAACAAGTGTTTTGCCTTCAAATGTTGTTGTTGTTACTATCTTTGATAATTAAAGTAATTTGTGTTCTTTTCACTCATTAACTTTAATCTTCTTCATTAAATTTGCTTAACATGAACTAAGATATGAGATTAAATCTTAATGAAATCACTTTCAACAATACTTTAAATATAGTAGTATTAATTATACTAAAAAAACTTGATATTCAACATAAAGGAATAAAATCCTACATTTATGGCATGGGAAAGACTAAAGTGCATAATTGTGACACTAGGATATCTAAAAGTTTAGTTTAAGGTTTGTTATTTATTTAGTTTGGTTTTCATTTTTTAATTTAGTTGTTTTTTCAATATTAATTATGTTTGGTTAGAAAGGAAATAATATATTATGTTTTTTACCATTTTAGTGGCACATACCTTTTTTAAAATGGGAATATAAAATAAAATTGTTTTGATTATACTTATATGAAAATCAAAATATAAATTTAATGAATCATACTTGCTTATCAAAAATGTTTTTTAAAAACAAAATCAGAAATTGGAATATTGATGTCATATTTGAAAACAAAAAGAAAAATCTTAAGAGAATTAAAGCTTATAATACTTCATATCTTATCATTCACTCTAATAATAATTTAATGATGTTCGAATGTTATCTTATAGAAAGAATTAAAATCACTTATCATCTTTTTATTCAATTATTTTTCAGTATTGAGTGTGTTTGTTTAAAAAGTAAATAATATATTATTCTTTTAATATTTTATTGAAAACTTACTTTTTTTAAAAATAAAATTGTTTTGATCATACTTATACCAAAGTCAAAAAATAAATTTAAGAAATTGTTTGTGTTTGTACTACTTAATTCTGAACTGAACAATTTATTCTAATTTATTAAAAAAGTTTAATATCATTTAAAAATCGAGTTCAAATAATAGTTTATAAATATCCTCATGTTTTTAATAACACAACTATTATATCCAATTTTAAAATGATCTTAAATATTGTGTTTAGGTTAAATATTATCACTTCATTGATTTGAAATAGTAATAGTAAATCTGATTGTTGCATGTATCATAATACATTGGTCAAAAGACAAACAAAAATGCACCTTGTTTTTACTGTGTTCTGCATAACAATTAAACCAAAAACTTGTATCTTTTCTTAATACAAGTAAGAGTAACCTTATCTACAAATCAGTTTATAAGTAAAAGTATTTTAACATATTTTTATAGCTCAATTATATAAGAACACAATTAAAGTTTTCTTCATCAGATTTGAATCTACAAGTTTTTATCAGAAAGGATACAGTATTCAATAAGGCAATCAATGAAAATCATCAGAAGTTTGATGCAGTATACTATAGAATCAGTGTTCACAAAAAGAAAACTAACAAAATAAATACAACCAAGAGCTACAATCTCAGTAGTTACACACTCAGCAGTTACAAAGATGGTGAAGTGAACACAGAAGGGCAAGGTGGCACAGAAACTGTTGTAACACCCTCAAGCATTTGTGTGACCTTTCTCATGGAGGGTCTGAGTGAAGGATCCTCTTGAATGCACCAAATTGCTACCATCAGATGCTTCTCCACCCTCTTTATGTCATTCTTTGCCTCCTCATCATTTTCTACCAATTTAGCCACCTTCCCTAGGCTATAACAACGATAAGCCCAATCTATGAGTGCCTCTTCTTCACTTTCCAACGCAAATGCAACACTTGACTTGCAACACATGATCTCTAACAGCACCACTCCAAAGCTGTAAACATCTACTTTGGTTGTGATCGAAGCTTTCCTAAACCATTCAGGTGCAAAGTAACCAATTGTCCCTCTCAAACCTGTCCTAGCAGTTTTAGTTTGCTCTGCCAACAACAGCTTTGCCAACCCAAAATCAGCAATCCTAGGAGTGAACAACTCATCTAGGAGAATATTCTGAGGCTTTATGTCACAGTGAATTATCTGAGTGCTGCACTCTTCATGCAAATACGTGAGGCCCTTTGCAATCCCCAAAGAAATTTGCACTCTTTGGTTCCAATGAGGCCTTGAGATCCCAAAGAGAAAGCCAGCCAATGAACCATTGCTCATGTACTCATACACCAGAAGACGATGCTCCCCTTCATCACAGTAACCAAACAAACGAACCAAGTTCCTGTGGTGGGTTTCTGCAATCACACTCACTTCTGTTTTGAACTCCTTCTCACCTTCTTGCACAACCTTGTCAAGCCTCTTCACCGCTACATACCTGCTCGTGTTTGATGTCAACACCCCTTTATAAACCGTTCCAAAAGCACCTCGACCCAACATTTGTCTGAACCCTGTGGTTGCTTCTTCAAGCTCCTTGTATGTAAAGTAGCTTATTGTGCCAAATGACAAGTTCGGACGATTCAAAAGCCTCTTGTGGTAGAAAATGAAAAAAGCAGCAAACAGAGCAACAAGAAGAAAGACATTGAGGAACACTGAGCTTCCTAGGAGTATTGATACCACAAGCACAAGTGTGGTCTGTTCTTTTCCTCCCTTGTTTAAATCTGTTTTAGGCACCTTGACAAGAGCTATTCTAGTCACATTAAGGTGCTTCCTTCCATTGCTCAAAGGATACTTCTTCTTCCAACAGCTGCCGTCACCATATATGGCCACAGCACAAAAGCAATCCTCAAGGCACTTTTGTCTACACAAATCCTTGTCCATTGCAGTTCCAATCAACCTGTCATAGTCTGAGAGAGGCCAGTCCAAATTTTTATACTCTCTGAAATCTACAAGATCCTTATTCTGCTCCCACCCGTCTTTGTTGCAACTAGGCAGTGGAAAATCTGGTCTACAACCTGTGAGATTGTCATGTTCAAAAGGAGAATAATGATCCGGGCACTCACAATTAGTCTTCTCATTGATGGTGACACAGTAGCTGTTAAAACCGCAGATAACATTCCCAGTTTGCTTCGTGAAGGAAAGGCAAATATCATCTGGATGTTGTTGCTCCATACTCCACCACCTCGAACTGCAGCTATTAGCAACAGCTGTGTGCTCACCTATATATGAAACATAGATACTATCAGATAATCCGATGCAACGCAATTGGATTAATTCAACACTATATATAGGATACAATTAGCGAAGATACAAATATAAATTGAGTACATGGTTCTATATGTTTTATCTCAAACATAGTTCTATTGGATTTTCTTAACTATTTTGAAAAGTTTTGGATCCTGCACCTGTGCATATATCAGTGAAGTATAAAAAAATATCGATATCAGAAACAAATCAAGCACATATACATAAAACAAATGAAAATGTCAATGTTTCATAGGCACTCACCTTTTGGGTGCCGATATAGTCTGAAAACTCCATCAGGGTCAATTCTAGCCATGTAAATGAACTCTTCTGATCCACCATGTGTGATTTTACTGATCACTGTACCCGTTTCATTTTTTATGTACATGCGTCCAGACTCATCGAAGAAAAGCTGTGATTTAGTTTGGAAAGTTCCAGTGGCCCAGTAAGCCTCGTGCGTTGGAGATTGAGAGTTTTCATCGTCATTATCATCGCTTGATTTTGGAGAATAGTAAAGAACCAAATTGCTATCGTTCTGCCAACTGAGTTCAAAATTCCCATCATCAAAACTGGTTTCAGATTGGCGTGCTCTGAAGCTTTTGGGCTTATCCAAATTCTGACCAGGCAAAATGGTATCTGTGGGCTCCTCAAAGCTCTCCCAGACCTTCTTCCCACCCTCATCCACCAGCACAAAACTTCCATTGTCTAGCATAGAAGCACATGATACCAAAGCAACAGTGTTGTTTTCAGGACGGTGCCACATTTCATGACCCTTTGGATCAGACACTACAATTCCTTCGCTTGTGAGTCTCATTGTTGACCCTAATGGAAAAAGATGAGTTTGTTTTGGCTTTGCATACCATACCATGGTTTTGTTGGGGTCATTGGCAAACCAAACTCCAAGCACGGACATGAACTCCTTGTTGTCGTATAGAACTGTTTGGAAACCAAAGGCAAAGCTTCCAGAAGGTGAAGTCCAAGGAATTGAATCATTGGTGTGTAGAGAGGAGTTTAAGCTCACACTAGAACCATCACAGTTTGAAGAAGTAGCACTGAACAAAGATGAGAGAAAGAGGAGAACAATTAGCAGAAGAAAATAGGAATAAAGAAAAGTTAAAGAAGCCATCATAGCTCTCAAACAACCTATGAATTTTGATTCATCAAACAACAGTTTTATAGCACACGATATGTTGTCATGGTCTCCTGCCACTGTTTTGTTTGATCTGGTCTTGATCTTCTTAAGCTTTTCGTTTCTTGCTTTTGTCTGATAACAAAACACTGCAAAGTCTTTGCACATGTTCAACCATTAATTAATAAACTAATAAATAACTACTAGAATTAGTATAACATGATCATATATTTATGATCCATAAAATTAATAGAATTCAAAACTATGATAATAAAATTCACGACAAATTAAACGAAATTTTTTGAGAAATTATAATAATTAAGTGATCAAATATATAATTAATCCTTCAAAATTTAAAAACTTGTTTTAAATTAAAGAAGTTGAAAGTTTTGCTAATTATCCATTAAAATCCTTTACCTGCTCTGACCATTCTGTTCAACTGCTCCCAAAATTTCTTAGAAAAAATCGTCCATTCAAAACAAAAATTGTGTTTGGAAGTATATTTTCTCTTAAAAAATTAAAATAAATTATATATCTTTTATACATAAAAATTAAAATTTCATATAAAAATTATAAAAGCTATAGTTAAAGTAAAATTGTATATAAAAATAAATAAAAGTCAAATTTCAAAATACAACTTTTTTATCCTAAATATTTTTTTTGAAAACAACTTAGTAATTTTTATTAATATTTGTAATATACTCATTTTGATCATTTAAAAAAATTTCTCTGATTACGTATAAAATAAATAAAAGCCTATAAAGTCTAAGCATACGTGGTAAGCAGTGAATTTTAATCATAAATAAGCTCGTTATATATATCATAAATTTCATCATTTTTATGTTATTCTTAATTATTAATTAGTTGAATTGATATAAAGTTCAAAAGCTCCAAATATATATGTTATGATTTGACCAAGTATGTAACTTAGAATAAGTTTATCAAATTTCATATGTCATGCTATGTAAGAAAGAGAGAAAACCTGCCACAAGTTAATTTATTGTTAAAATATTACTATCAACCATTTATATTATTATTAATAAATATATCGATATTTTTGGTAGTATTTAGATAATATATTAATAATAAACTAAATATGTATTAATTTATTAAACAAATTAAAACTAGTAGTTTATATATTTATAAGGACTAAAACAGTATTTAAAAGTTTTATTAACCTTCTTCAAATATTTTGATTTTATTGAGGATTTCTAACCATGTTATGAGTCCTAAGTATTTGTAAGGTAATGTATTTTAGTGTAAAAATAAACTTATAAAATGATAGAAAAGTGAAAATTAAATTTATTATTCATAACACTTTGATTTATATGATTATGTGTGAATGATGGGTAGAGAAAAATAGATTGTATATTAATTTTTATGCTTAGAAAGTAAAATTAACAACAAAAAAAACATTTGCATTTACTCCCACAAAAGTTAAAAATGAAAATTACAAAGAAAGGAAATGGGTTTAAAATTACTATTCAACTCAACCATTAATTAAACTTCTTTCTGTGAATGTTTATTAATTTGAGTTTAGACTTTTCATATTATATTTGTCTCGGAATCTTCCTGCACTTATTGAAAAATGATCTATTATGGTATAATCTTTTATCTACCTTAAGCTTGTTTGATCTTAGACATTAAACATTTCATTTACTTAATCTAAGACCTAGTCACATAGACTTCTAATGTCATAGAAAGTGTTCTTAGGGTAACTTATTGTATCTTCATCTTTGAAAACATGTGAGACTTTATAAATGCTCTCAGTTTGAACAAAATGAATTGAAATTTTTTTGTTATTAAAATACCAATTTATCCTTGTTTTTACACACTTCTATTATCAAGACCTTTTTTTCATTATTTATATACATTTCTACTATGAATTTTTACATTTTTGTAACTAATTTTGTATTTCTACAGTAAACTTATATTAATTATTTATATTTTTCCTATTGTAAAATTACTATTTATATTCCCATCTTTAATTAGTTCTTATTCCATAACTAAATTATTTTCATTTCATTACTAATTAATTAAGTCCATTTGTATATATGGTGATAATTAATTTAACTTAAAACACACTAATCTTCCAAATTTCTAAGGAGTATGTTGGTTTTTCTGTTGAGAACCCCCAAATGAACATATTTAAGCAAAATCTCCCAATTTTAACTCCTCACAAAATGTGCATGGGAATATGTACCCACTGAATGTAAAAGCAAAAATAGACACATTATAAGTAATGTTAGGCTATCAAACAGGCCAAACTAATTCTTGAAAAGAAGGCTTGTCAAGTAAAACATTTGTAGCCTACCTTTAGATTAAGAAGGATTTGAATCTTGGAGACCCAGTGAAGGCTAGTTTAACCATGGTACAAAAAGAATGACAGTATGTGACTTGCACACTTGTTAAACGAAAAATATGTACAAAATTGACTACAATTCCACTGATGTATACGCACAAGGGAATTATCTTCTAAATACTAACCTTTCAAATTTGGATTGTGACCCTCACTTATGAGAAAAATATTACATACACTATGTGAGTGAGAAAGAAAAACAAAATCTTTAATGATCCTACAAAACTTCTAATAGCAGGTGGGTTCCCACCCAATTGAGCATGACTTGGCCGTAAATAAATAGTGGAGATTCTGCAAATGTTTTCAACCAGAAGCTGAAGCACTTCTCCGTTTATCAAATTCCTCTTGCTCTTCCTTGGCGAACTCTTCAATCAACTCTCTTTGTCTCTCTGTCAGGTTTCTGTAATAACATTTCAAACACAGGCGTTTAATATTCTAAGCATCATCCATCATAGAACCTAACCATGGAGTACAAAGAGGATCAAACAGCACATAGAAAATGATACAGTGAAACATGTATGAGATACTCACGTTGGGATGTTGACATTAAAATGAACATATTGATCCCCAAATGTGTAAGAATTTTTTGTCTTGATCCCTGTTGAAAGAATAAACAAGATAAGAATGGTGAAAGAAATGTGCTTAGTGGCTTACACTAGCAGCCTTTAAGAATTCATGCAGCATGATGTCCATAAATTCGAAACGTATTAACAAATTGTCTCAAAAAATTAACAAAAGTTCCCCGATTTCCCAAAAGGGTATTAAATTGCTTACCTTTCTTTTTCAAAACCACTTTCTGACCAGGTTGGGTGCCTGGGCGAACCTGCCATACAAGACTCATGAATCAAACTTCACCAGTCACTGAAAGTGCCATAAGAAATAATATCATGTATTGCAATATAATACTAACCTTAAGTACAACGTCTCCAGTAAGAGTTGGGACTTGAATAGTTCCCCCCAAAATCGCCTGAAACTCGTGATTACCAAATTTCCAGTATTCAGTTTGA
The DNA here is from genome assembly GCA_030347555.1 of Lablab purpureus. Classification (NCBI taxonomy): domain Eukaryota; kingdom Viridiplantae; phylum Streptophyta; class Magnoliopsida; order Fabales; family Fabaceae; genus Lablab; species Lablab purpureus. The sequence goes on from CM059264.1 coordinate 13,881,349, forward strand.
TTACAGTAAAATCACTAAATATAACATAAACAATTAACAAGATGTTCGAGATCCAAAATATTGACAATAAACTTTCATTGCCAACCATATCCACACCACTACCTCTGCTATTTTTCATAAACCAAACACATGTCAACCCACACTCTCTTAGGGGGCCCAATGGATGTAGCATAAACAACCATGTTGCTCCGAGACAAATATAAATCATCACAAGTGGATCACAAGAAATGTCGACCAGATAACCACATAAAATACTGCAGAAAGTTTTTCTTAATCAAAGGCCATTACCTGAGTGATACTTAAAACAGCATCTACGTGAATGTCAGATCCTTCTCTGCGAAAAACAGGGTCTTCTCTAACCTGGAAAAAGGACAGCAATAAAAATGTTGAGTTTAAAAGTATTAACAATAAAAAATTACACTTCCAACTTCCAAGCTATTGAATTAAGTACCTTGATAGTAACATAGAGATCACCATGATGATCTCTATCAGGATCTGCTCCACCACCTCCGAAAACCTTTATGGTCTCATTGGTGTCTATCCCTGATATGTTAAAAACATAATTAGCCAACTTAGCATAGCTCGACCAGTGAAATAAGAGAAGGGATGTGCATACCCCCCTCCCCAAAAATCCCACACAGATATAGAAAGGCATAGATTAGGTTGGCAGATTGACGGATTATAACACATTGGATAAATATAGTCCATTAATGTATTAAAAATTCAATCAATTTAATAATAAAAATCCGTTCAATCCATCCATTAACAATTTTTTATGTATGGATATCCAAAAAATTATTACTAAATGCATTAAGTTTAACTTAATCCTACAAAATCAGTTTGTAAAGTGAGGACTCTCTACCTGTGTATTGTATTTTGGTACTATCTCTAATTGATGTGGGGATATGGGTTTTTCCCAATAGAAATAAATAATTTTTATTTTAAAATATTCTTCCTTTCTCTCTTACCTCTAACAATTTGTATGTTTTCCAAATGCTAACTTGGTTTCATGATCAGTGGATTCGCAGTATCATTGTGTTGTGTTATGAAAGAAAGAGAAGTATCACGGGAAATCCATTGCTGATCTAGATGCATATTTGAATGGTCAATCAGTATGGCGAGGTCCAGGGAGAATCTCTCCAATATGAGGTGGTTTACAATATCATTACCTATTCTGATTATTTTAACATTTTATTAGGGAGATTTAGGTTTGCAAGTTTGTATAATGATTTCAATGTTAACAAGTACCAAAGTTTATGGTAGAAGGGTTATGGGTGCATAGAAGATGGTAGATATGTAAAATATTAAAGTTGGTTTTGAGTTTTAGAATTTAAGCGAGCTTTAGTGATCATTTCCTTGATCAAATGTTGCCTCTATTCCATTGATATATCATGAAATATGAATATCACGTTCACAAGTGTATGGCACAATTTGTACACTCCGATTTGTGAAATAGTACACAAAATAGAGATAAAGAGAAGAGAGTAAAAAAGAGAGGCTAGCATTTTTTTATCCAATGGATTTTACTTTTTAATTTAATAAAATCTGCATATGTTAAAAAATAGCAAATGAATTATCACCCATCCATATAAAATTAAACGGATGAACAGGAAACCATTTCTTTAGCAATGGATAAGATAGATTAACCTATGGATGAATGATAGATGAAATGAATTACTTTTGTCAGCCCTAGCAGAGATATAGCCAACATTAGTACAGACTCTTAAACTTTAGTATCTTAATAAAATTATTTAAAATTTAGGGCTTCCCAGCTTTAATCGAACATTAGGTATCTTCTTTCCTGCATGCTGTTATGATTATAATTATCATGTTTAGAGGGTAGGTAGAGGAGTAGGCTAGCCGAGTAGCAACAACACATCGAAATGAATTTTGAATAACAATTACCAGGCATAATATCCAACTTGACCGATTTAGTTCCTCTGACAACCTTCTCACCCCTGCAAGACTTGCAGAAATTCTGATACCAACAACAAAAGACAAAAGGTTATCATTTTCAAATATATTCTCACAATTTTGTAATTAGTATGAAAGCCATCATAGCCATAAGCTGTATTTAATCAACAAAGAGTCATTCAATGTATAATTTACTAAAGCGGGAGAAGGGTAGAAGAATAACTTAAGAGATAGAATTCTGCCAAGCAGCAAGAATACAATTAACATTAATTACCAAGTTATATGGATAAACACTATCATTGAAACTCCATCCATCATATTTTCTAAACCATAACGCAAAATAGGAAAAAAGAGAGACTTAATATTACAAAAGAAAAGGAGGGCTATTTATACCATACCGATACAATTTTCCCAGTTCCCTTACAGGCACCACACGTACTCTCCATTCTGAATATGCCAGCTTGTACAAATAACTGAACATTTCCCAAAATTATCAATTTAACAACACTTCACTAACTTAAACTTTATAAAGAAAAAGTTATTTTCAAGACAATACTGACCACTCCTGACCCTTTACATCGCTTACAAGTTTCAGGTCTCGTACCAGGAGGAACGCCAGTCCCACCTGCAATAGTTCATTATGCAAAAGGTTTGTGGTTGAGAATTTCATTTCCAGGTGCACTGACTTGACAAAATACAAATCAAACTGAAATCATTCAGTAGTGACGGATAACAGTTTGGAGCTTGTTAATAAACATACCACAAGCATTACAAAGCATATCTGTTTCAAATGTTAAAGTTTTGGTGCACCCTTGTACAGCTTCCATAAAAGATAGCTCAATAAAAGTCTGAAAAAGAAGCTTTTTCGTCAAACAACTCCTTAGCATACTTAAGAGTGTCCACATATGAAGAAAGAAAAAACCTTCACATCCTCTCCACCAATATTCTGATGGAAGAAGCTCTTGACAAAATCCTGTTCACCATTGAGAATTGAAAAAATCATGTTAGATTTCAAATGTGGGATGAATTTAACAGGAAAGGTTATATCCATTTATATTTAATTAAAGACTACATAATTAGAAAAATACAGATTTTGGGTGAAGAATGAGAAACTGATGCACAACCAAGCAACCAAATTAAATGGAAAATTTTGACGAAATTTTATCATATACATTTTTGTCTGGATCATTAATAAATCATTAGATCATTTTATATTTAGATTGAATGAGATAATGAAAATTTCTTATTGCTATTATGTAATTCCATTTTTCAACAACAATGCAGAGCAACAAACAATGAAAGAAGTATCCCTAATAGACACAATCAATAAAATAAAGGGAAGAAACTACCAAGTCCTTACATGATCACGGAATATCTGCTCGAAAGGATTGAAGCCACCCTCGCCACCACCAAAACCAGTGCTTTGTTGGTTTACATAAGCATCATGACCAAGCTAGATATTTATATTAAAAGTGAATCAAATGAATAATGCAGTATAGACTTTAGAGAAAGTAACAATCCACTCAACAAATTTAAAATACTCATTTAACCAAACATGCACATAAAGTATGAGTTGTAGCAAAGCATGAAATAAACCAAAATTTTTACTCATACAAAATATGAAATGCTGCTACTGAGCATAAAAAGTGTAATATCAACAAAGCTGAACACCATTGGAAGGGGTTAGCAAAAATCTTCTAGTGAGTACAAACAGTAGAAAAAAAATATTTGCTCATTTTAGATTTTTACAAGATATTAACTCTGCAAATGACCACATTATCATCTCTTTTAGAAATATCATCACTGTACACAAAAGAAAAATACCAAGGATAAGAGAATACTCTTTTGTATTCCAACACAAGTACAAATGTGCATGTCACCCACCCCCTTCCTCCAATTTTTTTTTCTTCATAAGTATCCTTATACAAGTTTCTAATTCTCCATGAAGCAGAACTCCACTATGTAAATCTTCCTATTCCCTCATTTTCTTCTTGCACTATGTCATGCACTAAAGTTCATGTAAATTCCTCTTACAATGTATCCCAACTTAAAGGAAAATGTGTAACAGAAAAATTGAGCAGAAGAACTAAAAAAGTAGTGGGGAGGGAAAATGCTAAACCTGATCATACTGTTGTCGTCTCTCCTCATCCTTCAAAACCTGCCACACAAGAAAAAAAACAACAAACCAGCAGAGAGCTAATTTAGAATATGAAAATTTAAAAGAGACCTCTGGCTTTGGTACAAATGAAAACAAAAGCAGCAAAAGTGCACCTCATATGCTATCGAAACTTCTTGAAACTTCTTTTCAGCCTCGGGATCATCTTTGTTTGTATCTGGATGGAGCTTTTTTGCAAGCTGCAGAACATGAAGTGAATTTAATAGAAAAGAAAACACTACAAATATATTTTAGAAAGGTAATTTCTATGCTGGCTAATCCTGTTTGATGACTTCATGTCAAAGTATAAATAAGGGAAAAAAGTAAGGATGAACTGAAGTACTTTCACAATTGTGAAGCACAATACAAAATTGCATATTCAGATTATAAAGGCATATAAAACAAAATAACAACAATAGGCTCATTCTACCATGAGAGGTCACTATAAAGGGTAAAATGATGTAAACCTATTATTATGGGAAAGTCCTTAACAACAATTGCATATTCCGACAACTATCTATTTTTTTTCTATTTCTTACATCACATTTCTTACCTATCTATTTTATTCCTCATCCAAACAAATCATCAGTGAATTGATAAAGTTTAAGCATGAAATGGACAAGATAACTAAAGCCCACATATTTCAGTACCTATATTCGTGTATACTGACAAAGGCAAGGAAAAACTTACCCCATAGTAAGCTTTCTTTATTTCAGAAGAACTAGCATTCTTACTCACACCAAGAATATCATAATAGTCTCTAGCCAATGATGCTGTAATAGAGTTTGGGAAAAACAAATAGGTCATCAACAATCCATGCGACAACAAACAAGTATGCATTCGGCAGCAAAGATAGTATTCAATGAAAGGTAAACGAACTCCAAACTGCTTCTGATTCCATTAATAGCAAAAATCAAGTAATGTATGTGATGTAGAATTTTTAAATTTATACCTGAGCCATGAATTAATCTAGATGCCTCCCAATATTTATTTGCTGCGCCCAATAGCAACCATTTCTTCAAATTAACACCACCTCCAACTGTAAATGAAAAAAGAGGAGCAGGTGAGCATAAACAACAATTGAAAAGTACGTAACACTTACATTAAATCCAACATTCAAGAAAACAAGATATGGACGAATATTCAATTCATTCAGCAATTTATGGACTTACAAAAAATAAAATAATCATATAACCAAATAACATAACCCAAATTGAAAATTTTGAAACTAAAACAAAAAATAGACAATTTGCTCAGTTTCCTAAACAGTTATACAGTGAAAAGGGTAAGAAAATAAAAAGGGTTAATTTAAAACACACCATTGGATGCAAAACTACCAATAACTCTCGATGGATTGCAAGGCCTAGAGTTCAATGTCCTATAACCCCTTCGGAACACTGCTTGATAAACCTGCAAATTAAAATTTCCCGCATAATTGGAAATGCATATTTCATATAAGTAAGAAAAAAAAACAAAAAGATGCTTACAGAATCGTTGGCATCACGAAAAGATCGACGAGCAAGGCGATTGATGAGAGTGACGCCATGGGAGCGAACCATTTGGGTAATGAGAGCGAGAAACTAGGAAGGTTAGGAAGGTCGATTAAAGGGTTTTGGGAATTGGGGGAGTAATTAAACCCTAGATAAACCCTAAATTGAGGGATTTGATTCAGAAGGTTCTGGTAGGAGCAGGAAGAAGAGAGGGGAAATGAACAGAATGTTGGTTATGAATGCGCCAACAATGTGGGAGACAAGACAAACGGCTCCAACGTCGATGGAACTCGTGACTCTGTGGTTCCTGTCCGTACAAGTGTTTGGCTGCGGATTCATCTTGCTTTTTTTCATTAGTAATATATTTATATTTATTTATCTACAATTATAATATTTTCCATAATTATATTTAAAAATTAATGTACGAAAATAGAATAATAATTTTTATTTTCTAATTATCATTACATAAGTACCCACTTCTAAATTATTTGCTTTTGTTTTAGGTTTATTCAGAAGACTCAAATAATTATTTTGACAAATTCTTACTTAATTGTTTTGTTTTGTTCCACGTAAAACTTGCATGGAATAGGTTTCAAATTTCACAGCAAATTTTCACATTTTTGCTTGTGTCGGTAACTCTTCATGTTCAAACAAATGAAAAAAAGTGTGTTAAAAATGTATTCATGATATTCCTCGAACACAATTATAATTTATAGTACTCAATCTTTTGAAAAGAGAAGGAGAATGAAGCACAAGAAAAGTATCATAATCTGTGATACTTTTGCTTTCTTGCAGCTTCAGCTATGCCTTTTCTGCTACTTTTGTTCACTTTTTCTTCACTAACATTGCTGCACATACAAGAAAGCAATTATCCTGAAAATTGCATAATATACAATAACCATGCAATTGCTTCCATTAAACTAGTCTCCTTAGGCCATTTAACTTCATCAGGTAACTAATACATTCACAGACAGAAAGTTCAGAATCATCTTTTGCTTTATCAGTAAGTTAAGAATCATCATAAAATTTTCATTGTTGTCTCATTAAACAATGATGTTAAAATTACGTGTACAACAAAAAGAAAATGCAAACTGATGCCAACTAAATGACACACTTGTTATAGTATATGATGTAAAGGGAATATTTGTTTGTTTAAGTGGATAAAATCAAAATTCTGAAATTAACTTTTAGAGTTCATATTTTATACATTTAATGACATATTTTATCCCCCCATATCTCAACGTTATATTTTAAAATTTTCCATGCAATACGTAATCTGACATGTTACAAAAAAATACACAGGTGATAGAATTTGCAAAGTGACTTAAAAGTAGTAAAATATATTGTTGAAGAACTAACATAGAATTACAACAACCTTGAGACCAGAAGAATGATCCTGGCTTTAAGTTAGATCAATTTGAAGCTTTCTCATTCTTTTCTGCTTTCCCATCTTCCGATAGCTAAAGCTCATGCAGCTTCTCCATGAAATTATTCCTTGCTTAACCAAAAGTGAAGCAAGAACTTGTGAGATGAAGGAAAGTGAGAGAACCATAACTGTGTTGTTTTCTTTTGGCTTTAGCATGCTTAATAAGTAAACCTTCTCTGGTTCAGAATCGAATTTCCGGTTACTTTGGCAAGCCACCTAGCTGCAACTACTTGTGGCAGTAAGGCTAGAAAGAAAAGGGACATGAAATTGGTTGTGGAGGTTATTAATGCTCATGATCTTATGCCAAAAGATGGTGAAGGATCAGCCAGTCCCTTTGTGGAAGTAGACTTTGAAAACCAGCTTAGCCGAACCAGAACTGTCCCAAAGAACCTCAACCCCACCTGGAACCAAAAACTACTCTTCCATTTGGATGCAACCAAACCTTACCATCGCCAAACTATTGAAGTATCGGTCTACAACGAGAGGAGACTTAGTCCAGGAAGAAACTTCCTCGGAAGGGTGAGAATTCCTTGCTCCAATATTGTCAAGGAAGGTGAAGAAGTGTATCAGATTTTCCCACTTGAAAAGAAATGGTTTCTCTCACCTGTTAAGGGTGAGATTGGCCTCAAAATATACATTGCATCAGAGTCCAATTCCAAACCAAAGCCTCTTACTCCCGTTTTCCCTTCAGAACTAGAAAAAATCCCACCTTCTACTCCGCTCCAAGCACCAGAATCAACAATTAGTACTGCCTTTCCTCCTCCTCATACCATTCCCTCAGACACAACAACATTAGAAGCTGATTCTATTGAAGAACTTCCTGCAATTGACACCCCAAAATCAAGTATAGAAGAAGCAGAAGTATATTCTGGTGCACAAGTTCGGTCTAGTGGCGTTGATATCGATCAAGAGCCAAAGAAAGAAAGCAGAGAAGCTGTGCTAGAGACAACCCAACAACTAGACAAGCACCAAGTTCTCCAGCCGCAGATGATTTCAATAAAGAGAAGACCACCGGGTACTCCATCCGCCATGCACTCAGTTGATCCTCAAGTCCAATCTAGCCATCATGAAAACTATAATCACAATGACACCAATCCACAGCCTAGGATTTCAATAAAGAGGCGACCGCAAGAGCAAGGTACTCCTTTCACAATGCACTCAGTTGATCCACAAGTCCAACCAAGCCACGGTGAAGGCTACAATCATAATAACACCAACCAGCAGCCACGAATTTCAATTAAGAGACGACCACGAGGACCCGGTACTCCATCCCCAATGCACTCCTTTAATCCGCAAGTCCATTCGAGCCATGATGAAGCCTACAACCTCGTGGGAACCAACCCACAACAGCCAAGAATTTTAGTAGAGAGACAACCGCAGAATACTCCACTCACCACACACCAAGTTAGTCCCCAAGTCCCTACTAGCAATGATGAAAACTACAATCTCAATGACACGAATGCACGTCTTGGAGAACGGTGGCCCAGTGGTGGAGCTTACGGTAGAAGAGGGTGGATGAGTGGTAGTGATAGATTCACTAGTACATACGACCTTGTTGAGCAGATGTATTATCTGTATGTCCGTGTTGTGAAGGCGAAAGATCTTCCCCCAAGCACCATCACCTCAAGCTGTGATCCTTATGTCGAAGTGAAGCTGGGGAACTACAAGGGAAGAACAAAGCACTTTGATCGGAAATTGAACCCGGAGTGGAACCAAGTGTTTGCTTTCTCCAAAGACCGCATTCAGTCTTCTGTTTTAGAAGTCTTTGTGAAAGATAAAGCAATGGTGGGGAGAGATGACTATCTTGGAAGGGTGGTTTTTGACCTCAATGAGATTCCAACAAGAGTTCCACCAGATAGTCCACTAGCTCCTCAGTGGTACCGGCTTGAGGACTGGCGCGAAGAAGGCAAGGTGAGGGGTGACATTATGCTTGCAGTTTGGATGGGAACACAGGCTGATGAGGCTTTCTCAGATGCTTGGCATTCTGATGCTGCCACTGTCTATGGAGAGGGTGTTTTCAACATCAGATCCAAGGTATACATGTCACCAAAACTATGGTATCTCAGGGTGAATGTCATTGAAGCTCAAGATGTAATACCGGGTGACAGAAACCGGCTACCTGAGGTTTTTGTGAAAGCTCAAGTGGGCTGCCAAGTACTAACAACCAAGATATGCCCCACCAGAACAACCACCCCATTTTGGAATGAAGATTTGGTTTTTGTAGCCTGTGAACCATTTGAGGAGCAATTAACAATCACTGTGGAGGATCGTGTGCACCCTTCAAAAGATGAGGTACTTGGGAAGATAAGCCTACCAATGACCCTCTTTGAGAAGCGGTTAGACCAAAGGCCGGTTCATTCGCGCTGGTTCAGTCTAGAGAAATTTGGTTTTGGAATGCTAGAAGGTGATAGAAGAAACGAGCTCAAGTTTTCAAGCAGGATTCACATGAGAGTTTGCCTTGAAGGTGGATACCATGTCCTAGAGGAGTCCACATTGTACAGTAGTGATCAAAGACCAACAGCGAGACAACTATGGAAGCAACCTATTGGGATACTTGAAGTAGGCATCTTAGGAGCTCAAGGGCTTCTCCCAATGAAGATGAGAGATGGCAGAGGCAGCACGGATGCATACTGTGTAGCCAAGTATGGTCAGAAATGGATCAGAACCAGAACACTGCTTGACACTTTCAGTCCTAAATGGAATGAGCAATACACGTGGGAGGTTTATGATCCTTGCACTGTGATTACATTGGGAGTTTTTGACAACTGCCATTTAGGTGGAGGAGAAAAAGCTACAGGTAGCAGTGCTGCTAGAGATTCTCGGATTGGAAAGGTAAGAATAAGGCTATCAACACTCGAAGCTAATAGAATTTACACCAATTCTCACCCTCTTCTTGTTCTACACCCACATGGGGTTAAGAAGATGGGAGAGCTTCAGTTAACAGTGAGGTTCACAGCACTCTCACTGGCTAACATGGTTCATATTTATGGCCAACCTTTGCTTCCCAAGATTCATTACTTACATCCTTTCACAGTTAACCAAATAGACAACTTAAGGTACCAAGCAATGAACATTGTGGCTGCGAGGCTAGGCAGAGCCGAACCCCCTTTGAGGAAGGAGGTGGTGGAGTACATGTTGGATGTTGATTCCCATATGTGGAGCATGAGAAGAAGCAAGGCTAACTTCTTCCGCATCATGTCACTTTTCTCTGGTATGATCACAATGGGAAAGTGGTTCAGTGATGTTTGCCTTTGGAAGAACCATGTTACATCAATCCTAGTTCACATTCTCTTCCTTATACTGATATGGTACCCCGAATTGATCCTACCTACTGTGTTTCTGTACATGTTCTTGATTGGTCTGTGGAACTACAGGTTCAGACCAAGACACCCTCCTCACATGGATACTAAACTCTCCTGGGCTGAAGCGGTTCATCCGGACGAACTGGATGAAGAGTTTGACACTTTTCCAACTTCTAGATCACAAGATGTTGTGAGAATGAGGTATGACAGGCTTAGAACTGTGGCAGGTAGGATTCAGACAGTTGTTGGGGACATAGCTACACAAGGGGAGAGGTTTCAGTCTCTACTGAGTTGGAGAGACCCCAGAGCAACCAGCCTCTTTGTAGTGTTCAGCTTCTGTGCTGCTGTGACTCTCTATGCAACACCATTCAGAGTGGTGGCTCTGGTTTCAGGCTTGTACTTTTTGAGACATCCAAGGTTTAGGAGCAAGCTGCCTTCAGTACCAAGTAATTTCTTCAAGAGGCTCCCTGCTAGAACAGATAGCTTACTGTGATCTTCTTTTACAAAGTTTTTGCTTGCTATACGTAGTTGCATACAGTTTGCTGTTATACATAGTTACATACAGTTTGCAGTTTAGTCATTTTCTGCTATAGTGATAATATCAGTGTTACTTTAAAATAATAATCAGTGCCTTCAAGTTCCACATCGCTAGAATGTGACTAGCTAAACATTCTGTAATATCAATGAATTCGTCTAGCTCTTCAAAATAATAACATCATTGTTTAGTATTTATTTATGGTCAAAATTATGCTCAAAATTCAATTCTAGAAAAACCGAATTTTGAGATAATTTTCTAATTTTTTTAAAACTGAAATTTTTAAAATTCTAAAAGGTAAAAATATAATAATTAAAATAGTTAAGGTGATATTTGAAATTTATTCCTTTAATAATTTAAATAAATTGTTAAATAGAATTCATTTTAAAATTTTGTTAAAAAGTATCAAGTTATTTAATAATAAAAATTCAAAATATAAGTATCAATTTAAATTGATATGACTACATTTATAATTAAATTTATTTATTAACTTAATTACATAAAATATGGAATAATATATAAATATTTAAGAAGTTAAAGTTAGGGTAATATCTTGTTTGCAATAAGAAGTTGATTTATGATATATATTTTTGTTGAGTGTAATAAATATCTTAAAATTGAATAAATAGATTGTGTAACATTTACTTCATTGAAGTAAAATGATTAAGGAGTGTTTAAAAAAAGATAAAAAGAAAGAAAAACTTTTCTAAATTGAAAAATAAATCATTAATATTTTACAACCTTATTAAATATTGTAATGATTTAATAATTTTATTAAGTTAATTATATAATATATTAAATTAAGTTGTGTTGATAATAAGATAAGATGTTAGAATTATTTATATCTTTAGTACTAATATGACTCTTTTTTTATTAAACTTTGTGATTTAAAATAATTTTAAGTTGTATTGTCAAAAGAAATTATTTGATATTGAAAATTGAAAATTTAAGTTATAATTTAAATTAATATTGTAAATATGTATTTAATTTTTTGAATACTATTTAAGAAAGATGTATTTCTAAATTTATTCAAAAAATTAAATAATAATTATATAAAAAATAAGTAGTTAAATTTTTAAAATATTTATAGTTATTTTTAGTATTTAAATATTTTTTATTTTAAAATATAACTGAAGATAAAATAAAGATATAAAATATGTATACCAAAAATGAAAATCTCTTTATATATTATTATAAATTTTATTTTATTTTAAAATATAACTAAGAGTAAAATAGAAATATAAAATGTGAATATGAAAAATTAAAATTCCTATTATATATTATATAAATTATAAATTTTTATTTTAAAATATATTAAAAATAAAATAAGAATATAAAAAGTACATAAAAAATAAGAATAATTTTTATATATAAATATAGGTATTAGTACTTATATTTTCTTAAATAACTCAGATTAAATTGTAAAATATATATTAATAAATTAATTAACATTAATTAATTAATTTTAATAATTTACATAAAATTTATCAAATAAATTATTTTAAAAATATATTTTTTTAATTACAACTTTTTTAGAAAACTTAAAAAACATGGTTAGAATTTAGTTTTTGAAGTTATGACTTATTTTTCAACCACAATGGAATAAAAAAGATATTAGAATTTAATTCTATAAAAATACCATATATTGATATAATGCAATTCATGCTCCATTTCAACTTTATGAAGAATGTACTCTTTTATAATTTATTATCATAGAAAGAACTCACACTCAAAGAAAGAAATTATTAGAAATTTAGATATAATTTGGAATCTCGTATTGAATAAGAATAAAAATATTAAAAACGTATAAAATAAAATGAAAACGTACAAAAACATTAACTTTAAATTTTGAATTGGAAATGATGTTATAATCTTTTATTCTCATGAATTATCAGTTTCAAATATCTCTGATTTATTCCTAAAAAAACCGAAGAAACTTTTGCAATGCCCTATGTCAAGGGAAACAGCTGGTTCTCCTCAATCACAGACTTTTGCCAGTACATTGTTATTGGACAAGGGTAACAGCTGTACATTCAGAATCACTGTCACATGTTTTGTTGTTTTTCTCATACTCAAATATAATTCAAAATAACTGTTTTTATTTTAATTTAAAAGATCAGTTTGCATCATTTACAAAGTCAGTTATTTGGAATTTGAACCTGTTATTTGGAATTTGACAATTCTAGGGACAATGACACATGATTTTGATGTTGTTTAATTTAGTTTATATCATACCTTATTTCTCAGGAAAATGGTTCCAAATGGCACCCTAATCCTCTCTTTAGAATAAATCAAAATGATAACCTTCTGCTTTGGATAATAATATCAAAGTCACTTTGTCTTATTCCTGGATAACGATTGATTTATTTAATACCTTGATTGGTACATTTACCTGCCAAATATCATCCCCACCAATCTCAATCTGGTAATACACATACAAGGTTTTATGTTATGAACTCGTGAGAATTTGCAAGTATACAGCCAAGGCTCAATCCAATTATTTAAATGAAATTTTCCATCAGAAAAATAACAATCTTTTTCACCTTGTGTATACTTAAAAACTATTCCAACACATGTTAAGTTTCTTCCAAATGGCAACTTGTGCAAGACACCAGCTGCTGAATTAAGAGATAATAGCATGGGGTGATCTAGAAAGAGCAAATGACTCCATCCAAAACTGGGAATTTATACTGATATGTGCTACAAAGAATTGGGCGTAACAAAGAGTAAAATGTATCCTATACAAACTCTATAAAGAATCAAAAAATTATCTCTTCTATGCATAGATTTGGCCTATTATCAACTGATGAAAATCTAGATTGCCTCACATAGTTGCATACATATTTTGTGTATTTAATGAACGATGTGAGGAAACCTATAGGGATATGCATGCTTGACTTTATGCCTCTTGAGAAGATGCTATCAAGAACTCTGGTTCCCATGGAAGTGACCACAAGAAGTTTGGCAACGGATCAAAACCATACCGGTCATCAAAACCGGCTTCAATTTCATGTTTGTGTATCCATTTCTGCGTAATATTTGTACCAAAAGCTTGGTATCATGTGTGCAACTAATTAGGAGCAATTATGAGTCATTACACATGCACTCAGGAACAGGATACTTTGTGACATCTCTTGCAGCCTTGCTAGTCCTGAGTTCTGGCTGACCTATTGAATCCTGATGCAATTCCTTGATAATGCTATTGAACTCTTCTTGAGGGAGTGAAGAGTTCAGAAAATAGGGCAGCATCTGTCTTTTGTTTGGTGTTATATATTTCTTGTGTCCTGCATAGGCCCGGTGACCCTGAAATAACATTGTTGCAAAAAATCAGAAGTTGTCACATATCACATAGACTCTAGATACATTATTACAATATAATGCATACAACCATATATACAAGTTTCTTAAAGTCGAAATGGTTGTTTCTTAAAATACCTGAATTGCATGGCCCATATTTCCTCCATGAGATGGCATGAAAACATCACTCTTCTCAGAGACTATGTAATCTATAGCAGCCATTAGGGAAGCTTTATTTGCAAATGGTTCTAGTTCTCCAGGTAAGGCAAGATCTTCCTTACTGTAAAGATATGGAAACTCGTCCATCAGTGGTTGCAAGGCCTCTTTTCCACCTAGTGGTTGTCCTCCAGCCCAGTAAATTCTTGCACTTTTTGGAGCTCCTAGAGCTTTAAGCAGCCTATAATGAGAAGGGGAAAAAAAGGATTAGAAAAGCTTGGCACACTAATACTTAGAAGACACCTAAATCATATTTAAAGAAGGATTAAGGTCACACTAGACAGGATTTTCGACAGAGAGTAGTAATTGATAAAGCTTATTGATATTCCACAAGTATAGCTAGTAGAAAAAGCCAATGAAGGATTATATCTACCTTGTAACCTCCATAGCATTCAAGGGGCAGAGGCCAGCCAGCTTCCTTTCATGGTATGTCATGTTTGATTTCCCAGTTAAGAGCTCAGGCCTATGTATCCTCTCGTTGTTTACAAGCTCATCATACTCAGGACTCAAACCAGGTAGACAACCAGTTCTCACCCAGACATCCTTTTCCATCCGTAGATGAAGAGCAAGGTAGGGTCCCTTGCTTTTCATTCTCTCAGCAATGTTGTTACCAAGTTCCTGAACAGGCTTTGCAAACCTTAATGCATGAAAAGCAACCTGAAAGATAAGTGAAAACATTTAGAATATACAGTCAATTGGCACATAGGGTCTATTTGGATACAAACTATAAGAGCTTTTGAGAACTTTTCTACTGAAAATATAGAATATATTTCCATATGAGAAAGTCTCAACTGCACTTTCCGCTTTATATCCAAACATACATATAAAGGAAGTTCCAAATTGCCTTTCCCTCTTTGCCATAAGAATATAGACTTTATAATACCTTGCATCGAAGCTTCTGAAGATCAGGAGGGAGATCCTTTGTCAACCTCGAATCCAGTCCACGTAAAAGCAAGACACCTTCTCTGTTGAACTGCATAGGACCATAAGAATCATGTTAAACTCTTGTTCAACAAGAACAACACCAAAGTAAAAGCTTTCATGATTAACACTGCAGAATTAATACATGGTAAAATATTGGCATCATAAAGGACCGCAGTTAATAAATTGACAGGGGATTCTAACAACTTGTGCATAACACCACAACACTTGTTATATTTCTAATAGAAATCTTGGTGCTATCCAGAGAAATGATCATATATATGGAAATAAAACAAACTTACTCTTCTGAGATAGTGTGACCGAATCCAACTGGGAGTGGCATGAGGGAGAGGGCTCCCCTCCACTGGCCTTGTCATCAGATGTGTTGATGGCAAAGCTGAAACCACTCTCACATCATTAGCAAGAACATTCTTGAAGTGCTCCAAATCAAATATATCAGCGAATTCACTGCAAAATGGAAACAAACCCCCGATAAAGAAAACGACTCTCTCGTGACATTTGCAAATAAGAAAAAAAATTAAACGAGTATCCAAAACTAGATTGAAACTGCACTTATGTTTTGTGGTCATTATTGAAATTTAATCCCAAAAATGTTACAGTTTAATTTATAATCAGCCAAATTCAACTCTTCTTTTGATAGAATGATCAATCCAACATAAAGGATCAACCAAGAACAGGATCATGAACAAGAACATGTATATTTTCTTTTACCTTTCATCTTCCCAGATAACATTGACTTGCAATATAGGAACAACCAAGGCAGCTCCAAGAATCCTAGCAATGACAACAGCATCAACAATCTGATTCCTCTGCTGATTCATCCCTCCAGAAACCACCACCATGAGGTACCTCCTTCTGTTCTTCACAACCCCCTCACTCTGACTCCTATACTCCCTGCTGAAACTCAAGCAAGGCTTGTACCCCAACCCATCTGGCTGCTCCCAAAACTCACTCTTTTCAACCTCCTGACCCCTTTCCACCCGACTTGGAACCTGTGCATGTAACTGCACACTGGAAATCAGAGGCTCTGAAACAGTGTCATCAGCACCATCCAAAACACCACCCTTCCGTGATGGAACTCCAGGCTCGGATTTTGAGGAGCCTGCTGAAGTTGCACAAGGGAAGGGAGGAAATGGGGCGTCCAGATTGAGGCTCAACTTGAGCATGGCAAAGAAGGCAAGGAGAGAGAGAGTGAAAAGGAACAATCTTGGCCTACCCCACTTGACAAAGGTGAAGAATTTGGAATGTCTTGCACATTTCTTGGGGGATTCAAGCAAGGATAGAAGAGAAGAAGATGATATGGAGTTGATGATCTGAGAAGGAACCGAAATGTAGGACAACTTCTTGGCGTTGTTCTTGAACTTTGCCATTGCTTGCTTCTTCCTTTTCTCTGTTCTTCAAGATTCAACGCTTCCTTGATTGGGGAGTTTTATAATAGGCTTGTTGTAATGTGTTGCCTGTTAATGGACTTTTATATTTCAATTCTTTTTTCTAGAGAGAGAAAGAAGGGCTGGATGGTAGAGAGAGAAGGGGCGGCGGGAACACCGAGTTTGTCTTACGACCAAAGACGACGCGTCGATCAAAAAGTAGCTGCGGTTTTGAGTTTCGACAAAAACTTCTTTGTTTTTGTGTGCTTTCGTCTCATCATTACTCGTTTCCTTGCTGCTCAATACAACATTGTTTTATTTATTGCTAAAAAGTGACAAATATTTATTCAAATATATATATTTCTATTCAAATACTACTAAATATTTCTACAAATTTAAACTAAATATGAGATTATATTTAATTTTTTAAGATAGAGAAATATTATATTTTTTCTTCCATTAAATCTTCCCAAATACTACTACCAAAAATGCATTTAATGAAAACTAAGATTCTTGATTAAATAGTTGTGTTTTACTATCCAATCTTCTATGGATAAGAAAGTAATTATTGAAAAGAGAAATTCCATTTAAAATGGTCACTAAATCTTCTAAGAAAGATTAAGAATTTAATATCAAGATGATATTAAAAACAGGGTTTTGCCAATTACAGCTCACACCAACACACAGTGAACAGTAAGAAATTGAAATTTGAACCAGATGATGGAAAAGAAGAAATCTTGGAAGTGTGAAAAAGGGAAAAAAAGAAAAAAAGAAAGAAAATGATGGATGATAAAATATGGAATATTAGGGTTTGGCAGCAGTCTCTATAAATGCATAAAAAAATGAAAGATATTGAAGTGTTTGAATTGTTTTCATGGCTAAAGCCAGCTGCCATGGAAGAATGAATCAACAAGTAAATAAGATAGAAAGAGAGAGAGAGAGAAAGGTATCATTTTTTCTTCTTACCTTCCCACAAAGTTTTACAATTTGCATAATAATTAAAAACGTTTATATCTTATAAATATATTTAACATAGATTTTTCACAATTTTTTTTTATCAAAGAAAATTATTTTAGGAGCCTTTTTTCTAATTTACAATTTTTTCTATTTATCTTAAATTATTTTTTGTAGATTTTTTCATACTTATAAAAGATTTATAAAAGTCTCATTCAATTTTTGCCTAATAATAAATTCTATGTTAAAATTTTAAGTAATATCTTTTAAATCTCCCAAAACATTTTATAAAATCTTTTTATTTTTTTTTAAATATTAATTAATTAAATTTTTTATTTCTTTCCATATTTTACTTATTTTTTTCAAATTTTCAAATATCGTATTCATAATGATAATGAATTTAATAAAAAATCTTGATAAAAATATGAATGCAAGATTCCACTAAAAATATTCTTATAGAGACAAAAATTTATATTGTTGGGTGTGTTATTATACACATTAAAATTTAAAAATACATTTTAAATTATTATTATTATTATTATTATTAATTATTACTCTGCTCTGGAGCCCACTTGCCAGCTGGATCCTCTTCATACTGCACTCACTCCCTGCCACGTGGGACAAGCTCACGCTCCAACCACTGCCACGTCAGCAGTGCCTTTGTCGTGTGGGACTGTGTCCTATTATTAGTAGAATAACATTTTTTCTTTTTGGACTATTAAGAGGGTTGTTAAATTTAGTTATTTTTATATAAATTTTTAATTATTTATTAATTTTGTATAATTAAGTAAATTTTATTTTATAATTTTAGATTAATTACTGTTTAGGAAAGAGAAGAAGGTGGATTTTGATTTGGTCAACATTCTCCACCCAATGAAGAAGCTTCATCTTTCTCTTTCTGTGTCTCAAATTTTCAGAAAACATCACATCGATAATGAAGACATTGTTAGGTTTACTTCAACTACTATGTTAGTTAGTACCATGTTATCCAAACTTTTCTCAAAATCATTTTTATATAATTCTATATACA
The DNA here is from genome assembly GCA_030347555.1 of Lablab purpureus. Classification (NCBI taxonomy): domain Eukaryota; kingdom Viridiplantae; phylum Streptophyta; class Magnoliopsida; order Fabales; family Fabaceae; genus Lablab; species Lablab purpureus. The sequence continues at coordinate 13,899,977 of CM059264.1, forward strand.
AAAAATTCATTTATAAAATTGTACATTTCAAAATTAAATTTTAAAAATTATTGTGTAAATAATTGTAATTTCTTTATTGCGAGTAACCAATAAAAAATTATAAGTGAAAACTAATATTTTTTATTTTAGTGAAATTGATAATCATGATATATGGTTGTTAAAAGAAAAATTAATTAGTATGGAAATGTAATTATTTTTATTTATAATAATATGTTACTTTTGTTGTGATTTTATATCAATTATAATTTGATTTGAATTGAATATTGGTATTTTTAATCCATTTTTTTAATGGAAGGTTAAATTTTTTTGTTATCATGGTGAAAAAGTGCATGCAAATAAAGATTAACCCCACCAAACCCCCACAAAAAAAATCACTTTCTTTCACCACTATATTGCTAATAAATAATAATATTTCTTTTCATTCCATCATAAACTTAAAAAAATGGTGTCACCATGTGATTAGAATTTTCAATTTAACACAAACATGACAGTTGACATGTAAAGAGAAAGGCATTATCTCATACTCTCAATTTCTTAAGAGAAAAAAGAATTATGAATAATGGCCACTATCAAGCACAATCTACTTAGTTCATGATTCTAATATATAACAATTGAATTCTAAAAGGTTTTACAAACAATGATTATTTTATTATCAAAAGTGATGTGTTCCTCTTTAAAGTCTTCAATTTATTATACAATTTTAAACTTTCTATTATTATGTATGCATAGTTGGGTTTAGACATATATAGTAGACAAAATAATTGGTTGAAGCCATTCAATAAAAAAAGAAGGCTTTCACCAATGAGTATGATATTATATTAGGTTTAGGGTTTTTGATTATGTAATCTTCTCTAACTACTTATAATTATTAACCATGCTTTAACAACCCTAAAATGTTGTCATATTTTGGTGAAAGTGGGTACACCAATTTTATTAGTTGTCTTTACAACTAATTTCTTCATTAGGATTGTGGCTTGAGAGCTAGCAATGCAAGGTTGTAAATAGTGTTGATGCAATCTTTCTTTAGCCCTAAGGGAATATAAGCAAGCTAGCTATTTCATTATTTCATCATTATTAATTGTTATTTCCATCATAAAAAGGAACTAAGATTAAGAAATAGGTTGTGGGAATATTCAAGGGCAAGTGTACCTTGACTTTAGGGACATGCCAACCATCATTATTATATTCATGTCTTTCTTTTTCTAAGCTTAAACTAGATTATGAGTTAGTTGACTTCTTCATGTTTTGGTTTAGGGTTTAGCATTTTAGTGAACTTAAAAAAGCTACAAAGTGGTGTAGTTAATTGGCCAAAATCATTAGAGAAAATCAATGAGGATTATAAAGGCTAATATCTATACAATAACTTAACATTTCTCTCTCATATAACCCATTAAGAAGAGCACATAGCATTTTTTTTTTCAAAAAGGAAGAGTGCAATGTAATGGAAGAATATTAACCTTATCCTAATAATATTGGTAACCTAGTTTGCATCCATTATGAACCCTAGATTACATGTCTCAAGTTCTTTGGTAGGAAAAAAGAAGGTTGAATTGCGCCATTAACAAACTACTACTCAAGTTCTTTAAACCTTTTCAATTGTGTGGTATTAAGCAAGGAATATTGTACAAAACAAGTAACCCTTTGGAATTGGATTGTTGAAAATGGTGATTATAGTGTGCAAATGAGACCAAATTACTCTTTTTTTGCAAGACATCATAACATGTTGGTTAAGAATGTGTAGAATCATAATAACCTACTATTTTATGTATTCACTTTGAGTATAATTCAAGAATCCATATCTAGTTAGTTAAGAACATTTAGTTAAGAACATGTAGTGCCATAAACCTACTATGAATATTTTTACATCTTTATCCAATCACAAATCAATGTGTAAACAAATTTTTTAACTTTTATAATACCCATTTAAAAAGTTATACTAATAATGATCTATGAGTTATTAATTAGTATACAAAATTTACTATAAAATATGTTGGTAAATGCAACTTAGAATAACCATAAATTCAATAATGTTTGGAATGAAGATTTTTCTTTTTTTGTTTTTTCACTGTTTTTGAAGCCTTCATCATTGGTAGAGTAGGAAAATACAACAAAGTGACAAGTGGGCCCACTATTTTCTAATAAACAACCCTAATAGTGACAAGTGGGCCCACTATTTTCTAATAAACAACCCTAATTCTAATTTGTATATTAACCCAATTTCATGAATAAACCCCTTTTTTTCTATGGAACTCTACCTTTGGTTAATTCAAAATATTAAGGCCCCTCTTGCTTTTGTCAGAACAGACAAGTTATATAATTGGGTTCTACAAAACATGGCCCATATGAGACTTTTTTATTCTTTAATTTTTTTAGTATAATCAAAAGCATTTAGAATTTTTATTTGTCATCTAACTAATTTTCACTTTGTGTAGATTTTAGGGGTAATGTGTCACTTCCTCTATTTCAAATACAAGTAAAAAATTGTCATTTTAGGTTAAATTAAATATAAATATATTTCAATTTTTTAAACTTTATTTGGCACTATTATTTTAAAAATATTATGTATAAAAAATATTAATAAACCTAACCACTATTCCTACTTAGTATGAAAGTAATTAATTTTTCTTATAATCGTGGAGGTAGTACTTCCTTTGTTTTTTTTTATAACAAGAAGAAAACTAAACTTACAAAATAGATCAATTAAATGTATTTAATTTTACTTTCGCTTTTAATTGCGCCATTTACAAAAGAGATTCGATTAATTGCATTTAATTTTACAAAACGAAAGAATAATAATGGTAAAATCAAATAGTAATTAAAGTAACAGTTTTATAAAACAAAACATGGCTAACAAAAACAAAAATAGTTAAAATTTATTCATACTTAAAACTTAAAAGTGTCTTTTTTTTTCTTATAAAAGAGAATAGGAAAAACATTAAGATTCCCAGTTTCATATTACAAAATTTATAATTTTTAGCTTAGATGAATATTGCATAATATTAAATTAAATTTAATGTTCACTTCTTATAGTGTGAAAATTTATTCTAATAATAGTTGTTAGATTAATCTTATTATTCTCTATTTAACTAATCAATTATAAATATTTACTAATATGTTTGAGATGTATGTGTTAAAGATCTTACACACATTATATTTAAATTATAATATAAAAAAGATGTAAACCCTAAATTTTACTTTACAAGTTAATTCATATAATAAGATTGAAATTATTTTTTGAAAAGTTTATTTTTTATGAAGAATCTAAAACACTATAAAAATTAAATGGAAACATTACTTTACAAGTTGATGTATTTAATGAGATTGAATTAAATTTAAATTTGAGTTCATGAAAAGTTTTTTTCTATAAAGAGTTGTTTGAGAGTAAAAAGTGATGGGTGAATAATTTGGCAAAGCAATGAAGGGCCATGTTTCCAACATGTGCATTTATTCACTCTTTAGCCAACCATTCCATCATCTTTCTATCTCATAAAGTGCTTTTTTTTAAGTAAACTAAATTTTGCATGGGACATTATTGGAGGTACAATGTTTCATCATCATTCTAATTTTGCTAACATAAACCAAAAGAAAAAAAAAATCACTCTTTTAGGGCATCAAATAGTTGGGTTCTATATTTCTTTGTTATACACTAAAAATCACTCTTTTAGGGCATCAAATAGTTGGGTTCTATATTTCTTTGTTACACACTAAAAATCACTCTTTTAGGGCATCAAATAGTTGGGTTCTATATTTCTTTGTTATACACTAAAAATCACTCTTTTAGGGCATCAAATAGTTGGGTTCTATATTTCTTTGTTACACACTAAAAATCACTCTTTTAGGGCATCAAATAGTTGGGTTCTATATTTCTTTGTTACACACTAATGTTTTATTTAGAGTTTTGCTTTTAATTTATAATCTAAACTCAATTATACTATTTCCAATTTTTTTCTTCTCAAATTTTGGATATCAAAATTAGCTTTGAAAAGTTGTGGTGGAACATTGTTGTTGGCATCATGCCTATGATAGAGAACACTCAAATTATTGATGTTGGGGAATTAAATACACACTTTTTTTTTTCTCAAACAATGCACTTCCTTCCTAGGCATCCAATGAAGTTAAATTATTGGCTTTTTTTAAGAAATTAATTTTAAGTTTTTTAGAGCATTAAATTGTTCTATTCTTAAATTTGTATGAATTTAATTATGTCAATGAATGGCATTAAATTTTAACCTGTTAGTCAACAACTAGAATATTAGATAATCAAATCACTCATCAAACTCTGTTCCACCTGTTAATTTTTTATATTAAATTTTTCTATTTTATTTATATATATATATTATAAATACACTCATATAAAAATATTTTTTAAATCTTTAATCTATTAATTAATTTCTTTAATTAAATAAACTAAAAAATTATTATGTTTACATAATAATTTACTTTATTATAATTAATAATTAAAATTTAATTTATAAATATTAATAATTTAAGTTCCAATTTTAATATATATTTTAAGTGATATAATAGAAAAAAATAATTTTTTGAACTACATTTTATTTTAATTTTCAATTAATAAAACGGATTATAAGTCAATGTCCTCTTTTATTTTTGACCCACTAAATAAAGGAAAATGAACCCATGACTTACTTTTGAAAATCTCCGTTTATAGATGAACTTTTATTTAAGAGAATTTTTTTTTTCAATTTTAGAGTTTACACAAGTTAATAAGAATATTAACTTTCATAATTTTAATAAATTTTTTATTTTTTTTTAGTAATACTTTTATTATTTTGACAATATTTTTACACAAAAAATATTTACTTTTGTAATCAAATATAAAAAATTTCTTTTTTCATAATAATTATCTTCCCTCTTTACGATAAAATATCAATTTTTCTCTTTACCAAAAAGCAACCTGTAAAATAAAGTACGTAAAACATTATTTTTCTCCTTTCAATAAAATATCTATATAATTTATTTTCTTAAACTTTACAGATAATAGATAAATTAGAACAAAATTTGAATAAAAAAAACCAACGATTGAGTAAGTAACATTAATTAAAAGCATTTTTTATTAATATTATTCAAAAAAAATTTGTTTTATAAACATACTTTTGAGAGAAAAGAAATTTCCAAACATAAATCAAATTATAATAATATTTAAATTTGTTTCAGAATAACTATGCTGGAATACTTTATAAACCAATACCTGTTTATTCCGAAATACAAATAAATTCCAAATCCCTCTAAAATCTATTCCAAATTGACTAATTTTTACTTTATTTTTTAAGAAATATTAATTTTTTTCTTCCTAATTTATCCTTAAATTAATTATTCTGCTTGTCTCAGTTAAAATAATGCATTTATTTTTAAAAATACAATAAAACTATTTCAAAAAGTAATACTTTTTAATATATATATAAAAGAACCTTAAACTGCACTGTGATGGTTAATTAGCAACATTGGTTGTTATGAGTGTAGGTAGGGAGCAAGAAAATGCACCAAACTGAGGAACAGATTAATGGAAGAGAAGTTATAGAAATAAAATAGCAATGAAGTCTCATCCTTGGCAGATTATCAGAAATCATCACAGTAACTCTGCATTGTTCTTTCTTAAAATGGCTCAAAGCAAATGAAAGAAAAAGAAATCACCATTTCACTGGCGAAGGAATATTTTGAACCACAAAGCTGATCTTTTACGGTATCTTTTCAGTCCATTCTTGTAATCAACATACACCAGTCCAAACCTAAGACTGTAGCCAGCAGTCCATTCAAAATTGTCCAACAATGACCATGCAAAGTATCCCTTCACCCTCACTCCATTCCTATCAAATTCATTCACAGTTTTAGTCTTCCAAATTCTTCAGTCTAGAAGTAAAAACTTCATAACTACAATGTTCACTTTAACTCACCTTATGGCCCTTTCAAGATACAAAAGGTGGTGACTGAAGTAATCTATCCTTGGTCTGTCATTAAGTAACATTTTTCCATCATTAACCTCATCAATTCCTGCAAAAATTTGAATGACACAGTTCATGGAAACAGAAAAACTAGTGTTGTCACATGGTAAAGATTATATTTTAGGAAGAACAAAAAGGTGATATAGATCATCCCAGATAATTTTACCATTTTCTGTTATGTAAATAACAGGGTTGTTAAATTTCTCCTTAGTGTATTCTAGTAGACCTTGAATTCCAGGTGGATAGACGTAGAGCCAGTCTGAGGCTGCCTGCAAAATTATTCATTTCTCAACTCGTTTATGAGAAATTCTATGGAGGAGGTACAGTGAAAAACAAGGTGCAATATTTGTAAATAGTGTTAACTCGGACTAATGAAGTGGTAACTAATCATTCTCATGCACTAAAAGAATCTAAACTGAGTAAAACTTATATCCAGATACAAGTACCTTTGGACCAATGAGAACTCCATTTCTTAGAGCTGATGCAAGTGCAACAAAAATTTATCATGAGTAAGCAAGTTTATGAGGAAAAATCAATAAGTTGATTGGAAAGTTTGTGTGAACTTCAGTTAGAATGGCTTACAGGTAAATCTAACACAAGCATCTGTGAAAGCAGTTGGTCTTTCACGTGGGCACAGAGTGCTAGTTGCGTAAGTTGAAGTGTAATAATTTAACCCTATGAAATCAAAGGACCCTTTAACCATCAAATATTCGCTTCTGGTAAACTTTGGCAAACGTCCTCCAACACTTTTTACCATTATAGCAGGATATGTACCGGAGTGAAGTGGTTCCATAAACCTTGAATGAACACAAGGAAGATGAGTTAGACCTAACTGTGTCACAGAAAATGTTAAAAACTTGGGAGGAGTTATATATTCATGGCTGTTTGGTTTTGATGAGTTGTTAAAACATTTATTGGTTGCTCTGTATACTCAGTTCTCAAAATAAATGCTTAAGAAGCAAACAACATATGCTTTATGATCCACCATGGCACTAAAATCCAGGATGAATCTGATGCAAATTTGCAATCCAAAAGTTGAGAAAATTCTCAACTTCTTTTATTTTCCCTACCCTCATAAGGTCTGTTATTGATTACACTATATAGAAGATCAAGTCTGTATTAACTTCAAAAAAATTCAAAAGAAGATCTCAAACAAAATCAAATCTTAGATATTCCTAATGGTCAATGCCTAAAAAGGAAAGAAATCATCACTGGCTCAAAAACATTACATTTTCTCCAAATAAAAGACATGCAATAAAAAGGAAACAAAGAAAGAGTTATTTTTCTTCCATGAAATCACACTCCTTTTGAAGTGCATCACACAAACTGTTGTGAAATTTAACAGAACTGGAAACAAGAAGTGTGCTTCTGAGTGGCAAAGGCACTTACCAGTCATACATAAAAGCAAGACCTCGATATGCAGCTTCTCTGTCCTCTTTTGACTGAGAAAGTGGCAAAACCCAGGCAGAATTCAATGTTACCCCAATTTGACCCTTCTGAGAAACCTATTAGAAAATCAATCACTGTCACTTAACTGGTACTGATCACATATTACATTATTTATATCTTAAAAAAGCTAACCAATTTTTGTATGATGTTCTATTTAAAATCATATAAAGCCGTTTAACTCTAACTCAATCCAACAAAACCAATTTTTAAGGTGATAATTTCCCCCACTTCATTTTTGCACTATCTCTGGTCTATGTGAAACTTGAGTTTTTTCCAATATAAAAACAAGGAAAAAATGTGATTTTAGTCGCTACACCTTTAGATCACACTTGACTTTAGTCCCTCTACTTTCAAACTGATCAATTTAATCCTCCAACTTCTGAAAATATGTGAATTGAATCCCTATTTCAACTTTGTAATGATAGAAAACTGTTACTAGAAGTTAAGTTTTGACATGAGGATGGACTAAATTCATCAGTTTGAAAATGCAGGTACCATAACCAAGTTTGTCTCAAAGTATAGGAACTAAAAACACATTTTTCGTTTAAAAATAATAACAATGCATTAACCTGGAACTTCTCCCTGTAAACTTTTACTGCGGCAGCATGAGCAAGAATGAGGTGGTGTGTAACCACATAGGGCTCAGTGGTAGAATCACCAGCCGTGCAGTTAGCAAACCACTTGGAGCATCTATTGGGAGGGGATCCACCACTTCCATAACCTTGAGTGCTATATAGCACTGGCTCATTCAATGTAATCCAGTGCTTAACCCTGTCACCAAATTCCCTGAAGCATACTTCTGCATAATCTGCAAAATCCTGACTGTTTGCATAATCGAATTATCAATTCTTCATCAGTTGTGAGTGAATGGGAAGGACAAGTCCATGTCCATGTATTCTAGAGAACATAGTAATCTCACTATTGCTTACACTATTTTGGGATTCAGAAAACCACCGTATTCATCTTCAAGTGCTTGAGGGAAATCAGAGTGAAATAGAGTTATAAAAGGTTGCTGTCCTGTAAACAAAACAGGTACATCTAATTTAGTTTGATTTGGAGTATCATGAGAAAGAGAGAGAGAGCAAGAAAATTACGTCTACTGACCATTTGCTATCAGTTCATTTATGAGATTGTTGTAATATGCAATGCCTTCTCGGTTAGCTCCTCCCTGCAGGTTTCCACCTAAAAATCAAGGTATACCAAAACATAAAGTGTTAATAATTTCCTCAAAATCAAATTCAGATTCAAATTAGCATTTTGCTATACCAAAACAATAAAAAGGATTATTAGAGTTTCTCACGAGGTAGTATTCTTGGCCAAGAGATGGAGAACCTGTAGGCATTAAATCCAATATCCTTCATCATGGCCACATCTTCCTGAAAAAAAAATCACATGCAGACAAACAAAATCATAAATCTAGATGAAATAAAATCTCAAGAAGCTAAGGAAATTCCTCTAGAACTAGATATCTAAGTTCAAATTAAGAGAAAGAAAGTACCTTGTATCGGTGGTACGAATCAATGGCAACATCTCCATTACTGTGATCTGCTATTCTATCTGAACAACCAAGAAAAAAGTCTCAATATTCAGGTATGTTTCATTGTTCAATAAACCAACTCCGATCTATCAAAAAGTACCTTGTATAAACCACCCTCACAATGAGAAACCCAAAATCAATTTGGTCAAGCAAATTGATGAAATGGTGGAGGGGTCATTGATGTACATCTTCAACGCTAATCAATAGATATTTTATTATTTTAGCATTATCCTTTTTTTTTCAGCTAAGCTTGCCCTATTCAACTCTTTGTGTATTGTTAGTTGGTTTAATAGTAGTTACTAGTAACAAAACATAAAATAAATTTTCTAGCCAATAAATCTCCTATAATCATGTTCCATCCAACAAAAGTCTCACGTTGTCTGTGAATGAGGATCAAAGAAACTTTACAAACACTCTCTTATGCGCCTTTTGAAGGAGAAAACCAGGCACACAAGAGCAAAAAATGGATAACATCTCAGGTGAAGTTGTGAGCCAATCAATGCAACAGACTTAAGCAAAACAAATCTAAACACTACTCCTTATAAATTACTATAGGTTACTTTGACAAAAGGAAACAACTACGGTACATTACTACTAAAAATGAACAAGCAAGGATGACAAAAAAGGACGACAACAATAAAGAGAGGACACACAAACCTGGGTGGCTATGAGTGAATGTGTCCCATATACTAGGACCTTTGCCACCTTCACGTGCAGCACCTTCATACTTCATACCCCAATTACATGGAAGCCAGAAAAGGAAACATAAAAGTGTCAAGTAAGATATAAAGATCCAACCTTTAAACATAAAGATGCAAAGAGTAGATCAACTTGGAACAGAACAAAACCTGGTAAGCTGAAGAAGCTGTTCCAAAGAAGAAATCTGTTGGAAAACTGCTGCGGTTAAGAGAAGCTGCAGAGTGAAAAAGAGAAAGAGTTGCAAGGAGAAGAACAACTTTAAGCCACATAGTTCAAATCTGAATGAACTCAATTCTCGCACTTTGGTTTGGTTTTTGCCCCCATAAACAGAACTTTATATTATATTATATAACTGTTTTTATCATATATTTACGAACCCCATGAGGAAAAGGGGGATTCTTTGTCTTTTTGCAAGTGAAAAGGCTGAGAAAAAAATTGCTGTTGGTTGATTATTATATTGTTTTCTTAGATGATGTGGTAAGTTAAATGAAAGTGGTTGAAATGAAAAGATGCTATTATTCCTGAGATGGGTAAGGAGGTTCCATGCTTAAACTCCTTCAACTTCATGTCCTCTTCATCGTACCATTCTAATTGTGTTGGGAAAGCAATCAAAATGTGTTCCCTTGGCCACAAGTTGATGAAAACCTTGTGAAATAAAAACCTTATTTTTAAAACTAATAATTATATGTTTAATTTATATAACTAAGGTGTTAATAAATTTTAAGGTTAACATCTACTATTTATTAATAAGATCATGTTTTATTTTTTAAGTAAACTTTAAATTTATTTTATTTTTATATTTTATAAATTAATGTAAAGATAATAAACTTAAAAATCAGAAGACAATGAACTAGAAACTATGTAAAAGACAAATACAGAAATAAAAGAAAATTAAACACAAGTCCAAATGTATTTTAAACAAAATATAATTTTAACAAAAGAAAATTAAAAATTTATTTAATCTTAACTTTTAATTTAAATTCAAAATTTAAAAGCTTAAAATGTTTATTTAATCACTATATTTAAATATTATTTAAAATTGTAAAAACATGTTCTTAACGTAAAAGATATCTTTCTATTATTACTTAAATAATCTCATTTTGCAAAAGTTATTAATTGAAACTTTAATTTAATTTTCATGAAATTTATGTGGCGTTTAAGATTTTTCTCATTTTTATTTCAACAAAAAAGTCTCATAATAGTTACTCTTTCATTTTTATTTAATAATTTATCAGTGATCTTAAATTTTATATTATATTAGAATATATATTTTATATCTTAAATTTGTTACTAACTTTAGAATGGAGATGTTTTTAGGATCTTATTTAAAATTTATAAGTAAAATATATATGAAACTCGTATTTTTAATTTATAACTCTAGATAATACTCTAATTAGAGATATCATGATACTTTTATTTACACTTCAACATTTTAGAACTTAAAAATTTGATTATACTATTATATTTAAATGTTATTTTTTATTATATAAAACTAATATTATAACTAAACAAAAATGATATTACAATTAAATTTTAATAAAATATCATAATGTATCTGTTGTTTAACTTTTTCTTGCTCATATTCGTTGATTTTTTTTATTTTTAATTGACAAGAAAAATATTTTTAGAGAGAAAATAATTTTTTAAAGAAAGATTTTAATTAGACTTGAAAAAATCTTCATGGTTAGAGATTTTAAATTTATAATCTTTGAATATAATCTCCATTAAAGATATCCTAATATTCATAAAATAACTTGATAAAATTTCTTCATAAAATTACATAAATTAAACAAATAAAATAAAAATAATAAAGATAAAATATATTTTTAATCTCTGCAAAATATGTAAGTTTGAGTTTAATCTGTGAACAATATTTTTTATTCCTCATGTTTTGAAATACATCATTTTAGTTCATTTATTATGTTATCTAAAAACCTTTTTTTTTTCTGTGCGCAAAATCTTATCTCTTAAAAGACAAACGTGGTGAATTTTAAAATTTGAAGGATTAAAAATGAAAAAAAAACTACATGGACTAATCTAAACTTCAAATATTTTAAATGACAATAACTACTACTTCAAAACGTGTTCAACAAAATCTTATAATTTTTTTTTCAGAAGGAATGTGGCTTCTAGCTAAATTGTCTCCTTTTATTGAATTTATAATTTACTTTTATTTATTTCAACAAGTTTATCATTAAGAAAACAAAAATAAAAAACTTTTCTTAAAAAATTATTTAAACACAAGTTTATGAGTTCTCATTATGAAAATGATTGGATCACAAATGATGGAACAAAATAAGGAATTGTTATTCATTTTTTGGTTATTCAGACCAGTTATAAGACAAGACTAGTACAAGATTGTTTCCATCAATGTAGAATATTCTTGAACCATTGAGCTGATTTCTTAGGATATCTGTTCAATCCATTCTTAAAATCAACATAAATGATTCCAAATCTAACAGAAAACCCATCTGTCCATTCAAAATTGTCCAACAATGACCATGCAAAGTAACCTTTGACATTGACACCAATTCTGCAAATTGTGTTTGTCTTAGTTTGAGTAAGTAACAAATTCCTTGAAGAAACAAAAAGTGGAACATTACACAAGAAACTCACTGAATGGCACTTTGAACATAAGAAAGATGTTTACTGATGTAGTCTATTCTCATGTTGTCCTCAAGTGATTTTGCATTGTCATTGAGTTCATCAACTCCTGTGTTCATTCAATAAATGTTTTACTAGTGAAGATGAAAACATGATATTGTTAGTGGTGGAAACTTACCATTCTCTGTTATGTATATGACTGGATTGTTAAACTTTTCCTTTGTGTAGAGTAAAATATCTTGAATTCCTCTAGGATAAATGAATAACCAGTCTGAAGCAGCCTGCAAATTTCATATTTTCTTAAATAAATTCATTTTTTGTAATCTTGAGGATAAAATGTGTTTTAAGTTTCTCCATTTTTCCTTCAAAATTGATCTTTGTGTATACTTTAGTAAATTTTGTTATCGTAAGTTCAATAAAACTCATCAACTATAAAGAAAATGAGGACCAGAATCATAGTTTTTGAAGTACAGAAACTAGCATTAATTTCAGTAACAAATTTAAGAAGCCTAAACATAATTTACACTAATTTTTAATTTTGTTGAAGATAAATGTTGGCCACATAATTTTTTTCTTTCAAATGTTACAGTTGCAATTCTTTTCAAATCTGAAGTGAACTCCATTTTTTAACCTTGTTTTCTAGCTAGACAGTGAAAATGAATTTTTAAAAGCTGAATGTGTTCAGAAGTTATCCCCACATATGCATTTTACCTTTGGACCAATCAGTACTCCATGTCTTGTTGCTGATGCAACAAATAAAAATCTTGAGTAAATAAAAGGAATATGAAACATAATAAAAGTCAAATTGAAACAACAAGATATATTTCACCAATATTGAGCCTCACATGTGAGCAAAACACACGCATCTGTGAACATAGTTTGGTTTTCTCTTGTGCAAGGGACATTGGATGCGTAAGCTGCAGTGTAATAGTTAAGTCCTAAGAAATCAAAGGATCCTTTAGCCATCAAGGACTGCTCCCTTGAAAATTTTGGCAATCTTTCACCAGTGTTATTAACCATTTCAGCAGGGTATGATCCAGAATTTAGTGGCTCCATAAACCTTAAAGGTCAAAAAGAAATTTGAGTTAGGTCCATTAATCCATTTTGCAGATTGTCACAAAAAGAGAAAATATGTTATCAGATTAATTTCTATACACCATCACTGTAAAATTCTCTACACTATCAGCCAGTTAGAATCATGGTAAGTGTAACTTTTAACATAATTATTGCAAAAGTCATCAAATTTAGACAATTTGTGATTGGATGACTACCAAAACTTTTCAGAATGAAAACTTTACACTATCTATATTGAACTATTTTCTAATTTTATATTATTAAGTCTATATTAATAATAGTCACTGCATTGATGTGGAGCTAAAATAAGGAAAAAAAATGAAAAATTACCAGTCATACAAGAAAACAATGGCCCTAAATGCTGCACTTATGTCTTCTTTTGACTGGGAAAGTGGCATTATCCATGGAGAGTTCAATGTTATCCCAATTTGTCCTTTTTGAGAAATCTAAATAAAATAAAAGCACCCCAGGTAAATTTGTCTCTACCAATTTATCAAAAACTAATTTGATGTCATTTTAGTTTGTTTTAATCCTTAATGCATCACAAAATGGTTTAAAAGATAGTAACCTGGTACTTGTCTCTATAGACTTTGACAGCAGCTGCATGAGCAAGAATCTGGTGGTGAGTGACAAGGTAGGGCTCAGTACTAGAATCCCCTGCACTACAGTTGAAAGGTAACCACTTGGAGCATCTTCCTGGCGCAAATAATCCATTTCCATAACCCTGTGTGGTGTAGGTGACTGGCTCATTTAAAGTGATCCAGTGTTTCACTCTATCACCAAATTCTCTGAAGCATACCTCTGCATAGTCTGCAAAATCCTTCCTGAACACAGATTTTGCATCATTTACTAAGTGAGATCATGTGCATATTTTCTCTATAAATTTTGTTAAGAAAACTACTCACACAATACTTGGGCTTAGAAAGCCACCGTATTCATCTTCAAGGGCTTGAGGGAGATCCCAATGAAATAGAGTTACAAAGGGTTCCAAACCTGTGATTATTGGTTTAAACAAGATTTATGTCAACAATGACAAATATTAAACTTGGGTACTTATTACGGATACAAAAGAAAAGACTTAATCAGACCATTTGAAAGAAGTTCATTGATAAGATTGTTGTAATATGTGATGCCATCTCTGTTTATACCTCCCTTCAGGTTTCCACCTAAACCAAATATATGAAAAATAATATCATATAAAAAAATGTGTGACGGAAGATAGATGCAATTTCATAAATGTTTTTAGTACTCTTCTCCAATCATCAGAATTAGAGTTTTATCCGGATAACCTATATTGACTCTGATGTAAACTTTTTTACTGAGGATACTTAAAGGAAAAACTCTAATTTTGACTAGAAAACAACACTTAAAAGTACATAAGGAATTGGATCAAAGTTTTGGCCAAAAAAATACAGTTGTTGATATGCAAGTTATGTGAAAACAAAACTAGAAAGCTTCTATATTGAGAATAAAAAGAAAAAAATGAAGTTGAATATTCCTACTAAGTACTCACCAGGTAGAACCCTAGACCATGAGATGGAGAATCTGTATGCATCAAATCCTATGTCCTTCATTATACCCACATCTTCCTGCCAAATTATTTGCTCAAACATTTTAGAGAAAAAATAAACATTAAACTTCATTAATCACACACATGCACATGCTGAAGAGATGAGAAGTACCTTGTAGCGGTGATAAGAATCAACAACAAGGTCTCCACTACTTTGATCCCTTATCCTATCTGGTAAAAGATTGAAACACAAAGATGTTCTTTACAAATTTTCAAAACAATAGGCGTTAGGGCCACTTGAAATTTCATTTGGTATCATAGTTAACAAGATGATGTTAAACCATGTTAACATGCTTAAGAGCTTAATCATCTAAAGAATAAACGCCTCACAAATTAAAAAGGTAAAACCCATGAAGAAACCTGTTCAAACTTGGTTAATTTCCTGGAAAAAAAATAGATATAATGACTTAGGTATTTATATCATTCACCAATCATAATCAAACTTTCCCCTAATAATTTGTGTTATAAAAATTTGAATTAAAAAGTGATACAAATTATCTAAGTAAAACTTAAAGTCTAATGGTAAAAACAATATCTATCTAAGTGATTATAACTAAGCTTTTTCCTAGTGTGTTTTCTATTATAATGCTAGTCTCATTGCTTCTTTCAACAGTTCAATGTCATTTACTTTGTTAATACCTTATTTCTTCTGTTCTAATTTTCAGCAGGGAAATTGAGCATCAAGAAACAACGCGAGACAATCTTCCAATGAAACTAGATCATTTGTCATGGATGAACAAAGAAAGAAAGCTCGATTTAAATAAAAAGGGCTATGTTTTACAATTTACATACTAATGGGACAAATTTCTTGCACCAGCAAAGAGAAAACAGTGAAGAGTGGTAGTTTACAGAAGTCATTGAGAACTACCAACTTTGAGAAACTCAAAATTAAAGAAAAAGAAGGAAAAATACAAGAAAGATCATAGATGATGACCACAATTGTTAAGATAGATGTGACACAATGCTATTTACCTGGATATTTGTGAGTAAAAGTGTCCCATATACTTAGACCTCTACCCCCTTCACTTGTTGCACCTTCATACTTGTCACACCATCCAATCAAATAAGAAATAGAACAAAAACTCAATAATTTTGTTTTTGAACAATAACATGTGCTTTATTAGACAAAACAAGAACCTGGTAAGAAGAAGAGGCAACCCCAAATAAGAAATTCACAGGAAAATTGCTACGGTCGAGAGAATTCACTGACTCAACCAGCAGAAAGAAGAACACTATAAGGGAAAAGCTTTCAGTTCTCATGATCACACTTTCTGCCTTGTTACATAAATTGACTGTGAAATGATCCACCAATTTATAGGTTAGAGAACAATATTGGATGAAACATTTTTTAATAGTAAAATAATATAACTCTTCATCATTGAAGTTCCATATTCTATATATTGAAATGCTAAGTTGGTAGAAGAATAAAGCTACCCCATATCTATTTCACTTTGTCTTTTCTCATGTTCTTTTTCCTCATTCCTCTTTGTAGGAGGACAAGCTTTGAAAGGCCTGATGTTTTGAAACATTATTTTATATTTCAAAAGGGATAATGTGCCAAATTTTCTTACCAAAACCAATCTATATATGACCTCTGCTTAAATTGCCAAACTGTGTGATTGAGCATTATTCATATACAATGAACAAAACAGATGTACCAAACACTACCATGGAACAAAAAAAATAAATCCTGAACACTCTAAATGGGTATATTTGAATTAATACACAAATTTTATATGGTAATGAATTTTCTGGAAAATTGTATACTTTGTGTATATGATTCACTATTTGTTAATTTAATTTTGGCATGTTTTCTCTACCATATAATTGACATTGATGCAATTTACTATTTTGTGATGCTGTTTCTCTCTTTCTTGTAGCTTGACAATGAAATTTGATAAACTTAATCTAAGTTACATACTTGGTCAAATCATAAATGTATTTATCTGGGTCTTCTATTTAATAGCCTCCTCTGTTTAGACATCCTTAAATTCTGAGCATTATATCAATTGAACTGATTAAGAAAAACATAAAAATGATGAAATTTATGATATAACAAGCTTATTATGATTAAAAATCGTTGCTTATTTATTTAAGGCATTTTACCAAATATGCTCAGATTTTATAGGGTTTTATTTATAGAGAAGAAGCAATTAAGTTTCAAGGTACAAAGCTTTCAGAAAGAAAGTATACACACTCTTGAAGATGGCTTCATGTTCTGATTTTTTTTCTTTCACTGAAATTTGGAAAAATGGCAAGGCGTCTCATTGGTCTGCCTCAGCCGTCAAATCAAATTTTTCTGCATAATTTATTTCATCAAATTTCATTTCTTACATGTCTTCATCTCCTATAATATTTCCTTCACTTTCTTCAATATCAGTTTCAAAGTTCCATGACATAAAGTTGTAACTGAAGTTGTATCTCGTGTTTTCTCTTTTAGCTTCTGCTCTATAAAAGTTGTAATCAAATTATTGAAGCTATAAAGTTAGCTGTATTATGGATATATGTATATTTATATACCCACGTGCTTCTTTTATATTTTTAGAATTTGAGTTAATTCAAATAAGGAAACAATACTTCTGGAATTAATGGCTAGCTCAAAAGATGTTTCATTCAATAATTAAACTGAAACACTCAACTGAAAAATGTTTAATAAATAAATAATAAAATAGAACAAAGGGACGATTGTATATGCAACAACACACGCTGTTCTATGAATTTGTTGATTTGTAACTAAAAATTTTGGGTTAAGAATAAATAATTGAAGAACATACATTTGTTTAGGAATAATCATTTCAGGGGCTAGGGCATTCTCCTATAAGCTTTAATCTTTCACTCAAAAGGAAGAAATAATGAAATATGTCCTTTTTTCTTAAAAAACTTGGACACGTACTGTGATTATAATTAGTGTCGTTCTTTAATTAAAACTTCATCCCGTAATTAGAAGAGTGGTCACTAAAACTGAGTAAATTACCACGCATATATATACCCTTATTCCTTTAATTATAACTCATCAATGAAAAATATAAAATTTACTAAGAACATACATTTTAAAGGTGATTTTTGTGCGACTGATGACCACATCCCAGGAACACATGAACTTCAATAATAGGCAGATAGGCAAAATAAAACAATAACGATGTGAAAACAAAAATAGACAACAATCAAAACGTTTTCTTCGCCACCTCACAAAAATGGTTCCCAACAATTGTCTCCCTTCCCACATATCTAAATTCTTCAAGGGGTTTTATAGCTGCGGGTGTTTCCTGTGGTGTCTTGTTCAACTCAGATGGGGAGCAGGAGGGACGTCAAGAGTGATTCCTGCTTGGATTTGGCCCCATCCGATAAGACGCCAATGCTTCTCAACACGTCGACTAAGTGCTATCTTCTCACCCTTGCTAGTGCACACAGGGGATGTAAGTTGCAACTTTGCCAAGTCATTCTTCACAGCAATTACTCTAGCCCCCGTTGACATTGACCCTATGTTCAACATTAGCATCTCTCCTTTCGCCAGCTTCGATACCTTCCCCTGTCTCTCGGACCCTTTTGTTCGGACGCCAAGAAGTCGTCTAAGCAGGAAAAAGTTTACCTGCAAGAGACCAAATAAAGGTTTATCATAACTCGTCGTATGAATTCCAAAACTCAAAGTTGATTCATAACTCATTCGCAGCAGACACAGATGGATAACTTACCTCGAGTTCGACAAAAACCTCAGGTAGTGATCCAACCTCTCCTAGAACTTGACCTACCAACCTATCCGCACGAGTCAATGTGGGATCCATTGTTGTCCCAACACCAATCAGGCCTCCAGGTACAGCAAATTGAAGCTCATTTTGTTCAGCATACAATGAAACTATTCTTGAGTATATTGGTGTGCATCGGATATTTCCACTCTCATCTTTAACAACAATCCCAGGTCGAACTTCAATGAATTGATTCACCTTCAACACACCCTGTAAAGAAAAATTTGTCAGGTGAGTCCGACCATGGTCTTTTAAGCCACAAAACAAAATTACCAGAAAAGGCTTATTTCATTCCTTGATTTCGGTTTAGAAATAAAAGTAGCATGTATTAAAAATAATGTAAATTATGAATTCCAGACATCATTACTGATTTTAATATCTTCAAGCCATGACAACAGAGCAAATCAAGCATGATATATAGGAAATTGACCAAAAAACTTACTCTCAGAATGCTTCCACCAGCTACACCTCCTTTTATTTCATCAACCTCAAAACCAGGTTTATTGACATCAAATGACCGGATTACAATCATATTAGGTGGAGAAACAAAGTTCCTCTCAGGGATTGGGATCTTCTTCACAATATACTCACACACAACATCAATATTATACTTTAACTGTGCTGAAATGGGTACTACTGGTGCACCATCAGCAACAGTTCCCTGGTAAGTCACAAAAAAGGGGTAGAATTATCATGTAGGTTTTGAAAAGGAATTCACTTGTGTAAAAGAAATCTCTTTAAAGAAAAACTACCTGTATAAACTTTGAAATTGCCTCATGTTGATTGATTGCCACATTTTCTTGAATCAAGTCAACCTTGTTCTGAAGGATTATTATATGCTGTAGACGCATAATTTCCACAGCAGCCAAGTGCTCAGAGGTTTGTGGTTGTGGGCAGCTTTCATTAGCAGCTATGAGTAGTAAAGCTCCGTCCATAATTGCTGCTCCATTAAGCATAGTAGCCATGAGAATATCATGTCCCTACAGAAATTGGAAAGTAAAAACAAATATCATACACGTGTAAAAGCAAACAATATATATTAAATGATTTAGCCATTTGATTGTATAGCTGCAGTTACATGGCTAATAAAAAGGATACTCAAGTAAAAGCAAAAGATATATATGAAGAAATCTTATGTGCTCTTTGCAGCCTCTTTAGTTATTTGGTCAGTGAGATGATTAATGTGGGCAAGGTGATATATGAATAGGAGAATGGAAGATTAGCATGGGTTATCTTTAGATTTGAAAAGAATTTAAAAAGGGAACAAACCAGACCTCTTGAAATACAATAGTTTTCTACCAATAAATGACAGCATTCGTTTTGTCCCACTCAGTAACGTCAGTTACATAGATTTCAGTGTTGTTGGACTCAGTTAGAAACCAAAATTATCAAGGATACTATTCACCATGAGATCCCTTTTTATTCAATGTCTTTGGTCCATCCTCTACCTCTTTTCACAAAGTTAAAAAAGAATGCTATGAGATCTAGTCTCCTAGGCAGTACTTTAATGACTTTCCTCGCATAAATTCAAACCACTCTAACTAATTTTGTCATTTAACCTTGATGAGCCATGCCAATATCACCCCTTCTTGTGGTCACCTTCATAATTCTACAATAAACACAATTTTTCAATATTCTGAACCAGTACCCATTGTGCTCCTTGAGCATCACATTTTTTCTTAGTCTATAATTTTGAGTGTACACTATTACCACTTCCATAGCAATATTAGCGTAACTACGGACAGTAATGACTAATGGGAGGGAATACAAGAGCAAGAGATATCTCTTTCTCATCAAGAGCACCTAAGAATTTTTCATTTCGTGTGTACATTCATACATACATCAAGCACATACACAATACCTCATCTTCCTTCCATTTAAGGATTCAAGAGAAAATATGCCAAGGAGAGATGATGTACATAAGTAAACATGGCTCAATATTATATATAACCAACTGTGCAAGGAAACCCAATATAAAATCTAATGAACTTATGCATTATGCATAAAACAGCCCTAAATAGTAATGAAAGTCCAAGACTTTACCGGACAATCCACAAATGAAACATGTCTCAACAATTTCATCTTGCTGTTTTCAAACCCTGGCACATCACACATAGGACTATCTTCTTTCCCACTTCCATAAGCCCTGTAAGAAAAAATTGATCATCTCACCAAAAGTTAAAATAACCTGATATCATAATGGCAAATGTAAAAATAAACACCCACTTGTAGCACATAGGCCTTGAACACCGTTCATCTTCACACTTGTATATTTTTGCATTTGCATAACCAAGCTTGATTGTAATGTTACGCTCCAACTCATTTTTGAAACGCACAGTCTGCACAACATTTATGGAAACAATAGGTCAACGGTTTAAATATTCAAAGATAAATGAAAATGTGTATTAAGAAAAAGAATAGCGCATGTTCATGTGTAATCCTGATTTTTAAAACAGGTGATGAACAAAACAAAACGGCAACAAAAATTTATCTGAATGCAGTCATACAACCCCATAGCCTCTAGAAAGATATAACCACTTGCAAGAGGAAGGCTTCCATAAACCAGAGTGAATCAAGAGAACCCAAGTCAGGCTTCCATATACAAAAAGAAACCCACTAGCCAGGTTTTACAAGCTACATGTACCAATGTACTTAGGTTGACTAAAATATAAAAATCGTCAGTAATAATCAGAGTTGAGATGATGTTCTGTCGATATGAAAAAAATTACATCAATTATCTGCGTTTAATGGGTTCAGGATCAAAAATCATTCCTGAACACCATGTTCCATGGACTACATAGATCCATTATTCATGATAGAGTTACACATTACAATCCTCAACTCTCTACTCCGCAACAAAAGAAGAGTATTGGCAAAAACCTGAGTATAAGTGGGGGCAATTTTCATCTTATAAGCTGATCTTGTAGGATTTAATTAGGCCCTTAAACCATTTTGTAAGATGATATCAAAGTCTATCATAAATCCATTAAATGGGTCAGTCACTATGGTATACACTACCAAAACCATTAGTACTAGATGTGAGGGAATACATTGAGAAAAACTAAGTCTCAACTAAATATAATGTCAAAATAATGTATACAAGTGGGGGCAATCCTCACTTTTGGTGTTCAGTTAAGCCTAAATCACTTTGTAAGAAAGAGAAACATTCCAAGACAAAGGAATACCTGGACACCTGATATTGCTTTCACAACTGTTGACTTGCCATGTGCCACATGACCAATAGTGCCTGTCAGGATGTAACTCAATACATCAATATCAACAGTCAAAGATGGAAAATACTTCTACACTGCCAACCGATTAGAAATCACCCTATGTATGACTTTTAAAATATTTTTACAAAAGTAAACTGTTTTAATATAAATGGCAATCTACGATTGGAAAAATAATATTAACAACTTTTACACCATCAGTGCATTTTAATTACATTCTAAGTGCTAAATTACAAAATGTGAGGAAACGTTACCAATATTAATAGTAGCTTGCCGAGATATGACTTCAGGAGAAAGTGGATGCAACTTTGTCACATCCAACTTACTCAGGTCTTGTTCCATCAAACCCTTCCGCGACATTTTGGCAGCTTCCAATGGGATCTTAAATGGTGAAACTGATGTATAACTTGACAATTAAACTATCTGCATGTATATATAAACACGGGACAATAAAAAACCTGCTTCAGAATCTACAATTTCTTTTCTTTTTCTTAAAGTGTGTATATAATATTAGACAGAATCTAATTCTCTGTTATCTTATCCTACCACAACCCCTCATCACGTAAAATATGTATGCTTCACGCAGATTCAAACAAGATAAATTATGAATATGTCGCACTGTATACGACTTACCATTTTGACTAGTCCTTATTTTCCACCAAAAAATGAGTCAAAGCTGATACATTAAAACACCAAGGTGAGCTAAGTAGCAAGATATTATGCAGGCAACAAAAGAGAAGAAAACATAGAATGTTCTTGAAAAAGGGAATAAAGAGGATTGGAAAAAGGTTTTGCTTCCATAACTCAGTCAAAAATAAATTGCAGAAAAACAGCATAAAAAATTTCACATGACCACAACAGGACTCATTAGGTGTCCTTAAATCTACACCTTCAATATTCGCATGAAAAAGTATATCTCCTTGTTTTCAGACAAGTTTCTTCAAACTAAAAAGTAGCATCGAATACGGCTCGTCTCAATTGTTCAAAAGCCTAGGTTATCATTCCAGACACACAAATTACATTCCAACAAATTAACACAAAACAACAACAACAACAACAATCGTTAAGCTAAATCATATCAACATTTAAGAGAGTGAGTGTGCCTTGAAACAAGATCCATATCTGCAAAAAGATAAAGCAAAACAAAAACGAAGAGATTGAAAGAAGAAATTGGTAGGAAGACGAACCTTGAAGAGGGAGTGAGAGGCGGCGAAGAGAGTGGTGCTGCCTTAGGGTTCTATTCCACCACTGAATGTAAACTCAATTCTCAACTATTGCCCTTGGGCTTTCATCTCCCACTCACTTTTCGGCCTAATACAATCTTTTCTGTCTGGGTTTTTCTTTCCGCACCCCCTCAATTTAAATTTAAATAAATAGTCACATTTTTTTCTTCTTTTTACTCCCAGTTGTAAGTTTTTTATATTTCTTATATATGTATCCCTTTCGTATTCTAATGAATTCTGATTTTCAAATTACACAATTTAAAATATAAAATTAATGTTAAAATTTAACTTTTTATTATGTATTCCAAAAATAAAATTTTATTTAAAAATTATATAATTCAAAAATTAAATTTAGTAACCACTAAATAACTTCACTTATGGGAAAGAAAGGTAGTTTTTGGATTCTTTAATATTATAAAGGTTAGAAAAACTCTCTTTTTTATATATTCAGAACTTAAAAGTAACTTTTTTTCTATGAAGTTTCTAAAATATTAAATATGTCTCCAAAAAATTGTATGTTTTTCTTTAACAAATATTACTTTTAATTATAGAATTTATAAATTAAAAGTTATTCACATCAACTTTCTGTTTTTTTATTATTAATTTAAAAATATGTTTAAATTTTAAAAGTCCAAACCATACCAAAAATAACAAAAATGGGTTAATACACATTTAATCCATTTAAAATTATACACAGATTTAACACACATTTTATCTCTCAATTAAATGTTAAAACTAAAATTGAAACTATACCCAAGTTTTCTAAAATTTATTTACTCTTTTTTATTTTTTTTTCTTTCTCCCAAAATAAAATTAATCTACACATTTATAATTAATTATTTTAACTTTTTTCTCCTTTTCTTCCCTTTTTTTTTCTTACTTTAAAAATTTGTAAAAACTTAAATTAAAATCAACCTTCTTAAGAATCAAATTCTGTATTACTGTTATTCCAGGGTTGAGAAATCAACTTGAACAAAGTCTAATTAAAAAAATAAATTAAATATAAGTTTATTTGAATATTATTTTAAAAAAATTTATTCCCACGATTATGATGAGTAGAGGTACTTAATGAGCCGTTGTGATGGTTTTGGAAGAGTAAAAGCTTAATGGGATTATTAGTGAAAAATCACTTCTTTTGTTTCAAGGACTATATAGCTTAACTTACAAATAAGAATATAAACTTTACAAATTAATATTTATTCTTGAGTTAAGAACTTTATAAATCTCATCATTCTTTTTTCAGAAATTGAAATCACAGGGTCCTACAATCAATCCCCGAAACAAAGCAATTAATAAAATAAAATAGAAGATTAAAATTCAAGTCTTCTTTAATGGCTAAGAAAAACTTCATTAATAATTGTGGGAATTTTGGTCACATGGAGAACAAGGTAATTGTTCCTGGTGGGGATCATGTTATCTTGACAATAGGTTTCTGGAGTTACCTGATTTTATATTCTGTACAAGTAAACCCTAAATCCCAGTTGTTTTACAATATTTAGCAATGCTTCAGGAAAAAAAAAAAGAATCTGAC
Organism: Lablab purpureus; assembly: GCA_030347555.1. Taxonomy (NCBI): domain Eukaryota; kingdom Viridiplantae; phylum Streptophyta; class Magnoliopsida; order Fabales; family Fabaceae; genus Lablab; species Lablab purpureus. Next base: position 13,924,597 of record CM059264.1, read on the forward strand.
TTTACTTGAAGCCAATTAATTGACTAGCAAACCTTCCAGAATATTAATTTAAAATTTCCATAAATCTTAAGATCAGATATGGTCCAATAACCCGCTTATTCACATGACCAAATTAATTTTATGGAAAATCTTTTTGAATTTAACCCATATGAGAGAGCACATCATTATCCACAGTATAAAGAAAATTTTACACAAAATGAAATCAATTTAATAGAATACTCTAACAATATGAATCCAATTATAGATTTTCATGTATGGTAAGGTTATTTACTTTCATCATAATTATTTTGAAAATCATATTTTGGGTAATTTTTAATTAATTGTAAAAATCTTTATACGACAGTCTAACTCAAATGAAATTCCACGACAGTTACCAAGATGAAAGGTCTCACATTATCCACTGATTAATTGGAGAAAAACCCTGCAGAGGAACTCTTTTGCCTAATGAGATTGGAGCGGTGGAAGCACCCATGTTGGTTTGTGTGGAATTCTGAGAAGCCTTGGAATTCACTGCACTGAATGAGTCATCAAAACCTTCCCTGCAGCCCTTAGAGAACCATTTGGCATTGGCAAGCCTTGAACTTGCCGAGTTTGGTACATTATCTGAAGTGAAGACCCGTAAGAGTAACCATTTTGTCGGGGTGGTTGTGAAACAGAGTCCACTGCTTCTTCCTTCACTGGCTTCCCACCTAACTCTTGCAAAGGCTCAGAATCATCGGAAGAAATCAACTTGGCCAACATGGTCTCCGTTTCTGAACTTGTGGAGAGAGGATAATGCTGCTGCTTCTGATGATGATGATGATTATGGTCACTTCTGAAAGTTTCACCATCGGCACAACCAATGTGGCTGTTGCTGTTGACTTTGATGTTGCAGCAGTTGTTCACAAGGCTTGTGAACAATGAGCTTGGGGCAGAACGGTACCTCATTTGTTCAGAATTTTGTTGGTAAAAATGTTAATCAATATTTGAATCCATCTCTGGGTTGTCACCTCTAGGGGAATACTTCACAGCATGACTATACACAATACCCATCTTATCTTCACAATTACCTGAAAATAAAAAGGAAAGTTCTCGCTGTATACTTCCGGAAGCAATAACCATATCTTAATACTAAGCAATAGCTTGCTTTCCTAGTTTGTGGTTTTCTACATTACAAATGAAAATCAACCCAAAGAGAAAGAAAATAAATCAAGTTATCCTTATGTTTCCTTTGTTTAACTAGCTATGTTTCTTTCATGGGAAAATTGTACATGGTTGGGCAATTACCTCGGTCACCGAGATGGCCAAGAAAATTTAAGAGCAAAATTCCAAGAAAATAGAAATTCTGTCCACAAAAAAAGTTTAAATCAGGAAATCTGACAAGGGTCAGAAAAAAAGAGTGTCCTTACAGAATGAGAAACATTATTTCTTGTTACAATCTTTCTTGAATTCTGTTCCTACCATAATAGGAGTAGCTTTGGGATCATAAATCTTAAAAATAAGTTTAAAAAGAAAAGAAATTAGCAAATTGAAACAAAGGGCATACATGCAACTCAACAAAAGCACATACTAATGCGAAAAAAAAGTAACTAACTTTGAAAATGAACTCATTAGAAAAATGTTGGACCTTTCTAGACCAGCATTGTACCAAATCTATGCCTTGACAAGGTTGTGATCCATGAGTCAGAAACTCCAACCCAATTCTGGGTTTTGATTTCATGTGGAATTCGTTCTTCACAAACCGATTCAAAAGCTGAGAGTTTCCAACCCCAGAGCCCCCGACTATCACATGTCGTTATACCCTCATCAACATCACAATAAATTTATACTTAAAATTTCAGAATGAATATCTATTTTCTTTACCAATAATCCCGACAAGAGCATGAGCCTTCACTAAAATGATGGAATCTGTTATTATCTCTAATAATAATCTCTCTCTTTGTAACTTTTGAAACAAGTTTTATAGCCTCATGACAATCACCACATACACGAAGGTTTTTGACAACACGAATCACATCTTTGGCACTGGTACTGATCAGTGCAAATGCAACAGCTAACTTCTCACTATGACAGCCAAGGAAGTACTCCTTCTCCTCCTCTTCTACATCAAAGAGCACAAACTCAGTGGTTGGACTATAGCCAGCTTCTCTCAAGTCCTTAAATAAACTTTCAAGTTTTTCATATATCTTGTGTGTTAAAGGATGGGAAGTGTCCCCTACACGGAATTCATGAACAACCCCATCAACTTCAACCCAACTACACCCAGGTAATTTCTGCATTCCTTTCTGACTCAAACTTGACCTGATTTTTTCAGCTTCATCCCATCGACGGCTTGCTGAATATATATTCGATAAGAGGACATAATGTCCTGAATTCCACGGTTCTAACTCAATGAGCTGCATCAACACATGTTCAGCCAATTGGGTATCCTTATGTAACCTACATCCTCCCAAAAGTGCTCCCCAAACAATAGCATTTGCCTTCATAGGCATACTCTTGATCAAATCCCGTGCCTCAACCAACAAACCTGCACGAGCCAAAAGATCCACCATGCATCCATAATGCTCTATAGTAGGAGTCACATCAAAAACACAACTCATGCAACTGAAATAACGCCGACCATCATCAACCAAACCAGCATGAGTACACCCACAAAGCAAACCAACAAAAGTGTTCCCATCGGGCTGCATTCCAACCTTTCCCATTTGGCTAAACACCCCAAAGGCAGCCCCAACATGTCCACACATAGCCAGCCCAGAAATAACAGCATTGAACACCACACAATCCTTCCTCCTCATGCACTTAAAAACCTCCACTGCTTGCACCATGCTTCCACATTTCGCATAAAAGTCAATCAATGCAGTACCCAACACAGGATTACACAGAAACTCATCACCGTCCACCAAACCCTTAGCCCAATTACCCAACTCCAACGCCCCCAGCCTCGCACATGCAGAGAGAAACCCCACCATGGCATAACAATCCGGCCTCACATTCTCCCTCTGCATCTCAAAAAACACCTCCAGCGATTTCTTCGGCATCCCATTGGCAGCATACCCCTGAATCAAGGCACTCCAACACACAACATCCCTCTCCACCATCCCATCAAACACTCTCCGTGCTTCCTCCATGCTCCCGCACTTCGTGTACATATCAACCAACGAGGTTGCCACAAACACATTCCCACAGAACCCACTCTCCCTCATATACCCATCAATCCACCGTCCACTAGCCAAGTCCCCCGTCCTCGAACACGCATACAAAACTCGAACCAACGTGAAACTATCCGGCTTCACACCCATCTCCAGCAACCCTCTAAATAATCCGATAGCCTCCTCACAATAACCAAACTCAACATACCCACAAATGATGGCAGTCCAAGACACAACATTCTTCTCAGGAATTTCATCAAATACCCGGCGCGCATGACTCAAAAACCCGTTTTTGGAGTAGAAACAAACGAGGCCGGTGTTAACGAACACGTCCCTTTCGAACCCAGTTTTAATAACGAGAGAGTGAAGGGTGAGACCCAGGTGGGTGTTTTTGAGCCTGGCGCAGGCTTTAAGGACGAAGGGGAAGGTGAAGTTGTCGGGGGAAAAGGTGCTGCGCTGGCGCATAGAAGCGTAGAGCGAAATGGCGTCGTGGAAGGCGTCGTTGGAGACTAGGCCGCGTATGAGGGTGTTGTAGAGGAAGATGTTGGGGTGAGGGGTTTGGTCGAAAACGAGGGTGGCGTATCGGGTGGCGCGGAGGTTGAGGGAAGAGCGCAAGAGGGTGTTGATGAGGAAGGTGTCGTGGTGGAGACCAAGACGGAGAAGGCGACAGTGGCATTGCTTCACTTCCTGCAACGACCGAAAACCAGAAGCTAAACACTTCTTCAGCTCCAAGGCCATGTTCATATGTTCGTGTTCGTGTTTATTTTCTGCATGAGTTCATGTAGTTTATTTTATTTTTATTTTCTAATTTAGCCCGAACCCAAATAATTTAATCTTTTTTTATTGTATTTTTTTAGTAAAATTATCTCTTTTAAAAACTATTATTTAAAATATATTTTTGTATATAACTTAGGTGAATCTTACTTTTAAAAGGTGTAGGTGAAACATTTTTTGAAGTGTTTTTCTTCATATTGAATAAATCTTATATTGAGAGATTTCAGACAAATAATTCTTGTAATTCCTAAAGGATGAGACAAGATGTTGGCATCAATGCATCATATCTTTGGAGGCATAATGAAGTCTTGATAGTAACAAAAAATTTCAGACTTGAAACTGGTTGCTCTGATTTGGATGTAGAAAAAATAAAGAAATTCTCAAAATGGGTGCTTGATATTGGAGATGGAACCATTAGGGAACCATATAATGGAGAGGTTGGTATTTAAATTCCAAATGATTAACTATATTGGCTATTGTTGATCTAATGGCTTCAATTGTGGATAGTACTTATACTTCATTATTACAAAACATGCATGATATATCAGTATTCACACTCTCAAATATCTTAATACAATTATCTGGACTTTCAAATCATGCCTTCAAGTTAGAAATTAGTGCATCAGCAGTGTTGTTGAGAAACATTGATCAATGTTCATTTATGAAGTAAATATGGGAAACTATGTGTTGGAGTTTCCAAAGTCACTCTATCAAAGAAGTATTGAAATGATTCAATAATTGATGATAAAGAGCATATTTGATATAAAACTTCAAATGTAACATACAACGAAGTCTTCCGAAATTTAAATTGGATTGGCACCAATTCTTTCAATTAACTTCAGAAACAAGATAATGCTTAAAGAATGAAATGGTGACTTAATCTTATATATCTAGTCAGTGGCACTTCGCAGAGGAAAAAGAAAACAATGATATCATTGTAAATACGTTTTGGAGATAAAATTCTGAGGCATATAGACATTTCATGTGTACTGAAATTAATTAGTGATCAATTGGAAGCTCACATTGTTCCATTTGTTGGGACAAAAATGAAACTACAATTTTCAGTTTCTGGCCCCAATGTGAGCTAGAAAAGCTGTATGAATGTGATGCAGTTTAAGAAAAATGTATTAAACTTTTTATTACTATCTTCTACAATGAAAGTTTTCATTTCTTTCCCTTGAGATTGATCACTGCAAGCTCTTGTTCAACATACTCTCCTGCACACATAGGTGGATATTTGCTTGCAAGTGGCAACTCTTCAAAATGTCCCAATGGCTTCAGAACTGCATCTGATGCTATGTGAGCAAACAACTACATGCACAGACAAATGTTATCATCAGCCAATATAACTCTGACTAGTCATTTCTCTAAACTAGTTTGAAAAATAATCATCTAACCGTTGAAGAGACTCTCCATAAGCTACGATTTTGTTCTTGTGCTAAATTAATTGCATCAACTGTTCTCTTTGTGGCAACAACCTCATGCATGCCAGCAATGCAATCCCCACCAGTTAACCACTCTATCTGTATTAAAGAAAACACACGAAAGAACATATATGATGCAGAGTCAATCATACTTATCATAGAGGACTGTCAAATTTTGATCTCAAAGGAAAGAATGAAATCGTGAGACAATTAACATTGCTGAACAATTTAAAAACAAAAAAGACAGAAGTAGAAAAGTTGTAAGGTTATTTCACGAAAACTTGGTTCAAGCTGCAACATAAACTTTAACATTCTTCTCATGAAATATCAGCAAATTTTAGTAACTTTGAATTACCTGTTTTCCTGCCTGAATAAGAAGACATCCTATTGGAACCTTCACTTCAACTTTTTGTCCATTTCTTAACCAGATGTTTAGACCAGGAAATCTACTTCTACCATGAATAGTTAGGAAGTTAAGGTCATAGTGATATCCTGCAAAAATAGTTCCCTCCTGGCCATACTTTTGAAGGTCACTCCCAGTTGGCGCTAACAGGTGTGGGCCCTAGTACATGGTAAAGAGAGAAAATACATTATACAATCACTATCATTCAATTCTACTCGTAATTACTTGAACCATGAAAGTAAGAATATGGTTCAGCATATTATTCAATTATATCGTTCATAATGCTAAATGGGTATAGACCAATAAAATGTATTACCAAATATATGAAATTTTTAAAAGGCAATATCATGGAAAAGAATAAGTTTCAAAGGCGCTCCTTTTGTTATTAAAGTAACAAAAGTGGCAGTTCAGTGCACAAAGCACCCGTCTAGGGAAGGCTAGCACTCTATTAAACTGGAAAAGTAAGGCACTGATACTTTTGAACCAGCTAAGAGTGAGAAAATTTATTACAAAACTTGTGCTTTCCTTTTTTACAAAAGAGATTTGTGCAATATATCAATTGCACATGTAGGCCATCCTGTTCCTTTTTGAAGCTGTCAAGAAAATTCATGTACTGCTGGAAACAAATATATCAAACAATTATATTAAGTAATCGTCATGAAGCAATAGATGTCCTTACCAGCTTCATAAGAGAAGTGAATGCATCCTTTGGAAGACCAAACCCAATAGCTGCCATTTCAGCAACAACCTAAGGAACAAAATTGCACATTTAGATCACCACATATAAGAAATACCATGAGAGAAAAAAAATAATGACTGACTTCAATTGCTGCTATCATTTTGTATCCCCAGGAATCCATAGTTTCTTTCCATTCAGGGAAACCTTCGGGTATTACTGGCTCGGCATTCAGTTCCTGTATAATTTAGATGAACATTAGGATTAGTAACAAGGTAACATCTGACTTTTCTTCTTCATGGATAAGAAATGAGAAGCTTGAGACCTGAAAACGGGTATTTGATGGTCGAGGACCGATCCTCCAAAAGTATCTCCATTTGAGATCAGGCCCAACAGGAGTGTGAGGCTGGTTTTCTTTAGGCATTGTTTTCAGTTTTTCTTGCATTTCTTCATCAACCAAGCTTCTTGGAACTTCAACTCTCTCTGGTGTAACCCCAACCTGTTACACCCATTTAAAGCACCATTTATCATTACCATTTCTAGAGGATTCTTTTTTCCATCAAAACTACTAGAACCAGATCACAAAAACTAAATTCTGGCCCACACAAAACAATCTAGAACAGCCTCACACAAAGACCTTCTACAACTAAATTCTGGCCGAAAACAATAATTCATATTTAAAAGAAAAAAAAATCAGACACATTACATCTACCATCCATAAACCTCAATTACCAGATAATATTTACAGGGTATAAAATAATGGAAACTTCTAAAAATCTTGCCAATTCCAAGAAGAAAAGGAACCAAACTTAAAACAAATTTCATAGATAAAAAAAAAAGAAAAAAACTTCAAACTTGACCAATTCCATAAAAAAATAAAGAAAACTCACAATTAGTCACCGCAAACCTATATCTTAGTAACTTGAATCTCTATATCTATAAAATCTCCCCTCCATTCCCGGCTACATAAAAAGAGGTTCCATTCAGCTCATTTTGAGATAAAAAGCAAAAAAGAATGAAATCGAGAAGTTCACAAAAGAAGGATAATTCTCTAAATGAAATAACAAATTAAGAATTTTATAGAAGCAGAGACTAAAGCATTCATTGGACACTTGTTATCTCAGTACTAGGATAAAAGGATTGGATTTTATTCTTCCGAGTGATGTAACTAATTTCAATAATTTATTAGACCATATTCTGATTCCAACACATTTATGGTTCGTCGTCCACATCCATATAATATCAACAATTGATTTTCTCAACAAGAGACAGTTGACCAAGAAAACCATCAGGTAATATTCCAACACATTCATGATTTGTTATGCAGCCACCTAATCTCAACAACTGATTAAGACTGTTTATTCTACCTCTACTCAATAGATTCAATCCAATGAAAAAGTCACCCCACCACACCCCAGAAGGGAATATGAGATATTTGACAAGAAAACCATTGTGTAATATTCCAATAAATTCATTATTTGTTATCACAGTTGATTTTCACATCAAACTAGAGTACCAACTCTCACCTTCAAGGCCTGTTTAGTAGAATTGAGTAAAAGGCAATTTTTTTTTTCAAAGCAACAATGTCTTTCCTTCTTTATTTCAGTACTGAAATTAGTTGTCGTGCATAGGAATTCACAGAAGCGCTTTTCAAACTTTAAATCAAACATGGCCTAAGATGATTTTCTCAATGAGATTATTCATCATACCTTCACTAAACAAGGTTTACTTTACTCCAACGAAAAATTGAGCACACCCCAGATGGGGAAGAACGTCAAGGACTTCAAATTAGACTGAAAGAAGGAAACTTGAGGAGGAAAAAAGCGACCCTTTACCTGGTAATGCAGGTGGGGTCTCTCGTGGAGGAGTTTGAATTGGTGGGGCTTGGAGAAGTAGCGTTCCATCATATCAATGAAGCGATCGTTGTCTTGGACGGTGCAGCGAGGGTCCTTCACGAGCAGCGCCCCGGTCTCCCTGAGCGTGCGGCTGACCTCGGCACAGAGTTGTGGGTCCCACTCGCCGGAGAGACATGCAGAGAGATCTATGACGGGGAGATCCATTGAAGCGTTGGAGATGGCGGGAGAGTGAAGAGATTTGGACTAGAAATAGTGACTACAGAGGCTGCATATTTATATTCGATACCTTTGACAGAGAGAGAGAGAGAGTTTTGAACAATTTCAGGAAACAAAAGTGATATCAAAAAACAGAAAGATTTATCCATCTTTGCATGTCATTCACTCAGTTTCTGTTTCAAAAAAAAATTAAACTGATAAAAAAGAAAAAAACAGTGACACAAGAAAATACAGAATTTTTTCTTAGACAAATTACTTTATTTTTCTTCTTCAATTTTATATATATATTTTTTAATTTTCTCTCTCTTTTTTTCTGTGGACCAAAGCACTATTAAATTAACATTTTGCTTTACCAGTTATATACGGGTGAAAATGGGTTATTAGGTTTAAGTATAGGAATTTGTTTTTTTTATTATGTTTTCAACTTCCTGTAATTTTAAATAACAATTTTTTTAATTAAAATATTTAAGAATATTATTTAGTGGAATTTTACATTTTTTTCAATTAAAAAAAAGTGTTCAAAACAAAAATCATATTTAAGTATATCCACTCTAAGTTTAGATCTACCTTCACTTCTACATACCCATATAATTAAATATTTTTTTGCAGATTTTTTTTATGTAAATTATTTAAATTAATTAATCTATTAAGTATTAGATATATTTAATTTTATTGATATTTAGAATTTAATTTTTTATTTATAAATTTAAACTATTTTTTTGCATTAAGTTTATTTTTTACCACTCTTATTGTGAGTAATTTTCATATATTATCATGCAATTATATTTATTTTTTACAATTTTCATGTGTAATTTCATATATCATTGTAATTAATTATTACTTCAATTTGTAATATCAATTTTTTTAATTTTAAAACAACTAACAGCGGTAATTAATTGTTTCTACAAGATAAAAATATGTAATAATAAATAAAATAATAAAAAAATCTTGAAATATAAAAATGAAGAAAAATAGATAAATTACAAGTTATAAAGTAAATTGTATCTTGTGAGGTATAAGATGCTAAAATAAGTTATTTTAAGTATTTTACTAAATACTTTTTTTAGTAAAAAATAGTTTATAAATTAATCAAATAAAATATAGATTAATTTATTACTGGAATTTAATATTAAAAAGATACATATCTTTTCTTTTTACACTAACTAATAAAGAATAAATTAAATTACACATATTTCAAATTAGAATATAAAATAAACTAAAAATATTATAATAATTTAAAACAAAAACTATGATAAATCATGGTTACAAATAAGATAAGGTACTTATGCATTTATAATTTTACATCTATACAAAGTGAAGAAGTCATGGAATTAATTTTACATTTAAAGATATTTAATTTTTATAAAATGAAAAAGTGATGGAATTAATTTGATATGTAATTTATAATATGTACAACTAATATTGATCATTCATATATATATATATATATATATATATATATATATATCAATTATATTGGAAATTGATATTTTATATTCGTATATATAATTTTGGAAGTCGAATTTATTTTTCAACTTATATATACGTGCCTTTTATTTTATTTTTTTAGTAAAAATCGTGTTTGCTTACATGATTTTTTTAATGTTTTTATGGACAATTTTTTTTCAATTTATCTTTTTTATAGAAATTGTGCTTACACGTTATTTTTTTTAATTCGATGACATGTTTTAAAAAAGTATGTTATGCTTCCTTTTTTTTTTAATTTTTATTTTGATGGCAACAATATTTTTCCAATCTTATATAATATTATTTTATTTTATTTTTACACAATGTAGCTTTTTTATTAAATTATATTTTTTTATAAATTTGATCATATTTCGGAAAGTAAAAAAAAATTAAAGATAGAATATTACACAACAACTAAACAACTAAACAAATATATTAGTGAAGAAAACAAATATTAAAATATTTAATTTTTTGCTAACGAAACTACTTTTTTTTTTAATTTTTTCTAAGAAAATGTAATAAACTAATTTTCCTTTATGTTTATCTAATATATAACCTACTAGTATCTTATCCATTATAAACTCTTTTGTTTTACATATAACTTCATATATTAGAATAAATTTATACAAATAACAATATAACATAAAATATGTTATAGTGCAAGATTTTTTTTAATTTCTTTTAATTTACATAATTTAAACAAAATATAATTATTCAACACTAAAATAAGTGAAATCCACAATAAGTAAATATATTTCTGGTATACTTTCCATCAATCCATCAATAATCATATTTAAAATTATCAAATTCATTGATAATTTAACATATTTTCTCTTATGCAGAAATTGTTTGTATTTCAAGTAATAATAAAAGAAATTATAAAATACACCCAAACTTCTAACAATAAAACAATAAATCAAAGATTTAAAGTAATAAATAGAATATTATTTTTAAAGTAAAAAAGTTTTACATTTAAAAAATGACCATTTATAATATATATATATATATATATATATATATATATATATATCAAAATATATATATATATATATATATATATATATATATATATATATATATATATTAAATTGTATATAGATTCGGCATGGGTGTGGGTCCCATTTTTTCCGTTTCAGGAAACTATTTATTTGTGGCAACAAATTGATCTGTTTATTTTAAGAAAGCACGACCATCACGCGTTGGACCACACGTTACTTTTTTTTAATCTTTTATGTTATGATATGTTCATTTTTAATATTTTAACTATATAAAAATCAAAACAAATTATTATGAGTAGCTGTAACAATAAATATTGTTGATTTAATTTTGCAAAATAAAATTCACTTGGTTAAATAGCCTTTTAATTTTGTTATTAATCTCAAATTTTTATGAATTAAATATATTTTTAATTTTTTAATTATTTGTTAAAATTATATTTGTTTCTAAGTCAAATTTTTGATATGACTATGTTTTATAAATTCATGTAAATGATATTGGATGAAATGTTAGAATTTTTTTATTTTTTTATAATTTTTTACTTTATGATCATCTGTCTTTTAATTTTTTTTTATTACATATATTTTTATTCATGAAATATCACTTATACTTATTTATAAAATATAAGAATAAAATAAATTTAAAATTTGTCTCAAAGATAAAACACACTTTTTACAAATAATTTAAAAACTAAAAAGATATTTAACCTAATTTTTATTTTTTAATTGTTAAATTTAATTTATTTTATTTTTATTATTATTTAATAAATTGAATAAATTGTTTATAAGTAAATAAATGTGGTTGATGGAGGAGTGAGCAGAGACGATGATAGAGACAGTGGTGTTCCTGTTACTGGTCCTGTTCCTCATCTTCTTGGCATCCCTCCTTCTGAGCTACCATGCTTTTTACACCTTCAACAATCTCCACCTTCCACCAGCCCCTCCAACCCTCCCTCTCCTTGGCCACCTCCACCTCCTCTCCCCGTCCCTCCACACCTCCCTCCACAACCTCTCCTCCGCCCACGGCCCACTCCTCCTCCTCCGCCTCGGCCCCTCCCGCCGCCTCCTCCTCGTCTCCTCTGCCCAACTCGCTGCCCACATCTTCAAGACCCACGACCTCGCCTTCTCCTCCCGCCCCACCTTCGCCTTCGCCGACAAGCTCCCCTTTGGCGGCTCCGGCTTCGTGACCGCCCCCTACGGCCCCTACTGGCGGTTCATGAAGAAAGTGTGCGTGACCCAACTCCTCTCCCCGCGCCAATTGGAACGGTCTAAGAAGGTGAGAAAGGAAGAGATGGAACGTTGGGTGAAAAGGGTTTTTGAGAATGCGAGAGGGAAGGGTGGTTCAATCGATTTGGGCTCTCAACTCATGCAACTCACCAACAACGTCACTTGCAGGATGGCCATGACCACTTGGTACTTTCTCTCTCAACAAAATTTCCTTTTTTCGAAAATTCAATAAGATGGTAATATAAGATTATATAGTTAAATATCATTTGCTAATAAATCTCTATAAAATGTTTTTTTTTTGTGAAGTGGGGTTTTTGTACGTAAAAGGATATTACACGTACATATTACAACTATTTCTTAGTATATATAAGAAACAAAATATTCAATAATGAAAAACTATTGTATATATATAGTTAGATTTAGAGATAAAGTATAACTTTTGAAAATATTTTGATAAAGGAAAACATATTTAACCTTCCTATAAGGATAAACGTATAATCTCTTATGCGATATGTATTTGATACGGTAATACATATGTATATAAATATATATATATATATATATATATGTATGTATATGTATATGTATACATGTATGCATATATATGTATATATTTATAAATATATAATTTTTTTTAAAATATAATAAGTATGTTAATTTTAATGTGCAAATCCAAACTAAAGTCACACGTTATTAAAATAAAAAATTATTATCATAATAAAAAAATTAGTGTTTTATAGATTGGATAAGTATGATAAAATATTGGAAAAGAATATATTCAAATTCATTTTAGATCTCACTTTCTTTTAATATGATTTAATTCGTTATGTGTATGGATTGATGGAGTGAAACTTATTTAGCTAACTTTATTGATGGGATGAATATCCTTGAAAAGAGTGTATTTTTTATTACTTTGACCCGAGTTAGATGGAATCTATTCATAACACGAATTCCATAAATATAGGGTGAGAAATACACTAAAAGTATACTAGTTATTTTTGTTGAAAAAAATAAAAAATATTATTTTCTTAACATTGTTAACTTCAAATTATTTTTATTACTATCAACAACAAAGCCTTTCTACCATGATTATTGGTGTTAGAGTTGAATAACATGGTTCCATCAAACACTTTTTGTTGTGTTTTGTCACAAGCTGTTCGGAGAAATACGAGGATGCTGAGAAGATAAGGAAGCTGGTGAAGGAATCCTTCGAGCTTGCTGCAAAGTTATGCTTTGGGGATGTGTTGGGTCCTCTGAAGCAGTTGAGTTTCTGGGTGTATGGGAAAAAGGCTTTGGATTTGAGCACAAGGTACGATGACTTGTTGGAGAAGGTGCTGAAGGAGCATGAACACAAAAGATTATCACGTGACAATGGACATCATAGTGATGAAGAAAGTGAAAGGGATTTGATGGACATTCTGCTAGATGTTTACCATGATGCTCATGCAGAGTTCAAGATCACAAGGACTCATATTAAAGCCTTCTTCTTGGTACAAGCTTCTTTTATCATGTTTATCTTTGCTTTCATTCTCACTTTTTTTTTCTCATTCTTGCACTTGATACATATTTTTTCATTCTCACTATCAATTGTTGTTGAAGAAGAAGGTTATGATGGACTCTATGAAACTAAAATGAATTTTCTCTTGTGGGACAAGGACCTCTTCCTTGCAGGCACAGGCACCTCAGCAGAAGCCACGCAATGGGCAATGGCTGAGCTCCTCAACCACCCTGAAGCCTTTCAAAAGGTGAGAAAGGAGATAGAGTTGGTCACTGGCAATGCTAGGCTAGTTGATGAGTCAGATGTTGCCAACATGCCATATTTGCAAGCAGTTGTGAAGGAAACACTGAGACTCTATCCACCAGCACCAGTCACAACAAGAGAGTGTCGCCAACACTGCAAGATTAATGGCTTTGATGTGCCACCAAAGACAGCAGTGGCAATCAATTTGTATGCCATAATGAGGGACCCTCATTCATGGGACCATCCAAATGAGTTTTTCCCTGAAAGGTTCTTGCAAGAGGAGGATGAGGATTTGAGTGATGGCAAAATGATGAAGTTCAATTTTGTTCCATTTGGAGGTGGAAGGAGAGGGTGTCCAGGAACAGCACTGGCTTTCATCTTGATGAACACTGCAGTGGCTGCTATGGTGCAGTGCTTTGATTGGAAAATTGGTGAAGATGGAAAAGGAGAAAAGGTTAATACGCAATCTGGGTCTGGCATGTCTTTGAGCATGGTTCACCCCCTTACTTGTGTTCCTGTAGTACATTTCAACCCATACGATGCATAACCTAACTCAATATAATGAAGACACACCATAGAAAAACTTGCATTATGCAGCTAGCAGTGTAGTTACTCAGCCGTAGAAACTCCTCTGCAGCGAAAGCAGATGTAATAAAAATCATTAAAAGAAGCTACATGCTCTAATTTCTCTCTCCCTCTACTTAAACGGATAAATATCAGACAACAAAACAAAATTCCTTATCCAGATAGAGATTTTAAATTAAAATCAACAATAAACTTTTACTTTATTATTAAAATTCTCATCTTGAGTATTAACTTAAAAGCCAAAAAAATTTAGCCCAACATATTCAAGTTTGACAATGGTTGTTTTAAACAAAAAAAGAAGAAGTAAAGGTGGTTTGGGAAAACCAGAGTTACTATCCGTACACCTTTGTATCAGACATGGCAACTAAGATCAATAATTCACTTACCATTCTATTCCAATACGTAAGAATACCTACAACAACAACATTGAAACTATAACCCCATATTAAGGATCACCTATTTGATCATCTGCCTTTTCCTAACCACAAAACTTTAGCCTACACAACAATCAAAGTTACTATTCAAGGCAAAAAGCCAAAAAATATTACATTTGCATGTGTTTGATGACTCACAAGTTATAGTTTACCTAATTGGTTAGGAATTTAAGTTTAACTAAAATTTTATATTGAATAAAACTGAAAAAGTTGAGTTTCTTGTGAAAAATAAAATTCATAAATATTAAGTTTTAAAATTTCGTGTTAAAAAGTGATATATTTTGTATAGGTTACTCTTTTTATAAGTGTTAATTAAATATTTCTTTAAAAAAATTTCAACATAATTTCCGTCTTAATTTCAAGCTAGATGTAACTTGTCTTTTTTTCTTTAATTTTAGTTAAAAAATTCCGACAGTTTAGTTCATGGAAAATAAAATGTGTAATCTGTTGATTCTTTCATTGATAAACTTTACACTTGTCATAACATGATGCAAGCAAACTTCACCGTGTTCCCATTCTATAAAGATTGTATTTGTTGAACCTCCTAATTTCCCTCTCTTGTAACTGTCATCCCTAGCTCATGCAAACCGTGAAGTATGACGAAATCTGATTTAGGTATGGCATTGAATTAGTTTTCCCTTCTTGTCATGCTTCTCCCATTAGGATGCACCT
Source organism: Lablab purpureus (assembly GCA_030347555.1). Classification (NCBI taxonomy): domain Eukaryota; kingdom Viridiplantae; phylum Streptophyta; class Magnoliopsida; order Fabales; family Fabaceae; genus Lablab; species Lablab purpureus. The sequence goes on from CM059264.1 coordinate 13,940,198, forward strand.
TCTCTTTCATCAACACACCACATGTACTATCTGGTTTTCAAAACTTTTTTTTACATTTACTATAATTTTATCACAATGTACCTTCTTGGTTGTAATTGTTCTTTAGCAAAGAGTGCATGCATTGATACTGTAAAAGTTTTTTTTTACCATCACTCAATTACAAACTGACATGTATGACAAATTTGTTAACTTTTACAATGACTGTCCATAAAAATTAAACTCTTTCTTTTAATTTCAGGAGTGGATGCAACAGTCTTTTACTTTACAAAATAGATGTAGAGGTCTGGAATTCTAACAGGAGCGGGAAGAGCTCAACTCATTGATGATGGGATTCAGCTAAAACCTGATAAGGCAATAAACATCACTGCACCAAAAGGGTGGTCTGGCCGTTTCTGGGGTCGGCAAGGATGAGCCTTTGATAGCTCCGGGAGCGGAACATGCATCACAGGAGACTGTGGTGGCAAGTTTAAATGCAGTGGAGTTGGTGGTGTAGCATCAGCTTCTCTAGCAGACCAGGAGGGGCATTTTTATGATGTTGGCCTTGTTGATGGTTGCAACATGCATGCCAGTGCCAGTCTTCCCAGCTAGAGGATCAAGAAAGTGTAAGGCAATTACATGCCATTCGGATTTGAATAGAAACTGCTCCAGTGGATTGGAACCGAGGAACCAGAGTCATATTGTTGGTTGTAAGAATGCATGTATGCCTTTCAACAAGCCAGAATATTGTTGCACTGGTGACTTCAATAGCCCAAAGAAGTGCCAGCCAACAAGCTATTCAAAGGATATGCTGGAACATAAATAGAAAAACAGAAAATGTTCCATGGATGATCAAACTTTATTCAGTAGCAGCACGAATTGTTTTAACAGCGGCGTTTTCCTGTCACATATAACTAAGAGAAAAATGTCCTATTTGCATTCTTGGAAAGCAGCTTTGGGCATTAGTCATGGCAAAGGCGTCACTTCTAGATCATTGAACAGACTACTCAAATTCATCATATCATTGTTGAGTTTGCAAAACTATCAAGGTAAAGTAAAGAAAAATAGATGGCAAAGTATATATATATATATAATGCAAAATAGTCCTTACCCAAGATAAAGGTGGCTCTAGATGAATACAAAATTCTAAAGAATACTGCAACAGTTAAATTTCTTTTTAGCATTCTGGCATTCAGGTTCTTGAAATGGAATCTTAATTTTTGTTCCTTCAAGTTCAAGATTTACTTTATCCCAATTTGATTCATGTCCATCCACAAGGATTTGCTTCCTACTGACTGTTCTATATACTTGAGAGAGGAGACCAATGAAAGCTGATTCCACATTGCTGGAGTCAAGTGCAGATGTCTCCAGAAAGAACAGACCCTCCTGCTGCGCAAACTCTCTCGCCACCTCAACAGGCACTGCTCGAAGAGAACTCAGGTCAGATTTGTTGCCAACAAGCATGACAAGTATATTTTGATCCGCATGTATCCGCAGCTCATCCAACCACTTCTCAACATGATCAAAGGTTTGCTGCTTGGTTATGTCGTATGCTAGTAACGCGCCGATTGCACCCCTGTAATAGGCAGTTGTAATTGCCTGATATCTGTGATGAATGCCAACATTGTCACATGAAAATTAAATAGACATACATCATAAGGACACTTTCAGGAATCAAATCAACCCCATCTATAAGAACTAATAAAACACAAAATCATGGCAATTGGTGGACTAGTTAAAATTAGTTAACAGGCACATGGTACAATGTTATGCAGTTCATGGTAAGTTGAATTTGGTATGTAATACACAGGAGAAAATTGTAACTACAGTTAAAGCAAAGGTTTTAATTGAAGTTGAAATAGAAAATTTTTTGGGTAAAACATTTTATTGGTACGGAATATCACCGACTTTGCCAACGACTAATTAAGGCTTGGACCTAAACTTTACTTAAGGGGAACAAGGTCAGTACCACTCGAACCAAGGACTTGTTGGTAGTTGAAATTGCAATTTATTTGTGATTCTAGACATTGAGGGAAATTGCAGACAAATTCAGCCGATGGAACCACAATTGCAATCGCAAAAAGCCCCAAAACCTTGATGTTGCGCTGAACTCAATGTCATGGACAACTTTTCAAATCCTTGGTTAAAACTCATCACACACTTCCCTATTCTGTTGCAGCAAAACGTAACAATTGAGCCCACCAAGAAGCCATCAAATGGTAAACATTTGATGATTATCACATTTTGTTGAAGGACCATAATTCACCCACATGCATCTTTTGGTTTGATTATATTATATTAAAAAAAAAACTATGCTGTTTTTTGTAACTCAAAAGATCTTATGAGATCTCAATCTCTACCTCTCAGATCTTATTTGTATTCTTAATCATTTGCCTAAGAAAAATAACAATTTCAGCTCAACAGAAGCAGAGCGAGACTGTGGCACAAAACCACATAATAATACTAAAAAAAGGAACCAGCTTTGAAAATGAATGCATAGTAGAAAAATGTTGGACCTTTCTTGACCAGCAGTGTCCCAAATCTGTGCCTTGACAAGCTTGTGATCCATGACGACCGTCCTAGTCAGAAACTCCACCCCAATTGTTGGCTTCGATTTCATGTGGAATTCGTTCTTCACAAACCGATTCAAAAGCTGAGACTTTCCAACCCCAGAGTCACCAACCATCACAATCTTGAACATGTAGTCTATACCCTCATCAGCATCACCCTGCCACTGAGCCATTATGCTTCAAGGAATACCCCTTTTGAAAACCGAACTCAACAATGCAAATCCCAGAGTTTTCTGCATAAAAACGAGGCCTTTTCTTTCTTTCTATGCACACACGGTTTGTGTGCCTCGAAGGAAGGTTATTTTATAGGAAAGGGGAAAAGGGGTGGTTGGTTCTGGTTGGAGAGGCAATTGGGTAAGCGAAAAATGGCATTTTCAATCAGTTTCATTCATCAATGTTGGTTTTGTGTTGCCTCTGAAAAGCGTTCTTTTGCTGAAAGCAGAGAAAAACAGAGTTTACAGTTTGGAATCTGGACAGCAACTTGGGACACACGACAAGAAAGGAAGATTGGGATATTGACACTTTTGTTGTAACAACTGAAAAGGAAATATTTACTTACAATTTTGTAAGTGTTCATCATCAAAGAGAATTTCAATGTGACATAGTAATTATAGTTTTAAAAAAAATGTAATGCCATGATAATTTATTATTTAGTTACTGAATAAGTATAAATTACAGTAATTATATCATCATGTTGTTACTATTCTATTATTAAGTTATAATGTTTAAGGACAACTTTAGTATTGAATTATATTTTTTAATGGTTAATTTGATATTAAATTCTAAAGTTTAGAAATTAATTTATATTTTAAAACAGATTTTTCGTTGTTTCACATTATAAATTGTTACTTGTTTATAGTTAAAACGGTCATTTTCATTTTCATAATTTACAAAATAAATAATTAGAAATGATTGTGGGAATGATTTTTAAAATAATTATCAAAGAATCTTGTATGAGTAAACTAATTATCTATTCTCATAAAATGATGAATGTGTGAGTATTCTATAAAGCTAAACATACTTTTAGCATAAAATTATTACCTAATTAGAAATAATCTTAGAGATTATTCTTAAAGTAATTATTAAAAGATCAATATTTTCTTTACTTGTACGATAATCCATGTTTGTATGGTGACAAATCTTGATTTTCTAGTTTTTATATTTTTGGTTAAAAGTGATTAAGATTCTTGTATTTTTTAATAGATGAATAAGAATTTCACCTTCAATTTTCTCTTTAAAAATATAGATTTGGCCTCCTTATTCATATTTTTAATTAAAAAAATACTAAATTATCAATATAATCTATGTTCATAGGAATTTAAAACATATTTTCTCCTTTTCTTTCACTTGCATTTTCGTTAAATAGAGAACCTGAACACTATTCATAAACAAAACTCTTAAAAAAATAAGTAACTTATATTTATAGAAGAAATTGAAAAATAAAATTTTATTATACACAAATTAATCATGTAATTACCTTTTAAACTCGACCTAAAATATCATTTATTATTTTTCACTAAATTGTCGATTTTAGTGCTCACAAGGTCATCATTTATATAATTATTAAAAATCAGTTTATTTATATGTAAGGCCTAAGTATATTTTTAAAATACTTTATTTATTTTACAAAATTAAAAAATATAGTTTGATTTTTTTTAATTTTTACTATACGAAAGTTAAATGATTTCTATTTAACTTGTTTTTTTTTAATCTTCTAAAAATATTATTGAAAAATAATATAGAAGTTTTAAAATACTTTTGTAATTAATACTTAGATTTATTTATTGAATATTATACATGATAAATATTTGTGAATAATATTTAAATTTTATTTTTATGATTTTTTGTATTTTAAAATTAAAAGTTTTAAATCTATTCACTACATGAAACTAATTAATTTTAGCGAAATGAGTAAATAACATAGTGAATCAACTTTGTATATGTTTTAAAATATTTATAATTTAAAGTTAAGTACTTTTACAAAAATATTTTTGTAAAATATCTTTTATTGTTTATTAAGATATCTATATGTCTAAAGAAGAATAAATGCTATTATTTGTATTTATATGAAAAGTATATTATAATTAAGTAAAAAAATCATAAAAGCATATTATATATAACACTGATACTGTTAAAATTAAAAAAAATCCTAAATGTTCTAATAACTAAATCTTAATATGCTGAAACTCTGAAGTCTTAAGAACTGTACGCTAGAGATCCTGAAATTTATTTAGGGTGGAATTTAATTGTAAATAATTAAATATGAAAAATGTTTTGGGAAATGATTTGATTTAAAATAAAACATATAATTAAATAGACAATGTTCATTTATTTATGGAAATAATTTAAATAATTAATTGACACCTGTCTAAGATTTAAGCGAATATTTATTTAAAATTGAGGAATAAAAAAATGAAAACTTCGTGTATAGAAATAATTTATGACATTTATTTGTGTAATGGAAATAGTTTAAAATATAACATATTTTTGGGAAATTGTTTAACGAGAATAATAAAAAGAGTTGAAATTAAATGTATAATATTTATTTAATTTATTTAATTAATAAAATAATTTAAATCATTGATTGAATTTTATTTCATGAAACAATTTAAAAAATTGATTTTTTAAATGAAATTCAATTTAGAACAAGAATAATCATAATAGAATTAAAGATGGAATAAAATATGAAAGGTTGATTTATTTATACCAAAAAACTAAAGACTTAAACAAAGTTTTCTTTAGTACATCAAATTTGGAATAAGTTTGTTTTTTTTCTTTTGCACATTTGGATTCAATAGTAGCTAAAGCAGATAAATCAAATTTTAAAGGAAAGAAATTACCATAGTCTAAACTAAAGGTATATTAATATACAATGTAATCCTTATTGAATAAAAGGTGCATTGTATCATATATGGATATGCATAAAACCAAACCATCATTCTTTGCTCAATGGTTAATTTCATAGCAGTCTCTGAGGCTTTCTGATATAAAAATAAAACACACACAGATAAAACCAGAGTTATGTTGCAGAATGAAATTGTATAAAGGGATACCTATTCCTATATAGTGAGAATTAATGTGAGGAATTTGCTGCTTCAGGGAAAAAAATTCTCTGTATTCACTTGTTTAATTTCTGATGATAGTGATAGATAACAACATAAATTAAGTCTTACAAAAATGATGAATTTGCTGCATCTTAAACAATTGTATATAATAAATTAATAATTTACTTTAGACAATTGAACCTTTTACCTATATTATGAATGAAAAAAATGGATGGCATGCATTAGCATATGATGGTACCATTTGCTCCATCTTCAGCCTCTGTTGATGATCAAAACTGAGGATTCTTTTAGTTGAATTTGACTAGAAAGTGGTTCTGATGGCTATGTAGGTGGACTTCTTGAATGAGTGGAGTAGAAGGACTTTCAGTCAAGAAATACTTGAATGGCTTAAAAGGCTCTTTTGAGTTGAGTTGAGTCAGAGAGATATAGAGAAGAAGAATTTTTATGTGTTGACTTAACTATGCTTCTCTTTGTTTGTTGTCATTTCCACTTTTCTATATATGGGTCTGAGGGGTTCTTTCTGGTTCAGTGGGAGAATCTAAATCCAACTTGTCATGTTTCTAAATCATACATCTGACACATGTGCATGTGTAAATATGATTAACTCTTCATACACGATTAAGGTTATATATGTATATATATATTAACTATTTTCAAGGCATAAATTATTGATAATGATTTGACTTATCAATGACTTCATAACACTTTTAGACAGTTCAATAATCTTGTGACCCTTATGAGATCTAAGACTCGTGAAGATTTTTTTTCATTCTTTAACTATGTGTTCACATGTGTTTCTTCCATATGGAACTCAGTCTTCAATTAGTACGTGACAGTTTCTCAGGACTCAAATTTGTTTTCTAATGCCATCAGACCTCTGATAAGTAAAAAGAACAGTTACAATGACTCTTTCTAAACTTGCTATTACACCATGATCCTTAAATCAAGCAATGGAAAGTAAGAAAGAAAAAAAAATGAGGGAAAATGAATAACAAAACTGAAGAGATTCACATATAGCGCTGAGCCTAACTTCTTCCATACTACCAAATATCAGCACTATTCTACATAATCAGACTGACCCTAAATTTTGGTACACCAAATGACAAATACAAGAAAAAGCTCTTTCTTTTTTGTTATCTACAAGGATATAAATCAGGCACAAGGTCTAGAATATTGAATCTGATTACTTGTACAAGTGCACTTTGCCCTAGTGTCAGCGAGCATCTGCAAGATGAGTAAAGTATTCAGTTAGACAATCCAGATCACAGTGGAGGGTAAAGTGTTACTTTATTGTTTTTTATTCATGAGAAGATTTAAGTTTCTGCAGTACCTGAACTTGTTTCTGCAGATCTTTAATGTACTCAACTGCCAAATCCAACATATCCGCTGTGCTTGTTTGCTGCCAAGAGGGAAGCATCAAGTCATCAAAGTGCACATGAAAATGCTTCAATCATCAATATGATTTGCTAGTGAGAGAGTTAATTTACCTTGTCTGATTTTGGGAAAAGGTCTTGCAATTTCTTGATTCTTGCACTAATTCTTGTTCTTCTTTCCTGAAATATGCATATCAAGATAACACATGAAGAGGGTCAGCACTAGGTACTTCATAAAATAGTTATGCAATCATATGATTTTGTAATATAAACTAACAGTAGAATCAAATGAGACTTTTTACCCTTTCAGCAATGCTTCTTGGGTGGGTGGCAAAGCCTCTCTTGGCACGAATTTTACATGGAACAGCTCCTTGACTTTGATATAACTGCTCCATGGTAGCCATTCTAGTAGAAGAGCTAGGCAGACTCAAATGATGGGTCAGACCAACTTTTTGATATCCAAAATCTGCATCCTGGGAACATAAATTTTCACCTATCAACAACATGGGAAAAAAGGGCAATGCTAATTGAGGTTGGCTACATGAATCACACAATGTCATTCATCTATACCTGAATATCCATTGCATTTGAAGTGGAAAATGATATTTCACAATTGTTACTAGTTGTTGAGGGGGCACTGCCATCCCAGAAGTCAGAGGTGAAACTAGGCATGTAACACTTAGTGTTGCCATTGTCATTCCTCAGGTTTCTACTGTCAGCACAATTTGCCTCCACTCCTTCATTTCCATTTTCAGCAATCTGTGGCATCCTGGTGGAGCAAGAGGATGGTCTAGATGAGAAGTTCAAAGTCCCATGCAATCCACTGGTGGATGTAATAGCTTGTCCATTTGGTACATCACGGCCCCTAAAACTCGCCACATCTCTCAGTGCTGCAAGATTTGCAATCAAAACAAATTGTTTATACTCTTCACAGCACTAAAAGTCACTTCAGGTGTCAAGAAATCTGAACTGAAATTGTTGATATCTTTGATGAATAACAAACTTAAAAGAGAAAAAAGAACACAGATAATGATGTATATCTTTTGTCTGGTTTATTGAAAGAAAATAAAAAGGAAAGAGAGCAAAATTAACATTTTAAACATTTTCTTCAATTTTCTCTTCTGTACAAATTTTATCCTCAAAACCAAAGCAAGCAAAAGCATTTGCTGGAGAGAGAAAATGTTTATTAAAATCTTTCTCAATTCATAATATTTGAATCTGCCACTGATACCCAGAAGGAAAAAGATGTACTAAATGATTAGTTTTCTTCTGATTCAAAGATGTTTAATTTCTCAATAAGCATAGTTAAAATAAAAGTCAACTCTGTGCAGGAAATGAATATTCGATTTTATATTCTGTACAAGTAGCCCCCAATTGCTTTACTATATTTAGCAATAGTGCAGGAAAAAAGGGATCTGACTTGACTTGAAGCCAATTAATTAACTAGCAAACTTTCCAGAATATTAATTTAAAATTTCCATAAATCTTAGATCAGATATGATCCAATAGCCCCTTCTATTCTCATGACCAAATTAATTTCATGGAAATTCCTTTTGAATTTAACCCATATGAGAGAACACACTATCATCCCTCGGATGAAGAAAATTTTGCACAAAATGAAATTACTTTAATAGAATACTCTAGCAATATGAATCCAATTATAGATTTTCATGCATGGTAAGGCTATTTACTTTCATAATAATTATTTTGAAAATCATATTTCGGGTACTTTTTAATTAATTGTAAGAGTCTTTAACTAAAATGAAATTCCATGACAGTTACCAGGTAAGATGAAAGGACTTACAATTATCAACTGGGTAATTGGAGAAAAACCCTGCAGGGGAACTCTTTTGCCTAATGAGGTTGGAGCAATTGGTGGAAGCACCCATTTTGTTTTGTGTGGAATTCTGTGAAACCATGGAATTCACTGCACTGAATGAGCAATCAAAACCATTCCCTGCAGCCCGTGAAGAACCGTTTAGCATAGGAAAGGCTTGAACTTGCTGAGTTTGGTACATTATCTGTGGTGAAGACCCGTAAGAGTAACCATTGTGTTGTGGTGGTTGTGAAATAGAGTCCCCTGCTTCTTCCTTCACTGGCTTCCCGCCAAACTCTTGCAAAGGCTCAGAATCATCGGAAGAAATCAACTTGGCCAACATGGTCTCCATTTCAGAACTTGTGGAGGGAGGATAATGCAGCTGCTGCTGCTGATGATGATTGGTATGCTTACTTTTGAATGCTTCTCCATTGACACAACCAATGTTGTAGTTGATGTTGCTGTTGCTGTTGCCGTTCACAAGGCTTGAGAGCAATGAGCTTGGAGCAGAACGGTACCTCATTAGCCCAGAATTTTGTTGGTGACAATGTTGACCAATATTTGAGTCCATCTCTGGGTTCATCCTTGTCACCTCTTGGGAATACTTCACAGCATGACTATACACAATACTCATCTTATCTTCACAATTACCTGAAATAACAAGGAAAATTATCACTGTACTTTGGAACCAAAAACCATATCTTAACACTAAGCAATAGCTTTCCTAGTTTGTGGTTTTCTTCATGACAAAGTGCAAATCACCCCAAAGAAAAAGAAAAGAAATGAAGTCATCCTTATATTTCCTTTGTTTAACTAGCCATGTTTCTTTCATGGAAAATTTGTACATGGTTGTTCAATTACCTTGGTCACCGAGATGGCCAAGAAAATGTAAGACCAAAATTCCAAAGGGAAATGAAAATTCAGTCCACAACAAGGTTTAAAGCAGCAAAAATCTGACAAGGGTCAGAAAAAAAAAGTGTCATTCATACAGAATGAGAAACATTATTTCTTGTTACAATCTTTCTTGAATTCTGTTCCTACCATAACAGGAGTAGCTTTTTCGGATCATAAATCTTAAATTAAAAAAGAAAATAAATCAGCAAATTGAAACACAAAAAAGGGCATACATGCAACTCAAAAATTTTGGCTTGTTAAGAGTCCAATGAGGCTAAGGTTCTTCAGCTTCAATAGTTCAGAGCTCAAAATCCTGACACAGAATTAAGAGGAAGAGAAAAGTTGAAGGGGTGAAAGCTAAGGTTGTTGCCTTGCCTTTGGGATATATTTATGTAGTTTTATGTTCAGTGATTATCACCCATATATTTCTTCATTATAACGACAATACCATGATGACATAAAGTGGTCCATGATAATCTTTTGTCTTTTTCTCCTCTCTTTTTTTTCTGCATAATCTTCCCTTTGACGAAACATATATTACCCCGTGAATTGGCCAAACTTAAGAATGTGTGTTTCTGTATCTGACTTTCTTTATGCATGCTTACTCAATAGAGAAAGTGCATTCATTGCACTATTTTTTCAAGTAATACTATAAATAACTCCTCTTTATTAAATGTTTACTATCTCTTAAAATTTATTATAAAAGCTATGAGAAGATTTTCAAACAAGACAAAAAGATAAATATAGTGTGACTTTAAGTAATAGATAAGATGAGAGATATTCAATTATTTTAAAAAATACATATTAAAGAAAATATTTTAAAAAAAAATTACTTTATTAATTTATGGATCATAAAGGAGAGAGTTACTACAATATAATGCTACAACATTTTTTATACTCATTTTCTTTCTTCTGATACAATATCCATTGAATTTTAAGTTTCTTACTTTTCTTTTTCATCTCTCACTTAATTCTTTCAAATCTTACAAAAATACTAAGAAGGAATTTAATTCCTCAAAATGACTTTACTTTTTCATTAATGTTATGGATTTCAATTTATTTATACTAAATGAAAATGATCATCCATATTAGTTGGATATGATACACAAAATTATAACTTAAAATCTATCTTATAGCATCTCAGAGTACAAAGTGTTTAAACCATTGCTCAACAAAAAGGAGTTGTGTTTAAAATTGTAATAACTTGCTCCTACAAGGAACTATGCTTAACAATTTGAAAAAAAATTGTAAATATTTATAAAAACTACATTGAAGCAAAACTTGTAAAATTTTTGTATAAACTAATTTGAGTATGATGACATCACATAAAATTTAAAAGGTTGGACTATAATAATAAATTTTTAAAAATCTTGACATTCAAATAGCCTAATATATTATGAAATTTAAAACTTTATATCTTAAATATGATATTAGGTTATAAGAGTATATTTTTGTTTTGAAAACATTAACTACTAAATAAAATATTAATTAACTAAAGTATTTGTTTTATAAAATCCAACATAATCAAATAAAATATTAATTAAAGAGTAAATTTTATAAGACCTTTCAATTAAAAGAAAAATCACAAAAATATCTTAAATGGTACAGTAAAATCTAAAAAAACAAAGACCTCGAATAATATGTTTTAATAGAAATGCATAATCTTTGTTTATAAGTTAATTTTTATTATTTGTATGGACTATCTCTCTCTCTATATATATATATATATATTATTCAAAGGTAATAAAGAAGTTCAAGAATAGTAACTAAAATAAGTGTTGATACCATATATAATCATTTCATAAAATATAGATAGAGCTTGGAGTAGGAAGATAAAAAGGTGTATCATATAATAAAAACAATTTTATACACCAAATGGATAACATTATATGCATAAGAATGAATTTAAGGTATAAAGAAAAAATTGAAAATTTAGTTAATGAATAGACATGTTTAACCAAAAGAAAATGACTAATTATTGTGTTTTAATTAATTTTGTTTGGTAAATAATTGCTTGAATTCTTATGAAGGAGGCAACAATACTATTCAACTTTGAAGACTGATGAAGGAAGAAAAGAAGACCTATTCATTGAATCATGGCACTTAATAAGCAAAATGTTTTAGTCTTTGAAATGTGCTTCATCATCAGAAACTTCCTTTTGTTTATTTTGCACTGTTAAAATATTTTCTTTTCACACAGTTTAATTGAGGGTGGCTATGATTTATTTATTTATTTGCATGAAGATATTTGCAAAATTAAAATAAAGTGGCTCATGATGTGTACGAAAGGTTCAAAAATCAATTTTCTCAGTCAATTTTTTTATTGGTTCAATGGAAAAGCACAAGAAAACAAACAACTGAGTCAAGGTCAAGTGCTTCTTCATCTTTCAGCCCACTGTTTTAGGCTAAAGAGAAAACTATGGAAAGCTAAGACAATTTTTTTACATGTAAGTAAACATTATTTTGCATTTCAAAATTTTATAATATGACCAACAAAAGTTTTAAATTTTTTAAATTACCCCATTTAATGGATTCAAGACTAATCAATTTATGCAATAGCATTCTTATTTAGGGGTGACAAAACGGGCTAGTTCGACCCGTTTAGACCCGCCTCACCATGAGTTCGTCAAAATCGGGTCGGGCCGCATAGTGATACGGACCAAAATTTCTAACTTGCCTCGTTATAAGGCGGGCTGACTCACCTATTTCTTTTGTTTTGCACTTTTCTAAAAAGTTTATTTTTTTGTTTTTTATTTTATTTTTGGATTTTTGTTTTAAATTGAACTTTTTTTTTCTTTGCAGCTATTTCATTTGTGTCTAATTTAAATAAATTTTTATAATTACAACAATATATTAAAGATGTATATGGTGACATGACATCTTAAAAGTGCAGTATATTTTTTTTCGCGAGCCAACGGGTTGACCCGTCCCATCCTGCTTGTGATCCGACGGATTGACAGACTAGACAGGACGAGTTGACGGATTTAAAATGTTAAATTGCCCGCGAGACGGTCCACCGAACCCAACCTACTTTGTCAACCATATTCTTATCATATAACATGGCTAGTTTGTCACCCATATTCTTATCATATAACATGTAATTAGTGAAGAGAGAATGATTTTATGGTAGGACCACGAAAGCAGTGTTGGTAGGTGATGAATCCTAATTAATTAAGTTTAGATCAAAACAAACTTTGGTTTCACTCGTGTGAATAAGATTGAAGCTGCTTCTTCTTCTTCATGAATTGAATTAAACTTGATAGGAATGAAAAGTCAAAGGGAGTTCTAAAGCCTCCAGCTAGCATCAATCACAGCCACAAAAGAATATGAGTGGCCACAGCATTATCCTTTTAATCTTCTCATAGAAAGTCAAAAATTCAACAGCTACTAATTACGAACAAGGATTGTTAATTATTGGGTTAATGATGAATAGTAATGGAAATAGTGGTCAAAGGTTGACTAAACCATATTTTGTGTGTTGTTAATTGGTGTTAATGATATTTTTTTAGTACACATATGAATCTCGTGGTGTTTAGGGCTAGTGGGTGTGTGAAAGATTTGATATTTTAGGGAAATTGAATGGGAAAAGCCCCCTTTGATAAAAAGACAAACATTTTGGTTGAATTGGTAAGATAAGGATTATGCTTTCTTTGTAATTACAGAAATCTACGACAACAACAACAACATCGTTGCCATCGCCGCAAGCAATGTAAGAAGGAAAATGGGTTCTTAAAACCAGGATCATCACTAAATATTTGGATCAAATTCCCATAAATTCTGTATTTCTATATATATATATATATATATATATATATACCCACATGTGTATTTTTTGTATAAGTATTTACTAAATATTTTTTATAAAAAAATATAATAAAAAAATCAAGATCTTATAAAAAAATTCAATACAAAATCACACATATTTTGGTTTTTTTTTTCATTCTAAATAACTAAAGGGAAATTATAATTGTAAAAATTCTAATATTAAATAAATTAAGAGTGTTTTAGTGATTTAAAATAAAAATGAGTACAAAAATGAAGAGATAAAAAATATATATATTCACATTTTTATATACTTATTCAATTTAAAAAGTTTAAAAGATATCACATATCACATAACAGTTATGATTTAGAAGATATATCAAAATAGTAAATTATTTTATAACTAGTAATTGTTATATATATTTTATTTAATTAGTTACTTATGAATTTATCTGTAGTTCTAAGTAACTTATAACTATTTTATATTTTTTATAAGGATGTATTCCGGTAAATCTAATAATCTTACATCGTTACGATTTGAGATCAATAATAGTTTATATACTCATTTCTTTCTTAATCTTTCGATACGTCTTTTAAAGACAAAATCGTGACACAACTTTGACTTTCAAAGTTTCAAAGTGGACAATAGAAGATGTATAATATATATCTCTAATTGATTCAACCTAAAACACTTTATGATACATAAACTCAATTATATAACATTAAATAAACCTAAACTTAGAAACAGATGTATGAAGAGTGTACGTACGTTGTTTAATGAAGGATTATTGACATTTAGAGTTATCTAATAAGGCAATTTAATATGAAGGGGTAAATGTGGAAAGTAATTTGACACGATTTTATCTAAATTTTCTGACCATGCATTTCATCTTCAACTTTGTCTTGCTGGATATGATTCAAACGACCTTTTTCTTTTTCTTTTTTCTTTTTCTTTTTTATCTATATTTATATAAATTTAATAAATAATAATTTTAAACTAAATAGACATGATATGATAGTCTTCGAACTTACATATTTTTCCAATTATTTCAAACTAAATTAATCTCATCCTCTTTGAACCATAATTAAATCAATTCATTCCGTAATAATATTGGACCAAATTAATTTATGTTTAATAGTTCTAAGTATAAATAAATTACTTTATGTAAGAGTTTTTAAATTATTGAATTTCAACACTACTTTTCACATAATATTTCGTTTTCAGTCATATATTTTTTCGTGCAAAAAGTTTCTTGTTGAACATAAACTAATTTAAAAAAAAAAATTATTTATTGTAGTATTAAATTAAAAATATTTTGTAAACTAAAATTATTAATATTTAAAATAGTTTTTATTGTAATAAAAGCTATATTTTTTTGTTATTGATTTAAAAAAAATATAAAATTAATTTTTATATAACGGTAACTAAATTGATTTTTAAATTAGAATCTAAATTTGTTTCTAACATTAATTACTTAAATTTTAAACTATTTATTAAATTAGACTTTACATTAGTCTCTAATTTAATTGGTGATCAATTTTATCATTTTATAGATCACTAAATTATTAATAAAAGTAAACCTTTTATAGTCTCTTTTTTTTATTATATTTTAAAAAAGTAAAATTTACCAATTTTTTATTTTTAGATATTAGTGACTACAATTTCACATTACATTTTTTTTACATTAAATTGTGTATGATTTATACTTATATTAAAACTAAGAATTTGTTTAGGGTTTATTTAAGTTTGGCAATAACATAAACTCCCATTATAAAATACATATTTTGAATAATTTTTAACTTTTATAAATTTCATAAAATGTTTAGATTAAACAGATTAGTCTGTACTTATAATGATATATAAAAAAAATTTAACATTTATTTTGTATAATAATAATATATTTAATCCAATAAACAATCTATAATTCATCACAATGAAAAAATTTAAGTTAAATTAAAATATTTGCAGAAATATGTAAGCCCTATGGGTAATAGAAATTAGGGCAGATTCCTCCCTAATTATGGGAATACTATTGAGTGTAACAGTTTATTGGGAAATTGTTGAGAGTGAGTTGGGTTTTGAGAAATAATATTAATACATAATTTTAGTCAAAGACAATAGTTTAGGTCACATGTTACCCAACATCAATACTATATTTCTCCCAAAGATTCAACAACTTCAAAAACTAAACTTCCAAGTTGGGTTTCCTTCCAATGATCTTCATTCAATATTACAGCAATGTTATTTTTGAAACCCTAGTTTCACTCAAAGGAAGAAGAAAACCCCATTAATGTAAGCTTCAAATTCTGGGATTGGATTGATTTGATTTGAAAGTCATTAGCCATTCACACGCCAATAAGGTGTGAGAGTTGACATTGGAACATTAAATCAACTCAATTATCTGTGATGATATCAAACAATTAAAAAAGTTGCTTTGTAAAAGAAAGACCAAGACTTTCATGGAGATTCATAGAAGCTTCTGTACGGACACTTCACAAACTTTTTAAGCCCTAATTAACCACTCTTCATTTCTTCATATCTAAAACCAAATTCTAACATTGTTTTGAATCAATCCTCAATTTACACTTTTCCCACACTTTAAAAGGTTCCTTTTTTAATTTTGTTTTACTACTACATATCATCTTTTTATATCGATTCTCTTGGCTATAAATGATCTTTTGAATTATCTTTAATAGAATATGGAGCCTATCTTTGGTAATTTATTTTATTTGAAAAAAATTTCTTTTTTTACACAATTTTTCATTTGTTTTATCAACTATTTAACTTAATTTATACCTACCAAGTTTCTTTATATTTTGGGATATTTTTTCTCTATTCACAACCTCAATTTTTAATTTGTTCCATTATGTGATTTTATTAAAATGATATATTATATTTTAAAAAATACAAATTTTAGTTTCATTAAATTAAATTGTTCGGCGTATACATGTGATCATTTATGTTTCCTTCTAATATTTTTTGTCTATTTTTTATTATATGAGAGTGTCTAAATTTTAAATTTTTTAATACCATAACCATTTAGTTTATTCAATTGTTATTTGATATTTTTTTTAAGTTTATGTAAAAAAATTTATATTTGATATTAAAAAAAAGAAAATATATATCTTTTGTACTAAAAATTTAATAATATTATATTTTCTTTATTTTTATTTTTTATATTTTAATATTTAAAACAATAAAAAACAAATATAAATATAGATATGGATATATAAGCTATCTTACATAAATAATAATACGACTATAAAAATAAGCTTTTTTAATTATACGGAAGTAAACTTATAAAAATCAAGTGGTGAAAATTAATACGAGACTAAAAAAAATAGCATGTAATTATATATTCGTGTTACATTTAAAACTAAATATTAGAACGTTACACTCTTTTTTTTCATTCATTGAAAAACTATTTTCGCAGGAACCATAAACTATTCAAAACAAAGATTTAGGAAAAGAACAAACTAATAGAATGCATGGATTATTTATTTATTATTTAAAACTTTCTTCAACTTTTTTTCTAGAATTAATAATTAAAGGGGTCTTTTGACATAACCAACATGTTTAAAAAAGAAAAAATTGCGAAAGCATATTGGTACAAAATCATGAACTGAGATACACAAAAAAAAGCATAAAATTTGCTTTCTTGTTTCATCCCTTATTCCAAAAAGAGAAAATAAAATATTCCCACTAAGCATTTTGCATCTACCACTATCCATATTCTAGCTATCACTTTTCATTTTTCATTATAATGAAAATGAAGATAATATATATTAAAGATTCAAGATTAGGTTTGTAAATGAAAAGTAGCATTGTTGATTGAATAATGAGAAGCTATATATACCTCTCTTTCACAATCATATTACAGAATCAGATAACCCCACTTTTCTCAAATTCTATAGGTAGATCAAAGAATATTATTAAAGATATCAAAAAACAACAACAACAACAACTATTCCTAACATTCCTTAAAGATAAGTAAGCATATATAAGCACTTTTTCCACCACTGTTTTTTGTTTCCTATGATTAAGTTGTTCTTATATCTTCAACAAGAGACATGCCCTAATCAGTTAAGATTTTTTCTTTCACCATTTTTATCTGCCTCATGGGCATGATTTGTTCTCCCTATGTGGAAAAGAAACACTAATCTAAGTGAAAAGGTTGAAATGTTAACTGCATATGTCTTCTATTAAAGATAATTCTTCTGAGAGATTTCTTCCTTTTGGATTATTTAACACAACTACATGCTATGATGAGACTCTAGATGACTCACTAGGTTAAAATAATATACTATTTTACCAACTAATTCACTTCTTCAATGTACAGATTTATAAATTCCTTCTTACTATTTCATACCCTTTCAAAAATTATTCTGGTAAGAAACAATATACATGATGACATCTCAGAGAACATGTTGCAGTGAAGCTGAGGCTCAGATGCTGAGATGCTGCACGACATCGATCTATTATTGATGGATTTGCATTCCCATTTTTGGAGTATATATATAGAAGCCATGGATCTGATGTGATTTCATATGAAATATATTATGTCAATGGAATTGCTATGTCAGTATAATATATGATATATGGCATTACAGATCATTGGTTAGATGTAGTTTGTCCCATCAGTGGAGTTAGGGATAAGAAGAAGAAAAGGAATCAAGAACACATGCATTGCTCATTAAAAATATAATATACTGTGAAACAACAAATCATATTCATGATCTGTTAATAGTTTGATTTTTATGATTGTGATCGAAATTCTTAATTAATAGTCTTATAAGAACATGATTAAGGAGCAAAAGGGTTAATTAATTATAATACTAAATATTCAATCTAGTGGTTTGTAACGCAGAATTGATCATAAACTGATCCTTATTGAAGCATGCATGAGTGTCTCCCAATACTGAAACTGAAAGCAACAACCCTAGAAAAGTTTGGAGCATTTCTGTCATGACATCTCAGCATTGGTCGTTTTCAGCTACTTGCAGAAAACTATGTTCCTTTATGTTTGCCTCAACTACCTGCGGATTTTTATGTAATTTGTCAGCTTATGCTTTTTTATTATGCAATAATCAATAGTTTTATTTTGTTTGTTCCCCAACAAGCTTTTCGATTTTGGCGTTATCACTCGTGTGAGATGTGCAGATATTATTACTAGTTTGAACATTTCAGCACCATGTTTTATCTCATTTATTTTCGTTTAACATATATAATTTTCATTTGTTACATATTTTATATATATACGTGCCAATTTTAGTATATGACTAATTTATGTTTTAAAAAAACCCTAATTAACTACTAAGTCTCTTCTCTATATGTTGATGAGTGAACGAAAATCTTTCACCAAAAAATGAGACTGAGATTTGAGAAAATTGGTTACCTAAAAAAAGTTAATTTTTGGGATACTTTGCTTATTTATAATTCATTAAGTGAAAATTCAGAAAAAAAAATCTTATCCGTGAAACTGGGAGATCTAATAGGAGAATTTAAAAATATTAAGCTTCATTTACAAACTAAAGTGAAGAAACATAGAAAATACATTATTGCAACCATTGAAGCTTGTGATGGTGGACCTTCATCAACATTTTTTATTCTTCTTGTAACATTCATTCATATTTTTGTATTCAAATGTAATCAAGGGAATATTATTAGTTATTAAAAAAATTGTTTGTGCAGCATTATTAATAAAATCAAACAAGCCTTGCAAAAAAAAAATGGTAACTAAAATAGCATACCAAAACATAGTCTACGTAATGTTTTATAATTCAATATATTATTTATTTTGGTATATTCAAAAGTTTCACTGGCTAAAACTAATTTATATAAATTTAATTTAATGTGACAATAATTTTATTATAATGTTTTCTAAAATTTATTATGTTTTATGGGAGAAGAAAATACACTGATATAAAAATTCAGGACAATTCTTCCTACATCTTCCTATTTTCTTCCCATACCTCCAAAATTTTAAAATACCAAAACTATCCATATGATATTGGATTTTGATTTTTGGATTAGCTTCCATATTGTAGGATCCAGAAGGTAAATGTGTATTCTGGACTGGAGAATCTGAAAATCATTTTTTTGATTTTTTAATTATAAAATTTAGAAGATAAATTTTTTTCATCAGACTTTATGATTGTATAATTCAAAAGTCATATTTAAACAACAATTTTTTCTTTCTAGATTATACAATCATGAAATTATTGTCATATTTGAAAATGATTTTTGAATTGAATAATTCGAAAGTTATTTTTAAATTCGAAAATAAATTTCGGATTGTACAATTCAAAAATTATTTTTCTATTTAAAAATAACTTTTGAATTGTGTAATGATTAATATGACTTCAAATTATATAATCTGAAAGTTTTTACCGGTGCTGAAAAAAAACCAAGATGAAAAAATGGGATGCAGAAAGAATTTGATAATTTTTACTTTTCTTAGATATGCATGAAGAAATGAGAGAGGTGCAGGAGGAATGGCTCAAAAATTCATTTTCTTTGTCAAAAGATACAAAGTGGTGAAGTTGATTAATTCAGAAAGAAAAGCCTTCTTAGAACTATGATAGATCAAAGAGGGCCCAATCCAAAAGCCCACAGCTTGGTGCACAAATTCTTTACGTACATTTTTGTTTCCAAACAATACTTTTCTTAATAAAAAAAAAGTAACTGTTAATTGAGTTTAGTGGAAGAAGAAAAATTATATACAAAAGTGTAATATAATGAATATGTGTATAAATACACATTTTTTTTGAATGTTTAAAATGTAATATAAAAAATCATAATATAAGTATTATCATCACATATTTACGTATATGATTATGTTAGCATATAGAAAAAGTAATTAATGATGAGGATGATCTTCCAAATATTTTGTACATCATAGTTTTAGGGATGGTGAAGAGATTTTTTGTCCCTCATGATAGGGCATGAAGAAGACTTTATACTATAGTGTAATAATTTCATAACCCCAAATCACTGACTACAAGGAAATTAGCTTAATGTAAAACCCTTTAATCATAAAACCTTAGACATCAAATGTCATAATCATTCACATATACCAAACTTCAACAAACAATAATACATTTTAATAATATGTAAGCATTCAAATTATAGAATACCATGTTGGTTTAACATATGGCAAGTAATTAATTGACATAATAATTGGAAAAAAATAACTAAAAGTTTAAGCATTATTGAAAGCTGAAAAATAACATTAGAGGTAAAGTAACACTTTTTTATAGCACATAACATTTAAACTCTGAATTAACTTATAAATATTATCGTTAAGTAGAACATATTACACAAAATAAAGAAAAATAAGAAATATATGATTGAATTTTGAAATCAGTAAAGACAAAATTGGAAAAGTGAAATGGATGAGCTCTTTAACTTTAAAGAGATAATGTAAAATGGTACCCTACAATTCCATTACCTTAATCATGAAATTAAAAGTTTTAAGCTAGTCATTGATGAAACAAATCCCCATAATCTTCATACATTAAGATCAAATTAAATAACTCAAAATCAATAGTAACAAGTTAATTATATATTATATATTATAATTATTGAAGGGCTTGACTTTATCAACACCAACATGTGCATGTGGCATGTGGCATGTGGCATGTGGCATGTGCAACCCACTCACTATATAATGAGTATCACAAATCACAAATTATCATTGTTAATCAATAATATGATGCATTGATGTGCTTTCTAGATTTTATTAAGATTTCGCCAGAAACACGTATGGTATAAATAAAACCCTACCCATGCAAATCTAAGTACTCACCACTCTACCCTTTCGTTGAATTGCATTCAACGCAATCTCAAACACATGGCTTCCTCCTCCTTCGTCCTCCTCACCTTGCTTCTCCTCGCCACTATCTCCGCCGTCACCCCCTGCCTGCCGTCGGAACGGGCAGCACTCTTCGCCTTCAAAGATGCCCTAACCGAACCCTACTTGGGCTTCTTCAACACATGGACAGGCACAGACTGCTGCCGGGGCTGGTACGGCATCGCCTGCGACCCCACCACCGGCCAAGTCACGGACGTCAACCTCCGCGGCGAGTCTCAGGATCCAATGTTCCAGAAACTCGGCCGCTCCGGCTACATGACGGGAAAAATCTCGCCGGAGATTTGCAACCTGAGCAACCTGACCTCCCTGGTCGTGGCGGACTGGAAGGCGATATCCGGCGAGATTCCTGGTTGCATGACATCACTGTCTTCTCTCCGGCTTGTAGACCTGGGCGGGAATCGTATTAGCGGGGAGATTCCAAGTGAGGTGGGAAATCTGGGAAGTCTTAGGGTATTAAGTTTTGCTGATAATGAGATATCTGGGACGATTCCAACATCAATCGTGAACCTCGGCAGACTCATGCATCTGGACCTCAGCAATAACCGACTTAGTGGCGTCATACCCTATAATTTTGGAAGACTGGTGATGTTGAGTCGAGCATTGCTGAGTGGAAATCAGCTAACCGGTTCGATACCCAAATCCGTAGGTAAAATGAATCGACTTGCGGATTTGGATGTGTCATCGAACCGGTTATCCGGTTGGATACCGGTTGAATTGGGAAAAATGAAAGTGCTATCTACTTTGAAATTGGATGGTAACTCTATGACGGGTCCGGTACCTTCCACTTTGTTGAGCAACACAGGTATGGGTATTTTGAACCTTAGCCGAAACGGGTTTTCTGGTACCATACCCGATGTTTTCGGGGCGGGTTCTTATTTCATGGTTCTAGATTTGTCCTTCAACAACTTCTCGGGTCCCATACCCGGTTCCTTATCCACATCCAAGTTTATGGGGCATTTGGATTTGAGCAACAACCACCTTTGTGGAACCATCCCAATCGGCTCCCCCTTCGATCACATTGATGCGGCCTCGTTTAGCAACAATGACTGCTTGTGTGGAAACCCTTTGAAGGCTTGTTGATGGTCGACCCGACCCGAATGAGTATTGGGTCGTTGGTGAATATAAATATATATAAACATATCCCAAGATATAATGATTTGGTTGTGGTGAAGGAGCCGAAGTGTGATTTGAATTTATTTAATGTGATAGTTTTTGTGATGTAATATATATATATATATAATTACGGCAAGTGTTGAAATGGACAAAAGCTATTATGAGGGTGCTCCTGGTTGCATGTGCATGCAAGTGAGCATATAGGTCAAGAGAGTTGTGAAAATCCTTGTGTTGCATGTGGGTTTCAGAGTTGCATGTGAGTTTAAGAGCTGGATAACGTGAGAGATTTGGATCATGATTCCATTTCCTCCATTTGTCTTTTGATTCTACAACCAAAGTCCACCATGTTTTAAGATAATATTGCAATCTGCTCTTCCCAATGCTCCTACAATTTCTCTTCCTATCAATAAGTCTTGTATTAAGAGTATTTAAAGAAAGAGATAATGCATATAATGTTCTTTTTCTGCAATTAATTACATTCTTTAACATTTGTGTCAAAACCTTAAACTTGAACTAAATAATTATTCTTGGACTAAATAATTCTTTTCCAAGAACTGAATTGAATGTTTACTCAACAGAATAATACAGCCACTGCTACCACTTTTGGGGCACGTGATGATGTTCTTCATCCGTTCCCACATTCATTAACTTTGTCCAAAAGGGTTATTCCATCCAAATATGCTTAAAAGTAAAAGTAAGATCAAGAAGAAAAAAATGGTTGCGCCATTGTTTACTACAATCCACCAACCACAAAGTAAGCTTGGCCCCACCCTTTTTTTTCTTGCAAAATATGTTAGTTTGTCCCACCAGCTACTAATGGCTACATTTTGGGTGAATGATTCTGTGGTTTTCACTCCCTAATCCCTGCTTATTACTTCCACTTTTTATATTTCCTGAGTAACCAACAACTTTTTGTTTTCATTTTTCCAAGATTATCATTGCAGCTTACATTGTCCAACAGTGTCTCCACATTATAAATATAATGGGATAAACATTTCTATTAACAGTTTATACAGTTTATGAGAGAGAGAAACAATCTCATCAACTTAAAATTAATTTAAGCAATAACTTAGAAAAGTTAATATTTTTGGAGAACTGTCTGTAAATCATGTCACACCATGTTGACATATGCACAATTTAGTGAATTCTGTTTTACAAATTAACTTGTGTCCCACAGTTAATGGTCCCCTAGAATTGTTTTTGAAGAGAAATTTATCCACTAACACGTAAAACTACGTGTAATCACCATGAGCACGTTCTTTTCTCAAGTTAAGGTTGGTGAATGATTTGGGTATATTAAAGTTGTTTGTCATGATATGGTGTAAAAGGGAGAAGCAGGTCATAACAATGTTTTCTGAACATAAAAATTTAACATGGGGGAAGAAATAAAGGAGTATCTTTATCCCGATTTATCATGGGAAGTAGTGAGGAGGAAAGTTACTGTAGTATAACACTACAAACTCCAAAGAAGAAAAAGCCACCGCAATTTGTTCCATTCATTAGCTTTATCCCTTCTCGGGCATCGTGATGTGGAATCTTTTATATCCCAACTGAACCCCATTTCCAGTGTTACCTTTTCTGGTTAATCAGACAAGGTTTTCCACCCATCCAAAAAAATAGCACTGGTAGACAATTGTGCAAATAATTAGTGCCTTTAACATGATTATCAAAACTGGGTTCCACAGGCTGATTCAACCAAATCGGACTGAAAACTAGGTTGAGTTCCAGTCCCAAAGAACCATAGGATTATCCCGTGAAAGAACCAAATGGAAAAACTTATAACTGGTTTCCAACTGAATAAACCTGTCTGTCAAGTTATGATTTCATTAAGCTGCCTATATTTGAATATCAAAAAGCCAGCTTCAGTCAATCTTATGAATTTTTATTTATGATCTTTGTTAATTAGTTTATGAATTATTTTGCAACTTCAACACATTTTTTTTACATTAGAATATATTTTTAACACTTCTTTTGTTTAGTTTGAGTATGGACCCGTTATACACCAACAAGGCCCAAGGCAAAGATCCAAACACAAGTGTGAAGGCATTTGCTTCCTGCACCCATATTTTCTTCTTTCACTCCTACATGTAGACAATGACCAACATGTCCTTTATCATGTTACCTCCTATTCAATTTAAAACTATATTTTAGATTATATAAATCAAAATATATTTTAAATTGTGTGATTTAAAAATATTTTAGATTGTAAAATTTAAAATATAAAATACAGTCTCAAATTATTTAATTCAAAATATAATTTAAAAAACTCATTTTTGTATTACCTAATTCATAAACCAATTAAAACAATTATTACAAGCTTTCGGAAACAACAGAATCAATATGTATTTCCAACTAAACTATTATGAAACTTCACCTAATTTGAAAAATCTTCAATATATTTTACAAGAGTGTATTTTTTTTTTCAAAAATAAACAAGAGTACTTTAGTGATTAAGCATAAATTAGTAACATAGAGTAATATAAAAAAAAGTTTTGTTGGAGACAATTATAAATATGATCCAATTATTATAATTGACTATAAATCACACCTTCAAAGTTCATTTTGTGAGTAGGATAGAAATAGCTCTTTTGATAAGTCCAGGTATAGACAATCTTGTCACCATGTAAGTGAAAACACTTTCTGCCCATAACAATTATACAACTATTCTTCATTTAAATTACAATAATATGTATCTTTGTAATAAAATAATACAACAAATTATTTTTTATTTTAATTTTAATTGTATATAAAACAATGGGCCACCCTAAGGACCTCCAGTTTACATGCCTCCAAAACACTTCCCATTGACTATGGCCACGACATGCCGCACCTTAACTCTACAAATTCAAACCAGCTTACTTACCCATTACACAATTTTCAAAATACCACAAAGTATTCCACCCTTTAGTGCCCATGATCACCACATTCCCCTACTTCCTAGTGCACCACCTATGAACGTCAAACCATATGGCTACACATACTCACAAAAGACCACCATTACCAATTTCATTTAGGAAATGCTTCAAGTGGGTATGATTCAACCAAGCACTAACTCCTTTTCATCCCTTATCTAATTAGTTAACAAAAAGATGCTCTTGATAGTTAGTGTGTCGTGCTCTAAATGTAGTAATAATAACAAAATGTTCCAAATTACTGGAGAGTTGGGTGATGCTACGATGTTTACTAAGGTGGATTTGCCTTCGGGCTACCATCAATTTCAAGTATCCCTGCTTACACACATAAAACACTTGCCACTATGAGTTTCTAGTTATGTCATTTAGCTTAGCTTAACTAATGCTCTCTTCACCTTTAATACAACCATCAACGCCCTCCTCTAGCCCTATCTTTTCCAGTCTGTTCCAGTTTTTTTATGATATTACCCTACTTCTGATGAACATATTCTCTACTTGCAGTTAATTTTTCAGTTACTCGCCACTAATAATTTTTCTGCTAAATACATGTTTGTTTCCCCTACTGTTACGTATTAGGACCACGTAATATTAACCCAAGGCGTCTCACCAAACCCAAAAATTAAAGGTGGGTGTTTCTTCCTGCACCCATAAAATTCATAGACACCGCCCATTTATTCTAGAATGGGCTTTTCGGAATCTAAAAAATATGATACTGAATAAATAGGAAGTGTCCAAAAGAATTTATAGTGTAGAAAAGAAAATGTCTTAAATGAGTTGGTATTCTTCCATTCCAAAGTCCAACCCATTTAAGGACTATTTTACTAGTTGACCAAAATGACAGACCCCAACAAAAAAGTCCATTTAAGTGCGTCATTCAAAACAAAATCCACTTAATAGTCTGAATAGAGGAACAACTACCCGCTGTCCCTCCCAATAAAAAATTAGGCTCAATAAAATTAAAGACATGCTAATTGTTCATAATTATAAAAGTCATTCAGCATCGTAAATTTTAAAAGAAAAGTCATCACTTCCAAGCATCTAAAGTCAAAATACAATCTTTAGGAAAAAAGTTAGTATTTTAGTGGTGATATCATTTTAATTTTAGAGTTTCCATACTTTTTTAAACTCTTTCTTAGTTTACATATGTATTTTAAGTATTTTTCTCGAGCAAAATGTTTTTAAGATAAAAATTATCGTGTTACCACCTACTACCAGGATTATTTTCCAAAAAACACCTATAACAAGGCCACGCGGTAAAAAGTATAAAGCTTTTAAAGGGTCAATTTTCAGGTTCAACCCTCATAAATTTTGGCCAGCTTTAACGACAATGAGTTCATTGACCAAAACAAATTTATTCAGCAAAATGAAAAACTGCATATCATTATAACAAAATGTCCCTTGCTAGTAGTTCATGCTACATTGAGCTGTGAAGCTAAGGGATAACCTCCAGAATTAAGCTCCTCATCCCATCCCCTAAATCCCCAACCTAAACAAAAGTTTACTAGAACACTAACCCTGAACAGTTTATTGCAGGAAATACTACATATAAATAGTCAAATACACAAGAACTTGAATAAATACGAAATAACTTTCAAGCATAAGGATACTGTTTAGAATAGTACAGTACAACGACTATTTCTACAATAAATGAGAACAAAATGTTTATTTGCTGTCAACAACATAAGGTATCTACATCTAGTAGTACATGCATTAGTCCAACCGGGTTTAGTATGAACTACACAGGGAAATTTTGCCTCTTGGCATTTAGATTACCAGGGTATCAGTTGATAATGTATCTAATATTCAAGGTTCCTAAAAGAATCTTTTCTAGATTTACCAAGAAACTAAAGTTGGACAAATTTCAATTGGATACAGAATCCATTTATAAATCAAATAGTAATCGTTCTACAATATACTCTTACATTTCAGATTCAAATCCAATATTCCAAAATCCTTCAGGAGTCATGGGCGGAACATACCTATATCGGTGCCTAGAAACTCCATCAAGGTGTTCACAGCGGAACTTCTGCTTACTGTCAGCATCCTTGCCATCAGCATTGGGAAGAACAGCATCATAGAACTTTCTGCATTGTTTGCACTCAACTCCTTTTAAATTTTCACGCTCAGCTTTCTTTCTCACTGGTTCAACATACTTGTAACTTCTTTTGTCAACCACTGTAATAGAAGATTGCTTTAGCTTCTTCTGAGGACTGCTTTTGGCATTCATATCCTGTGTTTCATCATCTGAGCTGTCGTTGTTAATGTCTTTCTGAATCTGGTTTGCGAGGTCCTTATTATGGAGATTCTTATTTAAATTTCCTCTGATATTCTCTAGAGGAGTGTCAAGAAAATCGTCATGAGGATCGGGACCTGTTCGACTTTGATGGGACCGGGTTTGCCTCCAGGAAGATGCAGGCCGTTTCATGCTAGATACAGAGACTGATTTTGTACTAGATGGACATTTAGGGACATCACGAAAACCAGAGGATGGAGAGCTCAAATTGGCTCCTCTGTCCTCCTCAGACGGCTTCTCCTTCACTTCGTTCATGTCACACGCAGCAACAAACACATCTGGAGTTTTCTTTTCAAGGCCTAAAACAATAGGAAGCAGATGATGTGTGCAATCAAATAACCTAAATTCTACACTTTACTAACTCAACATAGCATTTAGAGAACAAAGTCTATGTATATGTAACTTGATGCAGGTGGATCGTATTGAAGGCCATTTCATAGAAAGACATTTTGAGAAAATTCTATTCACCTCCTAAGTCTTCCTCTGGCATTTCGCTTCTCACTCCAGCTGCTTCACAGGCACCCATAGTGATATTTGGATTCTCAAATGCAAGAACTGCCAACAGCATGCAAAAGACAGTTGGTGAATAAGGAATGTTGAAATGACACTTTTCAGTTGAAGGATTCATAAACAGACTCACAGGTAACACAAAAAGCATGCGACAAACTCTTTCTAGTCTTCTACCACACAATTACAAGAGAAATTAGCACAATACCAGGTTCCACGGTCGGACTATGACGCGTGCCAACTTCAGTTCCGCTCTCGAATTTGTTTTGTTCAACCACATTCTCCTCACTGAGACCAACCTTCCGTCGAAGGTAAACGTGCTGAGACTTAAGCCTCTTATAAGCCTCAGTCACGCGATTCCTTTTCGCTCTCTCGTCCCGCAACTCACTCGTCAGCGCCTCCACGCGCTCTAGTAGCGTCCCTTCCTCCTCAATTTCTCGCGTCTTCCTCCTCAGCTTCTCGTCCAACTCCTCGATTCTTGCGAGCAACGTCGCCTTATCGTTCTCGCAGACCTCCAATTTCGACAACGCAGCGTTTCGCACCTCTTCGGCGTCTTTTAGAGCGGACACCTTGGATTGCACCAACTCCACGAGGTTCTTGTGCAGCGCCATGCTCTCGTCGACCTCGCGCTGGAGCTGGTCGATGCGACGGCGTTTCGATGCCGCGTCGGATTTGAATTGAGGATAGAGCTGGGAGCAGAAGACGTACTCGATCTGCGCGATGCGGTCCTTGGCGTCCTGAATTGAAGCGACGAGGATGGTGCTGACACCACCGACGAGGTTTGCGTCGCCGGCGTCGGGGAGAGGAAACCCTAACTTCGGAGAGGGAGGTTGGGGCGCTCTCTCTGCGGTTACTCCCTCCGTTTCGTCCATTGGAGAATCGACGGAAAATGCGAGCGAAATGAAATGAAATGAAATTGGAATGTGTTTGATGGGTGTTATGTTACTCTGGCGCGGGATTCTGAATTTTCTTTCCAAATGCCGCGAAGGAGAACTATTTTATACTAATTTTTATTCTAAAAAAGAAAGTTATATTTTAGAAAGGTAAATAATATAGAATAATTATACATCTTTCTCATATTTTCCTACTTTAAAAATAAATTTTAGAAAAACAAAAATTACAAAATATCTATAAATAATTCTAAATCATTCCATTATATTTTCTTGCTAATAATCTTATGATATCTTTTACATGAAATACAAAAGTATTTTTTTATAAAAAATTATTTAAATGAAAGAAAATCATTAAATGTGATAATGAATCTCATATTTTTATTATATTATCATTTTTTAAAACATTAACAAAAGTAATCTTTGGACTGACCTAACTAGTAATATTGTTATATATGTTTTTATTAGAAAAAAGTTATTTGACAACAGAACTAATCAACATTTTTAATCCTACAATATGTTAAATAATTTGTTAAAAAATAAATATAAAGTTTCTTATAATGTCAATTAGTTAAAATAATATTTAATATTACTCTAACTGTAATTAATTACATCCCAATGCAAAAGATACATGCATCATCATCACGCATGATTTACGCACAAAGGCATGGCATATCATGCGCACCCCTCAGGTCTTCACTTTTTCACTTAACCTGCGCACACTTTGTTAATGTAATAATTTTAATTTTAATTTTAATTTTAATGAAGAATAAATTATATGTTAAACATGAGAAGAGTTTTTATTTAATATTTTTATTACTTTAGTAAAAGAAACTAACAATATTCTAATAATATACATTTCCATCACGAAATCGTAGCCGTTGGATCATCTCATCACATTCCCTCGAGATTCTTCTATCCAAATAAAATAACCACAACGCAACCATCAACGAGACGCGAGTCCAATTAAAACCTTACACGTGGCGCAACCCCATTTGCTACAAGCCAAAAAGTTAAGCGTCACCATCACGAACAATTGAAACCTGAATCGCGAAATCTCGCTGCGGCTACATCACGACACGATATCACCCACTAACCAATATATCGCGATAATAATTAAAAAATGTCACATGTCTAATCAAGTGGGCCCACCCAACTTTCTATCATCATCACTATTCTCGAAAATTCCAAATTCAAAGTGCAGAACAATTTGACAACTATGCCCTCAACTTCAATCTAATTTACCTTTCTCTCACACCCTCCTGAATCCTATGCTATAAAAATATAGTAAAAAAATACAAAAATATATATTTTCTCTTTATTTTAATAATATTTAATCTTGAATCATATAAAATAAAATTTAAATATATTCAGTTCTAAAGTATAATCATGTTTCAAATGTCAACCAAACTATTTTATAAATAAAAAATGAATATTGCAAAAACGAAATTCACGTTTAAACCAAAATTATGGAAGATTAAGCTAAGAAATACAGAAAAATAAATATATTTGAGCCAAGAAAAAACCATTCACTGATTCACATAATAATCACAATAATTTATAAATCCCAACCCGAAATTAAAAAAAAAGAAAAGTACATAAAAATTAAGAAAATTATACATAAAAAAAATAAAAAAAAGGATCACCGAGAATTTCACGTTCCGGTTACGATTTTCCCAGATCCCAACCCACGCGCCGCTTCGCGTCTCCGAGAAAAGACGCGCTGCGAGTAAATAAATTAACCACCTAAACGCGATCGTAAGAGTTTTAAATCTCCAACCACGTCGAAACGCCGTCGTTTCGTTCCGTTTTCCCTTTCTGTTCTCAGCGATGGATCGATCGAAGTTTCTTCTTCTTCTTCTTCTCCGATTTTAGGGTTTTCAGACCTTGACGATCTTCGCGGCCTTCACGACGGGATTCTCCCTCGCGATGGCCTCTCTCCCGGCGGCCTTGTAGTCGTAGGAGCAGTCGTGACGGTCGGTGTACCGGTGCTCGGCGCAGAAGAGGTCACCGCACCGACAGCGGAATCCGGTCAGCCCGACGCGCCGCCTGCATCCGGAGCACCTGTTGACCGCGCGCTTCGGCTCCGACGCCGCCGTCCGGTCGGCGCTCGCAGCGTCATCTAGAGGAAGCGAGCGCTTCGGCGAACGCGACGAGGTGGTTGGCGTGGCAGCGTCGAAGAATCTAGAAGGTTCGGAAATGGATGTTGCGGCGGTAGCGGAAGCGGCAGCGGCGGCGGTGGTTGTTGTGGCGCAGGGGGTGATTGGTTCGGGAACCTTGAAGTCGGTGTCGTTTTTCTCGGCCTTCTGAGCCATGATTGGGCGTTTGGAGAGAACGAAAAGGGAAGAAGAGAGAGGGAGAGAGAAAGGGTTGGCGAAGATTATTGAGATGAGAAATGAGAGAGAGAGAGAGAGAGAAAGGATTTGTAAAAGAGAGAGAGATGAGAGGTTGGTAACGAAAGGAGAGATAGAATATGGACGTCGTAGAGACGCGTATGGAAAGCAAACTTTTTTTTTATTTCTTTCATTCATTGTCGCTGCAGCAATGCAATTACCAACTTCTCCACTACTCTCTTTTTTTCAAACCCTTTCCTTTTCACCACCTCTTTCCTTTACTTTTTTTTTCCTATTTATGAATACAGAAAATAGTTAAATCTAACTCAATTAAAAGTGACATTTTAGTATTTAAATGTTTAATTTTTTGGTGTTATATTAATTTTTTCATTCAAAATAAAAGTAAAAATATATTTTTTAGAAAAATGAACTAATATAAAGAAAATTAAAGTAGTATGAATGATGAAAGAAAAATAATTATTTATACAATTGTTGAAGAAGGATAAGATTGGAAGAGAAATGGTCAACCCTTAAAATTTTTTAAAGGAGTAATTTAGAGGAAAAATAAGTTATTCCATTGAATGATGATGAGGAAGTTGTGTTTTTTATTCTTTAATTACAATACTATAAATGAGAGGAAGAGTTGAAGTATATGTTTGGCCTAATGAAGTAAACACATTTGGAAGATGGATTAATCCCAACATGTTCACCCCAACTTTACCATTTCAAGAATGAAGCTAAAGAGGAAAACAAATACAAAAGACTTTACATAAAAGTGATTTTGTTTGAGGCTAGTTGTTAATGCCAATCATGCACCAAAAGTTGAACAAACAAAGCACAATGGGTATTTTTATATTCTCCATGATTGTAAAATCTATCATTTTTTCTTCTCCCTCACTTAATCAAACATTATTTTTTTAATTTAAGATGTCCCTCCCACTGAAAATTAGACATTTATTTCTTATGTGTTAAAATTTATTTAAGGAGTTAATTTTTCTTATCAAGTCTTCTTTCTTCCATACCCATTGCAAATATTTTGAAGGATTAAATTTATAAGTTGAATTTCTTTTCACAGTCAATATAAATAAGCAGTAAAATTATTAAAAATCATAATAAAAATGTCTTTTAAGAATATTATTAAAAATTGATAAACTAGTTATATCATTATTAAAAAACGAGCAAGAAAGGGTAAAATGGGAAAAGGGAGGGTAAAAAAGGGTGAGCTGTGCGTGACAAGAAGAAAGAAGCTAGCCGCCAAATCTGACCCTCGTTTTCTCAGAGGTCATTTTCGTCCATATTGTCACTGACACGTGTGCTTCGCACGTGTCACCCATTTTAATGAAAGGGATGGGAGCGTGCCGTGTTTTTCTCATTGCGTGAGAGACTCTGGGCCTTGGGTCTATTCAGAAACGAGAAGTTAAAAAAAAAATTAAGAAAATTTTATGTAAATTACTACTGTAAATGGTTTGAATTTTTATTATATTTATAAAATTAATTTGTATTATATTCAATAATTAAAATGTACTATGAATTAACAAAAAGTAACAAAGAGGGGTTCGTAAAAGTGTATTATTCATATTTTGATGCAAAATATGGTGGTGTAAAATTTAATGCTTAATGTGAGTGTTCTTGCTCATTAAGACGTCTTAATAATTATTTTGAGGAAAGCTATACTATTAAGTAATTACACAAATGCATACGTAAAGTAATGACTAATGCATGCACCAGATGCACAATTGTCAGACAATAAGTACTAATAATTAGAATAATCATAATTTTGTTTTACATTTAATACAAAACATCTAATTTTACGTTACAATAATTGTAACCAAATAGTATGTTCAATCTTACTACTACCTAATGTGAAACAAAAGAACAAAAAGACAAACAGACATATTTTGAGGAGAAAAACAGAGGTTTTTCTGCTGCATTGTAAACGTGTTCATGACCCCATTAGTTCAATGTTGGTGGCTTGGTGTGGAGAGTGGGATCCAAGGTGGAGGAGAAAAGGGTATAATATGATGCTACAATACAACCATTTCTGGTTTTGTGCCATCCATGATCCATGGCACCTTCTAAATTGTCAAGATCAAATGATCTCCTCCAATTTCTCATTTTTACAAACTGTAAAGTCTATGATGTTACTTTCAAGGCGTTGATTTATAGATTTTAATTAATTACAATCACTCAATTACCATTTCTCATTTCTCTCCATTTCTTTATTTTTTTTGTCTTATCACATCATCAATCATATAATTCATTTTTCTCTATTTTGTCTTTCAATCTCTTCATTCCACCTGTTTAATTTTCTGACAAAATGAACATTTACAGAACTGAAATTTGCAAACGTAAACAACTTTTAGTTTGTGCTTACCATATTTACACTGATGATTATCCAAATCAACCTGCAAATCTGAAATGAACAAAAAGCAATAAAGTGGTAGTTTTGAGCTAGTAATTTAAACCCTATGCATGCAAAACTTGAAACAAAAAATTTTCGTTATAAATCATAGATCAGCCAGCCGATCACAAACTTGGGAGGAACTATATATGTTTTAGCCAGAATGCTAACAAATTGGGCTGCAAACATAGACCAGTAATTTAATTAGTCACACAAGGTACTTTTGCAGCACTGTCTTACTCAAATCAGTTGCTTTCTGTGAGCTCTTCTACACCAGGCTGCTCTACACAAATTCCTTTTGGGGTGCTTGGAGTCATCCTCTGTTTTGAGTTGATCCAGATTACTGACAATCCGGAAGGAATTAGAAAAGAAAAAAGTGACACTCAGGACTCTATCAAGGCCTACTTGTTATAGGAAAATGTGTTAGTAATTCAGGATTGCTAACATGTTTAGTTAATTGGCTTAGAGCATGTGTGCTTATTTGATCTTGTTTGTATTGTGCACAGCTGTAGTGCTCTTTCTTTAGAATCGCATCATTTTGTAAGTTGCATTGAACATTTTCAATTAATGATCATTTGAAGAACAATAAAAAAAGCAGAAGAACCTGATCAACATAGCAAGGTCATCCTTCCTGTCTTCCCTAAAGCCATGCAAACCAACTGAGGATTCAACCCCCCCAAAAGCACAAAAATCTTGAGAACATTCCAGTCAACTTTCACAAGTTATCAAGCCATTTCAAAAAACATTAACTTGTATCAATTTACAAAGTTCACGAGTAGATGCCATCTCCAGTAAAATATACATGGAGCATGGCTTGCATGTCTATGAAAATAATTTTCTATAGATAATTGAATTCATATAGAAAGTGAGATTTTTTTTCAATATTGAACC
Source organism: Lablab purpureus (assembly GCA_030347555.1). Taxonomy (NCBI): domain Eukaryota; kingdom Viridiplantae; phylum Streptophyta; class Magnoliopsida; order Fabales; family Fabaceae; genus Lablab; species Lablab purpureus. Next base: position 13,974,868 of record CM059264.1, read on the forward strand.
AGCCTTAGTCAGATACATTTCCTGAATCAATATTCATGGGTTGGGGATTCTTGTATCCACTAATCTCATCCTTGTAACGTTTTTTATCTTCTCGTGCTTTTGCCTCGTATGGTTCCTTCTCTTCCGCTGTGCATTCAATAGGTAAAACAATATACAGTTTAGTTAAAAAACATAATAAAGATCAGATCATGAATTAGACTTGATAGAACTGCATGAAATTAAACAATTGGCAACATTGCATACCTGACATTTTTTTCCATTTCTCTCCAAGTACTCTTCCCACATCCGTAAATGAAATCCCAGGATTAGTTTTCTTGAGATTCTGTCAAAAAATTAAAATACTTTCAGGAAATACTATGTAAAGAGAACTCAACTTATACAAACCCCTACTTGACTAGTTAACCGTTTCAAGTAGATTTTGTGAATTCTTACAATCAAAATAGATATTAACAATTTTGTTAAAGGTCATAGTTGGCTACAGTTAGTTTGGTGCATAAGTTAGCTAATAAAAATTCCCACCCACCCACATCAAAAACCATACCGCGGCACCAATGTATAAGATGAAGAACAGAACACACCTCTCTTTCTAATTTAGAAAAGAACATGAAACCGGACATTGCCCTCTTGGGTGCATTTGGGTCTTTTTTCTTTTTCTGTTTTTTCTTTTTTCCATCTTCTTCATCTTTTGATTTCTTTTTAGAAGTAGATGCCTTAGCAGGCAGGTCCTTCTTTGTTTCCTTCTTGGCAGGCTTCTGAAAATTTGCCATCATTAAGGTATCAGACTCACCATAGATTTGAAGACTAGAGAACTATTACAAAGATAACAAAGGCAAAAAAGAAAATCACTTGCCTCTTTCTCATCGCCACTTTTACTGGCGTCAGAGTTGTCTTCCCCAGAATCATCAGTAGGAGAACCTTCATCATCCTTGTCAGCAACGAAATCTGAATCCTGTAGATATTTACCACCGTTTAATGAATATAGAAACAAACAAGACTATAAAATCCCTGCCACAGTAAGCTCCCCAAGACCAAAGTCGAGCAACTTTCGTAGAGTCCTCCGGCCTGAATATATATGTACGGAAGCACAGAACAAGCACAAACACAAGCAGACACAATAGAAGTCAAAACATAGAACACAAGAAATAGACTCTTAAAATAGGCGAAAAGGTCAGCTGCAAAATAAGCTCTAGAATCGCAAAAGCTGAAATATAAGCTTCGAGTTCACTGAAGTCTTTTCATGCCCCAAACTATATTCAGATGTTGGTCATCATATCATAAATAAATGTTGTCTCCTTGATTTCTAAAACCAGAACACAAATTTACTAAAGGATACACATGAACTGAAGATAAGGATGCAAGTTATATAAAATATCTGTTTGATCACCTCTTCGTCACTTTCATCGTCACCAGCTGCATTTTTTATGCGCTCAAGATGTGGATCAACAGCATCATCATCGTCATTCTCGAGAACCTTCTTTATACCAGCAGTAGGTTGGCCATCTCCTAAGTTCATAATTTTCAACCCCTTTGAACTGCATGTGCAGGTAAAAACATTTGTTTATACTTTATATAACGACTAATTGTATGCAAAATTTGGGAATGAGCTAATATTTACCTAATAAATTCATACAAATTGTGGTACTCGTTTCTCTGAATATTACGGAAGAGATGCTCTTGTTCAGATTTTAGTCTGATAAGAAGGTCAAAATAATGCATATTGGAACCACCAGCAGCATGCCTCTCAAATTCCACATAGTCAATCTAATAGGAAAGGAAAAATCAAGTAAAACCTCACTGTTTAAGTATGAGATTGCTATCAACAAGAAATTGATATCTGGTTATCTGTAAGCTCAATCAATTATACCTCTTCGTGAAGAATAAGAGTCGGAGGCTTAGGTAGAAAGAAGAAGCTCTTCTCCAGGGGATACAGAATTCCATCTTCAGCTTTCAAAGATGATTTCACAGCATAACCATCCTGACAACTCCTAAATTTTCCAGGCTTAGTCACTTTGGCACCAGACAAGCCACGTAATATTGTAGTGAACACTTCATGAATAAGCCCCTGGTTTCCGAATTGAAAAGGAACACGTCAGCTACTGCATCATGTGATATGCATGACCAGCAACTACTAAATCCTCACATCACTCAATCCTTTAAAATATTCAACGCAAGATGCTTGTTTCCATTTTCCCGAGCAGTCTTGAAGAACTGTATCTCGGGTTTGTATATGGACATATGAATCAACTATGAATAGTTTTAAGCAATACCTTATATGACAGCTCTAACTTGTCCTTGTACTTTGTGTTGTAAAGATCTTCATTCATTGCCAATTCACTTTGGACAACATAATCAGATTCAAACTATATATAAATGAGCAAAACAATGTTCAGTTCATAAACAAGTAAAATGCACATCATATAAATTGGCAAACCATGAGCAGCAGCAATTACCTGCATCACAATATGAGGGTACAAAGTTTGTCCTTTCCGAATAGGGGGATCAAGACTAATAATGACGAAGGTATGTGGTTGATTAGACTACAGATACATATGATAAATTGTCACTACACTTAACAAGTCCAAAAAAGAATCAATTTAAACATTAGACATGGCTGGCTAATGGCATTGAAACTTTACTGGTCACTTAATATGAAAACGAATATCAGTCGAATAAAAGTACAGAATAAGGAAATGTACCTTAGGAAGTAAAAATAGGCGAACCACACTGCTATACTGGATTTTGAAATCATTAGCCTGTCCCTGAAGCCGCAAGAATGACATGTGTAACTCAACAATGTATCGTCCTCTACATAAAAGTACAAAGTTTTATTGTTAATACTTATTTGGAAAGACAGTAGTCCAAGTGGTACAAAAGAGAACTATTAGAAGCCAAAATCCCGAAAATACTTGAATATATGTATATGCCTTTAAAGAAATTACCTAGGTGTAAGGATCGCAATACTCTCAAATGTAACAACAGCATCTTCACCTCCAGCACCAACATCAGCCATAGACATTATTCTGCTGCGGAAAATCTGATGCAGAAAAGACTAAATGTCATTTAACCTAGAAGTTATTATAACACTGGATCTTTTATTTTCACAAAGAAACTCACCTCAGCAGGAGGAGTTTTTTCGTCCCCAACAAACTGGGTGTTGGAACTTGGTATGTGGAAACTTATCTCCATCAGTGAATCTTTCTGATAACATAGCATAAACAGGATTAGACCATAAAAAGAATGCACAATCATTGAACATTGTTCAATGTTGTACAAACACAAACTTGAGTGAGATCATTTTTCTAGCAACAAGCAGCCAGTTTGGCTAAACTCTGAATTTGTTAAAACATACAAGACTATATAATATAAGTGCATGACAATATAGATATACCTCATTAGCTCCGGTTGTGTCATCCACGTGAAATTCCAAGATCACATCATTCTTCCCTTGAAGCTGAGTTTGAGAGACATCTGCTAACGACACCTCAAAAGCTTGCTTTGAACCAACCATGAAAGCCAACATATTTCCTGAAATGAAAATAGAAACATAAAATCCAGCATTCCACAAGTAGAGCAGTATAACCATGGAAATGGTCAAGTCAATTTTATCATTATCAAACAAGATGCCCAATATAAAAAGAAATTATTTGATTGCAAAAGAAAACAAGAATGGGATAAAGTTGTTCTATGAAAATTCAACCACCATCACCACCCTAACACTACACATACATAAAAACAGCTTTCCTATCTCAACAACCTTTTTCCACTCAAAATTGCACTTAATATGATTACCAAAGTGGAGGTAGTGGCACCTAAATCCATTTGACAGTTACAGCATGTTTGGACAAGCTTTTTATGTTCAGCGTTTTTATGAAAAATAAGTTGTTTATAAATACGCTGGACGTTTGGGATATCAGCTTAAAAGTTTTTTTTTTTCAAAAGAACAAGTTGCTTCCATGAATCTAATATTCTGTAGTTTATGATTATTTCTTCTAAAAAACCCACATCGATTACGGACAAAGCCAAATTATAGTATGTAGATAGCTGTAAACTTCCCCTTATCAAATTGGTTTTATGAAATTAAATTAGACTTAAATTTTATTTTTTTAAAATGATATCATAGCTATTTTCTTAAAATAGTATCCACTATGTTCTCCCCAAATCCCCTACTCCAACTGTCCAATCTTCTCTATGAAAGAGTGTGTTACTAGAAATAAAACCATATCTCACCTTACTAAATTAATTTTGTTAAGCTTAAATTATACTTTTTTAAGAAAACCAGTTTTATAAGATTAAGTTAAACTTAAATTTCACTTTCTTAAGATTTTTTCAATAGTTTTTTTTTCCTTTTCAGATTCTAAAGAATATGTTTTTCTTATGTAAAAATTGATTTCTTTTGTTGCATTAAACAAATGATGTTAAAATCACTTTTCAATACATTTACCCAAACAAAAACTGGTTCTAGTTATAATCTATTATAACAGTGAATGATTGTTGAAATAATTTAATTTTCACAACAGTTAACACACCCTTAGAGTATACCAAAAGAAAATAAACAACTGCAAATTGGGGAGGAAAAAAAGTAGCATGGCAGCTTATAAGTTCTCAGTCTTTCTTCATATATGGAAAACTTCCTGCACTATACAAGATAATGGGTGCTACCGAATCAAACAGAATACCATGTCAAATTAACTTTTTTCCCAAGACACTAAATTATCAAATTTAAAGCAAGTAAGGATGACAGAGATGTTTAAGATATATGTGACAAATCTTGCGGAGAATATCAATTACAACAAATAAGTCAGTTCATGTAATGTAGCAAACCATTTAGATCAACTTCTCCCCAATTACGTCCGGTAACAGAAAGCTGCTTCTCCCGTACTGTTATTCCACAAGTTGTTTGGAAAAAATTGGTCAAACTAACAACATCCTGCAAAAATGTATAAAATAACGACATAAGAACGAACATTTCATTTAATAGCAATTGAAGTCCAAGTCCTCCGCATTTAAAGCAGCAAAATATAAAAACCCAAACCAAAGCTATGAATTCATTTCTGCACATCCAATGCAACAGCACATGCGGGAGGGGTAGAGGGAGTAACCTGATCGCGAAATCCAGTAAACTTGTAGTACAACCCATCTTTAATTTGAACACCAAGTTGGTTAGTCCTTGGAACCTTCATCCATGTCACCCCCTCTATATCAGATTTATCAACTTCAATTAATTTACCACCGCCCTGTCTCTTCCATACTATTCCTCCAGAGTATATTTTTATCTGTCCTGGATTCTGCAACCCCATAACATGAGAAGAAGTGTCATACATCTCAACTACCAATTTCAGCCTCATTCACTAATTCACTACAAAAATCCAATTCTTCTATTCTAATTTCAATTAACTTTGAATTAAAAAGCCACGAATTATAAAAACTTGACATGGAACAAGCAGTGCAACTGAGTAGGGGCCATGCAGATTCAGTCTGTTCCTAACGATACTAAATAAATGGTACATATTACATCAAACCGAATCAAATAACTTTTTACTGTAGGAGATATAAAATTTGGAACAAAGAAAACTCATTCTATTCCATCACACTATACAAAGATTGTATTTAAACAGACCCATGTTGAATAGGGATAATGTGGAAATTAAAGTTATAAATCATTCAATTCAGCCATTTTTTCAAACAATATAACTAAGTATTTGTTCCATTTCATTCTAAAACATCCAAACAATGCAATGGTATTTTTATTTCATTCCAATACATCCCATTCTGCTCCAATTTATTCCATTCTAGTCCATATCACAGATTCAAAACATGATCACAAAATTCTTGAGAATATTTTTTATAACTTGTAACAAACATTGAAAACTCTTATTCCCGAGAATAATTTGTAAGACTCACTAATTCAAACACAGACATAATTTCCCGGGAATACTATTTTACAACTTTTACCAAACATGTTACGTTCTCAAACTCGAATTCCAGGATTTTTTTTTTGTAGTACTCGCTAATTCAAACTCAGACATAGATTCTTAGAAATATTTTTCTCATAACTTCTACCATGCACGGTGAAGAGTAGCAAAACGAAGGCTAGAGGAATTACGGTGCCACCACGGCCTCCGAGAGTGATGTTGTTGAATTGATGGCCGTCCGTCATGGCTCAAAATCAATGCTAGTGGCAAACGAAATTCACAATGCACCTCAACCGCGGCACATCAAAACCGCCTGTGAGTGAAATTGCTGAGAAAACAAAAACTGAAGAAGAACAAATCAGTGCGAAATTTGGAAGTAATGCAGTGCAGCACGCAGAGATATTATTAATTGATTAATCCATAGTGAAGAAATGAAAACGTGATAGTCAATAGAAGACGCAAAATTGCTCACAAGGAGAGAAGAAGTGTGAGGTTTGTTTGTTGTTCTTGCAATCAGAAATTGGTTAAGCACCGAATATGATGGAGTGAAACGAGGAACACGCCAACAGTAATAAGAGCAAAACCAAGTTCTTCATCTCTTATAATATTTATACCATGTTACTTTATTTTAATGATTTCAAAATTAATGTTTATGTTAATTATTAATTTGAATAAATCAAATATTTGTTATCCATTTGTACATCATTATTTATTGTTTCAACTAAATTCTTGATATAATATTATTAAATTCAAATCACCACATCCAAATTAGCCTCTTATCTTATATATGGATAAAAATTTTTCATAAATTTTAAGACATTTAAATATATTGGATTTGAATTATTTTAAATTATTTTATTTTTTAAATATTTTTCTAAATGAAACAATTCAAATTTAATAAATTTTAATTTTTTGTCTTGATAAAATATTCTAATTACTATCAAATATCAAAATTAATTTTAAATATAAAATAATTATTAACAATAATATCAATTAAAATTATTTAGACTCACAGATAAAGGTTATTTTATTTTGTTGGTTGAATTTTATTATTATTTTCTAACCTCAAGTTTTTAGGGATAAAAAATCTTGATAAAGAATAATATTTGTTTTTATGATAAAAAAAATGCATTATAAGTATTAGTAAAAAAAATTAAGACAAAAAAAATCTTTATAAATATTAGAAAAAAAATTACTGAGGCACATTATTTAGAAAAATCAAATTCACAATCATAAAACAATAATTCCTTCAATATTCACAGAAAAAATCTAACTAATATTAAGTAAAAATAACTTGACTAAGCCTATAAATCACAATTAAAACCAACTGTAATACCACAATCAAAATTAGAACAAAATATGAAAAGAAAAAACTTAAATTTAATATTATGAAAAAATTCAAATTATTAAATTGAACTTTGAAATTCTGCAATATTAATAAACAAATTATTCCAACAAAATTTTAAAATTCTTAATTAAATAACATATTTTCTTGTAAAACAATTGGAATTCTCTATAAAAATAAATTATGTTAAAAGTAATATTGAAATTATATTATTTATGAATTAAATTTAGATAAAGTTAGTTAAACAATTCTGCTTAGTATTTCATTCTTATTTTAAGAATTTTATCATTCATTTTTTGTGTTTTTCTTTAATTTTCATCACTGAAATCGTGTTCTAATTTCATTATAATGTCAAAAAATAAAAAAAATAATGACAAAATATGTAATTATTATTTTTTAAATTGGAGAACAGGAGAAATAAAATCATAATAAGTAAAAAGAATAAAAGGCAACATATATTAATTTATTTATTTATTTTCTGAATTGAAAATCAGGTGAATTTGGAAGCCAATGCAATTCCCACTCCAACGGCAACACCAAAGACGCAAAGCAGCGAAACCGCACGAACCCTAACGAAGAGCGCGTCCAACTGCTTCGCGGTTTGGAGCGTGAGCGTGAGGATCTGCAACCTCCCTTGCTCCTCCATCTTCCTGAAGAAGTGAATAGGCTTCAGCGCGCGCCGCAGCATGAACGCCACCGAGAACGGAAACGCGAACGCCACAAGACTCTGCACAGACACCTCCGTCACGGGGTCCGATTTCGTCAGGTACGTCACCCACGCGCCGAGAGTGAGGTGAACCAGCCCCATGGCAGCGAGCGCCTGGCTCAACCTGTACATGTTCCTCATCATGGTTTCCAGAACCACGCGCGTCTCGGTCGCGAGTGGGGAGAGGTCTCGTTCCACTGTGGGACCTTCGATCTCCTGGTGCTTGAAGTTTGGGTTTTGGCTTGGGTATGGGCTTTGGGCTTGGGCTTGGCCTGGACCTGGAGTGGGCTTGCGGGCTTCATCAGAGTCCGAAGAAGAAGATGAAGAAGAAGAGGAAAATTGATTTGACGAGTGAAAGGTGAAGGGGATGAAAGGAGAGAGTGGGTTTTGGGAGGGTTTGAAAATTGGGAAACTAGGGTTTTTGGAAAACGAATTGGTTGAAGAAGATGAAGAAAAACGGTAGGGTTTTAGGATCGATGAGGTTAAGGTTAACCTTAGTCTTCGCGAAATTATGGCGGCCATTAGCGTACAGACTCTGTTATTGGTGAAAATGGAAAACTGGAAAAAAACAAGTGTTGTTCCTCTGATGGTCTTCTGAATGGCGCGTTTTCTTTCTTTTTGTTGTGTTCTCAACACAGAAGAAAAAAAATAGCAACATGGTCCATTACATTTTAAAAATTAAACATAAAGCCTTCGGCTTTCTACACCCTCCTATAATTACTAACCACACTTCGGCAAACTTATGTAAGAAAAACCAATCCCAATTATAATCCTTATCAGAATGATTAATTATTCATATTCAAACTATCAAAATAATATATTTTGATAGTTATTATCCCAAATAGAAGAATGTTAAGTCACTCTTTATTTTAAAAAAGAAAAACTTCTAATATGAGTTTAATCAATTTTAGTGTAATTTAATTTTTATACATTTTAAAAGTCAACTAGTTAAAAATTATGATAAATTATAAATAAAGGAAATAAAAATAAAAATACAAAAAATTAATGAATAATTTTTACATAAAAATTTCTGCTTCTCATGATAAATGTATATTCTCAAAAAGAAAATATCCCAACAACAAATTTGTCATTTTCTGAAGAGCTATGTTAACTTGTCTTGGCTTAGTCTTTAAGTAACTCTTAAAATAAAATTTAATCATATTAATAACTTGGTCCTTGACTAACTTTAAACACCAGTTATTAAATAGTAAATAAGAAATTACTAAATATCCTTAAACATTTTACCAATTAAATCTATGTACATTTAGTTATTTAATTACAATTAATAAATTATCCAAACTTTAATAAGTGATACAATTCCCAAATATGTATACAACACTTTTTTTCATAAACATCCTACAAACATCATTGATATATAGGTCACCTTGAAATTATAAACACTTTTTTTTAATCAGCAAAAATTGTAAACACTTATTTGGCATTTTCAGTTTCTCTCTGTATATTTTTTTTTTATTTCATATCATCAACTACATTTATAATTACTTTTAGAGCCATATGATAAGGTTTGGAATTTCCACAAAACATTTTCCTAAACCCAAATCAAGAACACAAAAGGTGTGGCAAAAGAAGTAAAATATGTGGTTAAGATAATATAAAAAAGAAAGAAAGAAGCTAAGAAAATCCAAGTCTATCTACATCCAATTATAATTTCACATGCACAGAGATGAAGAAGTAAAGTCCACAAGTGTCACTTTCAATTACAACGTTTTTTACGTACATAGAAAAATTGAATTTATAGCAATAATCAGAGCAAGAAATGAAGGTTTGAGAAAATGGAAGAAAGTAAAGGAAGAGTGTGTGTAACAGGAGGCACAGGTTTCATTGGTTCATGGATTATCAAGACCCTCCTTCAACATGGTTACTCTGTTAGCACCACTGTGAGACACAATCCAGGTAATACAAAAGCTACTCATATGCTATATATTCATGGAATCAGAATATTCTCCATCTTTCCATTGTAAACTTTTTAAGTTATAGGATTTCAAATCAAATGCATTGTTCTTAGTTGTTTTCTTTTGACCATATATATTGAATATTGATATTGATTCCCTGATAACCTTTTGGTGTGTGTTGAAATTATTGTGATGTGTTTCTGACATGTTCCTTTTGTAATTGTCAAAGAAGCAACATTGTTGGTTGATTTGGGTAAGATTGCCTCTAATGGAAAAGAAACAACCCTGTTAATTAGTCTCTGTAATGTTCTTTATTTGTTTTAGTTTGAAATTTGGTTCACTAAACCGAAACTGCAATTTTGATGTTAAAAGTAAAGTAGAGCACAAGAAAGATGTTAGTTTTCTTACCAGCTTACCAGGAGCAACTCAAAGGCTACAAATTCTGAGTGCTGATCTCAGCAATCCAGAAAGCTTCAGTGCAGCCATTGAAGGGTGTGTAGGAGTGTTCCATGTTGCTACCCCAGTGGATTTTGAACTAAGAGAACCAGAAGAAGTAGTGACCAAAAGAGCCATTGATGGTGCACTCGGTATTTTGAAGGCATGCCTGAATTCCAAGACAGTGAAAAGAGTTGTTTACACCTCTAGTGCCTCTGCTGAGATTTATAGTGGCAAAGAAGAACAAGTGATGGATGAAAGCTCTTGGACTGACGTGGATCTTCTCAGAGCTTCAAAGCCATTTGGTTGGTCTTATGCAGTTTCAAAGACATTGACAGAGAAGGCAGTTCTAGAATTTGGAGAACAAAATGGAATGGAAGTTGTGACTCTAATTCCAACTTTTGTTTTTGGACCCTTCATTTGTCCAAAGCTTCCTGGCTCGGTTCAATCTTCATTGGATTTCGCATTTGGTATGTGATGCAATTTGATTCTCCTATTTTGTATCATATATTATGTAACAGTGTGTTATTTGTGGGGTTGTTTCAATTCAGATAGTTGAAGAGAATGAAAATATATAAAAGGAAATTTTCGCAGGAAAAAAAAGTACATTTGGTTCCTTACTTCAGACACATATGGTACATGTGGATGATGTGGCTAGAGCACATATATTTCTGCTGGAGAATCCTAGTCCAAAAGGGAGGTATAATTGTTCAAAAAGTTTGGTAACATATGAAAGGATCACTGAACTTGTTTCTGCCAAATACCCAGAATTTAAGCCAGAGACAGAAGAGTGAGTTTCTGTTGAACTTCATGTTGTTACACATTTGACATTCTTCTTGATTTTGAGTATTTGGTTTTTCTTTGATTTCACTGCAACAAGTTTTTGGTTCTTTATTCATTTATTATTTCTTGTAGCTGTTTCAGCAAAATAGAAGGTATGAAGATAGCAGATTTATCATCAAAGAAGCTGATAGATGCTGGATTTGTGTTCAAGTATGGAATTGAGGAGATGCTTGATGATGCAATCCAATGCTGCAAGGAAAAAGGGTTACCTCTTAAGTAATATGTACCCTCATTTATGTCATATATGAGTTTGGTTTGTGAGACAAAATTATCTTTTGAAAATTTAATATCTTATTGTTATAATATATTATATATTATATATATGTTTGTATGTTTATATATAATGTTGGGAAAAAAACTAATGAGCCACTGTTTCATCACCCTTGAGTTATACACCGTTTGTGATTTTGAATTTTTTTTATACTTTAAAAATATTTTTAACTCTAGAAGAGATGTTGAGAGACAAAAATAAGAATAATTAAATAAAGATTTAAGAAGAAATAAAATCATATTCACATGACTAAAATCATATTTAAATTTATAAAATTAGATATTAAATATTTTATAAAAAGAGTACAGTATGGATTAAAAAACAGTATGGAAGAAAAAAGTATAGTTTTTTTTTTCTAAAAAAACCGAAATAATTAATATAATATTTAAATTATGTTGACAACTTTTTATAGTCTTATGCTCAGTTTATGTGAATATAAAATAATAAAGACCTTATTATTAAAAAGTGTCTATCTTGAAATATATGTCTATATGATTTATGATTAAGATAATCCAATAATTATCTTTTCTACACTATTTTAATATTTCAAGTGTTATTTAAATCACTTGTTTTAAATAAATAAAAATTATCTCAACTAGTTCTAGGACTGCATTTTAAAATTGGAAGTGTACTAAATTTTACATTTTGTATAGATAAAAGAAATATTTTTATCTTAAATGTTATTTTAGTGATATAAACATTCAGATATTTGCTATATCGTGTCGTTTTCTGTTGCAAGTGGCAACAAATCCAACATTATCATCACTCTTTGCCCTCAGAAACAGAATCCTTCTGAACTCTTAAGAAGAGCACCCTTTTTGCTACTGGTTACTTCCCTCTTTCATTTCTCACATCTGCCAAGTAAATTCAAAAGGGTGAATCTGAATGGTTTTTGTTCTTATTTTCTCTCAAAGCCCACTTTTTTGCAAGTCATCATTTCAGGTCAAGTGCTGCTCACAGTCTCAGAATAAATCAGGCACATCCCATATTCAAACAAAGAAAAAGTGTTTGAGATGCAACACCCTTTACTCAGATCAAGATAACTCTCCTCTTTCTTGCTCCTTCCACGGTCACACCAATGGTATGTAACATGTAACATGTAAATCACTTTCTTTTGTTATGCAAAAGAATTAGGACAGAAAACTTACAACATTCAAATTCCTTTGGTGTTTTTGATACTTACATCTGATTAGAATAAATTTTTAACTTGATTCGTTGTGTAATTAAGTTTTACACTAAAGACCAGTGTATGTTTTAAAGTAAAACTTCAAATCTAATTAAGAAATAACCCCAAAAAGTACTTAACAAACTGTATTTAAGTTGTGTTCCAAGAATTACCATAGATTTAACATAATCATCATTACCTGTAGGAGATAAAGGTCTGTTTTCATTGGCTCCACCACACCAAGGAATTGATGGGGATTGGAGTGAAAAATCTGGAGTAATCGTGTACAAATGGAATGAGAAGAATAACAGACCAAACACTGGCCGTGCCAATTGGAAGAAAAGATGGAGTTGCTGTGCTGAGTATGATGAGAATGCCCCACCTTGTAGACGTGGCTCCCATGTTTCCTACGATGATGGTTTTACTTTGTATTAGCTGCTGCAGTTCTGATTTTGAATGATACAATTTCTTTTGTTACTACAATTCTTGTTTTGATTCCTATATCAATAATTAGACATGCAGATGAAGAGACAAACTTGTGAAATTGATATGTATATAGCATAACCAATGCTGAGTTAGCTTTCACAAGTAATAGAATTTCCTTAGTTTATTTGTTTGTTCTGTTTTTTTCTCAGTTGAATTTGTATTCAATTCACTTCACTACCCGTGTAACTATATTCAAGGTTATAAAAATCGGTTTTGAGGTTTTTTAAGTTTATGCTATCACAACACAACCACAATTGTGTTACTGAAACGTTTAACAATGGTTTTTCATTATTATAAAAATACTTTGGAAATAATAATCATGAAGTGACCATAATTGTTAGATCCATAACAGAGTGACTTAGATTTTATCATGAAACTGAATGTAAGTTGTTTTAGGTTTATTCACTTTCAAAGAGAATCAAAAGAGTAATAGAATAAGAGATTAAATCAATAGGAAATCTTGCTGCAGAAGCTGGTGAAAGTTTTCTTATATAACAACTAAATAAGGTTTAAAGAAACCAACACAGCACATTATTATATTTTAAACAAACCAAATGAGGTTTAGAACTGCAAAAAGTAGTTTCTATTGTCAATAGTAATCCTACCCCAAAAGAAATTAAGACTCATTTGGTAGCTTGAACAAGCATTGCCTTATTATGTAGTATATGGACTAACCATCTGTGACATGAAAAGGTTACTCTCCTACCTCACAGGGTAACCTTTTTTTTTCAGCTTCAAATTGTTCTATCAAGCATTTCCTCAAGTACATAATTGAGGATTTAATGTGACCAACAAAAACCATATTATTGTACACAAACAGTAGAAGATTTATACTTTACATAGCTAGTTTCTACCGTGTGAATCATTTAAGGACTGATTATTACAACTATAAAACCTTATAGGTAACCCTTTTCTTGGAAGCATTCAATTGCATCATCAATCATTTTATCAGCTCAATAGTTGAACACGAATCCTGCATCTTTCAGCTTTCTTTGATGTTGAAATCTGATATCTTGATGCCTTCAATTTGTTTCAACTAGCTACAAGAAGAAATAATCAAATATTGGTTGCAGTGAGATCAAAGAAAACTTACTGTCATGGGCCTTGGTAGTTCATGAAGATTTTATGAACAAGTTAATATAACCTATTAATATACATGATTATTTAAATGCAAGCAATCATCATATTGATGTTGAAAGTCCAAGAGCCCCTTAATTAAATTGTGAAAAAAGTGAGGTAAGATAATTCTAAATCCTTGTAATTGTGTTGTTCTTCATTGTAAGAAATGTCATGGTTATTGTTTTATAGGTGTGTTTGAATTTTCTTTAAGGTATTTGCTCATAATTTTTTTATAGAAGTATCAAATTGTACAAATCATAAAGTAGTAAGGACAATTATATTTATATAGATTGGATGGGTTAAAAAGTAACTCAAACTCGATTCATGGAAGTTGATTTAAAATTGAGCAAGTTTAATTCAATTCCTTTTAAGATAGACTCAAATTTTATAATCTGATTCAATCTATTATCCAATTTTATAATTTGATTCAATCTATAACTTAGTAAATGAATTTACTTATCTATATTTTTATTTATAGTAAAAATATTAGAGATATGAGTTGAAAAAATTTAAAATTACTTTCTATTTTTCAAAAATATTATTTACTTTTATGTTTGAAAGAAAAAAGATTTGATTTAAACTAAAAATATTAGAGATATGAGTTGAAAAAAGTTTTAAATTATTTTTTATTTTTTTTAAATATTATTTATTTTTATCTTCGAAAGAAACCAGATTTGATTTAAACTTATCTAATCTATGAATTAAGTGAGTAAATCTTGTTTGACTCATAATTAAAAATAAAAATTTTTCTGGTGGTTAACTAAATTGGCATATTAACTTCTATTATATGTAGGTAAAGAAGGTAAAGGAGTGGTCATGGAATTGAAATTTAAAAAGAACAAAGCAAACAAAATTGGAATTTGAAGATTCCAACTTAGTAAGGTGTATGTACCTATATATTGTGACTAACTTTTTGGCCCAGTCTATGCAAAAAGTTGGCTATCTTTCTTAGTGAAATCTTTTGCTTAGAGAGAAAAAAAAACTATAATACACTGTCATATATGCATGAGCACACTCAACCAGGTACACTTTAATGTAATAACCTTTTTCAGAGGCAAAGAAGCCCTATATCATTTCACTTTTCACCTATCACTTCAACATTTTAATAAGATCTAAACTATATATATATATATATATATATATATATTTACTTTCAACTTTTCTTTAAAATTAATTCTAGTCAACCATGTAATTAATGAAAACTAATTTCCATTATGTTTCAACATTTTTAAATTGAAATCCACAAAATAAGTAAAATATAATATTACCCACATACAATTTTTTTTAGCACATTCAATATTAGTTTGTGATAAGAAAAAAGAAAATATCTTTTGAAGAGTGACTTTATTAGACAATTACATTAAGTGTTAATAACTTTTTAGCCCATTCAATATTAGTTTGTTTGTAACTTTTTTTTACGTGTAAGTTGAAATCCCAAACAAGTTGAAATAATTTTGGATATAAATTTTAGAGTATGTTTGTTAGAGAAAGAAGAAATATAAGAAAAAGAATAGAAATAATAAAACTTGTTTGAGAGAAGAGAAATAAAATAGAATTAAATCTTTTAGATTATTTGATTTTAAAATATTGTTATTATTTCATTGATCTATTGGACATTTTATTATTATTATTATTTACTTTATTATTATTATTATAAGAAAACAAAATATTGAAAAAAAACAAATGGGAGAAAGATAATCAATTATGAAAAGTTTATAACACAACTTTCACGTATTTCTCTATTTTTGTGCAGAAATTGTTCATTCTAAGTTTCACATATTTCATTTAAAATATTTTCCTACATTGGTTTTCTCTACAAAACACTACATTTTTCTTGCATTTTCACTTTTTCTTTTCTACCCTCTATTTCACAGTTAGCAAACCTATCAGTAGATATAATAGAATTCTGATAATATACGTGTGTACTAAATTAACATTACTTAATTAATATACAATGAAAAGTGGTATGGTTATCATATTTTTCGATTTCTATATACAATGACATAAAATAAAACGTTCTTTGAATCAACATAATTAAGTTAAAGGAGAGTGTTAAGAAGTAGTTCTCTCAATGGTAATGTACCACTCTCTCACACCAAAATTATAACTAAATTAAAAATATTCAAGTTGTAGATTAGAGCACAGTAGTTTTTTGTAATTTTTTTCTTAATTTAACTATTATATGTTTATATTTTTCATAAATGACTATGGTTTTTCTGTTTATCTAACCTAATAGTTAGAAAAAATAAGAACACTTATATACATGGGAACTATGTGTATGCAGTTCTTTCTGAGGCGTGTTGATGCTGTAAGTGCTTAATGTGCTGAATATAATGTTCATAAAATTAGTATCCCTCCATTACTTTCCTCTGCACCCATCTTAGAATTCTGGTCACTGAAAAGTTGAACAATATATGAAGAGGGTTGTCTTGTATAATGATAACAACATGAGAAATTGGTTTACTCATCAAAAACAGAAAAAAATTGTGTATGGTAAAATCACACACAAATTTACACGCAAAAGAAAAAATATATTGCAGAAAAGTAATTTACATTACCGCAGTGATTTTGCTCATTTCGAATTCTACACAAACCCTAGACACTAAAATGCACAATGTACATTCATATATTTATATTCTCAAGATTATAACTGTGTTTAAGCATGACATTGTGGATATTCCATGAAGAAAAAGGACGAGGGAGGATCATAAATAAAATAGTACTTACTGCTAATTAAAATGAAGGTAGCAACCCACATAATTATGAAAAACACGAAAACTGAAAAGAAGAAAAGTAGACACTAGGTCAATTCGAGTCTATTACAAGCATGTATGTGAAACTGGATATATAACAGTTCACCCTTTTATATCTTTTTTCTAACTTTCATATTGAATTTTCTCCATCATGTTCAATTTCAGAAGCTGCTTCTTCTTCTTCTTGCAAGCAATCAATGCCAAAAGCACCATGGCCATAGCCAAAGGCCTTGATGTGGTCTTTTAGTGACCTTTTGTGCTTGAAATCAGACCCACACAAACAATACCATATTTTGCCACAGTTCTTCTCATGTGTTCTCCAATCACCTTTTACTGCAAATGCTTTGCCACACTTTCTGCACATGTAGGGTTTTATGCCGTGCTTTCTCTTGTAATGTGTTTGAAGAGTTCTGAAATCCTTGAGAGGCCTTGCTCTTGGGTGGTCAATGTTGTGCTTGCAGCCTGGTGCACAGCAAAAGCATGGAAGCCTTAGCATAGCTGTTGGTTGTGTTCCTTTTAGAGAATCAGGCCCCTTTCTGTATTGAGATCCATGCCCCCACATATGCATCTGAAAATCAAGTCATGAGATTAAGCACACTCACATACATTCCCCTTAGTGAAACAGAATAAACAGTATTAATGGGTATGCACCAGATTGATGCACATGCCCATTGGAATGTATTCAGAATTATTGTTCAAATCAACAAATCGTTATTGCTTATTAATATATGGTTACAGAAAAATTTGTACTCAAAATGATAAAAATGGTTATAGTTTATTTATACATGCTAGAGGAGTCTTTACTTTGAATAATAAATGTCTTTGCGTATCAATAACAAAAAGAGTATGCAGTAGAATGAAATCGTGTTATGGTGTGTACCTCAGATTAAGCATGTGAACTTTATAATCAAAGGTTCTAATTTGCTTCCAATTACTTCATTTACAACTACGAATTTTAAGCCAGTTGTTTTGCAGAAAGAGAAATTAAGGTGCATGTAACAATATTTGAGTTTTACTGAACATATACATAGATGCATGTATGAATTCCACGGCTTTTCTTGGTTTCATAGTTCCTAGAAAATAATTTATTATAGAAACTAACTACTGATTCTCATAAAATTGAAGACAGCCACAAAATGAACCTTGATTCTTTTGGCTTCCTTCGCATTGGTATGGAAATTTGGAAGGCCATATATATTAGATAAAAATTATATATCTGGAGTGTGAGGGACTGTCACTTCATTAAGACATGTGATCAGAAAATGATCTCATCACAACAAGTGAATCAATAACAGGTTATGTTTTTTTTCTTTTTTTCTTTTTTACCGTTTGCAGTGCTTTGAAAAGGCTGTGGTGAGCTCACAGGCTTTTGACGAGGAACATCTGAATCCTGAGAGAAGCATTGGTATTAATAATTTGTTTTTACTTTCCATTCATTTGCACTTTGCAGTCTGGTGCAGCACAACGTTCTAGGCGACATAAAAGCAGAAGCAAAGAGACTTCCAAGTTTTCAAAGAAAACAAGAATTAATTAAGGTACTGAGATCGAGACCAAATAGTCGCGTTGATCAGAAACAAAGAACAAAAAACAAAAGAAGACCATGCAAAAGGGCTGCATACAGGAAACAAAAATGATGAAACACACAAGGAGGGGCCTATCTGATCTGATTCAATGTCAAGATTTACCAAAAGAAATTGGAAAAAAATTAAGGACATTTTATGAACAACTTAGGAAAAGAAATAATGAAAGTACAGACACAAGACAAGAGGGGTAGGTGATTATTACTTTATATTTATGCAAATGAGAGCACACCGTACCTGAAGATTATTGTATCTGTTGAAAGTTTTTGAGCACACAGGACATGGGAACTGTGTAGGACCAATTAGAATCTGAGAAGGGGTGGGAATCCAATACTGACCCTTGTTCAATCTATCCAAAGGGTGTTCAGAAATTATGTTCACTTCCTCTTTTTCACCCATTTCCATACAAGTTGAGGCCACCCTAGATGACCCCAGATCAGAAGAAGTATCCATTCTGGGAAGCCCTATGTGTAGGGCAACAGTCACGGTTTCTTCATCACCATCTTCACCACTCTCATGCTTGTTGTTTTCCACCTTCTCCTCTTCTTTCTCTTCTACAACATTTGGTGAGTGCTCATCTTGTTGGAGCTGCTCACTTGTGAGGCTTATCTTGTTGATGAGAGGAAGTGCCTCTCTGAGAGGAGGGGAGGGAGGAGGAGGAGGAGGAGGAGCTGCATATGAATATGAATATGAAGATGAGGGTCCTTGTAATTGAATTCCAAACCTGTTGTTTGAGTAGTTGGCAGGAGGGTAGGATTGAGAAGAGGAAGAAGAAGGAGAGTAGTGAGGGTGGAGGAGCATGAAGTTGAACCATTCATGGAACAGATTGGTCTTAGGATCTGTCATAGTGAATGATGTTTGATGTGGGAGAAACTAAGGCAATTTGGTGGTATATAAGAATATAGAGTGTGCATATGAGAGTGTGTGCTATAGAGGGAGAGAGAGAGAAAATGTGGATATTATGTGGTGGAATGGAGAGCCATATAAGTAAGTTTCAAGGTAAAAGGATTAGAAAGCCAAAGTGTATGGAAAGTCAAGAAATTACCCCCTGCAAGGCAGTTAAAGGCGAAAGGGAAAGGCAAAGGTAGAGTCAGAGATTAGACTTGCAGTTTGTCTCCCAGGAGATAGAGTTTGTGTTTGTTGCACCACCACACACACACACACAAAACTTTAGAAAAGGGAGAGAAGAAGAAGAGAGAACTTTCTATGGCTACCATTTTTAACTCTAACCAAACTTTCACTCCATTCTATCAAATATTTGTAAGAAAAAAGAATTACAAAACCCTAACTTAGATGTCATTTTAAAATCTATCTCTGACAAATTTTGGACTTGACATTTTTCCATTAAACTTACATATGCATGGAGAATAAAATAAATTATTTATGAACACAGAATAAAAGACAAAAGTAAGTAAGTAATCTGTTTTAAATTATCACTTTATCAGTTTTACTAATGGTTGTCTAACCATATTTAATAGATTTTTTAATCACATTTTTCCATTTATATAATAATATATGAGTTTATTTGAAAAATTTCTCCATAAGTACTTTGAAGTATTAAAGCAATTTTATTTTCAAAAATTAAAACAAGTTTATGTATAAGTTAAACAAACATTTTTTTAGAAAAATTAACCCATTTGTTTTATAATATATAGCACTCCCTCGTGATAGTAAGTAACATGAGAATATCCTTATTTATTCTTTGATAATTGGCTACATCCAGCATTTGTTTGGGTTTGTGTGTTTAGAAGCCATTGTTTCATTTTGCACACATAATGATGATGTTAATTCTACCATTTTCTCTTCCTTGTTGTCTCGTGGGTCAACAAAATATCAAATGCACACCATTGGTTTTGGTGTTGAAAGTTTCGAAATCTGTTCTAATTCTGAGTTGGTACATTTTCTCATGCACGTGATTAATTTTTTGTTGGTATAATACCATAGCTTCTCTCACTCACATCACAGCCTATGGAGCTGCAAATGTAAGTGGTTGTAAACACATTAGTTACCAATTATTAACATATATTTCACTCAAAAATATTTACATAAAAACAATTATAGTCACATATACATAAATTTGATTATCCTTGTTTTGAAGAAGAAGAAGAAGATGGCTGAAAAGAAAAAAAGAAGAGAAATAAGAGAAAAATGGGTTTAGTAGAAGAAATAAATAATAATAATAATAAGGTGTGAGAGAGGGATCTATATAATTATGGATGCATTAATGGATTTCTCTCACAAATGTTTATGATTTAAAATGTAGTAAAAAAATGTCATTTAGTACTAATTTATACCTAAAACAAAGGAAATAAATTGTTTTATCCTTGCATTTATATAATTCATTCAACATCTATATTAAAAGTTTAAATTAGTAATCTCTTTTATTAATTGATAAAAATACCATAATACAAAATGAGAAAAAACTAATTTATTATAATTTAAATCTTAAGGAAGTTAATTAAATTTTTTAATAACATATTACATTTAATAAAATTATTAAATTATAATTTTTTTTTAAATTGATAACAAAAGAATCAATATGATTTATTTCAGAAATGATAAATAAATCTAATTTCTAGGAAATGTCACTGTCTTTAAAGCTGAGTTGCTGGGTGTAATTTTGATTCTGATCCAATTTTTTACTTGAAAGTGACTCATCTCTACTTGCTTTAAACAATCAGAAAATGGTCCCATGAAAATTTTAAAATAGATGGTTATGATATATCTGAAGAACCAAAAACATCCCTTTCCTGAAAAAAGTAATCTGTGTGTGGACAAAATTGTAAACAGTGACATTGATTGACAAACAGGGTTCCTATGATTTCATTTCTTATTTCCAACTTGTAAATTTGATTTTTTTTTTTAGAAATAGATTTGGTCAACTGAATTTAAGAGTTTCTTAACATGTGATCTGGTTGCTTCCTAATGTCTTATACCATCTTCTGTGTTTCATGCTTAAAGATAAAAAGGTAAATAAAAATTTATTTCAATTTGTCTTGATTTTGATAGAAATACTCACATTTACAAGATGATCTATGTATTGATAATATATGATTTTTTTTCAAAATTGTAAAAAGTGACATTGACTAACAAGCTGGTTTCATATAGTTTCATTGTTTACATCTAACTTGTGAATTAAATTTCTTTAATGAACATATTTGGTCAACCTAAATTTAGATTTCTTAATTTGTAATTTGGTTACTTCTTGATGTCACAGTTGACAGTTCAAATTTAAATTTATCTTGATATCTTATCTTGATTTAGATAAATATTTACATAAATACAAATTTATATATTTGTAATATTTGACTTCTAATTTAGATAATGATACTCTTTTGTCATATTTCAATTTTTGACTAGAAAGTGACTCATTTCTTGAAATACAGTCTTTAAACAATCATAATCTTATGAAAAATTCAAAATAGATAAATTTACTATTTAGAAAGGAGAAAAAACATCATCTTCTTAATTATATACAATTGTTTACTTTTTAATAATTAATAATATAATATTATTTTTATTGTAATGTTTATTTTTCTTTAAAAAATTATTTAATTAATAATTAAAACATTACATCAAGTATTACTTACATAAATACATATATACCTCTTAGTGGAAATAGGAATAAAATATAATTTTTTACTTTATAATCTATTATAATCAAACTTATATCCACCTAGTTTGTTCAATACTGTTTTTCATATTTCAAATAATAATAATAATACATTGTATGGACTAGTTCAACTTATAATAAAAGTTCTATTGCACTAAATTATTAGTAAAAGAAACAAAAATTTAGTGAATTATATTATTAAAAATCATATTTATTTTCTTAATTTTTAAATTAACATTAATTTAGTTCATTTTTGCTAAATTGTTTGATCATGTCCTTCGTACTAATTTACAAAAGGGAAAATTTGGTGCTAATTTAAAAATTAAGAAACTTAGAGCTTTTAATAATATAGGAATCAGATAAATAATTTATTAAAATTAATAAAATATGTCAAAAAAAAGAGAAAATCAAGGATGAATGTATATTTTACAGTAGGAGTGATAATAAGATTTTACTTTAATTTTTTTTTAAGAGTTTAAGTAAGAATTCTTTATATAGAAAATTTCTTTTAATCTATGATTTTATGAAGAAAAGAAAACTACCAGTTTATGAGATTTCATCTAATTGTGTCTCTCTCACACATGAATATGGAAAAACAACTGTGTTAGGGCATGGAGGAGAAAACTGTGAGCTTGAAAATGAAAGGCAATGTATACAGAATAATGTGACAGTGAAACCATTAAGACCTAATTCATCACTAGGGAACATATATTTTATTATGGAGTGTATTAACTTGGCCCACAAAGCTTAATCATCACATATAATTAAGTTAAACAAGATTAATATTCCAAATAATATTTGGAGTTTTATCTTAAAATTTATTTATTTTTTGAGTAAAAAAAGTCAATATTTCTGAATTCTATTTAAATTCAGTGCAAGTATTTATATAAAAGAAAAAAACTATTAATATTTTATGTTAAGATATACATGCTTTTAGTTTCACAATCTTTTAACACCTTATAATTGGCTTCTTAGTGAAAATTTATATAAACAAAAGAACTTAATTGTTTGTAGCTTTTTCTTTTTTGAAAATCTCATTTTCCAAAATCTATATAAATCCACATTCAGTATAAATAATCTGGCTTTCAAATATATTGACATAAAAGTTCTATTAATATAACCTTCAAGAAAATCAACTTAATTAATTACTATATATATTATGAATTTATACTAAAATTTGATTTATTATTAATAGTATATATGTATCAATTTTCTATACCAATTAATTTTTACAAATAACAAGATTGGAGATCACCTTAATGTAAATGCATATATATCATCTATTGTTACAAATTATTTTTTTTCAAATAAATTTAATTTATCATCAGTAATTGACATTTTTTAATTTAATGTAAATTAGTAATATTTTTCTGCTTTAGAAGTATAAATTCATTCATATTAAAAAAAACTTCTTAAATAATGTATACACAGTATTTACTTTTGGCATGAATGTACAATATTGTAGTGTACCTGCAAGCAAGAAGACAAATCTTAACATGAAAATTTTCCTTTGCTCTATTCAATTTACTCTACTCTCTACTTGCTTCAAGTTTCTTACAAAACTATTCTTGGAAATTATGAAAAATAAATCTAAAAAATTTTAAAAATATCTATTTCTATCAATTTCTCATTCTATTCTCATATAAAGAATAAAAATATGATTAAACTCTTGAATGATAATATTATAGAGAAGATTATATCATCTTTGATAATGTTTATAAATTTATCTTTTTTTAAATATTTATTATTTTTATTTAAAGTGAAACTTTATTCATAATTAAATTTTTTTATCAGAGTAAAAACTATTTCTTGAAAGTTTTGTTTTTCTACCATTTTGACGTACATGTTTGATTGAGTGTTTGAGTGTTATATTCAGTACAGAAATTATACCAAAAGTGTCAATTAATGCTTTAAAATAATTGAACTCAATTAATTTGCGTATGCCCGTGTTTTCAGGCATTCTGCAAAAACACATGCCTGTCCAACTCAAGTTTAATACACTTTTTCTGCAATTTCTTCTCAATTTTTTCATATATATATATAAAAATTATTAGACATATTTCATACATTTTTATATGATTAGTCCTTTTTTTTTCTTTAATTTTTTAATTCATATATAATCATGGATCTTTACATAATAATTTTGAAATCAAAATATTATATTTAACTTAAATATCCATGTCAAGTTTAAAGGGTTAAAATTATCTTATTCTTATTAAAATTACAAATATATATATATATATATATATATATATATATATATATATATTTTAAAAGATCCAATAAATTTAAGATTTCACTTTTTCGATATAATAGTTCTCTTATATACCTGTAATAGGTGTAACTCTTAGAAATATATGATTTTGAGTTAAAAATTTCATGGGTTATATTTTCTTATGAGTATAATATTTATAGTGATTTAAAGATTTTGTTTTGAATTTGCTTAACTTTATTAAATGTGTTGCACTAACTTAGATCCTACCAACACATTCTTTGCATTATACTTATAATCGAGGATTTCACATACTACTTTTGATCGAAAAATTGATCTGATTTTTTTCGTACTTTTTGCTCAATGATGAAATAGGTCAATTTTACATTTTCTTTCACAAAGAATCTTATAAGATGATATACCAATATTGAAATGATAATTGTTATTATACCTAAGTGTAGTGGTATACAATATAACCATACAATTTTTCTAATATACAACTAAAGAAGTTTGTACATAAATATTTATGAAGACAATAAAAAAATAATTAAGAGATGAAAGATTTTGTTCATGAAGTTCATGAATATAGTTTGAACATTACTAGATACAAAACACAAATCTTTCACCAAGGTTTCTTCACTAGGGGACTACTTATATAAACATAAAAAAGCAAAAGCATATATAAAAAAAAGATAGAAAGTCAGGATCTAAATGAAAATTAAATTCTTAAAAATAGTTTATATTTAGCCACCTCTTAACTACTCAAATATGATGGCGAAAAGTATAAAAAAAAATCAACTAAGAAAAGTAGAAATTCAGAAGATAAGATATCCTAAAAATATATTCACTTTTAAAAATAAATAATTAAATAGTTAAAGTTGTAATTTATATTTTTGAGAGATGAATTAAAATTTTAAGAGATAATTTTTTCTATTCTTTTTGATAGATCTTTTCCATGGATCTAAATTAAATCTTTATGTTAAACATTAAATTATATAATTTAAGTCTAATAAATTATAAATAAAGTGAAAGAAGGAGACACTGGAAGATATTTGAAAAATATAAAGGAAAGCTATTAAAATGTAAATTAATAAAAGAAATTGAAAATATTGTACAAACCAGTGAATTTGTAAGCTACACAGAATTAAAATTTGTGAATTTACACAAGTTTATTACATAGGAAACAATATTAATTATGCAAATTTTGTAGTTCTCATAATTTTCTAAAACTATTCTTAATAAATTTAGTAGATTATTGATTGTTTGAAAAATACTGTATTAAATTTGACTCAAAAACATCATTTAATTTTTTTCATAATAATGCAAACTCCTAGGTTTGTGTAATCACTAGAACATAAACTAGATTATACATTCATAACTTGTTGAATTAAAAATTCGTGTACATCTTTCGAGGCCACTCGTGCAACATTAATGGACTAAAATACATGTAGAGGAACTTAAATATCCTCTGTAGAAAAAGTGAAAGAAGAATGAAAAATCTTCTTTGACCTATTATTTTCATGTTTCCAATGAAGAATTAATGTGTTCATGGACCTTGGAGTTTTCATTTGCTAAACAGTACCAAACTCATTCCACGTTCAACACCATTTCCAAAACATTCAATGAAAAAAGTACAAGTAAAAATAAGCATAGATCCTATCATTTTCTGTCTGTGAGTAAAAATATAAATATAATATGCACATTCAGTATAGCAAGAAAGATCAATGTCATCAACTAAAAATGTTCTTGGATAAATCTTCAAAATCTTATAAAAGATGTATATGTAATATTAGAATTTTTTTGCATAGATTCAGAAAAATGAAAATTGATTTCAATGATACAATAAGTACAAGTCAACATCACCTTCACATGCAGATGACATTTGACAAACACGTGTATATGTATGAGATATAAATACATGCAGAGACTAAATTCCACATGTAATGATGCAAATCATTCTTTTTTGAAGCTGTAATTAATCAACAGTAACATGTGTATGTATATGTCGTCTGCATAAAAAGAAGGACAGAAGGGGTCTTCAGCATCATAGTTAGCCGAAAATGTTGGTTTTCTGTGGCAAGATGCTATATTCTCGCTGTTATATCATCCATGTTCCTCTCAGTTCTTCAGAAATTGCTGAGCCCACTAACCTCCACCACCACCACACTTAACTGCAAATTACTTTACAAAAATAATTTGGTGCCTACAATTCTCACACACACACATATATATATATATATAACAAGCATGTGATCACAGATATTAATATCTTAAATACATGTCAATCAAGATTCATCTTTTACAATGTTAAGGTTTTTTATAAGATCATGATGTTTGTGGTGTAGAAATTTAAAAGGGTCATGTTTGTTAGGCAGGAGTTTTTTACCTCAGAAAAAACTCTTAGAACTCAGAAAAAAAAAAATTTAGGTACTTTTTATGAACAAAATTTTATTGTCTGCATTCTCTATGCTGTTTAAAAGAGTGAAAGTGATGTGTCAAGGAGAGGGAGCTGGAAGACTGCACAAGACTCCTTGTATAATAAAATGGGCATTACCTGTGAGGGATATTATTTATTATTAGTTCTCAAACTTTGATTGAAATTTGGTACAGTGAGGTTGACAGAAGATGAAGCCATGCATGGGGATAAGAACAGAATCATGATTGGAACTCACTGTTCACATGCACATACAACGTCATAATTCTCATGTCAGTACATAATTTGCTTCACAATTTCCAGCTGCTGCTAGCTCTTCACTCTTCAGTACTTAACGGGGAGACACAATCATAGCCCATTTTCACTTTTTCTTTTGGTTAAAATGCCATCATATAAAATAAAATAATATGGTAAAAAAATAAAACACCAAACATTTGTATAATCTTAAATATTCATATCAGCACAGTCAAATAAAACAGCAAACATTTAGATAATCTTGAATCAATTTTGCAGAACCTGTTTATAAGAGAAAAATGTCTAATTAAATATATCACTGATATAATAAGTTACACACTTTGATTCTATGATTAGCGTCATAAAATATAAGTAAATATATTACAATAAATTTGTACAAATTTGTTCACAACATCTGAAATGTTGATCATACAAATGGAAAGAGTGGTAAATATATGTGTAGTAATTATTAACAAGTGTGTACTTGTTTGGCTAAGGTTTCTGTACCAGTATATCCTTCCTCAACAAATATATATGGTGCAAATCAACATGCTGCATGGTGCATGTACTTGCATCCTATTTATATATGAGTGAAAATGGTGAACCATCCATGATGGTTTATCAGATTTCATATTAAACAGAAATTCAAACTCATTACTCAATCAGATAAAATTTGAAGTAATCGATGACGGTTTATCAGATTTCATATTAAACAGAAATTCAAACTCATTACTGAAACTGATAAAATTTGAAGCCATGAATCATGTAGTATAAGAAAATTATTGGCTAATTAATTATAAAAAGAATAGTCTATCATAACTAATAATGCTTCATTATTGAACTCCCTTAGCATAATATTTAAACAAAAATAACATTGTTCTTCACTTGGGTTGTTCTTATTTTTTACTTTGATTTCCATTTTATGTTTTTGCTCATTAAACTTTGAACAATTTGCCCGGTGCCTACCATAATAAGTGGAGTAATTTATCAACAAAATGGTTAGAGTTAGAACTTCTATATGATCTTTGTACTTTCTCTAGCTTCTGATAAATGTTTGTAGAGTAATGTTTTCTCAAGGCACTATATAGTAGTGTGGAAATTTTAATTTGTGCCTAATCTTGAAAGAAGTTTTTCTAACTATAAAATGGTGTTAACGTACTCCATGATTAAGTTTGTCAAGGTTTGATCTAGCAAAAGAAAAGTTAAGATTAACAGCAAATTTTCTGCTGCAGTGAGGATTACGTAAGATGGTCCCAAATAATAATACACCAGAAGACTGAGAACAGTTCTTCTTCTGCCTGCAGACAAACTCGTTACCACATGTAACTGTATAAACTTCAGTTGGGGTCCCAATTATCCTATTACATTATAAACTTTCTAGTGAACTGTCAAATCACAGCCAATATTCTCATCAAGATTTTTAAAATGGATTCAGAAACCAATTTATTCTTCTATCAACCATTTTTAATTATTATATTGTCCTTATTTATATATATATATATATATTAGTGATAAAATAAGGAAAATTCATTTCGGCACATTTTTCTGTAATTTTTTTTATGAATTTTCTCTGTAAATTTTTTATTTATATATATTTACTGTCATCAATTTTGGACTTGGACTCCAGTGGTGTTAAGAGTAAAGAAAAAATGAATTACGTACTCAACTTTTAAAATGGTATTGGTACAACTAGCACTGAGTTCATGTTCTTTTTAAGTAAAATTTTAAATTCAAACTTTATGAATAAAAAATATGCGATTAAAAAAAATTCTACTTAAAAAAGTTAATTTTTTTATAAAAAAATACATTGATAATTTTGTTATATATTTCATAATATGATTCAACCGTAATTTATTATACTAAGTTTGTTGACTTTTACAAATGAGAATTTCTCATGAATGATATTATTAAAGCTTTGACATTAATATTGCATAATCATTAAACTCTCAAAAAATTACATCTGTTGATCTGTTTTTAATCTTAGAAAGTTTTGTTGAGTTCCTATCTTCACATTCTGAAAAAAAAATAGCTTTTTTTTTCTTTTCAAGTATACAAATATTAAAATTAAAAACTACTATCTAAAGTACATTAAATAAGTCTTCTTAATACTCATATCTTCTTTCTTCCATAACTAAATGAAAAACAAAAGTAAAAAATATATCTTTACAATGAAAATATAACAAAAAAAAACTTGGTATCATTAAGTCATATATAAATTATTTTATATAAAAAAATTTAAATATTACAATCAGTCCAAAATTTTCATACAAAAAATTTGTAACTTTTTATTATATATTATTCATTTTTATTTAATATAAAATTTAAATTATATTTAAAATTTTGATAATATGTAAAACTATGTTGCTAAATGTTAGAAATTATTGAAAGTTATACTCTATTATTTTTTTTCAACGTGAGTACTTTCTTTTTTATTAATATTTTTTATATTGAAAAACATTTATCTCAAGAAGGTAAATTAACAAATTCATACATAAATATGGATGTTAAGATATATCACTATTAGAATTTCTTATATTTTATGAATTTTTTTTCATAAATTTACAAAAAAAATATAAAAAATTCCTTTTTTACAAATTTTTATAATAGATAACTAGAATAATTGTCATTAAATATAAAAAAAATTTAATAATATATCCAGATAAGTGAGTATGAGTCTAATATCATGTTAATTTTAACTTAAAACTAATTAATAATAAATAAAATTATTTAGTAGTATATAAACTATATCTTTTTTTGTGTGAGTTTTTCTTTTCTCAACACTAAACAAATATGAGAAATGCATAAAAAAATAATGTGAAAGAAACAGGTCTCTAAATGCCAAAGGTTGTGAGTGCATGGTTCCCCATTCTTTAGACTGAATTGGACAAGGGAATTAAGTTATGAGAAGGCAGTTAGAAGACTCATTTTCTGAGGTATATATATTAAGGTACAAGTGTGAGGTAAGAAAATAATAGTACAAATATAAGCATTGCTCTCACAGAATCGTGTAACCTTATACAAAGACCTTGAGTGGCCAACCTCCTCCGGCAAGCTTTGTCACTGATATATTCAAGGCCTGCAATTCTGGAAAGTCATAGAAAAAAATTGAATAGAAGGAATCAATGGCTGAGTTTACACAGAGCTGGTGGGGGTCCGGTTGCCAATACACTGATTGATGCAATTTTCTGATTTTGTAATTGCTACAATAAGGCCAATCATGACCACCATGTGAATGTTATAGATGAACTCTGAACTTCTTTTCCATCAAAATGTATGTAGCCAATAATTTTACTTCAATTCTATTCATCTGCATCAAAATTGAAAGAGATCATTACATTTCTTTTAATGATCTTTCTGTCTTGAAACTACTTCAACAATAGACTATTTACATGCCACAAAATATTAGTAGTGCAGATATAAATATTATACAGTAATAATATGATATATTAGGGTCTCAAAATACATAAGTACTCTTTCAAATTTAGAAATATAAAAAATTATACTCTTGACTTTATTTGGAAAGCTCATTCCACTTGTAATGTCACTTTTTTTATATCAATTATAATCATAACAATAACACAACATATAATACAAAAATAAGTAGTTTTTTAAACATATTATATCATTAATATATATGGAAAACTATCTCTAACATCTAATAATATTAATATAACCTCAACTTTCTATGTTATAGGATTCTTCCCACTTGCTTTACAAAAGAGGATGCAAAAACATAGAATTTTTATACTTTTTAATTTATATTTATTTAGACCATTTACACTATTATATAATGAAGTTATGATATCTCACTTTTTTTAATAGGTTTTTATAGTTAATATTATTATCACAATTAGCTATAATATCTTTCCATACAAATATACAAAGTCATATATATTCATTTATCTTATCTCATATCTAATTAAATATATTAATTTAATATATATAAATAAATGTAT
Source organism: Lablab purpureus (assembly GCA_030347555.1). Taxonomy (NCBI): domain Eukaryota; kingdom Viridiplantae; phylum Streptophyta; class Magnoliopsida; order Fabales; family Fabaceae; genus Lablab; species Lablab purpureus. Next base: position 14,005,845 of record CM059264.1, read on the forward strand.
TTCATTTAAGGATATTGTTTTTTACTTAAAAGTAGGAGATTTATTTTATATCAGTTATGTGTATTTTTGTGCTCTCTTTTATATGCATGTTATACTTTTACAAAAGGATTGAGACATTTAAAGTGTTTCTTTATTTATTTATATACATATATATGTATATGTATGTATATGTGTGGTTTGAAACTATCAAATTTGAACGACTTGTCTTTATCAAATAGGAGAAGACCTCTCACTCAAAATATGCACTCACTCATCATTTAAATGATACCTAATATCACTTGAACGTATTTATTTCGTTCTAGTGATACCAGCTTTGGAGGAGAGAGAAATTGGTTCTTTATAACTCCAAAGTGTTGCACACACTCCAAACTTTCATTTATTTTTTCATCACTTAAGTGATCATTTAATAGGTTTTTATAGTTAATATTATAATATACAAATATACAAAATCATATATATTCATTTATCTTATCTCATATCTAATTAAATATATTAATTTAATATATATATATATAAAATGTATTTCATTTAAGGATATTGTTTTTTACTTAAAGTAGGAGATTTATTTTAGATCATGTGCATTTTTGTACTCTCTTTTGTATGTATGTTATACTTTTATAAAAGGATTGAGACACTCCAAATATTTCTCTATTTATTTAAATATATATATATATATTATATGTATATATGTGGTTTGAAACTATCAAATTTGAACGACTTGTCTTTATCAAATAGGGAAAGACCTCTCACTCAAGCACTCATCATTTAAATCATACCTAATATCACTTGAACGTATTTATTTCGTTCTATTGATACCAGCTTCGGAGGAGAGAGAAATTGGTTCTTCTTACTCAAGTGCTACACTATCACTCCAAACTATTGCAAGCACTCCAAACTGTTGCAAGCACTCCAAACTTTCATTCATTTTTCATCACTTAAGCGATCATTTACAGTTCCATTGTGAGAGTTCAAAAATAAATTTAACATCTCTTTTGTTCAAATCTTAAGTTATATCTTAGTGATAATATATGTCTTTTGAGCAACAAAATACTCCTCAAATGATAATGTTCAATTTGTACCATGAAAAATATTTATTGAACAAATCCTAAAAAAAATATAAAATAAAAGAATTCACAAAAAATTACACAACTCGAAATTTACAAATCTAACACATTTTAATCATCATCATAAATAGCATGTTTTATGCCCAATCTTGCCTATAGACAAATTCAAGTTAAAGTTGAATAATCCAAACTCCAAGACCATTCAAAACAAACATACAAATTCGAGTTAAAATTAAATAATCCAAATCCCAAAATCATTCAAAACAAACATATAAATTCGAGTTAAAGTTAAATAATCCAAACCCTAAAATCATTCAAAACAAACATACAAATTCGAGTTAAAGTTGAATAATCCAAACCCCAAAACCATTTAAAACAAACATATAATTTATTAAAATTTATTCAAAACTATGAATTAAAAAAAGTATTATATAAAATTTAAGATCTACTAAAATTCATGATTTTTAATGAATTTCTACCTATCATAATAAAAATGTGTTAATAACATTTTTCTATTGAAAAAAAATATATACACAAATGACTGTGATGTCACCCTTTTTATTGCTAATGCAACATAAAACACTCCAAAGATGTCCTTAACGATGTTATGGGTAAAATTATGATTATAAATTATTTATTGTTAATTATTATATAAGATAAAACAAAATTATTGTGGGTTTGATTGCTTTAATTTTCACAAATTCTTGAGATAAGATTCTAGCACATGATTATTAAACAAAAGGGTTTTATATGATATTTAGTTTACACTTTAGTTTAATTTTAAAAAAAAACTTTCATAACTCAAGTTATAATACAAATGGTTAGGACTTTTGAAACACAACTAAAAGACTGATCTATTCTTATTTAAAATTCTTGAGAAAAAAAAGAGTGGCATCTTAAATAGTTTATTCATTTTAACAGAAAGCTTTTCACATGAGATATGAATGAGCATGAAAGGCATAGGGGTTTATTTGGAAAGAAGGAGATGTAAGTGGATCCAAAATGATTGTGATGAAGGAATTATGAATCCAAATTAAAGACATGACTCTGTGGGAAACGTGTACGACTTCTATGGTCTCTCTGAAAGGTGAAAGCAGAAGGAAGATAGATATAAATGTATATGTGTTGAACAGTATAAGGAGAAGCATAGTGTGGCAGAAAATGGACCTTGAAAATAGAGCAGCAGTGCAGAGTTGATAGGGACATTTTCCATGCAATTCAAGGCCATTTTGTTATCAAGGTGGAGCCACCAAACAACCCTGATCACACAAGAAACTAACCCCTTATTACGTACAAGACATGTAAAAGCAATATGAGGATCTTTGCACCACAGTTTAGGGAACTATTACCACCATTTGAAAATGAAAACACACACCCCTATTTATTGTACAAAATTAACTCTTATATAGATTCAACTACAATACTTTAACAATCTAAAGCTTTTTTTAAACTCAATTACAGACAGTAAACCTGTTCATTTTTTTATCAGCAGGTTAAGAAGCATTATAATTGTTAATCTTTTTAATAATTACTTAGCAGTCATATATTTTTAATAATGTTGCTTTTTAACCAAACAAATAATTACTTTTATCTCAATACAATAATATTCTTTTTCAAAACCAGACATTCGTTTGTATTAGAGGCACTTTAACAGTTAAACGAATAAAAGAAATGTTGTGTTTGAGAAGAAGATATATTCTGTGAAAACCTTGAGCACACACATGTATATACGTGTGTGTATATACATAATTTAAAGTCAAGGTATGGCATCAAAATTCCTCAAGTGGCATAAAGTTATTACACCTCAATACCTAAAGATAAATGGCATATCCCGGAAATCCAGTGAGAAATTGACTTTAATTTTTGAAGTCTTAACTCTTAAGAAGAAGCACTTGGAGGTAATGGGCCACACATTCCCTCTTATGTGTAAACTTATTCTCAACCAAGAATTAGATATTAATGCACAGAATTTATGGAAGTAATAAGTTGTTTATCTATGAATAAGGTTCTCTTCATGTGAATTGAATCTTTGACAAAAAAAAAAGGTTATCTGTTAACTATGTTAGATGCTGTTGTTAGAGATTATGTATTCTTAGCAACAATGATATTCTTTTTGCTTATAAAGAAAGTGGCAATGAGAACCTTATCCATTGATTTTGCAGAAAGCAAAGATTATATTATGTATGGATCCTTGATGTGTTGCTTCAACTTGACCAATTCTTGTACACAAGTTGATGTCATTGGTGAGGAATTATTCCATGTTTGATTCTATGCAACTAACCTGACAAAATTCTAAGACGTCCCTTTGAAGTTCGAGTCCAATTGAAGAATAGCAGAAAGCCTTGAAGAGGGGAAAGTACAGAAAGACACTGTGTAGTGGCAATCACTGCTGTGCTAGCTAGCTCATATTCCTTCCTTGACAGCTCTTTTTGAAAAAGAAACACAGAAATTTTTTTTAACACAGCTCAGCTCCCAGCAGGACTTGGTTCATGGTTTTAGATTTTATATATGCTTTTCTGCTTCAACAGCAACTAGGGCAGTCATTGGGGTCCCAAAAACCAGTTATTTATGAACTTTACCCCCTAATCAAGAAAATCACCAGTGCTCTTTCTTTCATTGGAGGGCTTCATTTTTGAGATTGCAACTGTTATTCAGATTAATGTGTGTCTATACCAGAAAGTAAAAGTCACCTAGCCAGGATATTGTCTTCAAAATATGTTACAATTAGGTTTCTATTTTTTCATGTTTGGTCGACTTTTTAATGAGCTGTCCTCAAAAAATAAAAAATGAATTTAGCATGGATAAGTATTAAAAGGAGATTCAGTTGCAAATGGCATATTGTTATTTAAGTCAATAATCAGAAAATAAATTAAAAAATTATTAATTATATATATTTGTGAAAGTGAGTTGAATTGAATTTTTTCAAGATATTTTCGGATAAAATCTTATATTGGATAAAAAAATAAATAGGTGTGTATAACATAGAGAAAAAGTCATAAATTTATTATCTCAATATTAAGTTGTAATATGTATATTAATTTTTCATGAGTTTGTATATCTCTTTTTAAATAACTAGGATTAAATTCAGATGGGGTGAGTACAGGTAATATTTATTTGTTATGCGTTTTATTTAAAAAAGTTCTTCTCATTTTATTATTTATGGGATATAATAAAAAATAGTCTTAAAATTTTTCAATATTTTTTATTTTTATCTTTTTATTTTAAATAAAATTATTTAAAAGAGTTAATTTTAAATTATAATTAAAATAAAATTACATAATAAAATATAAGTATAAATAAATTTATTTTTTAAAAATAAATAAATTTAAATAAGTTGGATAATAAAGTATAAATTTAAAAAAAAATTAAAAAGATAATTTTAATTTTATAGATCTAAATAATGAAATATACATATATGAAATTACATTGTAAATAATTTTTCAATAATTAATATTTTTTTATTGGTAATTTTATTTTAATTATTTAAATTTTAAATTTTAAATAAAATTTAATAATATTAACTAGTGTCTAGTGAGTACTTACTGTTTGAATACTATGTCTTATTAACAAAGGATAGAAATAGGTGTACACTCATTCTCTACATCTACCCATTAAATATATCAGTAGGATTTTTTTTTCATCATTAAATGATACAGAAATTATTTGTTGGTTTTAGTTAGATGACAAAACTCTAATATAATTTAAGTTTTGTTTTAGATTCTCATACTTTCCATTGCAATATAGAGAGCACAAAATGCTGGAAAAACTAAGAGCTTCAAATGGAAAAACATAGTTATATATATAATCAAAGGTTAAAGAGGTACAAAATATAAAATGTTACTTTGAGTAGTTGAAAAGTTGAACATACTTGGATGGTGAGAAAACAACTAAGTTTAAGCTTTTTGAGATCAAGGGAACTTGTGTTAGTAGAATTTACATCATATGCAGATGGAAAAGATGAGAACCAGGTAGCTAGGATTGTAGTTAGTACTGACATAGCCAGCAACATGTTGTTCTTGAGAGGTATCAAGAACTTTCATTTTCACAATTCTTCTACAAATTGTATTTATTATTAATTATTATTAATCATTTTGAACATTAATTATAAGGGTATCTTAAGAATGTGATTATTGCCTTTGGAGTTAATGGAGATCAAAGTGGGTAGAACTTTTTTAGTTCTGTGTACACAGACAAACTTCATCTGAAAAAATTGTTGTGCTTTCACGTTTGATTCTGGCTTTTTTTTCAACCATATACAGGAGAATAGTAAAGAAGACTTCTCACGTTCGAATAATCAAATAGAAACCATTAATTAAGAGCTGTCTATTCATTGGTAAGTTGCATGCACAAGATGGTTTTCAGTCCATAAAATCCACACAAAAATCACATACAAACATATCACAAGCTTTTGGATTTTTCTAGTTTTCTACCAACCTTGTTTTGTTATTACTTCTTATTTATATTGTGTCTTCCCCCAACACATCCTAAAACAACAGCATAGGTTTTGGATCCATATGTTTAACCAGTAATTCATGAAAAGAAAATATCTAAATGGCACAGCCAAAAGAGACTTCTGATGAACAATCAATGTTTCCTCATAAAATCTCCAGAAATCTTCACCTGTCACGCAATATTTAATTACAGTTAACTAACCTACGTATATATAATTGGCAAAAAGGTCCACAAGATTTGACACATCACTAGAAGGTATTATTGTTAAATAATAAGAAAAATGTTGGAAAACACCCCATCATTAGCTACAAATTCTTCACAGTTGAATAGCTTCGAAACTTCACCATCATATGTTACAGAAGATCTTACAACTTTGATAAATTATGAATCACAGTTCCAAAAATTGTTGTATTTGTCACACTTTCTATTCAACCTACTCATGATGCACTTCCTCGTTTCCCTTTAACAGCATGTTGAGTAGTGCCACATGAATATGACCTTACAACTTTCTGGTTTGTAAATTGTAATAATAATGTTGCATCTCATGCTACATTAAAGGATTATATAAGTGTTACTGAAGTGAATCTTTAAGTCTATGAGGAGAACAGTGTATAACATTATCTATAGAATTTTTTGTCAGTTTTGATCATGAACTAAACCAAATCAATGAATTTGTCTTGGGAGAGTTTTGAAACATCAACTTCAAAGGCTAAAAATCCATGTAATATGAACACAAAAGGCTTCCCTCTCCTCCAAATAAGCTTCCATGCCCCCCACTATGTTCATGCATTTCCACTGTCAATATATTGTAAGGCTTCAAAGATGATGACTTCACAGTGAGAAAAGTAAAGAGTGGGGGCTCCAAAACAACTCAGAAACAGTCCATGAGAAATTGTATGTCATCAAAATGCAGTGCATATGTGCCGTGATATTAATTAATCAGCATTGAGGTGGCACTGCCACACTGTTTCCAGGTTCTGTCCTTATCTATATGAGGCAGTGAATGAGTAAAATTAAAGCTTTGCAGATAGCTCAAGAAAATTGAAAAAAAAAAATAGCATATCATATAATATAACATAACATAACAAAACAAGTGATTCCAAATAATGTTACTAGTCATTTATAATTGTGACTGCACATAACTCCCATTATGTTTCCTCATTAATAGCATTTCTTGACCACTCAACCCTTTTTTCAGTCCCAAATCTGTGTGCAACTTATGCTCCAGATCTAATATCTAAAATTTACCTTCATTTCTTATAGCAGACAATTAGAATTATTTGCTACAGCTCAGACATATAAATCAACAACAGAAAACAATTGCATCTACCTTTCAAATAATAATAATAATTTCTAGTTTTCTTAACCATTTTTCTCAACACTATCCTCTTTAAAAGAACTGATTAATTAAGCAAAAAAATGGAGGAAACATGGTCTTTTCTAAAACCAACAAAAAAAAACTACTAATAAACTGGGCATTTTTGTGGCACTGACATAAACAATGACTACAATGCTAATGTGAAGGTGATAGTGTACAAAGAATAGAAGAGCTTTGTATTTATATATTTTCAACAAAACTGGTTGCTTTCTGTGTCTCACTAAACCTTGAATGTCTATAGTGGTTGAATGATGATTTTCTTGATGTGTTTTAGTCCTAGTCATCATCTGAATTTGTTTTAGTTATGAATCTTAATTATCAAGATTAGGATTTGATATGAACTTGCTTTGGAAGTTGAACAAGATGGATAATTGGTATAGAAGTTTATGGTGGTTGAATAAAATTTAGATGCCATTAAGATTTCATTGAATTCACATTTTTATTATAGTAAGACATATTTGAATAAATTTGTAAAAATATTTAAATGAAAGGAATAAGTTTCTTAAAAATTACTACTATACTCATTTATTTGTTTTTCAGATGGATGGTAAATAAACTACATTATTCAATTTATTAATGTAGTTTTTTTCTGGAAAGGTATTGGGCCTGCTAGTACAACAAAGCTTTGTTGAGCAATTCTTTCTGCACTTCCCTGTTTGAAAATATCAAAACTATCTATATGATACTGGGTTTTGATTTTTGGATTGGTTTTTAGATTATAAAATCCAGAAGGTAAAAGTGTACTTTATCGGTAGAATCTATTTATTTTCGGGTTGTAGAATCTGAAAAATAATTTTTTTCATCAAATTTTTGGATTGTACAATCAAAAATCATATTTAAACAACAAATTTTTCTTTTCAGATTACATAATTCAGAAATCATTTCTAAATAATGAATTCTAAATTACACAATCTAAAAGTCATTTTCAAATTCAAAAATAATTTTAGAATTGCATAATCTTAAAATCATTTTTAAATTTAAAAATAATTTTCAGATTTTGCAATCATCAATATAACTTCCAATTCAAAAAGAAAATTAATGAAAGTATAGGAATAATTTGATAATTTAAATTTTTTTAGAGGTGCAGGAAGAAATGGAAGAAGTGCAAGAAGAATGACCCAACTTTATTGCATCAGTTCAACCCAAATGGAAGGAAATAAAATGCTTTGGACCAAAATATTAATAACAGTAATTAATAATAATCAACAACCAGATTAAGAGGAGACAGCAAGCATATATGTCTCATTTCTTAACTGAAGGTGACAAGTTTAGAGTCATCTTCTTTTTTCCTTCATACCTTGGTGTCATACATTTCTATTTATATTTTATTAGTTTTCATGGGTTATTTAGAAAAGAATAACAGTTTTGTACTTATTACATCTTGTTTTTTTCACTCTATTTTAAATTATTTATGATTTTTTCAGTTAATTTTATAAAATTTATATTTTTTTCAAATAAATTATTATATCTAAAGCACTTCTATATCATGTTAATATGCCTAACTTTGTAAATTTTAAATTGAAATGACATTTTCTTTGTTTAAGACAGTAAAATATTATTGTTATTATTATTATTATTATTATTATTATTATTATTATTATAATATCATCGTCATCATTTATATAATTTTATTTTAAATAAAAATCTTCAAAAACTATAATTCAAAAACGTATGTGATTTTTAAAAAGTAATTTCAATTTCATCTTTATTATTTTCATAATTTAAAAAAATAATATAATAAAATATAATTCATTTTAAATTCAATCTCAAAATATTACATTTCAAGAACAATGCATCCAACAACAACACATGCAACATTTCATACTCGCTCATCTAGAAGATATATTATATATTTTAAATTAAATAATCTGAAATAGCGTAGGATATATGTTTTAAAAATATGATTATAAAAAGATTATTTGGTAGATTTATAGAAGTGATTCTAAAAAAATTATTGCAAATTTTTTAGAAAAATTATTCTAAACACTAAAATGAATAATAAGGAAATGAGCTTTGTGTAGTTAAAAAGTTAGATTAATTTAGACTTTTTGTGAATGTAAAATTAAGGCTTTCAAATATAATATAATATGAAAAATATAACAAAAATCTATTTCAAAATATTTTGGTGTATCAAATTTTAATTTTGAAATTATTTTTATTTTACCATGTAAAACATTACATGTGTTTTAAATAGTATTTTGTACTACTTATTATCTTTGTTAATGCATCTTTATTATGTCTTTTATCATTTCAATTGTATACATATTATTATAAATTAAAAATATTATACATTAATCATATATATATCACACATAGTTCATACATCAACATCATTTTTTATGATTTTTTAAGTAAGTTCTTTTTGTTTGAGCAACCTTACTATCTTCAATTGGGAATAGATTTTGTCATTTAAGCAACAAATTTCTCCATGCTAGAGCATTCTTACAACACTTGAATGTCATACTTATTGGGTTTCTTCCAACAAGTTCTAAAGTCTTAACTTAATGTTTAACTAATGCTTAAACGACTAATCATATCTTGAGTGGTTGCATGATCTTAAGAAGCTTGTAACCCATGCACCACTGCCAAGTATCACTTAAACACCAAACATAACATTTGAGCAATATTTTTTTGAAAGAGAGAAAGATGCATCGACTTCTCTTACTACAAGTTTCGCTTGAGTTATCATTTCCATCCATTGTTTAAGTATTCACGATGTCCGTTGAGCAATAGTAAGAGGTGAAATAATTATTGTACATCTCTTAAATGTTACTTGAGCGGTAAATCATAGTTTAAGCGATATAAAACCTAAAAATAATATAATTTAAAAATGTCAAACCAATCAATTTCATGCTTCAATATAATCAAATTATCAATCAATCTCATAATTAGCCATAAACATATAATTAAATATAATTATCTTATATCAAAAAACATACTTATTAACTTTTCTTATATGGATGTAGCATACTTATGGACTTAAATTTACCAAAAAAAAACATAGATCTTTAAGTAAATTATCCAAAATTATTAATTAATACTAAGAATATATTTTTTTACAAATCACTATATAATAAGATAAGTATGCACTATTTAGTAGGGATTGGATCACTTACCAAAAAACTCAACTCTAATAAACCAAATATACTTCTTATTTAATTGCCTCCTTAGAAATATGATAAGAGAAAACAACAATAATCAAATTATTCTTTAAATTTAGAAAAAGTTCAAAGAATATAAATTATAAAAGAAAAATAAATAAATACGTGACTTCTATTTATAAAGTTTCTACTATTTATTCTTTAAAATTTATCTTTAAATAAAGTCCAAATCTTACAATATTTTTCACTGTTCTCATAATATCTCTTTGTTTAGAAAAAAATGGCAGTAGTTTTATTTTAACATTGTATAAATCAAAATTATATTTAAACTTTTAAATTATTAGATGCAGATACAAATTTTTTATTATTATTTTATGAAAATTTTGGTTTTATAACTAAGATTTACATTAGTAAAGGAAAGTATGAATATATCTTCTCAAAAATTATATGAATATAAACTTATTTTTTCATTTTTTTAACCTAATTTTTTATTTTTATTAATTTTCATATATTTTGATTTAAGTATCAGTTTGTATTCACATATTACACCAATGAATTAGTTAGAAAATGAATAAGTGATTGAATTTATAAAGATTTTATCACATCCTATATCAATAGATAACTAGAAAAAAATATTAGATTTTAAAATATTTTATCATTTTTTTTTGGAAAAAAGATAACTTTTCTAAAAAGGTATTGGGCCTGATAGTATCACAAAGGTTTGTTGCAACCCTTCAACCCAAATGGAATGAAATAAGATGCTTTGAAGAAAAATGTTAATAACAATAATAAATACATTCTTTTTTTATCACTCTCTTTGAAATTATTTGTGACTTTATTATCTTGAATTCTTCTTACTAAACTTATATAACTTAATATATAAATATCAAAACTTAAATTAAGATGACTTTTTATTATATTATTTTTATATATGTAAATATCTAAAAATATCTTTTATCATACTATTTTCTTTTTTATAAAATAAAATCATTTTTATTTTATCAAAGCCAGGTTTCGATCCTGGGACCTGTGGGTTATGGGCCCACCACGCTTCCGCTGCGCCACTTTGATTTGTTGAATTTGCAAATTAAATATATTTATTTAGAAACATGTTTTGTCAAAATTGAAATTTTAAAATTGATTGAAAAATATTCAATCATATACTTTATTTGAAATAAGGTATAATCGTCTCAAATCAATTCTTAAAAGGAACTGCTTTGATAATTTTATTTCTTAACATGTTATTTGATATTTTTATAGTAATATTTATCTTTTATTAGTATAAATATAATATAAAATATATATTTACATACTACCAAGACCATAAATTTTCAAAATACATAAAATTTAAAATTTTAAAAAATATTTTTATAGTAATAGGTAGTTCCTCTTGTTTACATCTTTTTGGAAGTATGTTCTCTTTTAGCTACACCTGCAAATTCTAGTCATGGTAAACACACTTCACTAAGGTTAACACTTGACTTTGAACATGAACTGGTCTAAGGTTTTCAGGATTAGGATAACAACAAAATATCTGCTATCCAGAGTCAGGTGTATGTCTATTTCATGAACCTTATCTAAGTCGAGCTTCTCATCACCGTCTGATGTTCAGTCTATGTGACTAAATAATCAGTAAAGTCAGAATACCTTTTATTAATGAGATGTCAATATTTACCACAATCACCTATTATACAATACTACCTTGGGTAATGTACCACCACACCAAAGGGCCATAAACACTATCCATAAAGGGATGCATCAACTGCCTATAAAGGGTTTTAACCTTCACAAGTGGGTATACCACAAACATATATCTCACTATGAATAATATCAACAATAACTTAACCCTTTGATAGTCCAACAACATGTATAACATCAACAACATACATCTCATTAATCATCATAATATATTCAGCATACCTCATATAGATTAAACTAACACCATAGGTGTATATGAGCACACCTTTTGCATCATCACAATTCAAAAGCATCATTTAACACTCAAGGTTACATACACCATCAAACTCTCATCGCTTGAGCAAAATCTCGCTTGAGCAACAACCTCGCTTAAGCGACCACAAATTATACATATCAACCCACTTTCATATTACTTGAGTGACATTCATCGCTTAAGCGATATCAAGGTCGAGAGCACCTCGGTCCCATGTCTTTCCCATTGGTTCAATGACCACTTGTCGCTTAAGTGACACTAAGGTCGAGAGTAGTCCCCTTCTTAGACCTCCTTAGTTGCTTGAGTGACAACTACATCATTTGAGCAACTTCGAGACTAAGAGTACCCACTCTCATACCTCTCTCGTCGCTTGAGCGACCAACATGTCGCTTAAGTGACATAGCTTTAATGGAGAGAGAATCATGAGCCTCTTTCTCGCTTGGAATATGACATCACTTAAGTGATACACACCATCACTTGAGCAACCACAATCATACAGTGAACCATAGATGTTTCAAACATGCATTTCTACAATTAATCATACATCCATCCAAGGCATATATATTTCAATATTTGCCTTATACACATCATATCATCATTATTCCATGTATATAAGTATTAGAATATATCTCATTGTCATAAACAAAACATGTGTAAACAATTCTATAAGTAAAATTGTGTAATTTCACTACTAATTATTACTCGTTCTACCGCCATGGCTTAACTGTCTATTTCATGGTTTAAGCTTCCAATCCACAGCTTGAGTTCTGAATCCACTACTTCAGCAACATTAACGCTTGAGCTCCCGAAATCCATGTGTTATGCTCTGAAACACCTTTAGGACATTTGTACACTGCCTCAACCTCACCCAAGCGATCGAAAACTTGCTTGAGCGACCAAACCAGTCGCTTGAGCGTCTAAACTAGTGCTTGAGTGATATTCTTCCAAATGAGAGAGATTTTTCCCTATATCTATCTCGTTTGAGCTTCAATACATTGCTTAAGCAACATAGGATGAGTGACCAATGTATTGCCTAAGCAACCTAAGGTGGTAAGCGTAATGATTATGCACTGCCTCGATCTCGCTTGAGCGACCATACTCTGCTTAAGCAATATCTAGGCCAAGACTTACCCCTTTCATCTCAAACACATTTATTCATCAAATTTCTCTTTAAACATTAATCTCACACATCCATATATAAGCTTTCAAGAGTGTGTATAAACCTCTATATTAGTTTATACTATTATACATACATCAAAGAAAGTGTTACTCATTTATCCTGATTCTCAATATGACATGTTATTATCACTAACCAGTTTATGTAAAACTATTAACTCCTCATACATTGATTGAAGTATGTTAGAGGTTATATTAGAGTTAGTTTCTTACGGTTACTCTTTGTATATATTGTTCCCTCTTTTCTTTTATACGTAATGCACAGTTTTACACAGAAACAGAATCAGATTCTTGTTTTGTTTCTTTCTTTTCTCTGCTTTTCTTCACAAAGTACAATAACTCCTAACATATTACATGTTATTATTCATTTTCTTGAATTTAAAGTAAGTTCCTAACTATACTTCAAACCAACAACATTTTCTCCTAGAAAATCAACTTAAAAAAAGAAGAAAGTGACAAAACTTAAAACAACAAAAGAAATTAAATCACTTATTAAAACAAGATTTTGATCGACTAACTAGATTTCACTTTTTACTGACATTTTAATATTAATATTTTAATATGATAAAATAGAACTAATTATTTATTTAATCTACATACAAAACAATCTAATTAATTAAAACATAATATATACAAAAGAAAAAACATGCAACATTATATATTTGATGGAAATTTATATACGTTTTTAAAAGTATAGATATTTAAATCACAAAAACAACACCAAAATAATACGTTAAAAATTTAAAAAAAAAATCAGTTAAAATAACAAACGAAGAAGTTCGCACATGTAACCAATGGCATCAAGGAACTACCTTAATGTGGCAGTTGGATCGTGTTCAAAGCTTCGCCTCGTGATTCACTCCAATCCCTTCGTATTCATAAGCAAACCGTTCGATTATTCATTCATTCATTCCATTTGTAAAGGGTCTTCTCTCCTCTCCAACAAACTCGCACAACCACCAAGGCTCCTTTTAAAGGTTAATCATGCACTTTCTCCCTCACTACACTCTTCCTCAATCAAGTTTTCATTTTCACTTACTGGGTTGTTATTTTTTTCAACCTTAATCTCTCTGAATTGGTTTTTTTCGTAAGTTTTCTCTGACCCTTTAGTTTTTTATCAATTGGTTCGCATAAAGTTCTTCTCTTTTGAACAACATTTCAGTGGATCACTGAATACTGAGATCAGTTTTTGCTTTTTGCTTTTTCTTCAAATGATGGAACTGGAACATGGCACGATTGAATCTAATGGGATCCTTTTACTTGCATTTGTCCCTTTTGGTTGATCTTTGACATAAGAGTGCGTCAATAATAAGCGCATTTGAAAAGCCTCAGTTTTTGGTTGGTGAATATATTGTTTTTTGGTTATTTGTTCCTATATAGTTATGATTTCACATTCAATTTGTCACCTTTTTTTGCTGTTGCACATATATGACGTGATCACTAATTTATTGTGTTAATGTTTTTAAGTGATGTGTTTCATTTCATTCTGGAAAAACTGTAACGTGTTATCACCATTACTCCTTTGGCGTTAGAACTTGGCAATGGTGATCACAAGGTTTTTCATTTTTTATGTTTTCTTTTTCTCATGTTTCTGTTGCCCGGCTACAAATTTACCTAGACATTGTTTGTTTATTGTTTATTGTTTATAAACACAAAAAGTGGTTAAACATGTTAGAGTTTACACAGATTATATTTTTAAGTTTAATTGTCATACTGTAAAATTATCATTCCTCAAGATCTGTGATTGAATTTACTCACCACCTTTGGTATATTTGGTTAGATTTTTACAATGTGTTTCCTTTTTACTTGACGAACTCTGGTACTGGTTTATTGCATTGTTCAGGAAAGACAGCATGATTGATCAGGTTCAGCACCCTAGAGTCATTGAGAAGGTTGCAGGCCAGCTACATCTTCGTACTGGCCTTCCACTGTACCACCAGAGGCGATCTTTTGCGAATTACTCCAATGCTGCCTCATTAGGGAAATACTCGAATGCAGCATTTCAGTATCCAGTGATGCCAGCGTGCAGAAGTGCAATTGATGTCTCTGCTGTTGCCTCACCTGTGTTTGTTGCAGCTCCTGCTGAGAAGGGAAACTTCCTTATAGACTTTCTCATGGGTGGAGTTTCTGCTGCTGTGTCCAAAACTGCTGCTGCCCCCATTGAACGCATCAAGCTCTTGATCCAGAACCAGGATGAGATGATCAAAGCTGGTAGACTCTCTGAGCCCTATAAAGGTATTGGTGACTGTTTTAGGAGAACAATGCAGGAAGAGGGTGCTGTTTCCCTGTGGAGAGGTAACACTGCAAATGTCATCCGTTATTTCCCTACTCAGGTAACTTATGCTGCTTTTTATCCCTTGTGATCTTTGAGTTTACTAAACATGCACTCAACATTGGTATAGAAGTTTTTACATAGCCAAACAGTCAGAAAAGTCATCTTAAAAGAACTATTGGTAAAAGTTAGCAAATTCATTATACATCACAGTCTTATTCATTATTCATTCTTTGAATTGTACTAGGCTCTGAACTTTGCATTCAAGGACTACTTCAAGAGGCTTTTCAATTTCAAGAAGGATAGGGATGGTTACTGGAAATGGTTTGCTGGTAACTTGGCCTCAGGAGGCGCTGCTGGTGCCTCATCCCTCTTCTTTGTCTACTCCCTTGACTATGCTCGTACCCGTCTGGCTAATGATTCCAAGGCTGCAAAGAAGGGTGGAGAAAGGCAATTCAATGGCCTTATTGATGTCTACAAGAAGACAATGGCTTCTGATGGTGTTGCTGGTCTTTACCGTGGCTTCAACATTTCCTGTGTTGGAATCATTGTGTATCGTGGCCTCTACTTTGGAATGTATGATTCCCTCAAACCAGTTCTCTTAACAGGCTCTTTACAGGTTGGTTTCATGCATACCCTTCTTATTTGTTCTTTTCTGGCCATTGTTATTTGATCAAATGTTTTTTACTTGGACTGACTTGTGTGTCTGAATGTATCTTCTTTTTAAATCTATGAATGTTCAAGGTCCAATGTAGTTACTTTTGGTATTGGTTAAAAAATTCCATGTTCTCAAAACACATAATAGCCAAAAGAGAAAAGGCCAAGACATGAATAGTTTTAGAACAAAGATAGTTGTGGTTAGAATGTGATCTTCATTTACATTAATGTTTACTTTTAAAACAAAACAAGGCAAAGAATGCTATGCTAGATTTTCTTGAAAGCTTCCAAATCCTTCATTTGCTGACAGCAATTGTCATTTTCTGTGGTCTTTGCAGGATAGCTTTTTTGCAAGCTTTGCTCTTGGATGGCTAATCACCAATGGTGCAGGGTTAGCCTCATACCCTATTGATACTGTGAGAAGAAGAATGATGATGACATCTGGTGAAGCTGTGAAGTACAAGAGCTCCATGGATGCATTTACTCAGATCCTTAAAAATGAGGGATACAGGTCCTTGTTTAAGGGAGCTGGTGCCAATATTCTTCGTGCTGTTGCTGGTGCTGGTGTGCTGGCTGGTTATGACAAGTTGCAGGTCATAGTCCTTGGGAAGAAGTATGGCTCTGGTGGAGCTTAATTCTTCACCACTGACTTAGATTAGATGCTCATGAAAACGATTGAGTTCATAATTTTGCTCAATGCAATTTTGCCACAAACCCCTTTTTTATTATTTTGATCAAAATTTGATATTATTTTTTTTTGAGTGACATTGTCACTTCCTAATTCCATATTGGAATATAACTCTATATTATGTATATTGTTCCAGAGAGTTTACTTTTATCTCTGAACACAAAGCATATGCACACCCTTTTGATTTACTTTGTGTTGTGTTGAAGTAGATATTCATTGTTTTTTTTTAATGTTCTTGTTTTCATTGTTTTTTTTAATGTTGTTATTTTTCAATTTTTTTACAACTACTGTTATCCTTAAAGTAAACAACTATGGCCCAACCCAAAAGGCCCAACCCAAGCTAACACTAAAATAATGTAACCATTTTAAAAAATATATTTTCATAAACGAACTGAAAGTGTATTTTTTTTTCATTCTAGGATACTACTGTAAAACTTTTTACAGGACAATTAAAAGCCAATTTTAATGTAACTTTTAAATTAATTACTGAAAAAGTTAATATATTTATTGTACTAAAAAATAGAAAAATGTCTTATATTCATTTTACAACAAATAAATAATATTCCCTCCATAGAAAACAATCTTAAAACTAATTTTTGATTATTTAAAGTAATAAAAATATATTTTATCCAATATTTTTCTTGATATTTTACTATTTTATAAAATAATTACTAAATAAAAATTTATATTTAATAATTGGAAATTTAATAAATATATACCTTTAGTAAAAAAATATTATATTAATAATCTTATTATATGTGAAAAATGATGAAATAATAAAAATTAATAAAAATAATCTATTTTTATAACTATCTTTTATTACTTTAATATGCATTTGAGTGATAATTTTTTATTTTAATAGTTATTGTAATGGTTAGCTTTTAAAATTTATATTTTTATTATCATAAGAAAATAAAACATACATGTAGCATATATATATTTTCATTATATAAGATATCTAACTATTTTCAATTAATGAGTAAAAAGACTAATAAGAGATAATTTTGAAATTTAATATTATTTTAGTTTTCTTTAAGATTTGTATCCTTGTATGATTTAACTTTATGATTTCAATTTGAATTTTCTTGGCACATATACCTTGTTTTATTTTTCTTTTACACACACCACTTTGTCTGTTTTCATTTATTTTAGGTACACTTGTCTCTATCTTTTACGTCTTGTTCAATGAACTTCCCAATGTTACAATAAATCTGTGGACCCAAGATCAAATAAAGTTACAACAAAAAATATATTTTAAAACTATAATAGTCTCTTAAAAATTACAAAATACTATGTATAATTTTAAGTATGATTATTTTATTCTAAACAAGTTTTTAATCATATAAATATATTTATAATGTGTATAAATGTAATATTTTTTTGATAAATTTATAATATAGGTTTTTCTATATTCGAGTTAAATAATTTATATTTTTATTTGTGATTTTTATAAGTATTTGAAATTTACATGACTAAATCTAATTCAATTTATAATAATTATAGTTTAATTTAATATAAAATTAAATAATTAATGAGTAAACATTGAGAGATAGTATTAATTGTATGAGGAATGAAGTTATTGAAAAAGGAAGAAGAAAAAATGAATGTGATTAGGTACCCCTATCCATTGTGAGAATAAAGATAGGTTTTTTATTTTTATTTATTAAAGTTGTTAGTTTGGGGAGGTGAACCCTATTTAGGTCTACAAATGGGATTGTAGGTTTCAGAAATTCAGAATTTCAATGCTGAAAAAACAGCTGTATGTGGTACACATTACAGCAGACACATTTCTCTATGATCAATGTGGCTTCCACACATTTTTTCTTCTTTTTTCTTTTTGCATGCCATTTCTTATTCATTTTATTCCACAATTTTCCTTTTCTTTTATCAATAATAGCTATAAATATGGAAAATTTACAATTACTCTACTCAACCAATTGGGTTATATTTCCTCCTTTTACTTCTAAATTAAAAATTATTCTTTTTAAGTTCTTCTCATATCAATGTTGATTTTAATTCCATCTTTACAAAATTTCAAATCAATCATTTTAACTATTAACATTCATTTCAAGATAAATATTTTTAAAATATTAGCGGTTAACATTATATCATAATATTAGTGAATATCACTAGAGAATGTCACTTAATTTTTCATTCTTTAAGATAAATATTTAACTACTTTGAATAGAAAAATAAGTATTTTTAATTTTATAGAAATTAAAAATAAAATGAAAAATTGTAAATAAACTATATAAAATCTAAAATTCAATTGAAAAAAAAAATAAACGTGAAAAAATATTACAAATTCTTACAAAATATTAAGATCAAAATGTCTATTAAATCAAATATTTTAAAACCAAAAATTTTTTAAACTACTTAGATCGGGTAAATAGATTATACTTTTCACTATCTTCTAGCTCTAATATAGTAAAAAATTACTACTCATAAATCTAGAGAAAATTTAGACATGAGAGAAAGAGTTTTAGAAAAATAGATTTTAAAATGAATTAAAAATTAAGGTATAATTCTTATATAAACTTCATTAATGATTCAAATTAAATTTATTATTAAAATATAATCCGGTCTTATGGCTGATGGAGACTTATATCAAATTCTCAAAGTATATATGCATTTTAATAACATGTGTTTTGTGTCATCCTAATCTTAAGAACATTAACACACGTTAAGGATAAGGTGTTAATCTCTAGTAGGACTTGTTTACTATGAATAAAGTTTTTTGAAAAACACCTTATTTGATCATAATAAGACATTGACTAAATATGAGGGTTGTGGTATTGTTGTATTAAGTTAAATGTTGTTATAAAAGCAAGATTGTTAATAAATAGTTTATGGATTGTAAATTATTTATGTTATATTCTCTAGCTCACTCTAATTGTTTGTGTGGAGGTGACATTGCTATATGAGAGTATTTTTTACATGTAAGGGTAAGAGTGGACCAACTTTCCGATATGTAATAGATTGTCAAATCTACATGATCATATAATTATATTTTGAGTTTTAAATTTCATTGTATTTAAGAAATCCATAGTCCTAACTATTTATATTCAGGTGATGGTACTAGTAAGGTTGTATACGACTATTTTGTTTTTTTAACCTAAACCAAATATTAATCTTTATTTTTTAATATTTTCTTACATTTACTACATAATTTATTTAATTTTATATTTTTTTCCTTTTATATATTTTACAAAAATAAAAATCCTTATCAAAATTTAAGAAAGTAAAAATCTAAAAAATTTAAATTTTTGACAAATAAATAGACTAATATCTAAATCTTTATCAAAGCATATTCAAACTTTTTCATCTATTATTTGTAATATTAAGAATCCTTAAGATGATTATATCTCATCTATACATAAAATCAAATCTCTCCAACCATGTTCATCATAGAACCATGTTGAACAAGTGCTAACAATGGATAAAAGTTGAATATTTAGAAGAAAAAAACCTAAAAAATATATTTTTTAGTGGCCGAAATAGTAAAAAATATAATATAATTAAGCAGAAGATATGATGAATGATGTGAACGTAGCATCAGTTGTTTTAAAATCGGATTGGTTCCTATTTGAAAGGAAGAGTCTGCCATAACCGCCACGAGTCGATTTGTTTTCGGAAAATGAAATCAAAATTGACCATTCGACAAAATCATTATCCACTTTAATTTCTCATCAAAAATACTTTTTAAATTAATTTATAGAATTGAAGATTATAATTTATAAAATTAAAGATTTGTTTTCAAAATTTTATTTATAATACTTTTTTAATTAAGGACAGTGTAAATTTTGTTCATACAAATAATACAGCTAACCGAAGATTTTACCATTGTTAGAATTATATATATATATATATATATATAAGTTAATTTAGTCTCTAGAATTATATAAAATATAGTTTTAATCCTTAGAATTATTAAACTACCAATGTTTATGTTGATATTTAAAAGGTTTAAATTAAAATAATTTTTATAATTTTACAAAATAAATTAATTGAGTCTAGCGTTAATAGAATGATTTTTTTAATAATTTATAAAAAAACTTCTTTTCATCTCTTTTTTATACTTCTTACTTAAATTCATTATAATTATATATAATTTTGTAGATTTCAACTTTAATTAGATCACTTAATTTTGTGATTTTTTTAGTTTCATTTACAGTGTTATATTGTTTTAATAAATTATAATTAATAATAAAAATGTATTACACTATTCTTTTTCAAAAAAATATCACTAAAACTATTTTATATTATTGATGCATTTAGTTAAAATATATAGTAAGTTAATTATGTATTAATATAAAATAAGTTTGAATATTTATTTTGGCATTCAACTATCATTATTATTATAAATTTAACATCAATTTTTATATTATGAATGTTATTATGAACCCATTGTTATATAATACATGCTAATTTATAAAATTTCAATTTAAAAAAGTGCAAAAATATTATTTTGGTAAAAAAGTTATTAACAAACTATTGTTGTTTCCTTTTTTTATTTTTTTTACATTAACCCATTGCTAAAATGTATGAAGAAAATTTTCAATGAAAAATAATTATTTAGTAAAATGTGTATATATATATTTTTACAAAAAAAATGAAATTTAATCACAATAAATGCATTTTAATTAATTTTGTTATTCCAGCTCTTCTCAGATCAATCCAAAAGAAAATGTTTATAAAAGAAAGAGAACCACATTGCATTGTCAATTGCCACAGAGCATAGAAAACCCTCTCTCTGTTTCTCTCTCTTTCTCTCTCTCTCTCTCACTCCTCCAACCATTCTGAATGTGAAGAAGGTAATTCAGCTCTTCATCTTTCCTTCTTCTTTCTTTCCTGAGAAACACACACTAAATCTCACCTCACACACAAGTATTTATTTTTCAAATTATTTTTTTGAGAAAAATTCAGGCCAAACAAACCTTTTTCTGTCGGATTCGAAGGTTGTTGCTGCCATTCTGGATGTAGTTTCCTTTAAGAATTTGTTGCTGAAGACCGTGTTTGGTGACTTGTAATGCGTTCTGTTTTTTTTGTGCAGTTGTTGTTGTTGAAGGGTATAGTGTAGAGTGGTGTGTTTTATTGTTCTTGGAAGTGCAAGATGAATGATGGTAGACAAATGGGGGTGCATTATGTAGACACAGGGTTTCCTTATGCTGTGAATGAAAACTTTGTGGATTTCTTTCAAGGATTCCCTCATGTGCCCGTCAATTATGCCTTTGCTGCTTCAATGCCTGATCAGGTTTTTCTTTCTTCTTATTTTTGTTTGTTTTAAATTTTGGGAAAAATATCACGAAATTTAGCTGCTTTATACTTGTTGTGGGTGAAATTTGTGGTTTTGTTGCTATCCTTGACATCGTGGGAAATTGTGGCTAAATGCGACTTCAATTGGTCTCAACACAGTTAAGAGTTCTCCAGAACTGACCTTGTGACTGAAATTGTGGTCACTGACCTTTTTTTAGACCATGCATGTCAAGATGATAGACTTCTGATTCTGTTAAACTATTGAGATTAAGAATGTAATAAGTTTTTACCGGAGCCAAAATCGGATTTCAAGATATTTTGAGGGACCATGAACTTGTTATATCCTTTATTCTTCTTATTATGTTGTTTCAGTATTACTGGATGATTGAGTGATTTTGGTGTTGCAAATGTGAGTTGTTGTAAGTGTTTATTGAGTTTTATTCTAAATTGAATTATGGGAGTGAAAGCACAAATTTCAGTTCTTTAGCTGTTATCATTGCTACTGCTGCTTAAAAGTTAGATACTTAATAGAATTCACTATGTTTTTTTATTTTTAAAATAATGGGAGTTGGATGGTCAACTACAAAAAATAATTTGGGAATGATAAGTACTTTTCTTTTTGTTGAATGGCAAAGGGGTAAGTAATGCTGCATTTCCAAGTAGCTGTGTCATAGACATGTGTGTTTCCCTTTTGACCCATTTAAATACTGAATTTTGAGTTGTCACCTGTGAATCT
The DNA here is from genome assembly GCA_030347555.1 of Lablab purpureus. Classification (NCBI taxonomy): domain Eukaryota; kingdom Viridiplantae; phylum Streptophyta; class Magnoliopsida; order Fabales; family Fabaceae; genus Lablab; species Lablab purpureus. Next base: position 14,028,576 of record CM059264.1, read on the forward strand.
GTTGAACTTCTTTGAAAATATTATTTTTTGTTTTTGTTTTATTTTATTAACTCATAGTTTACTAAGATTCTGTTTTGATTTGTGTCCATAACTGTTTAATCTTGTGTTCTATCCAGGAAAGTGTCTACTGGTCAATGAACATGAATCCCTATAAGTTTGGATTGTCTGGCCCTGGTAGTACATCTTACTATAGTTCTTATGAGGTAAATGGTCATTTGCCGAGAATGGAGATTGAAAGGGCTGAGTGGGAATACCCTTCGACAATTACTGCTGTGGAACCAGCTACAACAGATTCTCCCCCTAGAAGAGATGGAGTCATTAGCATGCAGACCATCCCTGAAGAATGTTAGTGAAAATTTTATTTTCTTTTACTGTAAGCAAAGGTCTGTGGCCAAGTTGTTGGTTTCTGCAATTTGGTTGTTGTATTTTATTACTTTCAGGTGCCATGCTAACATCAAAGTAGTGTCTGGAGGGGGGGGGGTTCTAGAGGGGGGAGGGGATGTCGGGCTGGATGAAACTTGTTGTTGTCATTATTGGAATTACTGTTTTATATTGCAACTATTCAGAAAAAAACATGGAAATTTTATGGTAGCATCTTCATTATTTGGATTTCTTTTGCAAACAGTCTTAATCATGCTAACCTTTTAAGTGAAGCTTATTATTTTTTTCCTTCTTAGTTACATTGAAACTTTTTCTTTATTATTTAGAAATCAATGTGAATCATAGTATAATATATTAACTCTTTTAAATTTCTTTTGCAGGCAGTCCAAATCATCTTGAGTCCAATAGTAGTAGCCAGGTAGGAAGCTCTCTTATTAAGCGAGCAACAATATTAGACCTTATTTGAATTTTGGTTTAATATTCAATCATTTGTCCCTGGTAGAAACACTGGGTCCCCTATGCTTGAAAATTGGGAGACATTATTTCAATGATAGTTTGGTGTACATGGCATACTTTAATGATAAATTGTAATCTATCCAGTGCACACTTTTTTGGATACTTTAACACTTTTATCAGTTAATATTGATCAAAATGAATATTACTCAATTTAATTTGGGGCCCTTGGCAAATAGCCCATGGTTTCAGTTTTTGCAATTAATTTGTTTAAACTTTCATTGTGTGACAAACAACAATAACCATATTTCAGAAGTTGATGAGGTCGATAACATGGATTACACTATGTCATTGAGCTCTCAATGTGACAGACAACCCCTCTAATTTTTATTTTACCAATTAGTTTGCCTAAACTTTAACTTTGTGGATAGTAATCCATGTGGATGAAATTTTGGGAATTAATTACGAGGTGTTATTTATCATAAAGTTGAAAGTTTTTTTACGGGGTTAATAACCAACCAAAGTTGAAAACACTGCTATTTGCACAACAGTCACAGTTAAACAGAGTGATCTGCAATTTAACCATAAATTTTTACCAAACTTATGTGTGTTAAACTATGTCTTTTCAGCTTATTAGGCTAGGTTTTTTGGGGGTGTCAGAGTTATATCTTTATAATGCAATGCAATTGCTAGCCACTCTGTTGTATCTTTTACGCATGTCATCTGATACAAAACTGAGTCCAACAGTGGCAAATATGGCAGTACAAAAAAAGGAAATGAGATACATATTATTAGAATGCTGAAAATTACAGTAGCACTAGCACACTACTGCCCTAGAGCATAGCTCCTACAGGGAACAAGACCTCTCCATAACAAACTAAATGATTCCCAAGATACCCAAAATCTCCTGCCCATCAGCTAATTGCCAACATTTTCCCAAGTCAGTAACTAAATGTCCATTCCCCTTTTTTTCTCTCTGCCAGTTCTCTAATCTCACCCATTTTCCCTCATCTAAACTTTTCAGACCCTATGCCAATGAGGCAAGATGGACAATTCTGCCCCTGGTGCCCATGATTTCTTTTTGTCCTAACATCATTTACATAGAATCTTATGCTTAATGCAAAGCACCAATGCTTGCATTTGCTTCACATGTCTATTATATGCATACCCAATGCCCTGTTACTTTGGATACTTATCAGATACTTATGTACAGAAGATGCTTAAGGAGGGAATGATATTGGCAATGGGCAATGATTGATAGTTTATTTTTTAGCTAATGTTCAGTTTTATAAGTACTTTATGCATATATTTATATATATAATACACGAATCGTACACTGTCAAATGCAATATGTATTTGATATGTGAATCATTTTTGTGTATGTGGTCTAGAAACAAAAAGTAGTTTTGAAGTTAAACATCATTTATTTGTTATTATCATATGCTGGGGACCTTTGCCAATGCCTCCTATCTCATCTTCCTTTTGTTGGTATAGTTACTGATTGATGACACTTTTAATCAAATAGTATTTGTACTTTTGCCAACAATGTTATTTTTGTCTTTTTTATACAAAGTTGTTTACATATGTTGGTTTTTAGACTTGGTTTTCTTCTGTAATGGTTTTCATATGAACTGATAATTTCTATATCATGTTTCATATAAACCATCCTCAGTTTTGTTCTTGCTAGAAGTGACCCTAAATAAAGTTTCTTTTATGATGAGTAATTGGAATGTTACTAAACCAAAAACAAAAACCAAAAAATTGTACAGAAATGTGAAGACAAGCATGAAGCTTTGATTGCTTAGATGTCAACAGAAAATGGCATAAATCTTTGATGATTTTTCCCTTACAACTGGGCCATTGCTCTCTTTTCTCAACACTAACAATTCCCCCATGCCTCCCCCTTAACCCCTCCTTCTATTTAAGCCAAGCTCCTGCCTTTCATCCTCTCAAACTAACTAACTGATTGCTACAACTATTTTCCTTGGTGAATAAATTTTATTGTTATAACTAATTCTTGATATTATACTTTAACTAACCATTAACATTTGGGAATCTCTAATTGAGAATGAATAAATCATAGGCAACACATGACTAGATTTGTTGTTTCTTCTATGATACTCCACTCTTCTATTATACAGAAGCAGGGGTTTTGTACCTCATGCTGGAGCTTATTATTTGTGTCAGAATTTAATCCTTAAAGATGTTATTTGAATCCTCTAAATTAATTTCATATGCTCCCTTGCATAACTGTTATCTTATAAGCTTGATCAGACGGGGAATTATATTATTTAAAAGAAGACTTGAAAATGCTTGAGTTGAGATTTCTCTGCATTTCAATTGCTTAGTGGCAAAAAGTAGTTAACCCTTCTGTATATTATTGTTTCCAACTTGTAACTTGATAATCAGAAGCAGCATAAAAATTTATCCTCTGAAGCCTATAATCCTTGGTGTTGCATTGGTGCAGGTCATATGGCAAGACAACATCGACCCTGATAATATGACTTATGAGGTGTGATGCATTAAATGTTTTACGTGTAAATGCTGTTGTATGAATGTATTTTCTTACTTTTAGAATATTGTTTTACTTCTATTAAATCATCGATTATCATATTAGTTATTTTTTTACTAAACATCATATTCAATTAATTCATGCTGAGTGAATTTAAAAATTTAAGATATTAACTACCAAGGCGGGTAAGCATCCAAAGTTAACAGATTTTTCTACATTCTCTGATTTGTTTAGAGATTAGGGATTTTCTTCCAAGTTTTTGCAGTTTAAAAATATAAATGTTCAATATTATTTCTACATGAGCCAACTCTCTCAAAAGTTCAAGTTATTTTGGTGAAAACCCGTGAATATAATTACGCTCTATTCCACTACACAAGCCATTTAGATACAGATCACCTGGACACTTGTTAATAATAGGAGCCTTGATAGTACCACCAGATCAAGAACCAACTAATACGATTAAGTTGTTAGGTGAAAGCTCATGAATAAAATGGATCCAAAGAACGTCAGATCAAACAGAAATGGTGCTTTATATGTTATCAATTTTTATTTGAATAATTATTAAGATAAAAAGGGTATTGCCTTAAAGATTTTGGACTTTTGCATTATAGAAAGGATCCACTTTGTATGTCTAATAAATTTTGATGATTGAAGCTAGGCATGGTGGTTTAACTTGGTTCTAATTTGTATTGCAATATTTTGAGCTTTCAATTTTATTGGTATGTTGAATAGAATTTGAATTAGAGATCATGTGAATCAATAGCCAATGATATTTTGTAAGTGACAGGAACTACTGGACTTGGGAGAGGCAGTTGGGACTCAGAGCCGAGGTCTTTCACAAGAACTAATTGATATGCTTCCAACCTCCAAGTACAAATTTGGTGGCTTATTCAAAAGAAAAAATTCTGGGAAAAGGTAAATTCTATATTACGTTGTTGAGGAAAATAAGTTGAATGTAACATGTAAGAGGGACGAAAATTATAATGTTTAATTACAATTTTTAATATTACCGAAGTCAATCTATTGAAAAATATAAAATCAATCTGTGCTTCATGCCTGTAGCATTTATTAATTTTAGATTTGTCAATTTTGTAATTTCCCTTGTTTTCATTATCCTCTAAGTGTACAACCAGTGAATAGAGAAGAAAATTCAATTGACCTTGTCCATTTTTTATTCTTGATTCATTTCCTCCCTTCACCTATATGCGTGGAAGTATTGCACTGTTGCTGAAAGTACACAATGTTTCGATGGTCTTAGTTACAATGACTCGAGTTCCCTACTTTAAATCCGATTCCCAGAGAATTTGATTCATTATTCTCTAGTTTTCTATGTAGGACTACGTTGATCATAGAAGTTTGATGTTATTTTATTAATATTATTATTATTATTATTATTATTATTTTCTTTTTCTGGTTCTTCGGACTTCTGTCTGCCAGATTTATGAGTAATGATATCTCTAAAACAAATTGCATGACAAATTTTACAACTGAGAAAAAGTTTGAAATGTAATAAATGATGTGAAAAGAGATTGACACTGAACATTATGTAAAATTGTTGTATGTGCATGTCACATTTCTTTATATCTACCTCACCTTTTCCTGGTTTCAGTCTACAGCTTTATTTTCTACTTTCAGGATATACTCACAATGAAATTGCTTTGAAAACAGGTGTGTAATTTGTCAGATGACATACAGAAGAGGTGACCAGCAAATGAAATTGCCATGCAGCCATGTGTATCATGGTGAATGCATCACCAAGTGGCTCAGCATTAACAAGGTACACAATTTTTTAAATGCATTGTTCTTATCAAGTTCACTTGAATCCTATGTCTTTACCAATACAAGGTACAAACATTTTTAAATGCATAGTTCTTCTCAAGTTCACTTGAATCCTATGTCTTTACCATTTGTTGTCCCCATTTGCCTTTTTCTTTCAGAAATGTCCTGTGTGCAACACTGAGGTTTTTGGCGAGGAATCAACGCATTAGCATCAAGATGGCAAAAGGGATACTTTTTGTCCATTAATTTTTGCTTCTCATCCAGCTCTCTCTGTCTCTTTTAAGTTTTCATTTCTTACACGTAGGTAGGTGTAATATGAAGAACTATGGCAGCTCTCAATATATGTTTTGTTTACTAGAAACAACCTAGTGGAGACTCATCTTGTGTTATGTGTGATTTTGTGTGTATTCATGCAATATATTCTCTTTAAGCTTTTTGTCCCTTCCTTTGGTATTTTGAATTCAAAAATCTACTTCCTAGTCATTGATCAAGATGTGTTGGGATTTGGGAATAAGAAATCTCATGAGCATGTTTAATGGATTGAAAATGAAATACTTGTCTGGAATTGTGGAAGAATTGACATTGATGAATGTTGCTTTTCGAGAGGAAGAAATTAATTTTCAATTACAGCTGTATATAATTAAATAATAAAGCTACTACTGTTTTGCTTCTCATCCCTTCAAGGATAATGTCATTATGGTTAAATAATCAGTACTTGGTTGAAATTATTGGAGGTATTTAGACATTTTTGCCAATTATATTTTTTATTTTTTTATTTTATGGTATGCAAATGCAAATAAACAAGTCTTCTAAAATAATCTTGAAAACATTTTCCAGCCCTTTTTTTTACAATCAACCATTTGAACATTTGTTCTCAAATACTGTATAAAATAGGCACTGTTATTGGTACTCTGCATAAAAACATTACCATATTTAGTTTCATATTTTAGATGTAATAATTTATATCTGTAACGTAATTTTTGAAAGGTAATCATTATGATTATCATATTTTAAATGTAATATATCAGTTCTCAATGAGTTTTCAAATATTTCAAATGAAAAAAAGAAAACTCTTTACAGCTTTAAATTAAATCTATTGTTTTTATGTTATTCTTTCTTTATTAAATATTAAAGACAATATATAAAAGATATTTACTGTGAGTGGAATTTAATATTTAATAATTGTACATGGTACTTAGCCTATCTTTATCTGTTGAACCCATGTGTCATTCTCTCACCATTGATAATAAAAAGAAAAGACAATAAACACACACAAAATGGCAGTTTGCAATTAATGCCCCTGGTCCCCTTATAAATGCATTTTAGAGATTGTGTTGAAGATAAATGTTCACTGATCAATGCATTAATTTGGACATGCTGAATTTTGTCACATAAATGCAGAAATGTAAATAGGGTCTGTGACAGTGTGGCTGTATTTAATCAAGATAGTGAAAACCAAAACCTAAATAACCATGTGAAATTCATGAAGCCAAGTGAAGAGAATAAGAAACTAGCAGTTGACTCACTCTAGAACAAGGTGCCTTATGCAATGAATTGAAGTGGCATCAAATGCAGGAGAGAAAGAAACAAAATGCTGAAAATTTGAGTCCAACACAGTGTGTGTATATATATATATCAAAAAACTTTTCAGGAGAATTCAATTTAGCATATGTATATATTTTTTTACTTTGTAGTAAACCTGGAGGTCTATTATTTATATATTATAATAAAATTAGAGTATTTTAAATGTTTTATTATTTATATATTTTTCTTTATCGATAAAAAAATACAAATTTAAGAAATAAAATCAATTTTTTATGTGTGAAATTTTACTCTCCAATCAAGAGTATCAAAACTTTTTATATTCAAAACCACATTAAACTATTTATGATTCATCCCAACTCTATTTACACCAAAGATTGGTAGATCATCTTGACAGATTATTATAATTCCGATTAACTTTTATGTAACATGTATCAGAGGTTTTTAATTTCTGGAAAAAAAATTATAGCCTTTAATTATCTCTCTTACAAAAATTAGTGAAATTTATGATAATATATAAGTGAAACAAGGACATTCCATGCTTACTGTGCATTAACATAAATACATCAGCAATAATGTACCAGAAAAATATCTCTCTCGAATGTATTGTGCAATTGCACTTCACTCACACACAACAATGTTTTTAATGTAAGCATTAATACACCAAGAACAATGAAAACAACTGAACACATTTCACATCACATGGAGAGAGATTAATATCATTTTTTTATAGGAAGTGCTGGATTGCATATGGTGGTTATTCACACAAACAGTGTTGCTGCATTAGTTGGACAGAACATATAGAAACTTTTTTCATCCATTAAACCTAATCAATATATTATTTTTTTCTTTTTGAGATAGAACAATGGCTTTATACAAATATTCTCGATCCATTTCTCATATGAAGGGGGGCCAAAATTTGAGAATCAGAATTTACTTATATAATTTCAAGGAGCATTTTCAGATTGAGATACCATGCTTGTGTTGTAAACAATCACCATGTGAAGAAGTATTACACTTTATTTATACTATTTAGAATCTTCTATTTTTGATGAAAGTATTTAAAGTTTATATGTTACATATATGGTGTATGGTTTTGGGGTTTAGATTCTAAATTCAAATCTGAAGGCATGATTAGGATTGTTGTAGCTAAAGTTGTTTATTTAATATTATCTTAGTGTCTGCAATTTTATTCTCAAGGTCTTTTCTGTGTGTTTGAAATATTGTTTTTTTATGGTGAGTTATGTCAGCATCTGTTTTGAAGTTCAGTAGTTTTATGATAATTTTGTTTTACTTAAACAGGTTTTGGAGGATTGAGAAAAAATATTCATAAGTTAATTTTTGTCTTAGATTCTAAATGTTGTGACATTTGTCATTAGAACACAAAAGTAGAATAATTTAGAACAAAAAAAAAATCAAAGCTTTGCTGTCATGGGCAATCTGTGTAATCTGTGCAGCCAATGACAGGACATGCAAATTAGGGTAAAAGAAGGAATAATGTTATGTTGGTGGCAATCTGTGGGTTAATTTGTCGTTTAGTGAGTTGCTTGTAAAACCCAAATCCATGTTCTGAAGCCGCAATTTGCAAGATCCAAGAAAATTTTTCTATCTCGTTCTTCAAAACAATGCCAATGCTCTTCTTGAAAACATCCAAATCTTTAAAGACAAAGAAACTAATTAGGGTTGCCTCCAAATTTCAAATATGTTTTTATCCTCAAAATAGATTGCAGGTGAAGATAGACAAATACATACAATACTTGTATTTATAACATAATATGAATATTTTTTCAGTAATTTAACTAATTTTATTTTTAAATTAAAATGGACAAAAAATTAGTGTAAGTGAGGTGTTACAAAAAATTTAAAGTGTAAATGAAACTTTTTTCAATAGATTATATGTTGTATTAATTATTTTTTAATATATATATAATGTAAAATAATTAATATAATTTTTTATTATTTTTTTATCCATTTATTTTAATGAAAAATTGTTAAATTATATTTTTTATTAAAGTTTTAGACTATTAATGTTATAGTGTTTTATTTTGAAGCCATTTTGTTTATAATATTATTTTATTTTAAAATTATTATTTTATTGATAACCTAATTATATGTTATAAGAAAGAAAAAAGAATGAGATAAAAAGATAATTGAGGAAAAGAAATTGAGTGAATAATTGATAATATAATAAAAAATAATTGATGTCAGTTATCTAAATTTAAAATATTTTTTATTATTTTAAAAGTAAAAGTGCGTTGTTTCTTTATATTATTAAAGAAAGATAAACAGATAAAAATAAAAAAAATAATTATAGAAAACTTTAATTATTAAGAAAAAATAATAAAAAACTAAAAAATATTAATTATATATTAATAAATAATTAACTTATTGTACTCTATAGATACAATGACATGTTATATTAACCATAAAAATATTTTCAGTTTGTAGTAATTAAATCATATTTCGATATCTTAAAATAACCTAGAATATTTAAAGAGTTAAAATTAACAATAGTTTATAATTATTATTTTATCAATAAATTGTTTATTTGAATTATAATTTTTTTTATGTAAAAACTCATATATATCTCAGCTTTATGCACGCGAAAACAAGATTAATGAAAAAAATATAATTGAAAGTGGTAATAAATCCTAGTAAAGGTTAATCATTAATAAAATTCACAAATACTTTGTACAAATAAAATTATAATAAATAAATAAACATTTTCTGTTTTGAACTCGTCCAAGTATTTCTTTTTACCATGTCAATGAATTTGAAGTTTTAACAAATTGTTAGAATTTTTCTATAGACATTGTGTTATACTTTAAATTAAGGAATATCATTTTTCTTTATTAGTAAAATTAAATAAGTTTAATATAAATATCCCAGTAAATAATTACGATCTATGGCATATTTTTTTAACAAAATTAGTTAAACAATGCTTATACAAACAATATTATATATTCTAAAATAAAAAATATTTCTAATAACCTTTCTAAAATTAAGCAAATGATATAAACATTATAAATAGGATTAGTAAAATTAGGCATGACACTATGGGAAGATAGGGTCGATTTTGTTTTTCGTTCATCTTTCTTGAAAATAAAAATTTAATCCTCACACTTATCTTACTAGTTTTTTAAATATAATTTTAAAAAATATTTAAATAAATATATAAATTAAGTATGATTATAATATATATATATATATCACAAAAATAAATTATTTAAGAAAAATTATAGACACAAAATATTTTAATATTAAATATTTTTCTTTTATACATTATTTTTTATATATAAATTAATATTTTTAATGTTACAAATTTTAAATTATTTTATTGATCAAGTATATTTTACTTTATTATTTTTATATTATAATATGTATGTAAAAAAGTATTTGATAATATTTTTTTTTTATATATATCAAGTTTAATTTATCAATTTTTAAAATATATAATATAAAATCTAATCATTCTTCAAAATGAATATCAAATACATATTTAAAAACACTAATAAATGAATAAATAATATAAAAGAAACAAATCTCAAACAAATAAATATAAGATAATTTAATAATCATTTTCCAAATTAGAAATAATATCACTCTCCATCAATTCAACTACATAATTCAAAATAAAATATATAACTGAAAAAGATGTAAAGAACTAACCTTATACATTTACCAAATTGGTTAAAAGAATTGAGAAAAGTAAATATGTGGAGGATAGGATAAAGAGAAGAGTATATTAAATTGGTTAAAGAGATTGAGGAAGAAGTGAGTGAAGGGGAAGAAAAGAGAAAATTGTGAAACAGATACTAAGAACAGAGTTACAGAAAAAACACTGATATCCTTTACGTGTGAAAAATAGAAAGAAACACTAAATAAGAATAATGTTAATTTTAGGATTTAGTTTTAAATTTAAAGACATAGTAGAGATATGTACGGGGAGGGTGGGAAATGCATTACTCATCCCCAAACCCGATTTCTTACAACAAGAAAAACTTGAACTCGAACTCAAACTCGATCGACTCAGTTTTCCCTGTCAAACTCGGGATGAATGCAAGTTTAATTATCATCCCTAAGTATAACTATTACTAAGTTTATTTTCAAATGTAAAAGTAATATAATATAATTTATATTATGAGATTTAATGCATAATATTTTTTAAAGATTTTTTTATAATTTTTCTAATGTAAATATTTTATAAAACTCATACTTTAATCATTTTTATTTATATTTTAATTTTTTAATTTAAAATTAATTTTTTATTTTATATCCATAATCTTATTTAAAATTCAAAAAAATTTAACCTTTTATATCATATAAGCATGTTTTAATAAAAGTATTTTATAAGATTTAGTTATTAAACTCATAAGTTAATTATGATTATACAATAATTTTTTTTTCGAAAGTTTGTGTTGTTCTGGAGCTCTTACTTTAGTATGTATTATTAATTACAAAATGGAGTTGTGGACCTGCCAAATAATTGTTTTGAATTATTAACCCAAAAATCTGAATATGTGAAATGCAAACTAAAAAGAATGTGGCATACAATACAATGTCAACATGTGGAATTTTGATTGATTCTATGTTTCATTCTTACTTGTTAAAGGAACTAGGTTAATCATTAGGCTTACTAAAATTTCAGACACATAATTAAAGTACTTCATTTATTTATTTATTTTTCTATCTTATTAATGTGTATTTAATGTTATATTTCTAATTTTTTATTTTTTATTTTATTACATTTCAAAACATAACTAAATATAATATTTTTTCATTATTCGTACTTTTTCAAATATTTTTTTTATTGATCTCTTTTTAATAAAAAAGTTTAAATTTATTAAAATTATTTGATTAGGTAACTTTTAAAATAATAACAATAAATTAGATTTTTTTTAAAAATAAATAATTTTTAATTTATTTTTATTGTATTTCATACATATTTAATTCTTTAAATTTATATATTTTCTCATTAAAATTAAAAGTAAATTACTTATAATTAATTATGAGAAATAAAAATTAATTACTCGTAATTAAAATTTATTTATAAGTTATTAATATGAAATGTTATTAATATGAAAATTTATTTTATTATTAATATATAATATTATGAGAATTAAAAATTAATTACTCATAATTAAAATTTAGATATATGAAAAATTATTTATTATTAATATATATTATTATAAAATAAAAAAATTAATTAAATAAAAAATTATAAAAATTACTTATTTTTAACTTTTTTTCTAATTTATTGTTATCATTTTAAAAGTTATATAATCAAATGATTTTATTAAATTTGAAGTTTTTAACTAATGAAAAGGTAGAGATGAATGAAAGAAATAATTTGAAAGAGTATTTGTTATGATTGAAATGTAGTAAGATAAAGAGATTAAAGATTAGAAAGATAATATTAACTACAAATCGATAAAATAGAAAAAAAAGTGATTGAAATGCTTACATGTTTATTTTAATTATGTGCTAAAAAAATAGATGTGAAACATATGATTTATATCTTAACTATTAAACTGATAAATTGTAGGAATATATCTTTTAGTTATTAGGACACTTTTTTTATAGAGTCATAACATCTATTTGTTTTTATGAAAGATCTTATATTTACTTTTCATCAAAGCTAAGAGTTGGAATCAAAGTTAAGATTATAAGTTCACTTTTCTAACAAGACAATTGTTGAAAAAAGATTTATTATAGGAAATACCAATTGTTCCATGATGAATGCTAAGTGGGTAACAAGCCATGTAAATCAAGTCAGAATTGAATCGTAACACTTAAATTGTTATGTGGAAAAAGTTATATTCTACTAACATCTCCAATCAGAATTGCTTAAGATATATCTTAAAAATAAAAAAGAAAGTTTATAAAAAATTGTTATTAGAATAATATGATATGACAAGAAAAGTTAAAAAATTTAAGATCAATTACTTCATGAAAGAATTGTTCTTAACATTTCTTTTACAATTTTTTCTCTTCTCTCTTAATTAATAATTAATATATATTTAATATTTATTTTTATATAAAAAAAATATTATAAATATGATCAAAGTTTATGTTTTAAAAAATAAAAAATATTTTTATTAAGTAAGTTTTGTGCTATTTTCACCTTCTCTCTTCTTCTATTTTCCTACATGAGAATTAAAATTTACACTAAATTTTGAATAAATTTAAACAAATTTCTACTAAAAAATAATTAAATAAAAAGAATAAATCTTAAAAAATATTAAATTAATATATATTATATAAATATTTATATATCATTGTCTTTTAAAAACAATAAAATATCAACTTTTTAATATATCCCTTCGAAAACAATGAATAGACATATATAAAAAATTGTGACAAAAATATTTTGTATTATTTTTACTACATGTATATTAAATTTCCCTAAGTCACCTATTTTAACATTTTTTAAAAATTGAAATGAATTATTTTCAAGAATTAATAATAGTTTTCAAGTATGCATCATCAAGATCATTACACATACCAAGAACAATAGATACAAAACTGCCACAAGGGAATCCAAAATTGTCACAATCTTGTAGGAAAGACATCTCCTGAAACATTTTTCTTATTTGCTTTTTGTTTTCAAAAAGATAAACCCTAATTTAAACCCACACATATATGCAAAAGATAAGGACAACTTTGGGTTAACATCTTCTTTTATGTCCAATAGTGGGAAAGTGATTAGGAGACCAACTTTAATCAACTTGAAGATGAAACAAAGCAAAGAACTAAGTAAATATATTTAATAATTTAGAGTATTTGAATTATGAACTTGTTAATAAATATATATTAGTATTATAGTATTCAACTCACATATGTTTATTATTTCTTAATTTCTTAATTATTAATAATACTTTTTTTAAAATATTATTAAAAAATTAAGATAAAATTGCTGCTGAAAAAAATTATATAAAATTAATTTTATAAATGTATATTCTTTTATTTGCACAGTTTTTTTAGAAAAACTAATTTTAAAACTTATACATTAAAATTCAACTTATTTAAATTTATTTTTTAAAAATTAAATTTATTCTAATTATATTTTAATTTTTAAAATTTATATTTTAAAAAACATTTTTAATCAATTTTTTATTTAAAATTTAGAAAAAAAAAGTAATTTTTCGTGGTACCTTACTAACTAGTAACAAAATAGGTAATTTTTTTAAGTGAGTACAAAAGAAATTCATAAATGTTTTTTCGTAATACTATAGCTAATTTTTTAAACAAAGTAATACTCGTACTACCCTCCAAATCTCTATAAAAAAAATAAACTTTCAAACAATTTTTTAATTAGAATTAGTTTTATTTCAATTATAAATAGAAAGAAAAAAAACTACTATTCTTGTCATAAAAAGTTCATTTCAAATGTAAAATAGTAGTAACATCTAAAAACAATAATTGTTTCTTATATAATATTCATATTTATTTTTCTTTTGCTTTACAATGCAATACTAAATACATTCACATGGAAAAATAAGCTTTCTCTTTTCATTTTTCCTTAGACATTTCTCTTATTTCTATTAAATCTATTATTATTATTATTATTATTACTATTATTATTATTATCTTTTATCTAACTTTTAAAAATAATTGAAAGAGAATTGTCCTACTCCAAAAACATTAAAATATTTTAGAAATAATAATTTTGCCATTTTTCCACCGGCATTTAATACATGGCCAAGTGTCACCACCTTTGTGGTTCAAATCTTGAAGGAAGATTAGGACCAAATTAAAGCACATTAGGAAAAGATATCATTCATACACAATGATAATCCTTGCAATTATTTTATTTAATCACAGTTTTTTAAATGATCAAAATTCATTAAAAGTACACAATGAGAGAATCTGACAACCACTTAATTTAGGACAAACATTAATATTTAACTTATAATATATATTTGGCTTTAAAAAATGTGTTTTTCATATTTTAATGATATAAAAAAATGTGCTGGGAAATGCATTTATGTGTTTTTTTTCTAAAAATAAATAAAAGCAGTTCTGAACCAAAAGATGAACACAGAAGATTCCATTTATTCTTTCTTTGCAAGGTTACAAGGTGTGATCAAAAGAAATCACCTCAAATTGAAAAAAAAAACAACTCAAAAATTACAACAATAATCCGAGGCAAAATCAAAAAGTGCTGAAGAACAAACTCATAGCACCGAACAAGATTTATTGCAGATTGGGAATCTATGTTAAACAAAACAAAAAACAAATCAAGAACCAAAAAAGGGTCCCCAAGAAAAAGGAAAAAGAGAAAATATTTACAACAACATGTGTTCTTTCAGTTCATGAAATTCGACAAATCTACCTTATGTTGTTGTTGCAGAGCATGAAATCCAGCATCCTAGACCAAGCTACTCGTAGACGAGGGTAAACCCTGTTCCTGTAACTTCTTGATTCTCTGACAACATATTCCATTGTTTCCACAAACAGGCTCAGGCTTCTGATTGGTGGCACATAAAGGGTCAGAGGAACTGTGGAGAAAGCCACTGTGAAGAACAACTGCAACATTTCTTCTTCTTTTTCTAATTTTTCTATGACCCACTTCGAGGAAGGGTGTAAAGGTGGATGCTTTGGATTCAGGAGGAAAAAGGGTGTTTGGATTTGGGTTTTGTTTGAGTTTCTGAGATTTGTGTATGAAGTTGTGGGGAAGAAGAAAGAGGGTGTTTGACTGATAAAAGATAAGAGAGAGAGAGTTCTGGAAACTGGATGCAGGTTGAAGCAACCAAACTCCAAAATGTATATATATTATGGTAAATAATTTTCAATTTTTAAATTTTTTGAAACTACATAGTATGAAGAGTGAATTAAGTAATTGGAGAAGTGACCATGATAAAAAATAAATATGGGGAAATTGAACTATGTCGGCTATTGGATTTTAGGATATTTCCAGATTTGATTGGATTGTTCTTGATGAAAAAATTATTACATTTTTTATTAATATAGTTATTGGAGGTTTAATTGCAGATTATGATTATATTAGAACATATGTAAGATATTGATTACATGTGTATTATTTGCAGTTGGATATTTAATTTGAGATCATGGTTTGGTTAGAACATGTGTCAGATGATCACGTGTTAGATGATAAAACAATTATTTAATAAATTGTTTATTTTTAATTGTTTTTTCATCAAGATAACTAATACTAGTATGATTTTTTTAATTTATATGATTAAATATGAACTGACACAAATTTATAATTATATGTATTTAAATGGTTATTAAAGAATTATCTTTAGCATATCATCAATAAGTACACAGATGTGATGACTTAATATAAAATATTTAATATTTTAATGAAAATACTTGAAATTCTTATAAAATATAATTATATTTATTTTACTCCTTATATTTCATTTGTAATCTTTTATAGTTTCAAAAAAAGAAAATTTAAAATATTTATATTATTTTTTTGTTAAGTTATACCAATTAGTAACAAGAAAATTTTATTGTTCAAATATTAATTATATTAGTCATTTATATTTAGGATAAATTGCGTTTTATTAGTAAGATTATATTGATTTAATTAAGTAATTATATATATTAATTATATTACTCATTTATATTTAGGACAATGTGTTTTAATAGTAAGATTATATATTTTAAATTATCTAATTAAGTAATTATATATATATATATATATATATATATATTAAAGATATGATATGATATTAACGAGTATATATTTTTGTGTTATATTCTTTCATATCTTTAAATTCATGTTAAATTTTCCTCTTTTGTGCAAGAAAGAAAATTAATAAATTGAAAGAAAAAGATATAGAATTCCTTTTTAAAATTTATGTTTCTTTGGTAATTTTTAAAGTTATTAAAATTTATTAATTTCATTTATATTTTATTTTTTAAAAGATTAGTATAACACATGACCTAACAAATAAAAAAAATTAAGAGATGTGTGACAAGTGTTATATTATATAAGTGAACAATATTACTATTAATCTTTTCAAGAATGATATGGCAACTGATATAAATTATGTATTTAATATATTCATGAAAAATTAAATTGTCAATTAAGTATATGACTCCTTTGTTATTATAAAATACTAGTAGGACTAACTTGCAAATTTGACAATAAGTAATGAATCTATTGAAATTCACCATTTAAGACTAGAAATCTCTATATTAAGTTTTTGATGAGTAGAGGACCTAGTGAAAATTATCATAAAATATTTTTATCTTTTTTCAGAATTTATACTGTAAATAATGCATATTATTAAAAGAACAACACTACGATTACTTAAAAGAATTCTACAAGTTTGATAAATTGTTATTATTGCAAGTACTAACCCTAAAGAATCCCAAGGTGGTGTATTATTCATACATTCCTTAATCAGTTTGAAAATCTTTTTTTTTTGTCTACTATGCTTTGTACGTTACAAGTGAATATATAAATTAAGATTAATATTATAACTTAATCCAAAGGTTTTATCTTTTTTCTTCTTATTAGTAGATAGGGTTTCTTGATGTTTTGATTAAGGTTAAGACTTTGTTATTTTAATAATAAATATAATCATTATTCAGTTCAAATTAATTTAATTATAATCAAATTCATTTGTTGAAATAAAAAAAAAGTAGAAGATGTTTAATTATAAAATATATTAATAGTCTTGTTTTTGGGTAAATATTAATATATTAAATTTTTATAGTCAATACAATATACTAATAATTAATGTGGCTCAAGAAAACTTTAGAAGATAATGGAAAATGAAAACAAAGGTAGTTCAATTAAGCTAGGTTAATCACATAACTTTCTTGTATTTTCAATACTTAGCTAATTTGAGGTTAATTATATGTATAATTATATACAATTATTTTATTTTATTCTATGTAAATCACTAATTTTAGACTAGAACATGTATATAGTATAGAACTAATGGCAAAGAATCTAATTAATTTGTTTAAAATTACAAATTCAAACTTGAAAACTATCACAATTTTTTAAAGAAAAAAAGTAATTGTCCTTATCCAAAGTCACTAAACTTTTTGTTTTTTTGTTTTTGTGTGAAAGGGGCATTGTGTTAAGGAAACGTGTGTTAACGTTGATCATAAATCATGAACACGTCCACAACTAAAAAGGTGTGCTTTTGGTGGTTGGTGGTTGCCCTAAATAAATCTACTCAGATGTTTCATGTAAAAGATGTACCTCGTACATTCGAGGAATAATAACAGTAAGAAAATTTAAATTTTCAAAAAATAATACACATTTATAAGATATTTAAATTTAATTAAATATTAAAAGATATTAATTAAAATATATTAAAATGTTTATATATTAAAAAAGGTAGTGTGAAATCACATAATCTAAAATAAACACCATTTACATAATTACATATAAGACCTTCGGGAAAATATAAAATGTTTAATTTGAAATGAGATTTTCACTATTATAAATATGCTAGAAGCGATGGGCAAAATTGACATTTTAAAAGATATGGAGGTGTGCTAAGAAAAGCGTGGGGTGTAGGAAGAGAAATATTCTAGAGTATCAACCCAAGTCATGCCTCTATGGGCTCTTTCAACATTGCTAGGTGTCCCACAGAAGAAGTCTTTAACCTTCTCAATCCAAAATCTCAACTTTTTGCTCTCCTATTATTATTTTTATTTTTATTTTTTATCTAATAAATAGTTGTTTATTTTTAAAAAGTTAAAAAAAATACCATCGATCATTTTATTTCAGCCAATTTAATGTCACTTCACTGGTAGAAATTTTAATTTTTTTCTTCATTTCTACTCTCATTTTTTTTTATACACAGGGTGGTGTAGTAAGTTCTAAAAATGTATAAACTGAATATAGAACTGAATCTAATTATGTTTTGATAATTATAATCTTTTTCTTTTATTTATTTGCTTCATCCAAACAATATAGTTTTTTCTTTTCTTTTCTTTATCAGACGAATAACAATTTTTGAGGAACTACCCTTTTCAAAATGTTTGCAACAAAATCCATCAAACTGATGGTCCTGTTAATCCTGAATAGCATCATGTATAATCATTAATGCTTTGTTTCTTTTCTTTTCAAAAGCTTCAGTGTAATGTGTTTGATTCTTGATACTTCTGAGTTAGCATAATAATATGCATATTTATGTATCAACATTTTTTCTTCAGTGGTTTGTTCTACCAGATACACTCATCCTGGTCCCAACATAATATTTCTTATAGAAAAGAGATTGGAATTTAGCATGTTTGGAATTTGGATGGCTGAAATTCAGTGATGAACTTCTTTATGCACACTTGATTCTCATGTCCCCTTTGTGATGATTGAATCCATAAAACTTACAGACAAAAGCTGAAATAGACAGGGTATATAAAAAAAAGAACAATTAGATTCTGTACCTAGACATTTTCCTGTGTTAAAATTGGTAAGCCTCAACCTTCTATGCTCATGTGTCCTCTATTTTGAGCACTTTCACCTTTTAGATGATGATTTGTGTTAAAGTAGCACCACTTTTCTGGCCTATGCATTTTGCTAAAACATTCTTATAATGTGGTATAAGGTGTGAAGTAGAATCCCCAGATGAGTTGTTTTTTCTTGTCTTTGTGACCAAGTAGAATGTTGCTTGGCACAACCTCATAAGCATGAGCACTTTCTTTTCAGTTTTGGTTTAGTTTCTAACGTGGCTCTCTTCATTCCATGACAGCTGTGGATGCAGACAATGATGCCTTTGAACCATTTGAGTAGCTTCAGAGATTTATGCTTCACTTTTTCTCAGAAAATTGTGGGAGTCACTGTCACAATAGAGATTGGAGCGTGTGAATCACAATATTGCCCTTGGAACTGATAGAATTCCAAATGTGTGTATCTATTTGGTTTTGGATTGGACAATGACTGAGATTGATGACACAGCTTGATGAGCAGGGTTTTTTTTATGATTCATGAAACTTTTCTGTGGAAAATGTTAGGTAAAGGAAAGGGAATCACCCGAGTGATAGACCTTGACAGCTAGGAAGAAAATGATGGATGTGTTCATCATTTTATCTGTAAGGGTTGAATGATTTCATGGAACGGTTCCTGTTAATTGTTATGCATATTATTCTTAAGTTCAAGTTTTAGATGTGAATTTTTAACTTGGTAAAACCAAGGTCAATTTAGATGAAAGAAGAGTGGTTCCTCAGAAGAGAGATTCTGATATTAACTGTTAAAAGCCAAAACTTCTTGCGAATGTTTAGTAATGCATGCAATGGATATTCACGGAGAAACATAAAACCAGATTATTAGAAAAGAGAAATACAAACATTAAGTAATAACAGAGACAAAGATTCTTGTATACTAATTATTATGGATAAGAACAACATGGTATGGTAATATTGTATAATAGTAAGTAAAAGTTCATGCTAAAGGTTTTGAACACAAGTTAATCAACCAGATTTTAACCATATAATTACGTTATCCTAAGTTTCAAAGGATAGTACTCTGAATGGAGTAATTAACTACTCAGTTATGGTACATTCATCTGGTCATTTCTGCAACAACCAACTTTGGATTAGGAATTATTCATTCATTGACTTTAAAGCAGTTTAACATAATTATAACTAATGTACATCGTTAATTGGAGTGTTATACTAAATTGTACACGTTGCCAGTGATAGTTTTTGTACTTCAGGTCCCAAAAGCCTTTAAAGTCTCATGCTAAGTCATTGATGGAGCCGTAATTTCTAATTTATGGCAGTGGTAACATTATGCCAAAAAAGGGAAAAAAGATTAAAAAATGGTGTTGCTTGGTTGGAGGTGCACATAATTTGCTTAAGAAATATGCCAATACAGTGGTTAGCCCTTTTGAAATTCATGCACAGAATGTAAGCTACACATAATCATAAAAGAACATGAAATTAACAAACAAATGTCAAGCGTGCAACATTATGGTATTAAATTAAATCCCAAAAGTAGCACAGTCATCATCTGCATCTGGTCTCAACACACGTGAATTTGAAGTTTAAAACCAAGAGAAGAGAGAGAGAGAGTATTATGTGAAGTGGAAGCAAAAAATTTTGAGCTTCATAAGAATAGAAGATGATGATTACCTTGTGAGTGAAGTAAAACATATGGAAACAAAAAACAGGAATTGAGTCAAAGACAAGAAGACCAACCATCCCTCTCTCTTGTTTCTTTGATCACTCTCTCTTTTGTGTTAAGGAGGTCCCCCTCCAATCCGTTTTCCACTCTACCCATCAACCAACAAACAAACACAATCCCTCTTCTCTCTCTCATGCATATTCATATTTTAAGCAAACTCCACAACCATCACTATCATCATCACCATTTCCCACCCTATGAAGCCTTTTATCTGTCCCTCATGAATATTATTCACCTATATAGGCCTCTATCATATCACACTCAAAACAAGGAAAAACACACACACATTGCACATAGCTTTGGGATCATTCAGCAAGCATTATTGAGTCAGTAGGCAAATGAGGAAACCTGATCTGATGTCCAACAAGGACAAAATGAACCACATTAAGAGCAAGTTGAGAAAAGGGTTGTGGTCACCTGATGAAGATGAGAAGCTCGTAAGGTACATGCTCACAAATGGACAAGGATGTTGGAGTGACATTGCAAGGAATGCTGGTCTCCAAAGGTGTGGCAAAAGTTGCCGTCTTCGTTGGATTAATTACTTGAGACCTGACCTCAAACGTGGTGCATTCTCACCCCAAGAGCAAGACCTCATCTTTCATTTGCATTCTATTCTTGGTAACAGGTACTCTCTTCCTTTTCATCTTGTGATCAAGTTCGTACCAATATCAAGTTTAGCATATCTTTATATGATCTACTGTTATGAATAAACTGCAACGTATTTCTATTAAAAAGAAACAACAGATGCAATGTCGGTGAAGATCTATTAAAATGTCATGGATAGAATAGATATAGAGATCGTGAAAAAATGGATTGAAGTGGTTTATGAGGCTAGTAATTGTAGGGAGGAAATGAAAGACATAAACAAGTGAAAACATGATAAAGTTCTTGTACTTCTTGGTAAAAACGTGGAATAAAAACAACAATATTTCTTTCTTGGATTATTGTGCTACAATTTTGAGTTTTTGAAATGTGTAAACAGAGTAGTTTGGTCAAGAAATTGAACTATTTTGCATATGTTAATGCCAAATGTGTTACCTGGTATCTTGTCACAGTTTTCACCTAGCTAGCTAGGTTCTGCTTTCTATTAAATTAAGAATGGCCTATAACATTAACTATTCTGTGGTTTAAAAAAATTGCTAAGCCATGAATAATTAAATATTAGAACTCTATGTAGGATGTGTAGTATGTATGAGCATATATTCGGTGTTATTTGCTTAATCTCTTCAATTTTGTAAATCTCAGGTGGTCTCAGATTGCAGCACGTCTCCCTGGTCGCACAGACAATGAAATAAAGAATTTCTGGAACTCTACATTGAAGAAAAGGATGAAAACTAACACTTCTACTGCCTCACTAAACAACAGCACTGATTCATCAGAGTCTAAAGATGTTCTGAGTGGGATCATGCCCTTTAATGAACATGACATCATGAACATGTGCATGGATTCCTCTTCATCCATATCATCCATGCAAGCTATGGTTTTGCCCGACCAATTTGACCCCTTTCCCATGTTGGTAAATAACCAGTGTGATATGACTAATGTTTCAGAAGATTTTCCCAGCATGCCTACTTCATGCATGACACAAATTGGCATGGTAGATGGGCACCAAGGGAATTATGGGACATTGGAGCCAAATAACAAAATGGGGTTAGGAAGAGACTTCTCCCTTCCTTCACTAGAAAGTAGAAGCTTTGAAAGTGACAGTGTTCCAATTGATGTGAAAAGCCATAACAACCACTTCAATTATGGTTCCTTCAACAACACTGATAAGATTCAAGGCTCCAAAGTAGAGGACTTAATTGGGTTTGGAAATCATGGCCAAGGGGAATTTTTCTTGGAGAATTTGATGCAAGACATAACCTCTTTTCCTTTCCTTGATTTTTAAGTTGATTAAGTGCCCTTCTTTTGTGCTCCCTTCCCCTATTGGATCTCTCTTCTTCCTCTCCTCTTGTCACTTTCCCTCTCACATGTCCACCACATACTTTCTTTCTATCTCTTCTTCAAGAGTCAGAAACTAATCTCTCCAAATATGAAGATCCATTCACGAGTCAAAGACTGATCTCTGGAAATACAGAGATCCATTTCATGCACACAAACCTGAGACAACATTATAGCTATACACAGACAGCAAAAAGCTCACCTTAGGAAACTTTAGGCAATCATAATTTTTCCCTATTCAATCCTTTCATACTTTTTGTCTCTTGCATCTTGTTTTTTTATTCCAAATGGTAATTTGTTTTCATCCATTTGCAAATAATACACACTCCAAATATCAATCCAAGGGTCTTAGGCATAGTTGTGTAATGAAAATTGTAGTATGTGTAAAGATTAGCCAGGAGTTTCTTGTGTTGTTTGTGGCTCCTGTGGTTTGCTTGTGAAGTACTTTGTGTCAGTTTGCAGGAATAGGTTGGTGTAATAATCAAAGAACCCCTTTCATGAATACAAATAGGGAGGATTTACAAAGTCAACAGAGGAATGAAGATTAGTTGAGTTGTATGCAGCAAAGTGTATAACAAAAGAAATAATGGGGAGGTGTCTGCAGATGAGGTGTACACAAATCATGTAAATACATCAACACGTAGCAACTTTTGAAATGAGTCCAATTCTTTTATGTTTCTCCTTTTTTTCACTTTTCTTTTGTAAAGAATTTAGTATAAAAAATTAGAAACAAGTATCAATTATATATTATATATATTAAAACAAATGAACAGGTTTTGAATTAAACGATATTACTGTAACTGTGTACTGAAAAACTGTAAGAACACCTTTTCTTAATGTACCATATTTAAATAAATATGATATAGCAATTTAAATTGTACTTATTTATCCAATATAAAATTTCAAGTTCACACTTACATTTCGTATGCAAAACCAGAATCATATATCCCCACATGGTTTAAGAACCAGAAAATCTTTTATTCATAGAGATAGAGAAAAAAAACCCAGAAAATCTGAAATAAATATAAAAATATATGAAATTGGATCTTCCATATTACTTTATATACATCATTCTATGTTCTGTTATGCATGCATATCACAATTTTCCACGCACCTTTTTCTACTATTTCGTTGTTGACGCTCTTCAGTCACTCTTCAATGTACACACGTATGCAAATGTTCCCATCCTTTTGTAAGTGTTTGATTTGTTTAATAATAGTGACTCGTAGGAGTCAAATAATGTTTTGCCTGCTCGTGGAAATGGATGATTATTTAATATCTGTAGCAATGAAATTGATGTAAGTTTCTTCAGATACGATACTTTTTTATGCAACAAATTTAGGTTTAACTGGGGAAAAGATGGAACTGAATTCATAGGTCGAATGCTCCGAACATTGATGTAAGTTTGTTCCTATACACTCTTTTATTTATTCATACAAGTCACATCCTTCTGTTCCAAAATATTTTGAATATCCATAATACAAAACTCCAATTTAAACATTCAAAAACCTTCGAATTAAGACATATTATATTATAAATCAATAATCAAATCCAACAATAAAAAGCATATTATAAAATTGTCTTACGAAATGAGGTTTGCACGCATTTATATACATTAAATTGACTACATTTCTAGTTGATGTGGATCTTCAACACCTCCCTCAGGTTGACTCTGATACCATATTAAGAAATGGACTTTAAACTTAATTCAACTCTACAAAATCGATTTGTAAGATGAGATTTGCATCCATTTATATACAATAAATTGACTACGTCTCTAATCGATTTGAGATTTCTAACACTTATAATATAATTATTTTGAAGCTAAAGACACTCGTAACCCTTAAAACACATATAGAATAACGCTAGTGAGTTTCTGGAGATTTTTTTTCTCCATCTACAATTCTAAAAAGCATTCATCCATGATACATTTTAAGATTAATATCTAAATCAATTAATTAGAAGTTTATTTAGACGTTCTATGTTATGGTGGTATCAGGGGTTTTCTTAACTGAGGAGGGTTTATGCAACAGAGATGATATGCTGTCGAGAATCAATCAGTTGTTACCATATGCTTGGAAGCATCCTTAATGTGCTTTCGTAAATCACAATAATATTTCTCTGCAAACTGCATTTGTATTCGCGCCATTTGTTCTTCCAACAAACCAACAACTCTTCCTCTTCTCTTCTTTTCTTAACATTATATTTTACGTTATTTATTATACATCTTATGCCGGTTCAATTAAAAAAACAAATGACGATTTTTTTAAATATTACTGTTTAAAAAAATTACTTTAAGTATACCTTCCTTCACACGTTATTATTTAGGTAAGAATTCTATTACTGAAAAATCAAATTCTAAATTATGATACAATTTTAAACGCAAATTTTGTCATTCAAAATTTAATTTTCAGAAAATTCAATTTTAACTAAACTGATTTAATTTTTTTTCTTTTGCTATTCAGAATTCGATTTCTTCAAAATCGAATTCTGAATAGGATTGAATGGGATATGATGATGTATATAGGCATTCTAATGGAATTTAAGTTTTAATTCTCATTAAATCATGTGTAATTTCTTATATATATATATATATATTTCTATTCCTTTAAAATGCTGCTCATACAATATAAATATATATATTTGTCTTAAATTTTTAAATTTTCTCTTTATAATTTATTCATATTTAAATATAATATTTAGTATTAATAATAAAATATTTACACTATTCTTTTTAATTAATTTATCTTTGTTTATAAATTTAGTTAAATTTAAAAATCCATGCAATAAAAAAACTATGTTAATGTCATACTAAAATGATTTTTCTAAATTTGAAAAATCTCTCTGTATAAATCATATTATTGTGATGTGTATCATAAGAGGGACCAAATTAATTAATACGTAAAATCTAAAGTTAGATAAGGTTGATATTTTATTATTATGAATATAGTTAGATAAGTTTTTTTATAAGCATTTCTATAAAAGAAACATGAGTTACTTAGACAACGTTAATCTTATCATTAATGATATTATTTTTTATAAGAAAAAGACAGATATTAGATTGATGTTTCATTAGTTTGTTTAAGTAACAACATCTCTATAAACATTGTTTGGGTTAAAAGAATTTTTCTTAAAAATATATGTTATCCTTTCATGAACTTATATTCTTAGAAATAAAACAAAGTAAAGATAATTTATATTAGGGTTTATCTCAGAATTTATAAAATTATCTCATACCATAAATCGCTTATGCATGAAGTTACTTATGAAAATGTGTATAAGTTATTTTTTAACTTATTTTAGTGACATAAGATAACAATTTAACTCAAACACGTCTTTAATTACTTTCTAGGTTCTTAGAAAATTAATAAGAATATATATATATATATATATATATATATATATATATATATATATCTTTTCATATTTTTATCAGTTTAGATTGTGCATAATTTTAGGATATCTCAAAAGTTATTTTAACAAATCACGTTTCTCTATTTTTTTTAAAATTAAAATGAATATAGTTTTCTCAACAATTTTGAATATTTTTTAGGTTGTTTTTTTTCTATATAACATGAATATTCTTGAATCAAAGATTAATTTTATTTCTAGTAGTATAACTTAACAAGTTTTTGTTTTACTTATTATAAAAATTAAACACATTTTTTTACTAAATAAATAATTTCCACCAAATATAAACGCATTATACTTAACCGGTAATTCATCACGTTTAGTCTTTTATCATATATTCTAATATATGATTGAAAAAAATAACATTTCAATCTTCATCATCTTTCACAATATATAGCAATGACCATGAAAAGGCCAAAAAGGTTTACCTAACCATGACAGATTTCTAAACGTACTTTTGTGAGTACTTTCATTTTTCCATATATATATATATATTTTGTTGTACTTGTTCATAACACTTGTCACAATTCTAATGAAGAATTAATTAATAATGCATACTCATTGAATCTAGGGTTGGAAACTTTGTTAGCCATGAATTTTTCTGACCTAAAGTTTATTTCTTGGCATAACTGAGGAAGGTTCAACTACAAAATCAACATTGATAAATATGTGAGAAAAGGAAATGCTACCATATTCAGAAAATCACCCAGAATTGAATTTTCTCATAAAATTTTCACAATTATTCAGTAGAAGCAATAAGTTATATAGTGATAGAATTATTCTATAAATTAACATGTGAACAAAATATTCTAAAAGAATGTCATTTTTATATATGAATATTCTAAAAGGAAGGTTAAAAGAAAAATTATGATTTTCAAATTTTGAAGAGATGAAAATTAAAGAAATATATTTTATAAAAATAAACCAATTTTTACTTTATTTTATAAAGATTAACAATAAAAATTACAATTTTTATAATATAAAAAATAATTTTTTTATCTAATCAAAATCAAAACTTAAGCATTTTATAATATATATATATATATAATTTTGATCTTCCAAATTTTAATTATATTAATGAGATCTTTCAGACAGTAAATTCTACAAATGGAGTCTTTTCATTAGTTAAAATTTGTTGATGAAACATTGATTAATAGCATAATTAAAATACTAACGTAAGTATTGGAAGACTCTATTAATATAGAACGAATCTGAAACCCAAAATCACATTTTGATATCTATAATTAACACCCTGGAATAATTCAAACTTAAAAATCTAAAATAAAATAATTACAAAAACCAGAACTAAAATTAATTAATAATAATAATATACATCTTTGTTAGGAAGTTTCCATATATAAATACTAGGGCAAACATATATATATATATATATAATATTATATTTATATACATATATATGTATGTATATGTATATTGATCTAACTGAGGACGGTGTTTGCTAGATTTTCTCATGTTCTTCATTCAACTAAACATTTAGCATCCCATTTTTGTGGCAATTTAATGATATCTAGTGCTTTTAATTAGTTTTCTGAAGTTTTATTCATTTTTTTTATGAATGCACACAGCTGAAGTTTCCATCATAGAATCTCCAATGTACTTATTCCTCTACTAATTTATGATCACTGGTTAGTAATAATTTATTTTAGTAATAACTAGGGCTTTTCTTTAGTATTATGAATATGTTCTTTTAACACACATTTTTAATTTATTCTTTTTAATTAATTAATTAATTAAACCCTGTTCAAATCAAAACTACAAAATTATGAAATCCACTATAAGTTTTATAGTTTCCATTAAACATTAAATAATAGGAAAATATATATGTTTAAAAATATATTTTTCTCTCTTTATGATTAGAAGATGAAATAGTTTAACTGAGGAAGGTTCCAACTGTGAACAAGACAAAACCATGATGATTGAAATGCTTCATTATTTGGCTCTTGGATATCCCCAATGACTCCTATAAAAGCCCATTTCACTTCTCTAGTGATCTTTCAAAGCCATAAAGGTATCACATTTTACTATCTTCTTATACCTTTTTATTCTAATTTCATGCACTGTGATCATCATATATTTCTTCTTCTCTGGTTGTGATTAATGTCAACATTGAAACATTAATATCATTGAATGATCTCAAACTCAAATTATGATGATATTAACTCTGCAGATTGTTGTTGATGAGATATATATCCTCAAGGGTTTCCTTCTTTTGATCAATTTCTTGGAGCACTTCTGTGAAGATTTTTCTGTTCTGCTGAGATTCATCAAACTCCAATGGACGACAATGGCAGTTCCAATGAACACAGCAACAAGTGGAAGATGCCTCTCTTCATTTTCTTCAAAGATGCAAGGTACAATATTATATTCACTCACTATGTATCTATGTATATGCATTACTCATTATTTCTTCTACGTAAGAGAACATTTTGCTGTCTAGAATATTAAAAAAAATGCTAAAAGCAGCTCTTCAATGTATTTTTTAGACACACTTTTTTGTTGATTGAAAATTATTAGAAATTATAAAAGAAAATTGTTGTGTTCTACATATTTAACATTTTTCTCTCTTATTTGGTGGTTTTGAAAATTTTTTAACCAAATAAAGTGAGTGTCTTGTGCAAAAAGTAAAAGAGTTTTCCTAATATTCAGCAAATAAAATAATATGATATCACAATTAAAGATCCTTCCATCCCTATGCCTAATTCATAGTATATTGTTGAAAAAGTTCATTTACATGTGAAACCTCTTATATGATAAGCATTAATATAGTTTTATAAATGAACTAATAATATATATATATATATTATTGATTATGCTAATTAATTTAATTAAAAATGTAGGCATGTTTTCAAGCTGGATGCTCTTTCTCGGGAGTTATTAGGGATTGCATTGCCCTCAGCACTAGCCGTTGCAGCTGATCCAATTGCTTCTCTCATTGACACAGCTTTCATAGGCCACTTAGGTATTTATATATATATATATATATATATATATATATATATTATAATAATATACTATAATAACATACTATAATAACTTGAATGCACATTAACCATCCATGGCTTATGGGTAGCAAAATGGGTTCATTACTAAAAATTTTAATATTTCATGAGAATTTTCTTATAAATTTATAGAAAATTTATAGGAAAAATAGCAAGAAACTCTTTTCTTATCAATTTTTATAACAAATTTGTAGAAAAATTCTCATGAAAATAAAGAAATTCTAGTAGTGGTTAATAGGAAGCATAATATGATTATACAAATGGTTAGTTAGGTCAAAAAGTCATATTTAATTCAAATCTCTAAATAAAGTTAAATTTTGTCAGAGTTTTTTTTTCAAAATTCTTCAGAATATAGTTAAATGAAATTAAAGAAGATTTTATTTTATTTTATATTTAAATTTAAAATATAAACTCTATTATCAGTATTTAGGAAAGTAATTACATTCCCATATTTATATCATCTTTATTACTATTATTATTATTATTATTATTATTATATACCTAGAAGGTGTTAAAATTACATTCTCATATTCCATTTTATTTTTTATTTTAAAGTTTTAAAAATATTCTTAGAAATATAAACTTTAACCAAGTACACTTCTTTTTTAAATGTGGCTAAGAATAATATTCTGATTATGATATTTTTAGAATGTGATTTCTGAAAATATAACATGTTATAGACATTTCTGAAAATCTGAACCATTTCACAATGTTTTTTTTCTCTTTGAAGCTAACTTTTTCTTGTGATATGTTCAGGGCCAGTGGAACTTGGTGCTGCAGGAGTTTCCATTGCTTTGTTCAACCAAGCTTCAAGAATCACCATATTCCCTCTGGTCAGCATTACCACTTCATTTGTGGCTGAGGAAGATACTCTTGAAAACCTGAATGCCAAAGCAACCCTAAACGGTAACAATTCTCAGCTCAAAGAAGTGATTGTGCCAGAGGAACATCATATGCTTCAAGACATAGAAAAAGGTACCTTCAACACTTCAGAAAAACCTATGGTTCAAAAATGTGAACCAAAGGATGTTGATCAAGTGAAAATGTGCCGACATATGTATAATCATGTTCCTACATTTTCTTACTGAATGATAAATTGTTTACATGTTTTATTATACCTTTCAGAAGGCAATAAAAATGTATGCAAGTGTTCAAAAGCTGGAAAGAAGAAGCGACGCATTGCTTCAGCATCAACAGCACTACTTTTTGGTACCATCCTTGGCCTCATTCAAACTGCTGTTCTTGTATTTGCAGCCAAACCTCTGTTACGTGTTATGGGTGTCAAACCAGTAAGTTTCTTCTTTATCTACCATTAATTAAGTAAAAGGGTTTTGTTTAATTAATAAAAATTGTTTCATTAATTTGAAATTATTCTACTATAAATATTGCTAATCAAAAAGATTTTTTATTCACTAAAATAATTAAAAAACATAAATCACCTTTAACTAGCTGATAACGAATTAATTGAAGAGAATTTGTTTATTATGTAATGCTTTTTTTTTTCAATTTAACTGCTATCCTATACGAAATCTTAATTGAAGAAATTAGACTTTTGATTAAAACAATTACTAATTAATCTGAATCATATATATGTGATAGGGTAAATTAATCAATTCAAAAGTAATTGATGTAACAATTCACAGACATGTATGTCAGAATTTAGAGATTATATATGCTTAGCTAATGTTCATCCTGTTTATATATGCTTAGGATTCTCCAATGCTAAATCCAGCAGAAAATTACTTAAAATTGAGATCAATTGGGGCACCTGCTGTGCTTCTCTCTTTGGCCATGCAAGGAATCTTTAGAGGGTTTAAGGATACAAAAACTCCATTATATGTAATTGGTAAGTAGGTTCAAATTATACATTTTTTTTTTAATTTGTAATTATACACTTTTTATGTTTTTCCTAACTTGGTTTATTAATTGTTTGTTGGTTTTATTTAGTTTCGGGATATGCAGTTAATGTCATCTTGGACCCAATTTTTATTTTCACATTGAAATTAGGCATCAGAGGTGCAGCCATTTCACATGTTCTTTCCCAGTAAGTCTATATTTGAATTTGAATACTAATTGTTGATCATATTTAATTTCATGTTCTTACAAAACTGCAACACTTTGTAGGTACATGATGGCAATCACTCTCTTATTGATACTAATGAAAAAAGTGCATCTCCTTCCTCCAAGCATAAAGGATCTGCAGATTTTCAGATTTCTTAAAAATGGTAAGGTGCTTAAATATACCATGTTCAGGTTCTACATTCTTATTATTATTGGAATAAAAAAAGAGTCAAAAGTCACAATAAGCACAGATACATATCAATTTAACAGAAAACAACCATGATATGAATATAGGTTAAATGTAATGAACAGATCCAACTAGTATTCTATAAAATATATAGGTTAGACTAAAATTTAACTCCAAAATCATTTTAACTAAATATTTTTTAGTTTACCATTTCACTTCTTTTTCTTCATATATATTACATTATTGAGTGATATGTTGAATTTGTATGCTGCAGGAGGTTTGTTGATGGTAAAAGTAGTAGCAGCAACCTTTTGTGTGACCTTGGCAGCATCATTGGCAGCAAGGTTAGGTTCAATTCCCATGGCTGCATTTCAAACATGCCTACAAGTCTGGTTCACATCATCCCTTCTTGCTGATGGTTTAGCTGTTGCTGTTCAGGTAATGCTATTCATCTCTGTAGTTTTATTTATAAAATTTTAGTTTTAAATATTATAAAATTATGATATTATGTTCTTTACTATTATTGTAAATTAAAAATTAAAATTGAAATAAAAATAACACTAATCAGTTTTCCTTTTTCACAGGCAATTCTAGCTTGTTCTTTTGCTGAGAAAGACCATAAGAAAACAACAGCAGCTGCAACAAGAACACTGCAAATGGGTTTTGTTTTAGGAATGGGACTCTCTGTTGCTGTTGGACTTGGATTATACTTTGGAGCTGGAATTTTTTCCAAAAATGTTCATGTTATGCAATTAATTAAATTAAGCATCCCGGTAATAAATATTCCTTTTTAACAACTAATCAACATTATTAAAAACATTATAAAATTAATTATCTAGTTTTCTTTATATAAAATCCTCTTCAGTTTGTAGCTGCTACTCAACCAATCAATTCATTAGCCTTTGTATTTGATGGAGTAAACTATGGAGCTTCTGATTTTGCATATTCAGCATACTCTCTGGTAAGTTCACACATGCCCTTTTCCATAATTTTTTTTTATATTTTTTCATCTTTGATTATCCAAATTTATTGATACTTTTGTCTATTTTCTTTGCAGGTGCTGGTGTCACTGATAAGTGTAGGCATGGAGTTTCTTCTCTACAGGACCAAACATTTCATTGGAATTTGGATTGCATTAACCATATATATGACTCTTCGCATGTTGGCTGGTGTGTGGAGGTAATTAAACTTTGCATGTTATCAGAGAAAGCAATTTTTTTTATATACTGGTTTTATTTTCATAATATATATTATATTTGTTCTTAAACATAACTATACATGTAAATAAAAAAAAATCATATATAGAAGAAATGGTTTACAACAATCCAAAAAAGATTTCATACATTGAAAATTGAAATAGAGTTGCCAAACAATTGAGAGTACTACTCTTTAATACTTTTT
Organism: Lablab purpureus; assembly: GCA_030347555.1. NCBI lineage: Eukaryota > Viridiplantae > Streptophyta > Magnoliopsida > Fabales > Fabaceae > Lablab > Lablab purpureus. Next base: position 14,061,383 of record CM059264.1, read on the forward strand.
TTTTTTCATTTATACATCTAAATATGAAGCATATACTTAAAATAATAATAATTAATGTTATTTTAATTTTTTTAAAAACGATAAATAGATAAAAAAATTCAAAATTTGGTTGAATATCATGGTTGATATATAATTTCACATGCAGGATGGGAACTGCGACAGGACCTTGGCACTACCTCAGAGGTTGCTAATTCACTTACCATATATATTATCTAATCATCAGAGAAATTTTGTTGTCGAGTATTACTTGTTTTGTATTGATCATGTTCTCCCTATACATAGGAACATTTATATATATATGTATATGTATATATATATATATGTATATATATATATATATATATATATGTACATGTATATATATTTGGAATACATTAGGTTTGCTTCATTCACACTTATTAATATTTTACTTTCTTTTGTCATACATCTGGGATTGCTTCATTTACACATTATATATGTCGTATATCATTTGATATTATGATTTTCAGAAGAATTCTCTCTCTCTCTATATATATATATATATTTATTGTGTTTTCAATTAAGTAAACTTTCAAACAATAACCATTTAATTTAATTTTTTAAGGAATTAAAATTTGTTATTGTTAATAGAATGGAGCCAGATGTTCCATTAATTTATCTTAATTCTTAAAGTTGATTCAAAAGTTTGGATATGAATTATATTCTGATATGTCGTAGAATAATTTTATATTATTAGGATTCAACTAAAGATAATTTATATATTTTTCTCTTAATTATTTGAAACATTTTTAAAAATAAAATTGTGATGAAATTGAAAATTGCAAAGTAGATAATATATTATGTGATTAATCGGTAGGAAGAGATTATTTCATTGTTGTCTAGGGTTTGAATTCTATTAAGCACAGCCATTAACATAAAAAGTACACTATAACAATTACATAGAAAATTTTGACCAATTATAAACACATTTCATATATCTATATATACCAAACAGCTCCTCTCTCTCTATATATATTTTTTGTTGTTTATTCGATACAAAAGAACTTACATTGATTAAGAGATTCTAAATCTCACGAATAAAAAACGAACTTTTTGTTACCAAAAATATTGAAAGTCAATTTATTTTGAAATTTAAATAGATTTTTTTAATTTGTTAAATTTCACAGTTAACAATATTTACGGAATAAATTATATATATACTAAATTAGTTTTTATACATTAAAAATATGTACAGTAAATTGAGGGAAATTAATAATAAACCAAGTTTACATGTCAATTTTAGAAATTGGTTCAGTGATTTGTAACCAATTTATTGACTAATTTAACATCAAATTTTTCATTATTTATTTCTTGATCAATTTTAATGGAATTAATAAGACAATAGATTATTAAAAATAGTGATTGCTAAGGTTGAACACATAATTCAACTCAATTAGAAGAATAAAGAATATATATATATATATATATATATATATATATAAAACAATAAATTAATTTATAAGTTTCAGTTAGCAACAGTTCGACCACTGGGTTACTCAATGATCTCTCCAAGTTTTATAGCTCTTATTATAAGATGCTTAAAATAAAGAAAATATAAAAGTTTAAGCATTTATTACAATATTAATTATTTTTCTTTAATTAATCACTCTCTTTAAATAAACCAAAGTGTTCATATTTCCTTTTATAATACTTGTACAATATCAATGTAGTTTTTATTTCAGCATGTTATAATATCTATATTAGATGTTAGGGTCGTCAAAAAGGTAACTAGATATTTCTAATCTATCAAATTTTAGTGAGTTACTTTTAGTGTATCAGTGTATTAGGAAATTGGAAAATGTAAAATGAGATTTCCATAATATGAGATCATTGTTAAATAATTTATATTTAATTTTACTTCAATAATTAAAATCTTAAACATTTTAAAGTAATTTATTATTTTATATTTTTTTATTTATACTTGTATATAATAATATTAGTTAATATAAATAAATTAATTTTAATTTAATTAATTTTTTGTGAAAATTAAATTAAATTTTTACCTATTCAATAATTATTATTTAAAAATTAATTCTTTTAATTAATAACATAAAATAATATTTTATTGGTTACTATTGTTTATATGAAATTGTAGGTTTAACAAGACTATTATTGTGCATGGTTATTACTTTGTGATATTTTTGTAAATGCTGGCTTTTTGTAAAAATATGGGTCTAGATAACAAATAAATTTCCAAAAACAAAGTTTATGTATTAAAATTGATGTGTTTATCCAATTATAATTTTAAAAGGTCCCTTCACTATGAACACATATATTTTGCTTGGTTTTCTGGGTTAGTGATAATAATACTGATTTTGTTTCATGATTTCTCATTATAAACTTTGCTCAGTTGTATAGTTATTTCTTTATCTTTACATTCAACAAAGAAATCGTCAAATCAAATATTGTTTCTTGTTAAAGTATGTTTACATAATTTACTCTCAATGAAACTATTATAAAAGGAAATTATAAAAATTAAACAATTTCGTGTAAACAAAAAGAAAATTACACAAATTTGTCTTTCTATTATAAACTTAATAAAGCAAAACCATTTTTTCCTATTAATATATTTTATTTGTCCGGTAATCATAGAACCAATTAATTAAAAAAATTAGAAAGAAATAAAGTTTTCTTTTGAAAAAAATAATGAATATACTTTATAATAATTATAAGCTTATATTTGGATAATTTTTTCTTTAAACACTTTTATAAAAAAAATATTTCTAAACTAAGTTAACTTTTTACACTAGACTTAATTATGAATGAAAAACTTAATTAAAAAGGAATGTTCTACTAATAATGATCGGTCATTTTTTAAGGAAAATTAGTGATTGATGCTACTTTTATTAATAATTATGATGATTAAAAAATATATTTTAATAAAATTTCCACTCATGAATGATCATATTCCAGTGGGCTAGGGTTGTTGTTGCACCTATTTTAGAGAATAATTTTTAAAAATGTATGGTGCAATTTTACGTGGGGACCAATTACCAATTCATGCACATGTTGTAGGATGAAGCATGCTCATATTTCACAAACGTACACGATATGAATTCTATTATTTCAAATTATATATATACTCTTTATTTACACACTGCATTATTTCTTAACTTTTACATTTTAAAATTATATCTTTTTTAAATTTTAAAATATACAAATAGGTGAAAGTTACAAAATAATGAAGAAAAGTTTACAAAATGTGTATACTTCATTCTCCATTAAGAATATTTATAAAATAATAATAATAAATTTTATTATTAAATACTATAGTAATGTTCATTCTCTAAATAGTTAATGAAAATTTAGTTAATAAGAGTGTTTATAATTATTTGTTAAAATTCTTATACTAATTTTTTCTTTTTTATTAAAATTAACAAATTGACCTAAATTATCATATACAAAAAGAACATTATTCAATATGTGATTATCTAATATTCATTCTTTAAATAGTTAATAAAAAATTTAGTTAGAAAAAATATTTATAATTATTTATTAAAATTCTTATACTAATTTTCTTTTTCTCATTAAAGTCAATAAATTGACTTAAATTATTATATGTAAAAAAATACATTGTTAAATGCTACCATGTGTGTGGATAGGTGTGTATGGATATTTGTGTGTACATGAGTGTGGGTGTAGGTTTGTTGGTGTGTGGATGTAGGTGTGTGGGTGGGTGTATGTGGTGTGTGTTTATATGTGTAGTGTGTGTATGTTTGGTGTATATATGTGTATTCGTGTACACATGTATGTGATATATATATATATATTATATGTATAAATAAAATATATTATTCTTTAAATGGAATTCACTTTCACAATTAAAGTTTAATAATAAAATTTAGATTTATTATATGAATGATTAAAATGATTAAATTAATAAATTTTTATATAATTTTAAAATAATTTTTTAAAATTATAATTTTTTGATTATATTGTAATCGGTACTCAATTTTAAAGAACAAGAACAGGCTTGGCACGTAGTGTATTTTGAAATATTGTATCTTTTATTCATGCAACATTTTCAATCATCAATGCCATATTTTATATTTCATTTAAATTTCTATACACCGTCAAATAACCAATTAGCATAAATTTTAATATAATTACTATAAAACATTACAAACATATATATATATATATATATATATATATATGTAAATTTATTATTATATGATAATATAAACATATGTTTTATATAAATTATTTTCTCTTTATACTTATATGCATTGAAGCGTGCTTATGTATTGTTTGTCTCTTCTATCATCGTTCTCCAAATTTGCATTTAGTAGTTGATTATTTTATTTGATTATTTTATATATATAATATGCATCACGCAGTAGTGTCAATTATTTACGAGTTCTAGGGCTTATGCATGCCGTGTTTAATTATTTTGCAATATGCTTTTTTTATATTTCTTAAGAAAATGACATCTTTCACCCAACATAACTATAAAAACGAGAAAATAATAATAATAATAATAATAATAATAATATTACTATAAACTTTTATAGAGTACTATAAATACATCACTTCCTTATGGTGATCTTTCAACACTAAATTTGAAGGTTAACTTTATTAGTTTCCTTTTTATTTGTTAGAAAAAAGTAAAATTAATTGCTTCAAGAATCTTTAGTATCTTTCATTTAATGCATTAATCTTTAAATACATTTATCAAACAACACTTAACGATGTGTGTTTGAAACTTTTCAGATCGAAAGCAGAAGAACAACGTGTGGATCTGTCATTGTTTGAGAGCTACAAAACCACATGGAGAACAACAATGGCAGTTCCCACCAACCTAACAACAACAACATCAACAACAAACGGGGAATTCCATTCATGGTTTTCTTCAAAGACGCAAGGTAATATCATGTTTTAATACGTTTCAGTAGTTGTAAAATATGATGTTTTTGTTTTGTTTTTGAAAGTTCCAATGATTTTTCTTTTCCTAAATTTACATTTTTGCATTGTTTATATAATAGTTTTATTACAATAACATGCTTTTAAACATATATATTATATTATTTCATTAAAAAATAACATGCCACGTGACATCCTAGAACTTTTTTAGAACAAATATAATAACTAGTTCCTTTTAGGTTTTAAAAAATAACATGTTTTATATATACACACATAGATATATCTATATCTATATTTATTTATCTCTCTCTATATATAAATATACATATAATTTATTTATCTCTCTATCTCTATATATATACATATATAATACATGAATGAAGTTATATTCTTTATGTATTTATTACTTATTAATTAGCATACGCTTTCTAAAACACATTAATAAATCTCATAGATATTACAAGGTTAAATTAAATTTTAATTTTTTAGAATAGATTAATTTTAATTTTAATTTTATTACTTATTTAATTTTAAAGTGATATATAGTTTGATAAATTTTCAAAACATACAAGAGAACCCTTCTACATTTTTTTTTATTAACTTTTATACAACCTTTTCATTCCTCAATGTGTGAGAAGTTAATTGGGAAATTTTATTTACAAATATATTGCATTTATTATTTGAAGTTCCTAATAATTAATGTTGTTTTGTGAATAGCTAACACTAAAATGTTGTAATGTGATTATAATTTGTAGGCTTATTTTGAAGCTTGATGCCCTTTCAAGAGAGATATTAGGGATTGCATTCCCTGCTGCACTTGCTGTTGTTGCTGATCCCATTGCTTCTTTGATAGACACCACATTCATAGGCCACTTGGGTATATTCATTCATTTCCATCTTATAATATTATTTTAAAAAATAAATTTTCAATTTAATTCAACTTTATAACATAAATATGTAAGATTATATTTGTATTTATTCATCTATAATCATATATTAATTTGGGTATACATTTATATTCTTATTTTACTCTTAATTATATGTTAAAATTAATTATTTAAATCTTAAAAATAACCATTAATTATATTATCATTAACTTTTTTATATTTCTTTAAAATTTATAGAGACACAAAATAGCTATCATTATTTTTTTTATTTTTTAAGATATTTAGAGACACAAAATGTTTTGTTCTATTAATATATTATAATTTGATTACAATTTTTAGTTAATGTAAAATCTAGAACATTTTAAGTTGAAATGTTCCCACATCACACTTATATTATACTAATTGCAAAATATATAGGTTTAGAATTTAATTTTGAAATATCATTAGGTAATATTCTATACAATCAATTAATTAAAATTTTTCTTAAACATGGTTAAATGTATTTTCTTTCACCATTAAATGTATTTTTAATTAAATTCATAATCTTAACTAGAAGAACTAGTGGCTAGAATCATTTTGGCTATGGAAGATAACTTCTTCTTCTTCTTTTCCTTTCTTTGTTGTATATTTATAGGACCAGTAGAACTTGCTGCTGCAGGAGTTTCCATTGCTTTGTTCAACCAAGCTTCAAGAATCACCATTTTTCCTCTTGTTAGTATCACAACTTCCTTTGTGGCTGAGGAAGATACAATCCAAAACATGAACACCAAAGAAACTGAAAATCACACGACCAAACAACATGTTGAGCCTCCAAAAGAATTCCAGGAAGAAACAACAGATGAATCAAACAATGTTGTAGCAAAGAGTTCTAAATCTGGGGATGTGGAAAAAATTGTTCTTGCAGGGAACATGAACATAAATAATGAAAATGGTACGTTTTCTTTATACATGTAAACCTATATTTGCTAAATTTTCTTAGAAAATAAGAAAAATTAAAAAAGAATTATAAATAAAAATTATTTTGTGAGGTTCAAGAAAAATTAAGATGAGATTTATGGAAAAAAGATAAAATTTATCAAAGAGATTCTGTGTTTGTCCACATAACCACTTTTTCTTATTATATACATGGAGAAGATGGATGCATTGATTAATGTTTTTTTATTGCATACAACAAGGTTGGTTAATTACTTAGTTTGTGAGAGTTAGGAATCAAATTTTTTAATTGACAAAAAAATAAGGAATATAAAGAGAAACATTTTAAAAGAGAGAGCTGTTTTATTTTTAGTAAGAAATTAAAGATAATTTTAGTATCTTGAAGTGGACAAAATAATTCTCAGACCAAAAAGAGCATGTTTGAAAAATATAATTTTTCTGATCTCTACAGTTTTTGAGATAAAAAAATGTTTTAGATTTTATATGTTTGAAAAAAAAAACAGAAATTTGTAAAAAAAAATAAGTTATTTATGAGTAAATATCAAAACCACATTATTTATGATAACTTTTTTCTCTTTCACCAACCTAGATACTATTTTTATGTAAAAAATAATTTTTAAAATAAAATGAATTATATCTTAAAATCACTTTTCAGCTAACTTATCCAAGCAAAATCGATTATTGAAATAATTTAATTTTTTTACCCTTATTTCAAGCACATCTTTAATTGGTATTTTTCTAGATTATATTATAATCCTTCTAAAAGCTATTTACATCAAAAATCTTCTTCAGTTTAATTGTTTTCTAAGTGATCCATTTTTTTTATCAATATAAAAGAATCAAATTATAGAAATACTTGAAATATCTCAATCCGTATACAACAATAAATACAAAGGTTAAAATTACTTTTCTACTACAATCCACACACTAGTATATAAATATGTAGTAAAAAGATATATAACACAACTTGTTTAGACGTTCAACCCAAAAAAGTCTTACAAAAACTTTTTTTTATGGTACAGAAAATGTTGCATGACAGTTTTGACCTTACAGTTTACTTTCAAAAAATATAAATGATAAAGTTTCACTAATGAAATACGTCTATGTAGTGTTGTTATTAGTAACTCTCATGTCGTTGTTCCTACTCTAAGTAGTGCATGAATCATGTAAACTATTTTTAAGACTCTATACTAGTTTGTATATGATTTGTATATGATTAGTTGATATATATATATATATATATATAACTCTTGTAATAATAATAATCTCATTTTTTGGTTTAATTTTCAGAAAAAGTTATGACTAAGAGGAAGCAGAAAGTTGGGAAGAAGATGATTGCTTCTGCATCAACAGCTTTGCTGTTTGGAACAATCCTTGGCCTTCTTCAAACTGCAATCCTTTCATTTGCAGCAAAACCTCTTCTGTATGCAATGGGTCTAAAACATGTAACTTCATTTTTCCATCATCAAACAACTAATATAATTAATTATTGCTAATATTTATTTTAAAGATGATAATCTATGCATGTTGAGTTTTATTTTTACTTTTATTATTAGTACCTTTTTTTGTTACAATTATTTTATTTGAAAGAGTTTAATTATTACTTCATATAATTTTGTTGTATTTAGGATTCTCCAATGCTAAATCCAGCAGAGAAGTACCTAAGATTAAGATCAATTGGGTCTCCTGCAGTTCTTCTCTCCTTGGCCATGCAAGGAATCTTCAGAGGCTTCAAAGACACAACAACTCCTTTATATGTCATTGGTGGGTTCAAATTACTATTTTTTTTAACTAATTATGTGAATACAAAGCATCAATAATAAAAGATAGAAAAAAAATGTGGTTTTGATATTTATTATACTTTCAATCAGATTTGATTTTATTCCTTAAAATATAGAATTGATCTATTTTTTGTTTTCCAATATGTATTCAGTCATTTTTTCTTAAGTTTCAGAGAGTGAAAAAGTGTGATTAAATAATCTTTTGTATTATAGATTGAAATGTTTTCTTAATTAGGATTTTTTATTTTGACTCAGTTTCAGGATATGCTTTCAATGTTCTATTGGATCCAATACTTATTTTCTATTTGAAATTGGGCCTTAAAGGTGCAGCCATGGCCCATGTTATCTCCCAGTAAGTCTTATTACTTAAGCCAGCCATATTTCATAGCAATGGTTGTTTTCATACAAAAATAGCCTGTTTAACAAAATGGGTATCTTATAGGTACATGATGGCAATCACTCTCCTTTTATTGTTGATGAAAAGAGTGCACCTTCTACCTCCAACCATGAAGGACTTGCAGATTTTTAGATTTCTTAAAAATGGTGAAACCCTTATATAAACTATAATCTTTTAATTTCTTTACACATTATAATTATAATATTGGTAATTTAATTGTAAGTTTGAGTCTAACATTAAATATAAACCAGTTAAACATCATATAAGAAAGATAAAGTGTATTTTTAGATTATAGTTAAAAAAGTTAAATTGAATTTAAGTTAAGTTAAAAGTGGATTAAGTTAACTTGATTCATGTTTAGATACTTTAATTTTAAAAACAATACACTTGTTGCTTTAAATGAAACTGTGATCCGATAACGATCGGATAGCGGGTGGCTCAATAATCTTATTATGATGGACTTCTAGGACTTTGATACTATATTAAGAAGTAGACTTTAAGCCTAACTCAACCCCACAAAATCGACTTGTAAAATGAGATTTACACCCACTTATATATACTAATTGACTTCATCTCTAGTTAACGTGAGATTCCAACAGAACTCAAGAAATAAATATGACACAATATTTTATGACTCGTAAATCTCAATTCCAAACATTAATTTAAATATATCAAACTTTTTATGTTAAAGTTTTGAGATGAAGTTACTGTTACAATTTTTTATATAAATTAACTCATGATTTATTAATATTATGTGAATTAAAATTGATATTCTTATGAGTTATTGGTGTCGTGTAAATTGAAAATGATATTATAATCTCCTTATTGGTATTACATCTTCTTAGTATATTTTTTATTGAAATACCCAAAACTTAATTATGTTTCCTTCAATGGAGCTAAAATACATATGTAACACTTATAAAATCAATGAATGGTTAAACTTGAAGATCCATGAAATTGTAGAGTAAAGTAGTTATTATGGTAATTAACATTCATACTTTTTGTATAGGAGGTCTATTGTTGATAAGGGTGGTTTCAGTGACATTTTGTATGACCTTAGCAGCATCATTGGCAGCAAGGTTAGGTTCAATTCCCATGGCTGCATTTCAACCAGGCCTGCAAATCTGGTTGGCATCATCCCTTCTTGCTGATGGTTTAGCTGTTGCAGTACAGGTATGATTTTGGTTGGATTTCATTACTTAATATTATATACATTTAATCATAAAATACATCCATAATTATTTTTTGATATTTCAATACTTTAACAATCACTGTTTATATTTATATTGTAAATAACATTACTACTTTATAAAACTTAAAAAATCATTAAAAATGTTAGTTTTTTACTATCACTTCAAGAAGTAACTAATAATGTTTTTATTTAAAAAATTAATTTAATCCAACTCAACTTAATAATATTTAAATCAAGTTGAGTTGAAGTACTATTAAATAAAAGAAAAAAGACAACATTTGATACAATTCTATAATTTTTAAAAAAAAATATAATTTAAAAACCAAAACAATCACTTAATAATTATATTATTAAAAATTAAATTTTAGGGTTATATACTTGATTTTATGGAATGAATGTTCTTTTTCTTTTCAATAAAAAGAAATAGATATATAAATCAGAACATAAAAGAATTGTTTCAACCATTTACTTGAACTTAATATGAACATTTTTAGTCCTTAAAAATAAGTTTGCATAATGGATTGGCTTCTTCTCTCCTACACAAACTTAAAACACAATATCTTAAAAAACAAGTAGACTATGCTATTATATATCTAATGAGGGTGTGTGTGTATTTAAGGATATGTACTTGTTTTTCTGCAACAAAATTCAAATATAACTAGTCATTTTTCCTGCTTCACAGACAATTCTTGCTTGTTCTTTTGCTGAGAAAGATTATAACAAGGCTACTGCAGCTGCAACAAGAACACTACAAATGAGTTTTGTTTTGGGAGTTGGACTTTCTCTTGCAGTTGCTCTTGGATTATTCTTTGGAGCTGGAATATTTTCCAAAAATGCTAGTGTTGTGCATTTCATCAAACTGAGCATGCCGGTATATACCCCTTGAACACCAAATCAACAATGAAAATCATCTAAAAAACACTTTTCTGTTGCTTAAAATTTATACACTTTCCACTGGTTTTAAAATTGGACCACCAAATAAGGAAAAATCATTGCATGGTAGGATAGCACGTGCTGTTGTTTCGATCAAAATCTCAGTGTCATGCAGAGATATTATTATTTAGAAACACAGTCTCGTCTCACATGGGAAAATCAGACTCATACTAAACCCTCTGTTGGAATAACTTTTATGTGTTTTTGGTATGTTCTGAGATATGCATGATTTCTTGAGACATGAATCACCAGCATTAGAGTAACCTAAACATACACTCATTAAAACTTGCATGAATTTATGCAACATAATGAAGTGTAAAAGAAAGGGTTTATTGCTAATATTTTCCTTTTTGGATATACATATTAGAGATGTTATATATCTGTATTCATTAATGCATTACTCATTAAAGATGCATTCAACTTTTTTAGTTTACATCAAAATAATTACAGCAACATGTTTGTTAGGTGTTTCTTCCAATCTCAGGTGTACCTGTTCTATTTTTCCTTCTGATATCATTTATTTCACCAGTTTGTTGCAGCTACTCAACCAATCAATTCATTGGCCTTTGTCTTTGATGGTGTCAATTATGGAGCTTCTGATTTTGCTTATTCTGCTTATTCTTTGGCAAGTTTTACATGCTTTTTGCTTCCTTTTCATAATGTGTGATCACACTTAGCCAAATTGATTAACTTTTGCTACTCTTTTTGTTAATTAGGTTTTGGTGTCATTAGTAAGCATTCCTATAGAAATCCTTCTCTTCAGGAGCAAACAATTTGTTGGGATATGGATTGCATTAACCATATATATGATTCTTCGTATGTTAGTTGGTATATGGAGGTAAAGTCAAAAGCAAGGATCCATTCAAAATCTTCTAACTAGTTCCAATACAATCTCTCAATTCTTGAGAAAATAAAAAACTATATAAAATGCATGATACCAAACCCAGAAGGTTGATACATTCAGCTTCCAATTATGGGTTTATTTTCAAAGTAAATACCATTTATATATTAACTATTTTTACATATTTAAATAAATTTAATTAAAACATTGTAAGATCTATTCCATTGAATATATGGAATGAAAAATCTAAAAAAAAACTATTTAATGATTTATATATATTACAAGTATTAATCAGTTTTACATTATCAGTAATTAAAATGATTATTTATATGGGTTTTTTCAAGATATCTATTATAAAAAGCTACAATTAATGGTGTTTCTTTAATATAATGGATGCAATTTAATTATTTTCTTGGTTACAATATTTGTTTAATTTTGTAAATTTTATATGCAGGATGGGAACTGGGACAGGACCATGGTACTATCTTAGAAAAGGATCATGGTGCCATATGAGAGGCAACTCATTGCCATAGAATATTGATCTTATCAACAAGGAGCAACACTTTTTTGTTTTCATCAATTTTCTACACATAGGATCTCTCTATGTAGGGTTCCTATTTTAATATTTTCTATTAGCTTTGGTTATATATATGTTGTAATGAACTTTTACCTTGAATTGCTCCACATGTGTTATGTTATAAATATCATACTCTATTTCATCACATTGAGAACCTAGAAATGTGTCATTCATATAAATCTTGATTAGGTGACTTTTAGAAGATCATGCTTCTCATTACCAACATGTAAACTTTGAGAGTTTGCATAATTTTACCCTAAAAACTTGAAAAGGGTGGATTCAATTTTTGTTTTTTTTTCCTCCAATCTTATCTTCATCTCATCTCAAGAAGTCAATAGGCAACCCAAACAAAATTAACCCTAATTATTATCCAAACCCTTTTATGCATGTTCTCAATTGATGCAAAGTAACAAGCCAAATGAATTGGACAAAGAACATTCAATTGGCCACTACATATATAATTTTTGAAGAGAAAAACTAATACCAAGGGTCTTTTTGTCTAACCCAATTGATCTCCCACTACATTACAATGAACATATATGAAAATTTCCCATGGTGGAGTTATTGCATCATGATTGATGTATATTGTTGAAGCTTTGGCAAAGAGCTTTTGCTAAATTTCTATTGTCATATTCTACAAAGGACATTTGATGGTGGGAGGTGGGACATTTGGGAACACAAAGAAATTATGTGATTTGTCTGTCCTTTGCAAGACATTATGAAATGATTTTTGCACAATCTATCATTTGGGACTTTGATTTGAAGTTCTTAAAAAAAAATTGGAGTGAGATGTGTTTTCTTTTATATTTTAGACACTTAATACAATGTTTGTCACCCTATTTTTTCCAATCACTAATTTTGATTTCATTTTAAATTAGATATATACTTATCCTTTATTTTAGAAAATCTGAAATTTTGTTGTCTAACCTTTAATTTTGATTATTTTTTATTTCTTTTAATTGAAATAATTAAATCGTTCATTTATGATAACATAGATTAATATATTAGGTATGGTGTCAATTAAACCAAAATAAAATAAATAAAACATGTAAAATTAAAGATTTGATCAAGGTGGATTTCTAAAGTATTGTAAATGTCTCTATTTAAAAATAAAAACCTAAATTTCAGTTGAAGAAAATGCCAAAAGAAAAATTGTATTTAATTTTTCATACAGAAAAAAGAAAATAATAAATATATTATTAAAAAGGAAGATATAGATAGGAAAAGAAAAATAGAAATAAAATAAAATATAAAGAAAGTTTGTCATCAATATTTTCTTTTTTAAAATAAGTATAAGAGGAAGACATAAACAATATCGAAATATTCTTTGTATATTTATGTTAAATCTAAAGACTATTACAATTTTTTTTTATAGATGATAAATCTCATATAATTAATGTAGAATTATCGCAATATTGTTTGAGTATTGTTAGATACTTGTTTAGTCATTTAAGTATTTTAAAAGTCCATGCAACATTGACTAAATTTATTATTTAAGTTTTTGAGTATCATCTATTTAAAGAGAGAAAAAGATCTCTCTTCTATATTTTGCTAAAGTTTTAAATCATATATTGTTCATATTATCCCACAAGTAATATGGAATATGTCTATAATATTTACTTATTGCTTGACCATTTTAACAACACTACTAATCCAATAATAAATATGTATAATCCATTTATATCTTCATGAAGTTATACATATTTGTACAATTCATTAATATTATGAGTGCATATTATGGTTAGTATAATCTTGATCCATCTAGCTAGAATATCAGATTAAATTATAAATTTTCCTTATTTAAAGATAGTGTACCTATAAATATAACTTTCATCAAGAATTTGATGTTAATCTCACTTTATTATCTTCTCAAAACTATGTACTCTAACTATTATATTAATTATTCTTTATTTTTCTAGCTTTAGATAGAACTTAAAAAAACTAAAATTCAAAAAGATAAAATTATAATAAAAATAAAAAATATAAATATTTTTAATTTTATAATAAATTTCTCATTCTTTATTTATTAAAATTTATTTGATAAAATAGCAGGTTTTACATAGAATATCAATTTATTTATTTAAGATTAGATTTGACCAATTTCTACTATATGATATAATATTTTTGGTTTTTCATTGAAATTAAATAAATTTAAAATTTAGGTGAGAATAAATTGAAAAAGAAAATTTAGGATATAGTAAACATTTTTTACATTGATGTATTGATTTATTCCCAAATTAAAAGTTTTGAGAGAAAAAAATAAAAAAAGAAATTGACATCCATTAGAAATACTAAATTATATTAAAGGACTGTATTTTTTTCCAGTGCATGTGCATTATTTATATAATATTATTGAAGTATCTATAATAATTGTCATGATTGAAAGAAATTTTTTTAAATTAAAATTATTTAAATTTTATCTAAGATTAATAATGTAACAAGATGAATTAAAAAGATTAGTCTTTTTTTACCATAGATTAATAGGATTACTCATTTTATCTCTGGACAATGAAATACTAAAATTACTTTATTATAAAATATTAAAATGATTTTCTACATTTAATAACTCATAAGTTTTTAGAATTCACTTCTATGTCTCCTATTAAAAAATTTGAATTAAAATGAAATAATTTTATATTGATTAATGAATTCATGTTTTGGATGGTTTACTTCTACAAATTTATATATATGATCACTTACTGAATATTTTCTTAGTCCTTTTAATAATTTATGCTTGAAATTAAAAGAAAGAAGATATAGAAGATTATTTAGTGAGAGACCAAATCATTCTTGCTCCACGCTTACCCTACCACAAATATTCTCAATTATTATGAACCAATCTTCAAACTATGACTATGCAAGACTTTGTTTTGTAGAGTAATGAAGGTGTAAGTTGAGGTTATGATTCACCAAAACTCCACATGCTGCATTTTCTTTTCATACACTTTTCTTGAACTTGGTCAAGGCTTTTTCATTAGGAGCCGAAAGAGACCAGTATGAAACAAACTTTATATAAACCCTAATTAAGAAACTGTTTTTTGAGATTGAAAAAAATAAATAGTATAAGTCAACTTATATCGCATTCAATCCAAAATACTAAAACATTTATATTCTTTAACTTCACAATTTTTGGCTAAAAGCATTATTAATGCTACATCTTAAAACTCCTACAAAGTTTTGCTTATTTGAAATTTAATGAGTTATGTGTATCACCCCTACACCTAGATTTTTTTCTTTATATCCATTAAAATCCAGGTTTTCTAATAATTACCTTCTACAAAAATAATCATTTATTATTAAGTAAAGTTGCTTATATAATTAATAAGCAACATATTACACTGATGGTATAAGAATTAATAAGATTGGAAATATATATATATATATATATATATATATATATATATATGTCTCATTTATATTTATATATTTGTCTAGTTTATATTTTAAATTATTAAAATATTTTTATAATTAGAACTTTTCATTATTATTTGGCATTTTATATTCTTCTAATATTGAATTTTTATAATATAATACTTTCTTTACTTGATTTTTTATTTTCTGTAAAATAAATCAGTCAATAAATATTAAGATGAGAATAAACCAGTATAACCCATATATTTGTTACCCAAGATGAAAAAAAGATGAGAAAGGAATTTTCTACCTATTAAGATTAAACATAAAATTCAAACACCAATCATTTAAGACCTAAAAAAACATTTGACATTTTTTGAAATATTTATCAAAAAATTTAAGGATTGGGAAGTAGCTCTAGTGGAGTGGTTGTTCAGTCGCAATGGAGGTGGAAGATTCAGTGTTTTGGTATATGATGTTGGCTAAACTAAAAAATTGTATACATCTGTAACTACAGGTCCTGAAGTAGGTGCAACCATAAACACCAACTATCAGTTGGGGCACAGAAGAATCCCCCAATAAAAGATCCCAACTACCACTTTCATCACTATAGTCCACTTTCTGCAGTGTTGTCAAGCAACATTATTAGCACCATCCCCAGATCTTCAATTTTATCATTCAAACCCACACAACAGCCAAAAAGATATTCCTTCACTGGCTTCGCACTTTAAAAAATGATCGCAAGATTTCAGAGCAGGACCACAAAATCATTCCACGCAAACACTTTACCCTTTAAAACACTTGCAGAGAGAGAGAGAGAGAGAGGATGATATCAAAGCACAGGTAGTTGCACAAATTTAATGAAAGTGGGTGCAGAATGATTGAGATAAGATAATGGAAACATTGCATTTGAATTTGAAACAAGATGATAAACAGTACAATTAAAGGTAGGTAAATATTCAACAGTGCAGATCATCTCTAATTATTCTCTTACAGACCAACAACTTAACTTGTTCTTTGGCAACAGCAAAACACTGACTTGGCTTGGTGAACTTCCAGAAAAAACTTTTAAACAATGGCATGCTAGAGGTTTTTGTTGCATTATAAACCATCTAGCCTGCAAGATAGTGAACTCAGAACATGAGTAAAATGGAAAAGGGCAGAATCCTGTGACAATGGCCGTTTTGGAAGAAAAATAGGTAAACCTCGACAGGATTTCTCTCCTATGGAAATATCAGCCCCAAAAGAAAGCTTCTTCAGCTCTCCCCTGAAGCACTGTAGTAAAATAATGAATGACAATTATTAAAGAAAGAAAAGAGAAAAAATAGAATATCCTTCAGGTGACTTTGCAGCCAACCCACCTCCTTTACTACAATTCCTCCTCTCCTTGTTGTCTTCCCGAAAAATTTCACCAAAAGAATATGTACCTTACGAAAATTAAATATCTATCTCGACAAGATAATGTAAAGGGTCAATTTTTACTAGACTACAAGCTGATCCAGTTGCATTTGCTCAAGCCAGGCTCCTAAAACGGAATGATCAATGGATTCAATTTGAGAATTAGAATTTGGTCCATCCGCTGATGCTGCTGTGGGCAGAGGAGAACCAAACTTCTCTTTGATCATCTCAGGTGGGGATTCCTTCACTAGAGACTGGACCCAGGACAGATCAGGCTCTTCCCCATTGTTCTTAAGCTCGAATGAGGATGATCTTCGCATCTGACTACCAAGCTCGTCTCCATTTACAGACCAATCAACTTTTCCATTAGGAGATCCCCACTTGGACCAAGCGTTTACAGGGGAACAAACAATTGAGGCGGGACTGTTGGCACCAAGGTCCCTTGAACTGACACTCCGCAGCTGTAGCTGTTGTTGTTGCTGCTGCTGTTTCTCACGCTGAGCAAACGCTGATATGCGTGTGCTCATCGGTGAGATTGGTTCCACACTTCTTGGCGACATCCTTCCAGAAGGAGAGACACCAAAGGAGGCCTGTAAAAGAGGATGGTCAACACTCCTAGGAGAAAGCAAATTAGTATTAATTGGTGATAACATGCTCTGTATCTGTTGGAACTGATTGAGAACAGCTGATTTGTGAGTTGGGGAAAACACAGACGCCGCTGCTGGATCTGAAAACCGGGGAGACGATGAAATCTCAGCAGAAAAGAGCTCTTCCAGATTTGCAGGAGTTAGGGTCTTGGACCGACCAGATCGACTCACAGAACCGGCACCGGGGCGAGGCTGTAAGTAACAGCTCAAGTCATTCAAAGGGTGTTGGTGGCCTTCCAGATCAAGCATTCCATTCAAGTCTTCTAGTGGAATGTCTCGTGCACTAAGGGAAGACCTCAATCGGCTAGATTGAAGATTGCTTCCAGGTAAATGAAGAGCTGGCACGTTTGGCTGTGCCCAGGCACCAGAGGAAAGTGACATGCCATTTGCAGACGGGGACATCGGTTGCCCAAAGTGAGATGGTGACATGGAAGAGACCGACGAAGGCGAGCCCGGCAAAAGGCTCATCGCAGCAGCCATGTCCATGACATTAGGAGCCGAGGCCGATGATCGTGGCGAAGGGACAGCAGATCCAGTGGACACATACAGTGGACGCAGCTCCTCTGCAGTGTGAGCAAAAAAGCACACCCTTCGATTACAACTGGTACCATCTTTGCAAAGCCGTGTCCGATACTGAGCCGGGTGAAGCCAGCATTCAAACACCCCATGAGCATATTCACACATGTCTCCACGCCTACAAGCCCCTTTCCTAAAATCAGGGCACGGCACACAGCTGTAATGGAACTTCCTCGGGTCTCTCCTCCTTGCGTTCTCTCCGGGGTGAACAAATGGGCACTCGGTCCAATCATGAGAGTAGGCCCGGGAACAAGGCCTCACCTTGAAAGAAAACATCCGAAACTCATCGGTGGCGTATATGCTGTTCTTTATATCAGGCAGAGATGGATCAATGGGATACTCCTTCTTCTCTGACAAAGACCCAATAGATGCTTCAGTAAACTTCGCCCCCACCGGAGATGGCGGCGAGTCTGACGGAGAGTATGGCAATCCATTCGGGGAGCCAGGGCTGGATGAATTAACAGACACCGGAACAGAGAATTCACCGGTAGACCCATCCGAAGCACTGTCTGATAAAAGCTCCTCGAGTACGGCTTTCATTTCTTGCAGCTTAGGAGGAACAACAATCACATCTATAGGTCGATTCCCATAGGCATCCATGCAGCCCGCATCAGCACCCGCGGATAAAAGCAGCCTCACAGTTTCAACAGCATTGGCAGACCCACCAGAAGCAGCACAGTGGAGGGCAGTGGTTTTATTCGCCCCACAAGCGAAATTCACGTCCGTCTCGGGGCACATCAGAATAAGCTTGAGAACATCATTGCTACCGTAGGTAGCAGCAACCATCAAAGGGGTTCGATGCTCGAGAACAATTTGCTTCGATCCGTTTTGTCGCCCATACCAGAACCCAACCTCGTTGATCGCAGAAGAATCCTTCTCTAAAAGCACCTTAAAACCTTCAATATCATTGTTAGAAGCAAGCTCTAGCAAACTGGAAAAAGAATCTTCAATGTTAACTGTTAGCGTTTTCATTTCTTCGACGTCAGTCTTGTGACTTTTACACCTAAGGAAGACGAAGAAGTCGAAGCAGATTTTGATTTATCTAGACCACTTTCACATGCCTTCAATAAACTGGAGACAACAATCACACACAAAAAAATCAGTAAATCCACAATTGACAAAAAAAAAAACTAAATTTAGCATATGGGAAAATGAACACACAAATCCATAAAAAAAAGCTTATTATAGATTCTAACAACAGATTAGGCAAACAACATGCCTTGTTCGATAAAATTACTTAAATAATAAAAACAAATCACGTAATAGCATAACAGCTAGTGAAGTATTTATGTTATAACAAGCAAGTTGCAGAAAACAACAATAGAAAATAAAAACGTATAATTTCAACGTAAATGAAACACAACCATAACACAGATCTGAAGAATTAACGATCAAAAGAATCGCAAAACAGAAGGGAAAAAATGAACAAAAATCATTCAAAGTATGATCAAAATAGCAATTGACTCCACGATCGTGCAAAATCATCATAAACGAGAAGGAAAACCGTGAGAAAACCACGACAGATTAAGAAAGAACTAAAATGGCGAGAAAATAAAAGGAAAAGGAAAAAAATCAGGAGGTGAGGAGAGAGAAAATAACCTTGACGATCAAGTTTAGAAAGCGAAAGAATGAGCAAATGCGAAGCGAGAAAGAGCGAAGAACGAAGGAATGAGGCGAGAGATCTGAAAGAGAAGAGAAGAGTTCAAGGCTTCACTCTCCATCGATGAGACTGAGGGAACATGAGAGAGAAAAGAAGAGAGAGAAAGTGTGTGTGTGAGTGAATGTGCTTGCGAGAGAGAGAAAAAGAGAGAGAGAGAGAGAGAGAGAGAGAGTAACGTCTAGAAAGAACAGAAGAGAGAAGAAATTGAAATGGAAATGAAATGTGGGGAAATTTAGGGTGAATTTATGTGAAAGGGGAGTGAAATGGTGGTGAAATGCACGCCAAATGCAAGTCCAAATGAAGTCTCTGGAGAGGGGATAGGGGGAACCGGGATGGTCGGTGGGAGGGAAAGTGAGGGGGGGGGGAGTGGGGCAGAGAGAGGGAAGGGCTGAACCGGTTGGCGGTGGTAACGGACTTGATTTGGAGATTGAAGAAGAATGAAATTAGGGTTTGGAATCCGCCAATGAGAAAGGTACTCGTGCGCCAATGATGGCAGAGTGAGGACAGTGGTCAATTGTGTTAATTGTGGAGTCAAATCCAAGCACTCCAAAAATAAATCTTCCTTTTTCATGTTAAAAAATCCTCACAAAATAATAATAATAATAATAAATATTAAATTATTATTTCTCTATTTTTAAGTAAGTGTGATTTAAGACATAAATTAATAAAAGTAATTATTTTTATAATTTATAATAAAAAAAATTTAATAATATTTTTAAAAAATTAAATATGATTTATTGATTGACGAAAAAGTAGATAAAAAAATATAAAATAATTGATTAATACAAACAGCTGGTCCATTAAAATCTTATAAAAAAATCATTTAATTATTTTTATATTTTTTAAAATAAGAATATAGTTGGTAAAAAATAATTAATATATCATTAAAATTTATAATAATATAAAATAAATTTTTCTCTTAAAATTATTATTATTTAGAAACAGAATAAATATATTCTCCACTCATATTTACAATCTCTTTCTTATAGACAGTGGAATCTGGATGTGTTAACAAAATTCTTGCAAAACAAATTTAAAACTTGTTTAATAACCTCTAATTAACCTAATATGAACTCTACAAATTCAATAAAGAATTACTCTATTTAATCTTCTACATTCAAAGAACTTTCGTTTTCGAAGATTTAAAAGAAATAGTAAAATCTACCATAAAGATTTAGCTATTATAAATAATACTTTGAAACACAAAAATAATTAAATTAAATACAAATTATTGAAACCAAGTATTACTTGATTGTTTAAAGAAATAATTTATGTAACATCCACTACTTTTGAATTAAAAATAGTTAACTTTGTTAATAATGTGATAACTTAAATAAATAAATATCTTATTTAAGAAAATATTATAATTAATAATATATTAAATTCAGAGAATAACTTTTTATTAAATAAATATGACTTTATTAGCCTAATAAATTCATTCACATTGATAAGAAACGTGCTGAGTTAATAGCCTTTACAATAAATTAAGAATATAAAAGAAAATCTTCGAAAGTATTTTAATTATAATAAATACTTAAATCAGTAATAACTTTTTAGTATTTCAATTAGTTTTTCATTTACATTTTTTAATGGTATTTTTTTTCAGTTTGATAATATAAGATGTTTTAGAATTTTAATAATTTTTTTTTATATACTCCTATTAATAATATAATTATTTGTGCTAATATTAAATAGTAAAAAGAGAAATTAAAATTAGGAATTAAAAATTAATTATCTTTTATTAGTATGACTCTTCATATTTCATTATCATTTATTAATATCATCTTTATGTATTTCTATTTGCATGTTTGGTAGAAATTAAAAATTTTAAATGAAATTTTAAAACAAATTTTGAGCATAGTCATTTACAATTTGATAAAAATTAAAAATTTTGATTGAAATTTTAAAATAAAATTTTAGTATAATAATTTATAATTTGATGAAAATTAAAAATTTTGATTAAAATATTTAATTAAAAAAATTAATAGTTCTGATATTAAATTATTTAAAAATAATTTTAAAACGAATTCAGAACTATAAAAATTTCAATCTCAATTAATGTAGAATTTTATTAAAAAATTAATTTATTTTATAAAATCTTCTTATTTAATTTTAATTAATTTAGTTAATAATGATTAATAAGAATAAAAATAAAATATTTATAAAAAATTAAACAAATTAATATTTTTAATAATAAAAATTAAATACACCTTATCATTTAAGACTGAAAAAATAATATATAAAATATCAAAATTAACATAACCGACCATAAACTAAATATCAAAAGGAAATATTTTAATTTTAGATATATTTATATATTTTAGAGAATAGAATAATATAATATGTTAATTACAGTGTATATGAGTTTATTGTTTTTAAATTTTGCATACAGTATATATTTTTATTTATTTTAATTATAAAAGTAGTTTTATATTTTATATTATTATATAGCAAAGATGGACATACAACTGTCAAACATTAACTGTGTAAAAAATAAATATTTAAAAAATTATAAAGGATTTACTTTTTAAATATAATATAAATATTAAAATCATAAAGTATATATCATTATTAATCTATTAAATAAGAAAATATATATTATATTTAATAAGAAATTATTTAATGAATTATAAAATATTTGATGACTAAAATCTTTTCATATTCTTTAAACGTTTATTATAATTTAAAATATATGAGTGAAGAGACTACAATTCACGAGTTATTCCTAATATCACATTTTATATTACATTAATATTAAAATTGCAAATAACATATTTTAAAAAATAATAAAGTCATTACTTTAAATATTAAATAAATAAAAAATACAGTAATATATCAAAAGTAAAAAAATTACTTGCGCTGGCGGCACGGTGGTAATGACGATGGAGCAGTGGCAGTGGCGCGTTGACACGGTGATGCTAGCATTTGAGTGACGCGGTGCCATTACTGTTTGGGTGGCACGGTGTGGTTCTTGGGATGCTTCTAGAGAACAGAAGAGAATGAAGAGGAGTGAACCAAGATGAGACTACTGAAGAACAATGGTTGGAGGAAGAAGAAGAACAAGAGAGTGAACAACAAGAAGAACCATTTTATTATGGTTAGGATATAAGTATAATGTTTGAATTCTATATCGAGTAAAAATGAATAAGTCGAACAATATAGAAGTAAGAAAAATGAATTATTAACATATGTCTCATCTTGTATTTAAACGAGAAGTTCAGTCTTTACATGTTTAAATAATTTTGGTATGAAATAGTTTTTATTTTAGTTGATCACATGCTTTAAAATTCATGGAAGAATATACAGGTTAATGAGTTACAGTATAGTTTTAAAATAAATTATCAACTATTTGTTTTAAACTATTTTCTTTTATTTATATTTTAAAATGTTTTTATTATGATAAATTATTAATTTTTGAATTTGGTTATTTATTATATATATATATATATATATATATATTTAAATTTGTTCAATAATAATATCAAATCAAGTTCTAAGTGTTACATGATCGACTGAACAAATTAGTTTAGAACCAACAATCTCGAACTATTGAGAAAATCAATAGAACCAAGATCCCTAACCATCTGAATAGGTTGTTGAATCCCAAATTTGAAAAGATGTTCAAAAGCATATCCCGTGAGCATGTCAAGCAATGTTCACAAATGCTTAACCAAAAAAAGGACTCTACGCAAATGGAACAATCTTAACATCTCAATTTAATACTTTTATAAAGAGAAGCAAATATCATCCTTTCTCCCTTCAAAGCATGGTTGTTAGCCTTTTGTCCAAGTGGTCACATTTTACTCAACAACAATCAAACCATCATTTTTTTACAATATTAGAACACAAGACGCCAACACACGGGAAGGTACGAAACATATAATATATCAATTTTGGCAAGGATACTATCATACAATAAGCTTTAAATCTTGAACTGCTACTAGTACCATCACCTTTTCCTTCTCTCGTACACCTTGACCTTGGGAAGAGTTGTATATACCACTAGAATATCAAACACATCATCGAAGAATGTACACTAGTTCGTGATATAATTGAATATTTAATACAATACAAAGATCTCACTCATTTTTGTGAAAAAGACAACATGGGAAGTGGTCTAGAACGAGGATGAGGAACCACTAAGATGTTGATAAGCTACCAACCAAAATCTAGTGTAAAACTAACATGTCAATCAAGTACAACAAAACATTAGAAATGTCAGAGGGGTTATTAACATAATAGTTTATGGGTTATCTAACATGTGAAGTTCAAAATCAAATAGGAAGAGACACATTTGAAGCATAAATACATTTGATCCTTTCTCACCAAGTTCTCAGTTGCATATTATGTTTATCGATGATGACTTCAGTAATCATGACTCTACACAAGACAACCTATAGCCAAACTTGAAAAAGGCTAGATTTCTGCATCCCATCGAATTTCACCATCAAGGAGTCCATAAGCTTAAAAAGGAAATTTCACTTTTTCCACATCTTGTTCAACAACATTCCACTTTTTAGTAAGAATATTTGTCATCCCCAAGGAATGAAGCTAAACAACATAAAAATATATTCAGTTACATTTTTTGTATCAACTTAACTAATAAATACCTTATTGGTGAATTTAGGTTTAAGTCTGGTACTCAACTAATGAGATCTTTAGTATTAAACTCCTCAGTTTAGGCTTTAGTATATGTAATAATTGAAATATACTCCATATACGAGTGTCTTGGACATGGGTAGGTACATAAGCAAGAACCTTTGAATCAGATTAGTTAACCAATTGTTTATCTAATACAATGCAATCATGTTGTGCACAACCAAGAGTTTGTATAGCCAATACAATCACGCCCCAATTTTGTGGAAATACTCTCATCGGGACTTATTTATAATAAGTGTAACGCAAATTGATGTGTTGTCTTTAAGGATAAAAGTTAATTTTCCAATGATAATTTATATCAATAAGGAACTATTGGATTGGATTTGAGGTGATATTTATGTTTGGTATTATGTTTCATGAGTGGTGTCATGAGTGGTGTCATGAGGTTTAATGACCTTTGATAGTATATTGAGGTTTCTTAGAAAATGTCAATTAATCTTAAGAAGAATTTTAGGCTTCCTTATAATGATTTAGAACCATGTCAATACAATTGCAGCACTAGATTTAATTATGAATGACCCATATGGAAATATAGATTTCTTTCCTTGGTTCCATGTGTCATAACAACATCACTCTTCCTCTTCGTCTGCACCACTTCACCCTCGACATGACATTCATAAATCTTCATATATAAGGATCTAGTGGATGTAAGATTCTTCTTCAACTCTATGACATATAGGGCATAATTGATGCTCAAATTATGCCATCATGCATCCTCATATGAATAGATCCAATATTAATCATCTTACACAAGGCGTTGTTATCCATCTACAATTTACAAACCTTCAAAGTATTTAAATATGGAAAACCAATCTCTTAAAAAAACAAATATGAAAGTAGCAACTATAATCCAACACCTATTGACCATATAGTTGTTATCTAGAGAGAATTGTCGATACCAGGTCAGCACCAGACAAAACATCCTTCTGAATAGTAGTTGCTACAAGATCTTGATTCGCCAATCTTAGATAATTTTTCCTATAATGCCTTTGCTATTTGAAGTATCTACAATTGACTTTTAGGTCAACCTTCATCTTCCTTTACTTCTTTACCTTTTTACTTTCATGAAGACTACTAACCCAGAAGGCCATGCATCATCAACATTCATAAATGTATTGAGTTGTAATTCCCTTGTAAAGAGGCTCAACTTAACATTTTCAAGTGTGATACAATCCTTACCTATAAAATTTACTAAGTTCTCATAGAATGGTGAGATGGCTTACCAAAACCATAGTTGCATCCTCATCTTCTACTATGACATTAATGTCATGATGTTACATCAAAATAGAATTAAGCTCGTCAAAACAAGCTTTTAGTATCATATTATCTATGTGATTATGATATGATTAATATTTTCTACAAGAAATTTTCACACAAAAAATATCAATTCTAATATAATAATTAGGTGTTACATCATTGAATGAACATTTTCTTCCTGTTGTTCCAAAATTTGTCACTCTATGTACGACGTATTCCAGGAAAGCAATGTCCACTCGTTTAACTCCTTAAATAAATTCTTCATCATCTTAATTCTCCATGAGTTGAAATCATTCCTCCCATTAAACTTCTCTATCTCAAAAATGATACTTATCCTCTTGCAAAATCTTATGACCAACAAATGAGGAAAGAAATAAAAATTGAATTTGATATCAATTTGTTGTGCTCAAAGTTCCCAATTAAACTAGAGAACAAAAGAATTGTGCAAAAGAAAATCACGAATTACACCTAACAAAAACAAATAACATAGAAAAAACAAAAATTTATAAATAAATAAACTAAGTTGTATATTATGCAAGATAAACATTAAATTACATTTCATGTCTCATTTGTATAATTGACTTTTACGAAGATGACACAAAATAATTACAAGTTAATTAGAATTATAGAAAAAAAGTTATAACTAAACAAAATGTATATAGAAACTAATGATAACCATACTATCTAATTTTGTATCATAAAAAAACCTATTAATACATATACATAACCATTAAAATAACCTATAACCATTAAAATGTTTATCCTAAAAATAGCTTAAGTGTTAAATATAGGAGGAAATAAATCTTATTTGTTAAAAAAATTTGATTGTAATATTATATATTAGAAATAATTAAATTAAATTCAAATTTTAACTCAAAGTACATTTATGATTAAAATCCAAATTAAAAAATGAATAAAAAATTATATTAACTACGAGTCTAAAATATTAAAATTATATATATAATAACATTTAATAACACTCCTTAAAATTATTTTTATGTATTATTTTTTTCATTTATACACTCACCATATACTATTTAAAAAGTTACATCCTCACTTAAAAAAATATAATTTTCTTAACTAACAATCTAATACCTAAATACTTGAAAAAGGCATACTAGTGACACTAAATCTTAAACCACTTCAACATTCATATACAACAACATCAACTTTTTATTGATATGAATTAAGTATATATTAATATATATATATATATATATATATATACTTTTTTTATAAAACTTGATAGAAAAATAAAAGACAAACCTCCTTTTAAGTAAATGTGTTTAGCATTCTCATACACAACATATTATCATTTAAATGAAGATAAAGTGATGAAATTAATATGAATGATAAATTAAGCTTTTTTTACATTTTTTTTGGTTTTAGTTATTGAAATTACAAGTGTTATACTTTTAGAAAACAATACCCTATATCTATATTAAGGAGATATCAAATGAATTCATACCATGTTATTAAATATACAATAAATTAATTATAAAATATTAATTAAGTAATAGATAAGTTATTTTGGTGATAACATGTATTAAAACCATATATGTTTTTTGGATGAAAAAAGTGATTTGTGTGAAAATGTATTGATGAGTGGAAAGGCACTAGAGGCCAAAATAGAAAGGAAATATCCTAGTTGGTGTTAGGCATGGATGAGAGGTTCCCCACCTAAACAACCTTAGATAAATGAAGGCGGGAAATCGATTCTGCATTTAGGGTTTGGTTAGGTTAATGCTTCATAAATAGACAATACCTAACCTAACATGGTCCCATCTTTGTTCTCCCATGAAAATGAAACCTTCTTTGTATTCAATGTCAATGCAAAACCATGTCTTTTCTTTTGGACTCTTTCAAACTTTCTATTTAGCTCCCCCTAAAGGGTACCATTCCTAAGTGGGACCCCACAACCATTTTTCCTTCTATTCTTATCCTTATAAGTCCTTTTCAAAAGAGATTTTAACAAATTAAACAACTTAATTCTTTCCCACACCCACACACAAAATCATAATCACTAAATTCATTTATCAAAATATTAGGGTTTCATGATCATTGATGCATTTAATTTAAAGTGTATGTCATGATGTTAACCAAGTAAAACTTCAAAATACTTATTCCTTTATTTATTATGTCTTTTTCATACATGTTCAATTTGTTTTTCTTTTTTTTGCTTTTTATGAACTTATGTATTATTATTATAATCCTTATTAAAATACAAAATTTTAAAAGTTTTTATTGTAAGATAAAGTGAATATTATTATGGAGGTATAGTACTTTCTTATTCCACCATAGAAAACCATGATTTGACTCTATTTATAAAGGAATAACTTTGCTTGAAAGCAGTGTGGGTAGAGGACAAACATGTAAACAAGTTTGAAAAAGGGAATAGCATCCTAGTAGTCTAGTAGAAAATTAAAACACCCTAATTATATTATAATAATAATAATAATAATAATAATAATAATAAAAATAATAATCTAGTGAAAAATTAAGGCATCCTAGTATACTGTCCAAAAGATGAAGAAAATAAAAAAGATTCATAGTACCACCATCTCAAACAAAAAATATGTACCAACTATAGAACTTAGTTTGGACCCTTGTGCTTGTTCTTGAAATAATAATAATAATAATAATAATAATAATAATAATAATAAATAAATAAATAAAATAAAGAAGACACCATCAATGTTATCATGATGATACAGAACAAATAAGACTAAACCAAAAAAATTAATCATCCGCAGATTTTTCAACAAACTGAAAAACTTCTATACATATGCAATTTTCATTTTACTTAATTTATGGATCATTGTTTTATTTCCCACATAGATATCTAAAATTTATTAGATGTAATCAACAATAATATATAAATGATTTCTCAACCCATCAACAAATACCGTATAATAATTTGAGTTACATTGATAAACCATCAATCGGAGATCCCATATAAATATAAGGAAAAATTTGTACTCTTCAATTATAAAAAAGGAAATTGTGAGAGTTAGATTTTCTTATATTTTTTTTTTAAAATAGGTAAAGAATAAAAGATTTACAGATAGATTATAGTAGTTTTTTTTTCACTTTATTTAAAAATTCATCTATCTAAAAACTCTGTCTTTATATTGTTTTTAAAAATATAAGGTTTGAAATTATTTGTTCTTTAAGAAAATTATATTCTTAACTAGTATATTAAAATAATCTAAATAAATTTTGATGATAATAAGTAATTTTTATAGATGATTTAATTTTTATAGATTTTGATCAAGGTGAGGTGATAAGAGAATATTAAAACTTTAGAAATTTTAGTAGTATGAGTTTGCCTTTTTAAGGTTTACATGAATAGTTTTGGTAATGAGCACACTATTTTTAGAGAATGAGAGTTAATTAGGTTGCACCTATTCAATTTTGTATTGAATTAATGTGTGATGTGTATTGGGTTGAATTGATACAACCATGTTGTATTATTGTGAGATTAAAGTATTTCAATTTAGTTGAATGTGAGTCATAATAATTGTTGAATTGTACTACCATTCAATACAAGTGTTCAAGCGACACAACATATCATTCAAGTTATGGCTTGAGGCTTGAATAGTCAAATTTCTTTCTTTCTTTGAACATTGAATAGTCAAATGAAGAACTAATCACTCAAGTATTAAGGTGTGGTGGTGGTGCATGATGTTTGTAGAAGTATCCTAACTTAAGCGTTAAGGTGGAAGTAATGCAAGGTGTTTATGGAACTTCTTGGATTGTGTAACAAGTATCCTCACTACACATGATGATTTTGGAGCTCGTTGGATTATATAACTAGTAGTCTCACTCAAGCGTTATGATATTACATAAGTAGTGGATATTAGTCACTCAAGTTATATGTAAGCATTTGAGCGAAAGAGAATATGAATCAGTTCTCTCTCCTCAGGTGTAGCTGAAGCAAGGAAGTATTCCTTTGTTTGAGGGATAAAGGTCTCTTAAGCTATATGAAAGCGATGTATATTTGATGATGTTATGGTTTATTAGTGAAATGTATGTGTGTTTAAAAATTTATTTGTTTATATTTGTGCGTGATATAATGACGATGGTGATGATAATGATGAGATATATACAATTGTATAATATACTTATTGATGTTTATTGTATGTAAATTATGATATGACCTAGTGTTGTTGGTGCTTAATGTGGTATCATGGTCATGTTATAGGTGTGTGTTTAGTAATAATGAAATGAAATAATGATTCAAGAGTTTTAGACTCTTAATATTGAGTATAAAAAATCATAAAAAAAAGAAGATAATTTATTATGGTGATAATTCTTGTGAAAAAAAAACACCCTAAGATTTACAAATTAAAAAGACTTGTAGTGTTAATCTTTAGTAGAACATGATCAATGTAAATATTTCAAAATGCATTAATTTAACAAATTATTTTAAATAATTAAAATAAAATAAAATATTATTATAGTCTTGAATGGTGATTTAAGTGTAATTTATTTGTATTATCTAAAATGAAAATATATCATATATCATGTGTAATTGTTTAAATTTTAGTTTATTTTCTTATACATATTATATAATAAAAAAGAAATGAAATATAACTATTTTTTAATATTCTTATATTTTGTCATATTTTTTAAATAAAAATGCAACTCATATAATAAATATTATATATATATATATTATCTAACACAAATTATGAAAATGTGGTGAATTAATATAAAGTTATTATTTTAGTTTCATTATAAATTTGAGTTTTTGAAATATTTTCGCACTAAATAAATAAAAAAGATAGTTGTTATGATAGTAGTGTTTTTAAGGTTAAATAGTTTGTAATAATAGACAAGAATGTGATTTAAAAAGAGAAAAAAAAGGAAAAGATTAAATTTGAATAAGAATTTGAGTAGCCATTATTTGTGCATTATTGATGGATGTCTTAATCATCGTACACTTGGCGGGTTCAAGGTGACATCAGAAGGTGTGTGTTGTGGGGAACCGCATTCATACATCCCATGCTATCACATAATATCATCCATCCAAAAACAAAAGACAATGTGCTGTGGCTAAGGGACGGTGCTCTTTGGTGGGCCACACTTTCATATTTATCTTACATCATAATTTAAATATAATATCAAATATATTACTTATTTTTACTAATATACAAATTCCATCACCACTTTATCATTTCTCACTCAATTATAGTTTTAACAACCCATTTCATTCTAAATCGATCATCAAATCATTAAATTATAATATTGATTATTTATCCTTTCATCACTTTTGTTCTTTATGAGCATAATAGTTTTTTTTAATATCATGAGGTTTTTTTATAATGTGATTTACAAATTCTTTTTATTAATTAAGTTTTATTTTAATTAAAAATAATTAAATTAATCTCTTTTGTTATATTAATAGCGTTAAAATAATAATAATAATATGATAGATGTATAGTGACACATGATAAATACATAATAATATGTGGTAGATATATATTGATATATGACAAACACAAAATGACATATCAGATAAAAAAAAGAGTAAATTTTGATTTTGTTATTGTTAGAGTTGAATATTTGGTTGAAAGTCGGCGGATGATCCATATTGTCCATAACTTGTAGCCTAGTAGTTAAGTAGTTTTTATTTTTAATTTCAGCCGATTATATGCAACCTGTATCATCAAGTTAAATTAAAAAAATTATATATTATTTATTACTTTTATAAGTTATTATAAAGTCTAATTCAATTTTAAATTTAATATTATTTATTTTTGTTGATTTTAATGAATTAAATAAATTATTCTTATACTTATTAATGTTAAAAAATCTTAATATATATTTATACAAATTAATCTATTTTATCCGTAAATTTTACGAAATAAATATGATACATTAAAATTAAAGATCATTTAAAATAAAGATTATACAAATAAATTTTTTTATAATACAAATTTATAGAAATACAAGATTAAACAGACAAATTTTTTCGAATATTCTGGTTATTATACATTTATCAAAGTGATATTATTCATCTATCACATTATTAACACTCATCTAATATAAAAAACCACATTGATTACTTTTATTCAATTAATAAACAAAAATCGTACAATTATATTTTTAAAAATCTGAAAATAATGGAAGAAAATAACCTATTATACGAGTAAGTGGATTATTGAGGAGAACGAACGTGAACCGTTGATTGGAAATGGCCAAATTGATTACGCAAGTGCAAGTTTATATATGGTGAGTCACTATCGTACCATAGAGATGTTGCAATTGAGGTGGGACCCATTATTGGCTTTGACACGTGCCACGTGTGTGGATTTGCATGGCTGAGAATTTGAGAGCATCTCCTACAATAGTCTATTTCTCTTTTTGGTTCTCAAAATACTTTCCCCATTGTTATAAAAAATTGGTTAAGAATTAAATTTTATATTATTAACATTTACAAATTAATTATTAATTATAATCAAATAATTTAATGGATAAAGTAATAATTTACTTCACTTATCCATTTCAATACATTAATTAATTAATATTTTTTTTAAAAGTTTATATATATATATATATAATTAAAAAGTTGAAAATAAAAAAATAAAAGTATCAAACGTATTGATATAAACCTAAAAATTTGAAAATTTAACTAAAAATTTATGAAAAATAAAAACAACCGTCAACTTATGTTCAACTTTTGTCCTTATTTTGCTTTCCTTAACAACGGATTAAAGTTCATAATACGATGAATATACTAATAAATTATAAATCAAACATTTTATTATATATATATATATATATATATATATATATGCTGAGCAAATATTCAACCACATCAATCAATATTTAAATAAATAATCTAAACCCATTAATAACATGAAAGTTTATATATGCTATCTTTTACATAATATAGCATCTATGCTTCAACATTTATTAATAGGTCATTTATATATATAACTTGAATTAATAATGTCTAGGCATATTAGTTACATCATACTCAAACCTTAAAATAGAAAACAAATTAAGAGTTCCTATACTAATTAAATTATAACATGTTCAATCTGAAGAACTAATCCAAATCAACTAAATAGACATATTTTTTTTTTAAAAAAAAAACCCTAATATATATTATATCTTGGTTATTTGTGTGTGGATGGAAATTTCTTGTACCCATTTCTTCAAAGAGAATCTCAATTACCATTAAATATTGTCTGTGGTTCAATAGGGTTGATGGGATACAAAATTTAATGCAAGAGATCTTTGTGAAGGAAAAGGAAAAAGAAAAAGAAAGAGAAATTAATTAGGGTTTGAAGATGGTGATAACTCCTCAAAAGGGGGCAAAACAAAAGGGTTGTGTTTGACTTTAGGGCAAACAAAGACTGACTCTAACCAATGTACCAAAATAAAGAAGAAACAAAGACATTGGCCTCACTCATACCTATATTTCAACTAAAAAGATAAGGATAACACTTTCATGTTCTAGACTTTTTGGTGAGTGCTCATCAATTGTTCATACATAATGCTTTGAGAAAAATCTATTAATTGTTCTTACAAATCTTGTAAACTAGATTGCTTTTAAATATTGGATAAACTTTCTACTATCCTTTAATAATATAAATAAATAAATAAATAAATAATTTTTTTCTTAAAAGTTATAATTAACTTAATTAGGCATAGGTTAGTGAGTACTTTTTGAAGTTAACTTCTTTTGAGAATGTTTTTTTAACTTGCATTTAATCTAGTTTTAATTTCTTTCTTAAAAGCATTAATAGGAAAAAAAATCTTATTTTGGAATATATGTATAAGTTGAATAACATGTGGGTGAAAGTGATATTTTGTTTTTTATTTTTTCTAAAGAAGCTTTTTTTCTATAAAAAATATTGTTTAGTTTTTGGAAATTATTTAGCATCTGTCTTTTAGTTTTAAAACAAAAAAAAAATCTTTATTTGAGACTCAAAAGTCTTAAATTATTTTTTATTTCTGAAATATAATTGTATTTTATTTTTTAAAAGAATTCTTTGACTTTTGATCATTGTAAAAAAAAGTGATTATTTTGTTTCAATTTCAACACGTCTATTTTTTTGCTTTTCTTATAATATTTTGTTCGTTTTAAATAAATATAATTAAAAAGTTTGAAAGGGACTATATAAGTAAGTGAAACACATAATTATATGAATTAAAATAAAATAAATAAGCACCTTAGACGAATTAAAATTAATAAGAAAGACCACAATAAAAATTAAATTTTTATAGGAACCCAAAAGATAAAGTTTTTGAAGAATGAAACCAAAATACAAACTATCGTTAAAGAAACAAAAACTAGACCAAATTTTAAAGAGAATACAAAATATCATTAAAGAAACAAAAATTAAACCTAATTTTAAAGAGAATGCAAAACATCATTAAAGAAAAAAATTAAACCTAATTTTAAATAGGAAGGTGAGTCATCTTATTTTAATGAAGATTGAGTTTTTCTTTTTTCATTTCTAGGGTTCAAAAGTTATATAGAGAGTGCATTTAACCACACATTTCTCCATCACAAAATCAACTCATTCACTCACTTTACACACATGTATGAACTTTATTGGAGCACCTTTTTACATATTGAAACAAATATATGACTATAATTTTGCATTTCACTATAACATGTGGCTCTAATCTCACCACAATAGAACACCACTAACATAGCAATAGCTAGTTGTGTGTGTTTATCTTTTGTGGATGATTCTTGGTTTGTGTCAAGGTTAGGCCAAGAAAAAAGGAAAAGATAACCCATTATATGAATTAGGGTTTTATATAAGTTTGAAAAACACCATTTGTTGAACCAAGTAAAGAAAAAATAAAAATCACAAGACATAGTTGTTTCCCTCCAACTTTATTAATGATAGCATTGTAGGTGTAAAGAAAACTATGCACTTCATTCATTTTCCCTTAAAAGATGAAGAAAAGACAAGTAGAAGATATCATTCACTAAAATTAGGTCTTGGTGCCATCATCATGTACATGCACTACCATTATAGGCATAAGCATTTGCTTTTTGCATAAGAACTTATCTACACACTTTGGTCATAAAAAATGGTATTTGAGCTAACATAGATATCCACAACACACAAGTAGATTAGATTATAAGTCATGTTCCATAGATTTCTTGTACTTTTACATTAGTTTTTAATTCTAGCATGAAAGATTCTTTAAGAAAAAAGTCAACTTCATTGGTATTTTAAAAAAAGCAACCTTTTTAATCACCAAAATTGGTTACTTATATATTATTACAAATAAAAATCATATGAACCTCTTTCAATTATGGTTATAAATAAAAATAATAATACCCTTAATTTAAGTGTAAATAGACCAAAATTCTAAATTCTAAATTTTTATAAGAAGTTTTTTAACGCCTCTATTCTTGTATTTTTGAAAATGAAAATTCAATTTTTTTTCTCAGTTACAAAAATTTTAGATTTTATAATCTAAAAATATATTATATATTATTCAACGGAAAGTTTTTAGATTTTATAATTTAGAAATATATTATAAATTACATATTATGAATTATATAATTTAAAATATATTCTGAATTGTATTTGAAACACGGTTCTGAAACATGTTTTTTCAAAATCCAAAAGTCTAAAACATAGACTTTTTAATATCTCTATAAAAAAAATTATGGGTGCAGAAATAAATTATGAGTGCAGAAATAAATTATGGGTGCTAAAAGCAATTTTTGAAGAATAAACCATTCAGTAAGCCCACAAATCAGAGAAGTTTTGACTTCTTTTCAAGTTTTTGAAAGGAATTTATTTCGAGTAACTCTTTTTCATTTATGATACCAAGTTTCAACGAAGTATATTTAGAGAAAAACTTAGTTTAATTAATTTTAATGATAATTAAAATTTTTAAGAAAGTATAATTTTGATTATTGTTTTTCATATATATATTTTTTGTTCTGTCACGGATTTTTCTTAATCTATAGAGATAAAGATAAATCTCGATTATAATATTTTCTTTAATTTAAAAGCACATTTTAATTACATAATTACATTAATTTTATCGAACTAATTATCTCTACCTAACTTTTTTACCCTAATTAATAGATATCCGGAAATAGAAAATGAATAACAAAGTTCAAAGGCCAACAATGTATATTATTCCTCAATCTCCAACCCTAAAAAAGGGAACTTTCATAGAAATGAATTCTACCTTAACTTTAAAATAAAGCAACGTAATTAAGAGACACCCTTTTGTTTAATTTTATTTAAAATACTTTAATTCTAAACCTAAATTTAATATTTTCCTCATCTTAAAATTAAAAAAAAATATCATATAAATAGACTTGAACTCAATAATTTAAATTAATTTCATTTTATTTAGTAATATCATTCTTAAAATATACTTCATTCAATAATGATTCATTTATCTAGAATATCAAGTAATATTCATATTCTAATACATGTTTTAAATTTCTTAACCAAAAATTTGAAATAAAAAAATATTTTAAATAGAGATCAATTTTTTTTTAAGAAAATTATAACAACAAAGGGTTGTTATAAAGAATAAAGTGGAAAGTAAAACAGCTTGACTTGAGCATTCCACTAAAGGAACAATAAATGTACATCAAAATTGAAAACATTGGTATAAATGCTTATTTATATATATATATACATATATATATATATATATATATGTATATATTAATTTATGCTTCTTTATTTTCATGTCTTCTTCCTTTGGTTCTCATACATTGCTTCACAAGCTGCTTAAAACCTTTCTTTGGGCTATTATTCATTTTATTCCTCTTTGCTACCCACTCTTCCTCCACCTGCAAACAAAGCTTTCAAACAAAAAAATTAAACCCTATTAGGGTAAACTTTTATAATCTGCTACATCTTCAACATCGTAACTCCCAAATCAAACGGTGGAGATACCTTCAGCAACCGATCCTCCACCTGATTCAGCCTCTCCATCACCGTTCCTTTCGCTTCCGTCTCCATCATCACGTTCTCCATCGGACGGCACTGCTTCTCCAAGCTCTTCGGGGAGAAATCCACGGACGACACGCGTCCTTCACTTCCGCTTGTTGGTGTGGATGCACACGAGCTCTTTGGAGATCGATTGCACCCTCTAATTTCCTCTAATTCCCTCAACTTAAAGTGTTTTTATTTTTAAAAAATCAAAAACTAAAATTACAACAGTTAAAAAAATATGAAAATATAAAATCAGCTATTTTTGGATTATTTTTTCTGAAAAAAAAAACATTTTATCCTTATTTTTATGATTTTTATGGTTTCAATTTATTGGAACTTGTTGGAAGATTCTATAGAGGAGAAATTTTTCTGAAAAAAAAACATTTTATCCTTATTTTTATGATTTTTATGGTTCAATTTGTTGGAACTGTTGAAAGATTCTGGAGGGAGAATAAATTACAACACAATCACACAATAACACAATCACACAAGTCACACAAGTGTCTATGACGCCACTTCCAATCCAAAATTCAAAAATTTTAAGACAACAAATTTATAGATTTTCAGTGATATTAAGTTAGATTCTAACATCACCCATCCCACTTGTATCTTAACACAAAGATACAATAATCTTAATTTTGTTTTTAAGATTTCATGTCTTACATAGATCTTGTTCTCATTATTGCATGTCTTAAATTTAAGATTGTGAAATCTAATTAATAAACTATAAAGTGTATTAAGCTAATTAAGGAAAATAAATTGAGTAGAAACATACCAAATTATCCAAACGATGAATCCTAGAGAGAATTGGTTCTTGAGTTGTAGTAGCCATTTTCTGTCACTTTCCTGGAAAATAAAAAACAAAACAGAAAATTTTCTTGTTCTTCTTCCCTTCAAATATGTGAATATGTTCTTTCAAGTTATAACACTTTTTCAGTTTGGATTTTCATGCTAGCTCATTCATATAAATAAAGGAGGAAGAACCAAACTATGTGATCATGATTCCATGGTGCCACGCGTTCAACGCTTACTGTGGGCTGCTGCCTCCTCTTCGCATCTTCTGCCACGTGTAACGATGACGTGTTACCGTTTGAGACGGTTTTATGATGAAAATCCATTGGCTTAACATCATTCACTCCCGGGACACGTGGAAGGTCCGCATGCCATGCATGAAATTGCTAAGGACACGTGTCCTTTCACGTGACGCATGTTTCTCTGCCCTAGGATCGATGCTTCTCGAAGATCGCAGATATCTATCTATATATCTAACTTTTGTTTGTTCTATTCTTAAGAAAAGAGCACTATTTCATTATATATGTGAAAAAAAAATTAAATTTTCTTTTTATATTTTTTTTTCAATTTTTTGTTCTAATTCTTAATAAAAAATTGTATATTTTAGTCTTTATTTTTTAGTAACACTGTTAGTTCTTTGTCAAATAACAATAGTAACAAAAGATATAACAGTAATATTACTAATCAATATAAAAGTATGATGAAACAAACATATAATTGTAAATAATATATGTATAATATATAATAAGTTACAATTACGATAAATTAATTTTATTATTTGACAATAAGAAAAACAAATATTAACCGAAAAACCCAGAAACTAAAATTGGTAAAAAAATTAAGCCCTAAACAAAAAATATAATAAAAAACTTCAAGACCAAAAAATAGTTTCTTTTGACAAAATATTAAACCTTAATTTGTTTCTACTTAAAAGAGTTTTTTCCAAATTAATGTTCAGTTTCTAGTGTTGTTTAAGGACACAATAATTTTACGTAGATTTTTTTAACATTATTCATTACAATAACAAACATAAAATAAAAATAATATTTTTTGGCTGTAAAAAAACAATTTAAAATTACTCTAGTGTATATAATGAACATAATATTTGGATTTTGTTAAAAAAGGAATAAGAATATTTAGTAAAGCATATAAAAGATTTAAATAGTTTTAAAAATTCAAATCACTTGCATTACTATTTCAGTAAATGAGTATTAAAAACTAGTTCTTATCAAAAGTGTAGAATATCTTTCATTGGAAACTGAATAGATCGCTGTAGCTAATTATCTCTTCAGGCTCTTGCTTTAATAAGAATATATATATATATATATATATATATATATATATATATATATATATATATATATATATATATATATATATATTAATGTACTACATGACATGGGATACAGTGGTCTATTTAGCAACTCAATGAATCCAAATAGTTCCAAACCTGTTTATGTTCATCTGCGACAAAAATCTAAAGTCTGCTATGGCTTTTTGCTGCTGATATAACCAGAGTCTGTAGGTTTTTTATCCTTTGGAATTAAAAAATTTAAAATTCATAGAAATGATTATATTTTTTTTTCAAAAATTTTCTACTCCTAAACGCAACTCATCCTATTTTTGTAATAAAAAAAATGAACTCATCCATAATTTTTTTTATTTTTTTACCCTATGCCATACCAAACCTGTTAACCTGTTCTGGGTATACATGACTTAAAACTAATCTCATTTGATAATCTTTCTTAAACTTTATAATTAATTCAAATTATAACCGGAGACTTTGTATTGATTAGTTTATTTCTATCATCATAACAGATTGATTCTTTCAATATAAATGAGCAAATTCTTCATCCAGATGTCTAACAGATCAGCATAGTTAGGTGATAAAGGATTCAGAATGATTAGTATAGCAAAGTGTTTATGAATGTAAGAAGTAGTGGATTTCTAATCACAAGAAACACTGATTGA
This sequence comes from Lablab purpureus, assembly GCA_030347555.1. Classification (NCBI taxonomy): domain Eukaryota; kingdom Viridiplantae; phylum Streptophyta; class Magnoliopsida; order Fabales; family Fabaceae; genus Lablab; species Lablab purpureus. Next base: position 14,101,065 of record CM059264.1, read on the forward strand.
GATAGATGTGTATAAATACATACAAAACTGGAAGGCACGTTCCGTATTACAAAAGAAAACAATGCCACAAAGTTCAGATCTACTACTACTATGTTTTCTTATGTATCTTCTATAAACTGCACATAGCTTAGAAGACAGACCAAATGACAATGGCTACTACAAACAATAACTATAATTACAACCCAAAACACAATACACCAGATACTTGTCTTTTGGTCTAGCAGTTAATACCACACTCTTCAACATCAGGGCCAGTGACCCTTGTGGTGAAAGGATCAATTCTCACCCACAACAGAGAGAAAATGGATGCAAGCAGAATGGACCAAACCACCACAATGGTTGGTGTTCTGTTCTGGCGCCCCATGAGACCTTTGAGGAAAGGGTAGAGATGGATGATGACCCAAAATGCAAAGAAAAGCTTACCAAAGAGCGGTCCCCATGATTGGTAGCCACTGTTGATGGCATAGGAGATGCCAGCAACAACCCCTACCATGTTTATTATGAGAAGGGTTGTGGGGGGGATCAGAAGGGTGGTCCATTTGAACATGTAGAGCTCAGCAAAATCTCCATCTTCATCTGAGGCCTTGGAGGTGACAGTGAAGTTGGTGTCAATTCCGGCAAGCACTTTGAGAAGGCCCTGGAAAACGGCAAAGAGATGGGCCGAGACACCACCGATCACCCAAAACTGCTCATTCCTCCACCACTCGTCAATTCCAACGCCACTCCACCTCATCTCCAGGATTCCGGTAGCAAAGATGGAAAGAAAGAGAGAGATGAACCATATGCTAGCAAGGTTACTGATCTGCAAGCATGGCAAAAAATTGAGTTAGAATATTACAACAGCACAAGATGGTGGCTTTGCCATTGTGAGAAAATGAGACTGTTTCTGAATATGCTCAAGTGGTCATATAACTTCATTAGTCTTCCCAAGACAACCAATCTCCAAGTACATTTTTCAAGAGAGCATTGGACCTACCAAATGCCTTTCCTATTTTAGATGAATTAACCAAAATAATGATAAATCAATACTCAAATGTAACCATCTATGGATGTTCTTCATCATTAACTTGGCTAATCATCCCAAAATCCTAAATAGGAAGTGTGTCAGCGTATCATCATTTTGATGTACAATATCATGATTTATTCACCCAGTGATTCTACCTCGTGATTTATTACATGATAATGATTTAATCAATTCTAAGTTTGATGAAGAAATAACAAACCTGCGGAATAATGAACTTGTTGGTCAGCAGACAGACAGCAGGCAAGATACAATAAATGAGAAGGGGAATGGCTGTGACTGGATAGATTGTGGTGTTCACATACGCAAACCTTTCAAGCCACTTTAGCCTTCCACCATAACCATACCAGATGGGACAATGTCGGCTAAAAAGAATTTCCACAGAACCTAAAGCCCATCGAAGCACTTGGTTTAGACGGTCTGAAAGATTGATGGGAGCAGAACCCTTGAACGCCGGCCGCTTAGGCATGCAGTATATAGACCGCCATCCGCGGGCATGCATCTTAAATCCAGTAAGAATATCTTCTGTGACAGAACCATAGATCCATCCTATCTGTGGAACAGAAGACGAACAGTGACTTATCTTTCAAGATAATTACATTTTTAAACAACTGACTCAAATCATATAAAAGGGTCCTCCACTTGATTTCTTGAGCAGAATAAACATTGAGAGAATTTTTTTTCCTAGTTTATAGTTCAATTTGTTGGATAGGTACTAGATTAATTTGTTGGCAATAATGTGCTCAGTTGATAGGATCAGAGTTCAACTTAGGAACAAAAACAAAATTTAAAATCAAAGAACATTAAGCACAAGATGACACCACACCTCCGATCCCCATTCTGATTTATCCTCATAACCACAGCTGATAACATGAATAGCCTCCTTAAGCAGAGTTTCTGGAGTAGCAGACTGAGGAACACCACCATTCTCCATAAGAGTGGAGGCTACAAAAACTGCAGACTGGCCAAACCTTTTCTCAAGGCTCATTTGTGACATAAGTAGTGATTTCTCATCATCAAATCCAGTACCTGAAAACAGATGTTAGAAGTAAAGCTCTGATTAATTGGAAGAGACTAAAATAAAATTCTAAACAGACGTCCCCAAAGAGTTGTTTTAGAAAAGAATGAAAATTGTACAGGTTTCATGAAGTAAACACAATTCCCAGAGGTCTACCTTCTACTCCTTCTTCTATATCCTCTAGACTGAAAATAGGTGCAGTTGGGTCAACATGCTTGCTAGATTTTTTCTTGTCTGATCCTTTCTTACTAGATTTTGAACTCTTCCGATTTCCACCACAGAGTGATGATAACAACCCAGGCTTTTTATGCTTGGGTTTAAGAGGAGGTTCATAACCATATAAAGCTGTCCTATTGAAGACACATCCAGTACCAACATAAACAGGACCCTGAATGCCATCCAAACCTCTTAAGTTTATCTGTTCCACATGCGTCACAAAACAAAAAAAGTTTCACAAAGAGGTTAAATCTCATATAGTCCACAAGAATAAAAAACAGTAGCAGAAATCAGCAAAAAATCAGATGAGCATGGCATGATATACTTACATCAAAGAACACTGTGTTACGATTGGCATATCGATCGTTTCTATCAATACCATCAAACCTCTGTGGAAACTGGACATAGCAAACATGTTTACCAAGGTTGGGATCCATCATAAAGCACATAGCTTCCCTCAAGGCCTTGCTGTTGTTTATGTAGTGATCACAATCAAGATTCAATAAGAAAGGTCCATTAGTAAGGACAGCAGATACTCTTACCTGCAAGTTAGATAAATCAACACGAGTGAGATGACTATGTTAGGAATATGTATGGAGAATAGTTAACTTTTAACATTTTATATTGTAAAATGGTACTCACAAGTGCATTCATGGCACCAGCTTTCTTGTGATGTTGAAAACCTGGGCGCTTTTCACGAGACACATAGACTAAACGGGGAAGTTCATTACCCTCAGTGTCAAGTCCTCCACTTTGGCCCAAGAAAACCTGCATATATAAAATGTAATATTATCTTAGTGAACGACATGTTAGCAATTATGCAACATTGCAACCAAAATTTAACATCTTCACGGGTAAGACTTCCTCAAATGTAATTAGCAATAGAAAATTAGAAAATTATATAAGTATAGTCCACATGGGTAATATGTACTTCAGCAAAACTTTGAGAAATGACTCCAACGCGAATAGATATACAACAGCAGGTAAAATGTCATCATCAAAAGTATTCAACCAACCTGAATCATTCCTGGATGGTCTCTGGTGTTATTTCCAGGCCATGGTGTACCATCTTGCATAACCCATCCTTCTTCGGGAACTTTCTGTGCCTTTGCAACAAGTCCATTAATACGAACTTTAAATTCCTCATATTCTCTCTGAAACATAAATGAAGGGTAATATTAAAAGATACTCCTCTGAAATACAAAAACTCATGCAAATAGCACAAATGCACGACAGACTGGCAGAATAATGCATTTGTAAGCCAATATCTCACCTTCATTGCTCTCCGATCCTTGACAAATGATGGATGAACCTTATCTTTCAAGTAGTCAATCTTTTGTGCAAAGTACCACTCAGGTGCACGGGGTTCAATGCTATACTTCTTGGCAAAGGGAACCCATTTCCTTGCAAATTCTGATGTCTCGGCAAGGGCTTCAAACGTCAACATAGCAGCACCATCATCAGACACATAGCAGGAGACCTTGTCCACTGGGTAGTCAACTGCCAGAATAGACAGTACAGTATTGGCAGTCACAAGAGGGGGCTCCTTCAATGGGTCAACAGTACTGACAAAAATGTCAACGGCAGCTAGTTGTGACGGCTCTCCTTCCCGATCATACCTGCAACTCACATGAATTTGGTATTAAAAGAATACAAGATTGAGAAAGAAAAACAGCATGCCATATGCCAGAATTTCCAGTACAGAAGAATGGTAAAGTTCAAGAGTTACCTCAATGCAAGCCTGTCAAGGTATGTTTCACGGTTGACAGGAAGCCACTTGGGGAATTGATCCAATATCCAAGATATGGCAAACCAAATCTCACATATAACTGATACCAACCACAATGGATATGCATTGGGCACTGGATTTGTTATCCGATAATGCAAGAAAATGCAAAGGATAACCAGCCGCAACATAATGACCATCCGATACGGATTTATCCTTGATGACGGAATTGAAACCTTCCTAGAAAGAGGCTGTCGAGCTTCATCGTTCCTGCATATATAGAAGACTGCACTCACATACGATACTTATTCAAAAGATTTTGCATGTTCAACAGACAAAAAAATACTTAATAGTATTTTACAACAGCGTTCTCGAGCTATCAATCATGATATATTGCCATATCATACTGTTAACTACCGAAGAATATAATAAAAGTAAATATACATTGACAGAGAAACAAGTAAAGAAGCTTACAAGACCAATAAAATGACAATGATTCTTACAAAATAGATAATTACTCACAACAAGGAATCATCCACAAGCACATCTGTAGTAGCATCAATATCTCCAGCTCCTCTCTCAGAAGCAGCTTGGCCGGTGCTCATTGGAACAACATTCTTTTCTTGCTTCATCTTCCAGCCATCAACTCTTTCTTTCCATGCAACATTACCCAAACCAGGATCCCCAGCCCTGATATTAGCTGCACAAGAATATCAGAACCAGCTCAAATCACAATAAATTAGCTAGATAAAGAAAAGTAGCAATCATAAATCATAGATGGGAATGTGCATAGTGAGAAGGGGTAAGAGAGATACGAGATTGATTAATATCAGATGAATATGGAATATTATGGACACGTTTTCCTCCACCAACTGCAGGAGATGCCATTGAGAGCCTCTCAGGTGAGGCTGCAGACAACTCTCCAGATACCTGCAATCAAAGATACACCAATTTTCATTCAGACTCTTGAAGTTGAAGGTGAAAGGTGGAGAAAACTACAATGTTGAAAGCTAACTGAATGACCTCTTGTCCACTGGTGAGCAGAGGAATGTGGTTATGAGAAACTTCCTTATCATAATTTGGGGCACCAACCTCCTCTCCTCGTGCATAAGTCAATTGCCAGCTTAACATGCGCTCTGAAATCTTCTGCTTTTGGTTATGATGGTCTGAATCGTAATTAAAGTCGCTGGCACCATCAGTAGCAGCACCATCAGTAGCAGCACCATCCTCTTCCGTGTCTCCAAGAATTGCAGGACTTCCTGGAATCATTTAAACAAGTAGTATAATCACTATATACAACCAGAAAAATATAAGTTCTTTAAATATGACAGAAGATTAAAGATCAAAACAGAAGGTGTAAAAGCATAAAAAAATAAGTAGTGTGCAAGAATAATATATATCTTGCAACTACAAAATCCTAATGATCCAAAAACAAAGGGAAGAAAAAAAAAAGTTCTTTATCTAGGCATCACACACAAAGATCATCAAAGCCAATTACTGGTATTCTCTACATATGGAAAAGCCACTCAGCAGGTTTGGCTTGAAGAAAATGGAAAAACCCCACAGGACTAGTAAATAGTGACAGTATGAGTGTCCCACTTGTGCACTCCTAGAGTGTACTAAGGTTACATGCTTAGTTTAGTCTAATTTAGCCAGTTTTCCTATAGCTATAGTTATAAAAGTTCTAGTTCAGAAGTTCATTGAATAAATGTTCTTGAAGCAAAAGGATATCTCTCTCACTGGTTTTGGAAAGTGGTCAATTAGCTTCATTACCTTTGTGCCTCTTGTACCGGGTTTTGCACTGGGGGCAAGACTGATTCCCATCCTTTCTTTCATACTCATAGCAAGGTCTGCATACAGGGAAAGCACAAACATCGCACGCAATGAATGGTTCACCATCCACAGTCTTCCCAACACCATCACCACATATCTGGCACACTTGGGCACTCAGTGCTGTAACTGGCTTTGCCTGAACAATTGAAATGTCATAGAAAAAACTTCATCAAGCATCAACCAACAACCATTTCACTGCAACAGCATCACAAAATGTTGGAGGAAATCAAACAGAAAACTTAGTGTATATACTCACCCCAGCTTCGCCTTCAGACTCCATAGTTCCCTCTACTCAACACTTCTCAAATGAAAATAAGGGACCAAAGGGTAGTATTTCAAGCCACATTCATTACTTTCAACACTTTCCGATACCTGAGAACATCGATTTGGAAGATTCCCCTCCTCTGAAACAGCTCCCTTATTTTTTTTCCTTAAGAAATTAAACCTACAAGTACAAAAATAAATTCTAGATTTTAACAAGCATTTCTCAACTGTTTGCAAAGTTGGAAAAAAATATAGAACTTCTATCACAAATTGAATCACAAAAACAAAACCTAGTTCATAGCAAGCATTCTCAACAGTTGTCAAAATTAAAATAAACACACTTCTGATCACAAATTCATACTATAATCACAAAACAAAATCTAGTCTTTAACAATCATTCTAAGTAGTTTGCTAAGAGGGAGAAAAAAAAACTGTAACATCAAATTTTGTTTGGTGGATGAGAAAAAGGCTGGTGAAAGATGAAAAAAGGAAGGGTCAGATTCTAAACAATGAAATCTCCTTTACGTACATGACTGAGAAAACAAAGCACTTTCCTCATCACAGACAATAAAAAAGAAAAAAAAAAGACATTTTTCCTTGAGATTCTAGCATGATCAACAGTAAACAACAGATATCCACTATCCATTCCAGAAACAAAAAAAAAACACCGCATATCCACACCAAACTCACCTAAAAAACAATCTTCAGGCAATGAAGCTTCAAACTCACCGAAAACAGACGGATCAAAGCCAATCCGAAAACCCCAGATGAATTTTCAGGCAATGAAGCCAAAACACCCAAAATCTCCGACCTTTGTAGCTTCCAAGTGACAAAAGCAAACACCCCAGTTGAGCAAATCCCCAACAAAATGATAAAAAGAGAGAAACCCAGATCGAAAATTCAGTAGGAACAAAGAAAAAAGGCGATGAAAACAAAGGATAACTCCCTCACCCTTTCCCTCTCGGACGCGTTTGTTTTGTCAATTAAGTGACAGTGGCTCCATGTATGAATGAATATGTGTATAGCTGTAAATGAGTAGAGAGAAAAGGAAAGGCTTAAAGCAGACGAAAAGGACAAGGGCACTACATCTAGTACACTACCACCGACACCTGTAACTTGAAATCATAGACACACAAACATTTATCCCAACATCCATTCTCAAAAAATCTTAATATTTGTAACATACGGTCGAAGAGTATAATAAAAATATAGTTTTTTCTTCCACAACTAAAAATAACATTAAAGTATAACTAGATGAACAGTAACAATTATATATAATGTGATAAAGGAACCTTTTAATGGTTTTTTTTAAAAAAGTCTTGTTCTTCAGATGCAGATGGGGAACTGACACGGAAGTTTTTCTTGTCAGAAAATGTTCTTTTTAATGTTATCCAAGTTGACAAAGAAAATAGAAAACGAAAATATGTTTGTTGGTGCGATTATTTTTATTTGGTTAGAATTAAAAATGGATTAAAAAAATTTAATCTTCAGAGTATAAATTTTTAATTTTTATGTTAAAACTTGCTTATTTTTCTTTGTACAAAGCAATGATGTGAAATGTGAAAGAGAAAAATAATTTTAAAAAAAAAGTTATGTTGTTATTTCATAAAATTATTATATATATATTTTTGCCAAAACATCTTAAACTTCGAAGTAAATTAAAACTTTAGGTTCTTTTTAATTCTTTACTACTGTCTTAGTTCTTTACTTTTGTTTCACCATTTTCATTTCAGATTTTAAAAATTTTAATTTTTCTTTGTTTTTCAATCTACCTTAAATGAAAAAAATATATAGAAATTTAATTGAAGTTACAGATTTTTTTAAATGTGAAGATTTAAATTACAGAAAATAAACTTCTATTAATACTAATTAGTTACATCATACAACGAAAAGAAAAGTAAAGTATACATAAAAAAACACTAAGAAAAAATCATGTAGTTGATCCTGTTTTTAAGTAAAAAATAGAGTATAATAAATGTATGTAAAATTAATAATTAATAAAAGCATAATATTAAAAATATACAGATAATTAATAAACTATCCCTGTTTTAATTTATTCTTTCCTTACACTATATTTAATTAATTAGTAATAAAACCAAAATATTCGAAACTATTTTTAAATATAAAAAATATTGTAATTAATAATAAGTTTAATTACCTATTTAGAATTTTTAGTTAAATAGATTGTGTCTTCTACTTTGCATATTTAAAATTTATTTATTTTAATTTTTATATGTAAGAACTAAAAAAGATTAAAAATGGCGTACATATAAAAAATATAGTATATTTTAAATGTAAAATATAGAAAATAAAATTTATAGCAATATAAGACTAAATCAGTAATTAAATCTTCATAATATAGAGTGATATATAGCCATTAAATGTTTCAAACTTTTAAGGAAAAGCCTATTAATAATGTTATACTCAAAATTTAAAATACATTTTTCAAACTTGTGGAATTCTTGATGCGTTTCCCTAATTTTTTCTTTCAGTCCCAAATTTTAAAAATACCAAAATTGTTCTTAAATTTTGATTTTTAGATTGATTTTAAAATTATATGATTTAAAAAGTAAAAATGTATTTCGAATTGTAAAAGTTAGAAAGTAATTTATTTTTTTAATTGTAGAATCTGAAAAACAAATTTTAATTTTACAATTTAAAAATCAAATTTAAAAAATAAATAAATTATATAATCATTAATATAAATTTTAAATTATACAACATAAAACTTAAAATTACAGAAAAGATTTTCAAATAGAAAAGAAACCAAGACAAGGAAGGAGGGGTGCAGAGATTACTTAGTAATTTTAGTTTTATTGAGGTGCAGGAAGAATAAACCTTCAAACTTTTTTTGTTGCTTTGACAAAGTTGGGCTTGGGTGTGAGTAAGTAATAGGCTTTTGCTTTTTGCACCCATAGTTTCTTCTTGAGCCTGGAATGTGTAAAAGACAAAAGTATCCTTAGTGCAAAAAAGTAGGGATTTACCTTTTTATTTTTTCTTGTTTGTCTCTTGTGTTTTGTTTTGGCTCAGTTCGCAATAGGTACATGATTCAACAATCCTTTGTTTTTACTTGAAAAAATTGTATATTTTTTATAATTAATTTGTTTTTTGTATTTTTCTGAGAAATTTTTGTGGTGTTGTCAAGTGAAAAAATTTGTCATTTGAGATCATTATATGAAAAAATTATCTAAATTGAAAATAGAAAAAAGGGTTAGAGTTCAGACCTGAAGACGTGAGGAACTCAGTTTGAGGGTTGTTTTGTGTTCCCAGCAAAAGGGCAAAACAAAGGAAAAGACTTGCAATTGCTTTGCTTCATTTTGCTTGCTGTTGTCACAGCCATGGCATCGTTTGGGTCCCTCAAATCCACCATTTACGACAAAGAAGAGAGAAAACAGTGAGCACTGTTTTTTTTTTTCAATTATTTTCTTCATTTGGATTCGATCGAATTCTATTTTTACAAACCTGAAGTTAACCTAATCGGAATCGTAGGCAGTATCAGTGGCATATTCGAGGCCTCAATGCATACGACCGTCACAAAAAATTCATCAACGACTATGGTAATGTTTCTGCAACTAAATCTTTCATCTTTTATTTATTGCTGTTATTAGTATTATTATTATTATTATTATCAGTAATTCTTTTTTTTTTTGCAATAAAGTTCTTTTGAAAAATTTCCTATTTCGTGATAAATGTACTTTTGGTTTTGTATAACAATGTAGTTTTGTTTATAGTCGATGGACAATAAGGATCTGAACAAATTTATGGGCTGTTGTTGTGGTTGGTTCCTTGTAATAATGTCCTATAGCAAATGGGTGATGAACAGTTTCCTCCACTGAGATGGAAGGAGGCTACAGTCATCCTTACATGCGTTCTATTATGTTACAAAAGCTTTAATAATTTATTATTTAATATTTATATTTCCTGTCTCTTAAAAATAAAATTGAAGAAGAATTTTCTGTTTCGTGATAAAAATGGTTTTGTTTAGGGTTGATGGACTATAAGGAACTGAACAAATTTATAGTTGTTTATTTGGTTGGTTCATTATAATAATGTCCTATAGTAAATGGATGATGAACAGTTTCCTCCACCGAGCTGGAAGGAGGCTACAATCATCCTCACACTTGTATTCAAATATGGATCTCACTTCTATCAAGTGAAATGTGAGCAAGTAATCTCAATTGTTGATGAGAAAATCAACTGTTGACATTACTCGTTACACGCATATGCAAAAGAAATCATGAATTTGTTAATATATCAACAGTTCGTTTTCTCATTAGATTACTATACCTTGGTCAGTTCAGAGGAGCTGTATCTTTCAAAATGCGCATATTTACTTGTACCACTGATTTTTTTTTGTTACTAGCAAGTTCTGCTAATTCAGAGCAAAAGGAGAAGCGGTCTAGAGTCTAGAGACAAGTTTGTTCGTATTCTTCTTTGTTCCAGGGTTTGGTAATCAGTATTTGCTGATGGTTTGTGACCCTAGGCTTAGCTCAGCTTTAGCTACGTCTTGTGGTGGCAGCTTTGTTTTCTTTGTGTTTCTTGTGATCTGTTGGAAATTTGATGGAGTGATAACAAATAAAAGGATACCTTGATCCCAATGGCCTTCTGGGTAATTTAATTTTTTAGAAAACTACAGTGAGATTGTTTAATTGGTGTACGTAACCCCAACCTAGTGAGAATAGGACTTTTGTTATTGCTGTTGCCATTGTTGCCGTGATGGATGTTATTATCTACTGTAGTCTACTGAACTTATTTTATGTTTATATGCTTGTAATTATTTACCATCTGGGTCCTGCTAGAGAATATTTAAGTTTTGTGTGTAATTTCAGCTTAGTTTTTTTTTGTTTGGTTGGTTTAACTGTATTCTTTTCCAGTTAGAATTTCTTCTTAGATTCTCTCTTTTTGTGCCTACACTACAGTTAATTTTTATGGAAAAGAAAGACCTTCAAACTTAAAGTTGCCTATTAAAACAGATCAAGATACACTAAAAGAAGGATACAGGTAAGCTTGTTATATTGCCTTATTTTAGCTAAAGCTGGTGGGAGTTTATTTTCTTTTGTGGTTATATTCCCGGAAACTGTTGCCTTGCCATAGTTTTTCTTCTCCTGTTTTAACTTAAGAAATGAGCCTTCCCTCCTGATTTTTTCCTGTTAAATTTCAATTATTTTCCTTACTACTTTTAGTGGCTATCCCTCTTATTTGAGTTTTTTTTTTTATGATATGATCTACCACATTTCCATGTGTTTTTCTAAAACTTTCATGTGATTTGACCTAGCTATGCGAGTGAAATCATGATCAGTGGAATACTGGAGGCCTTACTTATATTTGGCACTCGTATGAAATCAACCTTTTCCTAGCAATCATATTGGGTTTCTTTCATTTCGTGTGTGTTCAGCTCCATTGAAACTGTTGCGAATATGGATTTTTAACCCTAAATAAGATACTTTTTGAAGCTTTCTTTGTGAATATGAATTTCATTTTTATTATTGTGAACAAATTTTACCTTCCTGAATCATCATCTCTTCTCTCAATTTGTTTATTTCTGTGTCAGAATTTTAATGTTGCTAATCCAAATATTGCAAGATTCATCCGGACAGAGGAAGATGATATGAATCCATCGTGGGAACAAAGGCTAGTCAAGCGTTATTATGACAAACTTTTTAAGGAGTATCCTTGCAAACGTGTTCAATTGCTTACTAGTACTATTTATACTGTGGGAGTGATGGTTTCTTTTATTATTTTATGTAATACTAGCATTTGGTTTTGATTTTAGGTTTGATTAAATTATTAGGTTTTGGAATGGGAACATGTAAGAGATTTAGAGATTTCTATATATCAGATTTTGCATCCAATTTACCCAACTTGGTCCGTCTTCCATAAAGCATTATATATAAAATAGCTTATTTAAAAGGAATGATAAGTTATAATTGACGTTGCTTCTGATTATCGATATGATAATGATAGTTGTGGATTGGAGTCTAAGTACATGCCTGCATTTTGTCCTGTATAATTAAATCTCGACATTTTCATTCTTTTGAGTAGGTTTCTCTTTTCGTTTTTTCCCTGAATAATTGAACTAAATCTGCAATCTCCTTCTGATGGCATTATGGCAAACAAGACTAAGTAGATGCCATCATTAATGACCTATATGATCTGTTCTTCCAGAACTACAAAGCATTTTCCTTTGGAATGTGAACTGATTGGGGCCATTCTATAGAGCGCTACATCCTCTTGTCTCTCTCAATGATTTATCTCTCTCCTGCCTGATCAACTTGGAGTTTTTTTACTTGGCACCTCATATACCAGGCAGTTGTGAATCTATACTGATAAATCTTTGGTGACTTAATTTGTGCATATTACCTGAAAGTAGTTTTGGCCTGGATTTTGTTGGGAAGTACTGTTATTTATTTGTTTTTACCATGGTTTGCAACTTTGCTTTAACCCGCTAATTTTACTGCTATTGAATTTTGTTGTACTTGTTTGATTGTACCTTAATCCTTTCAAGATACTGCCTAGCTGACATGTCACAGTACAAGAGTGGTAAGGTAATTATTCATTACTTTTCGAACATATCTTTGCGGATTGCTAAATTTTGCTATCTTTTGTGCTTATTCTTATGACTGAAACTCTAGTTTGCTCTTCAAGAGATATGGTCAGTATCAATTGAGCCCCTGACAATTTTTCTGCATCAGTTTACTTCCTGAAAGTTAATATTGCCATTCTGTATTTTTCCAGATGTAGCAAACTGTACAGAAGGATTCAATCTATTGAGGGCTTGAATGATGCTGACCCTTTCTCTTTGGACATTCAAAATAATGGTTTAATAATTTTATTTTAGTTTTGGTAAATCACTCTAGCACCCATGGGCTGGAATTTTTAACCTATTTCTCTACCTTTTTGCCTAAACACACGTTGATGAACTGCCACTAGTCAGTTGTCATTATACCTTATATCTTACTGGCTCAACTATATTCATAGATTCCTGTTAAAAAGCATTGTAATCTTTTTTTAAAGATATCAAAAGTGATTTTGTATAATTATTTTGTAAAGTAAACTGCTTAAAATTCTGAGGTAAAGAAGAGGTGTTTTCTTCACATCCTTTTCATGGGCTGTTGGTGAAGGAGGGGTTTATGAAATCTAGAAACTTATTATAAGTAGAGTACATCATTAATTTTGAGCTGATGAATTGCCTTTTTCTTATTAGATTGGTCTCAGGTGGAGGACGGAGAAGGAAGTCATGTCTGGCAAAGGTATTAAAAATTCTTTCGCTGTCTAGTTTAAATACCAACTGATAAGTACCCAAACACTTGGGGAACACACCTCCAAATTAAGTGGAAATAACCAAACACTTAAATACTTCACCAGACATCACATACTACTTGATGTGGGACTTGGGCAGCCCATAATACCCAAGTTCCTATCAAATTGCTGGGCATAGAAACTCGTCGATTAAAAGTTAATATCTAATTTATCTAAGTTTAATTTAGTTTCACTTCACCTACTTTGTACTGGCAGTTAAATGTTATTTGTTAATTAATGTCTAACTTATCTAAGTTTAATTTAGTTTCACTTCACCTACTTTTTACAGGCAATTAAATGTTATTCCTTTTATAAACTAATCTTATGAGTAGGCAATTGTTGAACAACTGAACCTTTTTAGTAGAAAAACAGACACCCTTATAGAAAAAAAATTTGAAATGTGAAGTAGAATTTGTTGGCTTTAAAAGGATGCTCTATTAATGATATTACTTTGTTTGCGGACTTGTTTGCGCTGCTTCCACATGTTTAATTCTTTAAATTATGGCAGAAATTTTATTTATTTATTTTTTGAAAAGCACAACTAGGGTAAGAAGAAACTTCTTTTAAGACTTCAAATGTCCAAGTCCTAATCCCTTCATTCTTAGGCCTGCAACAGACCTCCACTAGAGTTTGATTTGCAAAAATAAAGGAACAGAACATCGCAAAAGAGTTATAATTTGATTTTAAAAATAGACCTAATGCTAGATAAAGGGTGACTCAAGTCAAGGGACAATACAGTTCTAAATATTTGTTATTTATTAAACCAGGGTTCAAACTTAGTCCACAATACAGTGAGAAAAAAGTAGTTGTTTTTTATTTGTGCTGTTTGGAATCCTGCACAATCTTAAAATTGATTGGTTATGCAACTTTGCAGGCCAGTTCATATGTGGTAACAAGCATTGCAATGAGAGAGATGGTTTAGCAAGCTATGAGGTAAGCATTTTATTCCGATTAGTAAACAATTGACTTTGGGTAGTCTAATTGCGTCAATTGGTCCTACCAAGTGGGTAAAGGATTTGTTATTTTATTTACTTTGTTTTGTCTTCTTTTTGAAATGTGTTATGCTGTTTATTATGATTAGTTTTAGTGCAAGTTTTTCGGTTCAGCGTATAATGGTTATAAATAATTAGAAGGAGAAACACTAATAACACACTCTCAAAGAAACTCTTTATTATTGGTTGAAATTTATTAGGGATCATTACATTATGTGGATTCTGTTCCCAATTTCTCTAGTTTCGCTTACAATAGTGCTTCTAATAAATTTCAACCAATGATAGTGTGTTAAAGAAATGTGTTCTTAACACTCTTCTAATTAGGAATAATATATGTTTGCTTTATTATACACATTATATAAAATATAAATGTTGAATCCATTGGTGTAGCCGAGACATGCATTTTTCAGCATTTTGGCTAGTTTCAGTCCAAGTGTCTTAGTTCAGTGTATCATGTTAACATATTACCTCGAAAGAGAAACGCTGATAACACACTTCCGAATGAAGTCTTTTACTAATTGAAATTAACTGGGAATCATTAAATTATGCGGGTCTTGCTTCCAATTTCATTAGTTCCATTTATAATTTTGTGATTCTTAATAAATTTCAACCAATGATAGTGTGTTATTAATACTCCTCTAATTATAAATATTATATGTTTGATTTATTGCATACATTATATAAGTATAAATGTTGAATCCATTGGAATAGTTGAGACGTGTTTTTCTGCGCATGCTTACATTTTCTTTCTCTCAACACTCTTCTTTGTTGAAGGTTCTATCAGCAGCTTTGTTTATGTTTGAGGGCCAATGAGACTGATTTGTGAATATCTCATTACGTGTTTCCACTCCTTTATTCTATTTGCTTCATGTTACAGGTGAACTTTTGTTACTTTGAAGCTGGAGAAAACAAACAAGCCCTAGTTAAATTGGTAACATGTGAGCGGTGAGTCTGTATGTGCCAATGCTGGTTTTGTGTGTATGCCATTGAATGTTAGTACTTGTGCTATTAAGGGCTTTGTGTGACTTTTTACTCATTGAAGGTTGTGGAAAAATCAACTGTGTTTCATTCTTTTCTTGGTTATTTTTTAATAGATGTGCATCCAAACTCAACTACAAGAGGCAGAAAGAAAAGGTGCAGTTAGAAAAAAGACAAGAAGATCAAGATAGACGAAAGAGGTAAATGTTCTCCCTAATTATTTTATTTTTTCCGCTTATTGGCTAGAAGACATGGAGATTAAGTCCTTTATTTATAGGAATCGTTCAAAGAGTGATGATGATGATCTAGATGACTACCAAGAAAGCAAAGAGAGAAGGAGAAAAGGTTTGAAGTTGTACTACCTTTACAAGTTTATTGCCAGTTTTGCATAATGGCATGAAAATCTTTGTATTTTCGATGTATCATTTCTTAATGTTGAAGAATCGACCTGGATAATTTATCATTTGTATGAGAAAGATTAAAGAGTTTTCCCTACCTATCCAAGAGTCCAGTTCCTTCAGAGTGTAAGGCACCTCTGCTCAGCTTACAACCAAAAGAGAAATAATAGAATCCGAAGCCTCTTTCCCTCTCTTGCCACTACCTTGTTATACTCATTACATGTGATAGGTTCTCTCAGCCCATAGATTTCCTTCCCACTCCTTCCCTCTCTTCCCTTGATTTGGTTGCACCTGTAAATGCTCCGCTGTCTCAATTGGGTCCTTCACTTTCGTGGCCCTAATGCATTCCATTCCTTTCGATTCATTTAAGCATAACTAAATGTGTAATGCACCAATTGTTATGCTTGAGACTCTAATTGATTTAACGAAGTGTGACAATGCATTTCATATCTTTTAGTAGGATTGTTTGGTTTTATAATGATTCATTTTCCTTCCTATTTTCTTAAATTGCAATTGAATTGTACTTGAAAGGAAAACTGTATTTGCATAGCTTTCAAAATATATGTGGATCTGAGGTTATTGTATTGTAGCTTCTACTCTTAAAAGAATATTTTCCTAATCTTTGGTCATTATCTCATTCTCCTTTGTAAAGCTTGTCAACTTGTTACACTTAATCTTGTTGTAAATTAAGACATGTCTAATGTCTAATGAGCAGCTTGGTTAGAAAACTGTTTAAAAGCCTTTTTTTTTCTGGAAATGAAGAACATTGAGACTAGTTACAGATCACTACAATGACATGATACCTTGTTCTAATAGTGTAAAATGTTGACTGGAAGCAATGGGTCAAATTGAAACATACATCTTTCTCTCTGATTTGAATGGTGATTCTAGGGAAATTTGGTTCGTCTGTGTTTAAGCATGATGAATGAAAGCTCACTGTCTGCTTGGTTTGCTTCTCTATTGCTCCATCCAAATGTTTTCAAATCCTTTACATGCTTCAGAAATCTTGTCCTTAAATTTAATTGTATGTTACAAACTTAAACTTTCTTGACCATGTATTTACAGGGAAAAAGGCTTTGACTTCGTCCAGTGCTCATAAAATTGATGATGATGATAATAATGATGATGATAACTTAGACGAGTTTCTTGAGGGTATGTTTCCTTGATCTTGGCTGATTGATTGTCACACCTTAAAAGTGCTTCCGGGCGCCAAAGTTGGGCAAACAGAAAAAGGATAGGCGGCAATGATGGAGACAAGAACATGGTGATCTTGAATGCTTTTGACGAAATTATTCATCCTCTTGTACCCTTAAAAATGATTTCCATTGGAGAGTTTGTATTCTGTACATGTATGTGTATAGTCTTGTTTCTGAATCTTGAAAATTGCGTAGCAGAATGATCTGCTTGATGACCCTGAACTCGTTTTACCACATATATTGTACAAAACTTGGGTTGTTTAATGTATTTTTAATGAAAAACGCATGCAGCAGCTATTACACCAGTTGTATTTTGCATTGTTATAGCTATTTTTTCAGTGAAAAGCAACACCACAAAAGTGTTTTGTTTATTTCCCTCTTCAACACAGTTCATTGCTTGATAAATCCACACTGAAGAATCCTAAACAATGTTTCTGTTTATGTCGGTATTAATCCTCAGGTTCACCAATTTCATTTTTAAATTAGAAAGCTTCGTCTATCTTGAAAAATCGTATTTCATTCATCCCATGATTTTGTAAAATGATTATTTTAATTTTTAGTATTTTAAAAATGATGTCTTGAAAAACTTATAAAATAAATGCTTTGGAATACTATTTTATATTATGGAAAAGACATTTTTGGAATAGAAATTTTATAATTTTATTAAAAAAAAACTAGAACGATGCAACTCAGTGAAAAATAATATTCATAATATTATGAAACACTTCAATCTGAAAAATTTTCAAAAAAAAAATAATCTGAAATAATTTATTTGATTAGGGGTACTTTTTCTTATTTTCCATTATCTATTGAGATGTAGGGAGAAACTATTGAGGTATGAGAAGAAACCTCCAATTGAAAGGTTCCAAAATAAACAAAGCATGAAGAGATACCATCAAAGCTTAAATATTTTACAATTAGTCTTTTAAATTTAGTAGTGTTTGAATGTTGGTAAGCATACCCTTCTACCCAAAATGTTTGTATTAAATAAATAATAAATAATAAAATACAAAAAAAAATAAGCCTTTAAAATAGAAACCCTTTAAAATAAAGTTTTAATTCTTTCGAGACTAAATTATTAAGTCTCACATAACCAAATTCACATTAAAAAAATGTTTTTTGATTTATGGGAAAAAGAAAGAAAAATATGTTATGCAGTGTCTGACATTTTGTCGCATATTGCGTTATATTAAGATTATCTTATATTTTAACATGCTCTGCTTTCAAGGATAAGCACAGAATAAGTTAGGTTAAGAAAATAATTATTGTAATATTTAAATGTTTTAAGGATAAAACATGTTTTTCTTCCTTTAAAATGTCTAAAATTCACTCTTTTTTTCGTAAATTTGTCATTTTAATTATAAAATACATCATTTTGTTATGTCGTTTTCGATGAATTAAGATTATGTCACTAATTAAGTTGTGGTTATTCACTAAATTACAAAAAACTTTTCTGCATTAGTTTACTAAAATTTAAATTAATATGATTTTATATCATGTCACTATTTTCAAACAATTTCATTACGGTTTAAATATCTTATTTTACTTTACATACCAAAAATAATATTCCACATTATAAACGAGTATTATTTTCTATTATATTTAAAAAAACATGTGATACAGTGATGGGAAATATTGTCAATTTAATTTTGATTTTAAATAATTTTATTAAATAAAAGATTTAGACAAATTTTACGGGTTGATATTTCACAAATGAAGAGCAAATAAAGTTTAAATGCTTTGATGTGTTATGAACAAAACAAAATTATTTCAATGTCTTTGGTATCAGTTATTTATAATTTTAAGAAAATATATATGAAAAATAAAATAATAATTGATCTTAAATTGATTAATTTTTCCATTTAAACTAGTAAAAAATTATTTTACAGAAAATATATTTGTAAATATATTAAAAAAGTTCATGCATTGCAAATGGGTTCTCTCATTTGATAAATGTATGAAAAAATAATAAATAAAAATTCATATATAAATTTTAATTCTAGCATATCAATACATAATTATTTTTTAAAATATAAAAATTAAATTTTTAAAATAATAAATAAAGATTCCTGTGTATGTAAATTTTACTTTTAACACTATAAAAATAGCTTCGTCTTTCTTACAAAATAACATTTTTTTCAAATATCAAAGTTTATTATTTTTCTCTACCCATTCATGAATTAAATATCAATACACTTGTAAAATATCTCATAACCAATATTAATATACTTTAATACATATTTATAATTTTTTTCTCAAGACTTTCACAAACATGTTTTTTTTCACAGACATGTTTAAAGTTTCTTATCTTTATAAAGAAATTATATAAAATTGATAGAATAAATATAAATAATATGATTTATCTTTAGAGGTAATTAAATTATTCATTAATTATTAAAGTTGTGTAGTTTTCTGTATGTAATTACTTGTATGGTTTTATTTTAACACTGGATTTTAAAGTGAATCCTGTAAATAGAAATTATATCTTTTAGTTTATTCTAAAATCTAATAATTTTAATCTATTTCCCTTTTTATATTTTTTTAAGATAAAAAAGTTTTTTACAATACAAATTTTACTAAATTAGAATATTTAAAAATTGATGAAGTATAGACCATTTTTATTTAATCATATTTGTTGGAAAAATCTTACATCAATTAAATATATGGTTAAATTAAATTATACTATATTATATGAATATATACAAACTTTATTTACTAATTTAGATTTTTAGATTTTTGAAGTTGTATTAGGCTTAAATATACTTTCTATGATAATAAGAAAGCTTATTAATAACCTATGTTAAAGATTCAAAATTTACTTAAAAATAAAAAGTAATTTTAAAAAATAATTAAAAAATGAAAAATATTTAATCTTAATATAAAATTTAGAATTTTAGGGTTTTGGGATGGTGCCAGATGTCGTTTGTAGCTTACTCAACACTCTGGAAAGAGGTTGAGTGGTGCAACTAACACATGCGTCATGCACGTGTCCTTCCATTTATTCACTCTTTTTCTCCACAAAACAACAAAAATCTTAATCACAGTTAGTTGCCATTAACATTTTTTAATGCAAGTCTATGTCACTCTTCACTCAAACTATTAAAATATATATTAAATATTTTATAAATTTCATTACTTTTAATTAAGTTTTTACAAAAATTATTTTGTTCAATGTAAAATATATTTATAATTTTTAATTAAGCTTGAAACACATCACAAAAAACTTACCAAGAATAAAAATCAAATTTTAATATTAAAGGTTTTTCAAGTTTATTTAAGATTTGGAATTTTTTTATTTTTTTTTCTAAGATATACTTAATATTAAAAAATATAATAAAAATAAAAAATAATAAAAAATATAAAAATATATTATTAAAATAAAAATTTTAATATTTAATTATTTTTATAATGGTATTCAAATTACTAATATATGATAATTTAATAATATTTTTAATTAATACAAAATTTTCAATAATTCTTCAAGATTTCAGAACATATAAGTAAATATATTACATTAATAGACTCTAATATTACTTTTAGCAAATGAATTTTTTAAAAAGTTTTATATCGATTAAAAGTATAAATAAGAAAGCCTCCACTATATAAAATTTAAAATTTAATTTTTAATTATCTTACCATTATTTTGACAAAAAAACGATATTATTTTATCAAAACTCAAGATAAAATTGATATTATTTTATATATTGATAAAATGTGTTATGTAAGAAAAAAAGTTTAAGTAGTAAAATTTGTTAATGGAAATAAATTAATAATAAAATTTAATTAAATCATATAATGACATAAACTAAAATGTGGATTTTTTTAATACTAATATTAATTAAATTTAGTATATTTAGAATGAGACACGTGGATGGGTCTACGTGGTGGGCCATGCATGTTGTTTATAATTGCAACACGTTGTGGAATATATATACAGGTGTCACAGTTAGGTGAGACTTTAATTATTATATATTTTAATATTAGTTCACAACTTTTTTTTTTCATCAATTTTTTATTTTATTATTTTATCACCAAAGTAAACCAAAGATCCATTCCTAACCAAAATATAAAGAATGTTATTATCTTATGGAATTTTTTTATCATAATAATA
This sequence comes from Lablab purpureus, assembly GCA_030347555.1. Lineage (NCBI taxonomy): Eukaryota > Viridiplantae > Streptophyta > Magnoliopsida > Fabales > Fabaceae > Lablab > Lablab purpureus. The sequence continues at coordinate 14,122,117 of CM059264.1, forward strand.
TATGAAGTTTAAATCAAACATTTTCTATACTATTATTTAAGTTTAAACTATTATATATATTTATATGATAATTAATTGTTTTTATAATATTATTATAGTTAAAATTATATCTTGTAATACATAGCTGTTTTAAACTAAAAAATGAAACACGAAAATCTTAAAATATTATTCCATGATCTATATTGAGCTAGGTAACATGAAGATGAAGCTAGATATACTTTTCAACAATGTTTCTTCTTAAGTCTCATTCTATAATTGAGAAAAGGTGCAATTTTTGTCACCACATCATTGTTCTTACATTACACTCAAGTAATTAGGTAATGCAGATTTCATATTTTTTTTACATTTTCTCTTGTTTTCTTCCAAAGGGGAGACATCGGACACTGACAAAGACCTTTGCGTGAAGTAGAAATAAAATATAGTTCTTACATTTTCATCTTTCTCAACAGAAAAATATTTATTTATTTCCTTATTATTCGTAAAAGTTTATTCTTATTTTCATCACTGCATCATGCTTCATTGTCTCTCTTGAGGTTGCAGACCTAGAGAAAGTGAGAGAATGGGTATCATCTTAATGCAATTCGGATTCTGAAAACTAAAGCTTTTCATAGTAAGTTCTTCTGAAGTTCCTGGCTTTATTCTCTTAAATCACAGCATCTGTAGTTTTTATTCAAAGTTGACTTTAACTTTCTTAAGGGTGTTTCTCTGTTTGCTTGTTTGTTTGTTTGTCTTCGTTTTCTTCATGATAATTGTTTGGAAAATTTTGTTTTCAGCATGTGTTAGGTTGGGAAGAAAACATGGGAAAACCAATTTTTTATTTTTGAGTTTTCAATGAAAAAGGTTAGTCAATAGCATTACTTCTGTTTTTTTACAGTATAGGATTTCATGCTATCTACAATCCCTACTCAAGAACAACAGAACTTGATAAAGCTCAAGTCTTTCTGGGATTCTGAGTGGAGGGTAAATCTTCAAATTGTTAGTTTTCACTGCATGCAATTTAGTCTCAACATCATTAACCTTTTCCAGCTTTGTAATGGATTTAACGGATTGAGATTTATTTGATCCTGAACATCTTTCCTTCTTTTATAGCATGCTTTTTTCAATTTGATTATGTTCTTCTGCATCCATGGTTTTTGAATTTTGTGGTATCTTTGTGTGGTTCCAGGAAAAAGTTGTTCTAAGAAGATGCCAGGAAAACCTGACACTGATGATTGGCGTGTAGAGCATGGTGAGCAGATTCAGTTTCTGCCTTGGTGGCGCGCAGTTGGAGAAAATGCCTCCAAATCATCTTCAACTGATCGGTTAAATGGTTCTCCTTCACTGCCTGGAACTGATAAGACAGGTGCCTGTATTTTGACCGGCATCTTATTACACTTTTTCATGATAATAATGTAATTGTGTTTGTGTTACTTCTCCTTGTTTTATACACCTTTTTTTTCTCTTTTAATTCTAACTATTTGGAATAACCAACGTGCCAGTGTTAATTTTCCACCATCTTATTTAATAGAGAAGAGTGTAATTCTTGAGGTAACTCAGTGATCCAAGGGAATGAAAGACGTTTGTTAGCCTAAGATTCAATTGATTGAGATTCCCCTTTCTTGCTTTGAACAGCAGCACTTGGACTTTTGTTGTTGTTAGCAAATGACTTCCATGTCTTTCAAATTAAGGGTTAGTTCTAATAATTAGGGAACTAACTTCCATGCATACAACAAGTTTTTTTTTAAAGGAAATTTACTGACAGTAGATTCTAATTGTGTTAAAAAAATGAGTAAATTGTGTTTCAAATAATAACTTCTAGTTGGTAAATTAAGAGTTCACCTTAATGCTTCTCTCCATATGAATCAGCATTATATATGAATATAATTTATACTGATAAAGTTCCTTGTTGACCTCAGGTGGAGGTGTTGCTAAAGAGTACCAAAACATCAAACATGACCTGTCTTCAATCCCATTTACCATGGACAAACACCTTGCTCCCAATCCCCACACGGAATTTGCTGGTCACTCAGTTGTAAGACCTTTAAAATTACTTTTTTGTAAGATATTTAGGCACAGATAACTTTTGTCACACACTGCATGAACCTTTAATTTATAGTTGAGAGTTTATAGGTCCTTAATCTCTCCCATATTATGTTTTTTTTCTAATATATTTAGGGGTGTAAAAATTAAGATTATAAGCTTCTTCAATATGTGATGCAGGTTTTAACATCTCCTTATTCAGATGCACAGTATGGTCAAATATTGACTACTTACGGGCAACAATTTATGGTATGATAACTTGAAATTTTCTATACCGTATTTATGAAAATCCCATCCATTTGAAACACTCTATCTTAAATCTGCAGACCAGAACTGACCCTCCTTTGCTCCAGTGGGAAGAGAGTTTGTTTTTATACATTTGTTTGGTGTCAAAGGGGTGGATATTTTGTGCACCTATATTTGTGCATAACAAGCTTGTTAATAAATTAAAACATTTTCTGGTTTTAAAGAATAAGATTCATATAAATAAGTACTTTTGCCTTGCAAGGACAACTAATATTCTTATTATGATTGTATGTCTAGTTGTATGTGGATTAATATTAAGACTTGTAAGTAGTTTTTCTTTTCTTCTGAGTATGGTTTATAAATATTTAAGTACCGGTATATTAGTTTTTAGTTTTATAAATTGAGCATGCAAAATAATATAATTCATTTTCACTTTGGTGTGAACTTATTTATAAAAAAATTATTTGCATATCTTTTCATGATTGTGTGCCTTTAATTCTGTTCTTGAAGAATTATTTTTGCATCTAAATTTAAATTCAACCTCCCTGTGCTTTCACTCTTTTTCCTGCGATTTTTTTATGACTTCAAATATTCTTGTTGAACCAAGTAAATGCAATACTACTTTATTGCTAGTCCTAACAGCTTTTGGTATGATGCTAGATAAACCCTCCATTGTATGGAATGCATCAGGCTAGAATGCCTTTGCCACTTGAAATGGAAGAGGAGCCTGTTTATGTCAATGCAAAGCAGTATCATGGTATTTTGCGGCGAAGACAGTCACGTGCTAAGGCCGAGCTTGAAAAGAAAGTAATTAAAAACAGAAAGGTATGATTGATATTCAGCTTATTTAGAAATGGATCATACAACTAAGAGGAAAGGTCTACTATCCTCAAAAGAATTAGAATGAAACAGAGTTGAAAAAAAAACCTGTAAAGTTTAAACTCAATTAAGGCAATGGTTACTATTAGATTGAGGTTTAGGCATTCACAGTCTTCATGTTGGATAGGAAAAGCTTACCCTAAATTGGTTCAATATTTTCCATGCTAAGGGTTTTTATTTATCTTTTCTATTTCTTTTGTATTTCATTCATGTGAGTGATAATCTCTTTACCTTATTAGTAGAAACATAAATTTAGGAAATTTTGTTTAGCTTGTCTTGGATTATATGTTGACTTGCTGATATTATTCTATGATTTTTGTTCTATTCTCGGGATTTCTTTGGTTATTTTGCTTTCTATTATGTCTGAATCTTGTGGCTATCTGATAAAAAACAATGGAATATTAATTCCATTTCCTGCTTTGTTTCTATATGATGCAACAAGCAGTAGGGTTCAAATCCATGTCTTTTAAACTCTCAAATTTAACATCTTTTCAGTGTTAGAATAAAAACCCTTAAAAAGGAAATATATCAAAGAGAAGTCAAATGAATAATTATCTCACTAGAAAATTTATGAAAAGGTTTCTGAGGAATTACTGTGTAACATTGTGTGTGTTCAGAATACTTTTGGAATTTTCACTATCAGGAAATCATAACAGTTCCAACTCCCAAATTGTTTTTACTTGACTGTAAGATTTATGTAGGAATTGATGATAAGAACCATCTTGGCTAAAAGATTATAAGCTATAAGTCAAAGGAACCTGAACTTTTTTATATGTGTAATAGGTGGTTTCCTATGCTATGAAGACATAAAAAGGAAAAATGTATGGTATATACATTGTTATTGTTATGAAGTCTCTCATTCTTGTAATACTTTTCTGGACACTAGCAGATAAACTGTCCTATAGATGGCCTTCAAATCCAAATTCTTTGTTATTGTTCTGATATTCCTGGAATTTCTTTCTAGAATATATCCATCCATGCTTAACATGTCCAAAAAAAATTTGGAAGGAAATTTGATTTTTTGTATCAGTTTCACCATGTTTCTCCCTGGTTACTGGTAAGGTGTTTGTGAATGTTTTGTATTCATGTAGTTTTATCTCACTTCTTGCCATTGTTGTAGAATTGGACATTGTCATGGCCTCATAGGTGTTTCATTCATTTCTTACAGCCATACCTCCATGAATCCCGTCACCTACACGCCATGAGAAGGGCAAGAGGCAATGGCGGTCGCTTTCTTAACACAAAGAAGCTCCAAATTAACAGTTCTAGTGTCACTTCTGACATAGGCAACAATAGTGGTGCAAACCCCTCAACAAACTCATTTAACACTCTACATATGCTCACCAACAATGAGAATCTAGTCTCATCAAACACGGTTCAGGACATGCACAGAGTTCAGAGTTTCAACAATGGTTACCATAATGGAAATTCTCTTACAGCACTATACCATTCACAAGTGAATGGAAAAAAGGAGGGAGACTTCTTCGGTAAACAGAGAGACCCTGTTGGGGCTTTCAAATAACATTTCCCTCTTCCATGCAGCAACAATTAGGTACCAGAAATTTATATATATATACATATATATATATATATATATATATATATATGTATATATACTAATGTTTACTTGAAACTTTGGTCTTTAACCGAGCTGAATAGCCTCATGTGATCAGGGCAGGCTCAAGAATAAGATTACTAAAGCTCAAACTTTGAAACTCACCAATAAAAAAATCATTTGCCATCAGTTTAAACACAAAAGGCCAAACACATTATTCTCTCATTTAGAGTAAATAAGTCTCTTAAAGGTTGCTTTAAGCCCTACTCATTGTTGGGCTGGTACTACATTATGATCCTTGTAATTGACTTTACCTAGGATATGTTTGCACAGACTTTTCCATTAGTAGTTCCAAGAGACAAAATTAAGAAGAAAAAAACTAAAATGAGTTTTCTTATGTAAGTTAAAATTAGTTTATGTACAAGTTAGTATGAGAGAGTTTCTATAGATTAGTTTATGCATGTTAATTTTAGCTTATGGAAAAACTCATTTAATTTTTTTCACTCTCAGAAGTGCTTTATAGAAAAGCTTGTTCAAAAACAGGTCCTGAATAGAACTAGGTTTTGTTTGTTGTTGTGTACTAAGCTTTTGTTGAATTTCTCTGAAGTCTCATGTGAGGTTTCATATTTTGCAGGTGAAGAAGTGCTTAATCTCATCCAACTTTTGATGCTGTATTGAAGGCAAATCATTCTTGGCTCAGTTAAGTGGTGAGACCAGTGTCATGGTGTACTCTATTCCTTGCTTGGTCTCTCCCCTTGCTTTTGTTTCTCTTTACAAGTCCATTTGTAAATTGGATGACAAAGAAAACAAAAAATTACTTTGGTGTCAGAACTTTTTTATCCTTTAAACTATGATTAAACTGTGCACTGACTTGTGTGACTTATGCTCCACAAAACCTTAAAAAACTTTCTCTATTTTGTCCTATGTTTCTCTCACTTTATTATGCTTAAAGTCTGCATGCTTCATTTTTGGATGTTGTTGGCAAGTGCTGAATAGGAATCAAGTTTTAGTAAAAAAGCATAGCTTGGGGAATCAAATTACCTAATCATAATTATTCGGTTAAAAGTTTAGTTTAATTTATATTACTTTTGTCCCAAATGTGTAATTCAAGATTTTTTATATGTAGATTAAGAATAATAATAATAATAAATATATGTTTTTTATAAATTTATTTTATTGATATATTGTCTTATAATTTATTATATTATTTCACTTATCACTTGTTTATTGAAGTAATTTATGCGAGCAAAAATTAAAAATAGTAATTTATATTATAACGTAAATTGTGAACATCAACTCATTTTTAGATAAATTATAAATGTTATTTCCCTCTAATTCTCTATAACAGTGTTCAAGGTTTTTCACACAAATTAAGTATCTAAATTTTTTATTTTTAGTGCAATTTTAAGTGAGATATGTACTTCTTTTCGTAATAATCGTTCTTACAAGAAAAAAATATTTTTTATTTGTCATTTTTAAAATTTGAAGATAGTATGTTTTTTAATTACTCTATTATTTTCATTTTTATTATACATTTGGATAGAGAAAACAGAAAGGATCATAATAGGTAGTTTATTAAAAATGAATAATTAGATATTTTTCTTTGATTGAAATAACCTTAAAATATTATTATATAGAAATAGTGAAAGTATGTTTTTTTAGTTTTCTTATTTCAATGTATATGTGTCATTATATTTTTTTTCTATGTTATTATAACTTATTTTTCTCTATTCGTGTTAATTAAATTAAAGGTATAATTGAAAAGGAATATAGTATCTTGAAATTTAAGAAATAACATAAAAAATATTTTTTGTTAAAAAAGTGATAATTAAAGAGGAACAAAGTAAATAGCATTGCAACTTGGGATGGCTTAATTTCATGATAATTTAAGTTTAATATATTTTTAGACTTTTAAATCTATAATTAGTTGTTTTTGCGTTTTAAATTTAAATATTTTTTTTCTATGCCTACAATTAGACAGGACCAAAAATATAAAACTTAAATTCATAGGTTAAAGAAAATTTAAGTCGAGTATGAAGAATTAAAACATATTTAGTATATATATAATAAGAATTTACCTTATTGATACATATTTATGAATAGGAAGATATGACCAATTTATCATGAGATGAATTATTATGTATCTAAATTAAATTTTAAAATTAAATGTGTTTTTAGATCAATTTTTACATGGTTCATTATGGTAGAGAAAAGTGGTTAAAGTTTTCACTTCCTAGGTCAATAAACTTTTTAGCTTATTCTTTTTATAGAGTAAACAATATATTATATATAATTCCAAAATAATTCTAAAAATGATATTTCTCATCTTTACTTTTCATTTTCTCTTAATTCAGTGATTTTCTAGACTTTGATAAGTAATTACTCATAACACTCAAGAGAAAATGAAAATAAAAATGTATTCAATTAATGTTTTTTTAGGCTGGAACCCTCATTAATTATAAAAAATAATTTAAAATATTTTTCATATGAATATTTCTTATTAAAATTGTGTTCACGTGAATATTCCGCTATTTTTTTAATATTGCTTAATATATTATTATCTTAAAATTAAAACAATATTTTATTATTATCTATTAAAGTCTTATTTAATTTAGACCACTCAACCTTCAATTAGTGTATTCATGGACTCACAATTTGATTTTGTAAACATTGGTTTTTACTGTGATACTCAATCATATACAGTACATTCCATTATTTGTAGAAAGATGAATACAAAGATTGAGGCAGAACAACACAGTGACGCTGCCAACATTATTACAGTTTTGCCTGTTCTTGCAATTGTTCCTGCTCAAAGAGAAACAACAACAATAATTAGTAGTATTCTCTTAAAGTGGAAGAAAAAAATGAGGGTAATATTTTGTAGTATAAGCATTTTCAACACAAGAAAGGTAAGCAATGAATGAAGAACTATTGAATACTTCTTTTTTAAAAAGTGGTTTTTATCAGCTCATTTAGCAGCTAATTCTGATGCTTGTCTGTTGTAGCATGAAATAGTGAGAGTAAAAACAATGTTGGTTATTTGGTTGAATGGAAAAAGGATACAATTTTTTTACTTGATTTCCTGCATATTTTCAGTCATCTCTTTATCTTTTTGTTTATTTCTTTACTAATTTTCTTCAACCAAACACTTCTGATTTTCACTTATTTCATTCACCTTTTAGATTTTCATTATCTCTACCGAATAGACCCAGAACAAAATGGTTACTTAATAAATATTCTGTGTAATGTGGAGGAAAGAAAGAGAAGAATAAATGTGATATAGAAAGAAATATATGAAGCAACACAAACCTCTGTCACAAAGAAGGCATGGAAACCATATGGAACTCTATTGGGCAATTCCACAACTGCAACAGGATCTGCTGACATTGTTTTTGCATCAATGACATGCACAAATGATTTTCTGCAGTTTTGTAATTTGAATTCTGTTAGTAATTGTAATTCAAACTACAGAAGCTTGTTAGACAATTTTTAAAAGGATGTTAGTGTCTTAGTACTATAAAAAGCACTTTCTATTTATAAAATGTGTGCATGTACATAATCAGTCCAAGCATTATCTTTCTGTAATTACTTCCTTCTTCCTATGTGTGTTTGATTTCTTATATAACAAATTCAAGTTAGCTTTTATTCTACTCAAATAGGACAAAAGAAAAAACTAAAAATTCAGCTATATCATAGTTGTCTCTGATTCCTTAGAAATTACACGACAGCCATACATATGATTACATCTGATGCATATATATAAATAAGGTTTAAATAACTTTCCATCTTTACAAATAAAACTTACAATATTTTGTATGGTTTTGTAATATCCAAACCTTTCTTTTGTCTTTCCGTTACAAAAACATTTACTTATTTTTATCTGACATAGTCATGTGACAATGCCAGATGGAACTGGTAAGTAAAAATACTTATTTATTTTTATCTGGCATAGTCATTTGACAATGTCAGATGGAACTAGTAAGTGTTTATGTAGTAGAAAGACGAAGAATTAAAGGTTTTGAATATTACAAGGATCACAATAAGAACTAGATGTTATGATTAGTATAGACAAAAAGGTATTTAAACCTAAAAATAAGTTCATAGAAGAAGGTGATACCCGGCATTTTCATCATGTACAAACAACACCAAGTATCCATCATCTTCTTCGGATTCAGTTCCGGGGACACGCGGGATGTAAACAGCTTCCGAGCCAAACTTTCCTGGTCCCAAGTCATAGAGACCCTGAACATTTCCTCCAACTTCAAGTTTTTCTTTTCCATGATCTGGTTCGGCGTGCAAATCAAATTTAATAATACCAGTAACTTTTGCAATGCTGTCTAATGTGGTCCCATACACATATCGCTGCTTCCTGATGAAATGAAAGAGTAAAATGTGAGAATGAAGATTAAAATTATCAAATTGACAGATAATTGAGATAATTAAAAGAGTTCACAAGTTATTGAGTACTTTGACTTCCCTAAATTTCATCAGCACGGAGAGAATGAGATTACCTGCCAGTGTAGCTTTCATTCACCCTAGGAAAATCTACAGCAGATACTGATAGTTTCTTTTGAGAAGCTTCACCAGTTTTCATGTTAAATCTCATTTCATACCTGGAAAGAGATCAATTATCATAAATAAAGAACAATTATGCAGTAAACTCTTTTTCTCTCCAAAATTCACATGTAAGAATAGTCCTTTACAGCTCATTTGAGAAATTTTCAAGCTTTTCCTGCACAGTCCCACCGACATTGTCCAATTTTGGATTCTGAAGGCGGCATGTGATCAAAACAACTTCATCTTCCTCCTCCCAAGCATTGGCTGAAAAAATCGTGACATGAAATTTGAAAAGAAATATGACATGAAATTTTACAATGAAGAGAAATAAAGAATTCAAAGAACAAACTGAACCTGGTTTGTAATTCAAACACTTTTTAAGTATATTACAATGGACAACTTTATGCAATGTTACTGCAAGGATTATTAAAATCTTAGACATTATATGTATGTTGTTTGTTTCTATTGATATATGAAGAAAAGAGAGCACTGATCTGTGGAAGATGTTTTTCTCAAATATAAAAGGAAAGACAACGAAAAAACAACCGGAAAAATTAAAAATACAACTTTGTTCTTAATTGCTGAAAATAGAGAACCAATTGACTTCTTATAGGGATAACTAAAAGAAGGAAGCATAGATGGTTTGACTGTTTTTTAAAAAATATTAATAATAATAAATTTATAAAGTAATACAAGTAAATTTTAAAATAAAAATTTAATAAAAATAAAATTAATAAAAAATTATAAAATAGTATTAATTAAATTAAAATTAGTTTATAATTATAAGGATAATTTGATCATTTCAAAAATATATCATTTTATAAATTTTTTTAAAATTTTCATATCAATCAAATTACTCACAAACTTTTTTTTCATTTCCTTTCATTTTCTCCTAATACAAATAACTTCACTTTCTACTCTTATTCCCTTCAAATTCATCATTTTTCTCTTCCTCAAATCCACTCCTTCAAACAAACAAAGCCTATACAATATACAGCCTATACAATATACAGCCTAAAGACATCTTCCATACTGTGGCTAGAAAAGTATACCAGATTGGCTAATCTTTATTCTTTAGAAGGACAAACACCATATCTAATGCATTTTGATAAAAAAAAAGGAGACTATTTTCGAGGGACTAAAAACAAACATTGCACTTCAATTATGGACTGTTCAATTTGTACAAAAATATATCATTGCATAATATCAATGAACATATCATTCTGGAATATCAATGAACATATTATATTAAGGAGAAACGAAATAAACAAACATACCATTGTGAAATATGAAGCAGTTTGGTAGCTCAAACCATCTAATATGCTTTTCATCCTTAGCATACCGAGGTAGCACACCAAAACGGGCTTTCTTGGTTGAATCAAATGAGAATATCAATGTCTTATTCTTCACCATTTCCTGAAAAAAGGGTTTCAATCCACAATGCCAAATTCATTAATTGCCACCGATTGATGTCCAAAGTCAATAGACTCTATTATCATACCATCCTTGACACAACCCCCCCCCCCTCTCCCACACACACAAAAGAAGCTCCCAACCTGAATTATAAGTTTTTTTTCTGGAACATAAGAACAGATACACCTGCAATACCTTAGGACGAAAAATCAGAGGAAGATCCATGAATACTGCATAATTCTCTGTTATGGCAAAGTCATGCATCATGATTGGATCTGATACTGTTATGGGTACAGGATCATGCATATAACCCTCCTTTGAAATTACTCTGTATGTGATATACGGTGGTGTGTGTGCATAGCCAAATGTAAACATCTCCCCTGCATACAGAAAATTTATTTGTTGGAATAAATATTCCATTAAATCTACAAATTATCACTCATTTAAAGACGGCTTCACCAGTAAATGGGTCAACTTTTGGATGGGCAGTGAAGGAGTGGCCCAATCTCTTATCATAATCTAGCATTCCAAGTGTCTGCAAATCACCATCTTCAAAAACTTTAATAGCATCTGCAAAATTCAAAATGAAACTATTTCATCCCTAGACTAGAAGAGGTAAAAACAACTATAACTAATCAGTCACTAATTGGACCGCGGTTACTTCCTCCATGAGAAAGGAAAGAACCCTGGCTGCTTAAGATCATGATTTGATGAATATTTTCATTCCCTTTGTTCTATACAGTTCCTGACAAGTTTATATCATAAAGAAAAGCAAACACAAGAGGTACTTACAGGGTTTATCTGCTTCTGAGAGAGCTAGAAGTTTCCCATGGTGATATACAAGAGCAGTATTGGCTGGTAGAAATTGAATTATGAACACAAGTTAGTTTCAGCACTTCCAGTGATACACAAGAGCTTAATATTCCCAGTCAAAAACCACCAAGAGAATTCACCAAAACATGTGTATCAGTAATCAGCAAACTACCAGGTAATGCATTCTCCGGTCATTTAATAATGAAATGTGTGTGAGTGTACGTGGATGTGTTTGTCAAATAATTTTACGAGCATGTGTGCAATTGAATGATAACTGAGACATCAAGCATGTAATATATTTTGTGAAGTATCAATACTCATAAGAAGCCCATACATAATGCCACGACCGTGGAATCTTCAAATGGGACACACAATACAAAATACTATTTCAATGGTACTGAACAAAATTGCAGAGTGTAAGAAATTCCTGGGACCTTAAATTTGAAAACAACCATAAAGCACAAATTACCTGTTCCAGATCCATAAGAAACATCCAGCACTTTCAATTTAGTTCTTAGTATATGTATGTTAACCATTAAAAGTCCAAATAGACCCTTGAGATCTCCAATCTGAAAATGACATAACAAGCTACGTTTGTCTAGGGAATCTAAAACAAATTATTTCTAAATTCTAAGACAACGAAAATTTTCACTGAGCTTCTAGGCTTTCACTTGTCTTTTATACCTTCATAAATTTGGACCCTCCAAAGTATTCTTCTTGTTTAAGACGAGAAGTTTTCACAAAACGTGAAACATATGTAGCTTTTCCATCTTTGATGCGCAAACCATGAATCATTCTGCATTTCATTGATACAGAGATCAAAATTGGAGGAACAGACACCAGAACTATGAATTTTGTGCTGTATAAATTGACTGCCCAAAACTTAAGAAAATCAGAAACAGTGAAATTGCCATTATGGTGAGCTGCAGAAAGTCAGAAGTAAATGTATAATTGGAACAGCTGTTAGATTCACAAACAATTGAACGCAAATCTGTATCGGAGATGCTTTGTTATCTAGAATATTATATTTTTAGGCTTAGTTAAGATTGTGGACCCTATACTTTTACACTATGTTCAATTTAGTATCTATTTTTTTAATAGTCCATTTACTCAATCATTTTACCAACTACATCCAATGTTTTCCTTACAGTGAACCCCATTCAAATTATTTTTGTGAAATTGCAACATGTCATGTTGAGTCTTTTTGTTACTATTCCTATCTAAAACTAAACTTTAATAATATTTGATATGTCACTACTTGAAAAAAAAGGGAAACTTGGAGATAAGTAGGAAATTGAGGGACTAAAATGAACAGAGTTAAAATGTATGGAATGCAATAATAATGGACAAAAATGTAAGGCTTTGTCGGAAACTAGAGCATAATGATGTAAAACACTGTACTGTACAGTTACTACCAATCAACTACTGATATCAGTATGATGTTAATGGCAGAGTTAGATGTTTACATTAACTAGTATGTTTTTGTGAGTGGCTCGATTCTCTCCCATCTTCCTAACCCATTTGTTTCCTGATACTCTCTTTCACCTTTTCCCTCTCTTCCACCTCTTCCCTCTCTTTCACCCTTTCCCTCCTATCTATCTAACAATCTCCTTACTGGTTTCCCTCCCTCCCATCATTTCATGTGAACAGGAGGTTACACATCTGCCACATACTGGTTTTTCAATCCTCACTTGCCACTTCTCACATGATCCTTATAATATCCCCATTTACTTAATGCTTTGAAAAGAGTTAACACAAACACAATGAGCACCTTGAATGCAATTGTCATGAACAAAATTCCCAAAAGCTCAAGTTGTTGAGAAAAGATACATGAAAGTTTTTGAACAATATGCATCAAACACAATGAAGCAAAAAATAGGCATATACATGTCAGATTTCAACAAAAAATCAATTGCATTAATCCAAGCTGTCAAACATATATATAAGTTGCACTCCAAGAATTGAGATACGCAGCTATTTGGGATAGAAAGAATGCAAATATACATATCCTTGAGAATCTAGCTGTGTAGCTCCAAGAGAAGGGGGCCATGATACAAATTAAATTGTAATCACTGATCCAAATTGGCACTGCACTAAATTATATCAGTGCCCACATATTTTGCAGGTCAATGAAAATGGATATTAAAAAATGCAAATAAGGGATTCTGCAAAAAAAAAGGTGTGGAGATTTTATTGAAGTTTGATGGATTTTATTGAAGTTTGATGCTAAATAATATCCCAAACAATTCCAAATTCCAATGAGATTCAGAAAATATAGCCAGTCTATTCACACAAAAACTCATCTATAACAAACTTGAAAGAAATATATGTTCTCATATAGGAAGAGAAGCACACACCCATCTCCGTCAAACCTGCAAAAACAGTGAGAGGAAGCATAGTATAAGCCTCAAATTCCAATTTAAGAACGCATTTTCTAATACAGACTAACTTAATAAGTTCCATATTGAGACCAAACCCTTGCATAATAAGTAAATACGGGAAAAAGAAAATCAACATACTCGTAAGCTACATGGATCACCCAAAAAGGCATTATTTTTGCCAGGATTTGTGCAATGTCTCATAATATAGAGTTCAAAATATACAAATAAATAAAACTTTACCAGTGATATCCAGCAACAGGAGCAAACTTTGGATTAGGTCCAACTCTGACAAACTCCCCATTCAAGCAATCCTGAAAGACACTTCAAACGGTAGACAATGAGTGGCAGGACCTGATAATGCTCTAGACTCTAGACCTTTAGTGACAGAGTGTATTACATGAAAATGTTTCAATTATATATCAGTGAATAGCAGTGGTAACATTTTTCAAGGACAGTAATCAGAAAGCCAAAGATATGCCGCACATTTTTCATGACCAGTAGCATAACAAGGTGTTGCATTTAAACAGAGGCATAAAGCAGAATTATACTTCCACGGTGATAAAAGATTACAAAAATCTAGAACTGTGATTTCAGCTGCTGCTCAAGTTTTTTAGGGTGTCTGACTAAAATCGCAGCCACACTAGTCTACCATTTACCACAATTCAAGAAGCATAACAAAACTGTTAGGTATTCAAGTGTGAGAGTGGTATAAAGTTTCACATTGAGTAGAAATGATAAAGTTGAGGTGTATAAAAGAAAAACAAAGTGTCTATGGAGCCTTAAGGTTTTATATTGAAAATGGAGTCATCTTTTTTCTTATATCCTCTCCCTAAGAAAATTTTCCAACAAAAACCGGGATTGCGATTTAAAACCTTAAATTACACATGCATTACTCACGTTCCTGAGATGACAACGAGACAAGTTTAATTTTCATGCACTGTCAAAGTAAAAATTTAACAGTGTCAATCAACTGGTCAGAAATTATCCCGAGTAGGATTTTTCAAATAACTATAGCAACAAACAAAAACAGTCTTGCCATGCATGACAAATTCTATGATTGGATAACACTAAACACTGTCAAACAATCTATACACAGCATGAGTAGACTTCAATTGAATTGAATAAAGCAAAAATTCAACAAAAGTACAAACCGGGAGATGCCCTTTGACAGGAAGATCCTTGGTGGGAGGGGTCTCCGAGACAGGACCAAAATTACCAGTAAGGTAGTGGTGGGGTAGTGAAGAGTCATACAAAAACTTCACCACCAGCTTCTCCAACAAATCAATGACTTTTGAGGTGAAGCCATTGCTGGGTTTTGGTTCCACCTTCACCAACCCCCCTTCTCCACCGTTCTTCTTACCATCATCCCCCATTTGCCTGAATGATCAAAACTGCCACAAAGCTTTGAGCTTTACGCAGAAGGGTGTGTTGAAAGTGGTGAATGGGCGTCACTATTTGAATAAATGATTTGGTCTGATGTGGCTGATCTTCCAATGGTTCACTGTTCTTAATGCCTTGTTTGGCCCAGCAATTGCCACGTTTTGTCACAATCACAATCTCAAGGATTCTAAACTGTATTGGGAGAGAATCCTGATCTTACATTTTTTCTTTTATCCTCATTTCTTTTTTAAACTTTTAACATTATTACAAAATATTTCAACATTTAATATTATTAATTATGTATTTAGTTTAAAATACCCTTATATAATATCTGTAACTTTAATTATTTATTAGCCAATGCCATAATAAAGAAAAATATGACAATTAGACTAGAAAATCATAAAACATATAAAATTTAGAAACAAAATTACAACGGAACAAAAGATACTAATGAAAAAAATATTTTAGAGATAAAGTTTAATTTTGTAATAAATTTTATTATTTTTTATATATTAGTATGTATATTAAATTTATATTTAAATTTAATATTTTTTAATATATAATTTTATTTTGATTTGATGTAATATTTAAGAGATTTAAATTTAAGATAAAAGAAGCTAAATACATTAGTTAATGAGAGAGAGAAATTGTAAGAAACTAAAAAAACTTAATAATTATAAAAAACCAGACAGTCAATTTTGTTTAAAAGGGAATAAAATATAAAAAATAAATAAAATCATTTTACATAATATTAAAAAGTAAAATATATAAAAAATATTTCGAAAAAAAAAAACATGTGATTTAGAATAATTAACCATTCCTTATTTCCTTCTAATTATTTCTTAATGATTTTTATCTTTAAGTTTTTTTATAATCAACCCAAAATTAAACATGCAATTCACTCATTAATATTTTCTTATAGGTCTTGTAAAGTTGGCATCATTCATTTCATAACCTTTGTACAATATGTTTTTGGATGGTTTGGAAAATTTTTGCTCACTCTAATATTTATCTCTTAACTTACTCGTTTGAATTTGAAGTAATTAATGAAATTATTAAATAATTAATGTATTATTAAATAATTCATGTATTGTTAAATGTATGTATTTAATTTGTTTTCATTAAACGTTGTAGGAAATGTTAATTAATGTAACTATTAAGTAAACGTAATTAAGGTAATTTACCATATTTATTATTATTATTTTTCAAATTATAAATCAAAGTTTTGAAAGAAAATTTGTTATATAATATAAGATGTTTTAAAAATTTGTTATATAGTATAAGATGTTTGAAAGCTGAAAATATTTTTCTTTGTTTTGTGTTTGGTGATTAACAATGTTAATCACATTGTTAGTGGTATTCGAAATACATTAGAAGAAGATTTGAAATTGGAAAGAAAACTAAACCTCATTAACAAGCCTTCACTAAAGAGTATTAATGTATTTTATATATTTCTTCTAGAATATTGCATTATATATTTTCTTTTTTTTTTAATTTTAATTTCATTGCATGATTAATAAATTTATATATTTTAAATTTTGTAGACTGAATATGGAGAAATTATTCATTATGTTGATATTAACAAGTAACCAATATTTGATCATTCTTTACTAAAAAAATCATAAATTACAGTATATCTTTTAATCTATTAAATTTTTTATTAATTTATTTCAAGTTGTTTTTTTTATTAGAAATAACAAAAAATTAAATTTGTGTGAGTGAATATTTGTAAATAAAATCTATAATGAACACAAAATAAGTATTTTAGTGAATATTTATAATAATATATAGATATTTTAATTATTTTCTCTGGAGTAGTGTATTCTAAATTTCATATTAAAAAATACACACTTTTTGTTGTTTTTTTAAAATTAAATGAACAAAATTAAAGTTATTAGTAAAGAAAATATTAATAATTGAATAATTGTTTAAAATCTGTTTTTATAAATTTATGTTTTTTAAGACCTATGGTTATTCGAACTTGGTTTTATTGTTCAATTTATTTAAGAAAAAACTAATTTTATTTATATTAATATTGTGGAATTTAATTTTTCTTTTCAATCAATTTTTTTATCAAGTTTATAACAATCACAATAAAATTAAGTTGCTATGATTATTTAGGAGAATTTTCTATCTTTTCCTAAAAATAATAGAGAGAAGGAAAGTCATAGAAAAAGTGAAAGAATAAAAAAAGTGCTTCAAATTTTGGAGATTAAAATAACACTTGGTCACTTTTTAGGGATTAAAACAATATTTTAACAAAAAAAATTAAAAACTATTTTTTATATCATTAATTTACTTAGATGTGTTATCATTTACATCATGAAAGTCATTAGTTATGTGAAGATGAGTATACAAGAAAAACAAATTGAAACTAAAAGAGACAATTTTAATTTGGAAAGGTTAGTAAAAATCACAATTTAGAAAAACTAAATACACATTTAAGTCATTAAATAAATGCATAGATAAATCTTAAAATAAAAAATAAATATATTAATATTTTTAAAATAAAATTGGGCTTTGCTTCTACACACACAAGGTTACAAAAATGGTTGAACTTGACACATCCTTAGAAATAAAATAGAATAAAAATGATGCTACTCAATTCTTATATGAAATGATTTAAATTTTTAGCTCAATTGATTAACCATTCTTATCTTATTTTAAAAAATTAAAACAATTTAAAAAAATCCAGATCTACTAATCATAGTTTAATACATAAAATTTAAAACATGCATTTTTTTAATTATTATAGGATAATGTTTTTTTAATTTTTTTTAAAAATTATAATTTTAGAGCACATACAATTTGGATAAATTTTAAAAAAAATTATGTATTACTTGAAGTAAACCATGTTCATATGTTTGTACAAAACACGTTAGAAGCACTTTTGCAACAAATAAATAATTTTTTTTACCATAGTTTAAAATTATTACTTAATAAACAATTAATTAAATTTATTTCATTATCACCATTATCAACCAATAATAGGGAAAACCTAACATAGCGAAATAGAGCCTCATTTTGAATTTCCCTAAAATTTCCCGCCTTTGATTTTCTATTCCCTTCCTAACGCCCCACCAGAGAAAGCAAAGCAAATCCCCCAAAAAAACTCATTTTTATTATTCCAATTCAAATTCTTCATTCTCTTCACTCTCTCTTCTTCCTTCAACCATACGCCGCCGTTCTGCGACCCCTTTTCGCCATGCACATCAAGGAGGTTTGCTTGGAAGGGTTCAAGTCATACGCCACGCGCACCGTGGTTCCGGGCTTCGACCCCTTCTTCAACGCCATCACCGGCTTGAACGGTTCAGGCAAATCGAACATTCTCGATTCCATCTGCTTCGTTCTCGGCATCACCAATTTGCAGCAGGTTAGGGCATCCAACCTCCAGGAACTCGTCTACAAGCAGGGCCAGGCCGGAATCACCAAGGCCACCGTCTCCATCCTCTTCGACAATTCCGACCGGTCGCGAAGCCCTCTTGGGTACGAAGGTCATTCCGAGATCACAGTCACAAGACAGGTTCTCACATTTTCTTTTTTCTAATTTTTGTTTTAATTTCACTGTTCTCAGTTAAAAAATATAACTTTTTTTCCTGCTGAACAAAATATGACATTATGAATAAAAAGGGTCATTGAAAATAGAATGACTTTTAGATGATGTATGTTTTAGGAATAATATCACTAAATAAGGTTTGAGTTAGTTAGATTTGCTTATCTTTTAAGTCTATTATGCATACTAATTTTTTTGCTTATAGTTAGGTCTTGAGAGAGTAAAAGGAAGTCTACAAAGTCTGAACCAAATTCTCAGATAATTTACTCAAGTCATTCACTACTGGGTCTTATCTGATATTTTTTTATGTTTGTTTCTTTTGGGTTTATTTGCCAATGATACTTTGACTTTTCATTGAGGTAGGATTTTGGCATTTGAAATTTAGAGATAATGGAAGTAAAGAGAAAATGAGTTTTTCTTTCTAGCACTTAACTAGAAATTACTAAAATCCTTCACTACTTGGCCTTATCTGATGTGTTCCCCCCCTCCCAAGTTTTGTCTCTTTCAGGTTTATCTGCTTAAGACGCTTTAGTTTTTCGTTTTGTAGCTGTTTTTAGGATTTTTATATTTTAATTAAAGGGATAATGGAAGTCAATATAAAAACAAGTTTTTTTTAGCAGTTATTTTTTTTAATTCTTAATGTTTGTATTTTTTGTGTGGATGATGCTGACTTTGAAGTTAGAATCAATGTTATGAAATCCGGACTTATTGGGGGTAAACCGGGGTATCGTCATGATATTTTTATCATATATATATTTATTGTTTTATATATATATTTATTGCCTTTTGAATTTACTTTTGAAGTTCTGCTGTTTTTTTTTTTTGCGTATTAACTACTTTATCGCGATGATGTTTTGAAATTTGAATTATATAATTATATTGTGTTGAATTTTATTTGTTGTTTTATATATTAGTATTTTATTACGATAAATGTTTTTAACTTTATATTAACTTTGTCAAATTATGTTAAACATATATAATATTTTTCAATGTAAACAGGGTGGTTTTCACAACATGGGTTAGAATCTATGGCCTTGTACAAATTTCCAAATCCCTGAACCCTAATTTGTAATTTTTTAGTTTTGTGTCTACATTTCAGGTTTATTTATTTCTCTTGTTTTATGCTTAATTCCATTTTTAGACCTTGTTTTTAGTTGAGTGTAAGAAAAGTGAGGGGAGAGAGAGAATTTTGACATTTTAAATGATGCCAAAAATGAATGAAAGTAAATAATTGAATTTTTATTTCTAAGGATAAAGTTTTCTCTCCTTTTTTATTAATTTTCTCTTCAACTAAATAAATGAAAATGAGAGTGTATCAATATCTACGTTTTCATTTGTTTCTTATGCAAACATACCATTAGGTTATTTTCGCGAGAGAGAATTATAGGTTCAGTTTAATAGTTGTTTGAATTGATTTTTTGCTAATAATTGTATGTACGACCAACTTAGCAATTTTTTTGTTGAAATAGTATTTAACTTATGTTTGATAATTAACATTAAAAAGATTAAATTATAATTTAAAATGGAAAATTAATCTTTTTTGGGTTTTGAGTTTAGAAGTTGCTTGGATTGATTCACTGCGTTTACCTTTTTATGTTTCAAGCTGTTTTGTCTTGATCTTAGGTTGAGTGACGATTCCATTTTGAAAGAAATTTTCAACTATCAATGATTAACAGTGTGCATTATAGTTTTGTTTATATGTTATTTGTTCGGGTACAATGCAGATTGTTGTTGGGGGAAGGAACAAATATTTGATCAATGGGAAGCTTGCACAGCCTAGTCAAGTTCAGAACCTTTTTCATTCAGTGCAGCTAAATGTTAATAATCCACATTTCCTTATAATGCAAGGGCGCATCACTAAGGTTTTGAATATGAAACCGCCGGAGATATTGTCTATGCTTGAGGAAGCTGCAGGGACGAGAATGTACGAGACAAAGAAAGAGGCTGCTCTAAAAACACTTGAGAAGAAGCAGAGCAAGGTTGATGAGATTAATAAGCTTCTTGACCAAGAAATACTGCCTGCTCTGGAGAAGTTAAGGAAAGAAAAGACACAGTACATGCAATGGGCTAATGGCAATGCTGAGTTAGATAGGCTGAGAAGGTTCTGTATTGCTTATGATTATGTTCAAGCGGAGAGGATTAAAGACAATGCTGCTTCAGAGGTGGAAGAAGTGAAAGCCAAGATAGCAGAGATGGATGATGTTGCTAAGACAAATCAAGTGGAAATAAAGGAAATGGAGGCCAAAATAGCTCAGTTGACTGCTGAAAAGGAAGCAAGCATGGGTGGAGAAATGAAATCCCTCTCAGAGAAGGTAGATGCGCTTTCCCAGAATCTTGTGAGGGAAACGTCTGTATTAAATAACAAAGAAGACTCTTTGAGGAGTGAAGAAGCCAACAAAGCAAATGTATGTCAGTCATGTTCTGAATTCATTGTTTGCTCAATTTGAATATTATGTAGTTAATTCGTTGCTACTAATGTTTTTAGATATTTCTATCTTATGAAGTTAATATATGGTTTCTGAACCTTTGACTTTTAAGATTGTTAAAAACATTGAAGAGTTGAAGCAATCAGTAGAAGAGAAGGCGTCTGCTGTTAAAAAGGCTGAAGAAGGGGCATCAGATCTGAAAAATACAGTTGACGAGCTTACAAAGAGTCTGGAAGAGCATGAAAAAGAATACCAGGTAAACTGGTTTAAAGTTGTGTGGCTCTGTGATGTCTATCAGTGGGATTTCTGTTTATTTTATCCCGTTGTTCAAATTTTGACAGGGTATTTTAGCTGGCAAGAGCAGTGGTAATGAGGAGAAGTGCTTAGAGGATCAACTAAGGGATGCCAAGGTAGCAGTTGGGAGTGCTGAGACAGAATTGAAACAACTGAAAGCCAAGATTAGCCATTGTGAGAAGGAACTTACGGAAAAAACAAATCAATTAAGGTCAAAACGTGATGAAGCTAATGCTGTCGTAAAAGAGCTCAACTCCAGACAAAAAGATGTGGATAATATTAGAACGGAGTTGGAGTCTCTTTCATATAAAGAGGGTGAGATGGAGGATTTACAAAAGGTTAGATTGGTTTATCTTCTGCTAGTCTCTTTCCAATTTAAAAATGTTTGAACAAGTCCTGTTTAATAAATAAATTCTCTTGTAAAATAACTTTCAGGAACGTATGACTGAGATGGACTGTGTGCAAAAGTGGAAGGATGAAATACGCAATCTTTCAGCTTACCTGGCGAATGTTGAATTTACATACCGTGATCCTGTCAAGAACTTTGATAGGTCAAAGGTGAAAGGTGTTGTTGCAAAACTCATCAAAGTAAAGGATAGGTCCACAATGACTGCCCTAGAGGTTGGATAGCGTAATAACTTGTACCTAAATTTATAAATGAAAATTCTTATGTTAAGCCCTGAATTATTGCCATTTTCAGGTTACAGCTGCTGGAAAGTTGTATAATGTTGTTGTTGACACAGAAAGTACTGGAAAGCAACTACTACAAAATGGCAATCTTAGAAGAAGAGTGACAATTATACCTCTGAACAAAATACAATCCCATCCCGTTCCCTCCAGAGTTCAACAAGCTGCTGTTAGATTGGTTGGCCACTGCAATTTTTTACTTTTTAAATTACTTATCTACTTATTTTTTACGTCACTAGAAGCTGAAGATTTTTGTCACTTCCATTTAAGGTGGGCAAGGGGAATGCTGAAGTAGCTCTTTCTTTGGTTGGTTATGAAGAAGAATTAAAGGTTGCTCCTTGAATTGTAATTTATTTTTATAATAATTCATTGGTACCTACTGCATCGTACTGAGCATTTTCCATACCAATTGAAGGTTCTAATAATTTTCTCCAGTTTTATTTTTGGATTTTATCTTGCTGGCTGTCTTGATCGGCGATCTGGAAATTTTGGTGCTCAGATTTTATGTTTCATTTTTTGTTAAACGACTAATTTTCTTACTATTTTTTACATTTGTTGCTAGAGTGCAATGGAATATGTATTCGGTTCAACCTTTGTTTGCAAAACCATTGATGCTGCGAAGGAGGTAACTAGTTATGAACCTTTTTTTATGTTGAGTTACAATTAGCATTAAATTTATGGTGTGGTACAAATCCTTTATTGATATTATGTGTTCCAAATGTTGCGATTTAAATCTGTATTCATATGCATTTCTTTACTGATAATGTATGACTTGAGCCTCGATGGTTATTTATACGAAGTATTTGGCTATTGTTTGCTCAGCTCTTAATGTTTGTATATATATGTACCTAATATAAAATAAAAGTTATTTTAAAATTTGGGATACACTTTCTCTGTTTAGTTAGGCGAGTTCTGTTTGCTTTCATTATGTGATACTTCATCTTGTTATTACTCTTTTACTATCATACTTGTCTAATCTGCCACATGATTATCTCGCTCTTATTCTCTTGCTTTTTTGTTGGATGTCTAATAGGTGGCATTTAATAGGGACGTTTACACAACAAGTGTCACTCTTGAAGGAGATATATTTCAGCCAAGGGGTCTTCTGACCGGTGGAAGCAGGAAGTATGGTGCTATCATGTTTTTATCACTGAAATATTCACCATAAAGCACATATCGTTTTCTGTCCAATACACCGATCAGTAAAGCACAATAGAATAGAGTTTTTGACAACTTTGTAGAATTTATATACTTGAACTTAAGGGGGTTCTGTTTCTAGTAATTGACGCAGCTACTTAGTATTCAATTTTTGTATCTGATGTCATTTTAAGCAATTGAATATAGTTGTGGATATGTTGTGATGGGTTTGTTGTAACAGGGGAAGTGGTGATCTTTTGGGGCGACTTCACGCTTTGGCTGAGGCTGAGTCAAAACTTTCAGTGCATCAAAGAAGGTTGTCAGAGATTGAGGCAAAGGTAGACTCTGAACACCCCTTTTTCCAGAATGATATGGAAACTTTGAAAACACAGTAATATACGATTTTACATTGTTAAATAAAATCGTATGCTATTTTGTTTTATTTTTCGGGTACTGCATTTACAAGTTTAAATATAGGAATGATTAGCCTAATTAATTTGGGTTGGGGGTCAATTGCTTGAAGTAAAGATGCAGGTACGTTTCCCGTGTGTTGCAATGAAAGTCACCTATTTACTATAATTAATGGTGGGGACTGTAGATTTATATAATGATAGTATGCATTATCATGTCTATTTTTTTTTCTTAGAAAAATCACCAGAGTGGAGAAAAATACAAATAAAGGAGCAGAGTTCAAACAAATCCTCCTTTAGAAAGAAAATATGAAAAAAACAAGACATTAATTAAACTCACCATACGTCTATTAAAATCTCTACAATGGTTACTAACTTACTAGTACTAGATAAGGGCCACGAATAAACTACAAAACTATATTATTCAAAAGAAAGGGTGTTTTAGGAATTCTCCCTTAAAAATTCTGGCATTTCACTTTGGGCAAAGCGGCTAAATCACATGATTCTGGGACATGTTGCCGAAATACCTCGCACCTTTTACGTGTCTAGGAAAATACATATGATAACTTGCTCTCTTTAGAAATTCAGTTTTCCTTAAAACATCATAAACGTCTGCACTAAAATTATGTTGCTTGTGTTGAATATACATATTAATTGTTACTTGTTTCACAACCAAAAGAGCTAAAAATACAAGCATGAAAACAATTTTTTTTTGGGTATTGTTTATGAGTACTTGCTAGATATTTATTATAGTTGTTATGTGCAGTGGTCCAACTAAAATATTTCATGTTGTTGGGAACCTTGAATTTCTAAAATAGACCAGCAAGCCAACACTTGGAGAATTGGTGTTGACTTAAAAATGGGCCAATACAATAATATTATCCAGTGGACTAAGGTTTGTAGGCTATTGGAAACCCTGGAGAGAGCTTTCAATTCTAAAGTTTCCTAATAAGTAAAGTTTCAATTTCAACATGAAGAAAATTTCAAAGAAATGGAAGAATTTTAAGCTATGAAGCACGGACATGACAAACTGTACGATACCTATAATCTCCAAAATATAGTACACCGCGACACAAATGTGTGTGTGTGTGTATATATATATATATATATATATATAGAGAGAGAGAGAGAGAGAGAGAGAGAGAGAGAGAGAGAGAGAACTATGTTCTTGCTTCACAGATTTTAAGATTGAAAGATTCATTTTCTTTTATCAGCTTCATTGCTTATTTGAGTAATGGTGTTTTGTGTTGAGAGGAAAATGATTTTGGTGGGGATAAGAAGTACATGCTAGTTCGTTTGACTTTGTTTGGCTTAACATCTGTTAATGGAATCGGTCCAAGATAGCCCCAAGAGTTGCATTATGGGAGGATGGTTGCCCAAGCCTTAGTAGGAGTATTTTGACCATATTTTACTGAGTTTGAGCAACAAAAAAAGTGGTGCTTATATGAATGGATCTGAACTCATTATGATTTTCTTTCGACTTGGTAGTTTTTAGTATGCATGTATTTTGGTATTTATTACTTTTGATTATCTTGAAGCTTAGTCATTTTTCCAAGACCATTTTTTTGTATGAGACCATATTTTCAGATTTTTCACATAATTTTAATCTTTTAAATATTTGATTTGTCTTTGTATCTTGATATCCAGATCTCAAAGCTCCTTCCACTTCAGAAAAAATTTATAGATCTCAAAGCACAATTAGAACTGAAGTCGTACGACCTTTCACTGTTTCAGAGCAGAGCTGAGCAAAATGAGCATCATAAGGTTTTGATTTCTTTTTCTTTCTCTAAAATTGATCTATGAACAAACATTGCAGTTCCTTGTAATTTGTAGTTATACTTTTTCTCCGTGTTATTCATCCATTTGTCTGCTCGTTTTCACCCCAATCACCATCTCATTTTTCTTTGTAGCTTGGAGAATTAGTGAAGAAGATTGAGCAAGAGCTAAATGAAGCAAAATCGACAGTCAAGGACAAACAACTTTTGTATGAGGATTGCGTTGAAACTGTTTCATCTCTTGAGAAATCAATAAAAGACCATGACAAAAACAGAGAAAGCAGACTAAAAGGATTGGAGAAAAAGATAAAATCTATAAAATGTCAAATGCAGTCATCTTTAAAAGATCTGAAGGTTTGTTTGAAATATTATTTTTTTAAAATTATATCATGATTCATTTAACTGATTTATTACAACTGGATAAATACCAAACCTAGGAAGATGGTCAAGATAGTTAGTTGTTCATCTAAAACTCCAGTTGTTAGAATGAGCCAAAATTATGTTGGGCCAAAAGGTTGGGTTTTCTGTGATGGCCTATTGGACATTTTCATCATGATCGAGATGTAATGGAGCTTTTCATGACTCATGGACCAATATTTGACAATTATTGAAAGTCGTTTTCATTCTTATTCCGTTCTCTTACTTGAGAATACTTTTGATATAGATTGTGGATCAGCTAGTGGCTAGATTGAAAAAAAAATATGTGCCCAATCTTAAGTTTAGAGTGGGGAATCCGGTTTGTAGCTTGTTGAAGAAAAAACAATACAATTTCAAAAATAATTCAGCGCTCAGAATTAATGATAGATTGGTGTAACCAATTAATATTGGTATAGAAGAGAGAAATAGAGATGATAGAAATAAAAAAAGATGAAAAATAAAGTGAAAGTTAAATGTGTTCAGCTGAAGAGAAATGGAAAAGAGACGAGGGAGGAAGGAGATGGATAAATGGAACTAGGTGAGAAATAGTTCAACTAATCCTACTATTTTTAAAATTATCTACACCATATTTCTCCCCTCCCAAAATGTCCAACTGATTTCCGTCTTCCCCTCTCTAATTCTCTTCTACCAAACACACCATAAATAATCATTACAGTTTAAAAGTTAATTGGTTGCTTGCTGGTTTTTAGGGGCATGATAGTGAAAAGGAGAGGCTTGTAATGGAAATGGAAGCTGTTATCCAGGAGCAAGCATCCTTGGAAAATCAGTTAGCATCATTGGGAACACTGATTAGCAATCTTGCCTCAGAAGTAGAAGAACAAAGATCCACAGTAAGCATTTGTATTTATTTTGATTAGATCTCTTTCTGTAGTGCAAAATTGTGTTCTCAATCCTCTGAGCTATAGGTTGTTGCTGCACGGAATAATCTTGATCAAGTTCAGTCAGAGTTGAAATCAACTCGCCTGAAAATGAAAGAACGTGATAACGAAATCAGTGGTATTATTAAAGACCAACAAAAGCTTGAACATAAAATTACTGAGAGTAATCTAGAAAGGAAGAGGATGGAAAATGAGGTAATATTTTAACAGCTCTCGCCTGTTTACTTGGAATTGTGTACTGAAGTCTCTTCATTCTATTATTCCAGGTAAAACGAATGGAGATGGAACAGAAAGACTGCTCCGTTAGAGTAGATAAATTAATCGAGAAACATGCATGGATTACTTCTGAAAAACAATTGTTTGGTAGAAGTGGCACTGATTATGATTTTTCTTCCTGTGATCCAAGTAAATCAAAGGAAGCTCTTGAGAAGCTTCAAGCTGAGCAATCTGGGTCTGTTGCTTGTAAACTCTACTATCATTGATTAATGTGCTTGCTACAATTATGTGTCCTAATTTACTGTAGTAACACTTGTTTTTATTGTTTTGCACCCATAAGGCTTGAGAAAAGGGTGAACAAGAAAGTGATGGCAATGTTTGAGAAGGCAGAGGACGAGTACAATGATTTGATGTCCAAAAAAAACATAATTGAGGTGACTTTTTAACTATTTCCACAATTTTTTAACTTTCTTGGGTAAGTGCTTAATCTTGTTTTCTTTTCTGTTCTAGAATGACAAGTCCAAAATCAAGAAGGTGATTGAAGAGCTAGATGAAAAGAAGAAGGAGACACTAAATGTTACCTGGATCAAAGTGAATAAGTGAGTTATTAATTGTTTAATTTAATTTGATCCACTCTATTTATTTTTATTGTATGGATTATAACTTCAGTTTTTTGATGGTTGAGTTGATTATGATATCAGATCCGTTCTGATCAAATAGTCAAGAGGTCGATTCTTGCCTCATAATCCGAGTTAAAAATTGAATTCCAGTAGAATTTTGTGGAAAGTGGTATTTTCATTCGTCATGAAAAATAGGAACACAGGACAGAGAATAAATAAAGAAGCTGTAAACAAATTTGGGTGCCAAAAAAGAGAAAGTCATATCCCTACCGAAGGAAATAAATCTAATCTGTTAAAACAGAATGAGTTTTATAAAAAAATGATCTATTTAATACAGGCAAATATATAATTACAGTTTGCCCAAAATATTATACCATAATATGGAGAGAATCAGGCAATTATGTCTGATTACTGTCTTCCAAAATATTATTCCGTAATATAAACAGAATCAGTCAATTATACCGAATTAGTTCATAACAGTCTGGTTTACTCATTCTATATCTTTAATTATTCTTTTTTTCGCTTGACATTGTTTGGGCATTACATTTTTATTTTGTTCATCCAGGGACTTTGGGTCTATCTTTTCTACACTATTACCGGGAACAATGGCTAAGCTAGAACCTCCAGAAGGATGCAGCTTCCTTGATGGTCTCGAGGTTCGTGTTGCATTTGGAAGTGTGTGGAAGCAGTCGTTGTCTGAATTAAGTGGAGGTCAGCGATCACTGCTTGCACTTTCTCTGATTCTGGCACTGCTTCTGTTCAAACCTGCTCCACTTTACATCCTTGACGAGGTATGTTTTTCTTTGCAAGTTTTTTGTAGAGTCTCAGTTATCTTATCGTTACAGTAATTAAAAGAGACTGCATTGAATTCATGAGAGTGAAGTACTGAAATCATATAAGTCCGTCTCTATATACACCGGTGAGATCCTACAAAAAACCTTAGGATCTGAGTCGTAGATGCTTGGCACTTAACTTATCTCGAACAAACTGTTTTTTCATTTTTCCTTTATGCATTTTGTGTATGCCTATATATTTAACTTAAAAAGATGTTTGTATTTTTCTGTAAAATTCAGTACTATTGATCCTTCCCTGTGTTAATGTTGTTTCAGTACTATTATGCCAACCTGAGAGGTGCCATCCTAGAGCACTGACCTTTATTTTACTAATCGTAATCCTGCCTAATTGAGGAAATATATTGTAATATGATCAGAAAATACGGGAACTGATGTCAAGAGAAAATGACGAAATAAGAAAGCTAATTTTTAAAAAAATCTGAAGATATAATTGAATAATTTTGTATATTATCGTATTATCATATATTCTAACACTCCTCTGAAGCTAAACCTTACAGTAAGCTTGTTACAGATAAACCCGTCATAGAACAATGTATAATTGAGACCATAGAGTAAGGAAAACTAATCCAAGATGATAATCTGAGATAGGATAAGATATTTCTATTTATTGTACCAAAACACCGGTCATTGACTCTGGACTTTACCCAAAATCTTTATTTCATCTTGTTGAATAATTATTAATTGTTCTAGTCTCTCAATCGGGCTATACAAAATCAGTTGCGAGTAACTAAGATTAGCATACAGAAGAAAATTGCTCTTAAAAGGTTTATTTATATTTATACATGTTAAACAGTAGCACATTGTCCTCTTTAAGGGGAGACAGTAGGAAAGTTAATGAAATATGGAACATCTTTTGAGGGTGAAAGAGTAATTTATCCTATGCCCCTTATCGTTGCATATTTGAAAATGTCGATGAGAATTAAAGGAGTGTATGATTGCGCAGAATAGTAGATTTTTTCTTCTTTTTTCCGAGGTTATAAGTTTTAATGGAATATGTTAAAATGAAAACAAGTGAAACTGGGTGATGGACTGGTTTGTTATATAAATTTAGTTACCTTCAATTTAAGGATTGATGGGTTATACTGGATGGCCTTACGCTCCATACATTAAAAGGCATCGTCTTGTTTCTCTACCATTTACACTGGGAACTGTCTTTTATACATTTCAAGCAATGATTGTTGTTAGGCCAAATGTTTATTGTTTAATTCTTGCAGGTTGATGCAGCTCTTGATTTGAGCCACACACAAAACATAGGGAGAATGATAAAGGCTCACTTTCCACACTCTCAGGTAGAGTATAATTGTCGATATTGTCGTGTGATTTATTGCAATTTTGTCTTTCCAATTCTAAAAATATAATTGCCAAGAATCTCTTATTTCAGGTTATAAAAAATATTAAAAGAAAAACATAGATGTCTTTTTGTTATTTTCACATGTTTGATAATGTCAATTTTTGGTTCTTAACTTATTATAGTTTGGTTTTTGGTTTGCCAATATATACATGATACATGATTAACATTACTGTCTTTGAATCCATGTAGTTGAACCTACCAAGTGGGGGAAAAACATGTTTGTTGTATACTTTCTTTTGTTTTTCTACTGTTACTGTGTGTTTGAGACCACTAAAAAGATTAGATTATTTCAATAATATATTATATGTATAATTAGTTATTGTTACAATGTTAGCCATAATTAATTTATTTAGGTCGATTTACTGAAATATAATTTCAAGATAATTAATTTCGTTTCAATGTAACAAAAATAATCAGTTTTTTATATTAGAAAAAAATATGTTCGAGGGTGAATAGAAAAAAAATGTTGGAAAGTAGTCGTAAGTTATAACTTTTCAGAACAAAAAGAAATAATTTTCAGAGAAAAGGTTTTTTATAAATTTCAGCTAGTTTCTGAACGACCTTTTTCGCAAATCACCTTTTTTTTAACTAAAAAAAGCTATTGAAAATATTCAGCTGTTATAAACATTTTTTAAAATTCGCTTTCTCTTAAGGCTATTTTTAAAGCTCCAGCTATTACCTCATTTCCATTGACCTCTTTTCTTTTGGTTATTTTTACTTGCAGTTTATCGTGGTTTCCTTGAAGGAAGGCATGTTCAATAACGCAAATGTTCTTTTCCGGACAAAATTTGTGGATGGTGTTTCAACTGTTCAGCGCACAGTTGCTTCTAAACAAAGCAAATGATGTATTTGCTTGATCTGTTGTAAGTCTTGTTCATCTGGGAAAGCAGAAATGTAGGTAATAGCTGTAATTTAAATGCTGATGTAATTTGAACATCAGTGTAGGGTCTACATGTGATTGTATTGTGTGTATAAAGTAATTTAAATATAGCTAATGATACTGCTCATGATGTAATTAACTATTTAGCACTAATGAAGATTGGAGTAACATGGATGTGTTTGAATCTGGATGATCTGATTTTGTATATAGAAATTAATGAGTAGAGAACATGGAGGAATTGATAATAAGAGTTCAGTTTTAGCATGAATATCACTCTATGTTTACATTTTTTGTAACTATGTTATTGTCATCTTGCACTTCTGTCATTACACTTTTTGTAAAATCTGTAACTAATTAAAAAATGTTGCTGATGTAATTACGCTAATTGCATGTGCCATACACACACACCATTACACGTAATTTTCAAAATAAAACAAAAAAAAAAGTAAAAGTAAGGTAAAAATTATTTAAGCAAGTTAATGGTCAAAGTCCATCTGACAAAATTAGGCATTTTATTTTTACCTTTTTATTTTATTTTAATCTTCAATAACTATTTGTTGAATCGATATTTTTTCATGACAAACATAAATTAACAATTTTAAAGTATAATACAGATATTATCATGACATGATAATGACGTAATTATTATTGGACTTAAAAGAAAAATAAATAAATAAGGAAAACCAAAAACAAAAGACTATATATTTTGAAGGCTACAAATTTAATTAAAAACAAAATATTACAAATATTACAAACAGTTTCACTTGTGTAATATAAAACTTCCCTGAAGTAATAATAAAAGTTGATTTGTTCAAATTACTTATCAAAACAACTTTAAAAGTAGTATTTTTCTACTTGTTTTTACATATATATTTTTATATTTAGAATATGTTTTTGTTCTATTTTCATTAAATATGACAAAAAAACTCAAGTACGTGAATATAAATATTATCTGATTTTTTAAAGACGACCAGGATGACTATGTTATTTAAATAAATTATAATTTCTCAATGACATTTTATTTAAATAAAAATTATAATTTTGAATGATGTTTTATTTAAATAAGTTATAATTTAATATTCATTTTTATTTTAACAATTAATTATTTTTTGAAAACAACATTCATCAAGTTTTGGAATAACACCATTACTTTTCATTTGATTAAAAACATGCAACATAGAATTATTGTTTAAATAAAAGTTTAAGATAACATTTTCGGGTAGTAATTAAATAGCAGTAAATTAAAAAAATTAATAATTAGAAAACGAAACATGTAATTAAAATTTTATAAGAATAAACATTTTACATTTTTAATAAAAGAGGGGTTTTTCCCTTTCCACAAAACCCTGGTTTACTGGTTCAAATTGCTACCCCTAACACAGACCCAACTCAACTCTGCACTCCTCTCTCCGCCTCTGGTGGCCGCAACGTAATCTTTTTGTGCTTTTGCCATTTGGGTTTTCGAATGAACGATTAATCGGTGCATAATGCTGAATCAAAATTCCTCCTTTACAGGTACAAGAATTTTTGGTTGATAAAAGAAGAAGAGGAAGAAGAGGTTGTGAAGAGAGATGGGAAAGAAGAACAAAGTGAAGGAGAATGGAGGCAAAGAGCATTGCTCCTCCACACTTTTTGTCTCCAACTTGCCCTATTCCTTTTCCAATTCTCAGGTATTCGTTATTTCCTCTGTTCTTCTCCTTTCATTTGTTTGTTTCTTTGTAAATTGGTTAAATATGTTTTTTTTTCCTAATAATATCTTTTTTTATTTTGCGAAAAATGTAAAATCAGTTGGAGGAGACGTTCAGTGAGGTTGGACCTGTGAGGCGTTGCTTCATGGTCACACAAAAAGGTAAGGGTTTAGTGAGTGATGTATATTAATGATGCATATAGGTTATGTATGTGGGTCAAGAGGGTCTAGCTTAGTTAGTTGAAAAGGGTGAGAAAATTGTTCTAAACTCCATGACATGTGATCAACTACTACTGATGAAAGAAAATTTTGTATGTGGAGACTGCATGCATAATTAAAGTGTATAATATATTTTGCTCGTTATATTTTTAACGTATTTTTCTTTTCTTTGTTTAATGATCCACAGGGTCAGCACAACATCGTGGTTTTGGTTATGTCCAATTGTGAGTTTATATTTAACTTCCAAAAGTTTAATTTGTTGTCATCACTGTCTTTGGTTGTTTGGTTGTCTTACCTCTAGCAGTTTGTTAGCGTACTATAAATCTGTTTTGGACATGAGAGAGCTACTACAAATCAACTTATATATAAACTAATTTTAACTTTTGAAGAAACTCTTTTCATTTTCTCTTCTTATTTTTCTCTTCTAGAAGTTCTTATGGAAAAGTTCGTTCAAATATAAGCTCTCCAAGTCATTACCAGATATAGAATTTCTGGCTTTAGCTTATGTTATTGTTTTCTCTTTAGTTCTTTTGATATGGTTTCTTGCTTATGCTTTGGCTAAAGACTCCTTCAACTGAAGCTACCGATAAATATGAATACTCAGTAGTCAGTACCAATGTGAAGTTTCCCGTTTCCGTTTGGGAAAATGCACTCTGGTTGTATCGATGATTAAATGCCCTCAAATATGGACTGGAATATGCTCTTCAGCTTTTGTATCTCGGTAAACCTCCATGATCCAGCAATAAAGTTGCTAATGAAACTTAAAGCACCATGATTTACAATAATCACTCAAGAAGATAAATGAACAAACTTTATTCTGGATATTCAAGTTGCTGAGTGCTTCAATAATATGAAACCTATCTTCTTTTGATCTTGACTGTGCTGTATAACTATGTTGCGGTGATTGGTAAATTTATCCATAATCATAGTTTGTTGGTGGTCTCTGTTTTTATGTAAAATGTACGGTTCTTCTCTCTCACCTTTATTATAATTAGAATCTGTGAGTTGACTTTTTCTAGTTTGGAATTAATTGTTTCCATCTTCAGTGCTGTTGAGGAAGACGCCAACCGTGCTATTGAGCTGAAGAATGGCATGTCTGTTGAAGGCCGTAAAATTGGGGTGAAGCATGCAATGCCTCGTCCTCCCCGTGAGGAACGGAAGTCAAAACCAAATAAAGGTTGATGCTAACTCTATAATTATGGTTCAGCGTACAGTGATATTTTCATATTCCATGTTGTTTGCAAAGATATGTATATGATTTTAACCTTGTTAATACTTTTGTTCCTTTGTTTTCTCTTCCCCCTCTTTCTTTTGTAATGTAATAGCGGGAACGCCAGATAATCTTGTAAAACCAAAAGATGATGACGTCAAAGACAGCAAACCATCTGGAACTGAGAAGCATGTTTCAGTTTTGAAGGAAGGTTGTGAATTTGTTTATACGATTATTTTATAATTTTCTCATTTGTAATTTCCCTATTTTATGTATTTTTTCTCTTTTTCTAGAAGTACAAGTTACAAGTAAAGAGAAAAACTCAAGGAAGCCCAAGGAAACAAAAAAGTCAGCTCTTTGTAATGATGTAGCAGACGAGGGTGGTGGCTCGGAAAAGCAAAGGTATTTACTTGTCCATTCTTTTCTGCAATTGTATTTAATCCAACCTTTTTAAATCAGGTAGCTTCCACATAGATAAAAGATAAAGGCAGGAAGTTGATTTTAACACGGCTGTGGTTAAGTGGAAATCAATAATGAGATGATCGGATTCCAACTTACGGATGTTTCTTATGTTTGAATTATGTCTTGTTCCTAAAATGCTGTTTTTTATTGTATTTTTTCTTTTGACAGGGTTGCTAGAACTGTGATATTTGGTGGCCTCGTAGATTCTGACATGGCTGAAGAAGTTCACAGCCAAGCCAGAGAGATTGGCACTGTGTGTTCTGTTAACTACCCTCTTTCAAGGAAAGATCTCGAGCAACATGGTAACTGTGGATTTTTATCTTTTCAGCTAATGGTTATAATGCAGATGAAATGGGTTATGTTTATCTAATTCCGTGACATGTCAGTTATATTCTAGAAGTGATACAAAAAAATCTACATTTTTTTTTCTTTTTATTGAATAGAACAGGCTGCATTCATGTTTTTTGCAAGTAAGACTTTACCTGTTTTATACTTGATGTAAAGTCATTTTGTGGTTTGCGTGTGAAGCTGATTCTGATTAGATTTGCTCCTGTCTTGTACTGTTTTAAGTGTTTGGTTAACTGTCAATATTATTTTTTTAATGTTAAACCCTGTTCATATTTTTGAACAAATGTTAGTTGTATTTTGTCCCATTTAATCATATTGAGTGCTAATATGGATGTTGAAGTTTCTTTCTCCACTGAAACTGTCAAAGAGGTGGCTTTCCAGCTAGAATGTTCAACAAGATTAATTACATTATATCACTTATTCAAAGATTCTTTATATTGCTTGGGATTGTAGAATTCACTATGGAAATTTTTCAGGTCTCATGCAAGATGGCTGTACCATGGATGCTACGTCTGTACTTTATACAAGTGTAAAATCAGCTCGAGCTTCTGTTGCAATGTTGCATAAAAAAGTGATAAGAGGGGAAACAGTTTGGGCCCGCCAACTGGGTGGAGAGGTAAAGTATTTGTCATTGAACTCAATAGAGTCAGTAGAATATCATCAGCTCCAGCAAAACATAAGAAGCTGTATCATTTTATTTTGTATTCATTAATTTGCTTTGTATTAAAATTTGTATTCCATGGTATTAATTTTATTGAATGTTATTCTATTTTTCTTAAAACTGAGTAGGTAAAAAAAACTTGTTCTCTCGGTTTCTTTTTTAGCAAATTCATTGCTCATTAGTAGTAGTAAGCTTTTTTCTGCCATTAATAATGAGAATATGGCTTGCATGGTCTTAATATGAATGAAGTTATGTAATGAGAATTTGTGATGTTTGCTGTTACTAAAGGTTTGATAGAATTTTTATTTGGGTTTGGTTTTAGTCTCTCTTTCCTATGTTTGGACGGAAAAGTATTTTCTAATTTGTTGTCTCCAATTTTGTGATGTGTGTTGTTTTTTGAAGGCTTGATAGGATTTTCACTTGGGTTTGGTTTTACTCTCTGTTTATGTTGGTGTAGATAAGTATTTTGTTATTTGTTGTCTCCATTTTTTAGTTTCTATTATTTCGATATGTGACAATATGCACTTTGAAGTAGGTGTGTAAATGTATGTACCCCGCCCTCCATTTTGGAAGTCTATATATATAGACTTGGAAGACAGTTTTTAGCCTGGTTGGTTGGGATGCATTTAGTAACTGTTGACTGTACTTCGTGAATATTGTTTATGGTTTATTGTGTGCTTTTATTCTATGATCTTTAATTGTTTGTAGGTGAAGTTAACTTCCCTGTTTACTGCGTATGATCTTGAATGAGATATTTGTTTCTTAACAATTTTCTGCTGTATGTGGGTCAGGGTTCCAAGACTCAGAAATGGAAGCTTATTGTCAGAAACCTTCCTTTCAAGGTTCAATGCATATAATTAAAAAACTTGAAATTAATATTTTTGAATACCTTGACTTCTGACTAGTTGACTAAACATGGATGCAGGCAAAAGATACTGAAATAAGAGATATGTTTTCTTCTGCTGGATATGTGTGGGACGTATTTATTCCACAAAAGTCAGACACAGGGTTAGCTCTTTTTACTTTTCCTTGACTAAGTTTCAATATGCTATCATACATAATGGTTTCTTAAACTGTTTTTCTTTTCCCATCTTCTCCTGTGTGCAGTCTCTCTAAGGGCTTTGCATTTGTAAAATTCACCTGCAAGCAAGATGCAGAAAATGTATGAACTGTTGCCAAGGTTTTATTTTATTTACCTATTGTTTGTGTTCTGAAATAACCTGCATTATAAGCTTCATTTTTCTTTTTCAGGCCATTCAAAAGCTGAATGGATCAAAGTTTGCAAAACGAGTCATAGCTGTTGATTGGGCTGTTCCAAAGAAGATATTTAGTAGTGATATGAATGATGCTCGTGCATCAGAGAAAGGTAATTTTTATATTCAGTGAAAATGGTACTTTCATCAGCCACTTTTATCATCTATATTTGAAATTAAATGAAGTTATGTAATTTTGATATTTTGTCTAGATCTTATTTATCTTAATTTAAAATTCTAAAGTTGTTGCTTGCCCTGCATTCCTTAATACCTGAGGTGGATTGCTTAATCAGTTGAAGTGCCTTTTGGCTTTTCAATGCAGAAATCTATACTTATTCTAAGCGTTCTTCTTTATTACCAATTATTTAATAGTACTATTTTATGAGGTATAAATATTATTATTTGGAAAATTCTTGTCAGCAATGTTACGCATCTATAATTTAATCAAGTAGGCTACGCTAAAACATGGTGCTTGTTCTACCGTTGAATTGGAAATTCGGATTAGTATATCATTGCTCATATGTTTGGTTTTAGCCTCAATTTCACCATTACGGCAGTCATCTTGTAGATTTGTGGAGTAAAAGGCCAGCTTCTTGTTATGCGGATCAATCTTTATTACACTTAGCTGAATATATGTTTTGTATAGTCATCTATGTTTCGAATATATGTTTCATCTAAATGAATTCTTCAGTGGCTAATCAATTGGAGCTGCGCTGCTGAGTTGTTACAACATAAACATGTAGACTTTGTTGGAAATCATATGATGCTGTTTTTCTTTTCTGGAGTTTCAAAATTTAAGTCCTGTAGATTTCTATTGGTACCTATCTCTATGTTGGGTATAAGTTTATTGATTCTTTTCGTAACCTTTGTGATTTCCCTGGTAAATTGTGTATTCATTTCATGCTTTAGTTTGGTGCACCACTAAAGATAATGTATTCCTATAGAAAAGTTTGAGCTCTTCATGAACTGCTAACATATAACATTTGAAGTATTGAGTCATTGTTCTAGTCTTCAAATACACTATCGGAGCTTTACATCAGTCTCATTCTTCATCTTTATCCTATTTATTTTAGTATGCCAAAAAACCTTTATTTTTTACATGAACTCTTTAAATAAGACATCCTTGAAAATTTCTTTAGGACAACAAGACTTGAGTGATGAAGATAGTGATGAGGAAGATGTCGAGCTTGTTGATAAAATATCTGGTCAAGGAGATGATAATGATACAAACTACTCTAGTGCCGTGGAAGAAGAGGGAGCTCCTCCTGAAGACAATTTTGACAAGGAAGCAGACATTGCAAGAAAGGTTCTTAACAACTTGCTTGGATCCTCAAGTAAAGGAACATCTGAAAACAATGATTCTATGTTGTCCAAAGAAAACCAAGAGTCAAGATCTGATGAAGTTGTTAAGGATTCAGATGGAAAAGTATCTGATGACTCTGAAAAGGTTTCAGGTGTTTCTAAGCCTGAAGTTTCCAGCAGAAACAACTCATCAAATTCTAAGGGAACAGAAGAAGAAGATTTGCAGAGAACAGTTTTTATAAGTAATCTTCCCTTTGAATGTGATAACGAAGAAGTAAAACAACGATTTTCTGGGTTTGGGGAAGTAGAATACTTTGCTCCTGTTCTCCACCAAGTTACCAAGTATGTCCCAGTGTTATTTTCTGTGTCTATTTCACAGGGCATTATTGATAGTCTCCTTTTTCTCAATGCAGGCGACCAAGAGGAACTGGTTTTCTAAAGTTTAAAACTGTAGAAGCAGCTAATACTGCAATTTCAACTGCTCTTGCTGCTTCTGGGACAGGTATTTTGCTGAAGGGGAGACCATTGAAAGTTTTAAAGGCTTTGGATAAGAAATCGGCGCATGAAAAAGAACTAGAGAAAGCAAAAAATGAGGTTCATGACCACCGGAATCTTTACTTGGCAAAGGTTTGTCTTCTCCTTTGTAAATCTTGTGGAGTAGGCTGTTGAAGCTGATAGATATGAATAAGATTAACATTTGTGTTCTACTAAATTGTCACAGGAGGGACTTATTCTTGAGGGAACTACAGCTGCTGAAGGGGTTTCAGCCAATGATATGTTAAAACGCCAAGAGTGAGTATTTTGTGGTTTGGAGTGCTTGTGGTATTATTACTCGTACTATTCTGATTTCCTATGTTATGTTGCATTTGATCTTGCAAATGTGGTGATTTAAATTCTATCTTCTTGCTCAAGTGTAATTTCTTCTGCTGGTGTTACTGCTCAACATTATTTATGGAAATTTCATATAGGTTGGAGAGGAAAAAGAAGACAAAGCTTCAATCTCCAAATTTTCATGTTTCAAGAACAAGACTCGTTATCTACAACTTACCCAAGTCAATGAATGAGAAAGAACTCAAGAAGCTTTGCATTGATGCA
The DNA here is from genome assembly GCA_030347555.1 of Lablab purpureus. Taxonomy (NCBI): domain Eukaryota; kingdom Viridiplantae; phylum Streptophyta; class Magnoliopsida; order Fabales; family Fabaceae; genus Lablab; species Lablab purpureus. The sequence goes on from CM059264.1 coordinate 14,161,116, forward strand.
GTCATCTCTAGAGCTACCAAGCAAAAACCTGTAATTCGGCAGGTTGGTTAAGTAGATCATGATTTGAAGCTGTCAATTATTGTTTCTGTCATTTTATATTTTTACAAAATATACGTGTAATATGCAGATAAAGTTTTTGAAAAATGATAAGAACGGAAAGGTAGCCCAAGAACGCTATTCGCGGGGAGTTGCCTTCATTGAATTTTCTGAGCATCAGCATGCCCTTGTGGCTCTGAGAGTTCTTAACAACAATCCTGGTGACAACCATTTCTCATCTCTGGTAATCAGACTATTTTGTACTTTTATTTCTGTTTAATTTAAGGTGTTCTTTCATTTACAACAGAAACATTTGGTCCTGAACATCGACCAATAGTGGAGTTTGCTCTTGATAATGTTCAAACACTTAAACTTCGGAAGGCAAAGCTACAATTTCAGCAGCAGGCTCCTCAAGATGACAATAATGCCATTGGAAATGACAAACCTAGCAACATAGAGGTTCGCATGCAGGACAGAAAAAGAAAGTCTAGAGAGGAGCATGGTGAACCGGCAAAGGAAACAGTACTGAATACAAATGGTGAATCAGGTGGAACACTGGCAAATGGAAAATCCCCTCAAGGAAAAAAATCCAAAAGACAGAAAGGCAACAATAAGAGCAAAAGGGCACTGAAAGAAAATCCAGAAACCCTGTCCATGAAGCCAAACAATAACCAAAATGGCAAGAACACTGGTGGTGCATCAGTTGAAGATCAAAACACTGCCACTGCCACTGCCACTAATAGAAGAAAATCAGGAAACAAAAATGATGATACTGGTTTTAGAAAAAGAAAGATGCAGAATCAAGAACAAAAAGCAGGGCATATGGTGGTTTCTAAGAAACGGTCAAAGAAGAATAAAGATTCAGTAGGGAACGACGCAGTAGACAAGCTTGACATGCTTATAGAACAATATAGATCCAAGTTCTCACACAAGGGTTCCCAAGAGAATGGAGAGAAAAAACCTTCAAAACAGCTTAGGAAATGGTTCCAATCATAGTCTACCTTTTTTCTTTGTTTCATAAGAATTTTGTTACTGTATTATTTTTTTACTGGCTGCAAGAAAGTTTAAGCAATGTAACATTAGTTGCATCATATCTTATGTTGTGTTTCCTTTCTTTCTCTAACAATAATCTAAATTTCAAATACTGATAATTTATCTGGTATTTCATTGTGTTTCAGGTATTTTGCAATATATATATGCCTTGTAACTATATTATTTTTGTTTCCTAATTTTTTATGCTGTTAGTTAAAATAATATTATACCATTATTGATTGATTAGAAAATAGAAGAAAACATTTAATACTGAGTTATTATTCAAAGAATTTAATAAAATATCAATTATGAAAGGAAAATTCTGAATTTAATTGGAGAATATTGTTAATACAGCATGTAATGTTTTGTCGAAGAAATTATTGTTGTGATAGTTTTTAAAATAATTATTTAAGAGTCAATGCTTATATTAAATAATAAATTATGTTAGATGATAATGTCAAAATAATTTTTTTACAAATGATAGTGAGTGTACTGTCTGTTCTATTTTTTTTAGATAAGATAAATGAAAACAATAATTTGAATCTAATATCTTTTTATATTAAATTCAACATTATGTGTATTAGGAAACACTGTTTTAAACATTTCATAATGGGTGCACATTTTGAATTTTTTAATTTTCTTTTCCAAAGCACCAATTTTTTTTTGCTTTTAATATAAAATATTATAATCTCTATTTTTTTAGTTACACACAACTATTTGAAAGAAAGTCATAAGCTTAATCTCTAATATTTTTGTTTATTAAAATAAGCTTCAATGAACAAATTTTATAGAATAATAAGTAAAAAAGCTTATAGATATGATATCATGAGCATATTTCTCCAAACAAATTTGATGCTAATAATCTTCAATCAAATTTAGAGTTTTAAAAAGAAAGTTAAATCATATTTTTTTAATTTATAAAACTTTTTCACATTATTGTGATATTAAATTTTTGGTCTAGAGAAAACAATTTTATTTAAGAAAAGTTATTTGGCATTGAATTTTTTTATAAAATTTACCTAAGGTATCTCTAATACAAATTACTTACAAAGAACTTAGATGAAATTTTATTTTACTAAATGAGTCTCAATATATTAATATTACTTTTAAATAACATATATTATATTCTTACAAAATTTGTTTAATAATAAAAATCTAAAAATTCATAATTTTTTAATTATATCATTATTTTACAACTTAAAAATTTAATTAATTTTTAAAATATTGCTTTTTATTATTAAGATTAGTATCTTATATAAAATAAAATTTTTAAATTTGTTGTGAGTTCTTAAATTTAAGATCTTATGATTAAAGTTATTAATTGATTTGATGGGCTCACTTCACATGGAATGTTTGAATTATGTAAAAGTTGCTTCCTATAATTGTGTATCCAGTTTCATCCAAACTACAACTAAGCATGCAATTAATTTAATTAAAATTATCTTTTAATAACGTTAAATTAAATGAAATATTAATTTTTGTGATTAGCATTAAATAGTTACCCATCCAAAAATTAATTCAATAAATGAATAAAACTGAGAAGAAAATAAAATCTCTATTAACTATCAGAAAAAGATTATCTGTTTTCAAATATTACATTCATTATCCCACTATATTTTTTAAAATATTATTACACATAATAAATTTATAGAATTTTATACAACAGTTTTAAAAATCATTACATAATTTATCTTAATTCAAGCATTATTTTTTTTTTCTTTTCTAATCTGTCTTCAATTTACTTATTCTTTAAAATCTTTATAGAATGTATTCACTGAGATAGTGAGATTATTTCAATAAATTTGTTAAAGAAAATAGTTTATTTATTGTTATTCTTAATTTTGTGTTAACTTAACCTGAAATCATTATTGACAAAAAAATAAAATATAAACAAAATCTAAGATGTAATAATACAACTTTCATATTTGTATATTTTATTTGTTTTCTTTTGTTTGTCTTTTTAAGATAACTTTTTGGAAACAAATAAAATTTTTTATTGACTCTAATAAAATAATAGTTGTGCAATTTCCTACATATTATATCTGTCCAACATTTAGCAAAAAAAAAAATATAAGTTATTTTAAATTTAAAAAAACTCTTAAGATAATATAATTAAGAGTAATTAATGTGATATTGAATTTTATAAAGGAAAAATAAATAAAAATAAAAATTCATTAAAGTTCTTCCACTAAAAAAAGAAGCAACATTAAATATTTTTACATTTATTAATAATAGAAATTAAATGAATTTAATGGTGTTGTTTAACACAAAGATGAAAGATAGAGTATAATTTTCATTATTATTAATGAGTGTCCTAGGTTATGCTATTGCCAATATTAATTATACAACATAACATATTAATATCATTCTCTTAATTACTTGTCAAACATTAGTTGATTTAAATGTTACTATTATAAAAATAATTAATAATTGTCAATTGATTTTATATATAAAAAATCCTTAAAATATTATTATTTTTATTATAATAATTTTATTTTTCAATAAATATACATTATTAAATAATATAAGCAAACTTTTAAGCACAAATTATAAATTAATTATTACATCAAACAATGTGTAATTTAAACAAAAAAAAGCTAAGACTGGAGAGAATAAAACACAGGGAATAAAATGAATTTTCAATTTTTATCCTAAAATTTCCTTTCCAAAATTTAAGATAATATTAATTAACATCGATTAATTATACCTTTAGTTTTCATTTAGTTCTGAATTGAAAGGAAAAGATATTAAATTAAAAAAATATTACATGTATTAATTTCTATGTTAAAATATTTTAAAATAACAATTAATATAAAAAAGGTTATAACTAAGTTTTTTAACTGCCATAAATTAAGTGTATCTATTTCCTAATCATGCATGCACTGTGATTGGAAACTGCACTTTGACCTTTGACCCACACCAATCAAACAGTTAAAAAAAATTGAAAGTTCTGAATCCAACGGTTTAAATTTCTTGGTCCACCTTCTCCTCACATACTGGCCGTTAATTCTACATCCACACTACATGAACGCTGCAGCTGCGACACAGAAGATCATTTCAAGTGATGGAAACTCAAGAGTCACAAACACTCTCATTTCTCATTGCATTACTTACTCTATAAATTGTCCAATGCTTTCATTCTGAATTTCTCAAACTCATTTTCTCTCTTCACTTCTTCTGTTTCTTCTTCTTCAAATAGGTAACACTCTTTCTCTTGCTTTTTTATCTTGCTGTTAGAAAATGTATAAATTGAACACTTGTTTTTTATCTTTCTCTTTCAGTTTGCAATAACTTTATTTGTTTTGTTTCAATGTTCAGTTGTTTGATTTCATTGAAAGTTACCGATGGAGTCTTCTGTCGACCTGTTATCAGCTAAACGCCGTGGTTCAACTGGTACACTCCTCACCTTCCTCATTTTTGTGTTATTTTTCTTCTTATATATATATATATATATATATATATTTTAATTTGACATAATAAAATGTTGATCACCGTGTACGATATTTGCGTTTAGAATATCATTTTCGTTTTCTTGTTAATTGTTTTTGGTGGATTATTTCAATTTTTTTTTTCTTTTGTTGATTTTAGGCTATTAATGAGGATATTTTTTTTGTCTTTCTATGTGCAGTGTGATCTGTAAGCATGTATGCTAAGAAACTTAAATGTTGAGTTTTAGGACAAAACTTAGATAGTGTTCTCTTCATAATATGTACTTTGTAATGTTTTTGAATCAGAATTAAAAGAAATGTAACATGTAAGGTACTATCTTTAAGTTTTGTCCTTTAATTATATTTTATGATTTTATTTTGTTTTGATTGGATTAGTTGCTGGTTGGAGTTGAAAATGAGTTGGGGTGTGTATATAGTATCATACTTTAGTCTAGTTGAAGTGTACAAGCATTGAGAAAATTTGTTCTGCTATTCTAATTTTGTTATATGCTTTCTTACTCATGACGCTTGCACTTGGTGGGTTGTATGGTTTTCTCCAATATTCAATATTTGACACTTGATGGGATGTCTGTTGTTCTTCTGAATATAGTTTCATTTTATGAAACCAGGATTTTCTCCTGGCCCTGACAGAGGCAAAAAACAGAGGTTATCAAATGTCGTTGACCATACGAATCCATTTGCAATTTCGGATGTTGTGGTTAGTATAGAACATGGGAAATTTGGAAGTGTCACAAAGGAGATAGAGGCCCTTATAGGCCTAAAAATGCAGATACTTGGGCCTTACTTTGCAAAGTATCCCGGACTTCTTAATCAATTCATGAATATGGTAACTGACCACGATGAAGACACTCCTAAGTTCGAAGATCAACTAGACACTGGTTTGACATACCATGATGACATAGATTTGGAGGGGAAAAACACCGAGAAGGATGTTCGTGCAGCTTCAATTCCTGCTGTTATTCACATTGATTCAGATGTGGAAGACGATGAAGATGAAAAATCTGTTGTTCCATTTCACTATGCTTCAGACGCGGAAGATGATAGACATAATAAATCTAATGTTCCATTTCATGAAGCTTCAGAAGAGGAAGAAGATAGACACGATAAATCTATTGTTCCATTTCGTGAAGCTTCAGAAGAAGATGATAGACATAGTAAATCTAATGTTCCGTTTCATGAAGTTGTGTTGCCGAGATTAGTTTCTCCGTCTCCTGTTGCGATGAAGACAGTTGTAAGTTTTTCCTTAGTTTTGTAATCATTTAAATATACAAATTATCAATATTGAAATAATGGTTATTAATATGCATAAGTTTTTACATGGAATATATTAGTAACATGCTCCATCTAGGGATGATGATAGGAATCAAAGTATCATACAAGGGAAGTAGCTAAACTTGTAATAGTATGTATCACTGATTAGAGGAAAATTCCTCTATATAATGGACTCGGAGAAATCCAACGGAGAAACAGCAAATAGTTGTGGATGGATATATCTCCTTAAATATATGGACTAGTCATCAAGCAAGTAAAAGCAAGCAGATGAATTCTTACTTTTGATCTTTCATATTAGGCTTGGTCATTGGGCAGTTGATGGGATTGAAAATGAAAATAATGGATGTATCTGAATTTATTTTTACCTAGATGTCGTGCTATATCTATATATTCTTTTTCTTTGCTCCTGCCATTCACCTATTATTGTTGAGATGGAAATATTGAATGATGATATGATTTTTAACCATTTGCTTTTTTGAACATATTATGTGAAATTTTTTCATTTGAATCACTTGGCATTTGCATTTAGGTAACTTCGTAAGTTTCTGCGTATTTAGATTTAAATTTGTAGCTACTCTTCATGAGAAGATGAAAGCTCTTTCTTCTTTCTCTTCATTTCAATATAAGTTGTTTCACTAACAAGCTTTACTGTTGTGTGTCGAAAAATACATTTTAGAGCCATTGTACTCCCACTCCTTCCCGTCGCAAAAGTAAAGATCGGAAAATTGAGAGTATGGCGGGTAAAGGTACCCCTAGTGGAGATAAAGGTGTTTATATTGGTGTAAAGGAGGAAGAGGATCACCAGGTTGATGCCGCAGATAATGAGGGTCTAGAAGATATTTGGAAGGAGATGTCAATGGCAATGGAGTGTTCCAAAGTATAATACTTTAATTTCTTTTTTATTTTTTCAATAATAATAATTGTCTTTATCATGTAGTTTATCCTCTACTCATTGGATATTTTCTTTTTCATTCAATTTGTAATTCTTCACTAAAGTTGATGTGCAAGTAGTTTTCGGGTTGCTGAGACGATAGATTTTTCTTATGAAGATAAGGAAAATAACTATAGTTGAACAGCCAAGTGTTGAGAAAATAAATCAATTGATAAAGAATTATGACATAGTTCCTTCTTTGAGTGGCGGTGTTAACTAGATCCTTCATTGATTTATGTAGACGAATGTAAAATTTTTTGTAGATGTACACTGAAAATGGTCTACCCATTTCCATCATTCGAGCTTAGTATCAGTTATTTATGTGCATTGTTGCGTACGCTAGAATTACAAAAAATCATGAAATTTATATTAAATGTAATTTTGTTTAACTTTGTGCATTTTTTGGCATACAATTATCCTTATTGGCCTCCAATATTTTTCTCTCATTTATTCGCTGTTACCTGTTGTATGTGTAAAACATGTAAGGCTCCCATTACATGTAAATATTATTTACACGCGGCTTTATTTTCTGCTGTGTAAAACTACTTGTATACATGTCATAGTAATTTAACTTTTTAAGAACATTATTTACTACATTGAAGTCTACCTGCAAATTGCAGTTAGTTTCAGGGTTCCTTTGCCATGGATGTTGTTTAATTGTTCCCTCTACTAGGTTGTTTCCTCGAATCCTCTGCCAGATGAAGAAGTAGAAAGAGACCATGAGGAAGTAGAAAGAGATGAGGACTGTGATCATTCTTTTATTTTAAAAGATGATATTGGTTATGTTTGTCGGGTTTGTGGCATTATTGACCGAAGAATTGAAACCATATTTGAGTTTCAGTACAAGGTTAGACTATTTTTTTTGCATTAATGTTTTCTTTTGTCATATATCTTAATTATAAAAATTTAATGAATGTGAAAAACGTGAGATATGCTTTTAGTCTTATGATCGCTTTTAATTATGGGGCTTGAAATTAGACGCACAACACAGATTAAATTTTGAGGAGGGCATGGCGTAAACATACAAAGTGACAAGTGAAAGAGATAGCAACTTGTGTTAAATAAACTCTTCTGATAATTTGCTAACCTCCAGTGAGAAACTGTTTATTTTATTTTATTCCACTAAATTTTCTTTAAGGACTGAGAAACCTCTGTATTAAACCTCTTTATGTGGAGTTAACTGTTTTATAAAAATAAGACCTAGTTCTTAATTCTCATGATGCATGTTCTAGACTAAGATTACTTCTGGCTGGGACAGAAAGTGTTGGTTGACTTTATTTGTTATTTTTGTTATTATTCTCATATTAATTTTATATTTTATTGAAGGTTAAACGGAGCACGAGGACTTATGCATCTGACTCCTGTAATACCAAAGCAAAAGCAGATGTATTTGCAATTAATGTTGCTGAAGATGATCTCATGGTAACTGAATTCTCAGCACATCCTAGACACATGAAACAGATGAAACCTCATCAAGTTGATGGATTCAATTTTCTTGTCAGAAATCTTGCGGGTGATCATCCTGGTGGCTGCATCTTAGCACATGCTCCAGGATCAGGGAAAACATTCATGATAATCAGTTTCATGCAAAGTTTTCTAGGCAAGTATCCGAATGCAAGACCCTTGGTGGTGCTTCCAAAGGGAATATTGTCAACATGGAAAAAGGAGTTTCAAAGATGGCAAGTGGAGGACATACCTCTGTACGACTTTTACACAGTGAAGGCAGATAGTAGAAATCAACAACTGGAAGTATTGAAGCAATGGGTGGAGAAGAAGAGTATTCTTTTCTTAGGATACAAACAGTTCTCCTCTATTGTCTGTGATAATGGGACCAACATTACTTCTTTATCTTGCCAAGATATTTTACTCAGGGTTCCTTCAATTCTCATTTTAGACGAGGGGCATAATCCAAGGAATGAAAACACAGACATGGTTCAATCCCTTGCAAAAGTTCACACACCTAGAAAAGTTGTTCTGTCAGGAACACTTTATCAAAATCATGTCAGGGAGGTGTTTAACATTCTAAATCTCGTTCGTCCAAAATTTTTGAAGATGGAAACATCTAAGCCTATTGTGCGGCGCATTGAAAGTAGAGTTCATATCCCAGGAGTGAGAAACTTTCATGATCTTGTTGAAAACACTTTGAAGGGCACAGATTTCAAAGAGAAAGTGGCCGTCATACGAGATTTGCGCGAGATGACAGGCAATGTACTTCATTATTATAAAGGGGATTTTCTTGATGAGCTTCCCGGTCTCGTTGATTTTACTGTGGTTCTCAATCTTAGCCCTGAACAAAAGCTTGACATAGAAAAATTAAAGAAGTCATCTGGAAAGTTCAAGATATCTTCTGTAGGCAGTGCTGTCTATTTGCACCCTAAACTGAAATCTTTAGCTGAAAAATGTGGAGAAAATAATATATCTGATGATATAATCGATGTTCTGGTAGAAAAATCAGATGCCAGAGAAGGTGTGAAGTCCAAATTCTTTTGGAACATGCTAAATCTGTGTGAATCAGCTGGGGAGAAACTTCTGGTATTCAGTCAATACTTGCTCCCTTTGAAATATCTGGAAAGGTTAACCATGCAGAGTAAAGGGTGGAGTCTAGGAAAGGAAATATTCGTAATCTCAGGAGAATCAAGCTCCGAGCAGAGAGAATGGTCCATGGAAAGATTTAACAATTCTCCTGATGCCAAAGTGTTCTTTGGCTCTATCAAGGCTTGTGGAGAGGGCATATCATTGGTGGGGGCATCACGCATAGTCATTTTGGACGTTCATCTTAATCCTTCAGTTACTCGCCAAGCTATTGGTCGTGCATTCAGACCAGGCCAGCAGAAGAAAGTCTTTGTATATCGATTGGTGTCTGCTGATTCTCCAGAAGAGGATGATCATATCACTTGTTTCAAGAAGGAATTAATTTCAAAAATGTGGTTTGAATGGAACGAGTATTGTGGTGATCGAGCATTTGAAGTTCAGGAAGTTCTTCTCAAAGACTCTACCGATCTTTTTCTTGAGAGTCCATTGCTAGGAGAAGATGTAAAAGCTCTGTACAAAAGGTCAGTCACCATTTTCCCTCATTTTCTATATCATAAGCTGCTGCCAATCACACACTTTTTTTTTTCTGATATTTGTTTATTTCTATGTCAGGTAGGATGTGGGTAGGCAATTATTTTTCACTTTCATGTGATTGTGAGTCAAATTTTCTGAACTTGTTTGTGTTGCTGTAACCCTGTTTTCATATGATTTGCCAATCATACAAATATTTGTTTGATTTGTATGTGCCTGGTAGAATTTTGCTTTCAATGAACAATAATGAGTAGGCAATTATTTTCGGGATTATCTGATTGTTCAGATTCAGGATTTGTGTCTTTTCAGAATAATGTAGAGTTACTGCGAATTGAATGAGTTTTCTTTTAGTCTTTATTTTTGTGTAGTTCTAAACCCTAAATTTGATGAAATCTAGGGGATGGTTTTAAAACATAAACTCGCCTCCTTTGAATCCCAAACTTTCGTATCCTAGGAATATTCCTCATTCGTTTTGTTTTTGTTTTTTATTAAAAGGTCATCTAAACTAAACATATGAATTAAACATAATTTGTTTTACTTTAATATAAAATACAAACAAAACCAAATTAATATTTTTTTAGTTTTAATTATTTTAAATTATTATTATTATTATAAAATGATTTTTAAGTATTTTATGACCAAATTTTTTAATCATTATATTTTAAAAAAATGAAACAAAGAGACATTATTAATTTATTTTTTATAATTATTTTCATGTTTATATTTTTATTTTCTCTCGTATTCATAAATTACATAATCTCAAAGTTAACAACTATACTACAAATTTGTTATTATATTTTGATAATTTTAAATATATTTTAGTGTATGATAGAATGGCGTTATGTAACTAGCATTGCATAGACAGACTTGAATGTTTGTTGATTGGTAATTAATTATAAGCATTTAAAATTATATTTAAAAAACAATGAATGATTTAATCAATTCTTGATTTTCAGTTCGATGCATCTAAAAAATAAATAAAAAAAGATGTTTTTTTTTTATCGATTTTCATTTCTTTTATAAGTTTTCAGTTATTTTTTTAGATTGGTTAAGTTTTGAATATCTCCTACTACGTAAGGATGAGGCTGAGTGTCATATTTTTCCTTATTATATACCCTTCTATTGTCATACCTATTTCTTTTTATCAATGTATAGCTATGTATTTTGACATAAGAGTAATTGAATAAAAATAAATATGTATTTTGAAAACTTATTATTGATTTAATGTAATGACAATTTTGATTTTCTTATATTATATATTTATATTTTTTAATATGTAAATATTTAAATAGAAGAATAAGTGTTCTAAATATTTAAGATTAGAAATATAAATTCTTAGTTTCACATATTACAAAACATGCATAACAATAGTAAGTTTTTGGGAAAAAATATTACAACGATGTTATAAAAAGATAGAGTTTATTATACACTGAAAAATATGTTTTCAATGCTGCGATAATATACATATACTAAAAACAAATATCAATGAGTAATAGTATAATAAATCTAATTTGTTCTAGATAAAATATCTGTGTCGTTTTTCTTTCTTTTATAATGAGTAGTATTTGAAAAGTGATATTTTCTTGTATCGCTTTGTGAATTAAAAGTTTCTTTATTAATATTTGTGAGCGATAATTTGGCGAGTAATATATATTTTATTTTAATTTAGTAGATTTTTGAGTTATAATTAATAGGATTTTTTTCGTAAAGTTATGGTTAATATAAGTACAAACTTTAAATTTAAAGATTGATCTTGTTACACAATTTGATAACTAGTACTTGTAATGTTGAGTTTATTTTTAGCTTATCTTGAATACAAATATTTATCATATACTTTTAGATTATTTTAGTGAACAAAAATATGAATATTTTGGATTAATTATCCTTAGAGTAATTACTTTTTTATCTCAATAAAAGTGATGCATGCAAACAGATAGGTGGTAGTATTGTTTTCCAAAGCAAATTTACAGAAATACCGACTCATAAGGAACGTAAAATGGAACCCAAACATAAACATGCAAATTTATGTGAACCAGTCATAAGTTTAAGATAATACCTTTAACAAAATTCTTAATCATAAAAATAAAATAATATTTTTTCTATTTTAGAAACATCTCATTTTGTTAACAACCAAATAGAATTACTAAAATGTTAATCCTATATGGTAAAAATCTTAAACATAACCAAGAAAAAACAAATTAAAACATCCTACAATATAAATGTCATGTTCATGACTACTCAGCATGAGCATTTCGTAAATTGAAATGCTAAGTCAGAAAAAATGTTTTATTCTTTGTTTGTTTGAATAAAATTACATATAGCCAACAATGTCAAAACAATACATATTCGCATGCAAAATCCCTAATTATGTCTATGAATACATTTTCTTTCTTCCTCACAAGACAGTACACTTTTTTACCTGTGAGGCTGTGGGCGATTAATTGATTTACTTCATGGATACAGAGTACATTGCAGTAAAAATTAAAAAAAATTAAAAAATAATAGCACAGAAATACAAAAGAGAATGGTGAGAGCCAAAGATGACGGAAAACATAGCAGAGAAAGCTTTTTTTCAAGGGCCATCAACTAAAAGGCTTTATTTAAACTTCTATTGTTGAGTATTTTTCTTTTGATTTGTTCTTTCTCTCTTCCACACAATTACTACGCCATAAAAATCAGATGAAGCCAATAAATTTTCTCCATGGTTCCAGGCAATACCCATCACAGGGAACCGATGACCCTGCATTACAGACATTTTATCCATTTTGAGCTTTATTATAACATTTGATACCTACTAACAACTCATTGGTTTAAGAAAACCAGACTCAATCCCTTTAATTTCGGGTTGGAGATGAAAAAACATGATTGGAAGAGAACACTCAACCAAAGATGACTAATGAAGTTCTCTATCGAAGATCAGTCATCAGTTTTGAAAACAAATAAAAATAACTTCTATGAAAGAAAGACTAACCTGTAGCTTGTTCACACATGTATTTTTGGGCCGAGTTAAATCATAAAAATAGACATTTGAGTCCTCACTTCCAGCAACTTCACATGACAACAGAGGATAAGATAACGTAAGAAAGACAACCATTGTAATGTTGCTTAAGTTAAGGTATTTAAGAAAAACTTAGTTTGCAACGTATCAGTCTCCGTTTCCATTAAAGTCTCAATGTAAGCATTATTTAAATCTCGTTTGGGTAAACATTTTCGTCAGTTAAAATTAAATCACATTTCTCCTGTAAGTTAAATCACAAGTCACTTGATTTTAACCTGTGAAAGAAACTTAATTCCTTTTCTTTTCTTCTAAATACATATGGAGAATTTGACAAATTCAAGCAGTACATAATCCTTGAGTTATCTTCTAGTTTTAAAAGCAGAGTTTGTGTTAATTAAAAAAACCAGATTATTATTTAAGAGTCCTTCTTCAAGAGACAGAAGAGGGAGGAAAAGGAGAAAAAAAAGTATGCAAGAATGATATCGACACACCTATGAATTCTCCTTTTTCAAGGGATAGGAGAGGACAGAAAGAAGCTTGAATTTTGTGTATACGTGGAGCTAATTTTAACGAGCATCGAAGAGTTAAATAGCCATTTAACTCCAAAGCCACACTACAATACACCAACATTAGTGCTAAGAAAAATGAGTTCAAAAAAAGAGAACTGAATGCACTAGGGATAATTGAAAACTTCGTCTGAACCTGAAGAAAGACAGGTTTCCATCCTGGGTACATGTCAACAACACAGGTCCGCGGGCAAGTAGAGAGAAACTCCTATACTGCATTGTGGTAACAGGAGATTTGTGCCTGTTATTACTACGATAACGATGCGAGCGAGATAATACTGCGGTGTGAGAATTAATATTTACTGAGTATATACATCCCTGCACATACAATCCAGTACCTAAAGAAAATGAGATCAACCTAACAATAAGGATATACAAAACAAAATTCATGTGCATACACAGAGCAGCTCACCTGTGCATCTCCACAAAATATGAGGAGTCCTGTATGGTCATGGTCCATAGAGGTAACTTCACTGTCAAATAGTGATTTATTAATTATCCTTCCGGTACTAAAATTGAACACCTGATACATCATATCATTTTTAAGAAAAATAATAAATTACTGTAAAAGGAAACGTAATAAAAAAGGACAACATAATAGCAGAGGATTTTGAGGGGGAAAGGACCAAAAAAATACACATAGTAACTAAGCCATATATATTTAATAATGGGAATATTTATCAAATCGTAAATGAAAATGTGTTCAATGAATTGAATTGAGTGTCATTGTCTTCCTCTTATTACAGTGTCTGAATAACAAACAAACATTCTTCCTATCAATTGATTCAATCATATGATCTGAGTCTGCTTGAATATGGGAGGGGAAAAGAAACAGGAATAATTCTACTTATTTAGGAGGTTGAAATTTTGTGGAAGGGAAAGTGTGTAGAGCCATTCCCATTCAAACTCCATGAGCCGTACCCTCCTAACAAAGGGATGACGACGGGTTACTTTTATTTTTAAAAACTTGACATTTCCTACTTTACCTTCATAAATTGAGTAACTTAATAAAAGGGTTATATTTAAATTTTACAGCGCACCACTTATAAACCACAAAACCTTCCTATTTCTTCCCTCATTAATATCCAAACCCAGGAAGGTAACTCTACTTTCTTCCCTATTTATTTTCCATTCTCAGTGAAACATCTGAGCATAACAATAACACCAAACCACACAAAACAAATAGTTCACGATACTTTACAATCAAAGAACACAAGGCTGCTTTGATAACATTTAAAGTCTGAGTGATGATGCCACATCAAAAGACATTTCAGGTTTACCAAGCAAGAACAGAAATAACCAAGATTAATACATTCCAATAGAAAGGCTTCAGCAAAGTGGTCAAACATATTACTTCCTTCTCTATGAAAACAAAATCGAAACAATAAATATATTTACATTGATTTCTTTGTTTGCATTTCCAACTGAAAGGAAATTATTATTTACCTGCACCAAATACAGAAAAAATACAGGCTTCAGTAGCAACCAAGGATGAAATCAAAAGAAAAAAAAAATATTCACCAATATAAAATATTCAAATCCACATGCATAATGATACAGGAAACCATATCTTTGGAAAAATTGGACAAGTTGCAATGAATATTTAAGTTTCAGTAGCTAAGAGGAAGAAGGAAATCTGATGCAAATTGTTGTCATTTACCTATTCTTTCCGAACTGACAAACTCCCCTCCTCCCATGATCACCCTCTATCTTAGAGAAAAATATTCAGTTTCACTAGATCTGACAAAGTTCGAAAAATTCTACATGCCAAATTCACAGCCTCCTCCCCTCAGTATTTTATGTTTCACTCAAGCATATTTGTATTTGTTGCAGTCTCAAGCACAACCAATCGACAATAAAACCAATGTGTATGGAGGAAGTGTTAAAATTCTTTAACATGGACGCAGATAAAAGTACTGGTCCACCTCATCATTTTCTCTTTTTGAAAGCAGGTTCGATCAACAAAAAAAGAAAAGACAAGAGAGAGAGAGAAAGAAACTACAAATAAATCCAAGTTGAAGATCACAATGAATGTCTGTGTCCTTCTGCAAATTATGAGATTCAATTCAACCCATAAACAAGGGCTATTAGAACTTCTAGAAAAATATATAGACATAACAGTGAGACTCTAGTAAATTGAATACACAAAAAGCAAGAGATAAAAGGCAGAGAAGCTTACTTTTCATACAAACATGAAATTTACCATAAAATTACCCGAATATCTAAAGTTTTCAAATCTAAGACGAGGGTATTTTGTCCAACTATGAAAGAAGGCAATGGTATCCTCTGAAGAGAAAGGAAGGCTAGCATTCTTAATAAAAAAATAAGACACGCTTATACATAAACACAAACATACACACACCCAATTATACTTACAGGGTGAAAACGGATACACAATTGTGAAGATACTCCATATATCACCCGTATGCAAATACCTTTTGCTATCTCCCATACTCTCACAGTTTTATCCAATGAAGACGATGCAATGTATTGATTATTTGATGTAAAATCAAAATCTGAAAATAATCAAGCATATGAGGTCATGTAATAAATTAGGGAGCATTACAATTTAGGAAATCTTGGAAAATCATAATTCCACATCAGGAACAAGTGACAAATTCAGCAAGAATAATAGGTCAATGGGTGACAATTTTTTTTTCTGAAAATCTGGCTAATTTGATCTCCAATTGGAAAAATGCAGACCAAGATTTATTCATCCCTAAGCCCCCAATTAAAAATAATACATTAGGTAATATTGCCTTAGTGCACTTGACCATATATGTCATGCAGCATTAAATATAGATCAAATAAAGAAAGACAGTTATCCAACCTGTCACATCTTTGGAATGCCCTTCTAATTGTTTGATGACTGAAGGATTCTCTGATACACTGCACACAGTCAAGGTTCCATCAGATGCCCCATAAGCAAGTAGATCAGAACTCATGTGCCCAAACTTCAACACCGTAACTACACATAAAGATTTTCAGGATTATTCCACCACAAAAACAAAGTAAAACAGAGACAGGTACTAGGGCAACTAAAGACAAATTTAGATTGGAGTTACCAGAGGCTTTGCACTTGTCAAAGATACAATGCATTCCAACAAAAGAATAAGCAGACTCAACCCCACGGTGTCTGGGACGATCAGAATCACTTGCACTTGAGCCAAAACTTGATCTATGATTATGTACTGGATTTGCATTTTGCAGATCCTACAGTGTAAATAAACACACAATTTTGATAAATGATACAAACAAAAAAGTAAACGATCATGAAATCTAAACTGATACTCACAGAGCTAAACTGTAATAACATCCTCCAATTTCAAAATAATTAAACAAAGCTACAAATTATCATGGCCTAACACAACCCACAGATCCCTTAACAGTACAAAAGCACTAAGTATACTTGTAACAATCTTGTTAAATATATGGTCATTCTATCTATTTCATTAGAGTAGTCTTGCATAATATCTGAACAAATAAGGAAGTTCTATGTAAATTTCCCCCACTGCAGGAAACTTAGGTGTATTTACTCTGACTAAGAGCAAGAAGAAGCATTGTGCAAAACTTACTAATATCAAGAAAGCGACAGTCAAATCAAATCTACCCAATAAGTATAAGGTTCGTTCAGAGAAAATAATTAGTTAAGAATATAGTGATCATCTATGGGAAATTTTAACAGCTTTGTTACTGATAAAAAGTTATCTAGCATTTTTTCTAACATATCTAATTTAGTTTCTGAATGCTTTGTTTAGCTCTTCTACAAACTTTCCTAAAAATAACTAAATAAGCCTAAGAATCCCACTTGACCAGGTGCCCCATCAAAGCACAATCAGCACTTCCTTGACAACAGCACTACCAGTTCAAATGAATGGCTGGTTATCCTATCAGTTATTATGGTACACTCTGATAGTACTTAAATTAAAAAGTATACATCCCATTAGCAGAATGTGTCTATCTGTTAATAATTTTAATGGATATCGCATTTCTCTACCCAATTAAGAGTTAAAGACAAAATCTACAACACACAACTTACCCTCCCAGAACTCAAGCTATCTGCCTCAGACCAACGGGAGTGTGGACTTGGAGATGGAAAAAATCGGCCACTGATGCATCAACCAGTAAATTATCCTGATGTCAGAATTGTATGGAAACATAAATTTAAACTAGTACCAAGAATGAGAAAGCTGCATTGACATAAAATGTGGTTATAATTACAAACAGAAACTCAAATTGAAGAACTAACCACAAAGAAGTACATGGAATTCACATTAAAATAAGAAAGGAAGGCAATTGATGGGTAAATGTATAGAAATTAAGATCATTTTGATATAAGAAGAGACAAAGTACAAGCATTGGAAAATATGATATCCTCCTAAATTAACCTAAAGCATAACAGAGAAAAGAGTAGTGAAGAAATTCAGATAAGCAAAAACCAGCTTGCTACACAACCAGTCATAAATCATAATCATCTTGTCAATATGTTTAAGACAAATGGTCACAACTTTCCTACATATGTGAAGAAAGAAAGTGCATTTCAATGAATAACAACTTATGTCTTCCAAAATTTTCCCAACAGATCGAAGTTTAATTTACTGTCCAATAACACATCCAGATCACTTTGAAGCTCCGCATCCAATCATGGGCATCTTTAACTCCTTATTTTATCCCCTTTCAGCAACTATATCATGAAATTATGTGATACTTAATTATATATGTGCTCATTAGTTCCAATAAAAAAAAAAGAAAAAACAGCAACCTGTTTCCTGGAGTACTCTGGAGACTAGGGGCACGTGAACTGTCCCCTTCCCAGTTTCTAGGCCTACATATGTAATTCCGGTATGCCACATAAGTTTTCCCATTGCATCTCCAATCCTTCAACACAATCACATGTCCATAAGTCAAATAGTAAAAACAACACAGCCACAGAAGATAACACTGTCACAAGTAATAAGAAGAAGAAAGACAGAACTTAGATGCAGTTCCTTATGTACTTTTTAATACTATTCTCTCATCAGAATTGAAGTTTCGCCTCGGCAATCTTTGTAATATAAGGTGGTTGGCACTAAAGGGAAACATGGATTACCTATGTATGTAAAACTTCAATTCTGATGAACTGCAGTTGAAACTGTATATAAATACTGTCCTAGCAATAATAATAAAGCCAGCACTAAACGTAATTAAATATCGTTTATGACGATTAAGAACATTGTAAGAACACGCAAGTCAACAAGCTTATAATCCAAAAGTCAAAATGTAGCAATATACAGACATAGGTCACACCATTGAAAGAAACCTGGAAATAATCATCACTGGAAAGAATGCAAATCTATCACAATTGATCAGGAAAGAGAAACAGAACTAGATGCATATAAGAGAACGGGATCGACACGGTTATTATAAAGAGAATCAAGCTAGAAGCACTTGTAACAATCTCAAGTTTCAGATTGCGATGATAAAATTATCAGAAACATTAGATATGAGTGCGTGTTCTACACGGAGCGTACTCTGCGGCGGAGAAGTCCGGCCTCCGCCTTCTGATGAAGGAGAAGGCGGCGAATGCCGATGTACTCGGGATCACCGTCGGCGGTGGCTGGCTGAAGCAAACAGCAGAACAACTCTGGATCTGAACTCTTCTCGTCGTTGTCTACGTCGGTGTTGCCATTGTGGTTGTTGAGGTGGTGGTGTTCGTTTTGTTGCGGTTCTGTTTCGCCGTCGTTGACGGCGGCGCTGCCTTGCTCCGCCATGGTGTTTTATGGAGCGTTCATCGGAGAGCGGTGGCCGAACCCGATTCTCCGGCGAACTTTGCAACGGTTAATGAGTGAAGGTTCGATTCCGATGAGAGAAATACAGAGAGAGATCGAAATTAAATGGAGACCTTACCAAACGGTGACCGGTGGAAAATTCAGGGGAAAATAAACACAGACATTAACTACAATTCGATTAAAAAACAGCTACTATGCGTATTTTAGAAGAATGAAATTACACATGTAATTTCAATTAAATTTTTAACGCGAATAAATTTATTTTAAAAAGGAAAATTTTATCACTTAAATTATAATTTTATATTATTATTTTTTATTTTTATCAAAATTTACGAAAATTGAATGACAATATATTTATATTTTAGTTTGTTTTAAAAAATATATATTACAATATATCAAATAATATATATATATATATATATATATATACACATAAAAGATATTTGTTCTAAAAGAAAAAATTGAATTATAAATAAATTTACTTTTTATCCTTAACTATAGAACATAATTATTGTTTGTTTTCTTTGTACGTATTCAAGGTCATAAAAACGATAATAGGATTTTTTTCCCCATGATTAATAATCAATTATATGCACCAAAATTTAATTCATCATTTAAATAAATATAATTTAGTTTGAAAAACATATAATTGATTGTATATTTTTGTACATAGTTATACTTTTCAAAAGTTTTGATTTAACCTATTTAATTATGCATTTTCTCGGAAAGCAACTAATTTTTAAGATAAAAAACTAGATGCATAATATTATATAATTCATTAAATTTTCAAATGTAGTAATTTCTATTTTAAAAATTAAATGTATTATAGGTAAAGAGTGTGAATCTTGATGGAAGTCTAAAAATTAGATGATGATAGTAATCTAATCATATGTATAACTAAGGAGTAAGAATATGAGTTTAAAAAAAATATCTATAAAGAGGAAGTATTAGAAATATCTAAAAGATGATGAAATCAAAAGAGTAATTTTTGGTGTTGGAAAATACCACTTATTTTTTTTTATTTTTTTTTCATGATATCGAGGTTTACCAAATAGAACTAGTAAGAATATTTGAAAGTTAAGATATGTGAAAGAATGTTTAAGACATTGCTTCATCTCTTAATTTATTCATGTATTTTATAGGTAAGATAAGAGTGATTGCCTCAAAAGATAAAAAAAAAGATAGGAAAACATTATTAAAAAATAACCTTTATCTTTATAGAAAAAATAAGTTAACATATTTTAATATTTTTTATTCTAATTTTAAAACTCTCTTAAAAACTTATTAAAATATTTATTAGTTGATTATTAGAGATGACACATTTTCAGTTACGGGAAATGACAAAATAAAATTATTAATATTTTGTTTAAAGTAGGATTTGAATCCAAAACCAATTAGAATGTGTCCACTTAACCACAAGAACAAATTATCTTTTTATTAGAATATAGGAATTTTTTTTTATTTATTTACTTACCAATCACCCAAGACATACAATTAAATTTTGTATTTATATCTTTTTGGATTCAGAATTATATGAATGAACTTTGCTAAATAAGAGTGAGAATATCTCAGCTAGGGTTGTTCCTTGCATCTTGAGAGATTATAAAGAATTTACAAATTTTTATAACGATCGTCCTTAGACTTATCAAAGCTTATTTGTGGCGCCTTCTTCATTCAGGTTTCTTTGTTTCTCTTTTCGATACTCAATTATTAATTAAGTGTAATTCGTATGTCGTAAATTTTTAATTATTTAGTTTTAATTCTCTTCAAATCGTATTGGTATACCACGCTCTTGTGTAAGAAAAGAATTAGTATAAAAAATTAGTAAACAACTTAACAATTATATTAATAGATTAAAAAGGTAACAGAGAGAAAGAACAAAATTTAAGACAAAATTTAGGTTTAAAGATAAAAATAAAAAAAAACATGATCAATTCTCTTAAAAACAACTTTAGACTTGTTGACTTAATGATGAAATAAAAAAATTTAAGAAAAATAATGAAAGAAAACAAGAAAGTATTGCCACAAATATTACCAAAATCATAAAAACATTTAAATCAAGTATATATGTACTTTGATTTTCCATGATTTGAGAAATGTAAGTTTGTATGATTTGAGAAATGTAAGTTGTTGACAAATTTGTGCTTCACAAGTGGATTTTAACCTTAGATATTGTTAATATTCTTTATAAAAAATATTATGGTAAAACTTCCCGGAATTAAGAGAGATGGTTGTCTTGTCAGGAAAGTTATGAAAAGGGAAGTTATTCTCTTAGCTATAACTCATTCTCTTGCAATAATAACATTGAGGATGTTTGTAACCATTTTGACCTCCTCTGTTGTCACAACCTCCTCCTCTATGAATAGATACCATGACACATAATTCAACAAAATTAAAAACATTTATGCAACGAAGCAATCATATTGTTAGGTTTTCCTTCTTGATTGATTAGAATTTGATCTCAAGCAAGATCAAAATTTAGATTCATGGTACATAGGATCATTTCATAACTAAATAAAACTTTTTTAACTTCGTAATTCCTTCTAGTGAATCAACTTTTAAGAACATTTTGAACTCCTTATGAGCTAATTGGACTTCAGCAATCAAGGAAGTCATGTCGTGCTCTGTTTATTTAAGAGATATCAATTTATGGTAGAATCACAAAGATCAAGAATATCATTTGCAAAAATTACTTTTGAGCCTTCTTTCACAAAGAATTAAAAGTTTTAAATGTTTGAGAATTAAAAGTTTTAAGTGTTTGAGAGTTCCCAATATATCGAGTTCACATATGGCTACATCAAAGCAAAAGCTAACAATTCATCTTCTTCACATATTACAAATAAGTTAAACTATTCTTACAAGTTAACATATTCAAATAAGTCAAACAATTTTAACAAAAATCATCCGACCAATGACAATGTATCACTATCAAATACTGTATTTACACAGTTCAAAGTGCAGCATGTGTGATACTCCAAGGATGCCACTCAAATCATTGTGTGGGATGTTCCAATGAAACACTCGAACCGATCAGCATAAATAACATTAACATTTGTATAGCACAGGTCTCTTGGGTGAAACTGTCATATATCAGAGCAGTATATACATGTACACCATTCATGGTGCTATTTCATAGACTTTGTAAAGCACAGGCCTCTTGGGTGAAACTGTCATATATCAGAGCAGTATAGTATAACTACAAAAATTATGCCCATGAAGTAAACCATTAAACTTGAAACAAATGAAATTAGGTATAGGACACCAAAATAAAGGAGAGAAGATTCCAAGCTTGCACAAGTCAATTTCTCTTTATCTGTTATATGGATAAGCAGTCTCTGATTCTCTTGATCACCTGCAACACACACCAAAACTGCATAAATACCACTGAAACCAGAGCAGAATCACAATTTTTTTTCATAGCAGCATGTAAAGAAATCATATGGAAATACAAAACAAATTTTAAACACAACACAGAACAACCTGTAAAATTAAGTACCCCAGATTGTTCTAAATATTGAAAGCCAAATCAGATTCTAAGATAATCAATGACCAATATTTATTGTAAAAGGATAGGCTTCTATAAAAGTATTCTATCCAAAATATTTCTTTCTTGTCTGTAGATCCTAATTAGTAATGCAGGAAAACCTTCAGATATGAATTACAATACAAATGTAAAAAGATAGGCATATGATATGCAAAAAGGGAAAGAATGGTGACTAACCTTTTATATAAAGCTTTTACATCCTCCCCTAAGAGTGGACTTTCAAGATATTGATCACCACACTCTTTCACCTCAACTGCCTCAACTTCAAAAGCTCGATCACCGCAATATTCATTCCATTCAAACCACATTTTTGAAATTAATTCTTTTTTGAAACATGCATGGTGGTCTTCCTCTTCTGGAGAATCAGCAGATACTAAACGATACACAAATACCTTCTTCGTCTGGCCGGGTCTGAACGCACGACCTATAGCTTGACGTGTAACTGACGGATTGAGATGAACGTCCAAGATAATTATGCGAGAGGCCCCAACCAGTGATATACCCTCTCCACATGCCTTGATTGAGCCAAAGAAGACTTTGGCTTCAGAAGATTTGTTAAATTTTTCCATGGACCATTCTCGGTGCTCCGCGCTTGATTCTCCTGAGATTACAAAAATTTCTCTTCCAAGACTCCAGCCTTTCCACTTCATGGTCAACCTTTCTAAATATTTCAAAGGTAACAGATACTGACTGAAAACTAGAAGCTTCTCCCCTGCTGATTCACACAGATTTAGCATATTGTAATAAAACTTTGACTTCACACCATCTTTAATATCCAGTTTATCTATCAAATCATCCATTACATGATCAGATATAGAATTTTCACCACAGTTTTCTGCTAGTGGTTTCAGTTTAGGATGCAGATAGACAGCACTTCCAACAGAAGATATCCTGAACTTTCTTGTAGATAGCTTTTTTATTTTCCCTACTTCAGGCTTCTGTCTAGGGCTAAGAGTGAGCACCACAGTAAAATCAACAAGACCAGGAAGCTCGTCAAGAAAATCCCCTTTATAATAGTGAAGTACATTGCTAGTCATCTCGCGCAAATCTTGTATAACAGCTATTTTCCTTTTAAAATCAGTGTCCTTCTGCAAAGTGTCTTCAACTAAGTCACAGAAGCTTCTCGTCCCTGGTATATAAACTCTACTTTTAATGCGCCTCACAATAGGCTTAGATGTTTCCATCTTCAAAAATTTTGGTCGAACAAGATTTAAAATGTTAAACACCTCCCTGACATGATTTTGATAAAGGGTTCCTGACAGCACAACTTTTCTAGGCGTTTGAACTTTTGCAAGGGACTGTACCATATCTGTGTTTTCGTTCCTAGGATTGTGTCCCTCATCTAAAATAAGAATTGAAGGAACCTTGAGCAAAATATCTTGGCAAGATGATGATGTACTGTTGGCCCCATTATCACATACAATAGAGGAGAACTGTTTGTATCCTAAGAAAAGGATACTCTTCTTCTCCACCCATAGCTTCAACACTTCCAGTTGTTGACTTCTACTATCTGCCTTCACTGTGTAAAAGTCATATAGAGGTATGTCCTCCACCTGCCATATTTGAAACTCCTTTTTCCATGTTGACAATATTCCCTTAGGAAGCACCACTAAGGGTCTTGCATTCGGATACTTGCCCAGAAAACTTTGCATGAAACTGATTATCATGAATGTTTTCCCAGATCCTGGAGCATGGGCTAAGATGCAGCCACCAGGATGGTCACCTGCAAGATTTCTAACAAGAAAATTGAATCCTTCAACTTGATGGGGTTTCATCTGTTTCATGTGTCTAGGATGCGCTGGGATTTCAGTAACTATGAGGTCATCTTCAACAACATTAATTCCAAATACATCTGCTTTTTTGGTATTCAATGAATCAGACGCATAAGTTCTTGTGCTGCGTTTAACCTTCAATAAAAATAATATGATCATTAAAAATCAATGCTGAACACTTCCTTTTCCAACCATAAGTAATCTACTAATCTTAGATCTTAGTCCAAAATATCTATCATGAGAATTATGAACTATGCGTTAATTTTATAAAACAACTAATACCACATGATACGAATAATGATCTACTGCTATTGTATTGTCTTGGTTTAATGAAGAGGTTGGTAAGTCCTTAAAAAGAACAAAGATGGATCAAAGAAATAAACATTTTCCAGTAGGAGGTGTGGGAAACAGTAAATTATCACAAGAATTTCATCTACACAAGTATAGAGAAATTTCACAATTCACTTGTCATATTCTTTGGTCCTGCTCTGCTCAAACGTTCAAACTGTACATCTAATTTCAAGCCCCATACTTAAAAACACAATTTCACTTGTTCAATCATTTTTTTAATCATGATTTAAACACGGAAAAGCATGAATACGGGAAACAGAGTCTAACCTTGTACTGAAACTCAAATATGGTTTCAATTCCCCGGTCAATAACCCCACAAACACGACAAACATAACCAAGATCGTCTTTTAAGACAAAAGAATGATCACAGTCATCGTCATCTTCTTCTTCTTCTTCTTCACCTGGCTGAGAATCAACTGAAACATCCTAGTAGAGATACATTTAAACTAGATCAATGCCAAAGAACCTCTTAAAAATTCCATTTGTGGGTAGAATTTAAAGTAAGAAATAATTTACATAAAGCTAAATTATTATGACATGTGTGCAAGTAAATTTTCCTGATCAGAAGAGAAAAGCATGCGATATTTACATGTGATGGGAGCATTATATGTTATACGCAACCCAAACAAGAAGTATAATAAGGATAATTGTATGCCATAATGCACTACACATAAAATTACATTCAATATGCTTGAAATGAACTACTGTGGATATAGAATATGCAATGCACAAACAACTTATGTAAGATGAGCTGACAGAAATTAGAAGAATATTTTAAGTGTACATAAAAAAAATAATAACCTACATGTACAAAACTAACTACAATTGTCTACATAAATCAATGAATAATGTAGTTGACGAGTAAACAACCCACCCAACCATACAACTATGCTATAAGAAAAATGTGATACCTTGGCAACCCTCAAAAATAACATGTAGATATCAGGGAAGCATTACAAATTAAATTGCATGAAAAAATCATCCAAATAATAGATGGTAAACTAATAGACACAGACAATTATTATTATTGAAAAAAATAAAAAATTGAAGTATGATACTTTGGAACATTCTATTGCCATTGACATCTCCTTCCAAATATCTTCTAGACCATCATCTTCGGTATCAACCTCATCTTCTTCCTCTTCCTGTACACCAATATAAACACCTTTATCATTCGGACTGCTGCTACCTTTACCAGCCATACTTGTCTCAATTTTTAGATCTCTTTCTTCCGGGTAAGGAATGGGAGGTTCATACCCCTAGATGCGTTGTTACAGGTAGATTAGTAAGGCATGTCAGTGAAACAACTTGCATTAAAATGAAGAACAAAAAAAGAAGAAACACCCACCAACTTCGCATGGAAACAAACAAACAACAAAAAACTTAACCTAATTGATGAGAATCATCTTCTAAAAATACTCTGAGAAATAAATGGAAAAGGTCATATATCAAAACATCCTATTTATCTTTCGACACTAGCGCAAGCATAGCAAGAGTACAGAAAAGAAATATAAATAGCACGCAATTTAGATAGAATATAAATCTATATAAATCCAATATTTTCATTTTTCATTTTCAACCTTATCACTTTCCCTACTACAAAGAATACAGTAAAAGACCAAACTACAGGAAATTTCATAATGCATAAGAATATTCAAGTTTAGCAAGACATTCAATGATTGCAGAACTTTCCTTTAGGTAGAAAGGAAAGAAATAGAGGGAATAGAAGAGAAAAGAAAGGAAAAGAAAGAAGTACGAAATAAGTAGAAACAGGGGTTGCCTGGTTTGAAAGGAATGAGTGGAAAGAAAGATCGTTTTATTTATTATTAATAATTATGTTATTATTAATATTATTATTTTTAATTACTCGTTATTATTTATAATTATTAAAACAAAAATAGCCCCATAAACAAACATGGGAATGTTTTAAACCATAAAAAATGTTAAAAAGCCAACATAATCAATTGTGTTAGACTTTAGCATTTTTGCGCTGAAAGAAAAATGCAATCACCTCTCCTCAATATTTGAGGATTCTTTTCATTTATACTGACCCAAACCAACAACCTATTCTTTTCGTGTTTCCCTCTTCATCTACAGTACATCACCGCAACAAACTGAATGTAAGACTGCAAGGCAAAAAAGTCACGTTTCTCTGAAACTGAGCCAAGGTACTATATAATTAAGTGCTTATATTTTAGGAGGCATACGCTTCAAAATTTAACTGCAAAGTCTTCAATACAATAATTATCGTTAATGTTGTAAATCATTGGAGCCTTTGTACAAAGAAGGAATACTAATATGCTTCAAGAAAACAAGCTAACTTTGAGAATTCAATACAACAGTAATCACCTTGCTATAATTATAAATATATGAGAAAAAGGTTATAAATGTAAATGGTTCAACGGAGAAAACTTTAGTAACAGCTAGTAGATACACAACATAAAATGCCAAAGAGTTAAATGACACACCAACTTAATATGCCAAAAAGTTAAAAACATATATGGAATGGATAATATAAGGATGATGGATATGTAAAATGTACAAGTGACTTTGCAATATATCTTTTAAGGAACCAAAATTCAAGAAAACTAATTCAAGAGTCAATGATAATTTTACAAGAATCTTCTGCCACAAAATGTTCCAACAGATGCTACAATTCTGTCAAATCATTCCAAATAAAAGCTCATGCACATTAGCATCCATCATTTCAATGTTCATATATTTACATAATTACTAAAACAAGGAAAAAGCAAAATCTTACAGTTATCTTCAATGCAGGAGACGGTGCAACTGGTCTCGGCAACAAAACTTCATGAAATGGGACCATAGATTTTTTATCTCTATCATCTTCCTCATCTGAATCAATAATCACAACATGATCTTGTGTTGCAGGGACAGGGACATCCTTTATGGTGTGTTCCCCCTCCAGATCTATGACATTTTGATGCGTCAAAACAGTAACTTCTTGATTTTCCAACTTAGGAGTTTCTTCATCATGTTTCATTGCCACTTTCGCCCATTGATCCACTAGTATGGGATATTTAACAAAGTAAGGACCCAATATTTGCATTTTTTGGGCTATAAGGTCCTCTATGTCCTTTGTGACACTTCCAAATTTTCCACTCTCTAAACTATCCAGAACATCAGATATTGCAAATGGATTGTTGTAATCAACAACATACGAGGTCTTATCATGTGTTGGGTATGGCAGGCTATAACTCGAAAATTTCAGTCTTTTGTCTCCACCAGGGTCAGGAGAAGATCCTGGTTATAGAAAATGAAACTATACTCAATGAAACAAACTACAAATATTCCTTCAAGTGCTATACATTGAATATTCTGCATAACCACACAATCCAATAAATGCATGCATCACAGGGATTTGGGAAAAATAACACAAGTACAATAGCAAAAGCAAATATTCTCAAGGCCTGTATACTTTAACTGGACTCAAGTGTGATACTAGACAAGAACAATGCAGTTTCAACTCCAGCCAGCCAGCAACTAATCAAATCAAATCAAGTAAATTCAAAAAATGAAATGTTTGGATTGGAGTTACCATTTTATATGTTCTTAGGAGGAAAGGTATGTGGACTGTTGATAACTGTATGGCCAAAGCCAAAATGGTGTCCACCAACCAATCATCATTTCATATCACAGAATTCTCAATCCCCGTTCCCATCCAGTTTAGAACACAGTGGATTGCCGAGTTTGTTCAGTTCTTCACTTCTCTACCCGCGTTTCACAAAGACGGACTCAAACATCATCACATAGTTTTTGCAAGCTAACACCACTACTTCCAAGAAACAAAAAGGGTCGCAACACTTTACCATCTAAAAAGGGCTACAAATACAAAATCCAAAGCAACAGTACATCATCTACACAATGGCAGAACCCAAATGGTTTCATTGATCCTTACAAACTACACATAAAGCAACACACAACCCCAAAACCAAACACCTTAAATCCTAAAATTAAAGAAAACAGATAAACGTCAAATGACACAAATTTTCGCCTACAACATGCAAATAATCCTCAAGAAACTATTAAATAAAAAGAAAAGGGGAAAAGAAAATGATTCTGGAAATGCAAATAGAGTACCAGGGATCAACATTAACGTCCAATTTAAAATAAAAATAAAAGATTGAGAAGAGATTGAGAAGGAAATGATGAATATACCGATTGGTCTGGGACGTTTTGCAGTTGATAAAACATCAACAGAGGACTCCATCAGCCAGCTGAAGAATCTGAGAACTGAAATGAGATTAAAACTAAAAATCAAATTGTGGGTATCAAAGGAAAATGATAATAAAAATAAAAAAGGAAACTTTGTGATGAAAAGGGATTTCAAAAAAGAGGAGAATGAAAGAGAGTTTGACGTGATTGAAGAGAGGAAATGGGATTGAGAAATTTACAGGGTGACCAAGGTGGTGAGTGTCTAAGACTGGCACTATGGAAAAGAATAAGATATTTTCAGAAGCTTTTACATAGACACTTTTAAAATAAAAGTAAAAATATTTTTTAATATAAAAATAGTTTTTTTAAATCTTGGAATCTTATAGAAATTATTCCTCATTGTATATAATAATTAACATAATAATTTAAAAAATAAACACTCTTAATTTGTTTTGCAATCTATAAATTATTGTTCAACTTAAAAGGATTATATATGATTGTGGTGGTTTATCCCGGAGGTTGTTAAAGGAAAATATTTTCCTTAATAACAATGACAAGTGTACAAATAATGTATCAACATACAAAATACACAAACCATACATTAAAATAATTATGATCATAATTAGGATTAACATGACTTATAGTACAATTAGGAAACACATTATCAAATTAATTAATAAGAGTTAAAAAAAAATCTTCGATTTCACTTTCATTTAATTGATTCCATGTAAGAAGAAGAGGTAAATTTTGTACACATGAAAAAGAGCATGTTGTTCATTTATTTACATTTTATAGAGCATGAAATAAAAAATTGAATTAATTTTTTATATATTTTATCTAAAAATATAATGAAAATGATTACATTATAATATCTTTATAACTTAGTAGAGTTATAGATGAAACTCATTTGAATGGAAATTAAATATTCCTTGTTTTTATAATAAAAGAAATATATAAAATAAAATATTTTTATTGCATGTAATATTAACATGTAACTATGTATTTCCTAAATGAAAATACTAAAAATTATCTTTATAAGATTGATCTACTAATTATATTTCCTAATTATGTAATTTTTTATATGTAAATTATTGTGACATAATCATAGCATTATAATCTTTTATAAAATTGCATTTTTTTAGTATGATTTTTTTTTTGGGAAAGAAAACATGTAAGTGCTTTAACCATATTTTTATTCATTATCAATTCATATATACTTAAAAATGAGTGCACACTTAAATATAATTGACCAATTCCTTTTTAATTATTATTCATTCCTATATGAACATGAATTCTACAAATTTTATTGCCTAAAAATGTATAGTAAAATTAAAATTTGTAAGAAAAATTCACAAATAAATATTTATTTTGATTAACATAAAATTCAACCAAAATAAAAGTAACAAACTTTAAAAGAAAATTCGATTTATATTATTAATTTTCATTTTTTTATTTGACTAGTCATTAGAGTTGCACTTGTTTCAACAAGTAAAAAAATTATTAAAATGAGTTAAATGAAAAAAAATTGTTGATAGATGAATTCCAATGGTTTTACTCATATTTTAAATTTTGTTTTATATTTTGATTAGTTTTTTTTTCTAATAATTTTATGCTGTAATGTTTATCAGATTAGGTATTTTTGTCTAATAATCCTTCAAACCATCAAAATAATTCCAGTAGAACCATTCAAAGAAGAAAAATTTTGTTTAAATAATCAGATTAGGGTCATTAATTCATCTTTTTTAAAACATTTTTGGCTTCAAGCTAACAAATATAATAATAGTTTAATCAATTTTTTTACTTCAAAATTATTCCTTTGTTTTAAAAGTGTTTACTATCTATTATTTAAGGATAAAATTTTCATCCATAATATGAATATCTATAATTTTTTGAAAAAAAATACAAAAATTCTGAAATAACTTAATTACAAAATATCCCTAATTTAGTAACGAAATTTATTAACAAAATTTGTTGGTAACATTCTTAAAAAAAGAGAAAAGTGTGAAAACTTGAGCAAACAACAAAAACAAGAGTGTCGGGGTTATGGATATGGTTATGTTACACAATAGTGTTTGTTCTATATATAGTGTTTTGTTTTGCGCAGTTTGGCTTCATCTTGGGTTTGGCGCTTTTTCCCTGAAGACCCTTTTAGATTCTGCCACTTCCCTCACGTCAACGGTTCGATTCCCCGCACCACTTTCCCCTTTTCAATTTTTAAAACCTCCTTGCGTTTTTTCTCTTCTTCTTCTTCTCTCTCATGTGATTTTTCAACGATTCTTCTCCTTTTTATTTTTTTTCTGTTCTTCTTCTACTTCTACCCGCACAGTCTCACTTTCAATGGCCTCTTCTCCTTTTTCTCCCGCTCTTGTCAAGGTGTTTTCTTTCTTTCTGTCGTTTCCAGTACCAGTGTCTCGTTCTTTTCATGTCATCTTATGTCGTTTTGGGTTTTTTTTTTCAGGATGCAAAAGTGCTTATGGTTGGTGCTGGTGGAATTGGCTGCGAGCTTCTCAAGACTCTCGCTCTCTCAGGCTTCCCTGACATTCACATCGTTAGTTTTCTTCTCTATTTGGGTCTCTGAGGTTATTTTAAGAAAAAAGGGGTTTTCAGTTATTTTGTTGGGATTTGAGTTCTGTGTGTGTTATGTTTAGGGTTTTGTGCTGTTGGGGTTTTGTTAAAGAGCTTCGTGTGTTTCGTGAGAGGTGGGTGTTTCAAAAGTTTCGCGCCTTGGTGTTATTTCGGAGGTGTCCGTGAGAGCAAGGAGTTAGTGATGTTTTGTGCTGCCATAACTGTATTGAGGTCTTGGGGTGGTGGAGTATGGTGCTGAAAATTGATTTGTTAGTTTTTGGTTTTGGGAGGGTTGATTAGTAGTTTGATTTCTTGCTCCTTTCGTGTAGTTGGTGGTTGATTGGTTCTCGTTCCAAATTTCAATGTTTTGTTGAAGGAGGAAGAGTTTTTGAGTGTTGGGGCCAGGGGGTGGTTTGAACAGGTTTATATGCTATTTGGGTATCAACTGTATTCGGGGGAGAATGGAGTTTTTCTTCTTAGGACTGATGTATTGGAGTTTACGGTTTGTTGATTTGAATTGCTATTTTTCCAATTGGATTTGGTGATGATGGAGTTATGGTGTTAGTTGGTGGGAAGGTTGTGGATCTTGGTATTTATTTTGGGAATCTTGAGTTTTAGTAATTATAGTTATGACTAATAAGATCTTGGAGAATTGAATTTTAATTAAAATGGGTTTTTTTGGTTGAGATGGTGTAGCTACTCAATGCGGAGGGTGATAGGCTAATGATAATGGTGGATCTGCTGAATGCTGAAGGCTGTTGTACCCAGAACGAGTATCTTCATAGTTGTTACTGGGGAATCCTGACAGTGTTTTGACATTGTGCCATACATGTTAAACCAAGGATCAACTCATACGTTCATAGTTGTATCTACACATGTGTATATATATCTACTATCATAATAGTCAATAGTGGAGCAGCCTTACCCGTGGGATTCAAATAGCAAACTGATTTTCAATAGCCAGCCATTGCTACTGCAGTAATTGCTTTTCGCATGTTATAGTGGCATAACAATGCTACAGGCTTCGAAAAGCCATTTTTACCTCCCCCCCTCAAACAATGTACTTTAAGTTTTTTTCCTGGTAAATTTGTGATTTCTCCCCCATTTTTTGCTTCACCATAATAATAGGATTTGAAACCCTTATTCCTTACCATTTCACAAAAATAGTTACCTCTGTTTTCGCATGTGTTCCTTCGCGCTGTAACATTTTTTTTTTGTATTCAGTTCTTCCTTTGGACGTCCTAATTCACATTCTACTAATTTTTATATATTTCCTTGTGTTGTTTTCTGTTAACTTAATCATCCTCTTCATATTTTGACTTCATTACTATGTTCTTGTTACTTCGTGTTGCTAAATAGCCGCTATAGTGGTACTTTAGCACTATTAAGTTGAGGAATTCCTCTGATTCCTACCAATTGTGACTTCATCAACTATTGGGGATGCTACGGTGTTATGGTTGCAGCATGTGCCTTGCATACAACTGAATTTTTTGTACTAAATAATTGGTATATCATGTGTCAACTGTTATGTGACTCTTTCTATTTGTCCTCATACTATGGACTTTGTGATAGCACACCTAGATTGATGGTGATTTTGTGTAAAATGTGACTCATTCATTATTTATCATGAAAATTAGATAAAAATATTTCATAGGGACTAAAATCAAAATTCACACATCTTATAAATTATAAGGACTAAAAATCTATTTTTATAGGACCAAAAGCAAAACTTAACTAATTTTATTGGCACTAAAAACATATTTAAGCCTAATAAATAATAATATTTAAAATAGTTGTAGTCCCTCTTGTTTTTATACCATTATAGCATTTTCAGAGTTTGTCACTATGTGTTGCTTTGCTATCTAGATCGATGGCTTTATTATTTATTATTATAAGTTAGATTCTTACTTGTTGTAATCAATGCATCATTAATTGTAACTAAATTTTGTCATGTCATTTAGTTAGTTTTACAATTAGTTGTCATGGACAACTTGGATTTATAGTTTGGAAGCTGAAGAGCTGTTTGAAAAGAAGCATACTGGGTTGAAAACTATCTATAGCTCAAGTGTGTTACTTCTCTCCTTCCTTGTTTATCGAAAAATCCATCCTAGAATTGTTTTGTGCTAATTTTGTACGACTCTGCTCTTTCTACTTAATTGAGTTCATGTATAAAGGCTTGAGCATTCAAATTGAATCGACAGTCTTACCGTCAGCAATCAGTCAACCCATCATTATATTTTGCTTTATGTTTGAGGAGTTGATGTTTTGTGTGTGTGTGTGTGCGTATGCTCACTAGTCATTTTTGTAAATTCTCTCTTGATCTAACTGTATGGTTTTAAGCTATGGATGTGCTTTAACAAATTAATATTCTCAATTTTATTTCTAACGTGCAGATTGACATGGACACCATAGAAGTCAGTAACCTGAATAGACAATTTTTATTTCGACAATCTCATGTTGGGCAATCTAAAGCTAAAGTAAGTTTTAATTATTATGGTTATTATTGTTAATGTTATAGGTTTCAGTTGTGCATACATCTGATGAAGTGTTCAACCAGGTTGCAAGGGATGCTGTGTTAAAATTTAGGCCCCACATAAACATTACACCATACCATGCAAATGTCAAAGATCCTGAATTCAATGTGGACTTCTTTAAGCAATTTAATGTTGTTCTAAATGGACTTGACAATCTAGATGCACGCCGACACGTGAATCGCTTGTGCCTGGCAGCTAATGTTCCTTTGGTTGAAAGTGGAACTACTGGGTTTCTTGGACAGGTAATATACTTGTATTTATTGGTTTTGAGTAAGTGATATCCATTTAAAGTGGGAAGTTTTTAGCATTATTTAGTTGATTCTGAGTGGTAAATTTTTTTTGTTTGATAGTTATTTTTGTACAAGTGTATCTATTTTTTTTTTTTAAATTATTGATTATCTTGCTGTCCATATATATCTACTTGTGAAAATTGGTTATTATTAGTCTAGCATTAGTTGTTCCTAGGTAAGCAAATTTCTTATTGGGAAAGCGACATGTTTATGTGGAGTTTTGTTCATTTCTCTTATTATATTGATTTATAATTTTCAATTCCTCTAAAATTTATAATTTATAATTGTGTGAAATTTGAGGTTTGATATTTAATACTTGCTGATTCTTTTGCTAATTTTGTTACCCCATCTGCCTATGGATTTTCATGGCAAACATGTATGTGACATTCTTTATTGCCAACTTTCACATGATGTCAATTTAATGCGATTGTGTTGTTAATTACTGCAATATATCAAGTTGCTGTTCTCAATCAAATTTATGATTTAGTTTTAATTGAAAGTAGGTAACTGTACATGTCAAGGGAAGAACAGAGTGCTATGAGTGTCAGCCTAAACCAGCCCCCAAGACATATCCTGTCTGTACCATCACAAGTACCCCATCAAAGGTATGGTTTATTGTCATTTTCATTTGTCTGTAGTGAATGAAAGTGTTAGAAACATAAAACACTAGTGAGGTTGTCCATCAAAGTTATATTGAATTATAGGCCTCTGAACATGTAGTTTATGGCGGTTTAAATTGTTTTAGGTGATATTCCTGTGCAAATATTGATTTTGTTTGGTTAGTCATCTCTTTGGCTAGGCATCCAACAGTTGTATCTTTGGATATAGAAAATATGAAACTATAGGAAGTAATTCATAGAAATTTTAGGTTGTTCACAGTTATTTGAATTTTCAATGAAGGGGATATTTATGTTGCATTATTGTATCTTGAAGGATGCTACTAGATAAATGCCTTTTAACATTATTTAAGGCTGTCATGCTAGTTATATTTTAGGAAAATGGATGAAATGGGTACACTCAAACCTATTGCCTTTCCTATGATAAAAAATAAGTATGATTTTTTATGTGTGCTTCAAACTTCTGTTTAATCTGTTCTAAGCTTTTATCTCCTGTTGTTTGTGGCAGTTTGTTCACTGTGTTGTGTGGGCGAAGGACTTACTTTTTGCCAAGTTATTTGGGGATAAGAATCAGGAAAATGACTTGAATGTTCGATCAAGTGACGGTGCTAGCTCCTCAGAAAATGTAGAGGATGTATTTGAACGTAGGAAAGATGAAGACATTGATCAATATGGAAGGAAAATTTTTGATCATGTATTTGGGTATAACATCGAATTAGCATTGTCTAATGAAGAAACATGGAAAAATCGCAATAGACCAAAGCCTATATACAGCAAGGATGTTCTGTCTGATGAACTGGCTCAACAAAATGGAAATTTGGAGAAAATTTTTGATGATGAATTATCAGTGTCTGCCATGACATCTTTGGGTATGAAGAATCCACAGGATATTTGGAGTCTCAGAGAAAATTCTAAAATATTTCTTGAAGCATTGCGATTATTTTTTACAAAAAGGGAAAAGGTCTTTTATTGTACTTATTTGGATTTATCATATTTTAATATTATCTTCATATCTGGATACAAATTTGTAATTTTATTTTTAACTTCATCTTTGAGCAGGAGATTGGCAATCTAGGATTTGATAAAGATGATCAGTTGGCTGTTGAATTTGTTACTGCAGCTGCAAACATACGGGCTGCTTCCTTTGGCATCCCTCTGCACAGCCTTTTTGAAGCTAAAGGTATTGCCGGTAATATTGTGCATGCTGTTGCGACTACAAATGCTGTTATTGCTGGGTTGATTGTCATTGAAGCAATCAAAGTGCTGCAAAATGACATTAAAAACTATAGGTATGACGTGATTCCTCCTCCTGCGTATTCTTTGTTTTGGATTATTTGTAGGTTTGAGGAAACTGAAATGTTATTTTAAGCAAAAATTACCTTGGGAGAAAATGCCAGCTACTGGCTCTTGACAATTTTTTTACAGGGCAAAACATAATTTGTATGATAATCATGTTGCTGAGGTAGATTGTAGAGCTTACACTCAGATTTCACTTTTGAATGCTTAATTATCGTTCTTGTTTGTTAAAATTAAATCAGTATGGTTTATTGCAACTGAATAAAATTATGATTTTAGAAAGTTAATTATGATTATCATTTCTGTTAAATATTAAAAGAAAGTTAATTTTGTCATATTTTTTTACAGACCTACTGATTTTTGTTTGAGAAGTTGCAACCTTTTTTGCATTTTTTTAAAAGACATAATTACTATAAATTTCATAAACCATAGCTGTTAGTTGAGAAAGCATCTTTCTTCAAAAAAGCCTAAAAAATGCCCTTAATCATGACTTAAGAGGGTACAGGCAGTGCTTTCTTTATGATTTTTTTCATATGAGCAAAACGCATGGATCTTTAAGGGAATTTTTGTCCCTACATTGCAGTGCTTTTTTGTCCTGACCTCATTTTTTCTGTATCTTGTACTTTCATTTATTGTAGATTCTGTTTGAAGGTTGTCTTATCCTTCCTGTTCTTTCCTTGCTGCTCATTGCTTCTCTAAGTAATTCTTGATTAATGTACTGCTCTGTAGTTTACAATTCAGCTTTACTATTTTTAATGTTTTTTCTAATCTTTTCTGGACATCTCATAGAATGACATATTGTCTGGAACATCCATCAAGAAACATGCTGCTTATGCCAGTGGAGCCATTTGAACCTAATAAGTCTTGCTATGTTTGTTCCGAGGTTTGCCAAATCTCCCCTTGTTATCTTTTGCCTGAAGTCATTGTTAAAAACATGCTCACACTCAATATATTCGTTTATGTGCAAAACAGACACCTTTATCACTTGAAATAAACACCAACCGTTCAAAGTTGAAAGACTTCGTTGAAAAAATTGTTAAGGCAAAACTAGGGATGAACCTTCCTCTTATTATGTGTGCTTCAAACCTTCTTTATGAAGCTGGTGATGTTGAGGACGACATGATTGCCATTTATGAGGCCAACCTTGAAAAGGTATATTTATTGTCTTTGGTTTGGAAAATATATGATTGTAATTGTTTCAAAGCCTGTTTCCTATCGCTTTCAGGTTCTAGCTGAGCTTCCTTCTCCAGTAACTGGTGGAACAATGCTTACGGTGGAGGATATGCAACAGGAATTTGTTTGCAATATTAACATCAAACACAGGTTTTTTACTTGAGTCTAGTTTTTTGTTCCGTGAGAATTGTTTTTATTGCCATCTCCACGTATCCTTCTCTCTTTTCTGTTGTTTTGAAGTAATTTCTTTTCTGGGGTGATTTTCAGAGAGGAGTTTGATGAAGAGAAGGAACCTGATGGGATGGTTCTTTCAGGATGGACTCAACCAGTGTCAGCAGCAGTAAATAAAGACAAATCTGTTGGCAATGGTGCAAGCACCTCAGATGCGTTAGTAACAGCTGTGGAATCTGAAAAGGATGATGAAATAACTATAGTTTCAACCTTGAAGAAGCGAAAGCTTCCAGATGAAACCGAAATTCCAAGTGCTGCTTCCGAAGCAAAGCAGCAAAAGCAGTTGGAAGTAATTGACGACGAAGACGATCTTGTCATGCTTGATGGGGATTTAGACAGCTTTAAAAAGAGAAGATTGTCATAGTCAATTGATGAACTAAAATCAGCATGAATTCTTGCATCCTAATTTTGTATTGATAGGGAGGTTTGGCGATTCTTTTGGCCATACTAGTTGTTAGGAACGTTGCTATTAGTCTTTTGCTTGACATAGATACTATTTTTCTCCCTTGTGCTTTCTCAGTAGCTGCAACATGTATTATTCTCGCTGACGCCTGACAGAGAGGATCATTGACCTCATAAATTAACTCTCACACATGACATTAGTGACTATCAACAGTTTTGCAAACTGATACCTATTCAATTATTGTCATGTATACTATATTCTAGATTTGGAATGTGATTTATCTTTTATCTGTTGATTTGTCATCACTTCTCAAGGCCTAAGGGACAGCTTTTGTTTGAGACATGGCAATCTCCAATGGATTAATGATTACTATGTTCGTAGTAAGAATCATTACAATTCTATATACAGTGAATACAGTGGGAAATCTGAGGCTATGTATCATGTTGGTGTGACACATCAAACTTGTCCATCTAAATGTTGAACTAAGGGAGCAATTAAATGATTTACTGTGAAGAAGAGTACATTATGTCGAAGTGAGGATGTGACTAATATGATGCATGGCGAACCGTTTGTTATGGTGGTCCACTCCACCGTAGACAGAATCAAATACTGAGTTTGAAACGGCATGAAGGTCTAATGATTTTACCAAAATGTTTTTCACTTTCAAACTAACCAAAATGATATTTGTTGCACAGTGGTACCCCTCTGCATGGATTGTGAGAAAGGTTGTGATGTTACCATCTTGTCATAATAGTAATTATTTACTTGATCTTTATGTTTGGGTATATTAATTCAGTTTTACTGAATAATTGTTTTTTTATAACTGAAGAAACACTATTTTCATATTAATAATTGTATCCATAAGCTATTTTTGAAGGGTTCACTGAAATAAGTTAAATATAAGCTCTCAATTACTGAAATAAGTTGTAAATAAGATATTCTAAATGTATCATTAATTAACCAGAAGAATATCTCATTGTTGAGTGAGAGAGCACTTCCAGCCAAACATAAAATGACATGATATTTGGTCCAAAAAGTATGGATTGTGTTTCCAACCTCTGAAATCTGCACTTATCATTTTCTTTCGATCATTCAGCATGCTACCATTTACGATAGGGAAATTTAGTAAAGCTGTGCCCTTCTATCTTAGCAATTCTTATTTTAGTACTTTGTTCACAACCTCTCAGTACTTGTATGCTTTTTTTGGTAAGACTCAAATAGATCTCAATTGGGTTAAATTATTTTATAGACTCTTATAATTTTTTAAAAAAAATTTAATTGGATTCCTAGAAACTAATCATAAGTGGGGTCTCAGGGACCCGAATGTTAATTTAAAGATTGAACTATAAGATGAGAAAAAGGTGATATATTGACGATGTAAACTAGTTTTATTCTGTCATTCAATCATAACCATCATGCATGATAAATTTGTTTACTTTTACAATGATTAGATCATTGTAAAATTGTCTTACATTATTAATTATTAGTGTTAGAACACTAAAATCTTGTCAAATTTAAACTATAATGAACTATTTAATTTTTCAGAAAGTATGTGGAGCAACATAGTAATCTAACCCAACAAAGAATAAGTGATGGACTTCGGATGATTTATGGAACAATGGTTGGTTCTGCTCTTTAATTTACAAGAGAGACTAGATAAAATAATTGTCATTTCTTCTTAGAGATTATGTCTCATGACACCATAATTTTGACAATGACAATAAATTAACGTTATCTTGAAATTTAAAAGATAATACAAATGAAAGGAATAATTTTTTGTTAAAAACCAGACATTTAAAAAGGAACAAATATATAGTAATAAAATCTCATATGGCCAAATGAGAAATAGAGGACATGATTGTAAAAGGACTCGGAAACTCTTGCTACAATATGGGTCCATTACATGAAAATTCTAGTCAACTTCACTACCTGCCAGTAGCCAGTTTCTTTGAACATGCTTCTACAATTACCTCCCCTACAAGTTACATAACAATATACAACAATTCATTTATATAAGACCACACATGATTAATGGTACTGTTGAATGCATGTGTACTCACAAGCCAACAAGTTAATCACATTACATATTTGATACTCTTTTTGCTATCATGCAAAATAATACCCCACACACAATACAAAAGGACAAGAGTACCTACACCAGAAACAGCACACAGGTATCACACCATTACACAGGAAATTTTTGGTCCAAGACTTCACAAAGTTACTATAACATCGTCTAGAGATGAGCAAAGTTGTGGTAGTCAAGTTGGAGGTTCCATTCATGAAAAAATCAAATTAGCCTTTCACCTGCCATTGAGATTGCCAAACTGAGCAAACATTGCAGTTCCAGAATGGTCATCAATAGAACGCACTTCTGGTGTAGAATTGTTCACTTCTGTACGTGGCGCCGCCACGGCTGCTGCCGGCGTCGCCGGAGAGTCACCAGAAGGAGTGGAAGGTGCTGGTGGGACATGTGGTGAAGTAGGAGCAGCAGGAGTAGGGACTGCTGCAGATAACTTTGTCTCATCCTCAGCCTTTCCTTGTGTGAAGGCCTCTTGAAGCTGCAAAGCATACTCCAAGTTCCACAAAACATCTCCCATTGAAGGCCTATCCACTCCATGGTCAGCCAAACACTTCTCAGCAGCCTCAGCAAACTTCTTCATAGATTCAGGATTGATGGATCCAATCAGGAGAGGGTCTATGATCTTGTCAAGCAAGCCCTTCCTCTTCCATTGCATCGCCCAATCGGCCAAGTTTACTTGTTCACGGGGCAACTGAGGGTTGATGGCTGGCCTTGCACACAGGGCCTCAAGCAGTACCACCCCAAATGAGTACACATCAGACTTTTCTGTCAGTTGCTGCCTCCTGAAGTACTCAGGGTCAAGATAACCAAAGCTACCCTTCACTGCAGTGCTAACATGACCCTGCCCCATTGGTGCATCCTTGGAAAGTCCAAAATCAGAAACCTTGGCTGTCAAATTCTCATCAAGCAAGATGTTGGTGGTCTTGACATCACGGTGAATAATGCCTTGAGCTGTGCCTGTGTGAAGGTAGTGAAGACCACGAGCTGATCCAATGCAGATCTCTAGCCTTTGCTTCCATGAGAGAGGAGGCATGTTCTTTCCATAAAGATGGTCTCTGAAGTGTCCATTGGGCATGTACTCATAAACCAGAATCATCTCATCATTCTCATCACAGTATCCAATCAAGGACACCAAGTGCCTGTGCCTGAGCTTGGACAACATCTGGATTTCAGTCTGGAACTCGTTGATGCCTTGCTCTGATTGAGGGTTTCCTCTCTTGACGGCCACTTGAGTCCCCTCATCAATCACACCCAAATACACATTACCAAATCCACCAACACCAATGATGTTCTTTGAGTCAAAGTTCTTGGTTGCCTCCTGAAGTTCAGCAAAGGAGAAGTACCGGCCTAATCCCATTGATGAGGAGAAGAAGTTGCTCTTTCCCATTGAGTTCTTGCTGCTCATGAAGCTTGTGTCACCAGCATGCAGAGGCAGCAACCATGAAGAGAAGCTGTTCCTCTTTTGCCAGTCTTGAGGCCTCTTGTGCCACTTGATCACCATAGCTCCAAGGCCAACAAAGGCTCCAAACATCATGGCAAATCCAACTGCGGCCACTGTGCCGCGGTTAGAACCATTAAGACTTCTTCCATCAACTCCAAATTCTCCGTCCAAACTATTCACAGAGTTGCTCATCTTCATGACCTCTATACCATTCACAATGGCATTGGCACTTCCACCAACAGCAGCCGCTGGACCAACCTGAATTGATAGTCCCTCGGACATCAATGTTGCATTCACCACAATGTCTTTGTAATATGGGGTTGACAAGGCACCAGTTAGTGCTGATAAATCAAGGTTAGAGATTGCCGTTCTCCCATTAACATACACATTAAAGTAGAGTTGATTGAGCCCTTTGCTAACAACGTCACAGAAGTGAAGCCTAACAAGGTAGCTAAAAGAAGTGTCCACATCAAATTTCCACGAGACATTGAAATTTGGCTGATTAACACCAGCATCAGCCATCTCAGTGGCAGAAGCATAAACGGTTTGTGGTGCAATCAGAGGGGAGATTGCAGGATTGTGTTGGGGGAATTTAACCGCAGTGGTAGCCACCGAGACACTCTTGGCCAAGTTCTTGTTTGTGAGGAAAGGCTCATCAGATTCCCAAGCCCTCCCAAGGGTGTCATTTGATGAGGTGATGAGAGGCCCTCCATTGTTGACCCTGAAAACAGGCTGCAAGCTATAAGCCGTGACGCCGGCGAAATCGCCAACCGGGAAAAGGGCGGTGGCTGTGTCGGAGATCAGTTCATCAGGAGCTGAAACAACCTCAATGGCATTGATGAATGCAGCAGAGTTCTTCAAGGGAATGAAGGACAAAGAGAATTGAGGCTCAGTTACATTGATGAGGAACTCCTTGAGGATTGGCTTGTCAGTGTTGTTAACATTGAAGCTGTGGAGGAGCACATAGGTATCTGTGAAGACTGAGAAAGTGGCCTTCTGGAGATCAAAGACGCTGTTCTTGATGGGGTACAAATGAAGGCGAACCCAATGATAACCTGGCTGGACCAAATGGAAGGAGTATCTTGCTTCCTGGATGAAGATCCTTGCACTTTTGTACACAGGATAAGGCATTTTGACATCATCTGCACTGACTTTGTACTCATCATTGGCTTTCAAGAAAGAACTTGCTTGAGGGTCTGTTTTGAATTGTCTTCCATCAGGGAGGGTGGATGCAGTTTCTGCTCCACAATCAATCAGGAAATTGTCTTTTGGTTGGAAGGATTCACCTAATGAAGGAGAGGAGAAGGAAAAGAGGATGATGATGACCAGGAGGATAGCCATCAAAGATGACTTGAAGGGTGATAGAAAAGGTTGTGTGAAGCTCTTTATTGGTTTTTCTATCTTCCCCATACCTCCTGGGGTTGAGGATGAAGATTTTCAATTTAGAATGTAGAGTAGTAACAACAAAGAAGCCTGAAATGGGGTATTCTAGGATCCCTATAAGGGATTCTCTCTCACGCCTATGAAGGGATGACAACTCTGTCAGGACCTTGTGCTCCCAATGATTAGCCAAGGAATGTGGATTTTGCTGAATTCTGGTGCATTGCATGTTTGTGTTTTCTTTATTTAGGATTTCCCAAAAGGGAACAAACCAAACAGTTTGTTTGTTTGTTTGTTTGAACAGGTCAAACTCACCCTTCCCTTCCCTTTAGCCACCTCAAATTGTTGCTCTCAAGTTTGGAGCATCCTATGATTCTGAATGCCATAGATTCTAACAGATATAACTAATCTCTTTTATTGTCATTTGCTGCATCATTATCAGCAACTGCATTAACTGTAACCATAACCAAAACCTGTTTTTACTATCTGTGCTTACCTAAATTAAATCAACCACCACCATCATATATATGTGCATGATATATATATATATATATATAACAAAAGTTCGATGATGATCATAACTGATATATATATATAGTGAAAGAGTAATTTTATGTAAGGGTGAGAGAGTTAAATTAAATCATATAAACATACATACATTTGACATTATTTTTATAAATTTATATTAAATTTCATATAATTTCTACATAGATGACTTAGAATATTATTTTTATAATTTTACATTAAATTTCACATAATTTAGACATTCTGTCTTATGTTATAATGCTTACTTACTATATATTTGTTCAAATAATAGTGCAATAAATATAAGTTACTTATTCTTGATTTTGTATGAATTTTATAAACTTGATCTATTTCATAAAAAATAAATTCAATTTAAATAGAGTTTTCTTTTGATTTCTTGAATTTAAACGAAGTTCTCCTCAATTTAGAAATAACACACTTATGGGGACTCTAATGACCACAAAGAACAATCTTAAGGATCAAAAGTGACTTATTTACCAATTATATGGCGGTTTTTTTTAATATGAAAATTTAAAAAATGACCTAAATTTAATTTGATAGAATAAATTTGTTATTATTAGGTTTTATTAAATTTTCAATTCAACTGTTAGGTTAGTTTAGTTAGTTTCTTACTCTATAGAAAGATATAGTGTAATGTAAGCACAAAAGTTTGATAAATATATTGATAAATGAGAGTTTTTGTTTTTACGAAAATGAGAACAAAAATACGAGATTTATACTGTTATTGTATACTAAATTTAAATAATTTAGATTAAAAAATAAG
This sequence comes from Lablab purpureus, assembly GCA_030347555.1. Taxonomy (NCBI): domain Eukaryota; kingdom Viridiplantae; phylum Streptophyta; class Magnoliopsida; order Fabales; family Fabaceae; genus Lablab; species Lablab purpureus. The sequence continues at coordinate 14,205,396 of CM059264.1, forward strand.
TACATGATTTTTTAAAGTACATCATATAAATAATAATTATTTATGTATAATTTATTTGATTAATATTTAATACATATAAATAAACCATAAACATTTTATATATATATATATATACGTGTGTGTATGTGACTGCACGTAGAGAACATGCCAAGCATAGATGGAATGTGTAAACATAGAATAACAAAGTCAACTTTTGTGTGACATTTTTTAAAACTTTTGACCATTTTTTAACATTGAAAACACTAAAATAAGCATTTCTAGTAAGAATTGTGAAATAGACTACACTTATTAATATTCCGAAGAAAGTTCCCTCAATTTCAAAAGTTTTAGATAAATTAGTAGAATCTATATTAATTCATATATAATAAAATGGTTAAGTTATTTAATATTTATTTTAGAATAACATCTAAAACTATTTTTAATCCATTGACTATATAACAAAATTACATTAAAAATATATATCAAAATACTTATTTTTATATCAATCCATTAACTATGTAATTTTGTGATTGTAAAAAGTACTACACCCCAAATCAATATAAAATACCTTTTTTTATATCAATTGTGACTAAAACTAATTAATAAATATATTTTCTAAAGCAAATTATTTAAAGTATACAAAAATGAAAAATAATTATTGGATAAAATGGAAGTTATTACTTTCCAAAGACAATAGTTTGGATGGTTTGTTCCTGATTTTTTTCCCCTTTTTACATTGATAATATATATTATTAACTTTTAAAATAACTAAGAATAGTAACAATATATTGCCAGTTTCTGATTATTTATCAGTGTATAAAATTCTTTTCATTGGAATAATATACATTAAAATTAAACACATTTTACTATCACATAACTCATGTTACTATATATTTCCCCTTGCTTTTCTTTTTCTTTTTCTCTCTATCATGGTAGAAGATGTTATTGAGAAATAACATTTCTCTTATTAATATACATGTGCTTTTATCTCAAAAGCAAAACTCATAAACATACATAGCATAAAGCTTATACAAGTTGATGAATATATTGATCTGTGAAATTACTCCTTTGAGGGATATGGTGAAGCTAGGTTTAATGGTTGCCCTGACCTGGCAATCTTTCTTTGATCATCTCTATTATCCCTTTTCTTGTGGTGCTAATTGTGGTTGTGTGGTGATCGTTACTAGCAGCACTAATTGTACAAGTTTTGGTGTGTGAATGCTCTTTCTTCTTCTCTTCTTCTTCTTCTTCTTCTAATTCTAATTCTCCTTCTATTGGAGACTCTTCTTTTGGTGATGTTTTGTTGTGTGAATACTGTTCCTTCATCTCTGCTTCACTTTTTTCTCTTGAAGACTTCCCTTTTGTTCTATCCTTCTTCTTCCTCCTCCTTACATGCCCTTTGTCCTCCTCAAACTATGATATTGTTTGAAGATCAATGGAACCAAAATCAAGTAAGATATATATATATATATATATATATGTGTGTGTTAGTCTATATACAATATTGTAACTAGATTAATGATTATATACTCACAGAAACTGAGGTTGAAGTAGGGTTGGATGGAAGAGGAATGTGTTGTGGAGGAGTTTGGAGAGTGTGATCTGCAATGGTTGCCACACCAGTGAGGTGCACAGGGTTACCTTTCTCATCTGTTAACCAAACAGGGTTTCCATATGCATCAGTGAGTTCCACAGGGTTTCCATGTTCATCTCGCAGTTCCACTTGTGCCATCTTCAAACTTTTCTATGCATGCATGTTCCACCTCTTTAACACTCACATACACAAAACTATATATATATATATATATATATTTGTTTGGCGGTGTTGGAAATTTGCATGCAACTATACGTGGTTTATTGAGAGCATGCAGAAAGATAGTTGTTGACACGTGTAACCGTGTGAGAGAATATTTGAAGCCATGTGTCTAGGGTTTCTGAAACTTATCATAAATGCTCTTCAAGTATAAACACTCCTCTGTTTTGGAGAAACAGATAAGAAGAGAAAAGAAAGTTTATGTATAAATTTAAAGCTTATTTAGATTTTGTATCTTTTTCATATATAAATATATTTATGAAGAAATTTGTTTAAAAAATCTTTTGTAGCATATCATTCGTTTTATTATTATATTAATGTAAACATATTTATGGTGTTTGATGATGATCTTAAAATTTAACTAGTCAATAATATGTTCTAAACTTATGATATTTTTTTGTTAAAATTAGCTTAAAAATGTAATAAAACCAGAATAAATATGATTTGGAAGTTTTATTTATTTATTTAGAGAGGTTTATAGTGTTTGCACGGCTTTTCACATTTAAAATTCAAATTTCTTACTTATAATTGTTCTAATTTAAAGTTTTATTCGACATCTTTAAAGATATTAAATGTTATAATTGTTATGAAATATTATATATATATATATATATATATATATATATATATATAAATGTTTACTTTTTTTTTCTAAATCCAAAATAAAAGGTTTGAAACAATAGAAAACCCCTATAAAGGGACAAAAAAAAGCAAAAAATCATAATTAAAACATATTTAAACTTTTAATAATTGATATTTTAAAATATTTTTTAATATTTATAAGTTTAATTCTACTTTTACCTTGCTTGTACTCTAATTGTTTGACTTAAAAAATTTAGTACCTTTTAGATATTATAAATGTTTAATTTTAATATTAAATTGAATATGCAACGATGATAGATTAAAAGTATATATCAGTTACATTAATTTAAAATTATATTATTGCGAAACGAAATAACTAATATTATAAAAAAAATTGTAAGTATTCCTCTTTCAACATAATTTTATATCTAAACTAGTTTCTTCAATATTCTTAACCGTAGTTTTTTTATTATACAAGTTACTATCACTTGTAACCACCAAAGTTGATTATTAACTTAATTATCTATTAACACGAAAGAGAAATATATTAAATATAAATAACAAAAAATAGTTTAAAAGTGAAGAGTTTGAATAATTTACATAAAACTCTAGATTTTTATTTATTTTTGAAATATTTGATGTCATCCCTAAAGTCACGTAACCATACAATTTAATCAATGATTCTTAGTAAGTGCTAACAAATAAGACTAAAAATAAATAAAAATTCTATACTTACGACGTATGAGCTTGGTGTGAGTGAAACATAAGACTCTTTTTTTTGTCACCCAATAATTAGAATTAGAGATGATTGATTAATAAATGTCTTCTTTAAGTGATGTGAGTCACGATTAATGAGGGCATATTAGTGGAAGTTAATGAAGATTAGGAGCAAACAAAACCACTAATTGAAACGTGCACGTAAGTGTTCTAAATCACGAGTAGCATCAAAGTACGTGTATTTTTTTTATTTTAAAGAGTTTTGGTGATGTGATTCAACATGGAGTCAACAAGCAACATGAATCATGGTGCGTTTGCAACCCTTCTTTGAAAAAGGTTAATTATAGTTTACTCTTGCTTCCAACATCACTACAAAGCCAAAAGCATAAACCATTTTCACATCAAAACCATTGATTTGACCTAGGGTTCTTCACACTCATTTTTCACTAAGAAAAACAATGGGTGCATTCAAGATATTTACATAACTAGGAGACATGTATAATTTTTATTTCTTACTTAACCCATTTGAAAGTAAATGTTAAAAATCTCACATTTATTAGTGATATGCTAAAATGAAGTATAAATATCATTTTACAAATGAGTGTCATTTTTATTTTTTACTTAATCCATTTGAAAATAAATGTTAAAAATCTCACATTTATTAGTGATATGGTGAAATGGAGTATAAATATCATTTTACAAATGAGTGTCATAATCGTAATACTTCAATGTCTTTCGATCTAATATAACTTTAAATAGAACAAGATTTATGTCATTATCTTTGCATTTCTAATTTACATAAAAAAAATGTTAACTTCAATTTCATTAAATCTAAATTACAAAATGTAACTTTAAATTTAATTAAAAAAATTCCCACTTATAAGCACGATTTCATCCTAAAATTAGAAAATTATGACCAGAAGGCATTAATCTGTTGGCACATGCAAATAATTTATTAGCATATGACCAAATAAAGCAATGAAAAAAACTATACAAAATAGTTTGAGTTTAAATATGAATTATGAATTCCTGATCCAAAATATGAAATAAAAAATCAACTTATGACAAACCAATTGTTTGTGACAAGACCTTTGTCACTTAATTTCCCTCTGTTTCTTCCATTATTATGTGGGAAGAAGAAAAAGGCATTAAGACCCACTTTTTTCACAATTCTCTCCTCTCTTCTTCAAAAGTACCAAACAGGTATTTTATTCATCATTCTTGTTGGATATCCTCCATCGATATGTGATATGAAAAGTTTAAAATTCTACTGGAGATCCTACATCAATTTATAATATGGAAAGTTCAGTGTCCACAAGTGAGATGTAACTATCAAAACTTGTTTCCACTGAGACTCCTCAACTTTTAAGCAACCAAACAGAACATTAGAGAGATAAATGAGATAACAGGAAAGTCTATCTATAATAGATAATTCAATATGATAAATAAAATGTGTGAAACTGATGAAATGTTCTCCACATATAACCATTTAACAACAAATTTGTGTCATACAAACTAATTGGTATTGCCTAACAATCTTTGGAGACCATAGTCTAACACCAGAACCTCCCAATGGCCTATGGCATTTATAGTGCATTACATCTCAGGAGAACAAGGGACAACAGAACATCTTTCAAGAATGAATTATATCCATACGCAGTAAACTAATCAATCTGTACAAAATAGCAAAACCATTGATTTCTAAACACTATCTTTGTCTTCCTATATGTATCTTTTCAGTTTCATTTTTCTTCTTTATAGAGTAATTCCAGCTTCTAAACCTTTAGAAATCATGTATTAGTGTATACAGATCATAAATCAAAGCTTGATGAATGTCATCTTGCCATTTCCTCGGTCATTTTATCTGAGGTTGTGGAGAAGTTCAACAACGGAGCCTGCTTTAAAGAGAAATAAATGGAAAATTAAGTCACAAAATAATTTCTGAGGATTTCTGGCATGCTATAAGCTCAATGTTTCAAACATTTGAACAGTGGAAGTCTAATTCTGGTCCATGTACCCAAAATCAAACCCAGAGAAATCTGGATATTAGCCAGAAAATGTTTTCAAAAATTAAACAGGTGATATAACAAGCAAAGAGGGAAGTTAAAGATTTTATGTTTTTAAACTAGGTTGAAACTGGGTTTTGTCAAAGACATACAAAAAATATGTAATATAAATGTACACGACCAAAATGATTTAGCACATACAATATAAAGGGTGAAAGGGTAAAGCTTCTACATATAAATTGGAGTCAAACCGTTCCTTGCATCACATACCCCCATTTTCCCTCCATTGGACAAATTGATAGAGAAAGTCTGAGTTTAAAACATAATTAAATTAAAAACCAAAACAGTTTTAAAAGCTTTGATGCAGGGTAAAAAGGTGAAGTAGTTCAAACATGTATCAGTTTAAATGGTTCAACTGGTTCACAAACGACATATTTGTTTTTCACTAGGTTATGAACATGCAGTTCCTTGGTGATGACCTAACCTGACTTGCAGGCATGATATGGATTTGAAAACATAGGAAATATCCTGCCAACTACAACAAGGAAAGTAGAAATTTCTTATGGTCATAAATTGGAGAGCAAAACAAAGAAGAAAATGGAACTTACCTCCCAACAACCCCAAAGCAGCTTATTCCCTGCTAGATTTTGCCCAAAAGAAGCCTTTCTTCCGGGTTGACTGATTATCTAGCATGGATTTCGAACTCCTTGAGCCAAATGAGAAATGTCTCTTCAGAAAAGGTTTCCCATTAGAGCTTCTCCCCCTAGAACTAGAATCAATTCCCAGACCTTTAGTAGCTTGATGCCATTTTTCTCTAAAATGTTCATGTACAACAGAATTATCATCAATATCACTGTCCACAATTCGGTTTCTTGATTTCTTATTTTTAGCCTTCAAATCCATTTCAGCTTTCAGAGCTTTTTCAGACAACTTAAGAGTATATTTCTCACCAAAAGTGCAAACTGGACAAGGTGGATCATACTTGTTGATTTCAGGTGTCAAACTCTCCAAGCATTCAGCATGATAAACATGCCCACAAACAAGGACAGAAACTACAGAAAGGTCATTACTAGCAATTATCTTTTGGGTGCCCCAAGAAGATTTCTCAGTCAAAAGTTTTGAGCAAACACCACATGTTTGGAAATCAACTGGAGAATTTGAAAACCGACTACTGGATCTAACCAGCCTTTCACAATTAAAACCAAATGATTCACTATCAAATGACCATCTTTCCTTGAGGGAACTGCCTGTCAGCTCAGAAAAACCAGACCTAGACCAATTACCTGAAGACCCACCATGGGAGTGCACACCAGATTCATTGCTCCACGAAGGAAACACTGGCCTCTCCTCAGATACACAAGAGTTGCTAGGTGTCTTATATCCCAAGATTTGGCTATCAGAAACTTGACAAGATAGTTGCTCTCCTGTGGAATGGCAAGGCCACCTAGATGTGGTTGAGCTGGATGGAAATGGGTGACTATCGTATGGCTGAGGAGATACTGACGAAGAAGTAGAAGGCAATGAATGTAGAGGTTTCATGGGATACGGGCATGATATTGTTGATGACTCTTCCAACCCCTTCACCTGCATAGTAATGCACAAGTACAAAGTGTATCCAAGAAATCAGATATAAACTACATATAAAAACATAAAATAACAGCAGATTCCTTTATAATTACAACCTCACCTGTTCCATGCTCACATTTGTGAAGACATTCCTTGAAGTAGTTTGATCTGCGATAAACATAAACAGCATGTCAGATCTATAAATCAACCAGTTGGGCACATAATAAATTACCAATGGATAACAGGATAGACAACATATATTTTAGAGCAGGTGCAACCAAATAAATGCATCTTAACAGTACATAGTTATAGCCTAGCCTCATGAAGACACATAAGTCCACAACTTCAATTTTTTTTTTCAAAAAAGGCCCTGTGATGAAGTAGAGAGATATATATTAACTTAACCATGTGTGCACAATTGACACAAAAATATATCAGATTATCAAACATCAACTGTCAATCCAAATAAATCAACAATCTATTTGAATGAAGAGATAAGCATACGCTTTTCCTCCTTAGTCAGACGCAAGGCCTCTCCTTTTGGCCAACAAGAAAGACTATTCCACATGAAATGTCTAAGAAAACCTGATAACTTAATTGCAAGACATGAAACTAAATTGCTCTCATTTATATTTCAGTTTATGCTGTTCTGCTAATTGTCACCTGCAACACCTGTCTCCGGAAAAAAGAAAAAGGACGATGTAACTTACAACACGGACTATCAGAAACTGGTATCTTAAACCAAACTACTGAATCTAAATTACTATCAAGCATGTTTCAGAATATTTTCTTATACTAATTGAGAAACTGCCACATGACAATGCCCCATGTCTAACCCAAAAATAATTCCTACATTTCTAGATAAAGCGAATGGTGCTTTTCAACTCACCATCTTCTTCGTTTTCCATTCTTTTCGTTTGTGAATAGTAATTGTAATATAAAAAACATTGATTTATGCTATGCAGCTTCTTACTCCAAACTGTTACTTCTTCTTTTATTTTAGGGCTCCATTGTGTTAGAAATGGTTAATCTAGGTCCTACAGACTTGCTATTATGTTGGCGTCATATAAAAAGTTAAATCTGTTCTGTTTGTTGAATTAAAATTTTAACCTTATTTTTTGCTAATTTTCAATGTTTTATTGTGTCTGATAGGTTTGAGAAAGAAACATAAGCGAGAATACATAGCCATGTTTCCAACTATAATGTACATCAACTAATAATTTTATATCTTCCACATATTTTCATGATTATATTTTACAACCTATTTAATAGGTTTCTCATTTACCTCATCAAATAGTAAATGGAGAGAAAATGAAATGACTAATAAAACTCCAATTCTAAAATTTTCAACTCAAGTTGGTGTATGAATTATGATAAAACCAGGGAGTTGAATTGATTAAAGTTACCTGAAGATGAATTTATCACGTTCGTAGCAGTTCCCTCTAAGACTGGGGATTTTTGGCATTTATTCCTTTGATAATTCTGCAATGGGCTTCCATCCTCCGATACATACGAGTGTTCATTTTTATTCTCCAATCCATCATTCCCACTAATACCATTAGAAAACCAAGTTACAGCAGTATCTTCACCAGCTACACGCCCTGGATGATCCCAACGAAAGTTCCATGTTGGAGAATATCGAATATTCCGATGCATGATTTCACTGGGTGATGCACTTTGTAAGGTTTTGTCTTTGGCAGCAACACAACAAACAGCACCCATTCTGAAATAGACAGCAGTATACAGCTTCTTACATCTACAAAACCACCAATGGCACCGTCATCAGCCTGGTGAATACAGCTCTATACCTATAACAGAGAATAAAAACTCAGAACATGAATCAATGGCAATGATCCATAATGTGACAGTTGAACGAATAATCGGAAAAGACAAGAAAAAAGGACTTCACAATCATTACTCAACTAGTATTCTTGCTTTAGTTAACCATATTCTTCGAAATTGAAATACTACACCAAAAATTAAATCTGAACAGAAGATAAAGATCAACAATAAATATTCCTTTAATGATAAAAAAGCCTCATAACTCCTTTTTCTGAAATAGGTTAGTTTTTCACAGCGCAAAATCGACCTAAACCCAGAAAACTTTATCATAGAAATCTGTAGATAGAAACTCATCCCAAATTTTTCATCCAAATTTTAAGCCAAATCCCCTATAACTTGTAAAACAACCACAAAAGCAATCAAAATCAAACCGTGAAATGAACATCATACAAAAGAGTACATTCAGCATAGCCATATATCATAGAAGTGTCTATGTAACATCCACACTTCACCAACAAACTCCATAAAACACAAGCATTCCACTCTCACCTTACTATTGATGTTACCAACTTCGTATCACTTGAAAAAGAAAACTCTTCCAAGAACACAAATCAGCATGATGAACCAAATAGAAACTACTAAACACAATTAAAAAAAGTTCCTTATATGATCCAATCAAACACCCCAAAAATAGAAAAGAAACAACTCAACACTCACTCTCACACTGAAAAAGTCAGAAAGATCCGAAATCAATGCAGAAACCCCGGAATTCACAGTCAAAACTCAAAACACACCAAATTCCCATAACACATACAACCAATATTGCATTAACTAAAAGTAATTAAAATTAAAATGAACAATCAAAGTTATTACCATATATTACAAAGACAAAAAATACACTGAAAACACCAAATTCGCTTAACACTAACAACAATTAATACATTAATTAAAATAGATTATTACAACTTAATACCTCATTACATATATTTTATAATAATGAATGTTTCAAATAGAGAGAGAATATATAACAGAAAGATACCTTTAATGGAAACAAGAGGCAGAGAGAAACATCTATTTGAAATGAAATTCCTAGAGAGAGATACTTTGTAGAGAGAGAAAGTGAGTTTCTCAGATAGAGAGAGAGAGAGAGTGAAGAGGAAGAGAAGAAGAATAGAAAGGGAGCGGCGCCGTCTATTTTGACGACGTTAAAATGGCTGCGTCAGCGAGTTTGGTATATTTAGGGTTGCCGTCGCATGTGACGGCGTTTAGGTGATTACGGGAGTTTACTTTCTCTATTTTATTACTATATTATAATTATAATTATAATAATTATATATATAATTATAAATTATAACTATAATTATAAATATAGTATATTTGAATTAAATTATAACATTTTATTTTTAAATCATAGGCAAAAAATAAAATTTTCACAGTGTATTTTTTCATTTAATTTATGGCTTTTGTTAGTTCATTTGTATTTTGTTTTCTAAAAAGTATAATATTCTCTTTCTCAATAGAAATATTCAAGCAAATTCTTTTAACTTAATTATGCAAATAAGAATTAATTAATTAAAAAAAGTTGTATAGAATAAAAAAGTTATTTTATGATTGAAATATAATTCGGTGAATAAAAATATTATCATAACATCATTTTCACTGTACAAGTAAAACATAAAATCACTATGTACCTAGGTATGTTTTAAATTGAAAAAATATAAAAATAATAAAAAACAATTTCAAAAAGTGAAACAACTATTAAAATTAATTTGTTTTAGAATTTTTGGATTTTTTTTCCTTAACGGAATAATTTGGTTAGAATTTTGGATTAAGAATTAAAAACCAAATCAAATTGTGTTTTTTATTTATTTAAACATAGGGTTATGTAATTAAATTTAATTAACAACAACAAATATACATAAGTATATTTATGAAGTGTTAATATCTTTTTATCATAATAAATAAAGTAGCCTTTTGTGTATTTAATATAATTTATCTAGTAAACTAAATTGTGTTTTTTATTTATTTAAATATGTTATTGTGTATTTAAAGTTAATTAACAACTAATAAATAAATATATTTAAGTGTTAATATCTTAAAGTATTGTAATTTGAAGTTTTGATCCTAATAAATAAACAAAGTAATTTTTGTGTATTTAATATAATCTATTTAGAGTACAATTAGCATTAAAAAAAAGTTCAAAATCATACTTCATTATGATTAAAGAACAAATCACCTCATCATACTAATAGATAAAGAGGTCAATAATAAATCATGAATTTCTGAGAAAGTTATGAGGTAAGAACGAACAACCTAAAATAATCCTTCTTTTTTATGTTGATATAAGAAAAAACTTTCATATAAAACAAAAAAAAATTATAATATATAACTAATAATATACACGTGTTAGAAATATAACTTATTTTTAATGACATAAAAATATAAATAGAATAATAATTAATAAAAAAGAACATAAGAAAAAAATAGTCTTCCTCACTATATTTTTTCATGCTCTTTGTACAATAAAACCTCTTATATATAACTTATAAGACTTGTTAATAATAAAATTAAGTTTTTATTATTTCCATTTATCCTAAACTAGAATCCTTAATGAGGGCAAGAACATACCCATTGTTGAGACTAGTTAATTATTAATAAACTAAATTAGATTAAATAATTTTTTTCAATGAGAAAATTGAGGATTTATTTATTTATTGTCTAACTAAAATAATATCATATATATATATATATATGAAAGACAAATTTAGCTAAAAATACGTCTCACTTTAGTGAAGAAATTGATACAAATTAGATGAAATTTCTAACCAAAACAACAATTAACAAGCTGAAAAGACAACTAGAAGTTTAAAAAAAATTAGATTTACACTTTGTAAATAAGATGAGAGAAATTTTCTTCAAAATTTGACAATATAACAATTGTATTAGATAAATGATCCGGAAATTATTTCCAAATACTATTTTAAATACATTTTATCGATTCAATTTTTTTAAAATATTATTCAATAAGATATAAAACTCATAAATTTTATAATTTCAATAATAAATTCACCTCATCATTTCTCTTTATATTAATAAATACAAGTTCTTACCATTTCTCTTTATATTAATGTATAAATTCACCTTTTTATGTGTTACATGACATTAGTTAAGGAGTTAACATTATTTTTTTTATTGAAATATGTAAAATGTCTTCTTTTAAAACTTTCAATATATATATTTTTTAATTCATTGATAAGGGTGCTAAAAGTATAGATTAAGAAGATCTTTTATCATGTCAATTAGTTTAAACTTAAAATAAATATATTTTTATTACTTTTTAAAAACATAGACTTTACCAATTACAAAGAGAAAATTACTCTTATTTAGTTATTTTTTTGAAAAAAATACAAATTAACCTATTCTTCATCTTCTTCATCATCTTCATCATCTTCATCATCATTCATTCATGGTGTAATAAAATAACCAACCTAGCTTCTAATTTGATAAAAAAAAATATAAATGTTTAATTTTTATGAAACAATAGAATAGAAAAATTTTGTGAAGCATAAAACTCATTAAAGAGACTTTTTTGTTGACAATGAATGAATGGGTTGTTTTGTCTTGTTGTGTGCGTGTAACTTAGAAAGGAAATGGAGATAGAGAAGTTAAGAGATGATTGGTAGAGATTGGACAACACTACACTGAAAAAGAAGTTTGAATTGTGCACGCAAAATCAGTAAGAAAGAACTACGTGTAAACATAACTTGGTGCCTTCATCATTCATCTTCTTCTTCTTCTTCTTCTTCTTCTGCCTCATCTTCTCCATTTTCAACTCAAATGGAAAACCCTTTTTCTTTCTACCTCAAATTCTACAACAAAAATAATCACATACAACATGGCACCATGCCTAAAATTAAGTAAACATTCATATTAATATATACCTAATTAAATTGTTCATATTTTAATAAAATTTTGTGTTGTTGAGAGTAGAGAGAGATATTTAAGTAAAAATCCATAAATTCGTCTGAATAACTATGATTTTGTATTTTCGATAAATTTTTAATACAAGTTTTTTATATTTGATTTTTATTTATATAATTTTTGAGTTAAGTAATTTTTATTTACTATCTTTATAGATTATCCAAAAAGTTAAATTTAATAAAAATTTCAATTAATAAAAAATCATCAAGTAAACATTTATCATTAAATTGTTGAAATTTGAATAAAATTTTGTGTTGTTGAGAATAGAGATAGGAATTTAAGTAAAAATTCCTAGATTTTGTGTATTACTCATAATTTTTTAATAAATTTTTAATACAAATTTTTTATATTTGATTTGTATAATTAGTTTATATTTTTTAATAAATTTTTAATACATGTTTTTTATATTTGATTTGTATAATTTGTGAGTTAAGTAGTTTTTATTTACGATTTTTATGAACTATTCACAATTTGTATTATCAAGTTAAATTTAATAAAAAATTTAATATTTATTATTTCAATCAGTCTAATTCAATTTAAAATCTAATATATTTTTTTATATTGATTATTATTAAGTTTAATTCAACTTAAAATCTATTTTTTTATTAATTATGCATTGTTTAATGAATTAAAGTAAATTATTATTATACAAATTAATGTTAAAAAATTTAATATATATTTTTTTATAGATTGATACGTTTAACTTGCAGATTTTGCCAGATGAGTATAAATTATATAAAAGTTAAAAAATCATTTAAAATGGGAACTACAGTAATTTTAAATTTTATTCCTTAATCTGAATGAAAGAACTTAAACAACTATTATACATGAACATTCAGAGGAGTCAAAAGTCCAAAGACAAAAAAAAAAACGCTCCAAAGAGTCCATGCCTGTCAGCCCATGTTCCCACACATGGGCTAGATATTAACTAGAAGTTAAGGTAATTGCTTTCTGCACCTCTATGTTTTTTTACACCTTTATAAATAGTGAAAAATGTAGAAAAAATATCTTTTTATGTGTTTTTATTGAAAAGATTTTGGATTGAATGATTTGAAAATTTGAAATTAAAAAAAAATAGATATTGTATTCTAATTATTAATTTTTTTTTTTATTTTTTAAATTGTACAATCTAAAATTAAATTCTAGATTTCTAGAATTAATTTTTTTACTAACAAAATTTAAAAATAGATTTCAAATTACATATATGGGTTAGATATTAACCAAAAATTAAGGACAATAGTTTTTTATCTTTATATTTTCTTTTCACACCTTAATTCATTATGAAAAATATAAAAAGTATTTTTTTTTCTTTTTGTTGTCCATCAACACTTACTTCTATGGAGGCTTATCATTGGTATGCATTGAATCTCTCTAGCTACTTGTAGTGAGTAGTTGACAATGATGTCATATCAACCCAAAGTGTCACACTCATTATTCTTCTTATTATATGATTATTTTCTTCATATTCGATATGCAAGTGGGAGAAGGAGTTGGTTCATGTGTTTAGGGTTACTATTTGCATTGCTACTCCATTTCAATAGATTTAAGTTTTAATTGCTAAAATAATAATAGATATATGGGTAGAAGATTTTATTAATAGATACTCATGGGTGGAATTTTATCATTTTTGTATCTTTTGAAAGTAAACTGTAAAGTCAAAACTGTCATGTAACATCTTCTGTGTCATAAGAAAAGGTTTGTAGGACGTTTTTTGGGGTTGAACGTCTAAACAAGTTGTGGTATACATCTTTTTACTACATACTTATATACTAGTGTGTGGGCTGTAGTAGAAAAGTAGTTTTAACTTTTGTATTTATTGTTGTATACGGGTTGAGATGCCTTAAATATCTCCATAATTTGATTCTTTTATGCTAATAAAAAAAATATGGGTAGAAGATACTAGGTTTAGATTAAATATGTAATTCATAACTTTTATTTAGGTATGTATATATATGTTAGATGAGTTTTTCTATAAATTTATTTTTAAGACAAATTACACAACTCATTACTTGTGTTTTCAACAATTTTATTAATAATATTGTTTTGCATTAAAAAAAAATGTTATGTAAATTCTTTAGGTTTTCACTTGGACTTGTTAATTTCTTTGTGTAAGCTAGCTATTTGTAGGCTGAATTTTTTTTTAATTCAAATTAATATTTTTGCAATGTATATATATATATATATATATATATATATATATATATTTAATTCACAAACATGATACTTGTAATTAACAATGTGGTTTATTGAAATTTCATCCAGAAAAACATGATACTTGTTTTCATTTTAACTTGTATATTATACTACAACTCAAAATATTAGAATATCAATGTCACTTTCTCTGAAATTTAATATAAAACAACTTGAATCTCAGAATATATTCCAATTCAAGTACATTTTGAACTTAACATATAGTTAAAAAAATATCAAACCATTGTCTCAACAATATTTATTGAGAGTGGAAGATTTCTATTAAAAATGTCATTGATACACTTTCATTAGAATTAGTTATAATTAAAGAAGGGTTTTGCTTATTGATTAAGAAATTTTCTTAATTAAAAATCATATAAAATTGCCTTAAAGATTATTGAATTTTTACTCATTGCAGTAAACACTTTCTCTTTTAATTTTTAATTTCCTTACACAGTGTTAAAATAGGCTACATACTGATATATACAATAAAATATTTTGTTACAATCATTCAATCATAAATTATAAATTTATTCTGTTACATATAAAAAAATAAACTATATTTTTTTATAACAATGATTTTAAATATCAAATAAAGGATAATATAAAAAAATTATTTTTACATACTATATTATTAATTTATAAAATGATAAAATTGGTCTTGAATTAGATAAATTTAATTTAATAAATAGTAAAATTTTAATAACTAATATTAAAAACAAATTTAGATTTTAATTTAAAAACCAATTTAATTACTATTATATATAAATTAATTTTAATATTTTTTAATTAATAATAAAAAATTAGTATCTATTATAATAAAAATTATTTTAAATATTAATAATTTTTAATTTTTAATTTAATCATTATAATAATTATTTATTTTTTATTTTTAAATTAGTTTCCATTAAATGAATTTCTTACCGTGGAATGATTTCTTATGGATTAATCATATAAAAACTTTTTAAACTCAGTGTATAACGATTAAAATCTTAATTAATTCTTCTGACATATATATAATTTGTAAAAAAAGAGTACTTATCATTTTTTTAACTAATACTTTTCTCCCTCTTATATTTAGGGAAAAAAAAAACTATCAGATTACATATGTTATCAAATGGTTTTTTATCTCTTAAAACCTACCAATTTAATTCACCAATTATTCTTGAATTTGAAAATTCATGGTTATTTTAAAACAAAGACACTCAAAGACTATATATATATATATATATATATTATCTCATTAATTACTTTTATTTATATTGATCACAATGATATCTACGTAAGAACACACCAAGTATATATGTATATATTATATATATGGACTCATACAACAAAACTTGAACTATGTAAAACACACTTACATATTCTAATAGACATCTATATATATTTATATATAATTATGCTACCAACTTACTAGGGTTCCAACGTATTTCTTTTTGTATATGGCATACTATATATATATATCTTACATGATTAAGATAACAGCACATTATTTATGCTACTTTATGCCAATACCAGCTTCCAAAGGTTCACATAACATTGATTGAAGTTTAGTTAATTTGGTATGAGCTTGAAAGGAGGCTTTGAAAGAGATGGTGATGGATCATATCGTCCATAGTCTTTTGTGTTTGCCCTAAGAACCCTTTCATGAATGCTTCTTACTTCTTCCTTATTCAGTGCCTTTCTTGGTGTTCCCTACCAAATTCACAAAAACCATTAGATGAGGGTGTTTAAGAAATGCAAAATTAAATTCTTAATTTCAATTTGATGAAGAGAATGTCAAGAATATGAATAGTTAATTTCAATTATTTTTTTTGGAGTATATATTATAGTGTTGAAAAGACTTTTAAGACGAGTATTATTCACTCTAGTACTCTTTATATATATAAAAACAAACATGTCATATATAGTAATATTATACATGATTTATAGTTAAATGATAATATTAAAAAGAGAAGGGTTAACACACTTTTTCTATCAAATATTTTATGATTGATTAAAATTATTGAAAGTTGCAAAATAGTGAATCATTTAATGTTTACATGATTAAATAAACCCTAAATGTTTTTATGTTTATGAGATAAAGATGGAATTTTATAAAAAAAATCATTAAATGTGTAGTGAAACCATCAAAATTAAAATTCCACCACCCATAGAGATGTCTGTTCAAAAAATGTTACTGATATTTTTAGCTATATATATATATATATATATATATATGTGTGTGTGTGTGTGTGTTGCATGTTTGTATAATCAAACATTAATACTCTCATTTTTCATGTTCTTGGTCATCTAGTATACTCCACACACACAAATACACATAAGAAAAAATGACAGAGGATTGAATAAATATAAGAAGAAAAAGAAGAGAGAAATTAACAAAGAACATGTTGTTTAATGATGTCTTTCAAATAGGAAGGTGATAGATAGGTGGTTCATGAGTTCTGCACCATTTTGTTAGGTACAACCACAAGGTTTCAAAGAAAGAGAGAGAAAAGAGCGATAAGACAGTGTAGTTAGATACATAAAGAACTAACACAGATACCCAACTATTAAATATTTTTCAGAAATTTTGAAGAGAGGTGAAGAATATCAGAAAGGTAACACTTTGTTCTTGAAAACTGATTCATGTATGTGAATAAACCGTGTTGAAGAAGAACTTAATGAAAGTATATATGAATCTAGATTAAGATCAAAACGTGCTTATATATGCATGCATACCTCTTGAATTGCATTCACATCTCTGCTGAAGTTCCTGAGAGTCTTGGATCGTCTAGCTGCATATGCATTAAGCACAGACCAAGGTAAACTTCTGATAATGTCATCAAACACTTTAAGACCTTACAGTTTTCATAATGATATGAATGTGTGTGCGTGAATACAGTATACATAATACTATATAATAATGAAAAATTAAATTTCAAAAAGAATAAAGTTCTGTCAACTTAATCACATGCCATGCACTTAGTCTTGGAGGCACATGAAGTAAAAGAAGATATATAATCAAAACCCCATAATCTCTAACAGACACACATTATATATTATTTAACTTTCACCTATCAAAGCTATTGTTACTGATGTATGAGTAGTGTTTTTTTTTTGTTTTCAAAAGAAAAATCATCAAAATAGTTATAACTTTGTATATATCCAAACACACACTCACACTCTGTGTTCATATGCACTACTCTTCTATTTTAGTCATGATATTTCTAGCAACATGTGGTTTCTTGAAAAGGATATAATTTTTTTAACTTGAAAACTAAACTTTATGAAGAATTTTAATTAGGTATACATGATATAGGTTGTTGTTTTTCTTTAACATGATTTATTTTTTATACCAAAAACTATAACCAAGACCTGAAAAGACACACCTGCAAAAGATGTTGATAGAAGTGATGCAGAGATGAGGAGAAAGAGGAAGGTGAAGTTCTTGAGAAGCATGAGTGTACCCATTTGTGCAACTTGATATATTTTTTCTAGGTTTGAAGTTATTTGGTGTTTCCTATGTATAATGCAAGGAACAATAAAATTCCCCCACAAAGGAAGCCTTTTGAAGAAAAAAAGTGAAGTTGACAGTTTAATTTTGAAAGCAAGTGTTGGCACTCTTTAGTATATAATTATTCAAACAGAAAAGGTGTGTGTAGACCACTTTGCTTTTGTTGGGTCACTAAGTCTTAGAAGTTAGTGGAGTGACATATATTAATTAGGATAATAGTTGAAATTAGACCTTAGTGGAAATTATTATATACCCTACAAACAATTAAATTTTCTACCCTACCAAACTTTTATTTTGTGACTATATTTTTGCCCCTTTTTATGAACTTAAAAACATATTTTCAAACTAAAATTTTATATGATTGAAAAAGCTTTACAGCAAATCCATTTTTCTAGCATATCAAGGTTTCACTCAAGACTAGGGTTTTTGCTAATAATGGTGTATATATAGTATTCAATATTCGTTCAAAATCACTTACCATAGGAGACTTTTAAATAACTATCTTAAAAAAATGTACTTATAATAATAATAATAATAATCATGAAGCTAAACAACAAAGTCTTCAACTTTAATATTTATAATATAAAATTAGAAATTATTGTCCTAGCTTTCGAAACAATATGTTTTTAAAAATAAATTCAAATATTAAAATGACTCACACATGTATATATCTTTTATTTTTTTTAAAATACATTTTAAGAAAATTTACACTAAACAAATTCATCAAATATAAACTAATTTAAAAATAAAAAATAATTAATCATTATATTAACTAAATTAAAAATTATTTTATAAACTAAAAATTATTAATATTTAAAATAATTTTTGTTATAATAAAAACTATATATTTTAAGTGGTTATTATCATAAAAAATTATAAAATTATTTTTTATATAATGATAACTAAATTAATTTTTAAATTAGAATCTAAATTTATTTCTAGTATTAATTAATAAAATTCTACTTATTTATTAAATTAAATTTTAAATTAGTCTCTAAATTTATTATTAACCAATTTCATATTTTATAGGTTGATAAAAACAATTTTTTTTGTGTTATAATTATAATTTTCTATTATATAAGTTAACAAATCCTTATTACACACATAATTGAATAATTTTAAATATGACATTTTATATCATTTAACACGTTTATATTAACTTAATTTTTTAAACTCTCAAACTCCTATCTTATCATAGCATATGCACTCCAAGTAAATTGATGATATACTTTTTCTAAACACACCCAAACTCTCTCTATACACACATCTATTTGAGGACAATAAAATGAACTACTGATTTAACCTTAATCAAGCAAATAACTTTATATACTCATGAGTTCTGTCTGAAAGAAAAGCATATAAATATTATCAGAAGTCACATTGGCACAATCGAAATTAATCACAACCTTTATCATCATCATCATCATCATCATAATAGTAGTAATAATATAAATGTGCATTATGAAGAATTTGATCTGATCCAGTGCAGGGAAAATTTTATAATAAGCTAAAATTTGAAAAGGGGTTGAAATGGAAAGGTATAGAAAAGCATGCGCAGAAGGGAGTAAAAGAACATATGAATCCAAAGTTTGTGTACACAGAAAAGTGATATTAGGTTAACATAAAATAGTATTCTAAATTGTAGTGCTTCCAATTATCCTTAACGACAAGGACAAAGCACCAAAGAACAATGAAAGGACATTGGTGGAGAATAAAGATGAGCAGTGCAGTGTTTTAAAAACTCTTATCTTTTTCTGCCTCTTTTCTTAAAGTGGTTTTAGGACGTTCATCAGCTCCCCTAATTAGGTCAAGCATTATCTTCCCAGAAGATTCTCTCTCACACATTAATAATTGGTCAACTCACAAGGACTAATTGGCTCAACACATCACATATACTTAACTGTGTGATGGAACAACCCTAAATGGAATAGGGAAAATTAACTAGTTATCACTATTTCATTTACTATTAAATTAGAGTAAATATATTGATAAAGGGTGCTAAATCCAAATACAAATCAAATTTTCCCTATCTTGCTAATATCATATTTTTCAACAATTTACAAAATTTATTATATTCTGGTCAAATAAATCATCTGATACATAATTATCAACATCAATAAAAATATTGTAGAGATAAAATTAGTTGTTGGTGTAAAATAAATGTATCTTTTAAAATAAGTTTTTAAATAGTAAATATATAAATTATTTGTATAAATATTTCTTTTTTTATATGGATTGAAACCTAGTGTTTTATTTAATTATTTATATTTTTTTTAACAAAAAAAATAAATGAATACTTATTAGCTTATTTTAGTTAAGTTTATGGATGATAAGTGTTTTTTTATTGATATAAACTAAGAATAAAAATCAAATACATGAGAGTTTTAGAATTGAGAAAAGGGTGTGTCAAAATTTAAAAATTAAGATTATAAATATTGTAGTTTATCTTTTTTGTAAGATATTTTATATATGAAAAAAAATCTAATCTTGTACAAGTGGTGTTAGGGATTAGAGATACAAATCACCAATAAAAAAAACATGTTTACACCATTTGTCAAGATTAAGGACCCAACACGTGGACCCTTTAAGAACAATAACTTCAAATTCCAAGCCACTTGAATAGCCATTAGGTCATTAGTCACCTATGTATGAATAGACCAAAATGTTTAGAAGGATATAGTTTATCTAAAAATATGTGTTTAATTTAATAGTGTATTGTGATTTAAAATTTTAAACTCAATTAGAGTTAATCAAATTAAATTATAATGTTTAAAATGAATAATTTTTTAATAAGAATAAAAGTTTATACCTTGGATAGTATAAAAGTTTTTTTAGTTTATTTTATTTTTATCCAACTTTTATATATATATATATATATATATATATATATATAATATTCCAAGTAAGTCTTTACTTTATAAAAAATAACGCGTGGATCCCTTAAATGAATACTTTTATAAGAGTAATTACTAAAATTTTATAATATAATATTAGATTTAATTAGTGCAATTTCACCCTACAATTCCTAATTTAGTATTTATAAATTGAATTTAAGTATAAAAATTTCATATTACCAACCGATAAAAAATAATTCCAAATATAATTTTTAATATAAATAATATAAAATTTAATACATTAACCAATCATATAATTAAATGATAGCATATTTGTTTTATCCTATTAATACTTTGTAATTAACTTTTTTTATAAATGAATTCCTTTTTTTTCCTTTTCTCTCACATACATGATTAGGTGTCCTAATTATATTTTTTTTGCATGATAATCTTTTTGCATGCATGCTTGTTTAAGTGATTAGGTTTAATTAAGATATAAATAAGTGGATTGCTTTGTCATTTGGGTACTCATCATTATAAACCATCCATTTACAATAGTAAAAGCGTGGTCTTATAAATCAAATTCTCATCAATTGCATCATATTCTACACCATTTGCTTAATAGCAAATTAAATTTTGACATTTATCTCACATAATAGTGTTTTAGATATACTTAGAAGTGACCTTTGCATGTCTAAATACATTTTTTACAGCATTTACTCTTAAAATTAAAATTAGGTTTTACGTAATAAATCCTTGAATCTTTGTAAAATAAAACAATAAAATATATATTGATATATATTGATATTATTTAATTATATAAATTTTAAAATATTTCTCTACAGAGACTAATATTTTTGAATTTGATGTATGAAAAATATAATAAATAGTTATTTTAAAAAAATTTCATGTCATCTTATATTTTTTTCACACGCTATAGAAAACTATTTTATAATGAAAAAAATAATTAACTTGATCAAATACATTAAATGAATGTAGATATTATTTTTATATATGGTTTATTCTATATTTAAAATAACATTAACACCATGATTTAAATTCTAAATAACTTGATTAAAGAACACAAGTCCCTATCATTTATATCAACTATATTATCAATCTAAATCTAAACCCTAATCCTAATCTATTCCTTCAAAAATCAAACTTTATCTCTCTCATTTCATACACTCTATTTTCTACCATATCATCTCTAATCGATTGAAAGCTTGATTTTTTTTTCCCTTTAGCATCTTTCTGAGTTATCCTTTTTATTGGTGTCAATCATTTTATCCAATGGATCAGTAACCAAGTAGTGGAGTGATTTCAATTACCATTCATCAAGCATGACTCAACTTGTTTTCTTTAAATGGGTATTTTATATATACATATACATATATATATATATATATATATATATATATATATATCTTGTGGTGTGGTGTTGTTGATCATTTTTAACAGTAAACTTTTTGTTGCCCTAAAAAAAGATGGTACTAAGAGAAATTCAATGGTGACACACAAAAAGTATTTTGCACTTTGGATCAATAGAATATGTATAAGTTGACTAGTTTTGCATTTTTAAATGGTTGTTTTGTTTTGTTTTTTTAAATTATTTTGCCACCTTGTGCTATAAAGTTTATCACTTTGGCACATTCAAATTTGTTCTACTATTTTTTTTATTATCCAGAACCTTTTCCTTTTAAGTGTAAGAGTCTTGAAATAAACGTTTTTGTTTATTGATAGATTAAAGTTTAAGATAGTATTAATTATTTTATTAATTGTATTCTTATATTTTTTTTACAAATTAATTTAAATATTTAGCATGTATATAAAAGAACTAATAAAATAGATAGTTCATAAATATTTTATCAAGACAGAAAAAAATATTGTTTTTATTTTCATATAACAATTTAAAAGCCAAATAAAAAGTAGAGAAGATTTCGATAAATAGGAGTAACAAGACTAAGTAGATTTGACTTATTTGATTACATGATTTAGACCATCAGCATGTCCCACTTAACTGTTAATCCTAATAAACTTTTTTATTTATTTTTATCTTTTTAAAAATTTAAAAAGTTATCAAGTGTTTAAGTTCACTATGGAACTTTTTGTATTTTTTTAATAAGTGAAAAATTTATATTCAAATAAATTTAGACTAAGTTATAATATATTTTAAATTAATTAATTAATTTTGTCAATTTGAACTAATTTTATAAATAAAAATTTATGCTTTTTATTTTTTCTCATCTTTTACTCAGCCAAACTTATTACCTCTATTTGTAAATAAAATAAGTATTAAAGTTGAAACTCCAAAAATGTAATTAGAGAATCATTATAAAAAAGTTGCATATAGTTGTGTTTGCAAGTTTAGTTAATCTTTTCAATGTAAACCAACAATTAATATGAAACAGAGAAAACACTTAAAAAGAAAAACACCAAGAGATAGTTTAGGACTTCCACATACAACATTTACTTGTTTTAATTTGGGGTGAAAGTTTTTGGTTTCATTTGTTATGGGCAACTTTATAGAAAATTGTGATCATAAAAGGAGACAGTAAAATAAGTTGATAATTCAAAACTTAATATAAAAATAAGTTAATGCAAATTTCAGTCATAGTAACTTGTTAAGAAAATGAACCAGTGTGTAGATATAGTAATAAGAATGGACTAAAATCAATTAACACTATAATAATTATTAAATACAAGTGTGCAATTATGGCAGGTTAATTAGTCCAATCCATGAATCCAAGTGATACTACATATCATGCCTATCAACAACAATGAAGCACACTGTATAAAACAATGTTCAGAATCCAGAGAGCCAGAAGGACATAAGAATAGTAGAATACTACTACTCAGTACAACCATATCAATCAAACTGAACAAGATGACTATGCTGAGGAAGGACCATCTACTGGTTTGCCACTTTCTTTACGTAGGCTGTTTTCTCTGTTATAAGGAGTCTTAACACCCTGAGAAGCAAAATGAAACATTGTTCTTAATGACATATAAACAAAATGGTAAAGTATGTTTTGGTCCCTTAAAATATCTTGAAATTGGGTTTTGGTTTCTATAAAATTTTTCATATGATTTTAGTTCCTACATTTACCAAAAGTGATGTGGTTTTAGCTCCTCATTACAACAACAAAGTCTTATCCCACTTAGGTGAGATTGGCTACATGGATCACATGACATCATTTGGCATGATTAAACCTTTTTTTGTAATCTTCCTCAATGATTTCCTCCTCCAACTTCTTTTTGGGTCTCCTCAATTTTGCAAAGAACTATAAGTCATGCAATCTACTCGTCTAACAGGTCCTCTTTGTCGGTGCTCAAACCAACTTAACCAGTTTCTGTCATCTATTCCGCAAGGATGCAACACCAATCTTTTCTCATATAGTCATGTTGGAGATCTCACATATTCCAGGCCATACTAGAGATAAAGCCAAATTATAATATATAAATAGGTATAAACCTTATCTTATACACTAGTTTTGTGAGGTTAAGTTCTGCTTAATATCTACTTCCTAATAAGTCATTCGATATTATGTGCTTTCTTATATGATTATATACATCCATCTTAACATTCTCATTCAGCAATATGCTCATATTGTCTCTTTTCCACCCAACATTCACAACCACATAGTGCAGCTGGATGTATAATAACGAGATAAAACATGCCTTTGAGTTTGATAGGTACCTTGCAATCACAAGTAACCCCCGATGTCTTTACCCTTTCAGCATTTAAGTCATCCCGCTTGTTTCCTGTATGTGACATCCTCATTAATTTCTCTATCATTTTAGCTTCTGTTTAAATGTATTAGATTTTTAAGAGGACTAAAACGAAATTTCAAGATATTTTGAGGGACCAAACAAAATGGAACAGCTGGTTATTGAAATCCTTGTTAATTCCATGCTAACAGAAGACAGAATTATGCAGTCATATTAGTTGTTGAAGCACTAACATCAGAAATCAAACACTTACTTGAAAGATAGCTCCTAATTTTTTCAATGCTTTGGCCCGAGACTTCAGAACCTCTCTGGAGGCACTAGGATCTTTAAGAACCTGAAGAAAATAACAACTATTTTCTCAAAATTTGTCATTAATTGACATTTCAATATATATGATATGCTTATTCAACATTTTCTAGCACGCATTTTAGTTCCATTTTGGAGAGCTCATGGTCCATCAATTGCTTTCCAAGGTAAAAGTTAGGCTTAATTATATTTTTTACCCTTTATTGATGTGCAATTTTTGTCCCTGGATAATTCTTTACTCAAACTTTAGTTACTCAATTTTCTATTTTTTACGATCATATACTTCCATCACTTTTTCTTTACATAAAACTCTCATAATGATTCGGTGTTTGAGATGAATTTGAAATAGAAAATGATTTAAAAGGTTTAGAAGTTGAATATGTGATGAAATTTGGAAGAATTCATATGATGTGAGCTTCAGGTTTTAAATAGGGGGAAAATTGGAACTTCTTAATTTTGGATGAAATATAATGTTTTGATTGGTGGATATGAGCGGAAGGGGATGTAGCCATTAAAAAAATAAGGATTTGATTGCTACAATTAACAAATTAGGGGATTAAATTGAAGCAAAAAACTATAGGGGGACAAAAATTGCACACAGGCCAGTAGAGGGGCAAAATGTACAATGGAACCTATAAAATATTAGCACTATGATCCCAGTTGTTTATAGAATTGAAGATTAAAAAAATGAATAATTAACATTAACAAAAATATGAAATTTCTTCCAACCAGGCCAAAAACTGCACACTAACAAATGTCATGCACAGCAGGTAAGTAGGGGTAAAGACTATTAGCTATTATCAGTGAGTTATCAGCCAAGACTGTTATTTTCAAACTACAGAAAGAAGTATATACTGCAACTTACTGCTTGGC
The DNA here is from genome assembly GCA_030347555.1 of Lablab purpureus. Lineage (NCBI taxonomy): Eukaryota > Viridiplantae > Streptophyta > Magnoliopsida > Fabales > Fabaceae > Lablab > Lablab purpureus. Next base: position 14,231,256 of record CM059264.1, read on the forward strand.
AAACATGTGACAGAGTTGATTCAATATCAATCACATTGATCTGCCATAGAGAATTAACCATGGCATCCTTCTTATCTTCAATAGCTTTGATTATGCTTTCTTCCTTGTTTTCTCCTTGGTTTAGCTTCTTGAGCTCTTCTTGTATTTGAATTAGGGACACGGCTCCTACATGAACAGTTAAGTTCCATTAAAACCTTCCAAATGCCCATTTCCTTTCAACTGATACACTAGAACTTCCCAAAGGTCAAAAACCCTTTTGGTCCCATCTTACGTTTTATTTTTAGTTTTGTTCTCCAGGTTTAAAAAGATTGAATTTAGTCCTTACATCAATTTATCACACTAATTTTGTTATCTGGGAAACACCTGAAAAACTAGAGCAGATGTCACATGAAATAAGTGTTTACCACATCAGCCAAAGTCAATAAGTTAGTGTGATTAATTGATGGAAGGACCAATTTAATCAAACAAAGAAATTTAAGGAGGTAAAATAAAACTTTTTAAACTTATGAGACTAAACTAAAACTACAAAAATAAGAGATGAGGGACTAAAAGGGATTTTATCCCTACCCAGATATAAAAACAAATAGTCCACAACCTGAGGCTGCTGTTACTTGTGACTTTATACGGTGTCCTTTATCTCGGACCCACTCTGCCAAAAAGGGAACATTCATATACCGTAAATCCTTTCCAAGTTCTTTCGCAGCTTTTCGTGTGTAGATGTAACCAATTGTATGTAGCATGGCCTCTCCAAAAGCTAAAAATAATACCAGAAATGAGTTAAGAAAATTGCAAGGGAAGAACAGAACCAGGAGAGATCAATCATACTGGTCCTTCATAAATTTTACAACCCTGTCATCCTTTTATGTGCAGCATGCATGCATTTTCATCATTTGACCCAAGGGTTGCAGTTAGATTAAAACTGATAAGATAAAACGATAACATATGATGAAATCATGTGTTTGAAGTACATGGCAGAGACTCTACAATATACAGAAATGGATGCTCTCATGTAGAATTTTCAAGTGTCATGAGAAAAATGTTTCAGGTTAGTAATAGTACGAGGCTGAACAATTTATAATGATGGTAAGTCAGAAAAAGTTAAATCCCGTGTTATGGAGAATATGGAATAATAACCACACATCTCTGTCTGGGAAGAGAAACTGTTATAAGTTATTCTAAGAGTAACATTCGAACGCTTAAGATTCAATCTAAATTTTATAATAATTCCAAAGTTAATCCAATGACATGGAAGGTTATGTTGTCCAAAAATTATGGTTTTTAGTGGATTGAGTTCAGTACTCTAAGAGTACATAAGCATCTTGCCTCAATGAGATTTTCACACTCCAATTAAGATTCTGTAGAATGAGGCCTAGACTATATTTCTTTTCTGGATAACAAGACCACTCATTCAATGGTATAATGATGTGATAGATTCATCATTCAAACACCTTATATAATTATATTGTAGTTAACCTCAAGCAGAAATATGGCACAACAACTAGTACAAGCTTGTCACAACCTAATAACATTTTAGCATAGTAAGAATCCTAATAATTCAACAACAGAAATCCAGGACTACAACAAACCTGATTTGCTTGCATGATAGGCTTAAAAATTAGACACTATTTGGACATCTTTCACCAAGAAATAATGTAATTTATATAGCACGTTCAAGCATTCTTGAAAATTATAAATTACACTAGAATGAATATATGTTTTAATTTCTTTGAATAATGCCAATTATATTTTAAAACAGAAAAAAAACATAATATTTGCTCCTCTAAAACAAATTTCTGTGAAATAAAACTGAAAACTTCTATTACATCCATAAATCTTTATAATTTATTGCAAGCCCTTGTATATTAAAACCTCAAATAGTGGTAAAGAAAGGTCTCAATTGAAGGACAAGTCTAGAATGCATGTGTCATAGACAAAAAATTGACACTCTTGACAATTAAATGTTTCAGTCATTGAAACTTCTAAGTTCTGGACTATTGTTGAATAATACATTATTAAAATTACATGATAAACAGAGGGAGTTTACCAGCTTTAGAAAGGTTACGAGCTTCTGACTTGGCCCATGCAGTAAACTCATCTTCTTGACCAACAACGGATAGTTGCAAGCGATCTATTAGAATTGTTGAAAGCTTCTTTTCCCTTTCCTTCTGCCATGCCTACGTTTACAAAAATGGAAACAGTTTTAGCTACTAAAATATGAGGGGCAACAGAACAGAGGATTTGGGAAAACCATCGTAAAGAACTAGAAAAAAAAGAGAGAATACTTTCATCTTTTCTTGAATTTTTTGCCTCTGAACTTCAGGATCCTGTATGTCTTCATCGATCTCTATAGATGCTAAGGAAGCCAGTGCAAGTTTTCCAATATATTCTTCAAAAACTTCACTTCCGAAAATCATTCCAAATACAGCTGAAGGGTCCATCATGGAATCTCTGAAAAAAAAGAATCAGTGTATTTTATAGGTTTTCTCAATCCATGAAAAGATTCTGTTACATTAGATTCATCTTGAAACATCTAAAATAATGATTTTAGCGGATTCCTCATAAACAAACAAGCGTTAATTTGGTTGATAGATTAATATTAATTTTGGGAGTTGTTATATATTGATTTTTAGGACTTTATTTTACTGTTTAGTATTCTTGAAAATTAGCTAGGATTGTTTGTCTTTCTTTCCTTTTTAGATAATATAGAATCGATCTGAATTTTATGGTATCATCACATTTCGGTCTTGAAATCATGAAATGGAGATTCTGTCCTCTTATTTAATTCTAGTGCAATACAAAACAGAGAAGTTCATTCTCCCATCCTTCATATAAAACGATATTTAGCAGCAGCTGCCAAGATTCTATGTATATTAGGTCTCCACTATAATTTTTATACCTCAAGATAGTGGAAAATACTAACAGAACTAGCACAGTTGATCAAATTATAGGTTTTCTATAAACAACACCTCTGCTCTGCAGCTCCAATTCGTACTATTTGATTAATTTTGAGAAGATTTTTTTCAAATGCTTTCTCAGTAACATTTGACTATATGATATTTTGAACAAATACAACACAAAATGTTCAATGAGTTTCACCAAGTTTGGTTAGACTTGCTTTCTAACTTGCAAGAAAAAGAAACATAACCTACGAGGTTGGCAACAGAGGCAAATACTAATAGTAACATAACAAACACCTTAGGCACCTTTCTATGCTCGATCATGCGGGAATGAGATATCAGAGGGACACAAAAGGTAGGTCTATGAATGTTGGAGAGTGAAATTCTGATAAGTTGAGTACAAGGGAGAAGGAGGGGAGATAAAAAGGGCACAGAAAGATTGATGTAGTTTTCAGCAGTGAGGAAGCAAGCCCCTCTAAGTGCCTATTGTGTCTCTATCTTTTTCACTTGTTTTTCATATTACAGTAACTCTAAATCATTTTCTAGACTTGAATCACATTAATATTTAATAAGATTCAGCAACATGCACATAGAGTATATTCAATGAATACTACATATTTTTTGTTCCAGTTTAAATCTGACAACAACTGGATACAGTAACAAGAAAATGGAAAATTCAATGAAAAGAGATTAAACAATTCTACCAGAAACTGCTTTTTGATAAAAGCCAACATGAGTTATCCTTGAATTGCAAAAACAACACTTCGCTATTTGATGGAGCATTGATTAATTGCAAACAATTATTAGCTAATTACTGTTCAGTCATGAATGACCATATAAACTTACTGCAGTATTCCCTCCTTTCCATTTTTATCATATGCTTCACGCTTCGCAGGGTCACTTAAAACCTGGTAAGCCTCACCAAGTTTCTGGTAAATAAACGAAGATACCAGACTTAGAAAAGTATATTGAGAAAATAAAGCAAACTGAATAGAGGGAGAGATTCAAATGTTTAAATACTTCTATATTTTATACTGTAAAACATCTAACATTGAGAACTAAGAAGGATGTAAATAACTTTGTTAATGACATCTAGTAAATATATCTTAGTTTTGTGAAAACTTAGCTTCTTAGTGCTTACCTGAAAATTTTCTGCGGCCGTAGGATCACCAGGATTTTTATCAGGGTGAACAATTCTTGCCTGAAAAGGGAAGAGAGATAGAGAGATATTAACAGTTATTAAAGTGACAAAAAGGAGGAACTGTCAAGTTTAAGATTCAGTCAGAAAATAATATAAAAAAGTAAAATACCAGCATGAATGTAGTTTTCTAAATATTTAATCTAAAAGAAACTAGAAGAGAACCATCATTTCTTCTACTCTCTCCCAAGATTCACCCTACAATTTTTGTGTCACCAATTAAGTGTTGTCTGGTGAGCACGTTTGAAGGCAGAACAAGATCTATGAACAGCTTCAGGTGTTCAACCTTTGGGCTTATTGAACTCCAATTTTCACAAACAATTCAAAATAGGAAATGCGAAATTAATCAAAGCAGTTGAGTTATCTGAAGCGTGTAACACTATTCTTAGAATGGATTAAAAACTAAACAATCAAACCATCAATTTAGTCCATGAAGTACTGCTAAATTGTCCTTAAACTAATGAAATTATATAAGTAGCCACTAAAATATTGCAAACCATGCTACACAGTCCCTCAAGTATTGAAAAACTCTTCAAACTATTTCCTCAATTTCTGTAAAATATATAAAAAATATTGATGGATATTCAAAATTTTATAGAGACTACTTATGTAATTTCATTAGTTTAAGGACCATTTAGAAGAGGGGTGATACTTCCAAGACAAAATCGATGGTTTATTCAAACTTAAACAACAAATAAAATAAACCGAAGCCATATTTATATACCTACCTACTCGATTCCATAACATAAACACATAGTATAATCAAATTAAACATTCCATCAGATCAGGTAACAATGCAATAACATTCTCAAATCTCAGTTTGTGGTTGCATAAATCAGAAAAAGTAAAGGGAATTTATTTCATTATTTATTACCTTAACATAATAAGCCTTCTTGATATCTGCAGCAGATGCATCAAAATTCACACCTAATACGTCATAGTACACAGTGTCCTTCACCATTGCTGGTAACTTCAAATAACAATTCACGCCTCTAAGAAATTAAGCAAATTGAAATTTTCCCAAAAGGAGGAAAAAAAAACTAGTTAGCTGCATGATGTCAATAGAAAGCACATGAACAATAGGAAAGAAAACAAAAGAAAAAAAAAAAAGCGTGAAAGAGTTTTCTGAAGATTTTGGAACCTACCCAGAAAGCAAAAATGGAAAAAGTTTTAAGCTTGATATTGAGAGAGGGGCAACAATCAGAAGGAACCTCAAATTTCAGGTGGATCCGTCTGGTAGAGGGAACGGTGTCGTTTTTAAGGGACCACGCAGTTGAAAATATTTTATTTTATTTTATTTTCCCCCTTTTTTGAAGGATGAGACATGTGGATTCTTAATTTTAAATTATAATAATTGAAGCTTTTAAAAAAACAAATTAGATGTCAAAAAAATGGGGAATATTTTTTTGCACCCCTGTTTTTTTTTTCTATACCTCAGGATGAATAAAATATAAAATTGTCTTCTCTCACTGTGTCACCACCATCACCCCTTGCCACCGCCGTTGTCGCCGTTGTCGCCGTTGTCCCCTTGCTTGGCGTCAGCCCTTTGCTGGCCATCAGTCCCTTGTCCGGCGTCATCTCCTTACTGCCACCAGAGACGTTTTTGCATAAAGATAATGCTTGAAACGTGATTAACCAGTTATATATAAGAAAAAAAATTGTTATTTAGAAGTTTCTTTGTATGAAAAAATCTAAATTTTTTCTTATAACAAAATGATTGTAAATTGTTTAATTTAAAAGTATTTTTTGGATTACATAATGTAAAATTTTATTTTGTAAAAAATAATTTTTAATTTTTGAAATATTAAAATATTTTTATTTTGGAAGATTTTTTATTGTGAACATATTTATAGAATTATAAAAGAAAAATATGGGTGCAAAAAGAAATTATAAAAGGTTTTAAAAAGTTGTTTCAGGCCACATGATTGAATAATTTAATATTAAAAATAAAAATTAAATTATTATTTAGGTTTTCTTTTATTTATGATTTTTTTCATAGTATTAGTTTTTATATTTCTAAAAATCTAGTTTGATTTCATTTTATACATGTTTTTTTTTTATTTTAGACTAATCAAATCTTTCATTTAACCTGTTCATTTAAGAAATCATAAAAATTAATTAATTTATTTAAAATATGAGAAGCATGAAGGTGAATGGAAAATTAGACTAAAATTACAAATTTTCTAAAATTTAAAATATTAGAATCACAGAAAAATTAAAAAAGAAAAACAAAATCGTGAATAACAAAATGCAATTTATTGAAAAATTAATTACTCAATCTAATGAGCCAAATCCATAAGATGAGAATGATATTGAAGAAAATTTATATATATATATATATATATTTATAATCACTCATGTTTAATTTAGGGGTCATAAAAAATTCTTCAGAACTTCATCCATTATTTTTAGATTATTATTTTTTGAAGGGAAATTTTATATTCTATTAATTGTTGGGAAAAGTTGGGATTCAATTCCTTAATTCTTTATAATTCAAAACAAGTTTGAAATAAAAATAAATAAAAAAGATAAGAAGCCCCCAGACACATTAATGAATCTGTCTCTGCAGGTCTCTGTCCTTGTCCTCTACAATTTTATTATTTTGCATGATTGCAAGAGATAATTAAAATGATATGACAAAATTTTATAAAATAATAATAAAAAACTAAAAATGACTTTTTTAATTTAATATTATTTTAGTTACACATTAAAAACTAAATTACATGAAATAATTTTGAAAAAATTAAATTTATTAAAGAATTTTTTTTCTTTTTACTTTTCTTTCTCTCTTAAAAGTTCTATAAGAGAAATTTATTAAAACAAATTATTATCAAACAAATGTAAATAAAAAGCCAGTTTTGAGAAAAAAAAACCTTATATATATAATTGTCGACTTTAGCAAATTATTCTCTACTACTACTAGGTTAAAAAGATAAAAAAAAATATAATGAATAATAATTTTCTTCTTAATTATTTTAGAATAAATATTTTTTTTTCTTTTATATACATGTTTATAAATGTAACATATATATTTCACACAATTATATAAGTTTAATATTGTTGAAGGTTTTTTTAAATTTTGCTCCATTATTTTTAGAGGTCTTAATTTAGTGTGTTTTTCTAACTTGGATAATTCTGACAAAGCAGAGAAAAAACTAGATTGAGTTCTTCATGGCTTGTGTAAAAATTTTAACAAGAGAGAATTTGATGGTAATCATAAAACAAATATGGTATCACTAATGGTATTTGATTAAAAATTTATTGGGATGTTTGTGTGAGAGTGCTTGATTTGATTTTTAGTTAAAAGTATATTTGAATTCAACTTCTAGTTCTATTTAAATATAAAATAAATCTAAATTAAATAAAATTAATATTTATAATTTAGTTTGAAATAATTTTATAGTTTTATTATATAATATTTTATTAACATATGTATATATTGTGTTATATGATAAATTTAATAAATTTTTTACACAATATAATAAAACATAAACATAAAAAATAATTTCTATGTGCTTTTATTTTATTATAATATTTTTTTAAGATTATAACATTTATATTATTAAAAATAATTTTTCTTTCACATGTTAAATATATTTTATTACACATCTATCTTATATTTATAGATAAAAACTAAATTAAGTTGATTATATTTTTCACTCATTCATATATATATATATATATATATATATATATATATATTTAATTTATGAGTGGATCGATTCTAAAATTTTAAATCACAATTTTATCTTATGTTTTTGAAAAAATTATTTAAATTAATAAAAAAATTTCAGTGGATCCATTCTAAAATTTTAAATCACAATTTTATCTTATGTTTTGGGAAAAAATATTTAAATTAATTAAAAAATTTCACTTTCAATCAGTTATGAGTTTTTTTTATCGATTTTTAATTTTAATTTTTGAATTTAGAATATCCATAATGGTGATTATGGAAATAACTATATTTAATATATTTTGAAAATAATATATAAAAAGATTAAAAGATTAATATTTGATCAGAAAATATAAATTTAAATAAACTTTAGGTTGAAATATAAATTTCATTAGAGGTTAAATGAAACCTAATTTCATAAATGCCTTAGAATAATAGAGATACTAAGTGATTTTATTTATTTATTTTTGCAATAAAAGTTTATGAGTTTGAATATTTGGGGAATCATTCTCATTTTGTAGCTGTCCAATTTAATGCCTTGTAGTTTTCTCCAAGAGGCCCCTCCTTCTTATTGTCATACTCAAAGCATAGACACAATAATAGGGTTTTTGGGATGTTCACTAAAGTGTGAAATTCTTTTAATTTATCAAAATGGATAAACTTTTTTTTAAAAAAATAATAGGATTCTACAAAAAAAAAGTGTATTTTAATACATGATTTTAATTTTTTTTATTAGTTTGAACTAGTACTTTACATTAATTTTCATTAAAATCCTATTGAAGTGAATATTTGTAAAAACTCTAATAAAAAAAGTGAAATTGTTGTACTTGCAATCATATGAGTGAAAAAAAATAAATTTATTCTTAGAATTAAAATTTTAATAACAAAAAAGTATAAAATTGTGTTTGAACTTTAATTCAATTAAAAAAATTTAAAATCATATATTAAAATATTATTCATTTTTATTTTAAAGTCATATTTGCAAAGATAACTTATTTCATATAGATGATTTTAGAAAAAATATCCATTTAAATTTCATAAAAATTTTCAATAGTCATTTTTTTATCTTCATCAAGTAAAATTAATCATGACCATCTTTGTAATAAAGTATTATTATACTTATTATTAATTAAAGCATATAAGTTTATGTGAATGAGGAATAAATGATACTTGTATTTATTATTAATTTATGTAATTAAAAGTCATTGAACTTTAAGAGTAGAGAAAAATCCAAATAAAATATCTCCTTTAAAAGAGTGTTTTATTTTATTATATATATATATATATATATATATTTATTTATTTTTTCAACAGAAAAATATACATATTCAATACTTCAATCTATAATTTTTTGTTAATAATATGAGATTGGAAAAATTTCATCACAGAACTTAAATTTTATAAAATGTTGAAGTATTATTTATGTACTTTTATTAATTTATATTTTTTATTAAAAAAATATTTCCAAGACTTATAAAATAATTAAATATAATTTTATTTTAAGTTAGGATTATGTTACTATTCATTGGTTTCGACCAATTTAAATTGGATTTCACACGACTAAGTTATTGTTTACACTTCTTACAACATGCAAAATACAAAACTTGTATACTCACCATCTTATAATTCACAACTTATATAAGATCATAAAGAAAAATATATCAAAATAAAAATAATAGTACATTATAAAAAAGTTATTAAATATAAACTAATTTAGAAAAAATAATTATATTAACTATTTTAAAAATTAAAAATTAGTTATATTCAAAATAATTTTTATTATTAATAAAATTAATAAAAATTATATTTTAATGACTACTAATATTAAAAAATATAAATTAATTTTTATATAATAATAACTAAATTAATTTTTAAATTAAAATTTAAATTAGTCTTTAGTATTAACTATTTACTAAATTAAATAATAAATTAACTTCTAATTAAATTAGGGACTAGTTTTATTATTTTAAAAATTAAGAATATAGTTTTTATAGTAATATAAAATATCGTTTTTTCACAAGTCTTTTAATTGAATGCATATCAATTCTTTCTAATTTAGTTGACACAAAGGTGTTAAGAGGAAAAATTAAAATATATATATATATATATATATATATATATATTAAAAAAATATGTATATTAAAGAAGCACTTACTTCAATCCATAATTTTATTTTATTATATGATAGGTGGTAAAAATAACTAAAATCGACTCATTCCTCCAATCACTAAAATTCACTAATATGATAATAAATTTTTAAACTTTTTTAGGTAAATTTGATGACACTTTCATTCTTTTATATCAATGAAACTTCCATTAGGCATTCTGTATTTCATGTATTAAAACTTACCTATTATATACAATTTATAACTACAAATGTCTTCAAATCGTCAAAGAATATGGTATACAAATTATATAAATCTAATTCGACTTCAATATATCAAATTAAGAGTTAAATAAATAACTTTACATATAAATAGATCAAATGAAAAAAATTATTTTTAAGTAGAATGCTGATTTATATATTTTAATTCTATATAAAACAATTATTAGTGGAAAAAGAAAAAAATTAAGATAAGTAATTTTTATTATTACTTTCGTCTCACAAGTGTTAAAATTTTCCTTAAAATTTGATAGTCATTGAAACATATCACTCTATAGACTAACATGCAAATGCTAAAATTCATGACAGTTACTCATTTAATAATATATATTTTTTGATATAGCATACTCATTAAAGTTATTTTTTTACAATTACAAATAATAAGTGTTTTTTCATGTTAAATTTAGTTTATTCAAAGTGACCTTTAAATCAAGTCTTTCGAAAATTACTAGTTTATTGTTATACTAGTTGGATTTAATTTTCTTGCTTGAAAAAGGAGAGTATTATGTGCTTTATATATATCTATAACCGTGATTTTTGAAAGTTAAAAATAATATTAATTTTCTTTTTATTTATATTTATTACAAAAAATTTATAAATATAAACAAATTTAAATAAAAAAGTAGTTAGTTATTATACTGATTAAATTAAAAATTATTTAAAAATTTAAAAATTACTGATATGTAAAATAATTTTAATTATAATAAAAATTATATTTTTAATGATTATTAATATTAAAAAATTATGAAATTAGTTTTTATATAATAATGATTAAATTGGTTTTTAAATTAGAATCTAAATTTAATTTTAATATTAATCACTAAAATTTTAGTTTTTTATTAAATTAGATTCTTAATTAATTTTTAATTTAATTAATGATTAATTTTATTATATATAGACCTCTAACATGGTTAATAAAAATAATTTTTTTCATAATAATTGTTAATTTTAATTTCATCTTTAATTAGTTTATTTATATATATTAATATTGCCAAGATGAAATGAATAGAGTAATATTGAAAATCCTATAATATTTTATTACTTAAAAAATTATTTATTTCTTAGTTTTTCTAAAAGAAAATCTTAAAAGCACATTTAAAAAAATTTAATGAAGTTATAATATAAAAACTGGAAATGAGTATAGTTTATTAGTGTGTCAATCACATTAATGAGGATCAAGCATCTGGGAGTGGATAAGTTTCAATAATAATGATATCGTGCAGAATGGTATGAAGTGCAGGTAAAATATATTTTTCTCAGTTTTTCTGTGAAATTTTTAGAAACATATTCACTGTTCTTAAGATTTCCCAGTATGACTAAAGTATATATACGCATAGATGGAAAAATATTCCACAGATTTCTTCAATAACTTCAGATTGCTGAAAGAGAAACTACATGTTACTTGTTCTGTGTATCAGCACTAAAAATCCAAATCTTCTCCCCTTTGAATCACTTACTTTACTACTTTTGATGTTGATAAAGCAGCTAACAAGATAGAGTTCTATTGGTTCTGCCAGAAAGTTCTAATAGAAAATCTATGGATTTTGAATAAAACATTTAAGATTCAAAGGGAAATGTTTATAGTCTTTATACTTTTTTCATACATAATATTTCAAAGTTAACAAAACATTATTTTAAACACTGATAATATAAATACAGATTTCATTAATCATACATATTAACAATATATATATATATACACATACAAGTATAACTACAACAAAGGTGATCAATCATAAAAGAATATCATATCATATTCATATACAAAACCTGATTCACTCTGAATATTTACTTTTAATTCACTATTTTATGTAATAAATTGTTAGGTTTTTCACATTGAATTTCACCTGCACATTGTTAGAAAACATACCAGAACATGGAACAAATCTGCAATAAAGCAGATTTGCATTAATGATTGGAATCCACACTAAACCTATATTGCTGCTAATAAAGAATAATTCAGTGAAGGTATTAAGTACATTGAACAACAGTGAATAATTGCTGCATATATAATTCCACAATCACTGGATTAGGTCTTATAAGAATGCACTACCAGTTATAATTCATTTAACTCAAGAGGTTGTTATTCACTCTTGTTGTCTTGTGTATAGTGATGACAATGGTTCTACGTTATTCATCTTTTGTTATTGTTTTGTTATTTCTTTACAACATTTCTTTCTCAAAAGCCCTTAAAAGCGGTTTTACAGTAGAACTAATCCACCGTGATTCACCAAAATCACCATTCTATCGTCCCACAGAAACTCAATTCGAACGAGTTCAAAACGCCATTCTTCGTTCCATCGATCGTGCTAATCATTTCTCTTATTCCACAAAAGCTCCAAATTTAAATGATGCTGAGAGCACTATAATACCAAATTCGGGCGAATACCTGATGAGCTATTCAGTTGGAAACCCACCATTCCAAACCCTTGGTTTAGCTGATACTGGCAGTAGCACTGTTTGGATGCAGTGTCAACCTTGCAAAAACTGTTTCAAACAAAACAGACCCATATTCGATCCTTCAAATTCAAGTTCATACGAAACCCTCCCTTGTGTTGCTGCTGAATGTCTAGCTGCACCAAATGCTTATTGCAGTTGGAACAATGGGAGGCACTGTGCATACAAAGTCAGATATGGTGATGGATCAGTTTCAGTAGGAGATCTGAGTGTGGACTCCGTTACTCTAACTTCCTCTGATGGTGGTCCTATAGAATTTCCTGAAATTGTGTTTGGATGTGGACATGAAAACAGTGGAATCTTTAGTCAGCAAACCTCTGGCATAGTTGGCCTTGGAAATGGACCTATCTCACTTGCAACTCAATTAAGACCTTTAACAAAAGGAAAGTTTTCCTATTGTTTGACACCAATGTTTGAAGGGAAGATACAATCTAGCAAACTCCATTTTGGAGATGCTGCTGAGGTTTCTGGGTATGGTGCAGTTTCAACCCCTATAGTCACAAAAAGTGACCATCCATTCTTTTACTACTTGAACTTGGAAGCAATCAGTGTGGCAAACAAGAAAATAGAGATTGACAATGATGGTGTAGATGGAAACATAGTGATTGACTCAGGAACACCACTCACTTTTCTGACAAGTACTGTGTTCTCAGATCTGAAGGCAGCAGTGGCAGATGAAATTGAATTGGAGCCTACTGATGATCCATGGAAGAGGTTGCAACTGTGCTATAAAATTAAACCTGGTCAACTGTATCAAAACCTAATACCACCAATCATAGCACATTTTGAAGGTGGTGCAGATGTCATATTGCATTCTGTCAACTCCTTTGTCAAGAGGTCTGAAGAGGTAATATGTTTGGCTTTCATTTCAAGTTCAAAATCCATCTTTGGGAGCTTGGCACAGCAAGATCTCTTGGTTGGCTATGACCAACTCAAGAACAGAGTAACCTTTAAGGCCACAGATTGTACCACGGAGTTATAGACTGTTGCTTGTTTTGTGTCAATTAAATAAAAAGTATTCTCGCTGTTCATTATATTGTGTCAATCAAAGATTAGCTTTTCCTCTAAAATTTTATTATACTTGTTTCAATAATATACTTATATTAATATGAATTCAAAATCTAGTAGATTATCCACAACGTTATCATCAAAGTGTTCATTTTCTACATGATAATACATGAATATGCTTAAATACCATACTCTTATAATGTTTTCATTTGGCATTATGCACAAGAAACATTTGTCATTGTTGATATTTTTTTTATAAATTTAAGTTTTTCCAATTAAATTCTTATTAAAAGAATTTATTTTATTAAATATTAAATATTTTTTTATTTTACTGTCAACTGAAATTATATGAGTATTGATTATATCGTCATGTTTCTACATAAAAAAATTAAAAATAACTTAATTAATATAAATGATTATTCTATTGAATGTCCAAATGGTACTATTTAGTTATGTTTCTTACATGAAAAAAATAGTCTACTCACTTGAAACTCATAATACAAAAGTAATCTATAAAATATTTACTTTAATTAAACTTGTTTTTAATAAAATTTTATTCCTGATCATGAAACTCAGAAGAAGTTAGAAGATAGATAAAAGGAATAAAAAAGATAAAGAGAATGGGAGGAATATTGTAGAGTTAATGAAACCCACAATAAGAACACAAGGTAAAAAATTCTAAATTCAGACAATTGAAAAATCTAATTCATGGATAAATAGTAAATCTATATAAGAAACTAGTTTGGAAGTTAATGTTAATGTTAATAATAATATATATTATTAATGATTTTATTTGAATATTATTTAAGAATCACATGACCAAAGTAAATTTGTTTGTGGAAAAAATTATTACCAATTAATTAAATATTTAAAATTTAATTTTATAAATTTATGTTTTTTATTTAGATTTATGAAATTAAAATTATTTTTTGAAAGATTAATTTTATTTCAATTTATACTTTATTATAAAATTTAATTTGAATTTGTTTTTTTAAAAAATATTTTTATTTATATTAATATTTTATTACACAATTCTATTTAGATTGTACTTTTAAATAATACATTTATTTGAGTTTATATTTTAAAATTTTATAATTAATCTTATTTAAAATATAAAAATATAAAAAAAAATCAACGGGGATTTAACAATAAATGTGATCTTCAAGAAATTTCTAAAGTTTTTTTGTCCTTAATACAAATTTATTGTTTCAATCCTAAATTTTATTTCTGTTTTAATTTTGTATTTACTAAAATTTATTATGTGATAAACTGTTTCCTAATTAATTTTTATTTGTTTTAATTCCGTGTCTACTATCATTTATCATCATATGATAAACAGTTTGCTAAGTAATTATGTAATTAAATATAATTGTCCCACATAATTTTTTACATGTTAGTTTTGCATAATTTTATGCTATATTAAATTATTATTATTTTTTTATTGTGTAAGTAAATTTGTTATTATAATTGAACAATATTATATTTAGTATTTTATTTTGTAAGTAAATTTGTTTTGATATTTATTTTAAATATTAATAATCAAATATAAATATTTTTTCATTTAAATTTAGTTTTATAAAATTCAGATATTATTTTTATTTAATAGTATTGTATATATTATTTTATTAATTTTATTATTTATTATAATCACTCCACTCACTATTCAACACGAAACAATTAATTTTCATTTTAAAAATATTAAAAAAAGAAAACTTTTAAAATGTTTTATTAATATCAAGAAATATCTTAAATTTCCTAAATGAATATTCTCAGTTACAAACTAAGAACTAATCTTTAAAGGCATTAAATTTATATAAAGTATTTATCTTTTTACAAAACCAAATCAAAACTATTACAAAACAATAAGAATCTTGCACTGAGATCCTCTGTATTTGTTCATGAAAAAATATATCCTTAATACAACCAATTACAGTAATAAATCAAATCATATACCCTCCTCTTCAAGATCATATTATACTTAATTATAAATAATTAAGTATTTACTAATTAAGTAATATTTTTTTATATAATATTTAATTAATGTATGTTTATTAAATTAATATAATTCGTGTTTTAATTTATATTAATTATATATGTAAATAGAGATTCCAAAATACTCATTAGATATATAAAGTTAAATTTTAAAAAAATTATATTAGTATTTTCTACATGTTATTTCTTTGACTAAAATACTCATAATTAAGAATCTAAAGTCTAATTTAGTTTTTATAAAATTTATTGAGTGACATAATATTAAACAAAAAACTTAATATTCATAAAAAAAACATATATATACTAATCTCTACCTTCAAATTTATGTGTAGACCCAACACATACAACACAAAAGTTAGATTAAATTAAATAATGTGTTATTTGATTGATATTGACCTAAAATTTAAATATTTGGACTAAATATTGAAACCTCTTCATCTATTTAAAAATTAAAAATTTAATTTCCTTATACTATCTATAGAATTAGATAACCAAAAATTAATTTTTCTATCATTACGGAATAATTAATAATTAAATAGTTAAAAAAATCTAAGACTTTAATTAAATTTATTGAGAATTATCATATAATCAAATCAAGAAATAATGAAAAAGAACATTCACTATGTTACAAACCATGTACACTCATTAATTGTGGTGAGATGAAACTTCTTTCCCTGCTTATAAATTCACAATATCACCAGGTTCTCTTCACTTCATTGTAGACATTTTCATTCTCTTCTGTGCATGTTAATGATGGCAACAATGCCAAGTTATTCATCTCTTGTTCTTATTTTGTTGTTTCTCTGCAACAACATTTCTCACTCAAAAGCTCTCAAGGGCTTTAGTGTGGAAATCATCCATCGTGATTCAGAAAAATCACCATTCTATCGTTCCTCAGAAACTCAATCTCAACGAGTTGCCAATGCAATTCAGCGTTCCATTGCTCGTGCCAATCATCTCACCAAACCTTCTGTCTCACTGGATTCAGTTCAATCTACTGTAATACCAAACTCAGGTGAATACCTGATGACTTATTCCATTGGAACCCCACCATTCAAGATTCTTGGTATAGTTGATACTGGTAGTGACATTGTTTGGTTGCAATGTCAACCTTGTATAGACTGTTACAAAGAAAGAAGACCTATATTTGATCCTTCAAACTCCACTACATACAAAACCCTACGTTGCTCTTCTGGAACATGTCAGTCTCTGAGAAGTTCCTCTTGCTCAGATGATGGAAACACATGTCAATACACTATTAGCTATGGGGATGGATCACATTCAATAGGAGATGTTAGTGTGGACACCCTTACCCTAGGTTCTACTGAAGGTTCTCCTGTCCAAATTCCTAAAGTTCTTGTAGGGTGTGGACATGACAATACTGGGACCTTTGAAGCAAATGGTTCTGGCATAGTTGGTCTTTCTGGTGGATCTACATCTCTTATATCTCAGCTGAATTCTACAATAGAGGGGAAGTTTTCCTATTGTTTGGCACCATTTTCATCACGATCTAATTCATCTAGCAAACTCAATTTTGGAGACGCTGCTGTGGTTTCTGGTGAAGGAACTGTTTCAACCCCTTTAATCCAACAAGATGGACAGATATTTTACTTCCTAACCTTGGAATCATTCACTGTTGGGGACAAAGAAGTAGCTTTTGGAGGGTCTTCCTCCGAGTCTGGTGGAGAGGGAAACATCATAATCGACTCAGGGACAACACTCACTCTTCTGCCAGATAATGTTTACACAGAGTTGGAATCAGCAGTTGCAGATGCAGTTAACCTAAAACGTGTTGATGATCCCAATAAATTTTTGAGCCTATGCTACGAAATTTCATCTGATGCTAAACCAGATTTACCAGTCATCACTGCACATTTCGAAGGTGCAGATGTGAAGTTGAAAGGTTCCAACACCTTTCTTCTGGTTGCTGATGGGATAATATGTCTTGCTTTTCGTTCAAGTGAAACCGCCATCTTTGGAAACGTGGCACAACAAAACTTCTTGGTTGGATATGATCTTCAGAATCAAACTGTCTCTTTTAAGCCAACAAATTGTAAGGAGCAGTGATTTTTTTGTTGTTGATTGTTTCAGTTTGATTAAATAAAACAAAAGAAAATGTATTATACACTGTTTATATTTCATCAATGCAATAAGGATTAGTTGTTTGAAAATTACTTGCAAAACATAACACAAAATTTAAGGTCTAAAACTCCTAAGATGTTTGCATCAGACAATTTCTTTTAGGAAATGCATCAAACATTGAATGATACACTAACTATAAAATATGTACTGTCTATAAAATAATCCAGGTCTTGAGAAATATTAATGATACACTAACATTTATACAGTAGTTATAAAATTAATAAGATCAAATAAAGTTTTTTTATTTATTTTTGAACGATCATTTAATAATTATAAAGCACAGCTCTTGAGAAATAATTTGTTCATTGTGTTTTCTTCCTTTTGATTTACTTTTACCTTTTATTTTTCACACTTTGTTTTTTGTTGTTCCATTAATTTCTCTAGAATTTTATGTTAAGATAAATCTTTTTTGGATATTAGAATCTTATCTTATAAATATAATAGATAATTGTTATCATTCTATATTTATGTAATTTGTCTAAATTAGGATAATGGAATATTATGTAATTATGTTTTTTCCTCTTATAAATTGAATAGGTGTATTGTAACGTAAACATAGTCAATTCATCATATGTCTTTAGAGTAAATCCAATTTGATTCAGTTAAACTTAAATAAATTAATTTCTTTTTAAAATTAATTTTATCGTTATTTAAAATAAATCATTTTAAACTAAGACTAAAAAAAATCACTTTTCAATTTGGGGACTTGAAAATAACTTTTTTCAATTTGAAAGACTAAATTTTTACCCTAATAAATCATTTTAATTTCAAAGACTAAATAGTTATGATATTTTTCTTTTCTATTTTATATTTATTTTGAATATTAATTATCAAACTATGTTTTCGTTTTAAATTTTAGTATTATAAAATTATGATACTATTTTAATTATCAAACCAGTTGAATCATGATTCAACATGAAACCTTGAATCACTAGACCAGTTCCATCTTAAAAACACTGAAAAAATTAATATTTTTAAATATCAAGAAATATCTTAAATTTCCTAAACGAATATCATCGGTTAAAAACTAATAACTGATCTCTAAATGCATAAATTCATATAAAGATTTAACCTTTACATAGTTGTGAATTCTTTTTTTAAAAATGTGAAATCAGATTTATCATAAAATTAAAAAATAATTTATGCATTAATATATATTTTAATTATTGAATTAATTGTTTAATTAATATATTAATTATTATTTTTATAAAAGATTAACTTGTTAAACATTACCATAGCCCATGACATTTCAACTAATTAGCTGGAACCTAAAAAATCCAACAATCATAGACAATATATAAAATGAAGAAAAATACAAAATAAAATTCATATAAAACAATCAAGAGCCTAAACTTAGATAATCCATAGTTATTCCTAAAAAATATATCACTAATATATTTTGTAAATTAATATATTTTTCATTAATATAATTAATAATGATTTATTTATTTAAGTGACATATGTAATTAATTAATATATTTCTTTTTTCTAAGTCATATTAGTTAGTGGTTCCAATATACTCTCTATATATATGAAGTTAAACTCCCAAATAACCTATATATCATTACTATTTTCTAATTGTTATTTCTTGGACTAAGAAAAATACTCATAATTAAGAATATTTTTTTAAAATAAAACTAAAGCATATAAGACATTCCTCATAAAAAATATGTTACAAAAGGGTAATATATTAATGAAAATTTTATTGAGGAGAACACAAGGAGTACAAAAGAATTAAACACTAATGATGGAGATTGGGATGTGGTTTAGCTACATATAATATAAGTAAGCACATTTATAAATGAAAGGTATAACTTTATAGCTTGATGAGGTAGAATGCATGTTATCATTTTATGGAGTTGGAATTGGCAATGGTGGTAAAAATGGTTTCTTGAATTTGGGATCAAATGGTAGTTTAGGAATAGATTTTTTGAAGAAAGGCTTTGCTTTTAAAAACTTCTCTGACTCAAGAGGGATAGGCTTTTCTGCAATAAATGGTTTTGGTATTGGCTTAACAATGGGAATTGACTTTGGAACTGGTTTAGCAATAGGAATTGGCTTAGCAATGGGAATTGACTTTGGAACTGGTTTAGCAATAGGAATTGGCTTAACAATGGGAACTAGCTCTGGCACAGGCTTAACAACTGGAATTGGCTTAACAATGGGAACTAGTTTTGGTACAGGCTTATATACTGGAATAGGAATAGGCTTAACAACCGGAATTAGCTTTCGTATTGGCTTAATTTTGGGAATAGGTTTTGGGAAAACACCTTTGAATTTTGCTTCTTCATTGAGAATTGGCTTTATATCTGGAATTGGTTTTGGCGTAGGCTTAATGGAAATTGATTTTGGCATAGGTTTATTATAAAATGGAACAGGAATAGGTTTAATAAGAGGAACTGGCTTTGGAATAGGTTTAACAAATGGAATTGGTTTTGGAAACAATCCTTTGAATTTTGATTCTTCATCATGTCCTTCTACATTTTGTTTTTCTAACTCTTCATTTACAACCACCTTCTCATCCTTGTTCACTTCATTGCCTACATATGAAATGCAGCAAATATACAAGTTAGTAGCATAGACACAAAAACACTAATGGTCTAATACCCCTTTATAAGAATTACATATCAGTGTCTTACAACTTAACACTGTTTTTTTTTTAAAGCAAACATCATATACAAAATGAGAATAGTTTGTACAATGAAAACTGATGTTTGATATTTTGTGTAAAGAAGTTTACTGACACAATACTACAAGCAATATTATTCTCTAACCTAGTGAGTTTGGCAGAAAAAAAAAAACCTCATGTAAAAGCATAAAAAAGAATAATGTGTTTCACTATTTGCATAGGCACAAACCTGAAATTTGAGTTGTGGCCAAAGCAGAAGTAGTAAGGAGCAACAAGGGAACCCAGAAGCACAAAAGAACACAGGGCAGAGTGGAACACTTTCTCATTGCTAAAACAACTGATGGAAACCAAAAGAGGAAAACGTCTGAAGGCCTTTGAGTCATAGTTCTTGCATAATCACATTATTTATAGGACATAGCTTGGATTAATTGGTCAATGGTCATTGCATTCCGAAATTTTAGATTTGGTTTAGGATTGTAATGTTAGTGGTTGCAACTTTGACGTGTGTTTTGAAAGGTGAGCAGAGTTTAACACCGTTATTGTTTGCTGCTGTGGTAAGGATAAATGCTGTCTTCAATAAATGAGCCTCCTGGAAATATGTTTCTTTTTCTTTTGGGTGTTCAAAACTGCAAAATTAGGAAGCTTCAAATACAACTTGGCAAAAACAATTTCATATAATTTTATTGCATGCACTTAACTATCAGGAAATTTTCGCATGAGCAATACTTAACAATTGACTTAGATCACCATGCTTTTGGAGCCTCCAATAAAAAATCAACAATCCATTAACTATCAAGCAGAGTAATAAACATGCTACCTCAACCATATCATTGAAACATATGTGTTGTTACACCATTTTATATGTTACTGAACATTATGGATTATTTTTCTCACTGTCATCTTCCTTCTTTTGATTTGTTTCCTTCCTTCTCCCCAACAGACCAAGTCACTGCATAATTTGGTTGGTTCGGATTTCTTTTTATATTTATATTCTAATCAAACCGTATATAAATTTTTATGTTTTATTTAGATGTATGTTTAAATAAATACAGAACTAAATCATACCGCAAACACCTTCATTTGCAACCAAAATACTTTATTGCTCTCATCATCATAGATTGAGCTGCTAAAAGAGTGCACAGCTAATCTCATTGGTGTCTTATTTGAGCAGAAGAAAGGATGTTAAGCCTGTCCCAATTGTTTAGTTATTCATCTCACTACTAGCTTTGCTTCAATTGATTCGATAGGGATGATGTTCCTCCTACTTTGGAATAAACGAGGGTCTATTTCTATTATTTTAATCACATTCATATTGCATCTTCTTTTACCACTATGGCTTTGTTGGCCCAAAGAGTGAGTTTCGGATACTTCATTTGTTTTAAGAAAAAAGTTTAAAAACAAAAAGATTGAAATCTATAATTAACAGATGCTGTCTTGTAGGCTGAACCTTTGGCTTGATTGGACACTGTTTTAATTACACAGGCTTTTACAGAACCAACCATGGTCTCCTGTTAGATTAGAAACAAGTGGAAAAACAGTTTTGTTAAAACTAAATGCCAATTCGTTACCATACATATATTTAGAGAAGACAATGGATAGATTGTTGAATCTTAGAATTGAATTACAAACTGTTTTTCAATATTACTATACTTTACCCTGTTTTACGGGAAGTGATTTCTTCATAAACTGTTTTGTTCTTCCTGAATCTAGATTTTACTAATATATTGTTGTTTTGATTTCTGAAGATAAACTTTACTAATATATTGTTGTTTTGATTTCTGAAGATAAACTTTGATATAATCCTCTCATAATCTATCTCTTTTATTTTCTTTTCTAATGTTATATATTTATTTTGGAGCTATATGTTCTAAAAGGATAATTTAAAAACAAAACACCCTAACATCTTGTGTAAAAATAGTTATATGTCTTCACACAAAATTACAAATAAATATCTCCTCTTCTATATGTCAAATGAAAATACTAAATAAAAATAAAAATGAAAACTTAGTAACATTTCTTATTTTAACATAATACCGGGAACTTCATTAAGGAAAAACATCTGGTACATATATTTGAAATCCAGTACACAAGAGGGGTACTAAAGGATTATCCAAACTATGATTGATGTTGAATTAAACATGGTGCCTCTTATGTAAAAGCATTACACATGAAAGGGATATCCTTATATGTTGAAGAGGTAGAGTGTTATCATTTTAAGGAGTTGGAATTGGCTTGTGAATTGTCAAAGGTGGTAGAAGTGGTTTCTTGAATTGGTGATGAAATGGTAGTTTAGGAATAGGTTTTTTGAAGAAAGGCTTTGGCTTTAAAAATTCCTCTGATTCAACTGTAGGGATAGGCTTTTTCCCAACAAATGGTTTTGGTATTGGCTTAATAATGGGAATTGGTTTTGGAACAGGTTTAAGAAGTGGAATTGGCTTAACAATGGGAATTGGTTTTGGAACAGGTTTAAGAATTGGAATTGGCTTAACAATGGGAATTGGTTTTGGAACAGGTTTAAGAATTGGAATTGGCTTAACAATGGGAATTGGTTTTGGAACAGGTTTAAGAATTGGAATTGGCTTAACAATGGGAATTGGTTTTGGAACAGGTTTAAGAATTGGAATTGGCTTAACAATGGGAATTGGTTTTGGAACAGGTTTAAGAATTGGAATTGGCTTAACAATGGGAACTAGCTTTGGCACAGGCTTATATACTGGAATGGGAATAGGCTTAACAACAGGAATTAGCTTTGGTATTGGCTTAATTTTGGGAATAGGTTTTGGGAAAACACCTTTGAATTTTGCTTCTTCATTGGGAATTGGCTTTATATCTGGAATTGGTTTTGGTGTGGGCTTAATGGAAATTGATTTTGGTATAGGCTTCTTATGAAATGGAATAGGAATAGGTTTAATAAGAGGAACTGGCTTTGGAATAGGTTTAACAAATGGAATTGGTTTAGGAAACAATCCTTTGAATTTTGATTCTTCATCATGTCCTTCTACATTTAATTTTTCTAATTCTTCAACTACAACCTTCCCATCCTTGTTCACTTCATTGCCTACAAAAGAAATGCAATCAATATATAATCAATAAACAAGTTAACAGTATATAGACAAACACAAAATACAAAATGAATGAGATTTGTGTTAAATTTCCTCCATATACATAAAGTTTGTGAGGCATCAGTATCTGTTTAATAGATTTAGAGAACTTGAGTGAAAAAAAACTTCATATAAATGTCTAAAAAGGAATAATATGTCACTATTTGCATAAGCACAAACCTGAAATTTGAGTTGTGGCCAAAACAGAACTGAAGGTGGCAAGGAGCAACAAGGGAACCCAGAAGCACAATAGTGCACAGTACAGAGTAGAACCCTTTCTCATTGTTGAAGAACCTAATGGAAGCTAAAGGAGAAATGTGAGAAGGCTTGGGTCACAGGTTGTTGCATAATCACATTATTTATAATGCCTAGCTTGGGATTTTTTTTATCAGCACACCTAGCACCTGATTGATTTGTCATTAGTCATTTAAATGCTTTGAAATATACTCCGAAATTATAGATTTGGTTTAGAATTACAATGTGGGTGGTTGCAACTTTGATGTGTGTTTAGAGAGGTCAATAGTGTTTAACACAGTTGTTTTTGGTGTGTTAATGATGGATGCTTGATTCTCTCTTCAATAAATGTGCCTGAAAAAGATGTTTCTTTTTCCTTTAGGGTGTTAAAAACTACATCAAACTTAGAAAGTTCAAATATAACTGGTTAAAGCAAATATCATATTTTTTATCGTAACACTATTTTAGGAACTTTTGCCTCCCTTATTTTGTGGATTTTTACACTCATGTAGCTTCTCACGTCTCAGTTATATCTTACACTTCAACCATCTTAACGCAATAACAAAAATAACTTCAGCAGTATTTCTAGTCAACTTTGATCTCGGACTTGCTGATACATTTAGTGTCAACAGTGAAGAATTTGAGAATGTTGAATTCATCAACAGAGGAGTTCATGTGACTAGCACATAACTCAAAATTAACAAACCCAAAAATGTGATTATGGACAGAAACAAGATTATCAACCATGTTATGAAATCTGATTGTGTTTTTTAGGTCCCATAAACTGCAGTAAAAAAATTGCAGGTTGTCATCACATCAACACCCATTTTAGTTTGTTCTCCCCACTGGTTGCTAGTGCACAACTTAATAAATTTCTCAGATTGAATATTGATGTGTCATTGGATTTTTTTACCTAACTAGTTCCAGAAGGAAGATGCAACCTCAGTTAAAAAAGATGTGTTGTGAGGTTTCAACCTCCCTATAGCAGAAGCAACAAACTAAAACCATAATACATCATCTAATTCTTAGATCTTCATCATGGGAGTCTTTTGTGATATGATCTCCTAATCAGAAAAGCCTTGGAAGGAGGCCTTTCATATCAGCTTAGGAATATGAAATATAATAGTCTAGAAATTCTATGGGTTAATTAAAATTAATAAAGCAAACTTAACATTCAAACTTTTTCTATTAATATGAATCTAAGCCTATCAAAATCAATTTCCAGTGTTAAGCCCGTTCCAAATACAATTCCAATTATTAATTCTTATGTTATAGTTGATTCTGTATAATTAAATTATATTCTTAATACATATAACCAAATAGGTATGGTCTCTAGTTGAATCAGACCTCCCTTGTCATATCTATCTGTATAAACTATTCTTTGAACCCTTTTTCCAACCTTATACCTAACAATTGCCTTTCCCTTAAACTAAATTTGCTTTCCCCTTGCATTCCCCAATGACCCTGAAAAGCTACAGAGGAGTTTTAAAAGTCAGTTGAAAAAGCCTATTACTAAACTACCATTTCATCCCACGTTCAAGGAACCAATTCTACCACCATTGCCAATTCACAAGCCAATATCATTTTTTTAAAGTGATAACACTACTTCTCAAACTTCAAGGTTTTCCTTTCTATTTTGTAATACCTTTATATACTCCCTTTTTATAAACGCTAAAGCTTTTTTTTAGAATCTTCATGCTACTTCCATAAAGTGATACGAACTTTGTTTTAAAGAATAACAGTTTCTATTTTCATATTTGTCATTGCACAAACACACAGATTCTCATGTTCGGATTTGTCTTGCGAGCTATTTTGTCATTCAGCATTTCTCTTCTCCAAACAATCAAAAAGAAAAGAAACACCTAATGTGGAGGCTCATTTAATGGAGGGAGCATTCATGCATATGACAGCAGCAACAACGGTGTTAAACGCTATTGACCTCTCTAAACCTGTGCCAAAGTTGGAACCACCCATATAACAATCCCAAATCTACAATTTCGGAGTATATTTTCAAACATGTAATGACTAATAATGACCAATATTAGTCCCCAACGCAAGCTACCTCTTATAAATAATGAGAATATGGGAAAGGAGTTACTCAAGCCTTCAGTTATTCCCTTCTCAGCTTTCATTACTTGTTTTCTAAATGAGAAAAGGTTTCACTCTGCAATGCGCACTTTTGCGCTTCTGTCTTCCCTTCTTGCTCCTTGCCACCTTCACTTATGCTCCTGCTTTGGCCACAACTGAAATCACAGGTCTGTGGCTCATGCTATTACTCACACATACATTATAATTTTGTTAGGATCATAGTTTAACAGATATGATCATTATGTTTCTGTGTTAGTCCTTATAAAATATTTATACATTTTAATAATTACATTTATTAAAACAATATAATTTTTATATGCACTTTTTTATTTAATATGTACATAAAGATCTATGCATATAGGCAAGGTTGGGGGGATTGGATCCATACCTTGAGATGCATGTAATTATTATCAACTCTTTAATGATCAACCCTGTTCTATGATTCCAACCAATGAATAAATGGTATTTTTAGTTACTCACTCATATCTTTGTCTTCCAAATTCAATTCAATAATTTATAATGCATTCATATGAAATGTAATTATATTTTTCAATTTATTTACATCGCATTGTAATTTCTCCAACTGTATAGTACAGGGATATTTGTTGGCCACCCAGAAAAATATTATCAGTCTTTAACTTGTATATATTCTGCATTTCTTGTGTAGGAAATGAATTGAACACAGATGGGAATGTTTCAAATGAAGAGTTTGCAAAACCAAGTATCGAAGGACATGATGAAGAAGAAAAATTCAAAGGATTTTTTCCAAAACCAATCCATATTCCTAAACCTATTCCAAAGCCAATTCCCATAGTTAAACCTGTTCCAAAACCCATCCCTACTGTTAAACCCATTCCTATTCCAGTTTATAAGCCTACACCAAAACCAATTCCCATAGTTAAGCCTATTCTAAAGCCAATTCCCAATGAAGAAGCAAAATTCAAAGGTTTCATCCCAAAACCTATGCCAATAGCCAAGCCAATTCCTGTTGTTAAGCCAATACCAAAGATAATTCCTGTTGTTAAGCCAATACCAAAGATAATTCCTGTTGTTAAGCCAATACCAAAGCTAATTCCTGTTGTCAAGCCAATTCCTATCCCAGTATATAAGCCTGTACCAAAGCTAATTCCCATTGTTAAGCCAATTCCAATTCTTAAACCTGTTCCAAAACCAATTCCCATTGTTAAGCCAATTCCAATTCTTAAACCTGTTCCAAAACCAATTCCCATTGTTAAGCCAATACCAAAATCATTTGTTGGGAAAAAGCCTATCCCTACTACAGTTGAGTCAGAGGAATTTTTAAAATCAAAGCCTTTCTTCAAAAAGCCTATTCCTAAACTACCATTTCATCACCAATTCAAGAAACCACTTCTACCACCTTTGCCAATTCACAAGCCAATTCCAACTCCTTAAAATGCTACCTTATCAGATTTTAAGGTTAAACCTTACATATTCTATTACCTTTATATAGAGAGATACACTACATTTCAACCTCAATAATGATTGCATAAACCTTTCGTACCCCTCTTGTGTACTAGATTGGAATATATGTAATTAACATTTCTCTCTGATGAAGTTTTTAATGTTACCTTTCTGTAAGATTGATAATATTAAAGTAAAAAATGGTACTGAATTTTGTTTTAATTAAGTATTGTTTTTAATTAGTATTTGCATTTTACATTCTTGGTACATGATATTTAATTAAGGGTGTTCACAAGTAAGGTTTTTTTAATCAGCAAAATAATATTATATTAACAGGCACAAGCCTGCCATACTTAAAAGAGTTACAACTATAGCAAAGGTTCATTGGCCACAAAACCTACCAATTCTACTGCACTGCTGATAAAAAACAGCCATTCTACTGCACCACACCAGAGCATAAATAATCCTGTTTTTGCATGTTCCTGCCAAAAATAAATCAGCACCAACTTTATAGATGCATCTGCATAATACTATATGCTTCACTGAAATCGTGGGCATTATTTTAATTTATTATTTCTACATACTTTATAAAAACACAAGTTAAGAAAAATCGTGGGCATTAATTATCCTTTACACAATCGAGCATAAACCTCATTCTCATTTAGGGTTCTTTAATTTTATTCGTTCATATCTCAGTCTCATTCTCCAACATTTTTTTTCCAGCTAAAGATGTTGGGTGGTGAAGAAGCTATATATATATGACATCATGCTTTCAATGCTTTCATCAATGTCACACACATATTTAGAAAAGTAAACAAATGTGTTGACGGCAAATCTGCACATTTGTTCTACTTCCTCCCACCTTCTTGTTTTGATGTTTTTTAAGAACCGTTCTGGGTTGCCTAAGAATAGGTTTTGTTAGTTTTCCTATATTCTTTAGTTATTTTATTTGAGCTATGTAACACTCTTTTTTCCTTTTTAGTACACTTCACCTTTCTCTATACCCTCATAGGGAGAACTTCATATAAAAAAATGCATAGCAGAAATAAAACTTGAAAAACTCTATATAAGACTAAAACAAGCAATATTTAAGGCAGTTTTAGGCTTAGTTAAAGAGGAACAACATTCTAAAAATAAAGTTCTAAGAACTTAAATGAAACTAAAGAACCTTTTTTTTTTCAAAAGTGAGTTTTTTTAAGCAAAATGAATGTCATTATGAATATGGTAGACCATCATAGTATAAGGTATTCTAAAGATCAACGAAAGAGATTTTTTCAAAACAACCAAATATATATGAAGTGTTAAAGACATAATTTTTCAAAAGCAACATTCTCCTGGTGTCTACGTCCAAAAGTCTGCATAAGAACCTTGAGGTAACTCTATTCTTTGTCAGGTTTTGTCTTTATGAGTTTACATATAAATCTGGGACTCATACTAAAATATGGCTCCTTAAATTTTGACCAAAATGGTAATCAAAATGTATAGAAGCATGAGAATGGTTTTAGAATGCGGTTGGTTGAATCAGTTGTAGTGACTCAGAACTGATACAGGTATGACTTCTGTTTTCTTTGTGCACCCACGGAATGGTATGCAATATAGGCCTCCCTCTCTGCAGCTAAACATGAAACCTTAAGGCTCAAGAATGCATCTTCCAATAAGTATACATTTCACCACAATCAGTCAACGAATGTAGTTACTAATGTTCACTTGTCTTGTTTCAATTAGTTATCTTTTGTTCTTGTGTCTACATATATGAGATTAAGACCAAGCCACAAGTCACCATATCCTAACAACATAAATTACAAATCAAATCAAGATCATTGGGATATATGTAAATATACAATTTTTATACCAACTAGAGATTGAAATCGAGTTCTTAAAAAGCATGACAACCAAAATCCGAATCATGCAATGGATCATCCATAACTCATTCTATCTTTAATTTTGTGCACAAATCTTTGTTTACACTCTCTCTTTTACAAATTGCTACATGTATTACGTTTGTATACTTGGTTTCTGCTGAACTTGAAACCGACATCATGATCAAGAAAAAGGTCTAATACAGGCTTGGTTTAACCTACATCTTCCAATAAAGTAAGGAGAACTTCTTTATCAATTACTAAGAATTGTAGTCCTATCTTCTCAACAACCACAACTTCTAGGCTAGAATAATAAATTATGTTGATTTCCCATGATCCACCTAATTAAGCTGAATTGACTAAGTACCAACTTCTAAACTAAAATATGTTTTTTTTTATCAACAACAAAGAATATATAAAATGAAACACCAAATGGAGATACTCCATCTATATTTTATATTAAACTAAAATATGTTAGTTTCCCATGACCCTACCTACTTAAACAAAATTGACTTAACACACCCAATTGAATTAATGAATTAATTAATGACGATAATAGATATGGTTCAGATATATAATTGTCTGCATGATAATATTCAAAGTAATTAACATAGAGAAAACATTCATTATAACAATGATATTATATATATACTATGAGGCAAGCATGAATATATCTAATTAAAATGTAAACTATATATTTCTTTATTTTTGATAAAAAAAATATGTGGATTTGTTTTTTCACTATTCTTAATTAAGGGTTTTTTTTTATAAAATTTCTTCTTAAGCATAGCACTCAAAC
The DNA here is from genome assembly GCA_030347555.1 of Lablab purpureus. Taxonomy (NCBI): domain Eukaryota; kingdom Viridiplantae; phylum Streptophyta; class Magnoliopsida; order Fabales; family Fabaceae; genus Lablab; species Lablab purpureus. Next base: position 14,261,138 of record CM059264.1, read on the forward strand.
AATAGAAATAGCATTAAAAATAAGAAAAACAAGGAAAACAAACATCATGAGTCAAACTTCCAAACATATAAAGTCTAGGAAAAACAGAAAACTTACAAATATCCATTGTTAAGATCTTCACGGGTGACATTTAATTTATTCTTAATGTGATTTTAGCCACTAAATTTATTTGTTTATTTTATTATTTAGATAATATTCACAAATTATGAATGGAGGAGAAGCTTTTGGTGGACATTTTCATATTAATTTTCAATGGAAAGAATCTCTACCCACTTCTCTTATAACCATGATTTTTTTCAACGACAGTGACCTTTGCCACCATTTTAGAATGTGCGTGTCATATCTAGCATTCTTAATTATTAGACCCCCAAGATAGCTAATAACTCTTCTAATTTCATGTGCTTATTAAAAAAAACTAATTAGATATAGATGATAGAAGAAAATTTTCTGTATATATAATTCATGACCAAGAATTTCTTTATCATTGATGCCATTATATATTTTTAAAAAACTAATTAATCTTGTGCATTCAAGGCTATTCTGTATGAGAGCAAATTTAAGAGTGTGAAATTATGAATGAATCCAACCCTTAAAGTTAATATAATTTAATTTTAAAATAATAATTTATTTAGTTAAATTTTTTAAAGTGTTAAAATTGTGGAGTAGCCTTTGCTGCATTTTTTTAATGCTTGAACAGGGAGTCACAAAGATATGAAAAGAAAATACAAATATTATTTAAACCAAAAACAGAGAAATATTATTTCTATTCTTGGAATAATACATATACAACACAATGCTTACAACATTATTGAAACAAATGCATTAACTGCAGATATTCTAACACAAATGCGCAAGATGCAGGATAGGGTTTTTACAGAAACGCCATTGATTTTCTTAGAACAGGCGTGACCATAATAATGGAAAATAGAATGGATAACATTAATTTCTAACAATGATAAATATTCTATAATTATCTTATTGAGTTGGAATTGGCAAATATGGGGTGTGGTTTCTCAAATTTGGAGTGAAGTGGAAGCTTAGGATTAGGGTTTTGGAAGAAAGGCTTTGGCATTAAAAAAAATATCACTAGGGTTTCAAGGGAAAGGTTTTGGAATAGGTTTGAAAACTGGAAATGGTTTAGGTATGGGTTTAAAAGTTGGAATAGGAATAGGTTTAACAATAGGAACTGGTTTTGGTACTGGTTTAATGATAGGAAATGGTGTTGGAACTGGCTTGAAAACGGGAATTGGCTTATAAAACGGAACTGGTTTTGGTACAGGCTTAAACACTGGTATTGGAACAGGCTTGTAAACTGGTTTTGGAATAGGCTTGTAAAACGGAACCGGATGTGGAACTGGTTTATAAATCGGAATTGGTTTATAAACCGGAACTGGTTTTGGATATGGCTTATAAACTGGAACTGGTTCTGGCTTTGGTTTATAAACCGGAACCGGTGTTGGATGTGGCTTATAAACCGGAACCGGCGTTGGATGTGGCTTATAAACCGGAACCGGTGTTGGATGTGGCTTATAAACCGGAACTGGTTTTGGCTTTGGTTTATAAACGGGAACCGGAACTGGCTTTGGTTTATAAACGGGAACTGGAACTGGCTTTGGCTTATAAACCGGAACTGGCTTTGGCTTATAAACCGGAACCGGAACTGGTTTTGGCTTATAAACCGGAACTGGAACTGGTTTTGGCTTATAAACCGGAACTGGAACTGGTTTTGGCTTATAAACCGGAACTGGAACTGGCTTTGGCTTAAAAACCGGAATTGGTTTTACAAATGGAATAGGTTTAGGAACAGGTTTAATAATTGGAAAGTGTTTCTTGAATATTGGTTTATGATGATGAAAAAACTTTTCCTCTTCATATTGGTCATTTAGGGTGGTTTTTGTGAGCTCTTCACTTTCAAGCTTCCCATTTGTGTTCACTTCGTTCCCTAAACAAGAAAAAATGCAAAGAATATGAGATAAACAAGTATAAAATTTATAAAATAATTAATTTAAATTCCATACAAGTAAATGGAATAAGAATATATAAATAAACTATGATTTACATTATTAATCATATATTACACTAGTAAATCAGACTCAATCTATTTAAAAAATCATGACATTATTTTCGACTCAAAACATTAAAATATTACATTAATAAATCAAGTCAATTCATTAAATTGTATATCATCTTTAAATCAAAATCTTAAAATATAACATTAATCAATCAGAGTGAACCCACATAAAAATATTATGACATCATTTTTAACTAAAAATCTTATTACAGCAGTTTTAAGAGTCTTTTTATTTATATATTGTCAAATTACTTATTTTTATCCAATTTAAAACTTAAATTTATACTTAGATTTTTACAAGTAATAAATATAAATAAAATTAACATTTTGTGCAATAAATAAATTAAATTGAATATAAAATAAATAAATTAAATTGAATGTGAAATATTTAATTGTTAATTATGAAAAATATATATTTTCCATTTGAGTTAATACATCAATTTGAAATTAAACTTATAAGTAAAAGTGAATGTTAAATATTATGAAGAAAAAGTCTCATGATATAATGAGAAAAATAATAGATTAAAAAAAATCATTCAGGAACGACTGATTAAATTTATAATACAAAGTAAAAAAAATTCATACAAAGTATGATAAAGAGAGACAGAAGAAAGAAAAAAAGGCAAATCTGAAAATTGTTATAAAAAACTGTACATAGGACCGTGTTTCTGCATGATCACATGCAGGCCTGTGCAAAATTAAATGATCAAATTGAACAATTCATGGCAATAATGAATATAATATCAGTAAAAGACAAAGTATAGAGTAATTTTCATTTTCATTTACTAAATGTAAATATAAAAAAAAGTAATTATTTGTAAAAAAAAACATTGACTGAAAAAGTAATAGATGTAATGTCTAGAGTATAAAATATATTTAATTCTTACAATATGTTAATAAAGAAGGTGTTGGTTGGCAAAGAATTGCTTAAGATTAACATAATAAATCTAATAATATAACACTTTCTTAATGAAAAAAACCTAATATTTTGAATTTTTTAACCAATAGGTACTGATTAACATTTATTGTATAAAGAAAGTAGAAGGATTATCAGAAAATTTTAAAAATTATTCAAGTGAAAATTAAGCATGGATATTTCTACATTTCATGTACACGTAAACAATAAATGATTATAAATTTATTACAATCTCAACTGTTACTTTTTCTTATGATTATTGATGAACTATATGAATATTACTCAAGAAGGAAAAACCAGAAAACCTGAAACTTCAGTTGTTGCTGCAGCAGTAACGGCATAGCAGAAGGTGATAACGAGCAACAAGGGAACCCCAAAACGCAACATTGCGCTTTGCAGAGTGGAATGCTTTCTCATTGAGCCACACCACGTTTTGCCAATGAAAGCTGAAAAGGGAAAACTGTGTGAAGGCTTGAGTTACACTTGCCTCATACTTGCATTATTTATAATACCTAGTTTGGTTTCACTCTGCATTAAATGATTATTATTTGCTACTTTTCTTCATGTGCAATTAACAAGTGAAACCAACAAGTTGTTGGTTTGACTTTTTCTCTTTAAACAAAATCATCTTATGCATGAAAAAAAGAACATGTGATTGAGACAGAAACCCTACTAAACATGACCAAGTAGGTTTGCAATTAAGACTAATCATCAGTAAATATTATGCAGCAGTTACACTCTGATAAAAAAAATGCAGCAGTTACATTGTATAAAACATTAAGAGATTGTCTACATTTGTGTATGTTTTTGGATTTAGTTAGTGAACATTATTGGTAGTTGGCAGTGTGTTCAAGATTAGAGTTTAACACCGTTTTGTTAGCTGAGAATGTATGATATCAGTTCTCCCCCTAATAAATGAGCCTCATAAATTAGGTTTGTTTTTCATATTGAGATTTTAGAAGAATATTGCATCCAACTAGGGAAGGTTAGTGACATGCCAAATTTCATATCAATAATATATTTTCTTAGCATGAAAAAGGGAACAGCATTGATGTAAGTCTTTTCTTGGCAATGAATTAATGGAATGGTGAATGAACTACCTGAACTAATAATGTTAAAATATGACTAAGTTCATATTTTTTTACATAATAATATAATTAATAAAAGTAAAAAAAATGGATAATATTCTTAAGAAGAAAGAAATGGAAAAAAAAAACTTTACTTCTTTGATACTTTTGACTCTGATGGTGAGCTTCAGGTATAAATGTAACATGATGGTGCTGAGAAAGATAAAATGGTACAAAACCTATGTTGCAGAGTGAATGAGAGGAGATGCAAAAGTTGTTACAGATGATAAATGAAGGAAAAAAAGACATGAATGTGAGAGTGTGGTATACATTAAAAGTACATAAACCTAAAAGAAAGAGAGAAAATGGGAGAAAGGTGAAGAAGCATGTGGCATTGAGAGAATTCCAGGCTGGGAAGAAAGTGATGGATCATCTGTCTCACTCAAATAAGTTGTGATTCAACAAAAAACTGTATGGGAGGTGCCCTTCTCATCCAATATTAATAACAACTCTCTTTTTCATCATTTTATCACAAACATTTTCATTTTCAAAATACCACTTTAATACTTAGCATTCGTTTTTTACACACTCAAACGTTAAAAATAATTTAATTTGAATAAATTGTCAGTTACTTCCTCTGTTTTTAAATAAGAGTCGTTTAAAAGTTTTTTCACACAGTCCAATAAAAATAGTAACTCCTATAATTTATAATAAATTTTTAAAAAAAATTTCAATAATACCTTTAAAGAATTAAATGTGATTTATTGATTGACGAAAAAGTAGATGAAAAGATAGAAAATAATTGATTAATACAAACAGTTGGTCCATTAAAGTCTCATAAAAAGAATCATTTAATTATTTTTATATTTTTTAAAATAAGGATATAGTTGGTAAAAAATAATTAATGCATCATTGAAATTTGCAAATGACAAATAATATGAAACAAAATTCTTCTTCTAGAACAACACTTATTTAGAAACAGAGGGAGTAAAATAGAAGAATAAAAATTATTTAAAATAGAATCGTGCATTACTGTGTACTATATTAACCTACCAATTATTAGACCACTACTCCCTCTTCTAAATAAGAGTAGTTTAAGATTTTTTCATACAGACCAATAAAAGTAGTAACTCTTATAACTTATAATAAATTTTTAAATTTTTTTCCAATAATACCCTTAAAGAATTAAATGTGATTTATTGATTGACGAAAGAGTAGATGAAAAGATAGAAAATAATATTTCTAAATAAGTGTCGTTCTAGGAGAAGAAATTTGTTTCATATTATTTGTCGTTTGCAAATTTCAATTATGCATTAATTGTTTTTTACCAACTATACCCTTATTTTAAAAAATATAAAAATAATTAAATGATTCTGTTTATGAGACTTTAATGGACCAGTTGTTTGTACTAACCAATTATTTTCTATCTTTTCATCTAGTTTTTCGTCAATCAATAAATCACATTTAATTCTTTAAGGGTATTATTGGAAAAAAATTTAAAAAATTATTATAAGTTATAAGAGTTACTGTTGAAAAAATTTTTTAGGAAGAGGGTATAAGAGAAAAGATGACACCACTTCCAACACAAAACCTTAAGATTGAATGTCTATGGGTCTTTCCTTTTTCTTTTATACACCTCAACTTTATCATTTCTACTCAATGTGGAACTTTATGCCTACTCTCACACTTGAATACCTAACATCAATACTTATTTAACCTTTTTTCTTCTTCAACATGTTCAACATTTTTTTCTTCACCCTTGTTGCAAGCTTTTTGTTTTACCTCTTCCTTTTTTTTTCTTTTTTTTTACACTCCACCAATTCCTCATCCTTTTTTCATAAAAGCTAAGTTTGTTTTACTCAACTCACCCTTGATTTTTTCCTTAAGTCCCCATATATTTTTCCTTAACTAGTTTTTTTTTTTAAAAAAAAAACTATTGACAATGTTCCCATATGACATGATGAAATTCTTTCTCTATCGCCATAGGTTTCCTCCTGCACTCCAGTGAACTAAGTAAAAATCAAAATTGCTCTTCATGTTTGACTCACTCTGTATAGAGAAAATTTCAGATTACATAATTTGATTTGTGCAAAAAAAAATACTTGTGTTTTTTAAATTACACAATTCAATGTTTTTTTTTTTAAATTATTCAAATTATACAATTTGAATTTTTTTTAAAAAAAATTTACTTACATATTGTACAGTTCATATTGCACAATTAAGCTTTTTTTATGCAAAGAAAATTTATAGATTCAACAATTAAAAAGATTTTTTTACACAAAAAAGTGACTTTTAGACTTTGTAATTTAAAAGTTATTTTTTTTAGACTTTGTAATTTAGAAGTTATTTTTAGATTTGGAAGTGATTTATGAATTGCATAATTTAAAAAAAATTACTTTTAATTTTGAATTATGTAATTTGATATATAATTTTGACTTTTTAAATACACAATTTATAATTATTGTTTTGGACGGTATAGTTAATTAATTTTCAGAGTGTATAATTTAAAAAAAAAATTGAAAATTAAATGAGAATTTTCGTATTCATGAGATGAAGAAGAAAACATGAAAAAAAAGTTTTTGAAAATGAAATGAGAATTTTCGTATTCATGAGATGAAGACGAAAACATGGAAAAATTTCCCTCATAAAAATGCGCATATCAAAATGGGCTTCTTTAGTAAGTGTTGGTTGATCCCCTTGTTGAAGAGTGTCTTCTTTGAGGTCTATGTCTACCCAAAGAACATTAGTCAGGCCTTTGTCTTTGTCTTGTTGGGCATCTAATTTTCAGCCCAATACATGTCTATGGTTCCATCCACGCTTTTTGCTTCGAAGTTTTAAATACATTACTCTTGGTGAATACATTTTTCAGATTTATTCAAATAGTTGTAGCAATTGTAATTTTTATATCTCTTTGTTAGATATTTGGGTGTGCTTGTTTATCATGATGTGTTAAATAGTCTCAGGTTCTTTTATGTTAAATCAATGTCGATGTGATTTAGAATGTTTTAAAAAAATTCTTGAAAAAATTATTTTTGATTTTATAAAATTGTGTTTCACAACAGAACTGTAATAGTAGAAAAAACAATTTTTTAAAAAACCAGAAAAACTATTTTGGGAGATAGAAAACAAACAAGGGCAAAGTTTTCTTCTTTTTTTTCTACAAGTAGTAGTATCCTTTGTTTCTTTTGGCAATTTGCAAATAGCTGAGACTTGAACAAATTTTACACTTCAAATACTTATATCTAAACAATGGTTAACAAATGTTTGGAGTAATGCTTTTGGCAGAAAGAAGAGTTAGAGGGCATTTGAATAAGAGAAAGCATTTTATGTGTTTGCTAAAAGTCCTAATAATACTTTGCAAGAGTACTAAAATCATGTAGATAAAACATCAAAACTATACACCAAGTTCTTTCAGTTTTCTTGGAGTCTACTGTGGACAAGACATCAAACTACAATTAATATACACAAAATCAATTCAGAACAACAAATAAATTATTTTAGTTTCAATCATGAACTCTGATTCTTTTGAAACAAAAAAGAGCAACAAAGATTACAGAGTCTAGACCATCAAATGCAGATTACAAGCACTCCTAGAACACCATGAGAGAGGTGCTTGTTGGTGGTTATAATAATGTATCACTTTTCCTCTGGACCTCTCCCTAACAAAGTCATCAAAAAATCTTTGTAGTCCCCTGAGGTATCCCCTATAACATCATCATCAAGACTGGTCTTGTACATGTTAGAATATTCGAATCTGACTTTCAACAGGTCAACTTCGGCTCGAGTTACAATAGCTCTGTTGAGTGAATCTTCATCGGTTCCAAATCCAACAATAGAATCTCTTATAACCTTTTAGGTGCACAAAAGCCAAAAACAATGAGATTAGAATCAATTTCTGCATTTGACTATTCTCAAAATGAATGGTACAGTTATAGAATAAAGTCTTGATGCAGCTGGAAAGAAATTAGAGTGAATGGCATTAGTAATAGTAGTGAATGACCCTCTCCTAACATCAAACACTATTCTAGCAATTGTAGTTGGACCTTCTTTGGACCACGGTCGATGTCTATTCTCGCATATTCATGCTCGATATATATTGAAGATTCTGTATTAACAAATGATATGACAACACTAAAGTACATAAGAACAACTCTTATCTTCTTTTACAAATCAGTTTTGTAGGACTGAGTTAAAGCACACTTAAATTCTAAGAAATGACTGCTTTCACTTTCCAAAGATTAAGTGCTACAATAAAATTGATCCACAATGTCAAAATTTAATATTGGAGAACTATTTTGATAAAGTTAGGATTGAAGGACCAAGACAGTGACAAATTGTATATATCTAAAGGAACAAAAGTGGATGTTTTCTCAATAATAATGAAATACTATATATTAGCCCAGAAAGAAAAGCAAAAAGGGAGAGATAGAGAGAAACAATACAGTCATGTTGCGGTGCAATACAAAAATTTTTGTTTAACCTTCTTTTCCAAAGAAAAAAGTTCCTTCTAGATGCTACAGGAAAAGAAATTGTTAATATGAACTTAGAGCTGGACATTTGGACTTGTCTCTAAGGACATCTCATTTGACTCAACCTAAATATAGCCTTAAAGTTGTTAGACCATTTAACATGCAAAATTTTGAACTCGACCCATTTAATCCGCAAGTTAACCAAGTTCGTCTAGAGTCTCTGTAGACCCATTTGTAAACTATTTGCATTCTTTTTTTTTTCTAGTAGATTCCCTTTGTAATTTTTTTCCAAAAACAAACAGAAAACTAGTTTTCACTCCCCTTTATAATATTTTTGGTTGGTGATTTTGCACTCTCCCTCCATCAAGATCATCAACATGAGCTAAGGAAGCCCGTTTATTTTACAGGCTTAACATACTGTCAGCACTACCCCTATGCCTAGATCAACATGTGCTGTGGGCAACCTATACAATTACAGATTTACAATGCATAAAAAGGAAACTCAAGCTGGTATCATTCAATTTTGCCAGCACTACAGATTTTAATGAAATGTCTAAGAATTTCAGAAGTCACTGAATGTCTATGCAGCAAGCATTGTTCAGATTACAGATAGACTTGAACTTGCCTTTCAAAATTTCATTGATAATAATGTATTAATTTAATAAGTCACTGCGTCAATAGAAGAAAACATAATATTTACCTTTGCAAAATGTTTCTCAGGGCAGTCTATACACAATATTACCAGATGTAATAGAGTTTCCAAATCACCATTACCACAATTTTTTATGCCCTGTCAAGAAAATAATCCAAACTCCTTATGGATGCATAAAATATTCATGTGAGTGGAAATCTGATCCACTATCAGTGAAATCTTCTACACTAATAATTATCAAGATACTGTCACGTCATTGTAATAACAAATGCTTTTCACTTTAGGTGAAAAAAATTACTACTTTCAACAAGTGACAAGAATAAATCAGTTGCAATGTTAGGGGATCAAAATTAAAAATCTTATACAAGAACCTAAATCTTAAAGCAAAAACCTGTTCCAATGTATTCCCGTAGAGGTTGTTGTAGCATGCAAAAGTTTCCCGGAGCTGGAAAAGATTCCTGGTGCTAAGTATCCACACAATATGATCATCATCTAATTTTTTGCTGTTGATAGCTTCATGCAGTTTTGATGCCTCTGACTTGGCAACCTCCAAATTTACAGCAACTTTATCATATCTATATGAGCTTACCAGGCTCACTAAAAGCTGTAAAACATTATTATGCATATCACTTTTCCAGTGGAAACAAACCATAGAACAAATTGGAAATTAAATGTGATAGTGAATCATTAATGCAACATTACATTCTGACTCTAGTAACCTTTGAAAGAGTTCATGAAGTCCGTAAGACTAAGTTTAATTCAATCATAGTTTTGCTTCTTCCTCACCTCCATCATCAATTTTATTTTTTTCTTTGCATCTCATCCTCACAACATCAATACTTAGTATAAGAAACATCCCTCAATATGAATTGACCAAGTTCTTCTGTATTATATCTTTTTCACTCGTTTCCTATTATTACTATAAAACATTTCCCTTTTTCTTAACCATCAACTTAAGTGAGATTAAACACAAGAAACCTTGAGCCTTAAATCATTTGTCTAAGAATTTCAGAACATTTCTTGCATATTTACCTGACAAATGGCTACTTCTTACTAGATGCACACTTGAGCCTGACTAGACAAACTCAGGTAAATGTTTTTGTTCTGTGTGTCTACGAAACTTCCATTTTCTTACCTTTCTGAGAGGTGGAGCAACATTGGCAATAATGTCCTCTTCAAGTGAAGAATCAAAGAGAGAGCAATAAGCCTGTCTCACAGCTACCAAATGGTTAGGACTTGATGCACATGTTATTTCAACCAGAACCTGAAGGTGTTTAATGCCCTTCCTCTTTGCTTTCAATGCATTGTTTGCTAGTCTTGCGTGCCTTTCTGGAGGATCATAAGTCCAGAGAATTATAGCATTCTGTCATGCATCACAAGTGTGAGTCATAGATCAACTTGGTTTACTTAAAAAATGACATGATTTGGGAATAGGATTAAAGTTCAACAATGCAATGAACTTTATCAATGGACAAAAGCAATAATGTGCCAAAAGCCTATACAATTGTTAGTACAAATATCAATCTTATCATGTCTTATAATTGTAAGATTGAATCATATGTTTTCATTTTCTCTCTTCAGAACATCTGTTCCTTTTGAAAACGTATCAATCCACGAGAGCAGACAAAAAGCTTATCAGAGCTTAAGCTCGTTTACGAGAGAAAAAATTGTAACAATGAAAATGCATTCAGGTAATCAAGAAATCTACAAAGTAAAAAATGCAATCCAATGTTTTCAGCTATCCAAACAGACCCAATATTTAAGTTGAATTCTATCACATATGCCAATAAAACACAACGATGAAGAACTATTTTCTTAAAATCAGAAGAATTATTTTCTTCAAAGCAAAAGAAAATAGAAAGCCAACCAAGTGCAGAAACCATGACATACTCTAAAATCACCAGACAATTCTGAATTGAGACGATCAATGAGTGATTCATTGTAAAGCTGCTTATAAGTTTCTACAATTTCCTTCCTTTGTTCAGCATTCCTGTGTCCCAATACCAATATCAGTGCTCTCTCATCTGTCCCAAATCCTGCATCAAATTTCCCATAAGCATCGTCTAATGCAAAAAAATAACTCACACACAAATTTTGGACTAAATAACAAGCAAAAGCATTGACAATACCTCCAATGTCCCATTCCCACCAATACTAAGAAAGCATAAAACTTTGTCATAAACCCAAACATTCCACTCCATTTGGACGATAAACCAAAGAACCTTATATAGCAGACAAAATCATGTCTGTGGAAAACCCATCAGCCCAGAAATTAAAAACTACAAAATTTCCGTTTTTTTAACACAATTCTGCTTCCTAAATTCTTGCATCACCTAAATCACGACAGAGTTCAGTTTTTCAATTTTCTGCAGCATTAACACGTGTTCTTTTTTTATGTTTTGAGGCAAAGATAGAGAGAAACCTTGGAAAGCCTTTCTGAGTCTTTCACTGTCTTGGGTAGGAGAAGGAACAACCTCTGGCAATTTCAATGAAGCCATTTCTCTGAGACAGTGATGGTGAGTTTTTCAGTGCTAACACAAATCCACGTTAAAAGAAACAAACAGTTTACACGTGCTTTTGAATGTTTCAGTTGTTGTTCCCTCCTCAGACCTCGCTAAAATTAAGATTTCGACAAGCCTTCCTGATTTACCATTTTGCCCCTGCCATTGCTCCGTTTTTCAACTTGGCAAATGCCGATTAAAGTCCTTTGTGTTTATGAAATTGTATTGCGCACCACAATTTTCTTCAATTGCTGGGTAGCCCACCACAATTTTCACTTATTTGTTTTTTGGACCCAAGGAAGTTTTCTAATGTGTATTTCTAGACAAATTTATTTTAATTATGACATATGTTACTTTTTTTAAGAGTGTTTTATGATGTTTCATATTTAATAATTCGTTCAAAACAATGTTATAATTAAAAAATTATTATTAAATATATCAATAAAACATGCTTGGTTAATTTAACTTTTTAAAAGTTACTTTTTTTATTTTTTAAAATTTTAAAGTAAAAAAAATATAAGTATAAGTCGTATGGATTAAAAAATAAATCTATATGTTGACGTATAAAGTTGACATAAAGATATGTCTTTTTCAAATATTTCTTATTTTGATCGTTTTTATATCATAAAATTAAATAATTGAGGTTTTTACACTTAAAAGTACTAAATGGGTTTATTTTTCGTTTAAAGTTGTTTCGTTAAGTACTGAGAAATTTTTAGAAAATATATAAAATTTCAATTGAGCAAATTATATTCCAAGATTATGCTTTAATCTAAACTAATTTTAAAATTTGTGGAACACTTGCAACATAAAATAACATTACTTTGACTATTATTGATGGGTTTTAAATCGATTTGCTTCTTTATCTATGAAAAATAAATAAAATGAAATGAAAAAAAAATCATTAAAAAATCTAACATTCATAATCATAGTCACCTCACCTACCATCTACCGAAACTTGTGGAACACATTTCTCACTGTTGAATAAAATCTTATCAACCACATATGAAAGATAATTGTAATATAATAACAACAAAATAAATATAATCATTAAATACAATACCTAACACTCTTTGTTAAAAATAAAATTGTATTTCTTTTAGTGTACATTCCATTTATTAATAGTCATTTCAATTTTAAAATTGTATTTCTTTTTTATGTACTTTCCATTTATTAATAGTCATTTTAATTTTTTCATGTGATATAATATCATTAAAAGGTGCTCTAAAGTATATAAAGTGTTATTTTTCTAACTCGTAAAAAAAAATTATATCTTTTATGTACATTCCATTTATTAATAGTCATTTCAAATTTTTTTTATGTGATATAGTATCATTAAAAGATCTTTTAAAGTGTTTTTGTTTCTGACTAGTAAGTTTTAAAAGAAATAGAATTATAAAAATATCATGTAAATATTTAAATTATTTATTAAAATTATATTTTATTTTTAAAATAAATTTTGAATATATTTTGTTCTTATATTTTATCAAATATAAATTATCATTGATGGCGAATATAAATGCCTTTAAAAAGAGGAATAAAAAATAATTTGATATCAATTTATAAAGTATAAGCATGAAATAGGTCTAAAATTTGCCCAAAAACAAAATACAATTTTAATAAATAGTTTAAGAACTAAAAATATATTTAACTATATAATTATTAAATCTACGAACCACCTTCTATTATTCAGTAAAGAACTAAAAAATAAAAATTTATTTTAAAATTTTTTTCATTTTCACAACATCAATGTCTCAATCTCAAATCTGCTAAGACGATATCATTAAAATATTTAAACGATTATCTATTTAAAACTTAAAACTCCACTACAATTTTACTTTTACAAAATGTTTTGAAAAATTAAAATATATATATATATATATATATATATATATATATATATAAAATATCATTAGTGTCCACTTCTAAACAATATATCAAAACAAAATATTATTTATAGTTAACTTTGACAACAAATTTTAATCATATAAAATTTTATATTAAACGAAATGTCAATTTACTGAAGAATATAAATTGTGTGCAATAGCTCCAAGGACTCCATGTGATTAAAACCCTATTTATTAATCCTTATAAAATCTTCCACCATCATAAATACATATACTGAAAATTCAACAAAGTATTTTAAAGAATAAAATATAATAAGAAGAATCTTCATAAGTTAACAATTGATATATTATAATGAATTTAAATTCTATTAAATACAGAATTAATTTATCACAATGTTTAATCTTTGATCCTCTAATCAATTAGTGTCTAAAATAATATAAATTTTTAAAAATAGATCTCAGTACATTATCTTTTATTCAACAAGAAAAATATATATATAATATATACAAAAGGAAACACTCTAAACAAATCTTTCAAAAGCAACCTTATATTTATTTATTTATTAATATTATCAGCAAAACAATCTTATTAATTTAACAATTTTTCTTTTATAATTAGGTTAATTATGCATGATTTTATCTAAAACAAAAAGAAGAAGAAAATATGCATTGCCAATTGTTGACCAACTTTATGCCAATACATAATTAGTAATTAACTCAGCACAGCTTTACATTATCTTACACCAATTCACACTTGTTTGTTGACTAAGTTAAAATATTCAATGAACACTTTCAGTGTTGCACTTTCAATTACTTGTACAATTAAATATGTGGTTCATTTTGATCGTGATAACATAGAATTTCTTACCTCATTTTCCTCAATATAATTATAAGGAACACGAGTGCCATGTTGAACACTCGAAAAACTATAAACATATGTTCAATGTCACAAAAATATTAGAAAAAGTAAACATATATTAAGTGATTTGAACAAGTTTTGTTTTAACATTTTCTTACACAAACGTTTATTAATTTTTAAAATTTATAATTTTTTTAATGATACTCTTAAATAATTAAATAAAATTGATTAATTAATAAAAAATAATATATTTATACAAATAACATTACTTTTTAAAATCTTATTAAAAAGGATTATTCAATATATAATGGATTATATTTTCCATATATTAATTATATCTAAAATATAATCCATTGTGTAACTTTCATACAAAATGCAAAAAATTATTAAAAAAGTTTTATATGCATACTTTTTTTATATTTTATAATTTCAAAGTTTTCTTTTTTTCAAACTTTCTTTTGAAATTTCTGAAAACAAACAAGGCTTTGGATAAGTGCTTCATATTTGAAAGGTTTTTCATACATGTCCCATGTTGACATGGAAACAACAAACAATTTTTGTCCATTCTAGTCCATTCATGTTTGGAAATTGAATGCCATGTTTCTCACATGGATTATTTTATATGTCAATTTTCTACCTACCATGTGTCCTTTTGCACTTATTTTAATTGAAAATGCCATCTAACAAAAAATTTTCTTATCCTAAACTAATCATAATTATAGAGACAGATAACATAATAATGCAACTTTTTCTTTATGTTTTTTAACTTAGATTCTCATTCTTTGTTAGAGAAAAAAATATATATACTTTCATGAAACAATATAACTAGTACATCTTTATGATAAAATTATATATCTATTCAATTAAATATGATTATCTTTTCACTCAATGGTTCAAATTATTTACATATATTAGCTTTCTTCTAATATACTTTACTCTTAAATTAAGGATTGTAAGCATCTTATCATATCAAGTTCTTGATTGCACTTCTCCAAGGTCAAAATTAAATTAAATATTTGATTATGAAACTTCTTTGCATACGTTGAAAAATTATTTATTATATGTGTCACGTTACATCTCTCCACAAGTAAAACTCTTACTAAATTATAAAGAATTTCTGCAAAAAAAAAAAATTGGAACAAATTGTTGTTGGTGATAAAAAAGCTCTTTCATACTCTATTCATGGATATTTGATACTTGCTTAGAATTTTGGGTTATAGTTTTAACATATGAAAATAAAATTTTAAACCTTGTAATTAAAAGTTATAAACTTTTTTTAGATTTTTTTTCATTTCATTTTTAATCATTTTAAATATAAAATCAATTTTTAAAAATTCCCTCATATTATTTTTTGTAAGTTTATTGCAAAATGTGATACTTTTCTTACAATTAATCCAAACACAAAAAAATCTTAAAAAATATTTTTTTCCTGATAAGAACATAATGAAAGATAAAAGGAAAACACCATGATGAAGGAATAAGCTTTAAAAGCAAGTATGTTCAATGGTTTCCTTATACAAAAACAACTTTAATTATTCCATTAACATCAATGATTGCATTAAATTTAAATATTATCATTTTAAGTGGCCATATTAGAAATTCAAACATCTCAATGCCTTAGTTGTATACAGCTCAAAATGAAGGGCATGTCTGCAACTGCAATCACATTATTTAATAACTTAAAAAAAAACAATTAATGATTTTTCTCTCTCTCCTCTCTCTCTCTCTAACCTTACATTATTTGTTAAACTGGTTTTATATATAACTGAAGTCTAAATTAATAGTATAAATTTTTGAGTTATGAATTTTACCAATATTTACAGCTATCACTATTTACCATAACATTCCAACTTCATTAAAATCATTACAGTTTCAGAATAAACTCCATATTAACATAATTTTAAATGTCTTAAAAAAACTCTTATTTACTCATTCCACTAGCATGTAATTAATAAGTTTATATGAATAAAAAAAATACAATTAATAGGTTCAGAAACAGTGTATATATGATCTCAAGGACAAATGAGTCTTTTTCATGTCCTCTGTTACGTACACACATGTAACTCTCTTATTTAACATTTCACATGTTCAAATCCATTGGTCAAAGGTGGTAAGAACTGAAGAAGTTTCACTTGATTTTTTGTCAATGGAACTTTAAATGACGAAAAAAGCCTTGGAGGGTGCTATAAAGTGACCATACCCTTCATTGTACCTCACTTGTCTTAACTCCATCCATCTTTCAAAGTTCACAAACAGAAGAATCACAATGGCTTTCAATCAAGAGTTAGAAGCTATAACCCAAGCTTTCTCAGGTTCTCTCATTCTCTTCAACCATTTCTAACCCTGTACCATGTTCCTTCATTTTTATATCTTTTTCATTTTTAATATTATTAAAATTAATGTCCTTATCAAACATGCTGAATTGATCAAAAGGGTTTATTAAAGTTTAGATTTTTTTTGTTAAGATGTTCATATTTAGTGTATTTTTTTGCCGTGAATAGCAGTATTGAATCAGAAACTAATCTTATTTACAGATGAGTTTGTATAATGTATTGGTATGACAGAAATTAATAATTTTTTTTAACCAAGATTGTTTCTGAAAGACATTTTTGGAAAACCAAGAAATGCTTGTGGTTGATGATGATTGTTAGTGGTGGATGGTGATTTCAGGGCATGGAGTGGATGAGAAATCATTGGTGACAGTACTGGGAAAATGGGATCCTCTGGAGAGAGAATCTTTCAGGAAGAAGACACCACACTTGTTCACTGAGGATCATGAACGCCATTTTCAGAGGTGGGATGATCACTATGTTCATCTTCTCAAGCATGAATTCGTGCGATTTAAGGTACATTTTTCCTTTTAGGTTAATTTGTTCTGTCTACATAATATTATGTTTGTGGTTACTCTGTTCTCCAATGTCAAAAGTGAATTTCCTTTGAAAGTTGAATATCCTTGAAAACTGTGAAATGTGCTTTCATGAATGATAAAGTCAAAGCTAAATTGTTCATAAGAATATTTGTGCATGTAAAGAATGCTAATTTGGGATCATTAATAGTTTAAATAATTGTTATTTTTGAGGATGTTTCAATTTGATTACATAGTAAAGGAGTTTGTTTAAACTTATATATATATTGAAAATAACATTAGAGTTTTATGAGAAGTAAAAGTTGTTTTTTTTATATATTATGCTCATATAAAGAACTTTTCATTTTAAAGGTCAGTTATGAATAGAATTACATTTTTTCAATAGTAAATATAAATTCTCAAATTAATAAGAAATGTGGTTTTCTTTTTTATTCTTTTCTTTTTCAAAAGTTCAAACAAAAACAAAGACTAATTATTTTTATATTTTCAATAAAAAAACCATAAACAATGTGACTCTAGATAATTTTTGTAATCATGAATTCAATAAATATGTTCATTAACTAAAATATCCACATTTTCTATAAAATAAACTTCCCCTCTTGTATAGCTTTTTATTTACAATTTTTCATTAATGTATATTTTTCTATTGTTACAAACTCATGGAAGAAATACTCATTATTATTGTTAAATTCTCTTTTTCAATATCAAAGAAGAAAAGCAATGAAAAATTCTGGCAGATATCACTTGGTTTTATTCATTTTGAATACTTTCAGAAACAAGATTCAAATATTAAAATACAAAGAACAAAAGTTGGAAGAATTGATCTGATATGTGGTCCCTCATGTGACCTGTTTTAATCAGAATGCTGTGGTGTTGTGGTCCATGCACCCTTGGGAAAGAGATGCCCGTTTAGTAAAAGAGGCCCTAAAGAAGGGCCAAAAAGCATATGGAGTTTTGATTGAGGTTGCATGCACAAGATCCTCAGAAGAGCTATTGGGAGCTAGGAAGGCCTATCACTCCCTCTTTGACCACTCCATTGAAGAAGATGTTGCCTCTCACGTCCATGGCATTGAAAGAAAGGTTTGCACCATCTTGTCGCAGAAATTATTGTATGATCCAGACTCAGTAGTTTATAGTCTCAGTCAAACTTGATGTGACATGTATTAGAAAATAGTTATTGGTTCTTAACCATGATGGTTCTCATGTAAAGCACATTGTCACAATGTCCAAGCTTAGAAATGAGATGCAAGATTGTGTTTGATAAAATAAGTAGATGTTAGATTACAAATAGTGTTTAGGCGATTAATTTGTTGTATGTGATGTGTTCTTTGAGATATATATAGGACAATATAAGTCAAATTAACACCTATTTACTTGTTTGTGTGAACAGCTATTGATTGCTCTACTAAGTGCCTATAGATATGAAGGAACCAAGGTTAAAGATGACACTGCAAAATCAGAGGCCAAACTCCTCTCCAATGCCATCAAGAATGCTCATAAGAAGCCTATTAATGAGGATGATGAAGTGATAAGAATATTGGCAACAAGAAGCAAGCTACATCTTGTGGCAGTTTACAAACACTACAAAGAGATTTCTGGCAAGAACCTTGACGAGGTATTAAACACTAGACTAAATTATAGTGACAATAACTAAAATTTTCTCAGATTACGCACGTTTTTTCTATCTCTATACTAGTTCTCTAATTACATTTTTAGGTATTAATTACTCTAACCCTTTTTAATCTTTTGAAAGATGTTACACCATATATCTAAATACAAGAGGTTATTGTTGTAAATATTGCTAAAGCAAAGAGATCATGTGTAATCTTAAAAACCTTCAAGAAATATCAGAATGAGTTAGTCTGAACACTAGTGATGCACCATTGCATTTGAGTTCTCTCATGGTATCTTCATATAATTCTGTAGTTTTCAAACTTCAAATATGATGAGATTCTACTTCTGATTAAACCTTCATTGCTTGTGGCTAGGATCTTGACGATCTAAGATTTAAAGAGACTGTGCAATGCCTATGTACCCCACAAGTATATTTCAGCAAGGTTAGATGAAGTTCTAACAATCCAACCCCTGAAGTTCTTGCAATTGTTCCACCTTTTCCATAATGACAATTATGAAATTTGTTGTAACTTGCATTCTTATTTTGTGTCCAGGTTCTGAATGCAGCATTGAGAACTGATGTGGATAAGAATACTAAGAAATCTCTTACTCGAGTCATTGTTACTCGAGCCGACATTGATATGAAGGAAATAAAAGCACAGTACCATAATCTATATGGAGTTTCTTTGCCCCAGAAAGTTGAAGAGGTTGCTAGAGGAAGCTACAAGGATTTCTTGCTAAACTTGATTGTTAGAGGAGGCTGATTGAAGGGATTAAAAAGAGAAGAAAACCTTGGAAGATGAAATTGGTTTTAATTTCTATACCATGTACTGTTTTTCCTCCCAATTTTCCTTGGATTGCTGCTGCTCATTTTCATTGCATGATGCTTCTTCTTCATCTTGTATTATCATTGTCACAAAAGCAAAAGTGAAAAGTGTAATAAAATAAAATTGTTCTGGTATTTCTTCCTAGACAAATATCCTTACAATTTGTTGTTATGCTTTATGTTAGGGTTCAATGAAGGTTTCTGCTATTCCAATTTTTTGTCACTAGATGTGTAATTGCAAACAGCATCAATATTTCCACCAAATTGTTTAAATTCTCATTGGAATGTATAACTGCATAATTGTTCGTGTTTAGTTACTAATTCGTGAAGCTTTTGAGTCAGATCCATGATCTAAATGCAAAAGGAAAAGTTAAAAACTGCAATTTCAAAATCATTATAACAATGAGGACAACACCTTTACTCCACATTTCCTAAGGATATGCAAGATCCTTGATGATCAAATCATCATTTAAGGTATACTTTCATCTTATCATATCCTTCGTATCCTTGGCATCAACATGGAATTCAATCGATTTCCTTTTTAGACAGGTTCAATCCGTTTTCAATATAAATAATTAGATTGAAATTAAATCAGAACTCATTTTTAAAATAGAAAAATATTGACATTTATAATAAATCAGTTTCATATCCATTTTAAAACTGATATATTTTTCAATATCAATTTTAAAACGGATTTTATAAGCAAACAATATTCTTAAAATATATATATTTTTGAATTATTTTCGATTTAAAAATAATTTAAAAAAATACCAATTTAAAAATAGGTATCAAACTAATTTATAAACATCCAAACTATTTTCTTTTACAAAATATAAATTTGAATTTAAATTCTAATCCAATTATTTATAATTACATTTAGAAATCCAATCCAATTATTTTAGTTTGCCCTAACCCTTATGTAAAATAAAAATAAAAACCTAATTTAAAGATTAAAACTTTTGTATTGATATTTAAAAGATACATATAATAATACTATTGTAATTTAAATTATTAATATTTACAAATTAATTTTCAAATATCCATTGTAACTGAATAATTTGTAGCAGTTTTCTTAATTTATTTAATTAGATAAAATAAAGGAACAAAACTGATTAGGTATCTTTTTGGAGTTCTTTTCAATATTTATGGTAGTTGGGATAGGTTGAGAGTTACGAGCTAGATTTGTGATCTTAAATTATCTTAATACACCCTCCCATTTATCTTCACACACCCCTCTATCTCTACACAACTAAGGCATTGTTTCTATACGACATATTTGCGTGGAAAGAAACCAAAAAAAGAAAGTCAGAAAATCGAAAAATAAAATAATAATAAAATTAAGAAATTAAGAAAAAAACACCAAAAATAATGTAAAATTTAAAGACTCTTCCTTTGGAAAAGAGTAAAAATTTGCAAAGAAAAATATAAAAATATAATAAAATATTATATACTAATCAATTATGTATTATCTAATCAAGTATCTAACTTCACATAATCCATTATATGTGTAATATTTTATTATATTCATATTATATTATCTATTTATTATTTTTATTATTTAATATAATTAAATAAATATACAATTATGAATAATAAATTAATTAATAGTAATAAAATTTTAAAAATAATAAATTTTTGATAATTTTTAATAAAAATAAAAATATTAAAATTATAAATAATAATAATAATCAAAATATTATAATAATTGATTATACCATTATTAATTTTATATTATAATATATAATAAAAAAATATGTATAAAATATATTAAAAGATTATTTTAAATTAAAATTTAATTGTAAAAATAAATTTGTATAATAATAAATATTAAATGAATAATAATAATGTAAATAAATTTAAATAATAATAAATAATAAAAATAATATTAAATAAAATATTTTATATATAATTTAACATTTAATTAAAAAGTAATTTTTATATATTAAAGATTTATAATAATTTTTTATTCAATTTAAATTTTTGTGTTTAATTTATATTTTAGAAAAATTATTTTTCATATTAAATTACTTTTAAATAAATTATTTTTTAAAATATATTAATATACAATTAAATTTAATTTATTATATCAATCAAATCATTCACAAACTTTTATAAACTTTCTTTTCGCTTTCTCTTATCTTTCCTTTAAAATAAACAACCTCACTTTCCACTCTCTTTCTTCTCAAATCCACTCTTTTCCTCTCGTTCAAATCCTTTCTTAGAAAAGAACAAAGCCTAAATCTTCACTTTCTTTTCCATTTTTTTTTTCTTTTCTTTTTCCTCTACCTATCATTCCACTAAACCAAATACCACATGAGAATTAGATTGGTAGGTGAAAAGAAATAGAAAAAAATATGATAGGTTGGGTATAATGAAAAAAAAAATAAAAGTTATGAAATTCTTATCTTATCTTATTTTTCATTTTTATTCATTTAATTATTTTTATTTTATTTTTTACATCTAGTATTCTTACTTTTATTTCATTACTAGTTTACTTTTATTTAACTTTTTTTTATTTTCATCCATTTTTTCCCTTAAGAAGAAAGAAATAAATAACTTGATAAAGTGAAAATAGATGAGAAATAAAAAAAAATTAAACATGTTTGATTGAAGAGATATAGTATGAGGAAATAGATAAATATATGAATAGAAATAAATAAGAAATAGTACAACAAATTTGACCCTTTATTAAAATTGTTTTTCTCATCTCTTTTGTCATCAAATACACTGTATATTTGTGCTCCTTCCATGTGTTTTTCCCTTCATTCATCCAAATAAGGTTTTGAAGTTTTAGAATTGTTGTGATGAATCATAAAGTGTACATTGGTAAAGTACCAATAATTGTACTTGGTTGAATTTTTTGATGCATAATTCTTCTGTGTTCTGATGTATAGCAGTGACATTTTTCTTGCTTATTTCATTTGTAGTTTTATATTGATACTTTCCTTGTTTGGCTTCTTATGGTACTTTTCTTTGCTGTCATATTCTACTCTGTAATCATAGTAGGTGACTCTGAACTACAAAAACCATTCTTCCTAATTTTGTATTGATTCATGCTCAAAGCATATCCAATATCAAATTGGCCAAAATTTTGGATCCAAATGTAGCTGCTTATACCTATCCTGAGAAATGTTTATTATATTCGTAGTATCAGATTCAGTTTATTTTATACCAGGAATCAATTCCCTACACAATACACACGTTTCAATGCGAAGTTCTTAGTTCAAATTAGGTACACACATCTCATCATTTGGATGGTTCAAAATCAAATTTATCAAAAATCAAAAGGGCACTCTGATGATATCTTTTATTTTTAGTCTGTTCATAATTTATATAGCCACCAAACAACTGTCATATTACAACTATATAACATAGAAGAAGTCTATGTTCTGATGCAGAAATATATTTAAGGGAAAAAAACATACTAAAGGAAAACCAACACTGGAAACACCAAAAGACACAAGTATGTGTTGGGGCGTTGTAAACTCATGATCAGAAATGCCCTCAGAAAAAAACTTAGTCCTCTTTCCCCAACAGAGTGAGAAGGAACTTCTTGTAGTCCCCTGAAGTTTCCTTGGCAATAGCATGCTCAAGAAGAACACTGTTTCTCTTGTAATAAACATCTGAGACTACCTTCAGATCCTTCTCAGCCCTACTCACAACCACACGGGTTAGTGCATCCTCATCAGTTCCAACCTTCTTGATTGCATTTCTCACCACCTGAACATTGGATAAAAAATTCAAGGTGAATCATGGTAGATATTTTCACAAGTTGGTTGTTTCAACGTTAAGTTGACAATTTCAAAAGTGAGTTTATTCTCATCCAAGTAGACATGATCAACAAATTCAAATATGTTATAGAAGCATCTAAAGGGTCAGATATGTGAAAAAGATAGGACCATTATCTTGATGCAACCCAAATTTCCATGATGAAAATACAATGAGATAGGATAGTGCTATGAGAAAAAATGTGAGTTCAAACATCAAACCTTTTCATAGTACTTGAAGTGATCATTGATGGAACGGATGGTGGTGTGCAATGCCTTCTCAAACTCATCAGATCCTTCATCCACCAGTTTCTACAATCATAAGAAATATCCAATATAAGATCATGAAGTAAAACACCCGAACTTTCATTTATTTCTCTTTGGAATGGCATTATATAGAAAACTACGATAATAATTTTGGTGATATGTGAAAAGGATATAAAAGGGTGTGGCATCTTCTTCTTTTGTACCTTAGAGATGGAAGTGCCATGGATCTCTCTGTAGCGGTTGAAAGTTGCAACTAGTTGAGTCTTGCTCCTTGTAGTCAACACCCTGATGGCCTCTTCATAGGTACCCTTCTTCTCTTTCACAGCATCATGAAGAATTTCAGCCTCATTTTGTGCCAATTTTGGATTGATCTCATCACCAACATACCTGAATGAGGTTACCAACCCCACTAAAAGCTGCTCAATTTCAACCACAAAAAGTTCAGATTATAAGCACCATAACATCCCCTTTACTACAACTCAGAAACCTGACCTAACTACATTGGATCAAACCTTTGTTTCCACATGTCTAATAAAAAACTCCAACATACCACTAAAGCAAAATTGACATCTGATTTGGTTACTTAGCATTACTCTTAAATGTGATTAGATTGTAAACATTGAACAGAAAGTGATCTCTTAAGAAATTGGTGAAAAAAGACTCTTTCTTTTTCCTAGATAGAGTGGATCAAGCAAGTGTTCTATGCATAAGAACTTGCCTGGCGTAGATGGCCAGTGGTATGTGCTGCAAGATCTTCTTCCAAGGAGTGCTTGTAGCGGTGGAGATAAGCACGTCTGACAGCAAAAAGCTCTTCTGGGGAGAGGATAGTGGCAATTTCCACGACGACATTGTAGTTTTTGCCACTCTTAATGGCAACATTGGCCAAAACAGCATCACGATCTGCAGGTTCCAGGATCCATCGGTACACAGCTTTCTGTTCAGTACAAATAAATCACAGTGTAGAATTCAATTAGCACACATGAACTTCAAAAGGCACATGGAACACTATCAAGAGATCATTTCACACTGAAGGTACCTCAAAGTCTCCTTTGATCTCAGACTCCAAGCGCTTCACAAGATCCTCCTGGTAAATTTCCTCATAAACTCTTCTGATCTGTTGCCTCTGATAAACAGTTCTATGACCCAATATTGCTATTATAGTGTTCTCATCAGTACCCCATCCTACAAAATGCAAATCAGTTGATCACAATCATTCTTAACACCAATTTCAAAGATCCACAGGGTTCATCTCTCCAACAGGTTACCCTTGAATAAATGGAAAAGTATTTTTTATTTAACACTGAAACTACATAGTTAATCAATACTGCTGTCAAAGTTTTCTCATCCTACAAAATTGAAAACCACTTGAACTCATTCATTTTAAAGACCCTTTTCAAAGATTCATAGAATCATGTCAGATTCAATACTAGATTACCCTGAGAAACAAAAAAAATGCACTTTTTAGTTTAAACTGAAATGACACGGTTAATCATCAATATTGAAAATTTGTCATAGATCTTCATTAGATGCAATATTCAAAATCAACAAGATCATGCATAACTATGATCCACACAACAAAGGGGATCGTGATGATGAAGATGGTGGTGGTGATAAGCCACCTTCAAAAGACTTTCTGAGAGCTTCAGCATCTTCTTGGGGAGAGTGGTTGCTGGGAGCAATAAGGGTAGCCATGGATGAATGTGTGTTCTCTGAAGTGCTTACTATGATAGTGTGTGATGAAGAAAGCTATGCTCACATATTTTCTATTTATAATAAGGTATGTAGACAATAGTGATTATACATGTATAGTTTATTTCTGTAATTTTCCTATTGGGAAAGTGTTGCAGGGATGATGTAAAATCTATGTAGTACCAATCCAAGCCTTGAAATCCGATAAGGTTTGTGGCTTTTTTCAGACAATAATTTATTATTACATTGATTTTCTTTCCTTCACATTCACACTATTTTCAAACTCCAAGGCCATTTTGGCATTATGTAATCAGCTGCAGAAATAGTTTATCTGTTGGTGAAAAATTTATGCAACCCCATCTGTGATCAAATCAATGCCACGTGGAAGGTTGATTTGATTCAAAATATAAAGCATAATTGTAATCATGGTAATGATGTGGCACTTCTAGAATTTTCTGAGTTGTGATCAAGTTCTTAATTTGCTGTTACTATTAGGGAAATAAAATAAATGCCCTTCATAATTTACTGCAACCTTTTCTTAATCCTTGATTGTCCATAATTGCAATACTTAACTAAAGAGATTACTGAAAGGTTACAAGTTTATTACTGAAAAATAAAAATATAAAATTATTGAATAATATTTAGATCTATGGCATGGAGTGCACAGTGCAATGTATCTGGTCAAGATGATGCTTTGATTCATAGAAAAATTTCATTCTCACATGCAAAACAAGCTTTTTTGCAGATTGTTTATATATATATATATATATATATATATATATATATATATATATATATATATATATAATTCTAGGAGTGGTCTAATTTTATAAATTACTTAATTACTTAATATTTAAAATTAAATATAAATCAATCTGTTTTTTTTATAGCCAAAAGTCAATATATGCTTTTAAACAACTTTTTCTTGAATTCCCTCTCTGCACGCAGCGCATAGAAAGTTAGGTAAAGAAAAAGGAAAAAACAAAAATATTAACAAAAATACATATAAATTTAAAAATATGAAAAGACCACCTAGTAAATTCAAAAAATAATGGTAATTAAATATTACAATTAAAATATGCAACTAAACTCAAATTTTATCTGTTATTATAAACTATTCGATCGCATAGCATTTATATAAACTATTATCACCATTATTAAAATATTTATGATACAATAATCTTATAAAACATTTTATTTTATATTAAGTGAATTTCACAATATCATATCATTTTTAATACTATTTGTAAGTTTTATTTTATAGTTTTAAAAATTAATTTAAGTTTATATTTTCATTCTCAAAATCTAAAATATAAAATGAAACTAACATCTCAAAGTTAAAAATCTGATTATCTAATATAAAATTTAATTAAAACTAAAATTTAAGACTGTCACTAAAACCCTTTGATTATTGTAACATAAACTCAAACAAAAAATAATTTAAAAAATAGAAAATAAAAAGAGTTAAGTTCTTAATTGAATACCAACATCTAATCTTATACTTTGGACATAAAAAAAATAATAAGAAAAACAACTACAATCACATGGTAGGTACACTAATTAAGAATGTTTTGGTTTGTTCAACTAATCTTGTTCTTGAATTTTCAAGAAGCTGTGTAGTTTAATCATACGCATCACCTTTTCATTTTTTTATTTGAAAATCTTTTTACTTTTTTGTTTATTTAATCATTTTTTTAATTTTTGATTAATTGTTCTTCTCACAGTTTAAATCGACTATCGATGCAGCCGACACAAAGAAAAAAAGAGAAAAGAATGTGAAATCAACTTAATTTTTTAATGTAAAATCAACTTAATTTGAAACTTTATATATTTAAAAAGAGAAAAAAGAAACATCAACTTTTCATAATTCATCATTCAGAACATTGAATCTTGAGCTGTCATTTTTTTATTTTATTTTTTACTTTGTCGATCAATTAAGTAGCTTAATTGACAGAAAAAATTGTTTCAATTATTTATTGGTGGAAAACATTTTGAGTTGCACGATCTTTAAAAACGTATTTTAAATTTTGAAATTTATATAATTAAAAGGGTATTGTGAATTATTAATTTAAAAATTAGAAAAAATATTTAAAATTTTACAATAAAAAATGAAAAATATATTTTAAATTGTATAACTTATTTATAAATACATTTTAGGTTATACTATCTAAAAATATAACATTCAAAATACATTTTAAAATTAAAAAATATATCTCATATTTTATAATTTATTAATATATTATGAATTTTGACATTTAAAATACAATTTTAAATTATACAACATAAAATATACACTTAGTTCATAAATACATTTTATATTTCGTAATTTGAAGTCTAGAATACATTTTTTAATCTAAAAATACATTCTAAATCGTATAATTTTGAAAAAAAAATAAAAATTCATAATATATTTTTATTTTGAATTCAAAAATATATTTTGGAGAGTACTAAATATAACTTTTAATTATAAATTATGATCTAAAAATTTAAATGATAAACAATTTAAACTTATCTAACATCCATGGAAACTAATAAAGAAATCAGAAATGAAAAATTTTGGTTAAGACTTATCTAACCCTCCAAAGTGAATGAAGAAATTACAAAAAGAGAAATTTAGTTATTTAATGTGGGATGAAATAATGCAGATTACAATACAATTGTAGAAAATTGGAGAAAAATATGAATGATTTATGAATAATAATAATAATAATAATAATAATACCTTGGAAGGACTTGTGAAGAGCCTGAGCATCTTCATCAGGTGAAGTTAAGAATGAAGCAACAAGAGTAGCCATTGCAGATAATTACCAGATTTGATGTTTCTGTTTGTGATTAATTTTGAAGTTAACAATGGTTATGGTGATGTTCTGATTTAAACTACTATCATGTTTTTGAAATTTGGGAGTTACTTTTCTTCTTTATATGTAAATTAATGATTCTATACGTTAAAGAATTAGCAACTTTTGGCTGTTCAAAAGTTGAAACTCATGGAAACTTGCATCATCAAAGCCCTGAGTTGTTATTTTTTTTGTCCCTTCTGCATGGATAACAAATGTATACTCAAACTATTTAAAATTATTTACACTTTTAAATGTATAATATTAATAAATTAAATAAAAATATTTAATGTATACTTAATAATTAATTGGATTAAATATATTTATTTGTTAAAATTGTGTTTAGTATGAGATAAACTTTCGACTTATTTAGTCTTCATGTTTTATAAATTCGTATAAATTTTTAATGATTTGTCTGATTTTTTTTTATTTTTTTATTTTTTTATAATTTTTTATTTTTTTTATAATTTTTTATTTTACTATAATTCGTCTCTTAATCTTTTTTTATTTTATTTTTTTTTTATTTTTTTTTATAAATATTTTTATTTGTCATGGAAGATTATTTACACGTGTTTATAAAATATAAAAACAAAATATGTCTAAAATTTGTCCTAAAAACGAAACACAGTTTTAACAATAATTTAAAAACTAAAAATATATTTAATCTTAATTAATTATATACAATAAATAAAATATTACAAAATTTATATAGACCTAGGAAGAAATATACCCATACTTTTAACCCACACAAAATAAAAGCTATGCAAGACCAACCAATACAATAACATGCTAAAAATTAGCTATGCTTTCAACTTTATCTATACGAGTTTTTGTACGTTAAAGGGTTAAAATAAAAAATATATATAATTTCTTAATCCTTTAGATATTTATAAAATGTAATATGATTTTATTAAAGATAAAATTAAAATCATGTTACATAACATGATTTTTTTTTTAAATTTTAAAAATTAAACAAAAAATAATATTATAAGCATGAAATCAGAGTATAATTTTATAATTAAAGAAACTAATCTAAATACATAATTTTTCAATGTTTTCCAACTTGTACAGTGCAAAAACCTTTGTTATAAACTTACAATAAAAATATAATAATTATCATTTATGTTTATTTATTGTTGTGACCTATCAAAACGATGTCGTTCAGGCCAAGCAAGTCAACCTGCTGCTGCTGACTTTTCAAAGCTACCTACACACCATAGAGTTATGCCTTTTTGTAATACAATTTTTTTTTGTTAAAATATAATTTAAAATGAACATAAAATTGAATCTGATATATTAAATTTAAACTACGTTATTGTTTGGTCATTTTTTTATCGGTTCTGCAATTTTCATCTACACCGATTAGAAATTTAAGTATAAAAATAGATATAAAGTTTTACAATAAATAAAAATATAAAGTTAAAATATATATAAAAAAAAATATTAATAAATATTAATTTTAAGATTTTATGTCGAAAAGAATGTAGTTTTTTTTATGTATTTGTAAATTTTTCTAACATCACCTTTTTACTATTATTTTAATTTTCTAATCTTAATATTTTTTTTAAGTTTATGTATTTGCATTCATGTCACAATAATGAAAAAGAAAATTATTTGCTAGAATAATTACAAGTGATAAAAATTTGATTAAGCAATAAAAATAAGAGACACAAACCTAATTAATTTTATAAATTGTCTACACTTACGATGGCTTGATTAATTTTGTATTTGTTAGTTTTTTCAAATAAAAAAATAAATACGCTAGTCAAAATCAAATTTAAGAAAATATGAATGTTCATAACTTTCTTTTTATTTTCCATGTATTTTTCAATTTTCAGAAATGATGCATGCATATGCATAATTTTTGTATCTTTTATAATTTTCATTAAAATTTATTTAATATTAAAGAGTAATATGTTATTTAAATTTAGTGTTAAAAAACATTTTTAGAGTGAAAGATACTTATCTAATTCATTTATTTATTTTTCTCATTGTATTTATATAATTTATTCCCTAGTTTCTAATTATCCTTAATGTGTCATTAATAAATTAAAAAAGTCATTAGCACAAAAATTAATACACATTAAAGTGTTGTGCAAAAATACTTAAACATTTTATTGAAAATAATCAGGTATGAGTTTATTGAAAAAGAGATTAGTATAAGTTTCCCAAAATCTATTATAGTGCTCAAACATCATAAATAATAGTAATGTTAAACAGAAGAACACATTCTCTCACACAACCAAGATAACAGATGCATCACTGATAAATAAAGACACACTCAGAATAGGGAAATTAACCAAATCATAGCACAAAAAAACAAACAACATAAACAGATACAGTACAAGACATGTTCTTGGCTAGAACAATCAGTTCAAACATCCTTCCCCAGCAGAGTGAGGATGAACTTCTTGTAGTCCCCTGAGATTTCCTTGGCCACAGCATCCTCAAGATGAACACTGTTTCTCTTGTAATAGATCTCTGCAATGTTCCTCAGGTCCTTCTCTGCCCTTGAGACCACCACACGGGTGAGTGCATCCTCATCAGTTCCAATCCTTTTGAGTGCATTCCGCAGAACCTATACATCATGGTAAAAAAAGAAGGTAAATCAGTGTATAATAAATGTTCTAGAACACATCATAACTGTTGAAACACAAAATCTAACTTCGAGTTGTTTATCAAACACAATTTAGACACATTACTATATAGTAAGTAGTGTTGGTGTGATTTTTCTATAAGAATTGGAGTTTCACTAATAATATATATACATATTACCAAGATGAAACTATAGTTCTGGTTGGAAATCAGTTTATCAAACAAAAATTGGATGCATTACTACAAGTAGTGTTGGTGTTGTTTTTCTATCAGAATTGGAGTTTCACTTTAGTTTTGATTGGAAACAACACTTGTGACATCTAAGTTTTGTTATTTGTATTCAAATCTCTGCATAGATGAATAATAAGACGTTGGTTATTCATGAAAATCCTGACATGAAGCACAAATGTAAAAGATCTGAAAATATGAATCATAACAAAAAGTTAAAAGAGTATAGTATATACCCAACTGAAGTTTAGCAAGCAAGCAAGCAAATAACATGATTCTTGCAGATATAAAGTGGGATTCTGACCTTTTCATAGTACTTTTTGTGGTCATTGATACATCTAATAGCAGTGTGCAATGCCTTGCTGAAATCATCAGAAGCATCATCCAACAGTTTCTGTACCAAGTAAATATATATACACATGTCAGTTGTTTATCTGGTAATTTTTTTTATCAAAGATGTACTGAGCAATCAAGAGAGAAAGCTTGTTCTGTTGTACCTTAGTTATGGAAGTGCCATGGTCATCTCTGTAGCGGTTGAAAGTTGCCAGAAGTTGAGTCTTGCTCCTTGTGGTAAGGATCCTGATGGCTTCTTCATGGTTGCCCTTTTTCTCCTTGATAGATGAATGAAGAATATCAGATTCAGTTTTCGCCAATTTTGCATTGATCTCATCACCACCATACCTAAATGAGGTCACCAACCCAACCAACAGCTGCATAAAGACAACCAAACCAACCACAAACTCAAAAAGTCAAAACCATTAGTAAGCACCTAACATTTCATTAACCATGTACTTTTGACCAAAGTTTTAAAAAGGGTTTGCAATCAAAAGTTTTTCTGTTTCCAGTCACTACAATTGTGACCTCATGACTCATTTGATTTCAATCAAAGTTTTAAAATCCAGATAGCAACTGTTATTTCAGTCACAATAACTTAGAATGAGAATAATGTTTTATACCATGCTTCAATCAGAACTACTAGGTTGAAATAAAAGAGTTAATGATGTGAATTATGAAAACACATGATGAATAATGACTTGCATATATGAAGGGACAAAACCAGAGAACATCTATATAAGATAGTCAAACTTTGTGACTTAAGAAGGGAACAAAGAGATATTATCAATTGGGCTGGTGAATCATATCCACACTATTGAGATGATATAAAAAGATTATTTATTTACCTGACGAAGATCACCAGAGGTATGAGTAGCTACATCTTCTTCCAAAGATCGTTTGTAACGGTTGTGATAGGCACGCCTAGCTGCCAAAAGCTCTTCAGATGAAAGCACACAAGCAATTTCCACAATCACATGATACCCCTTGCTGCCACTCTTGATTGCCACATTAGCCAAAACAGCATCACGATCTGCAGGTTCCAGCATCCACCGGTACACTGATCTCTGTTTTGTTGTTTTGTTCAGACACCATTCAAAATCATTAGTACTATATGTCACAGAAATCATGTGATGTTACTAAATTGTGTTTGTGTTATGGGAAAATATTTAGTTTTTTCATAACATTTAGATCCCTCCATTTTCAGATAAAATCAGTTTTAGTTTTGATCTCAATATTTTCAAAACCATGATTTCAGTCATCCAATTTCTTTTGTAATTGCAAAGCCATGACTCAAACTCCATATTAGTTGTTAAACTTACAGAACTTCACACTAAAGACTAAGATCAATGGTAAGAGAAACTAAGGGACTTAAAACACATTGATCATCTTCATTATTTTTACCAAAACCATGTTTCTGTAATGGTTACCTCAAAGTCACTTGTCAGTTCAGACTCTAGGCGTTTGATGAGGTCTTCTTGGTAAATTTCTTCATAAACCTTTCTGATCTGTTGCCTCTGATAAACATTTCTATGACCCAATATTGCAATAACAGTTTTCTCATCAGTCCCCCATCCTGCACAGTTCAAAACCATTAGATATTAAATATTATATTTGCTTGCCAAAAGTTACATCATATAGATATGATCAACTATTTCTTCTCAAGTAGACACTTAAATTTATACTGAATTTTTTCAGAAATGGTGAAAGGATTGAGGCACAACAAATATCTCCATCACAGAATCATTATTCTTGATGGATTTTCACCATGGCAAGAAAACCATAACAAATTGGTGAATCAAATAATTTTCCTTATTTTTATAATTTAAGGTGTATGGAACAGAAATTATTTATATATGTATATGTATATATCTATATGTATAGATAAAAAGGAAAACCTTGGAAAGCTTTGTGAAGAGCTTCTGCATCTGCACCAGGTGAAAAGGTGATGGGAGAAATGAGGGTAGCCATTGTTGATTATGGTTTCCTCAGAAAGGTGTTTGGTATGTTAGAGTTTGGTTTCCAACTCCTATATTTATAGGATAAATAATACACTATACAGCTGTGAACTATGCTTTTTACAGTGACCAAATTTATTTTATTTTCAGTGACAATATCATTAATTGGAATAATCAAATTTACCTATTTTGTTAAATATTTTACAAAATTTACCCAGAAAAGTTTGTTTAGAACAATGCCAAGAGGTTGTCACTGTCAATATGAACCTTCTTATGTACTATGCTTTTTTCTGAGTCCAATTTGTTAAGAGAAATGCCACAAAACTTCAATTGTGATGTCATTTTTTACCTTTATAGCAGTGGGAAATTGAAGAATCATGGTGCAACATTAATCCAATTTATTGGTATTAAGTGAGCAATTAATAATTTTTAATTAATTCACCATACCAATATGTTGAAATGGGATGTAAGATAATATACAATACTTAATTGTACTTTAAAATAGTAAAAATAAAAGCAAAAAAGGGGCACTTTTTAAATTTTATTAAAAAGGTGAAGAAAAATAAAAAAAAACACAGTTGTTACATTATATTTTATTCACTTTAATTATAATTAGAATTTTATTTTAAAAATTTTTAATCGTAAATCCTAAATTTTTCGTTTTTAAGCATCTTATTGGCATATGTTATTTATAGTCGAGGACGATGATTAATAAGAAATATAAAATATTATTTGAAGAATAATTCAGTACTATTTGCATCAACCCATTAGTATTATTTTTCAGTAACATATTCTTTATAAAATTATATATGATTTAATAATTCATAAAAATTGATAATGTAAAAATTTATCCAATAATTTATAAAATTAAAGTATATCTAATATTTAAAATTAATTTGTAAAAATTCTTTAATACAACTCTAAATATAAAGCTCGTTATATGATTATGAGATTTTTAACTGTTTTATAATGTTACTCTAAAAAACATGTATAGCTAAGAGATTTGAGTTGAGTAAGCATGTAAGTTATTCTAAATTCTAAATTATCTCACATATTTATTTAGTTCCTACGAATTAAAAATCATATCCCAAATAAATTGTAGGTGCACTTAATTTATATAATTCATGAATTTTCTAGAATAAATATAATTTGTAAAAATTAAAATCATTTAAAATATATTTTTTATAAAAAAAGTACAAATATAAATGAATAAATATATACTTTTATCTAACTCTAATTAGAATCTGAATGAAAAAACAAGAGTTTCTCTTTTATAAACATGAAATTATATTATGAAACTCTAAAAAAAACATAAAATTTTGTTAAGAAAATCTCAAAAATACTTCTAATTTGTATTCAAATGGATTTTGTATATCTTTTCATACAATAAAAATAAAACCAAAATATAAAATAAGATCAATTCAAAGACTATAAATTTAAACTCTATTTTATAGTAAGTATAAGAGATATCGAATAAGATTATATATTTATAAGACTATATATTTGTAGGTGATCTGATAATAGTTCTGATAACGAATGATCTAATAAATCTAATAATATTATTAAAATTGAATTTATATGACTCCTATACTATACTATAATAAGAAAGTTTATGTTTAACTCAATTTCATAAAACTAGGTTATAAGATAAAATTTGCATTTTATTTATAAATATTGAACTTTTCGTATTAGTCAATATGAAATCTCTAACAAAATATAAAATAAACATCTCACACATCATTTAATATTTTTAATATTTTATGTCCATATCTAAAATTACACTTCAAAATTTAAAGAATACAATTATTTCTTATTTTTTGTTTGATTTTAATGTGAGCAAAATAATTTTTTTGTGAATATGATAAATGGTAGCTTTGAAAGCCTTATGTAGAGGCTCAACGTCATGAAGTGTTGGTGTTTGATTTGAAGCAAAATGGGTAGCCATGGAAGCACTCAAAACTGAGTTCTTAATTTCTGTCTCACCACACTGAAAAAAGTGAGAAATAAATATTGAAATTGGAGGTTGGTTTCTTCACAAAATTAATATTTATATTGCAATTGCTTCCTAGTTGTTATCGCCTTAACATGATCATCAAATCTGAACGTTACTTTTCATGAGATGATTATTAATTAACCAATTAATTAAGTGCATCAAATATTAATTAATAGCATTCTTTGGCATTAAGAAATGCATATTTAAACTTTAGAAATTGCGATCAAACGTTGTAAAGAAACCTAATTAAAGCACACTTTGATTCTTTGGTATAATTGGAATGGCTTCAATGCATAAAAAAAAGACAAGGGAAAAGTGATGTGTTATTAGGCACATATTTAGACCAATTCCACTTTTAGAAAATCAAATATAAATAAAATTAATAAATGAAATTTCTTTCTCCTCCACTTACAATAAAATCTATTTTATTTCATTTATTTGTCAAAACTCAAACAGTTTTAAGTAAAAAAAGTGTAAATTTACAAAAAAATTATACAAATTATACTAAATTTTATTTTTTTTATAGTATATTTACTAGTTGTTTTATTATGCCTCTTGGTTTGTGTATTATATGGTTAAAAATGAAAACCAAATTTAAAATTTGGGACTTACAAATTTAAAAAAAAAAATTATATTACAGGTTTGGCAAATAATTATTTTTTAAAAATAATTATCTAAAAATATGTCTAACCCTCCAAATATGTGACAAAGAACTAGTTCAGTGTTTAACATATGAATTTTGTTGGAAAATAAAAACAGAAAATCTCTTTTAAATTAAAAACAAAAGAAATTATTATACAGTTAAAAAAATAATAAATTGAGAAATACAAATTAAAGATCACAAAATCGATTCAAATCAAATGTGAAAAAAATAATTTCATTTGATCCATTTTTTTATGTTTGAAACTAATATAATTCAAATCAAATTGCTTATACATAAAGATAGAAATAATTGAAGGAATTTTGGTCAGCAAGCATAAGCATGTTTCATCATTTTTTTTTTCGATAACTTCTTATAATAATTTTACCAATTCTTTTAGTGAATTACCCAATAAAAATAGTATGAAATATACTAACTATGAGTAAGTATAACTATAATATATATATATATATATATATATATATATTATTACATAACCTAACTAATTAGTCATTAAAATATATAATACACAAAACTAATATTTATACATTCTTATAAATTGGTCCACTTAATTATGTGGAGAAGAATTTATTTTTATATATAATATAACATTTACACACAATTTCTTATAAATTGGTTCACTTAATTACATGGAGAAAAATTTATTTTTTAAATATAATATAACATTCACACACAATATAAGGGTGAACTAAAAAAAAACACACCTTAAACATATACAATTTAGTATTAGTTATACAATATCAAAATAATCAATTAAATCAACATCTTAGAATTACTAATAACTTATAGCTATTTAGATAAGAATAGTTAGCTCCTTTTACTTGGATTTAATTTTATTATATGTTTTAAAGAGTCTAAATAATTTTTCAAAACCTAAAGTTTAAATGAGTATAAATTTTTCTTAAAAAAATAAAAGAAAAGAAACTTAAAATTATTAAAAGAAATCAAATAATTTATTATATAAAAAAATTTATTGATTAACTTGGTTATACTCTTTAACAATTCTTTATAACTATAGTGTAATAAAATATTGACGGCTAATGCACACATAGAAAAAATGCAAAAGAATAAAATAAAAATTTAAATGATAAATTTTAAAATAAATTAAAAATAAAAATTAAACTTTTATTTATAAATATCATATCTAACTTACTTTAAAATTAATTATTAAAATAATATTAGGTCTCCTCGAAAATATTCTTCATCAGCCAACTAAACAATTATTTATTTTGTTAAAATGAGAAAAAAGTGTCTTATTATTACCTTTTCCCTTCTTTGAAATAAAAGAAAATAACTTTTTTTAAGTGATTGGGTTGGGTGTGTAGTGTCCATTTTGATGAATCCTTTACTCAAGTTTTGTACTTGTCATGTCAACACGAGCCACACACAAAAAACGAGGAGACATATATATATATATATATATATGATAAAAATATATTTTTAAATATAAATAATGTTATATAGATAAATTGAGAAGTTGCGTTATTATTTTTTAGTTAAAGAATTATATTGTTACTTTTCATTAAAAAAATATATCAAATAATAAAAGATTAAATTATCTAGTTAAAAATAGCATAAAAGACAGCTATAAAAGATTACTCACCTAATTTGATAGTTCACCATTTAACACGTTACTATCATTGCCTTACTTATATTTATTAAAAATATTATAATAAGTAAATATCATATATTATGGTAACATTTTTAAAATAAATATCATTGTAGATAATATAAACTTGTGACTTTTTAAAATAAATGTAAACTAACTTAATTAATGTGTAATATATACTTTTAAGTGTTACTAAAAGGTAAATTCTTTTATTAATAGCACTTAATGTTTTCTTTAGAAAAGTATTTGATTAAAAAAATCCATAATAAACGAAATAAATTCTAAAGAAAACATTAACTTTTTGTTAATATCCATCAATCATTCACTTTGAATTTAAATAAATGGGCTTGTTATAATTTTAATTTGGTAAAAGAAAATTAATTAAACCATGTTTACTAACATTTAATTATATATGTTAAATGTCTTAGAGTTTATAAGCAAACATTGACTCCATGGCCCAATGGATAAGGCGCTGGTCTACGGAACCAGAGATTCTGGGTTCGATCCCCAGTGGAGTCGTTTTTCTGTTTTACAATTATTATCTCTTAAAAATTAAATATTTTTGAGGTTCAATACTATAATTAAAACGTAAATATTTATTTATTATGGATTTAGTTGCTTAATTGAATGAAAAATATCATATTATTGTTCTTAAAACATTGAATGACTTGATTAATTTTTTAATTAGTAATGAAACTAAATTGAATAAAACAAATAAATAATTTCACACTCTTTATAAATTTCTTGCCTCACTCACCATTCCTCTGGAAATGTAAAATTGTTTAAAATCCCATTTAAAAATAAATAAGAAGTAATTAAAAGAACTATTTCTGCTAATCCCATTTATGAGTTCTTTAGGGTTTATTATAAGTACATAATGGCTGGAAATAAAAAATTAAATAAATTAGAATTATTAAAAATAATTAAATTTTGTTTAGTTGATTATAATTTTTTTTTGAAGTTTTTATATAAACTGAAGAATAACTTAATTTTTTTTATCGAAATCTCAAATTATTTAACATAATGAATAATTTAATGAAATTAATGTTGTATCTTTACTACAGTAATTTTTTTTTATAAACTGGGAAAAGTAAGTGCTCTCTAAATGTCACACTAAGAGAAATATTTAATTAATTGAGAGTATAAACTCTTAACTATTACTTAACATTATCATTACATAATCATTAAACTCTTAAAAATATTTTTATTTAATAAAATAAATAATTGTACTACACTCTCTTTATTTAAAAATAAACATATATTTTTCCCACTGTATGCATTTTCTTTAAACTGTCTTAGAAAATTACTTTTTTTCCTTGTAATTATATTATTTTAATATAATAAAAAAAGGATACACACACAACACAATTAACTGCTTTTATGAAGCAGCATCTCCAATTTCTTCATTACATTTAAGAGTATAAACATGAAACAATTAAGTGTATATAAAATTAAGAAAAAAAATGTGCAAGGATAATTATAATTTTTTAAATTCAAAAAATGACTTTTTTTAATATTTTTTTACTGAAATTAAGCCATACATTTTATTAGCAACTTGTTTTTTTTTGCAAAAATAACTATATTTTTTTGGTACTGAAATTTGCTTGCTTGGTAAAATGAAAAAAAAAGTTTTTACAGAAACAATAAAATTCAAGTGTACTATTTTACATATATTTTTATTAATCTATTTTTTTTTACATTTGATCAAATCAATTAAATTTCGTAATTAATTTGTTTTTCTTTATTCCTATTGTGCCAAGTAATTAAAATTTTATTTTATTTTCCATCTGTTTATTTATTAAATTGATTTTTTTTCTCTATTCTTTAGCTTCATTTTATTAATTTATTTCTCTATTTTTAGTTTTGTAATTTTTGTTTTAACCATAGAATAGCACGAAGAGCGAGTTGATAAACACGAACCTGTGGGTCCCACGAAAGCAACCTCTGATGCTACCTAAGCCACTACATAGACCTTCTACTGGGGCCCACTGGACCTCACTGGGCCCCACACCCAAACGGAAACACAAAAGTAAACAACCAATGAGGATTCCCCATTTGATAGACTCGCTCAGAGCCACTACTTTAGATACGCACGCTCACACGTGTCAACTCGCGTCTCACCTCACGCGCGCTCTTTCTCTCTCTCGCTCACTCGCTTCGTCGCCGTTTTACTCAAAACACACACACTTTCTCTGAAGTCTTCAAACTGTTCTCACTAATCTCTCTCTTTCGCCCCTCTCTTCGCGCCCCGCGTCATGTGAAGCATCAGCGAGTCCCTCGACGTCGTTTCGCACGCGCCTGCTTCGTTTAATGGTCGCGCTGTTCTTCTTCTGCTGATTCTCTCTCTCTCTCTCTCTCTCTCTCTGTGAAAATCTTCCGAGGTTTTTGTCGGCAATGAGTGGAGTAATTCATTCTCTGGCGTTCGATTTGCTGTCTCGCTTATTCAATTTCTGTGTCTCGCATGTAAGAAATGTTTGATTGGAACGACGAAGAGGTTAGTCAAATTTTCAATTTCTTTTCCTCAATTTTTTGTTATTATTACTATTGTTGGATCGTAGTTTGTTAGATGTTTCTTTTTAATAAATTTTTTACTAAACGAACTTAGGTTATTGTTGTGGATAACTTTTTTGTTTAAAATAATTTGGGGTGTATTTTGGTGGTTTGAGATTGAGTCTGGAATGATAATAAGAATTTGAGATTAAGGTGAAGATGTTATATTTTGTTTACCCTTTTGGGAGTGAAATGCTTGTAATAAAATACAATATTTCTTGGAAATTGAATATTATTGGGAATTTTGACCATGTAACTTGTGTTTGTGTGTTCGAGGTTCAAATCTGAGCTAGAAGAAAGGAGGAAAGACTTTGTTTCATCCCATTTTTGAAGTGTAGGCTTCTTAAATATGGATTTGGTTAGTAGGTTTTGAAAGGGTATGTCAAATGTTGAGAAACGTGTTAGTGCTTCGTTTGTCCTTGCTTCAGTTTGAGGCTTGATATCAAAGTATTTCAATACGGAATTTAGGAGAAGTGGATCATGATAGATTATGCCACGCAAGGGGATTGGTTGATGATCTGAAATTAGATGAAGGGATGAGGAGTGGACTGTGGACTCGATGTAGTAAGTGGTGTTTTGGAAAAAAAATGAGTGGAATGCAGAGGGAACTTATAGCTGCATTCTGGTTGAAATCTAAGAGGTCTTATCATAATTGTATTGTTCTGTACCTTAATATACTGTTTGGTTCAAAGGAAGGGAAGGATGTTGTTAATGGAGAGGAGGGGAGGGATTTTGATTGAACATTTTTGTTTGGTTAAAAGGAGAGGAGGGGGATGGAAATAACCTTGTTCTTGTTTGGTTCACAAGGGAGGGGAAGGATGGTTAAAAATATTTTTCTTTTTTGAACTCTTAAAATTTTAAATTTCAAAACATAAGAACGGATAGTTTAGTCAGCACAGAAATGCTTTAAATCTCTCCTCCCCTCTAAATAACCCTAATGTTGGAAGGGAGCAAAGATTAGATTGTAGGGATTCTGCTCCCTCCATTCCCCTCTCCTCCCCTCTGATCCATTTCCCCCCAACTAAACAATAGTTAAGAGTACAGTCACTGCCAGATACCCTAAAATGAAGTTTGGCATTAACGAGGAGTAATGGAGGTGCAAGGTTGTCGTGATTTGTAATTTGTAGTGTCTGTCTCCTAGAAAGGCAAGAAAAATCAACCTATGTTTGTTGATACATTCTGGTAAAGCTGGTGGCTGCACTTGGACTCATGGTTTTTTTTGTGGTAAAGCTGGTGTTCATTATGCATAGTTTTTGAAGTTAATGAGTACCATAGTCCAATTTGTGACTGCATATTCCGTATAAATTGTACTTTGATAAGGCAGAAATTATACTTTATTAAGGGCAAATAAATGTTTGATGCATGGTGGCATACTTTAA
Source organism: Lablab purpureus (assembly GCA_030347555.1). Lineage (NCBI taxonomy): Eukaryota > Viridiplantae > Streptophyta > Magnoliopsida > Fabales > Fabaceae > Lablab > Lablab purpureus. The sequence goes on from CM059264.1 coordinate 14,302,692, forward strand.
TTATTTTTGTCTTAATTGTTGCCTCGAGTGGAGGAAGAAGATTTCTTGGTGCTAAGATGGAAAGAAGTATTGGAGATAGGAAATTATGATGATTAAATGAAATGAATGGAGGACAACGCAGGTCTATAGCAGACATTTGTTTTAATCAAGGTGTAACAGAATATAAAGAATTATATATCTTGAAAAGTGTTATGCGATTAAGCTGTAGCTTACAATAGGTTGAATTGTGTTAGCAATGTTACCAGTTGTAGATGTATGGTCCATGTTGAAAAGCCAAAAAATTGTCATACTATATTACAAATGATGGTTACGAGCAAATAGCACAAACATATATGAATTAATATATATAATATAAAATAAACCACAAAATATGCTAAATATACATAGTAAAACCTGATAACATATATGAAAAAAAAATTAGAAATATTTTCTGTGAAACAGCATTTATCAGTCTCATAACATAAGCATAGAGTCTCATAACAAGAAAAGATAACAAATAGAAAACTAAAAATATCCTTGAAGTGAGAAGGAGATGGTGAAAGGGGAAATATAGACAGATCAAGAAAATGAGAAAAACAGAAAAAGGACGCTGAGAAAAATTGAATAAAGAAAGAGAAGAAAAAAATAAAGCCAGAAAAAACGAGAATAGAAGATAGAGAAGGAAACGAAAGGAAAACAGATAAATGGCAGCAAAAGCTTAAATAAAAAAGATGGAGGAGTAAAAACAAGAAATATAGAGAAGAGATAGGAGATTGTGAAGGAAAAAGGGCAAATGAAGAATATTTGAGGAAAAAATAGAAGAGATAAAATTAAAGAAGAGGTTTTGCCAGAGTTAGAATCACTGGTGGGTGGTGCATGTGAGAATTTGAGTGGTAATTGTCCCAACAGATAGTGGGCGAAGATAACACAGAAGATTGGATGAAGGTTTTGAGAAACCTATTGAAAATTCTTTGAAAAGAAATTTAAAGGATAAAAAGAGGGTCCGTGTCAATCATGACTGCCATGGCGCAATGGCCATGGCATCCACAAAATGTGAAATGAAAGAAAGCACTCTTATAGTGTTGCCATAGTATTTACTTTCTTTGTCTATGAATTTCTCTACTGCTACCATCTGAAGTATTTTATTTTTCTGAGTTTTGCCTTGTTGGTATTTATTACATTATTTACAACGGATTGTTTTCAGCTTGCTAACATAGTATGGGGTGAGGCGGGTGAGAGTGATGATCATATTGTGCCTTATCAAGAGGCAAATGAAGATCTTCATGATGAGAAAAAATGGAATCAGGAAGCTTCTGCCAGTAAATTGATTGAGCAGAAGAGGACCGAGACTAAAACTGACTTTCATCAAGGAAAGCTAGGAAGCAGTTCCAAGTTTGATATTATTGAGGGACAATCTGCTTCAGAATCTGCTACAAACTCATGGCCTGACTTGTCTTTATCCAGTGCTGCTAAAATTGATCAGGGCTCCTGGGGTGCTGAAGTATCTAAAAATTTAGGTGAAATTAGCAAATTTATTTCAGCAAAGAGGTGGTAAAATTACTTATTATTGGAATTACGAGTAGACTAGATAGCATGTCTATCAGTGTATTTGCAGATGTATCTCTTCTTGTTCCCCCATCATTACATGAAAAACAGTAAAGTATGTAATTATAGTTTATCATATCTAATTATATTTATTTATAGGTGTGACAGAACAGACTACACAGTTAGAAAAGGATGTAGAAAAGCAAGGTGAATTTGCCAACTTTGCCTGGGATAACATAGGAAGCTTTGATGACCTTGATCGAATTTTTAGGTAAAGTATATTATCTGTACTATTCTTACTTGGTACATATATTTTAAGGTGATTGTTAATTTGATTTTAGTTAGATGTTTTCTGAACTTGATCAGTAATTCTAATGGATAAAACTTCACTTTACTCTCTCTTACTCTCTTTTTGAAAACTTGTTTTGCAAATTAAATTACACGACTGCTTTCTCATGGATCAGTTAGAGTATAAGTGCCCTTACACCTGTTTCTCTCAAATTTAGATGGAGCCATGTGTGCATCTATGCATAGTTGTAACGGCAATAACTGTATATAGGTAATATTCAAAATGAAAGGAGGAATTCTAGCAATAGTAAATTGGGAGTAAGATTCACCAAATAGGAACTGGGACCCACATATTTAGTAAGCCCTACATGAAATTTACCCAAAAATAAAGAGTGTTAGAATTTATCTGAGAGCTTGCGTTGCTAAGATCTCTAAAGTGCAAAGGTGATGATATTATGATGTCAAATTTGTGAAAATATCCTGTCTTCACTTATTAAACTCGCAACATAGACCTTAAGCCGTCAATTTTTAATGTTGTTCATAGGAATTTTACAATTCTTGGGATTAATTATACTGTGCTCATGATGAATAACATAACGTAAGTGTTAAGATTCCAGTTTAGCACTTAATATTATTGAACTACATCGAATCTGTTGTATGCATCTGTTTAGTACTCAATTTTTTGAGCTTCTGTTGTTTACAATAATAGTATACGTCTGACTGAATATTCTCGCAAGTGATGATTTTGCAGCAATGATGAGCCTATATTTGGCCATGTAAGTCTTGAGAATTCTGCTGAGTTGTGGTCTTCAAAAGACACGAGCAACTGTTCAGTACCCATACACTTGGAAGCACCAAATCAAGGAAGTGCTTTAAGAAACAGATCCGAGCCTTTGGAAATTAAAACAGAATATGTTCAACAGAATGGTCAATCATTTTCCCCTTCATTTAAGAGGATTGGCGATTCTTCATCTCATGACATTCAAGATGCTGCCGGAAACACATTCAATGTTGGATATTCTATAGATAGAATTACCCCTGCTGAAAAGGAGCAACAGGTATGTCAAGTCGTATTGGAGAATGGCTAGTGATGTAAAATGGAAACAAAGAGCCAAAAACAATCTTAATGATTGAAAAGTTCAATATTTTTATATTAATATTAAGCTGATGTCAGTAAGATAAATAACATGTCTTTTTTGGGATAGACAAAGACAGTAAATCTTTATTGTTCAGGAAGTGAGGCAACCCAAGCATAAGCCTCAGGGAATCCTTGTCCCAATCCTAATCTAAGAGAAAGCTATAAGTACTTGGGATAAGATATCTCAAGCAAGACCCAAACATTAAACCCAAAATTCTGAAATTTTAATAATTCCTAAATCCCCAATTACACACCTTAGACAAAAGAAATGTTGCCACTAGCTTAGCGAGACTAATTAGCCATTAGTAAGTAACCTTTCCTTCACCAACTTTGCAGTTTCTTATACAATGCAACATCCTTTTGCTAAATTTATTCATCCAATCATCCAAACAAGGAATTTTACAAACGAAATTTTCTTAGTGATAACTTGAACTTACTACCTCCAATTTTTTATTTCAAGCTCACGGTCAAAACATCTTAGAGGTGTATAGGCAGCACAAGGCTTTATTATACAATCTATTTTGTGCTCTTTGAGGTCAGAGATTTATGTTTATGGTGTTAATTTTCCTTCATTGCTAAGTTAGTTGCAAATTTGGAATAAATTCGTTGACTTTTTTTGGAACAAATTGTTTTTACATGGAGGATGTCTTTCCTGGTTTGAATTGTTTATTTTCAGTGCTCTTTTAATAGAACTACACTGCTGTTTTGTCTTTCTATCTTATGTGTTTGAAAGGTTTGTTACCCATTCTTAGCATAACTATGTGCTGCCTCTGGAAGTCGCCTTTTTTGTTCTCAAAAGACAACAAACCGATTGATCTTTTCATTGTTGTTATCCAGGATTTTGGGCTAAAGAATCAGTTGAAAACTCGGAAAAAATCACAAGGTAAAAAAGATGGAAAAGCATTGCAGGAGTTTTATGGTAGCTGGTCCCCTTCATCAATCACATCTGGAAAATTTCAGAATCAGCTGGGGTCTTCAGTCATGCAGTCTTCCCCCTCTTCAATTCTTGGGCAACAGAACCAGCTTCAAGGACCTGAGACATACCTGGATATCACAAACACATATATATCACCCCCTGCATATGGAAACCTTACAAATACGTACTCTTCTATTTCAGTGCGACCACCGACTCAGTCAGGAGTTCTTTTGCAACAGCCTGTCCTTTCTGGGTATGAAGCATCTATTGGTGTAATGAATTCTATGAACAAGTCTTTGGGCTCAGTGAAGCCTCTCACTATGACTCCCCAGGAAAAAATTGAAAAATTAAGGAGGCGGCAGCAAATGCAAGCAATGCTTGCTATTCAGAAAAAACAGAAAGAATTTGGTCATCAAGTTCCTAACGCTAATAAATCAATTAATAAAAGATGTACCACAGAAATGCATAATCAACATTGTGATGGGGCTGATCCTGAAATTGAAGATTTAAGAACTCTTCCAACTCTTGATCTACCAACTGAGCAAGATGATTCAAATACGATCTCGTCGGCAATTGATGATCATTTTGTTGAAGACACCATTCTGTACATGCTTCAGGATGTGATATCAAAGGTGAAATTGAGTTTTATATTGGTTTAAGCTGCGTTGTATAATTTTTTCGTTCTATAGAAAGTCAGACATAGCTACAATCCTGAGGCAAACTTTTTTGCAGTTAGATGTCGAAATAAGACTCTGCATTAGAGATAGCTTGTTCCGATTGGCACAAAGTGCAATGCAAAGGAATTATGCTAGTGATACAAGCAGTACTAACAACAGTACCAGAGAAGAAATGTTAGTTGTTGCCGGAGAAGAAAACAGTAGCCAAAACAGGTTTGGAAAACACTTAGATGCAAGCTACTTTAATTTCATGATGACTAGTTTATTTACATTCATCTGTCAGGCACTTGTTTTATAAGCAAGGTTATAAAATTGAGATTTGAATTGTGAATCAATGAGCAAATTTTTTGAATCACAAATCATAATAATGTGTATCGTATTGTAACATCTAGAGACGATGAAAAATGTTTCAAATATATTATATAGATGATATACAATGTTCAATGTTGTTAGAGATATGATTTGCTTATATTAAATAAGGAGATATGATATGCTTTGATTACACTAAATAGGGAGATATGATATGATTTGATAGAGAAATATCTTACCAAATGTTTTCCATTATTAGATATTGATTTTGTTCTTTACTATTGTATCTCTTCTTTATTACTATTCTGTTCTTCCAGGTTAGCGGTATTAAAGATGACCGTACTGTCGCCACTAATCAATTGGCTTTTGGTTATTGAATATCAGGATTTGCCTTTTGAGACTCTGACGTCCTTTTCCTTGTATGAACCGTATCACAGATATGCTAGGACTACTGATGTTGAAACCAAGACAAATCCCATTGATCGAACTGTGGCGCATTTGCTCTTTCACCGGCCTTTGGAGTTAACTGAGAATTATTCTGATAAACTGGAGTCACCTACTGCTAAGATACAATTTGAAGGAAAAAAAGCTAACCTGGAGAACTTTCCAATGGAATGCTTTCCGGATGAGGACTTGAAAGGTGATCAACAATCTTCTCACCAAGGGCTTGAGTCTCTGCCGCAAGATCCATTTAAAAACAGTCAATGCATAGACACTTCAGAGAATGCTTGTGACAATGAGCTAGTTGCTGCCGGAGATCAGGTGCTTGAAGCCTCTCAATGAAGAAAAGGGTTCCCCAGGAATCGGAGGGTAATTCCTTCCTTAATTATTTCCCTTGTTATTGCTATGCTTTTCTCATTTGGTTATATGTGCATTTACTGGTAATGCAAAACGTTCTGTTATTGTCAGTTGTATGGATCAAAATCAAGGAAACCGAGGAAGTCTATCATCACAGAATCCTGGAGACCTGTTTCACACGTCCATGTTATGAATAATAATATTTATGTTTCCTCTGTCAACCGTGACAGTATGTATCTCAGCATATGAACTTACTCAGCTTGGTGAGTAAGTGCTGACTTGTGTTAATAATGACTATGTCAGATTATGTAATAGTAAGGTCACTCATGACAAAGACTACGTCATATTTGTGGACCTAGTAGTAATGCCACTCATGCCAAAAGGTCAAGTCTTGGCTAGACTGGTTTGGACCAAGTTAAGTTTGTTCTGTATTTCTCTGTAGGTAACTTGTTATAGTTGCCCCACGTCATATTGAGATAGAGTCTTAATATCAGCTTGTGGTTGTTAGGATTGTGTATGTCTCTGGTTTAGCTAAAAAGCATGTCCAATCAATGGTGAGAAAAACATAAAATTAGAAAACTACAAGATAGACGCCTCAAACACTTTTTGACCCGCATATATGTCTAGATGTTAAAATTGTTGTCAGGGACACAAACTGTGTAGCCTATATGCATGCATATAGGGTTTTTCTTTTGATACTTTCACAGAACTTGGAAAAATTGTGTGTGCCCACATCAGAACTTGCTCTGTATCTCTTCCAGTATTGTGATCGTTCATATCTTACAAGCTTAAAGTCTGTCCAAAGTATAATTATTGGAGAATACAATTGAAAACAGACAGAGTGATCAAGAGTCAGTAGAGTGATCCCTGTCTAACCTTTGCTTCAATATTTTGGAAGATACCATAATAGAAAAGGAAAAACTTAAAGCGTTGACATGATTATCTAGATTAACATTTTAACTTTCTCATTTAGAACTGAATTCAAGACATGCATTGGCTTCTTTGCTTTACTCAATCAGATTAACGGTTGCCTAGTTTCCAACTTTTAAGTTTTCTAAAACCACAATTCTCATGTCATTTATGTTAGGAATAAGTGAGAGACTAATATAATTAAAATCCTACAAGTAAAAATGAAAAAATTAAGTTATCTATAAGAAAAATAATCTTATGTTAGAAGGGATATATATCATATATTTTATAAGAATTATTTTCATGCTGTTCCGAATTCTGAGGAAAAAAGGATTTTTCACCAAATTAACACAAAATATATTAAAATACTAAATTTGAGAAAATATAAAAAAAAATACTTGAATAATTTAAGAGAAAGGGATTAAAAATATAACAAATGCAAAAGGTTTACCTTTTCTTCTTCCTCTCACTTTTTCACACTTGCGCACCCTGGACACTCTCTTGCACTACAGATCTAACCGTGAATAGGTGACTCAGTTACAAAAATAATATTGACACTGTTTTAAACTCAACTCACTAACTTTAATATAATAACTTAACAATATAACATTTAAAAGTTGATTTCCAGTATCATATTATTAAATTGTTATAAGAAATTATTAATTATACCCAAGATAAAAGTGTCAAAATATTATTAATCCACTGGTATATCACCAATTACACTCAAATGACATGTGTATAAAAAGATATAAAAGATGTGCAAGAAAAAAAGGAAAATGATGATACTCCCAATTAATAACACAAAATAATAATATAATAATAAAAATAAAAGAATTATATATTAAATGGAATTATAAAGTGATGGTATAATGGTTATGGGCAGAAGAAAATGATGTAAATATTGTAGAAAAAAAGTATTTACAGAAGGGACGGTTTTGCCCTATGGTAAGAGCACTCAGATAAATGAAACAAAATTGAATGAATATTATAAATTAATGACCTTTATTTAAAATATAATTAGTGTTAGAAAAACTCTAACAAACAAGACCTATGTGATTCATATTTAAAGATGTGCCAATACAATTAATGCCTTCTAACCTTTGAAAACACAACTTCCTTTTTATAATAAACAAAGATTTTTTTTCATGTAAGAAGAAAATTTAACTTTTTTTTTCATTTTTAATGAAATTTTAACTGGATTACTTATTACTTCTTTTGTGTTTCTTATTTCAATGTATATTCATGTGTAATTATATTTTTGTTTTTCTCCTATTATAACTAATTTTTCTCTGCATTACTTAAATTAAGGATATAATTGAAAAACATATTACTTAAATTACGTGTATAATTGAAAAAAATGTTATCTTGAAATTTAAACAATGACTCATAAGGTGAACAAACTGTTGTTGAAAAACATAAATTAAAATAAAATTAAATAAAGTATCCTATTTTGAGCCAAAAAATTTATTACTCCAACAAGTGTTTTTTTATTTATAAAAGAATAATACAGGATGATGATTTTTATGAAATATTATATATATATATATATATATATGTATGTACCAGCCATTAAATAAAATATTAATTAAAACAGACGTATTATAAGACCTTTTGTATTGAAATAAAAATTACAAAAAGATTTTAAAAATAATGAGATATATTAAAAGTCACAAAAATAAAAGTAAGACATCGTAAAGTGAATATTGTAAAGAAGATTATTTAAGTTTTATATTTGAAATCAAAATTATTCAATGATGTAATTAAAATGTATATAATTAATTCTTAAAATACTTTAAAAAAGCTAGTAATTCATATTTAAAACATATGTAAAATGTAATGATGTTATAACAATTTTTCTGGTGAAGTTATTTTATTTTAAGTGGATACACTGTCACATTTATTTGTGGGAAATTATTAAAATATTTGTTCGAATAAGAAAGTTTTATAGTCTTCATATTTTTATTTACTCTTTATCTTTTTACAACTTAAAAATCAATTTCATTATTATTATTATTATTATTATTATTAAATATTAATTTAATGTTAGTATTCTAATCAACAGTTGATATTAAAATATTGTTTTATATTTATAAAGATAAAAAAATCTTATACAAGATTCAGATTAATTTAAAACCCTAATCATATTACATCTAGTTGCTTTAAAGAATTTTTTTAAAAGAAGTCTTAATTTTAAGATCTTTAGATATTCTTATATAGTTAATTAATTCTCAATAACCTTTCAAAAATCTCAATTATACACATATCCATATATATATATATATATATATATATAAAGTTAAAATAATAAATTTTCAGTAAAAATTAAATTAAAATTAACCAAAAAAATATAATAAAGACGTAATAAATGTATTGAGTTAAAATATGAATGATATTACTTTGGTAGAAAATTTATTGCTTTAACAACTCTTCCTTTATATAAAGAAAAATCTTATTAACTCTGACAGACATTTCAAAAGGGAAAAATTTCCTAATGTTTTTCATTTTAACTGATAAGAGATAAGACGTTAAATATTTGACTTAGTAACTGATGTGAAATATTTTAATGGCAGGACACAAGTTCAAACCTTAAACACTGCACACTATTTTCTCACACATAACTCCACCAACTCTCTCAGTCCTATGCACTCGAAAATCTTATAAAAAGCCGCAAGAAAGTGCTTGTTGTATTCACTTTATTCCTAGACATGACAAAAATGTCATGCTTCTCTTGTCTTTTTGTTTTACTGTGTCTTTGCAACCTCTCTTTCTTAGAAGCTCTCAATGGTGGATTTGGTGTGGAGATAATCCACCGTGATTCACCAAAATCACCATTCTATCGTTCCACAGAAACAAAATTCCAAAGGGTCTCCAATGCTCTGAGTCGTTCCATCAACCGTGCCAATCATTTCAACCAATTCTTTGTGTCTTCTCCAAACACAGTAAGGGGCACTGTAATACCAGATTTTGGTGAATATGTGATGAGGTATGCAGTTGGAACCCCACCCCTTAAGGTGTATGGACTTGTTGACACAGGTAGTGACATTATTTGGATGCAATGTAAACCATGTAGAAAATGTTACAGGCAAGCCACTCCTTTCTTTGATCCTTCAAAATCCACAACATACAAAACCATCCCTTGCAGTTCTACTATATGTCATTCTGTGCTAGGTACCTATTGCTCCTCTGGTATTAACAAACACTGTCAATATGATATTAACTACAATGATGGCACATTCTCAGAAGGAGATCTGAGTGAGGAGACCCTCACTTTAGGCTCCACCAAAGGATCTCCTATCCAACTTCATGGCACTGCAATAGGGTGTGGTCGTTTCAATGGTATGTTCTTTAAAGGGGCAAATTCTGGCGTGGTTGGTCTAGGACGTGGACCTGTGTCCCTTATAAATCAATTGGGTCCTTCAGTAGGTTGGAAGTTTTCTTATTGTTTGGTCCCAGAAACTTTACATTCCAATTCAACTAGCAAACTCAACTTTGGAGATGCTGCTTTGGTTTATGGGCCTGGAACTGTCTCAACCCCATTATTTTATAAACCTAAACAAGTGTTTTACTACCTAACCCTAGAAGGATTCAGTGTGGGAAACAATAGAGCAGTGTTTGGAAGCTCTTTATCTAGGTTTGGAGGAGATGGAAACATGGTGATTGACTCAGGTACAACACTCACTCTTTTGCCAGATGATGTTTACACAGAGTTGGAATCAGCAGTGGCACATGAAGTCAAATTGAAGCCAGTTAGTGATCCAAATCATGTGTTGGGACTTTGCTACAGAGGTACATTGGATAAACTAGATTTACCAGTGATCACAGCACATTTTAAAGGGGCAGATGTGGCTTTAAATCCCATTAGCACCTTTATTGAGGTGGCTGATAGAGTTCTGTGCTTGGCTTTTCAGCCAACTCAAAATGGTGCTGTCTTTGGAAACTTGGCTCAGCAAAACCTTTTGGTTGGCTATGACCTCCAAAAAAATAGAGTCTTCTTTAAGCGCACAGATTGCACTAAGATGTGATTAATTCTTGTTCATTTTACTTAGTATAAGTCACTGGATTAAATAAATTTATACCAGTTTTTTTATTTTGTGCTGCATTAGAGAGAGTTCACGACTATGAGAAAATATGTTATCAAGGTAAGACATTTCAAATTTTTCTGATATTAACTTAATTAAATTTTAAGATTTTTATAAATTTAAATGTTTTTATTTGACTATTTATTAAAAAAATTTGTTCCATTAATTATTTAAAATATTTATATTTTTTTATTAAATCTTTATTGTTTAATTTTATTGTCAATTAAAACTAAGTGACTAATTGGTTTTACAAGTTTCAAACAAAATATTACAAATTTTACTTAATACAAGTTAGTTGATTAAATAAAATTACACCAGTTATTTTACTTTGTGTTCTATTATAGAGACTTTATGACTTTGAGAAAAATATGTTATCAAGGCATTGAGTTAGAAATATTAATTAAATTTTAAATTATTTATAAATTTAGTTGTTTTTAGTTAAGTATTTATTAAATAATTTTATTTTATTAAATATTTAAAATACTTATATTTTTAATTAAGTTTTATTATTTGATTTTATATATTAAACATGTCACTGATTGATTTTATAGTTTTAAACAAATACAGAATACTACAAATTTGATTAATGATAAAAACAAAATTTTACAACCTTAATTCATATTTTTTTTATCCAAACTTTAAAACTTATAAAATATAAGTTATGTTACTTTTTTTACAAAGATAATTAGAATTTAAAATTTTGTTTTTTACTATCCTTAAATTCGTGATATTATACTTAAAAATAATCATTAGTAATTGATGGTATAAAATTAAATAATAACTTAATTAAAAAATATAAATTTTTTAATAATTAATATAATAAATTTTTTATATAAATTTAACTAAAAATTTAAAATTTATGAAAGTTTTAAAACTATTTTAGATAACGGGCATTCTCATTCCACTTAACATAAAATCAAACAAAAGTTGAAAAATATAAATATTTTACATACTTAAAATGAATATTTTTTAATAAAAATTTAATTGATAAAATATTTTATAAATTACTTAAAACTTAATTAAATAATAATTATTTATAGGTTTTGTAATTAGTAGGATAACATCATGATTTTATCTTTATGTGGGAAGTTACAAAAGTTAAAATAAATCATAAATTAATTGTTAGCATTTAGTAACAGTTATTGATTACTCATTAATACTATAATAAATGATAAATAAACATTAATCATGCAGAAAAAATAATCAATTAATATTAACCATTTCCAATACTTCTTTTTTCGTTACACAATGGATAAAGTAGGTTATTGCACACAATGAAAAAAAATAATTATATATAAACTTGAAAATTAATAATTTAGAAGTTCAGCATACACCTAGGAAATAACTTTTCAAAGTTTAGAATAATAGTTAATAAACACTAAACATATTGATGTTATGTAGCTATTGAATATTAAGGTAGTAGATTATGTTCATGTAGAATTTTGTTTATTGAAATAATTTAATATAAGTTTAAACAAGTAAAAGAAAATATTATCATAATTTTTCATATTACCTTCTTTTTTTAAAAAAAAAAAAATTAGTACCTCGGTTGTGAGAACAACTATACGTGGTATTATTGTAATTTTACCTAAGTGGAAAGATAAAAAATTAAAATTTGAAAAAAAGCAGAAAATATTATTATTTAATGGAAGTTACTATTTATTCATCAATAAAAGATAAATGAATTAATAATAACATTAATGATATGTCTAAATAATCAATCAACATTAATCATGATATATACAAAACCATTATACATAAATTTGAGACTGAATTTAGAATTTCTACTCGTATCAACATATACACAGATTCAAATCACACGTGTTGTAGTGCATCATAATTTCCTTTTGTTTAATTAACATTTATAATGATTATATTAAATATCTTAAAATAAATACATCTACATTTAAGATTTAGTTCTCTTATATAAAAATTGATTTTTGCGGTATCATTATATTTAATTCTAAAAACATTTATGTTAATGATGATATTTATGTATGATATAATAATTTAATCATGTTTCAAAGATTAAAAATATAAATATTATTATAAATTTTTATACAGTTTATAAATATTTTAGTATTTTTCTTATAAATTCTTAATTATAATTCTTTATATTAATTAATAAAATAATTTTTTAATAGAATTTCAATTAAAAATTTTAATTTTATAAAAAATTTAAAACTTAATTAGTTCAATTTATATTTTATATGTAGAGACATTTATAATATTCAATTAATAATATATAAATATTTTAAATAGTAAATAAAATATTTTCTTAAAAATAAAATTTAATTAAAAATATTTAAATTTATAAAAAATTTAAAACTTAATTAAGCCTATTTCTTTTATAGATAAAAACATTTGGTACTTCTAGTATCAAAGAGAGATTTCCTGGTTGCCAATAAATGATTTGTTTTTTCTAGAAATGATTGTTAACAATGAAAGCACATTCATTTGTACTCAGAAATTATGTATTGTAAATAAATATTACTGAGAAGAACATAACACAATTTTCTATAATCATCTGTCATAAAAAAATAATACTAATGGAACTAAAACAAGTTAAGATAAATATATTTTTATTTTTAATTCACTGACAGATACTAAGTAAAATAAACAACAACCATAGATTAGATAAAAGCAGCAAGAAACAAATCACTGGTTAGTACAGTCTGTGGGTTTGAAGGAGACAATATTATTTTCTAGGTCATAGCCAACCAAGAGGTTCAACTGAGCCAAGTTCCCAAAAATGGGACCAGTTTCACTTGACATGAAAGCAAAGCATACTACCCCTTCTGTCACTTCAACAAATGTGTTCACAGCATTTAACTTCAGATCTTCTGCACCACTAAAATGTGCCATGATCACTGGTGCTTTTAGATCATCAAAACTGGTTTTATAGCAAAGGCTCAACTGTTTAAATGGATCCTCAACACGACCTAATTCAATTTCATCTGCTACTGCTGATTCCAACTTTGAGTAAATATTATCTGGCAAAAGAGTGAGTGTTGTACCTGAGTCAATTATGATATTTCCCTCTCCACCAGATTCAGATGAGGAGTTCCTAAACTCTATTCTCTTGTTTCCCACACTGAATGCTTCCAATGTTAGGAAGTAAAATACTATTGGGTCAAGTGAGAGTATGGGAGTTGATACAGTCCCTTTTCCAGAAACCACAGCAGCATCTCCAAAATTGAGTTTGCCAGAAATATTAGCCGTTGGTGCCAAACAATAAGAAAATTTTCCACCTATTGCAGAACCCAATTGAGATATGAAGGACACAGGTCCTCTTCCTAGGCCAACAACACCAGAGGTTTTCCCTTCAAAGGACACACTGTTGTTGTGTCCACATCCTATGACAGTTCTGGGAAACTGGATTGAAGAGCCATTGGTGGAGCCTAAAGTGAGGGTGTCCACACTAAGATCTCCTTCTGACCGTGATCCATCCCCATAGGAAATAGTATATTCACACTTTTTTCCATCTTTAGAGGTATCTTGCACTGATTTACATGTAGAAGAGGAGTAAGGAAGGGTTTTGTATGTGTTGGATTTTGAAGGGTCAAATATTGGAGTGGTTTGGTTGTAACAGATTTCACAAGGTTTACACTGCAGCCAAATCATGTCACTTCCTGTATCAGCAATACCATAAACTTGGAATGGTGGTGTTCCAATTGAATAGCTCAGGAGGTATTCACCATCATTTTGTGTTATATTGGCCTTAGGTGTGTTTGGATGAACAGAATTTTGCTTGAAACGATTGGCACGATTAATGGAACGACGCACTGCATTAGCAACTCTTTGGAATTGAGTTTCTGTGGGACGATAGAAGGGTGATTTTGATGAGTCACGGTGGATTATCTCCACACTAAATCCACCTTTGAGAGCCTCTAAGAAAGAGATACTGTAAAGAGACAGTAAAAGAAGAACTAGGGTTGAGGAATGTGACATTGTTGTCATCACTGAGTGACTTAAAATGTCTCAAAGTATTCAAATTTTGTAGCCATTACCACATTCTGTGACAATTTATATGAGATTCTAGTGAGACAATCTAGAATTGTGTGTGATTATATCTAGAACATGTGTGAGAACAAAATTTTACAATCATCTAAATGAATGAATAAGGATTGAAATGTAATGTTAAATTGAGAATAATCATGCAGGTGTTTGCTGATAAAATAAATTAAAACAATTTAATTAGAATGTTCTATCATTACATTATTGTCATATATGATTAAACTTTTTAAAGGGCAGCACCGTGTATCACTAGTTCTACACCATGCTTTCACTCACATAAAATATACATAACATTTAAAAAAATTAGAAATTCAAATTCAGATGTGATGTGGGTATGTAATAGTAGTCTATTTAGTTTTGTTTTTTCAATTTTAAATGATTAAATTGCTTTTGTATTTTTAAAAGTTATATCTAAAAGAGGAATTTTATGTATAAAAGTTAAAGTCATATTAAAATTATTAAATTTTAAAGTTGATTTTCAACTATAATTTTAAGGAAAATTATTTATGTAGGCTTAAAAGTTTCATCTACAGTTGAATTATACTTAAAGAAAGAATTTTTTTTTAAAATTTATAGGATACATGATGCAACAAAAAAGGAAAGAAAGATAAGAAAAAAAATAAATATTAAATTTATATATATATATATATATATATAAAAGTATTTGTATATTATCATCTTAAGTATAAATAATATAAAAAACAATCCTATTTTTTTCTATAAAAGTATAGATTTTTTTCTCATGATTTGAATGGGATTCTCAATGAAATCTAAATAATATTTTTTATTTTTTGATTTTATTGCTGAATAAGGAGACATTGATTAATGATAATACTTTACAATGATTAATATATATTTTTGTTGATATTGTCAAAAATTGACTAAATAATTGAGTAATGTATTTCCAATGTTGTAAAATAATTAAATTTTGAAATAGTATAAAAATATGTTCTCTTATTGATAGAATAATACGTTTTTACAAATATAATTGTGAAATGAAATATTGAAAATCCTATTTTAAAGATTAATAGGTATCCTTTAAATGATGAATGGTAAAAAATGAGTTGAGAAACTAATTATTTAAGTTTAGTTAATATATATCATGGTTATTTTGTTGCTGTGTACGTGTATAAGTAAAATATATCTAAAACAAATCATCAAACATTTATGAGATGGAGAGGTAATTTCACAATAGTGTTAAATATTTTAAAAAAAATGTTTCTATAACAATTTATCCAATTTGAACATCATGTAGAAGATAGTTGTGGTTATAGAAAGAGAGAAGAAACAGAAACAAAGTATTGAATATATAATTTAATTTAATTTTAATTTTAATTTATATTGTTATCATCTCATTCAACTTCTCCAATTTAGAGCCACATTTTATATGAACTTAATCAACATATATTATATTTAATGAAAATAACATTTAATCTTATTGTTTAATTTGACTATATATATACGATGTTTAAAATAAAATGATACTTTAAATTATATTAAGAAAACATGTTTCTTCAAACAAAATAAATTTAACAAAAAGTTAATGAATATACGATAATTAATCAACATTTAATATTTAATTGTGTAGTCAATTTGACAATATATTATGTTTAATAAATAATAATTAGGGTGGCCAATTCAATATATAATATATTCATTATTTTATTTAATAAATATAATGTATACTTTAGGTAAATAATTCTATCGAATATTAATGATATAGAGGGATCAAATTCATTTTACAATGAGTTTTCATTGTCTTTTTATCAATACTAATTCAATTTCATTCATAAGTAATTCAACAATATAAATTTTGCTAAACACAAGTTTTACTGAAAAATATTATTCACTGACACAGATAAAGTAAAACAAGCAACAATCCATCACTGCTTGGTGCAATCTGTGGGCTGAAAGGACACTGTGTTCATCTGAAGGTCATAGCCAACCAAAATGTTTTGCTGAGCCAAGTTCCCAAACACAGCACCAGTTTGAGTTGGCATGAATGCCAAACACACAACAGCATCAGCCACTTGAGTGAAGGTGCTGACAGCATATAAAGGGACATCTGCACCAGTAAAATGTGCTGTGATCACTGGTACAACTAGGTTATCAGGTGTAGCTTTGTAACAAAGGCTCAACACTTGATTTGGATCTGTAACACGTTGCAACTTAACTGCATCTGCAACAGCTGATTCCAACTTCGAGTAAACATCATTTGGAAGAAAAGTGAGGGTTGTGCCTGAGTCAATTACCATGTTTCCATCTCCACCTACAGAGCCTCCAAACTCTATTCTATTGCTTCCCACGCTGAGTGCTTCTAAGCGTAGGTAGTAAAATACTTCTCCATTTCGTGAAAACAACGGGGTTGAGACAGTTCCAGTTCCAGACACCACAGCAGCATCTCCAAAATTGAGTTTGCTGGTTGACTTAGATTGTGGAGATGGTGCTACAAAACAATAAGAAAACTTCCAACCTACTGAAGAACCCAATTGGTTTATGAGGGACACAGGTCCACGTCCTAGACCAACTGTGCCAGAATTTGCCCCTTTAAAGGCAACAACATTGTAACGACCACATCCTATGGAAGTTCCAGGAAATTGGATAGGGTAGCCGCTGGTGGAGCCTAAGGTGAGAGTCTCCTCACTCAGATCTCCTTGTGAGAGAGTCCCATCTACGTACTTTATATAATATTCACAATGTTTGTCTATTTCAGTGGAGCAAAAGGTACCTAACACAGATTTGCATGTGTTAGAAGTGCAAGGGATGGTTTTGAATGTTACTGATTTTGAAGAATCGAAGAGAGGAGTGGCTTGGTTGTAGCACTTTTTACATGGTTGGCATTGTAGCCAAATGATGTCACTACCCGTGTCAATAATTCCATAGACATCCACTGGTGGGGTTCCAACTGAATACCTCATCAGATATTCACCAAAATCTGGTACTACAATGGATTTTGGTGTGTTTGGAGAGACAAAAGATTGGTTCAAATGATCAACACGGTTAATGGAACGACGCAGAGCATTGGCTACCCGTTGGAATTGAGTTTCTGTGGAACGATAGAATGGTGATTTTGATGAGTCACGGTGGATTATCTCCACACTGAATCCACCATTCACAGCTTCTGAAAAACTGAGATTGCAAAGACACAGTAAAACAAAAACTAGAGACATAGAAGGTGACATTCTTGTTATGGCTAAGATGAAATCTCCTAAATTGTTCTATTAGCACATTCCTATGATTACTTTTTATAACATTTTGAAGATGCATGACTGAGAACGTTTGTGGAATTGTGAAAGGTAACTATTAAAAGTTTAGGTCCCAACCAGATTTGCTTCAAATTTTCCATGTCAGGTGTAACAACTTTGCTTTTCAGTGTGCACAATTCAACAAAAATATGAATGAAATAAATACCTGTTTTTAATGATTTCAAAAATTTCAATGATTCAACAAATGTACTAATCAAATTTTACTCATATTCCTAGATTTGTTGTTCTTGATTACGAAAGTATCAATTACTTTCCTTAAACGAATAATGAATTATTAATAATATCCAAAGTCAATTAATATTTTCGATTTTAGATACAGAAAAACTTTGACTAATAAAATGTTTCGCAAGTGTCTCCAATCTCTCAAAATAATAAAATAAAAATAGTATAAGTTATTCATATTAGAACGTCTAATCATGCTAAGAAAGAGTGAATATTCTTAGAGGATATTATTGAGGTGATTAATCACACCACCTTCGACTAAATCCAAGTTGGCTTGGACTTTACAATTAAGTTATAAATAATACAAATTAATTAAGAATTAATGTATAATTAATATAAAATGTTTAGGAATCAATTTACAATTTGAAATATTTTGAAAATTTATATAATTTTAAAAAATACTTAGGAGATAATTGAAATTTTGTAATGGATTGTCCATTTTAATCTATGAAAACTTTGTGAGTTAGGGTTTTTTTAATCCACTTATTTAGTGGTCAATAAAATTATCAATAAAAGAAAGCTTATTATAAGAGTGAGTTAAGTCATGCATCAGATGGACACCAACAATTTACACCATTTATACTAGTTGTGAACTTGCATACCCGTATATACATTTATGATGTTTTCTTTATCATTACTAATCCAATCTTTCCTCAAGTAAGCAATATTAATTAACTCAACAATTATGTCAAAAGTTTTCCTGAAAAGATTTATTCATTGAAAGACCTAGTAAAAAAACAACAATCAATCACTGCTTTGTACAATCTACAAGCTTAAAGGACAATGAATTCTTCTGAAGGTCATAACCAATCAAAATGTTTTGCTGAACCAAGTTTCCAAAGATAGAAACAGTTTGACTTGGCATGAAAGCCAAGCATACAACATCACTAGCCACTTTAATAAAGGTGTTGAGAGGATATAATAGGACATCTGCACCACTAAAATGTGCTGTGATCACTGGTACATCTAGTTTATTAGATGTAGTTTTGTAACAAAGTCTCAACATTTGCTTTGGATCCTTGGCACGCTGCAACTTAACTGCATTTGCAACGGCTAATTCCAACTTTGAGTAAACATCATTTGGCAAAAAAGTGAGTGTTGTACCTGAGTCAATTATGATATTTCCATTTCCCTCAGGTCTAGGTAAATTGCCTGCAAACTCTATTCTATTGCTTCCCACACTAAATGCTTCTAAGTGCAGATAGTAGAATACTTCTCGATTTCTTGAAAACAATGGGGTTGAGACAGTCCCACGCCCAGAAACCACAGCAGCATTTCCAAATTTGAGTTTGCTAGATGAAGTAGATGGTGAAAATGTTGGTACCAAACAATAAGAAAACTTTCCACCTATTGATGGACCCAATTGATTTACAAGGGACATACGTGAACCAGCTAGACCAACTATGCCAGAATTTCCTCTTTCAAAGGGAACAGCATTGTTATGACCACATCCTATTGTAATACCAGGAATTTTGATGGGAAAACCATTGGTGGAAGCTAAAGTAAGGGTCTCTAAACTAAGATCTCCTTGTGAGTGTGTCCCATCATTATAGCTAATAGAATACTTACAATTGCTAGTGGATGAGGGACAAGAGGTACCTAGTAGAGAACGACATGTGTTAGAAATGCAAGGGATGGTTTTGTATGTTTTGGATTTTAAAGGATCAAAGATAGGAGTGATTTGTTTGTAACAGCTCATACATGGTTGGCATTGAAGCCAAATAAGGTCACTACCAGTATCAACAAGTCCATAGAGTTGGAGTGGAGGGGTTCCAACTGAATAACTCATTAGGTATTCTCCTAGAGCTGAGGTTACAGGTGCCTGGGGTGTGTTTGCAGACACAAAAGATTGGTTGAAATGGTTCACACGAATAATGGAACGATGCAGAGCATTGGCAACTCGTTGGAATGGAGTTTCTGTAGAACGATAGAATGGTGATTTTGATGAATCACGGTGGATCATCTCCACACTGAATCCACCATCTAGAGCTTCTAATAAAAAGGAGAGATTGCAAAGACACAGAAAAACAAAAACCAGAGACATTGTTGTCATAACTGCATAAAACTGATAAAACAATGTCTCAGTGATTTAGATATGTAGCTATATTAGTACATTGCTAATGACTTTTTTTATAAGACTTTGCATATGTACGAGTGAGACTGGTTTTGGAAATATTGTATGAGAGGTTTTAACATTTCTTAGTGTGATTAAATTTTAATTAGAAAATTAAGTTTCCTTCAATTTAATTAGAATTTTAAGATTAATTTGAGTTTAATTAAGGTGGATTTTAAATATTTTAACACCACATTTAATAGAAATTAAAAGTTAATTTAAGTTTTCAGTTTAAACTCCCCGTTTTATATCAAATTTGTTAAAAAAAAATCGTATAAGTGTAACAGCTGAGTTTATTTTTTCAGTTTTTGAGTTAATATAGAATAAAATAAAATATACTATTTTGACTTTTTACTGTAATAAACTATTTGATTAGGGTATTTAATAATTTAGACCTATACTTAATTTTAGTTTTTTTTCTTCTAAATATGAAGTATGTGTTTATTTTTATATGAATAATCAATTAAGATTATTGTACTGTGAATTAATATTTTGATGGTTTAAATATTAAAGAAAAGTTGACTAATGAAATGTTTTACAAGTGTCTTTTCAATCTCACAAAATAAAATAAAAAATAGTCCAGAAATTATTATACTATGTATATAAATCTTGTTAAGTATACCATTCATTCTCGTGCTTAAATTATTAAGAACTTTTCTGAACTGTTAAATGAAAACATATATTATACATTAATAAAATTAAAATATTTAGTTAAAAAACAAACCACATTTCTCGTACAATAATTTTTTTAAAATTATTTAATCTATTTCCATATTTTCACTCATATTTTAATGTCAAATTAGTTTAATACTGTTGGCTAATGTTGGGTGCCGATAGAAAAGAAAAAAATAAAGAAAAAATAAAATTATTTAGATGAAGAAAAAATGCGTGAACATTTATAGTTAATTTAATTGATATAAAAAATATATTTAATTATATTATATAATGAATTATCAAAATGTCTTTTACTTGTATTTTAAGAAGGAATATAAATTAAGATTATAAAATAAATAATTATGAAGTAGTTAATATTTTAATTAAAAAATTAAATATATAATATTTTTTAAAATTTTAATAGTTTCTTTTTCAATTTTTTAATATATTTCTATTTTTTAATATAGTTTCAATTTTAATTAACATATATTTCTTAGTCTTGTTAGAATAGCAGCACCAGATTTCAACCCATCTACTACACATATATAGCTTATATTTCACCATTGTTCTGCAGTCATAGAACAAATGGCAGATGTTTTCCTCTGCATCATCACACAATACTTTTTGTACCAAAACTTTGTCTTTAGTAGGAATTGTTCCCTTCTCAAATCTCCAAATGAAATGAAGAACTTTTGGAATCACTTTCACTTCCCACATATAAATATAAAGGTCATTTTCTTCCCATTGCAGACTATCTTGTATTATTGAATATGCAGATGTTACCATGAAATTTCCTAATGCTTCCTTCTTCCACTTAAGAGTCCTCCCAAATTGATTCAGACTTCTTTGGTTTATCTCCAGTATCCATCAACTAAGTATAAAAGTTCCCACTGAAACCAAGGTCTTCTCCATTCCAAGGTCCAAACCCTTGACAACATCTATTTGTCTCTTGCTTTCCTCACCAAGCCTACCATAAGGAACAAGAAATGTGCTAGCAAGTCCTTTGTCTCAGATCTTTTGATGGCTGAAATTCCTTGGTTAAGCTGCCATTGACCAAGACCAGGGCTTATGAGGATTCCATACATATATACTCTTATCCATTGAATCCACTAACTAAAAAAACCAACTCATCTTAGCATATAACTACTCAGTTTGGAACTATTAAGAAGTGGATTACACTAAATTGACTTTAATACTGTATTAAGAATTGGATTTAAGTCTAATTCAATCTCACAAAAACAGTTTGTAAAATAAGGTTTTCTTTCACTTATATATATTAAATTGACTTTATCTTTAATCTATGTGAAATCTCCAACAACAATCACAATGTCATCCTTCGTATTTCCCTTTAGAAATGCATTAGATCAATGACATGGTGTAACACCTTTTTCAACATATTAGCTAATGTTTTAGTGAATATTTTGTAGGCATTTCATAAGTGATATTGATGGTTACTCAATTAATCCAATGGGGTTATCACATGTAGGAATCAATGTGGTGAAATCCACACAAAGCCTCTGAACTCTTATTACCTTCACATTCTCAAACTGCTTCTCTCACCTCCTATTACCCAAACAACAACTAATCAAAGTATGTTAAAAATATATATAAATTAAAAATAGTTTTAAATTGAAGTAGTATTTTTTTCCGTCTTAATAATATATACAAAGGTTTACATTAAATTTTATTAAGATTAATATTATTTTTAATGATGAAATGTTATTCATTAATGAAAATTAATATTAATATATTTTTAATGATGAAAATTAGACTATTTTACAAAAAAAATACTATAAAATTAAAAAATATTTGTTTTGTGATATCTATTTTTAGAAAATATGAAAGATGTTTAAACATTAATTGGTTTTATTTGTGCTCATAATCTCATGAATTATTCATAATGCTACATTCCATGGTCATTATAGAAAATTCTAAATTATTTAGAATTTTTTTTATTAAACCTTAAAATGGATTCACAATTTTCCCTTTAATCTAACATTAAGACCAAAAAAGATTGAACAAAATTTCCAAGTACGTGCTATTTGTTTGTGGGAGTTACTTGATTCTATATATAATTCAAATGAACTTTTTAGCCTTGGAATGTTGTTGATAGATGAAAAGAGAAGTTTATAATTCATCCATTGTTTTTTTTTAATTAAATCTTCTTTTTCCTAATATAGAATGAAAAGATAATAACTTTTATGAAGAAAACATTACTTTTTGAAGTTCTAGAGTTTACTAAAAGAATTATTTACTCATGGATTTGAAAATGTGGTGGTAGCTCTTAATTATTCAAAATTTAAAATTACTCATTCAAACTTCGTTACAGGTTCTATACTACAAATAATGATAGAAATTTTTGTTACTAATTAGTTTAGGACCAATCTAAAGACCAACTCAAATCGATATTATAATCTTCAAAATATATACCTTGTCATGTTTTGATAAAATGAATACTACTCATGTTTTCCTTGTCGATATTAGTTCAATCTTTCATCAAAGCAAGGAATTTTAATTAATTCAACAACTATATTCTGCTACACAAAAAATTTTACTAAAAATTTTATTCACTTGGACTAAAACAAAAACAACAATCACTGCTTAGTGCAATCCGTGAGCTTAAAGGACACTGTATTCTTCTGAAGGTCATAGCCAACCAAAATGTTTTGCTGAGCCAAGTTCCCAAAGATAACACTATCTTGACTAGGTTTGAAAGCCAAACATACAACCCCTTCAGCAACTTGAGTAAAGGTGTTGAGAGAATATAAAAACACATTTGCACCACTAAAATGTGCTGTGATCACTGGTACATCTAGTTTATCAGGTGTAGCTTTGTAACAAAGGCTCAACACTTGATTTGGATCTGTAACACGTTGCAACTTAACTGCATCTGCAACAGCTGATTCCAACTTAGAGTAAACATCATTTGGCAAAAAAGTGAGGGGTGTGCCTGAGTCAATTATGATATTTCCACTTCCACCTACAGAGCTTCCAAACTCTATTATATTGTTTCCCACACTGAGTGCTTCTAAGTGTAGGTAGTAATATACTTCTTCATTTCGTGAAAACAATGGGGTTGAGACAGTACCACTCCCAGAAACCACAGCAGCATCTCCAAAATTGAGTTTGCTAGATGAAGTAGATGGTGAAAATGTTGGTACCAGACAATAAGAAAACTTTCCACCTATTGATGGACCCAATTGATTTATAAGGGACACAGGTGAACGTCCTAATCCAACTATGCCAGAATTTCCTCGTTCAAGGAGAATATCATTGTAATGACCACATCCTATTGCAATTCCAGGAATTTTGATTGGAAAACCATTGGTGGAGCCAAAAGTAAGGGTCTCTAAACTAAGATCTCCTCGTGAGAGTGTCCTATCAGAATAGCTAATGGAATATTTACAATTGCTAGTGGCCGAGGGACAAGAGGTACCTAGTACAGAACGACATGTGTTAGAAATGCAAGGGATGGTTTTATATGTTGTGGATTTAGAAGGATCAAAGATAGGAGTGATTTGTTTGAAACAGCTTAAACATGGTTGGCATTGAAGCCAAACAATGTCACTACCAGCATCAACAATTCCATAGAGTTGGACTGGAGGGGTTCCAATTGAATAACTCATTAGGTATTCTCCTAGGGCTGATGTTACAGGTGCCTGGGGTGTGTTTGGAGACACAAAAGATTTGTTGAAATGGTTCGCACGAATAATGGAACGACGCAGGGCATTGGCAACTCGTTGGAAATGAGTTTCTGTGGAACGATAGAATGGTGATTTTGATGAGTCACGGTGGATCAACTCCACACTGAATCCACCACTGAGAGCTTCTGATAAAAAAGAGAGATCACAAAAACACAGGAAAACAAAAACCAGAGATGAATAGCGTGACATTGTTGTCATGACTGCATAAAACTGATAAAACAATGTCTCAGTTATTTAGATATGTAGCCATACTAGTACATTGCTAATGACTTTTTATAAGACTTTGGATATGTACGAATGAGACTGGTTTTGGAAATATTGTATGAAAGGTTTTAACATTTCTTAGTGTGATTGTTTGTGAAAATATTGTGAGAGGTATGAAGTGGGATGGATTTTAATTAAAAAATCAAGTTGAGTTATAAGTAAAGTTGAAGATAAAACGTCTAATTGGAAAATTTTTATTAATTAGAGTTCAAGGTTAATGTAGTTTTTAATTAGATATGAAAAATATTAAATGTATTGGAATAATATTTAATTGAAACTAAAAATTAATGTGAATGTGTTCAGTTTCAAACTGCATTTATTAAAAAGAAATCATATTAACATTACAACCCAGTTTTTTCTTCCAGTTTTCATATATTAATTTAAAAGATATTAAATAAAATAAATATATACCATTTGAATTTTGATGGTTATTAGTTATTTGATTAGGGTATAAATAATTGTTACATTGGATTTTTTTTTGTCAATAAGGAAGAAAATGATATTTAGTATTGCTCAAGAATTTAGAGGAATAAAAACACTTTAATTAGTGAATAGTATCAAATTTACATCTAATTTACGAACATTAATTTACTAACTTTGATTTTTTTTTTTTTACTCTAATCCATTTTTTTAAGTGTTAATTTTAAATAACTTTAGGTTTTTTGTGTTTTTTTATTAATATAAAAAAATAAAATTATAAAAGTATTTGGAGTATTTCAATCTATATATAGCAATAGATACAAAAAATAAAACTTCTTTTCTATTACCGTCCCACACTGGTATATAAACATATACTAAAAAGATATGTAACACATAACTTTTTCATCCACTTTTGTTTCTATGAGCTTCAGGTTTTCCATGTGGTGGAATACATTCAGTTTCATTGCAATGAAGAAACCATCATTCATGGTTTCTCTCTTATTCTCATGGGCTCTTCCTATAGCACACGACCAATTGTCATTGGTGTCACAAGAACATAGAACATGGATTCTTGTCAATAATACAAGAACGGAAAACAAGGAAAAAGAAAGTGGTGAATGCGTGTGCATGAAGAGGAAGAAGGCACACTCGTATAAATGTGAACAATATGGTTCATCGATTCTAGATTCTAGAATGGAATTCGATGCAAACAGTACATCTAAGGTGTAATGGGTAGATTTCCATATGTTATCTGAATCAGCTTTAAGGGGTGTGTTATATAAATCAACTTAGAGATCCCATGGTAAAGAATTATGAAACATGAAATATGGCTTTATAATCGTGCCAACAAGCATGTCAAAATCAATACTTCATTAAAATTTCTCTGTGATTCATATTTTAAGTCACTAAAACATATAAATTATAATAGTATTAATCTTAAATTCAAAACCTTAATCTCTACCATATATAGGTGTTCATATCAAAAAACAACATTCTTGATTTCATCCACCGAAGGGAGAATGGTGAGGAGTTTGTTATATTCATCTGTGATTAAATTGGGGATGTCATCCACCACAAATTGATGAATGTTTTCCTGCTAAATCTCAAATTAAGAGTTGTAAAGCTTATCATAATATAATCCATAACATGCTTTTGAATATCCTTCTGAGTTACAATCCATGTGTCATTGTCCTGCAATGCAACTTGTGGATAGAAGCAAATACTGCTTTCGATTTGGCCACAGTCTGAAAGAATTTAGTATTATGATAGACGTGTGCAAACCAGTTGAGATTGACCTTTTCTTTCCAAAAGTGTTCCTCCATTTAAAGGATTTCATTAAGTTGGCCATTTATAAGTTTCTCCTGCTGCACCCTTTCTTCACTATAACCCTCTTTTTGTATAAGAAACACACAATTGATATGAAAAAATTCACAAGTTGAAACTGAGATAAAAGAAAGGAGTAAATGATATCCAATGCACTCGATTTTTCTTAATCTTTGTATTTATAAAGTATATACATAAATAATAAATTAATATATATTAAATTATCGGATTCAGCTGTGTTGTGTATTGAAAAAAAAAATACTCAGCTCAAAGAAGGATAAATTTGATTAAGTTTGATCAGAACACTTAATACTTTATCTAAATTGTTTGGGTTAGGTTGGATTAATTTACATTGGTGAATTGTACTAATTAAAAACAAACAATTTCAGTACCATTTCTTATATACTTTAAAAGTATTATCAATATTACAGACTGTAATATTAAGAACTTGATTAAGGAGAAATGCTAATTACATATATTCCAATCAAGTACACAAGAAGGGTACGAATGGATTATGCAATCATTATTGAGGTTGAGAGATGTGGTACAATATGCAAGGTTTAACTTTAACATTTGAGAAGGTAGTTATCATTTCATGGAGTAGGAATTGGCAATGGTGGTAAAAGTGGCTTCTTGAATTTGGGATCAACCGGTAGTTTAGGTAAAGATCTTTTGAAGAAAGGCTTTGGTTTTAAAAATTCCTCTGACTCAAGAGTAGTAGGGATAGGCTTTTTCCCAACAAATGATTTTGGTATTGGCTTAACAATGGGAATTGGTTTTGGAACAGGTTTAAGAATTGGAATTGGCTTAACAATGGGAATTAGCTTTGGTACAGGCTTATATACTGGGATAGGAATTGGCTTAACAACAGGAATTATCTTTGGTATTGGCTTAACAACTGGAATTATCTTTGGTATTGGCTTAACAACAGGAATTATCTTTGGTATTGGCTTAACAACAGGAATTGGCTTGGCTATTGGCATAGGTTTTGGGATGAAACCTTTGAATTTTTCTTCTTCATTGGGAATTGGCTTTAGAATAGGCTTAACTATGGGAATTGATTTTGGTGTAGGCTTATAAACTGGAATAGGAAAGGGTTTAACAGTAGGGATGGGTTTGGGAACAGGTTTAACTATGGGAATTGGCTTTGGAATAGGTTTAGGAATATGGATTGGTTTTGGAAAAAATCCTTTGAATTTTGCTTCTTCAT
The DNA here is from genome assembly GCA_030347555.1 of Lablab purpureus. Classification (NCBI taxonomy): domain Eukaryota; kingdom Viridiplantae; phylum Streptophyta; class Magnoliopsida; order Fabales; family Fabaceae; genus Lablab; species Lablab purpureus. Next base: position 14,330,523 of record CM059264.1, read on the forward strand.
CATGTCCTTCAATACTTGGTTTTGCAAACTCTTCATTTGAAACCTTCCCATCTGTGTTCAATTCATTTCCTACACAAGAAATGCAGAATATTATACAAGTTAAAGACTGATAATATTTTTCTGGGTGGCCAACAAATATCCCTGTACTATACAGTTGGAGAAATTACAATGCGATGTAAATAAATTGAAAAATATAATTACATTTCATATGAATGCATTATAAATTATTGAATTGAATTTGGAAGACAAAGATATGAGTGAGTAACTAAAAATACCATTTATTCATTGGCTGGAATCATAGAACAGGGTTGATCATTAAAGAGTAGATAATAATTACATGCATCTCAAGGTATGGATCCCCCTAACCTTGCCTATATGCATAGATCTTTCTGTACATATTAAATAAAAAAGTGCATATAAAAATTATATTGTTTTAATAAATGTAATTATTAAAATGTATAAATATTTTATAAGGACTAACACAGAAACATAATGATCATATCTGTTAAACTGTGATCCTAACAAAATTATAATGTATGTGTGAGTAATAGCATGAGCCACAGACCTGTGATTTCAGTTGTGGCCAAAGCAGCAGCACAAGTGAAGGTGGCAAGGAGCAAGAAGGGAAGACAGAAGCGCAAAAGTGCGCATTGCAGAGTGAAACCTTTTCTCATTTAGAAAACAAGTAATGAAAGCTGAGAAGGGAATAACTGAAGGCTTGAGTAACTCCTTTCCCATATTCTCATTATTTATAAGAGGTAGCTTGCGTTGGGGACTAATATTGGTCATTATTAGTCATTACATGTTTGAAAATATACTCCGAAATTGTAGATTTGGTTGAGGTATTATTATGTGTGTGGTTCCAACTTTGACATAGGTTCAGAGAGGTCAATAGTTTTTAACACCGTTCTTGCTGCTGCTGTCATATGCATGAATACTCCCTCTATTAAATAAGCCTCCAAATTAGGTGTTTCTTTTCTGTGTTTGTGCAATGACAACAATGAAAGTAGAACCTATGTGAAACGTGTTATTCATTAAAACAAACAACATCATATGTATCTTTGTGTAAAGACAACGTGGCGGAGCTTCATATAATTTTCTGCATGTATCATGAAGATTCTAAAAATAAAGATTTAGTGATTCGAGGATATTTATTGGAAATGAGTGCACCATACTCAAAAACCGCAGTAGAACACGAGAAAGATGTATAACTCTGCTCATTAGCGTTTCATAAAATGTGAGTATATAAAGGTATTAAAAATATAAAGGAAAACTTCAAAGTTTGAGTAGTAGAGTTGTTAGAATTTGAGTAATTTGAGTATATTGAAAGTTTGAGTATTAAAAATAGAAAGTGTGAGTATATAACTCTGTCATTAGTGTCATCAGTTTAAAGAGTTAGAATTGGCTTGTCAACTGGCAATGATGGTGGAAATGGTTACTTGAATTTGGGATGAAATGTAGTTTAGGCTTATAAATTATAAATTTGGGATGGAAATTGATTTTGATAGGCTTATAAATTATAATAAGTAAAAGAATCATATTAATAGAAAATATTTGAATGTTATGTTTGCAGTATTAATTTAATTAAAGCCATAAAATTTCTAAATTGTATATTTCATATTTCAGAGCTCATATAAAAGGCCTCCTTCCAAGGCTTTTCTGATTTGGAGATATCACAAAAGACTCCCATGATGAAGATCAAAGAATTAGAGGATGTGTGATGGTTTTATGTTGTTGCTTCTGCTATAAACTGAGGCTGAAACCTCACAACACATCTTTTTTAATTCAGGTTCCATCTAGTTAGGTAAAGAAAAAATCCAATAACACATCAATATTCAATCTGAGAACTTTATTATTAAGTTATGCAGCAGCAACCTCCACTTTTATAACTGCAGAGTTATGGAATATCAAAAACACAATCAGATTTGATAACATGGTTGATAATCTTGTTTCTGTCCATAATCACATTTTTGGGTTTGCTAATTTTGAGTTATGTGCTAGTCACATGAACTCCTCTATTGACGAATTCAACATTCTCAAATCCTTCTCTATTGACACTAAATGTAACAGCAAGTCCAAGATCATATCTAAGTTGACTAGAAATACTGCTAAAGTTATTTTTGTTATTGCGTTAAAGATGGTTGAAGTGTATGATATCTCTGAGACGTGAGAAGCTATACATGACTGTAAAATCTACAAAATAAGGGAGAGAAAAGTTCCTAAAATAGTGTTACAATAAAAAAAATATGATATTTGATTTAACCAGTCATATTTGAACTTTCTAAGTTTGATGTAGTTTTGAACACCTAAAAGAAGAAGAAACATCTTTTTCAGGCTCATTTGTTGAAGAGAGAATCGAACATCCATAACACACCAAAAACAACTGTGTTAAACACTATTGACCTCTCTAAACACACGTCAAAGTTGCAACTACCCACATTGAAATTCTAAACCAAATCTAAAATTTCTGACTATATTTCAAAGCATGTAATGACTAATGACAGATCAATTAAGCTTCTAGGTGGTGCTGATAAAAAAAATCCCAAGCTAGGCATTATAAATAATGTGATTATGCAGCAACTTCTGACTCAAGCCTTCTCACATTTCTCCTTTTCGCTTCCATTAGTTGCTTCAACAATGAAAAAAGGTTCTACTCTGTTCTGCTTCTGGGTTCCCTTGTTGCTCCTTGCCACCTTATTCAGTTCTGTTTTGGCCACAGCTCAAATTTCAGGTTTGTGCTTATGCTGACATATTATTCCTTTTCAGGCTTTTATATGAAGTATTTTTGTCTCTAAGTTGTCTAAACCTATTAAACTAGAGACTAATCCCTGAAAATGGAGGAAACTTAACACAATTTTCATTCATTTTGTATATTGTATTCATCTACATGATATTAACTAACATATTCATTGGATTTCTTATGTAGGCAATGAAGTGAACAAGGATGGGAAGATTGTAAATGAAGAATTAGAAAAACAAAATGTAGAAGGACATGATGAAGAATCAAAATTCAAAGGATTGTTTCCAAAACCAATTCCATTTGTTAAACCTATTCCAAAGCCAGTTCCTCTTATTAAACCTATTCCTATTCCATTTCATAAGAAGCCTATACCAAAATCAATTTCCATTAAGCCCACACCAAAACCAATTCCAGATATAAAGCCAATTCCCAATGAAGAAGCAAAATTCAAAGGTGTTTTCCCAAAACCTATTCCCAAAATTAAGCCAATACCAAAGCTAATTCCTGTTGCTAAGCCTATTCCCATTCCAGTATATAAGCCTGTGCCAAAGCTAGTTCCCATTGTTAAGCCAATTCCTGTTGTTAAGCCTGTGCCAAAGCTAGTTCCCATTGTTAAGCCAATTCCAATTCTTAAACCTGTTCCAAAAACAATCCCCATTATTAAGCCAATACCAAAACCATTTGTTGGGAAAAAGCCTATCCCTACTACAGTTGAGTCAGAGGAATTTTTAAAGCCAAAGCCTTTCTTCAAAAAACCTATTCCTAAACTACCATTTCATCACCAATTCAAGAAACCACTTCTACCACCTTTGCCAATTCACAAGCCAATTCCAACTCCTTAAAATGATAACACTCTACCTCTTCAACATATAAGGATATCCCTTTCATGTGTAATGCTTTTACATAAGAGGCACCATGTTTAATTCAACATCAATCATAGTTTGGATAATCCTTTAGTACCCCTCTTGTGTACTGGATTTCAAATATATGTACCTCATGTTTTTCCTTAATGAAGTTCTCAATGTTATGTTAGTTTTCAATCTTTCGTTTTTAAACCTTTTTCTCAAAACAAACCCATTTAGATGAAAAGGGTTAAATAAATTTTTATGAATTTTAAAACCTGAGTTCCAACAATAGAAAATAAAAGCTTTGTGGGTCTAATTTTATATTTTCTTTAGTTTTTGTATTATATTTTTTCTCCATCCTTTTGAACACATCTCATTCAGTTTAATCTTGACCGATGCTAATTAAGCTAAGTAAATAAAAGAACGAAATAAATTATCATATTAAAAAATAATTCACAGCACATTTTAACTACACAATTAAACCAATTATAAATTTTAAAAAATATAAATTTAATTATTATTTTCTAAATTATTTCACACACTAATATTTCCACATCATAACATGTCTATATAAGTTGGACAATTAATTGCTGTTGGTCCACCTTTTTATGGTTTTTTAGATATATTTTAAATATACATGCACACTATATGTTACCACAAAGCACAAAAATCCATTGTATTAACTCATAGTTTGCTTCATTCCCATCATTTTACAATCTCATCTTTAAAATTATATTTGTACTGAAAATATTATTCTATCATATTCATTAAAAAATTAATATTTCTTAATTTTATTATTAAAAAGAGGAAAGATTGTAAAATATTTAATTTTTTCATTCTTAATTGTATTTGTACAAAATATCAATCTTGACATTACTAAAAAAAAAATTTATTAGATATAAACTAATTTAAAGATAAAAAATAATTAGTTATTATAGTGATTAAATTAAAAATTATTTTATAAACTAAAAATTATTAATATTTAATATAGTTTTTATTATAATAAAAATTATATTTTTTTATTATTAATTTTAAAAAATTTATGAAAATAATTTTTATATAATAGTGATTAAATTAATTTCTAAAGTAGAATTTAAATTTATTTCTAATATTTACTGTTAAGATTTTATTTATTTATTAAATTATATTTTTAATTAATTTTTAATTAAATTTGTGATCAATTTTTTTATTTTATAAACTTTTATAAATTACTAATATAATTGATAAAAATAATTTTTTTTAAATAGATGTGGAATATTAACATTAATTGATACTTGCCCATCAAGAAAAAACAAATCTAATAACGAAGATAAAGTTAAATTTAGTTGAGTATCATAATCACATCGGGCCAAAAGATAAGCTTTAAATATCATACTTTATTTTTTATTTGCTGATAAACAAATCTTACTTTATTCTATTTTTTGTAATTTTAGATGAAAGATGAATACTACCAATTGAAGTTATCTATAGATTTTTTATAGAAGAAATTGAAACCGTGTTTACAATAATAATTTCATACATTATTCAATATAATGAGTTAAACCCATTACCTTAAAAGTTGCCAATATTTATATGGGAAATTTGTGACAAAATTGATAATGACCTTAAATTTAAACGAGTGAGAAGAGAATAAATGTTATAACCTCAAATAAGATTTTCTTTATTTATTTATACATACTATAATTTAAATTATTCAAAAAAGTTAACTTGAAATTTAATGTTTTTAACGCGAATTTAATGTATATACATACTTATTTCAACAAATTAATTATTTACCAATACATATACATTCAAATAATTTAATTATGCTGATAGAATATTCTAATTAAACTCTATTAATTAACTTATTAGAAACAACCCATGTGATTACTCTCACAAATTACATTTGAATCATTGCAAATCTGTTTTTTCTGCAACACAGTTCCACAAACATTCATGCATCAATACAACTTATAAATTGTCAGAAGAATGTGTTAATAATTACAAATCTGAATTATTTGAGAGATTGTGTAATCAGTTTTGTAGATCTTAGTGTGATGACATCAATTTCACATTCCTTTCTGACTCTTGTTTTACTGTGTCTTTGTTACATCTCTTTCTCAGAGGCTCTCAATGGTGGATTCAGTGTGGAGATAATCCACCGTGACTCACCAAAATCACCATTCTATCGTCCCACAGAAACTCAATTCCAACGAGTTGCCAATGCTGTGCGTCGCTCCATTGATCGTGCTAACCATTTCAACCATACTTTTGTGTCTCCAAACACAGCTGAGACCACTGTAACACCAGATCTAGGTGACTATGTCATGAGCTATTCAGTAGGAACCCCAGAATTTCAAGTTTTTGGCATTGTTGACACAGGCAGTGATATAATTTGGCTGCAGTGTCATCCTTGTAAAGCTTGTTACAACCAAACCACTCCAATGTTCGATCCTTCAAAATCCAACACCTACGAAACCCTTCCTTGCTCTTCTGCTAAATGTAAATCAGTGTCATATAACTCTTGCCCTTCTCATGGTAAAGGGAAAAATTGTGAATATAGTATTAGCTATGAAGATGGAACATACTCAGAAGGAGATCTTAGTTTGGAGACACTCACTTTAGGCTTCACTGATGGCTCTTCAGTCCAATTTCCTAGAACTGTGATAGGATGTGGACGTAACAATAGTTTTTCCTCTGAAGAGATAAGTTCTGGCATAGTTGGTTTAGGAATTGGACCTGTGTCCTTAATATCTCAATTGAGTTCTTCAATAGGTGGAAAGTTTTCCTATTATCTTGCACCAATAGATAGCATACCTAGCAAACTCAGTTTTGGAGATGCTGCTGTGGTTTCTGGGAATGGCACTGTGTCCACCCCAATAAGCTATCATGGTGGACAAACACATTACTACCTAACCATGGAAGCACTCAGTGTTGGAAACAAGAGAATAAGGTTTAGAAACTCATCGTCTGAATCTAATAATGGAGAGGGAAATATCATAATTGACTCAGGTACAACACTCACTCTTTTGCCAGATTATGTTTACACAAAGTTGGAATCAGCAGTGGCAGATAAGGTTAAGTTAGAACGAGCTAAGGATCCATTAGAACAGTTAAGCCTTTGTTATAAAGGTAAATATGATGAATTACATGCACCAGTGATAACAGCACATTTTAGTGGTGATGCTAATGTGAAGCTAAATGTTGAAAACTCCTTCATTGATGCTGGTGATGGGGTGGTGTGCTTGGCTTTCGTAGCAAGTAAAACTTTTTCCATCTTTGGAAACTTGGCTCAGAAAAACCTCTTGGTTGGCTATGACCTGCAAAAGAAAACTGTATCCTTTAAGTCCACAGATTGTATTAAACAGTGATTTGTTTGTTTGATTTGGTCCTTGATTAATGCTTGTAATAAAACAAATTAATCAACATTCCCAGAAAAAGTTTTTCAAACTTAATAGAAATTTTTTTTTCAATAAATCGATTTTCTGAAATTGAGTTAGACTTAAAATACATTTATTAATAAAATATAAATCTTATTTTCTCAATGTTTATACACTTTCGTCATTCACACTCAATCTCAAACCCAGCTTTTTAACAAACTAGTAAAAAGTGGGATTCCTTATTAATTGTAGGATTTGTGTGTAGCAGAAACTAGCTAGCAAGTGCCAATAACCATGACGAGAGCAGAACTGAAGTTATGCTGATTAACATGATTATTTCATCTTCCATAAGATCCATATAATGCTAAAACAACTGCTTTTCCTATATCTAAAACTTGTATACTATAATCATTCTCAAGAAAACAAAGAAAAACTACAAAAGATTGATGTTGAATAAAACAATTAAAGCACCATGAAACCAGTTCCATAAACAAACAACAATTTTACAGTTGAAAAAATAAATCTTCAATACTTTCTTGACTATGACAAAGTTGGCACATGAAACTGAATTCCGTATACTCCAGCAAAATATCATCCACTACAAGTCTCTTGCTGTTAGGGTTTGTTTATAAAAAACTTTAAATCTTAAACTCTAAATTCTAAAAATTTTAATAAAATTAAATTTTATTTGTGAGAAATCTATATCAAATTCTCTGTTGCACCTCTCAACAATATACCATTCTCCATTTCAACCATCCTTAACTTTGACCTTCAAGAAACTACCTGCTTCATTTGGAAACAGAATGACTAATTGATTTTGATGAATCAAATTTATTGAAAAATGTCATTATCATTCTAATAGTGATGTTGATCATATTAATCTTCTATAAAAAAAATTAAAAAATATATATTTTAATCCATGGATCACAATTAAAGTTTACTCACAAAATTTTTATTCAATGAGATTATTGAAAGGACTCTGAAAAACATTAAGAAAAGAAAAGAATTCTACCATACAAAGGAACCTTACTCAGCTTTTAGATTTATTGTTATATTGAGTTGTGTTTCAATTAAACAAATTAATTGTTTATTATAAAAATATCACTTATAAATTATGGGGTGACAAACATTAAATTTGTTATTTTTTCCACAATTATCTTTTTTTATATTATAAATGGTAAAGTGGGCTTTGGTATATGGATCAATCATGGATCTATCAAATTTCACAGATCATTAAGATTTTCAATCTATCAATCTATTTTTGGTTCATTTTGTCTAACTTTAGTAGGTGAAGTGGCTGATCCATAACTCTTTTTATAATATATTTTATTTTAAAAATAAATAAATAAATATTTTAAAAAATAATTTTTTATTATATTATTTGAAAAATATAAAAGTATAATAATATTATAATTTAAATTATTAATACTTACAAATTATATTTTAATTATTAGTTATATTGAGTAATTTATCATTTAAAAATGATAATTATTTTAATTTATCTAATTAGAAACATGAATTAATAATTAAAAAATTTTAAAAATATTTATATAATTAAATATGATTTTAAATTATATATATTAGAATATAAAATATAAAATTAAAAAAATGATAAGTTGACCTGGCAGTCTACAGTCTATTTTTTGCGAGAACATATCACGAATTTGAATTTATTTCATTATGGCGGGTCACCTACCCCATATTTGCAGGTCGGGTTTTAAACATCATGTAAAATCAATTTTATAATTTTTATTAAAAGTTAATTTATTTACTATCATGTAAAATCAATTTTATAATTTTTAAAATTAAGAATTATAAAAAATATAGTTTTTATTATAATAAAAATTATTTTAAATATTAATAATTAATTATTTTTGTTTTTAAATTAATTTATATTTAATAAATTCACTATTGTTTGTCACTCTTACATTAATTATTTCTTCTATAGCTTCAAATTACAAAAGAACCCTCGTAGAGGTGACTTTGGACGACTTTGGTTGCAGTGTTGCAGTTGTGATTCCCTACGATACATTAATGTCACTGCATGTCAATTTTGTTAAGAGGATAATTATTTTAATTAAAAAGTAAGATCAAATATTGACAGTACTTATTATTTAATTTTAAAATTATTTACTTAAATCATATCCATAATATCATTATTACTAAATTAATAAACATAAAAAAAAGTTGCAAAAACAAAAGTCATATATGTAACCTAGAAATATACATCAAACTTTTATTTGTTAAAATAGAAGCAAAGCTATGATAAACAGGTGAAGAGAAACTTTTAACAACAGAAACAGATAAACTTTCTCTGCTAAATGTGTGCTTGATTTTCCGTTTAAAACCTTCAATTCAAAGGTATCAATTGTAGTTTCTCTTGTAATGAACGTGTTCACCATGATTAATACAACTTATATTCAAACATGCACTAAATTGCACTAAATTACAGAACCAGCTCTGCATCCATGGGGACCTTTGGCTGCATCCATCCCACCACCAAAAGTGCTGCCATTATGCAGACAGGCAAGAGGAGCAGCACCATGGGTGGAGGTGGCAGCGGCGGCAACACCAGTGGCAGCACCAGCATCATGAATGTTACCACCACCATTGTGAGCAACCTCATGATGCCAGACATTTAGGTGAATATACAAAAGAGAGACAGAAATTGAGAGTGTGTTGTTTGGAAGTAGCCAGAATTTATAGACTAATAATACATGAATGTGGGTGGCATTGGCAAAATCTATTATGAACAGTAGAATACACATGAACTAGTTATATTAATTTTAATTTTGATGAACGATATCAGTGACATGCTATTTTCTTTTCTCTTTCTCTCGTAAAAGCCTTCTTTGTTTTGCGTGCTGAGTTTCTTGATACATCACCGTTGGAAATTGAATCATTTGGTGTGTGTCATAAGTGCATGGCATGCAGAAGTCAAATTTACTAACAGGTTTTGGTTCTTTATGCTGAGATTCTCTGTGAAACATTTTACCTTCTCTGATCCATGGCTACATGCATTGGCTGCTCATGAACAACATTAAATCGCATCACGTGACAAATGGTTTCGTGATTTGTAGTTTTCTGAAACCTAATGGGGAAGAGGATGAACTTTATAATCAGCACTCAGCAGGTTTTAAACATTTAGTAATTAAGAGTTTATTTGAGCTTTTATTTTGAAGACTAATAGGATAACATATATTAATTCATTGAATTTGAGAAGTAATAAAATGTTCATTTCACTAAATTTATTTATTTTTTCTTAAAAACAATAACTCACTAATTAATTGGTATTTGTAAATAGTAGAACACTTCTTTTAAGAACGAATTCTATCACATTCACAACATATATGTTTTCAACTATTGAAAATATTAAAAAAAACTATACAAGTATGAATAAGGTCATATTTAATTAGGTTGTGATAATTTTATAAAATTATTTATTTTATTATTTACAATTCTAATATTTCTCAATTTTTTTCTTTATCTATTATACTTTTCTAAAAAATATTGTAGATATACAATAATGCAAGTATTGCATATGCAAGAAAAATGGATTTTGTAATTAAAAAATAATGTTGGTCTTACCTTGTATAAAAAGGAACGTTAAAAAGTTAGCCTCGAGTTTTGTAGGTGGATACTAATAGTATCGGTATAAGTAACCCTAATAATATCGGTCAAAAAAAAACGTTAATACTATCAGTTAAGCGTGGCTTTAATATTGGTTTAGCTAACGCTACTAACAAGAAATTAAAATAAAAAAATATTCAATATCCTTATTTTCATATTAAAAAACAAATTTTAAAATAAAAAATATTAAAAAAATAAAAATAAAACAAAAGAAATAAATATTAAAAAAATAAAACTTAAAAAAATAAACATTAAAAACATAAAATTTAAACAAAAAAAATTAACACTAAAAAGATAAAATTTAAACAAATAAAAAAAACTTATGAGTTTTAATTGAATGGAAGAGATAAGTATAAAGAGATGAGTGAAGATGAAGAAGATGGGTGTGGATAAAGGAGATGAGTACGAATGAAGGAGATGAATGTGGGAAGATGAACGTAAATGATGAAGATGAATGTGAGGAAATGAGCGTAGATGAAGGAGATGAATTAATGAGACGAATGAGATGAGTGTAAGGAGATTTATATAAAAAAGTGAAAGAAAAATTTTGTTATTTGCTAGTTAGATATAAGCCTTTAGATTAAAAATAATCTACATGTTTAATCTCACAAAGACACAAATTTACATAATAAGTTAGTGTCGGCTAAACCGACACTAAGTTATATTAAGTTTGAGTCTTTGGATTAAAAATAATAGTTCATAGTTGTACTCTTGTTGGAAGCATCTCCAAAAGCACAATGGGGAATGAATGACCTAATGGAGTTTGCTATTTTGAAACACTTCAACATAAACATTCACTTAAAAATATCTTCAAATCTGAAGCAAAATACCTAATGAAACTTGTATCTAACAAAAATACTAATGAAGCAAAATACTCCATGACTTAGCATAACTTTGATCTTTACATTGTTGAGCAACTACTTAGACTTCTCATATCACTCATACATAATAGGTTTTTTATGTTTTTTATTTTAGGATTTTTACATTTGTCTTAAGTCCAACGTCATAACAGGAGACATAACTTAACATTGAGATATTAATAGACGTAATTACATCAAAGATCTTTTTCCCCAACGTAAGTTTACGCCGAACTCATCTAGCTCCCTCTTAATACTTTTGAATTTAAATTAAAGAAATGTCAGCTTTATGTCGAACCATACCAAGTCCAACATAAAGTTGGGCTATTTTAAAAAATTGCAAGTAGTTTTTGCTTACAACCAAAACCTACATATACAACCTAGACATTTTTAGACAATTCCAAACAATCAAAATACGAATTTAAATATAATAAATACAATCTAATAACCCAAAAATCAAGTAAATTATCTAACTATCCTAAAAATCTAAACAACATAATACAAGACTAACTAAACTTAGAAAACTAAGTACTATATACTTTGAATAAAAATGGTTGTCAATTGTTCCCTTATGTTTGTCATATCATCTTCAGCAATGGGGATACATCTTGAAAGAACTAAAACATTAATTTAACTCTCACTAACTTGCAAGACTCACAAAAGTAAATAAATTAAACAAATATTGAAATCAATTACCTCCATCCAAGAATCAGTAATACCCACACAAATTATGGTTCTCATCCAATATATGATGTAGTACCTACATTCAAATGAGTTCATTTGCTTATTACACTAAAATGAGAAACAAATCACAATCATTTCCACTAGTTTATAAATTCAGTAACTATATACTCTATTAAATAATTTGGGGATATGAAATTCATTGACTTTATTTTGCCTCTTCCACCTAAAATATTAATTTCACACGCTATTCTAATTGAAATAAAGATAGGTGTTGACCAATATATACCTACACTTTTGAAACATAATGAAAATTGATAAAGTTACCTTTGTAATAGGCTTCTCACTTGATGGCTGGATTTTCAATATAGTAAACAGAACCATACCACAACGTGATCTCTAGAAAGGATTACAAATAACTATCAATGGGACGTACATTGTAAATTTAACAAATTAGTTATATAAATTTAACATATGATTAAAAAAACTAACCATTCAATGTATGGAGCCAAGTATATATGTCTTTGTGATTCACTCATCCATATTTGCATGTATTGTTGGATTTCGACATTAGTGTTCCTAAATCTTTAGATAGAATATTGAGGGTCAAGAAATCCACATACTTTCGACTTTTCTTACTTCATACTCAATTTGTTCATGTACTTAAAACAATGAGTTATTAGTTTAATATAATTATTAATATTTGGCACATAAATGAAAATATGACTTACATGACTTATAATTGTATGATAGAAAGGTTTTAACATAGAGTTACCCCTAATAATCTTTAACGCATTGAGCATGGAAATATACAAAAACTTTGTTATTCCACTATATTTGAATCGGTCTTTTCTACAATTGTGGAAATACAACCATGAACATAGATAAGGGATCATTGTCACCTTCTACCATATCCTCGTCAATAGAACTGGATATTTGGGTAAAAGTTTGTAGACCACTCGATTACCTGCAACTTGTGTGGGTGCGACCTTATATTTTTTTATAATTTTTTAGTGAGAGTTTTTTTACTTGACTCACACAACCTGCGGCCTAAGCGATTTTTACTCGGAGTCTCCGTAGGCTATAATACTTATTGGTTACAAAAGTTATCACCAAGTCTAATTCGATCTAAAATCTAATATTTTTTGCTTCCGTTGGTTATCACCAAACCCAATTTAATCCAAAATTTATTTGTTTTGTTTTTATTGGTTATGCATTATCGAGTACATTGCGGGTACAAATTTAACTGTTTAACTCACGAGTTTTGCAAGACAAATATGGATTATAAAAATTAAAAACTGTTTCAAAATAAAGACTAAACAAATCTTCTCATAACCTATTTAACATCATGGAGAATAATATCCTAAACAAATAAAAGTTAATTATACATTAATAAAATTATAATTAAAAAAAAACCAAAAAGATTACGACAAATACTATATTTGTTTGCATGCTTCATTAATTGAACCACTATATTGAACTTAGAGTAATAACATTTATTATATTATCAACCACTATCCGTTTCACCTCTAGCGGTAGTGAAACATCGTGATGAAGTTACCCTAAGATACTTTACCAGTTACCATTATTTAACATATATAAAAGATTATTTATTGCAAAATTAGTTTGTGGACCATTCTGTAGACGGAATGATATTTCTGCAAAGTAATTTTGTTGATGTAAAAAATTATAACTTTTTAAACTGTAACTAGAAAATACAATAAATTTGGTATGTATATAATATTTTAGTAAGTATTTATTTAAACATAATAAATTTATTTTAATAATATCATTTATACCATCTTTTATATGAAACAAAAAAATTTCAATCACCTTTCTTTTATAGTAGTAAAAAAGAGACATATGTCTTAAAAATAATAAAAAATAATAATATTTACTTAATATCCAAGAGATATAAAAAAATTAATAATATTAATTATATGAAAATAAATAAATAGTTACATTTTTTACATATTAACTCTAGTTTTAAAATTTCAATCATTTTTTATTTTAAAATATAATTAAAGATAAAATAAAAATATAGTATATATATTATAATTATTTTATTTTTATTTTTATTTTTGTAATGCTTTTATTTTCACTAACGAGATAATTTGTTTTATTGAATAAAATATTGTTTATTTTATACTAATTTTTTAAAAAGGTGTTATTACATTTATATATATTTAAAAAATATTATTTTATTTTATAATTTATTATCTGTGTGGATACTACCGAAGCAGTAATATTATATAATAAAAATAAAGAAATAATGATAGATTTTTCTCAACCACACAAAGGAGTTGGTGGGTCATGATATTCGTGTATATAAGTTTAACCTAAACAGCTAAAACCTCACACTCTCGTATGCGCCTCTTCTCTTACTCACGTCTCTTTCACATACCCTCATAGGCGCCTCTTCTCTTGCTCTGGTCTCTTCACACTTTTATATTTGCTGTTTTCTTTGTCTTCTCTTTCAAATTGCAGCACTCTTCTGCTACTGGTAAGAATGGTTTAGTAAGTAAATATTATCATCCACCATGTTAAGGGATCATGCATGCAAAAAAAGTTTTAGATGACAGAAAGTAGATCTTCTGCATAACTAATATTATTTGTTTGTTCCAATTTTACTTTCTGAAATCTGATACATTGCATTCTTTCATCAACTGGTTTATATTTGTTGCAGTATATTCAGTCTGCAAATATGTTATTTGCTGTTTTTTTTTTTGTCTTCTCTTTCAAACTCTCTCATGTTTGCAGCAGCACTCTTCTGCTATTGCAAATGTAAGAATGGTTTAGTAAGTAAACCCTTTTCATGTTATCATCCACCATGTTAAGGGATCATGCATGGAAAAAAAGTTTTAGATGAGTAGATCTTCTGCATAACTAATATTATTTGTTTTTTTCAATTTTACTTTCTGAAATCTGATCTGATACACTGCATTTTTTCATCAACTGATTTATATTTGTTGCAGTATATTCAGTCTGCAAATACATTATCATATATCTGCTTCTCTTTTGACAGAAAAGAGTATGATGTGTATTTTTTAGTTATACATGTTTTAAAATAAATTAATTAAATATATTCAGTGTATAATTACACTGTTGAGGTATCAGGTTTTTTCTGTTGTGATCTTTACGTGGCCGTGTGAGTTTTCTTTTAGGTTTTAAGAGACACTTTGTATATATTGTTCTTTTATATACAAGTTAAAAATATTTTCAATACTTTTCTTTATATATATATGCAGAAAAAAAATCTGCAAAAAAAAATATGATATATATTTTTTATTCTTTTTCGAGTTTTCTTTTAGGTTTTAAGAGACACTTTGTATATCTTTGTGTTTTTTTATATACGAGTTAAAAGTATTTTCAATACTTTTCTTTATATATGTATTGTTAAAGAAAAAAATCTGCAAATATATATTTTTTATTTTTTTTCCAGTTTTCTTTTAAGTTTTAAGTGACACTTTGGATATCTTTGTGTTTTTTTATATAAGTTAAAAGTATTTTCAATATTTTTCTATATATATATATATATATATATATATATATATATATATATATATATATATATATATATTTTGTTAAGGAAAAAATTTGCAAAAAAGTATGATATATATTTTTTATTCTTTTTCGAGTTTTCTTTTATATTTTAAGAGACACTTTGTATATCTTGTTTTTTTAATGTATATCTTGTGTGTTTTTTGTACGACTTAAAGTATTTTCAATACTTTTCTTTTATATATATATTCCGTTTTCTTGAGAAAAAAATTCTGCAAAAAAAGTATGATATATATATATATATAAACATAAATATATAAATCGTTCATGGAAAAAGTTTTATGTTAATTATTTTACTTTTAAAATATTGATATTTATTTAATTAAATTATTTTAAAATGTATATTATATATATATATATATTGTTATATTTATTGTGCTTGAGAAAAGTCTTAAAAATCACATAGAATATAACTCGGTTTTCATGTTTTTATATTTATAATAGTTAAACTTATAAAATAATTTATTTAAAAATATTATCTGTCACTTAAAAATTATCATTTTACTAAAATTTAATTATTTTATTATAATTTAAAATTAATAGATAATAATTTCAGTATATTGTATTTAAACTATTTTGCAGTTATTTAATTAAATAAAACAATATAAATTTTTTTAAATATATTTTTTATTACTGAATATAAAATTATTTTTATTTATGTATTGATTTATTATATTACTATTTATATTTTCTCCATCTTTTTTGTCTTCTTGAGATACCCTTTCTCTTCATTGATGCATTCCCCCACACCACACCATACTAACTCTTCTCTCTCTACATACAGACAGTAGAAGTATTGAAATTCTTAGTGTAAAATTTTTAATATTTGTATTAAAATTAAACTCTTTGAATAATTGGAATTTTAATATATTATCATTACCAGGTATATGAAGAATCAAGACTGGATGATCCAACTTCAACTGCATTTGTTCTACAAATATATTTCAGATAAGTGCTTTATGTATATTTCTTAGAGAATAGTGTCGCAAGCATGTGTTGAGTTTTTACTTTTTATTTGAAAAACTTATTGAAATAAGTTTCTGAATAAAATTACATGGTTTTTTTAGTAAATAATCACTTATTTAAAAAAATAAATGAAATGATTTATTCTCAATCTTAATCCTTTATTTTATTTTAAATAAATTTTTAGATTAATTAAATAAAAGTGTATTTAATTTTTTTAATAAATTATTAACATTTTTTTTATAAATTTTCTTTCATCTTTGTTATTAATATGTATTTAATATTTATTTTAATATAAAAAATAATACATAAAAATGTTTTTTAGATAACATTCTAAAAAACTTATAAAATCTTATTTCTCTTATAATATATATATATATATATATATATATATATATATATATATAAATCTAAATTTCTTACTAATATAAATTTTAATTCCTAAAAATATTAAATTATATAATAAATAATAAAATATATATTTATACAATTAATTTTTTAAAAATACAATCTTTTAAATAATATAACTATATTTAAATATTTAATTAAAATATATTTTTAATCAAAATATAAATGTGTTTAGTATTTTTTTACACAAACAAAATTATGCTAAAAATACATTTAATTTTTTATTTATTTCTATGAATAAGAATACTTTTTTATTTTTTCTAATTGAAAATAAAAAATATTATTATTATTAAAAAAAATTAATTAATAAATATAATACTTTTATTTCTAATTTTTATAAATAATTATTATACTTGTAAAATAATTAAATAGAAAGTTATATAACTATATTTTATTATTTATTATATTTCTTCTATAAAAAAATATTTTAAAATAATTAATTAAAATGTATATATTTTATAAAATAATATTTTTATAAAAATATTTTTTTATTTAGAAAGTTTATCTGAAAAGAAAATTTTTATATTATTTTTTTAGATTAAAATAAATATTAACTTCATATTAATAAAAAATAATAGGGAATTTATAGTAAAGATGATAATAATCTATTAAAAATATTAAATACACTTATTATTTAATTAATATTTTATTTATTTAATATAAAATAAAGAGTTAAGATTAAGAATAAATCAATTCATTTATTTTTATAGTGAGTTTTTACTCATATTTTTAATTGATTTTAATTTTTAGTTGATTAAGGTGAATTTGTTAATATTTTTCACTTGTAATTCATTTTAACCTTTTTTTTATTATTATATCTAAGTAATCTCAAAATAAAGCCTAACATTTTTATTAATTAGATGTGTTATTTTTTTTTATAAAGATAAAAATTATATGTATCACCTTCCTGTTACCTTCTTTGTACCATCTGTCAAATTTTGATATAAAATTAAAATATATATATCAAAATTCTATTTTTATGTAATTCTTTTTATTTTATACACTTGTAATTAAAGTAATATTTTTATAACTTTTATTTGTTGTGTTACTAAATTCTTGACACAAAATTAAAATATCAAATAATTATTTTAAATAGTTTTAACACTTTAAATTTAAATTAAAAATAATTAATTAACAATTATTATAAAAATTAAAAATTAATCATTTACAATTAAAATTTATAGTTATTGATTTGAAAAATTATTTTATTATTAATATTTATTATCAAAAGAAATTGATCTAATATATCTTTTAAATTTAAAATATTTTATTAAAAAAGAGAAATAATAATGTTATTATGTTTAGAAAAAATAAAAAAAATTACATATAACATTAAATGTAGGTAAATAAAATAAAAATATTCTATATAAATGAAATCCTAATATATATGTTTTAATTATATGTTAAATATTGATTGGTGGGACAGAGAATGTAACAGGAAAATGATACAGGTGATTTTTATCCTAAATCGAGATAATTTAAAGTTATAAGAACTGAAAAATTTAACCTTTTTGTTGTTATTATATGTTTAAGTCATTTTAAAATTAAGCCTAACATTTTTATTAATTAATTTTTTTTTTCTTATTTCTTTAAATATTTTGGAATTAATTACTTAAAATAAATAGATCTTATTTATTGAATATACAAAAATAGTGATATTATATTAAATTAAGTAGGAAGAAACTTAAATTTATTTTAAACATATCATCTGTAAAAAATTTAAACCGGAAGGACTTTTTTTTTAAAAAACAATGCAGAATTAAGCTTGAATCTATTGAATTAATTAAGTAATAATTAAGTTTCTTCCTAATTTATATAATATAACATCATGTAAATCTTTTTTAACTATTCAATAAATAATATCTATTTTAAGTAATTAGTTTTTAATTTTATTTAAAGAAATAAGAGAAAAATAATTTAAAAATTTAAATGTCTTAACCTTTGTTTGAGGATAAAAATAACATGTGTCACCTTCCTGTTACTTTCTCTGCACCATCTATCAATTTTTGATATAAAATTAGAATATATATCAATATTTCATTCTTATATAATTTTTTCTATTTTATCCACTTATATCTAAAATAATATTTATAACTTTTATTTGTTTTATTATTAAATTCTTGACACAACATTAAAATATCAAATAATTATTTTAAATAATTTTAACACTTTAAATTTAAATATTTTTTTATTAAAATTAAAAATAATTAACTGACAATTATTATAAAAATTAAAAATTAATCATTTACAATTAAAATTTATAGTTATTGATTTGAAAAATTATTTTATTATTAATATTTATTATCATGAGAAATTTATTTAAAATAAAAAAATTATATATAAATGAAATTTTAATATATATGTTTTAATTATGTATTAAATATTGATTGGTGGGACAGAGAATGTAACAGGAAGATGATAGAGGTGATTTTTATCCTAGTTTGAGATAATTTAAGGTTATAGGAACTAAAAACTTTTTGTTATTACATGTCTAAGTCATTTCAAAATTAAGCCTAACATTTTTATTAATTAAATTTTGGAATTAATTACTTAAAATAAATAGATATTATTTATTGAATATCCAAAAAATAGTGGCATTATATTAAATTAAATAGGAAGAAACTTAAATTTATTTTAAACATATCATTTATCAAAATTTTGAACCAGAAGGACTTTTTTTAAAAAAAAAACAATGCAAATTAAGCTTGAATCTATTGAATTACTTAAGTAATAATTAAGTTTCTTCTTATTTAATATAATATAACATTATATAAATCTTTTTTAACTATTCAATAAATAATATTTATTGTAAGTAATTAGTTTTTAATTTTATTTAAAGAAATAAAAGAAAAATAATTTAAAAAATTAAATGTGTTAATCTTTATTTGAGGAATAAAAATAACATGTGTCACCTTCCTGTTGCCTTCTCTGCACCACCTGTCAATTTTTGATATAAAATTAGAATATATATATATATATATGTCAATATTTCATTTTTATATAATTTTTTTCTATTTTATTCACTTACATTTAAAATAATATTTTTATAACTTTTATTTGTTTCATTACATGACACAAAATTAAAATATCAAATAATTATTTTAAATAGTTTTAATACTTTAAATTTAAATATTTTTTTTATTAATATATTTTTAATTAAAATTAAAAATAATAAATTGATAATTATTATAAAAATTAAAAATTAATTATTAATTAAAATTTATAGTTATTGATTTGAAAAATTATTTTATTATTACTATTTATTATCATGAGAAATTGATCTACTTTACAAGTGAGAAATGATTATAATATATCTTTTAAATTTATAATATTTTATTTAAAAAAAGATAATAATGTTATTATGTTTAAAATAAACTAATATGAAAAAAATTACATATTCAGTATATAACTTTAAATATAAGTAAACAAAATAAAAAAATTATATATAAATAAAATCCTAATATATGTATTTTAATTATGTGTTAAATATTGATTGATGGGACAGAGAATGTAACAGGAAGATGATCCTGACTTGATATGATTCAAGGTTTATAGAAACTAAAAAGTGAATCTTTTTGTTATTATATGTATAAGTCATATCAAAATAAAGTCTAACATTTTTATTAATTAAATATTTTTTCTTATTTTTTTAAATATTTTGAAATTAATTATTTAAAATAAATAGATACTGTTTATTGAATACCCAAAAAATAATGGCATTATATTAAATAAAAAGAAACTTGAATTTATTGATTTAAAAAATTATTTTATCATTAATATTTGTTATCATAAGAAATTGACTTATTTTATTAGTGAATTAACTTAAAATTTAAAATTAATAAAATAAGAGAGAAATTATTATAATATATCTTTTAAATTTAGAATATTTTATTAAAAAATAATAATATTATTATGTTTGAAATAAAAAAAATTACATATTAAATAGGTAACATTAAATATAAATAGATAAAATATAGAAATAAAATCTTAATATATATATTTTAATTATGTGTTAAATATTGATTGGTATAGAAAATGTAACAACATAATTTTAAGATTTATGAACAAAAAAATTAAAAATAACTATCAAATAATAAATTAATTTAAAATGTTGTTTTAGACAACAGAAAAAAATAAACTTGTTTTTTAAACCTTTCTGCATGTTTTTTGATCAGGAACATGAAATTCATAGAAAATGGTAAGAAGGAAACTGCGCGCCAAATGATACAAACATCAGCTCCTTCGCCTCTCCGCCTTTTTCCTATGCCGCTGGCACCAACGCCACCACCGATAACTCCTCTGCGTCGCACTGGCTGCCACATGATCCTGTGGTGTGTGGCCTCACAGAGTTCGCCTGCCCTAATGAGGGAGATGCTTTCGCCCGAAGTCAATGCTTAGAGAACACGCCGCCGACTTAAATGCCTACATGTTAACTTCCTAGACTAAAAATGAAGGGGTACATATGATGGTTTTGGAAACATTTTTTTTATTATATGTTGTTTTTCATATCTTCATAGATCTTGATGTTCATGTATTCATAGAATCTCTGAGAGATGTTTTCTATTTATCTTCATGTATTCATAGAATCTCTGAGAGATGTTTTCTATTTATTTCAATGTGATATTAAAGTCAAATTAAGTCAATCTTAAATGTAATATTTTCAAATTAAAGTCAATACATAATTTTTATATTAAATCTTAAAAATAAATTGAAGTTTACTCGATATAATTTAAAATATATAATTAATTATTGTAATGTTTTTTAATTTGAACTTCATAAGATCTAAATGAACTTTTCAAAATAAGAAAAATTCACCATCCTTATATCAAACACCAATGTGTTCGAAAATTAATTAATACAATTACACAATGCATAAGTATCTTAAAAAATTAAAAAATCAAATTTAGAAAATGAACCAACTTAAATTTTAAAATAATAGTAGTAAACACCCATGTTGTTGGATTCTCTTTTTCTTTTCTCATGCAACAAACAAATGCAAATTAGTATTAAATTTGAAAGTATTGGGTTGTTCCAATGAGCCCATTATATCATTCATGTATATCATGGGCTTCTCATATGTACTACAAACCAATGTTCAAACTCTTTACCAACTGAACAATGCAAGTTGCACCGACACAACAAGTCCAAAATCGTGTAAAAATTACACTAAATTTCATTTCACAATGCAAATAAGATTTAAAATAACATAAAATAAAATAAATTTTTAAAATCAAAGAATAATAATCCAACTCTAGAGCTTTTATATTTATATAAATATTCTTTTAAAATAAAGTAAGGATACTAATACATCCATAAAAAACCACTTCACCAATCAATCACTCCACCACTCTTACTAATACAACCTTGATAATTGATGTTCGATGTCTCAACCTTCATTAAAGTCACAAACAACTACATATCTCCACCCACAGACTATAAGTGTCAAGCAATCATCTCATGAACATCTTCATCCGTGAATATTGGTGTCATGTCATGGGTTTCACCTGAGGAGAGAATGGAAATGGAATAACAATAAAATACATTGTAACAACTTTATCATTTGTACACAATGTTTGACTACCAATAATTTGTTTCAAATGATTAAATGTAACATTATTAGGAAACCTACATAATGATTGAGTATCATTATCGTAATATACAGCAATTATAAGCATTCAACTCTTCTATGAAAACCATCTTTTGAAAAACACCTCAACAATAATAATAAGGTAGAAGCAATAAAGAAAAGAGAAAAAAATATAGGATGACCTTAAGGATGTTCGATGAACTTAAAAAATAAACAAGAGTATTCTACATCTCTACACACGTGTGTATATATATATATATATATATATATAACAAAACTAGTTGTATGATGATACGAGTTTCATTAAAAAATTTCAAAATCACCATTCCAGAGTATCCTAAGACCTAAAAAAAATAAACACACTAAACTTGTACTATCTTAGCATGAGTTTAGTTTAACAAAAGAAAATTGAAACACAAAACTCATTCTACCCTACACTACTTTAGTTGAGCAAACAAAAAAATTAAAATTAACTAAACTTGTGCTACCCAAACAAAATTATAGTTTAACAGAAAAAAAATTCATTATACCTAAACTCTTGTTATCCTAGTTCGAGTTTAGGCAAAAATAAAATTGTACACCAAACTTATACAAAACTAATACAAGTTATTCGTTAAACTGATATCATCCTTATACAAGTTGACCCTTTTCCATAAAAAAAGATTACTCATATATGTAGTTAAAAGAAAAGAATGAGTCCCTTCCATCTGCTGTAATTATGCATATACGGCTAAGAGAGGAACACATGGTTGATGGTTTGACCCTTACGAAGTAATGATAATTTTGTTTTATATATCTTTCTTTCTCTGTTTTCAATACATAGTTCTATAGAAAAATAAACACGTTATACTATAATGTTATCTAGAAAGAAATTTTTTTATTTTGATAAAAAAACACCATCTTCTGAAAACATTATTATTGTTATCATAATGGTATTTATTCCTGCTGTGATTGTGATAACAATCATACTAGTGCTGTCACTGATAATTTTGGAATCAAGATAAACTTATACCGAGATTTATAAGGGAAAAAATAAATAAATAAACTGCTGTAATGAAGTGAGTTATACATGATTCAGACACAAATTTTGAATCCAATTAGAATTTGAATAGTTCTAATTAAAAAATAAACATACCAATAATTTTTATTTTGTAAACTCATGGAAAGAATAATCGGAAGTTTGAAAAATAAAAGAGAAAAGTTAACTACTTCCTGCATTACTTTACAATAGTCATAATACATGCACGTTGTTATATTAACAAGTAACTTTTTTTTTTCTACGTTTACTATATTATTACACGTGATCTTCCACATCTCTAGTCTTCAGTTTTGCTGAAATCGTCATTGTCATGCAGATAATTTGATCTGATATAGTAGAAATCGGAGATAATTTTCTTGACAAATTTACATGCAAAGGTATCAGTGTAGCATTGGGAATCTGAAGAAAATTGAAACAAAGTGCTGCTGTATTGCAGCAACCAGCTGCAACATTTACATGCAAACGTTGTCTTCTTGTGATGTCCTGCAACATGTACAGGCTGTGTATTCTTGGTGCTTTCAACAAAGCATGCATGAGAAAGTCTACACATGGCTGACATGCACGGTTGAAGTTAATGCAGTAATCGCAGAAACTGATTCATGCTTCTTGGATACACGTCGAGCTAAATGATTTGAGAGTTTGATCGGCACAATGTTGTCTGTGTATACACATGGCAGCCATGCAAGGTCAACCGATGAACGCTGGATCTTCCACAGCAAAGACATTAACATATTAGGTTAGCATCCCAAGCTCCTGCTACTACACAGTGAATGTTGCTGTATTACTTACTGCTACAGGATTCAACAGTTGTCTTTTTCGATCACTCACCAAGAAATAATTAAGTAATTTTACTAAATAGTACATAAAATAATATATATATATATAATATACACATAGGAAGAAAATAATAATTTTAATGTTTGTGACGTTATGTTGTTTGCTTATACTAATATATCAGTAAAATCTGATAAACACCAAAATTTTACTTTTCTTCCAAAACATTTTCTCAAAAATTTTAATTCCATTACTTACTCGTGAGTATATTCAGAAGAAGACAACTTTAACCGTTGCAGCTGCCAGAATACAGATAAATCAAATGTAATTCTGAGGAGCTGAGCTGTGATCACATCAGCCAAACATTACCACAATCTGACAAACACCAAAATTACTATTTTTCTTCCAATGTTTTAACAATTTTAATCTAATTATTTCTTGGTAAGTGTAAGTACTAAGAAAACAAAAACTTGAATGTTGTAGCCTTCACACCAGAGAAAAAACAAAATGTAATTCTGACGAACTGCAAAAAGGATTCAGGCTGCAGTAATACAGCAGCGGCTACCTGTTTTGCAGTACCTAGTATTGGGTTTGTAACCTAGTTCAGCATCTCAATGCTGCATTAATGCTCTCATGTTAATTTATGAAAAAATAAATCGTAAATTAATTTATTAAATCAAATTTTATTTGCTTGAAAACTTTAAGTAAAAATTGAAGGAATGGAGTGTAAAAATAAAAAATCTATTGAAAAAATGTGCTTTTAGGTTATTATTTGCAGACATTTTAAAGCAGTTGCATCCAAAACTCTTGAATTGAAATGAAACTTTGATTTGAGTGAAGTAAATGCATGTTTGGATACAGGTTGTACTCTTTCATCTGAGCAAAGGAAATTCACTGGATCCATGGCACACATTTCAAAGTAATTTGTTTCTTTGCATCCACTAGTCCTAAGAAGAATTCTTCATAATTTAAAAATGAGGTATAAATTATTTTTAAATTGAATTAGATATAAAATTATTTATTAAAATAATATTAGAACATAGAAGTTTATTTTAACGAGTTTTTTCTATGAGGTAAGTGTTGAAGACTTTTATCATTTGATTATTTTGTATATGAGTCATAATTTTGTATTTAATTTAGTCAGATAAATTAGATAAGTTGAGAAAATAAAAGGAAAATATAAAATTATTTCAAGGGTTAATTAAAAGAATCAAAATATAGTAGAGACGAAATATGACTTTTTCTATAAACTTAAAATAATTTTACAATTAATTATATATTTAATTTGAAAAACTATTTAGTAAACACTGAAAACAAAATGTGACACCTCTTATATCCAAAATGTTTCTGTCAAATAAATAATATACTAAAAGAGAAAAAAAAGAATGCACATATATAACTTATTTGTGTACAACTCTTACAGACAAAGAAATAAAAGTTCCAAAATATAATACTCTTGAAAACTATGACAAACTTAAAAATAAAAATTATAATAAAACGTAAATATAACTTTCTTAAATCAAAATAAAATAAATAATCTATGTCCCAATGTCACACATAATTAGAATATCTTAAAAACTATAACAAACTTAATAATAAAAATTATAATAAAACATAAATATAACTTTTTTAAAACAAACTAAAATAAATAATCTATATCCCAATGCCACACATAATTAGAATATCTCATAGAATAAAATAAAGTAACTCATCAAAAGTATATTAATCTCTAAGAACATTTATCCCCAGAAAAACATAAACATACACAAACATTATATCCACCAACACAAAATCACTCAATTATATGCACCAATATAAACTCATTGAAGTGTTTTAATACACTAATATTCTTAATTATCTCTAAATGCATGCTTATATAATTTATTAGTATATAGATAAAATTGTATTAGAATATTATCATCATAATTCATTCTTAATTATGACCAAATTTATAATGAGTCAATCTATATAGCATAATTGATCGTTGTTCCTCTTTTCACTTATAGACGAGAAATTACTTATTATAAAATCCCATTAAACTAAGTTAGGGACCATAAATATCTTTTTATATAAATTTGCATACACTCCTAAATAAATAAATAAATGAATAACATATACAAATGCATTACTTATTATATATATGAATTAGATAAATATAACTTTGATCTTCATATGGTTAAGTCATTACTTTGACTTGTGAAATAACTAATCATAACTTTAATTTTTACATTAAATCACTCCTTCAACTTCTCAAGAAACCAAACTTAACTTGGATTTCACTCTACTAGCTTATACTTCTTTCAACACACACAAAACATAAAAGTGATGATACTTTAACAAACTTACCAAATTGTTACAAATAGTAAATGAATATAAGTTCAACTATTGAATCTACATAAACTTGTTATATAGTTATTTGATCAAAGAGAAGATAAATTAAAGAATTTTAAAATTTACAAATAAAAGCAGACATTAATTAAAAAGACTTGAATAAAACACAACTATGCAAAATAGATATAATTTAATTATAAGAAGATCTTAGATATTGAATTCCCTAACATTTTCCACTCAATTCACTTCAATTATTATTCAATAATTTTAACTACTCAATTAAGTAAGTGGTGTAGGATTTTTATTTAACCTTAATCTCTTATTAGAAAAATTTAAAATTATTTAAAGAATATATAATTTGTCAACCAACCATCATTAAGATTGTGGTTGTGAAGTTAAAAATCAACATACATCTCTATTCTTATTCCTAGAAAAAAAAAATACGAATACTTTCACTTTAATCCTAATTTAAAATTATGAAATGTTGATTTGGTCCATTACAATAAAAGTATTAAAAACAAAATAAAAACAACTAATCGAATAATAAATTGTTAAAAACAAAACAAAACAACATAAATCAAACAATTAATAAATGTTATATACAAATACAAACAAATATAAAAAAATGACACTTATACATTCATGACATAAAAGCCTCTTAAAAATATAAAAAGACCTAATTTAATAAATACAAACATATAATATATAGATTGATTATCTAAATATTTTTTACAGAAAAAATAAAACAAAAAAGAAAAAATATGAAGATGAAAATTTTTAATTGTTAATTTGAATTTTTTTATATTGATTGTTTATAATATGATGTTTTATGTTTGAATATTTGTTATATATAAGATAAATTAATATATAATAAATATTTTTAAACTTTGTTAAGAAGAAATATTATTATAAAATACCTTTAGAATGATATTATATAAATATTTAATAAAAGATGTTGTATTTGTATTCATAAATATTTAAAATTACATTATATTCATTTTCATAAAAATGTATAGTACTTAGGTAATTTTTTATTTTCTTATTTTACTAAAAACTACATTAAAAAATT
Organism: Lablab purpureus; assembly: GCA_030347555.1. Taxonomy (NCBI): domain Eukaryota; kingdom Viridiplantae; phylum Streptophyta; class Magnoliopsida; order Fabales; family Fabaceae; genus Lablab; species Lablab purpureus. The sequence goes on from CM059264.1 coordinate 14,358,367, forward strand.
ATTAATATTTCACTATTTTATTAGCAACTTACATTCAATAAAAATTAATCAATAGTTTCTTCTAGATAAGATAATTTTTATTTATTTTTCAAAAATTACAAAGAGATTATTAAGTAAAAAATTCCTTATACTAAAAATACATCAACAAATGCACCAACTTCATAACAACACATAATATAATTATTCAACACCTTAACTAAAAAAAGCTAAATTAAAATATAAACTGATATAAAATATAATTAATGATGGTTTATTTATAAATTCATGTGTTTTCACAAGATAAAATATAAAATATAATATTATATTTAATAGAATATAAATTATAAATGATAATATTATATTTAATAAAAATATAATGTTATATTAATGTTTTCAATTATTTAAAGTTTTAAGTATTTAATTTAATATATTATTGTATCTATCATATTTAATCATAATAAAATTATTTACATCAAAATCAAATCTTTAATTTACACTAAACACCAATATTCTATAATAACATTATTCATTAATAGTTGTAGTTTTTAATGATTAGTAAATAAAAATAATTTATTAATGATAGATTTTTCCAAGTAGATAGATGAGATAGTAGACATTATATTTGTGTATATATAAGTTTAACCTAAACAGCTAAAACCTCATTCTCCCTGTCTTTCACTCTCTCATTTATATCCTTTTCTTCTTCTTCTCTTCCACACTCATATTTGTTGAACTCAGAAAATTTTAGAATTATTTTTGAGTAAGTAAACCTTTTTCATATTCTCATTTAAGAATTTCTCATCCACTTTATGAAAACTTTACACGATTATATAATTAGAAAACTTTCAATTTTTTTAACAAGTATATGTTGTTATTTAGTTCAAGATAAAAGATATTTTGTTTACTTTAGTAAATTTATAAAATACATGAAAACATTATATATATATATTGATTTAAATTATAAATTAAATTTGATAATTATACTTGTATCTGGCTCGGATAATGTTTCAAGGGATGTGCATATCAGTTTATATGTACTTATTTTACACATTATAAAGTTTTTAATTTAATACTAAGAATTATGTTTATTTTTAATCACTTATATTTATATATATATATATATATATATATATATATATATGTTAACTAGAGATCTAAGCTAAGAAGATAAGTAAAAAAAGATAAAAGTAGCTGTTGTAAATCATTAATAAGTGAACAAAATTGTACAAAAGAAAAAATCGAATAAAATAATACATCTATAAAAATTAAATGATCAAATGAAGTAATTTTATATTTTATTATCTACAAAGTAAAAAAAATATTATTTAATTTTTTAATACCTAAAAATTAGAATAAATAGGCCGAATATTTGATACTTTCATTTAATAAGCAATAATAATATTTTCAATTACTTAATTTAATATATTATTGTATTTTATATCTAATTATAATGAAATTTATATGAAAATAATGTCTTTAATTTACAGGAAGCAGTAATATAGTAAATAATATTATTTATTAATAATTTTAGCTTTGAAAGATTAGTAAATATAATAGTTTTATTCCTTTAAATAAAAAGAATTATAATAAACTCTGTTATTAGATGGTCTTCAAAAACACATTCTTTATTTTCCGAAAAAATCATAAAGTCTAAAGATTATTTTATATTAGTTTAGATTATTAATTAATTTATTAATATTAATAACTAAATCTTTTATCATTCTCATCATTATTTCTGTCTTGTCATTATACTGTATACACTTTATTATAATAATTAATATTCACTTTAATATGTACGACTAAAGTGATACTTTTGTCAAATAAATTTATTTATTTTATATTAATTTAAAAAAGTAGTTAATATATTTATGCATATTTTAAAAATATTATTTCATAATTTATCTGTGCATTTCAAAGATGGAGATACTAACATTATTTAATAAAAATAATTAATTAATAATAAACTATTACAGTCACATACACGGCACAATGGGCCGTGGGCCTTCATACTTCTATATAAAGTTTAATCTAAACGGCTGAAACCTTACTTTTCGGCGCTCCTTTCACATTAATAGGTTCTTATCTCTGCACTCTTAAAACTGCAATTACAGAATATTTTAAAGTAATTCTTTTCATTCTGATTCAACATGTTCTTATCTTTCATGTTAAATCATTATGTATAAAATGTTTAGACGATTACATTATACAGAAACTTTTTGTTGTAAATTCTTGTTTATAAAATGGCGAATTTAACCACAAAGTGAAGTTACACTCTCTGTCTTACTTCTCAGGTTTGTGTCTTTTAGTTTTGTGATTTTAAGTTTTGTGGTTTTAAGTTTTTATTTATTTTGTAATTTTAATTTTAAGTTTTATCACTTTTACTATTTTAAATTCTGGTTATTTGTTCTTAAAATTTAAAGTTTCTTTCATCTTTATTATGCTTAAAATTGGTAGTTAAGATGCATATGATGTTCAAAATAATTCTTTTATATATATATATAAATAATTGTAAGTTTTTAGTAATTCTATTATTGGTAATATTGATTAGATCAAGTGAGTAGATAAAATCAATTATTAAAATTATATGTTGAGATATGGTGATAAATGTAGTATTGATGAGGTTGCATAAAATTATTGTATAAAAGTTGGATATATGAAAAAACTTTATTCAGAATTAATGATATAATTAAATGTGGGATTTAGTTATTATCTGTTGTAATTGGTTATAGAATGTTGATATCTGATATATTTTGATATATTGATGTTAGTGATAAAGTATGTGATTACACGTTTTGTTTGTTAGTTTATCATAGTTATTTATGTGAGTGACACTACTATAATCGTATTATGTATAATAACATACTTATTTTCAAGAAATATGTAGAGTATAATTATATATATAGTTGTATTTTTTAGTATGATAATAATATTTTTAAATCAGGGTGTTACATGTTAGACACAACAAAAATTTCTAATTATAACGTTTATATAGGTAAAGGTTCTTTATACTTTATGTATGTTTGTATATTTTGTTGTATACTTCAATTTCATATCTATTGTCTTTCTCTAATTTTATCATATAAGTATCAAATTAGTCAAGTAAAAAGAAAACATAAAATGAAAGAGTATTAACTTAAAATTTAACAAACATATAATTTCAAAATCCAAAACAAATCACACTAAAGTTTAACAAAATAACACATAAAAGTTAGTGAGTCATTCTTTCTTTAACATTTCATTTAATTTTTTTTTTCTATGTGCTTCCAAAATAAATGTCATGATCTCAAATTATACATGGAATTTAAGAACTTTTGCATGACCAATCATATATTGTACATCTTCATCATTTTCGATATTCATAGAATGATACAACATCTTAAATCTAGTTATTACCATTAGATAATAATAACACATATCAATTATGTATGATTTGTTATTAGGAGCAAAGAAGAAATTTAAAATAGCTTATTTAAGGACTGATATACTTTTAATTTACAAAAGTTTAGTGATATTATTACTAAGATCAAACTAAACCATATTTATTTTTGTTTTTAATGATTTTTTTAGTCTTATTGAAACCTACAATATTGGTGTTTAAATGCTTTATCATCGAATATCAAATCAATTTTCACATCTATTTCAATGTTATTTAATGAGTTCTTCAACTATAATAGTTTTGATGTATTATAATGGTTATATTAGTAGTGATCCACAAAGGTCGAAGTAAATGCAGTAATCACAGCAAAGGATTCATGCTTCTTCTTTGTCTGTGTCTTCGCATGGCAGACATGCAATGTAATTAAGATATTCAAATGCATCTTCCAGACTTCCAAGGTTTAGTATTATCAGACACAACAAATGCATGTTTAAGAAACATTTTCTTCAAAATTTTAATTTAATTATTTCTTGCTCACTATACACAGAAGAAGAACACAACTTTAGAAGGAGCTGAGCTTGAGTAATACATCAGCCAAAAACATTATCGTTATCTCACAAACATCAAAATTGCTACTTTTCTCCCAATATTTTTAACAATTTTAATCTAACATAGAAAGAAAAAGAATAGAATTGAGGAAAAAGATAATAAAAAGTAAAATTGTTTTTATTAAGAGAAAGTAAAAAGAAATAATGAAAAATTTATGAAAAGTAATTTGATTTATGTAATAGATTAAATTTAATTCTATATTAATGTATTTATTTTTAATATAAAAAATAAATATAAATTAAAGTAAAAATAAGTAAATTAAAATAAAAAAAATAAAAAGTTATTATAAATATAAAAAGGTTATAAATTTTTTTGAATGATTTGATTTATATAATAATTATTATAAAAAATATAAAATAATATAATTATAAATAACTACATTATGATTATAATTTTTTATTATTATCATTTTAATTTTTATTAACATTTTATTACATTATAAATATATATATTAATAAAATATTAACAATTGATAAAAATATAAATATTATATATATAAATATATTAAAAGTAATTTATGTACAATTTGTTACCTTTCGTATATAATCAATTATATATATGATCTTAAATAGTTATATATTATCTTTAGTATATTAAAATTATTTTAAAAGACTATAAATAGTATATCCATTCAAATATTTTCAATTTAGCAGAAAAAGTGGAACACGAAATATTTATCTTTCTTTTTTAAATGTATAATGTTTTATTATTTTGAGGAATTTTTATAGTGTTTCTAAATAAGTGTAGGAGAATAAATTTGTTTCATATTATTTGTGCTTTGCAAATTTTAATGATGCATTAATTATTTTTTATCAACTATATCCTTATTTTAAAAAATATAAAAATAATTAAATGATTTTTTTTATGAGATTTTAATGGACCAGCTGTTTGTATTAATCAATTATTTTATATCTTTTTATCTATTTTTTCATTAATCAATAAATCACATTTAATTCTTTAAGAGTATTATTAAAAAAAATTTAAAAATTTATTATAAATTATAGGAATTAATACTTTTATTGATTTACATAAAAAAAACCTTAAACACTCTTATTTAAAAACAAAAAAAATAATACAGTAGCTGTATTTTTTTTTGCAGTACCTAGTATTAGGGTATTTTTTTTGCAGTACCTAGTATTAGGTTTGTGACCTAGTTCAGCATCTCAATGTTACATTAATGCTTTGATTTTAACTTGTTTAAAAAAAATAGTAAATTAAATTTATCAAATCAAATAGTATTTGCATAGAAATTTAAGTAAAAATTGAAAAGATGAAGTGTTGAAGATCAAGTGTGATAAACACAGAAAAAAAAGTTACATGTTTATTTAGATGTAGTTACTAAAAAAAATTATATTATTAACCTCCAAAAGCAAAAAAATTATTAATTTAATTTTTCTAATTTTTACACTAATTTAAAGTATAATTTGATGATATATATTTTTAACTATAATTAATTTAGTTACATTTATTTATATGACTTTTACAAATACTTTTACTTAAAGACTTTATAATTCATGTAATATTTTAGTAAAATATGTTTACTAATTAAATAATCAAATCAACAATAAGATCTTTACTATATCGAAAAATAATAAAATAAACTTTCATATTTTAATATTCAAAATTCAAGTACTATAATTCACACAACAAAGGTGGTTAAAAATTTATTCAAGTAAACAAATGGAATTTCAATGTTTTCAATTATTTAAAGTTGTAAGTATTTAATTTCATATATTATTGTATTTACCATATTTAACCATAATGAAGTTATTTATATCGAAATCAAATCTTTAATTTACACTAAAAAAGCAATAGTATACAAATATCATTGATATTTTGTTTTTAATGATAAGTAAATATAATAGTTTTATCCCCATTTAATATAAATAAATATATTTTATTTCTTTAAATAGCAATAATAATGGTAATAAACTCTATTAGTACTCAGTTTTTAAAACCAATTATAAACACTAAAAATTATTTAATGGTAGTTGTGAAACTTTAAGTCATTAATTAATTTATTAATATTTATAAATAAATATGACAAGTTATCAGATCCTTTTAATTAAATTAAATGTTCTCATCATTATTCATGTTTTACCATATATAAGTCAATATATTAATTAATAGTAAAATTTTAATATGAAACCTTTATTTGACTAATGTTGATAATTTTGTTATTGAATAAAATTTTATTTATTTTATACTAATTTTGAAAAAGGTGTTATTATATTTACATATATTTTAGAAAAAAATATTATTTCATAGTTTATCTTTGTGTTTCAAAGATCGAGGTACTAGTATTATTTAATAAAAATAGTTTATTAATGGTATAGATTTTTCAAACTCTCATATTTGTTGAACTTTGAAAATGTAGAATAGTTTTTAGTAAGTGAACATTTTTCACATTCTCTTTGAATAACACAATTATATAATCATGAATAAAAATAAATCAAACAACACAATGTATATATCACAATCAAGAAACTGTTAAATTGACTAAAATGATTATCAAATTTTTCACTGCATTTAGTTATAAGTTAAAATAGATCACAAAAGATAACAAGATTTAATGATATAATACATCTTCAAATTAACTAATTTATGAATGTAAGTTATGCACTAATGATATATATCTTTCATAAAGATTTCTGATAATATCTTTGTGAAATTATATCTTTCTACAAACGTTTTCTTAAGAAAAAATTTTCTAAGTGATTTAAATTTAAAAATTTACTCACACCATCAAATTTTGACATTTTCATGTTACATTTTTATTTTTACTATTAGCAATAACTTATAATAATATTTTACAATTATAAATATTTTGAATTTAAATGAAACAATATCGTGTTTCTTAATATTCACAATATCTCGCTTAATTAATTTATTTTTCAACAATTATAACATTAAAAAAATTACTTTTATCAACTATATTATTAATTTATAAAATAATAAAATTAATCATTAAATGAATTAAAGATTAATTTATATTTTTTTCTTTAAATCAATTTATATTTAATAATTTTTTTATAGTGAAAAAGGTAGTTTTTCTTTTTCTTTTATTTCGACATATTTTAAGCTTTGAGTTATAATGAAGAAATCATGTTTATGAAAAATAATAAAAAAAAATTTGTATATATTCTAATTTTTAAATATTATTATCTAATACATGACAATTATAGTTTATTTGCTAACTTTTATACGTTGAGGTTAATATTATGTGGAAGACTTAAAAAAAATTAAAGAAAAAATAAAAAATTCTTTCGTACTAGAAAAGCATCATAGTGTCAATTTTTGTATTCCAACCCAAATATTATCTTCTATATATTGAGTTGTTTTTATACATAAAATATTGTTGTTATAAAAATAAATTCAGTAATAAGCTAATATCATTAGACAAACATTTTTTCTCCTCCAATTTTTATTTTTTATTTTTTATTTTTTATTTTTTATTTTACTTTTTAACCAGTTTAATGTAATTGTTTATCTGTGGAATGGAATCCCAAATGCCAAGAAACCCTAATCTGACAGCCTACAAAAGACACAGACATTGGAATTCAAAATGCTTCACATTGGCTATATAGAATTGGCTGACAAGAAAGGCAGATTCAAAAGCAGTGATTAAAGCTTTCTCTGAAGAAAAGTTAGTTCCTTGGTGCATTATAAATGCATGGAACCTTTCCATGACAAAATCAAAAGACTTGAATTTTCATCATCAGTCATAGTTTCTTTCAAAGAAACACATCTGCAGAACTTCAATTCTAAAGGTTTGCTCTTCCATCTTAGATGTTTGGATTTATTTCTTATTAATTTGGTTTATTCTTCTCATGCTTTTGTAAATGCCTCTTCTCTGTGTTTTGAAATATCAAAAGGTTACCACAAGTAATCAAAAGGTTATCATTCTCTTGATCTGATATATGTTGGAGACAAAATCTATTATCAACTACAAATATACATAAACTATATCCAGGTTAATGATCACATTCTCTTCTTTCTGTCAATCAACAAAAAAAAATTCTCTTCTTTCTTCTTCTCTTGAAAGCTTTCTTTGTTTTGCTGCTGACATTCTGCTACATCACTATAGCTTATGCTTTTTTATATCTAACCATTTTGCATGATCTATTAATTTCAGTGTTATATAATGAGTTCTTCTTCAAGTATGCTAGCTTTGGTGTATTACAATGGTCGTATGGGTATTGATACACAGAATTCAGCAATCTACACCTCTCAAATCACTGGATATCTTGAAGTGAAGGACTTGAAGACAGTAGAAGACATTAAACAAGCTACGTTAAATTTGTTTTTTGGTCCTAATACTAAATTATATACAATTGATTTGTATTATCGTTGTCCATTCTCAACCACTCAATTTAGGAGATTATTGTATCGTTCTCTGAAGGTTGAGGACGACAACGATGTCCGATATATGGTTTTTCATGCAGAAAAATTCAAATCATGCGCACAATTAGAGATCATGGCGTTCATTCGTGAATGTACTCATTCACATGAAATAATAGGTAGCGCCATTTGGAATCACATGGAAAAATACCTCAACGATCTCTTAAAGATAGAGTGATTCAATAACTTTTTTTGTTAAATTTTAGTGTGTTTTGTATTCAATTTTAAATTATATATTTGTTATGTTTTAAGTAAATGATATTTCATTTTATGCTTCTTTTTATTTTACTAATTTAACACTTCCTATAGTAGAATTAAACAAAACACAACAACATTCATGATTATTATTAATATTACATGTGTGAACATCCATATGAAATTGATATATATTATCGAAGATTTCACGTAAATTAGAGATAAAGTCAATTTAACGTATATAAGTGGGTGTAAACTTTATTTTAATGTTAAATTAATAAAATTTATTTTGTGATTTTTTAAAAAAAAATTATATAAAAGATATATTTACTAATAAATGAAAATAATTGGTATGATTTAATTGAGAAGTATTGACAAGAAAATAAATAAGCAAATATTAGTAATTTAACTTTTTCTAAACCATTTTTTTATAAAAAAATAATTCAATAAAAGGGTATGTACCCATATATATAATATAAATACAATAGTATCTTAAAGTTAATATATCAGTGTACACATTTAAAATTACTTCCTGCATTACTTTACAGTAGTCATAATACATGCACGTTGGTTATATTAACAAGTAACCTTTTTTTTTTCCTACGTTAACTATACTACACATGATCTTCCGAATCTCTTGTCTTCAATTTTTACTGAAATTTTCATTGTCATGCAAATAATTTGATCTGATATAGTAGTAATCGGAAATTATGTTCTTGACAAATTTACATGCGAAGGTATTAGTGATAGGGAATCTCAAGAAAGTGCTGCTGTATTGCAGCAACCAGCCAGATATTTTTGCTGCAATGTTAACGTTGTCTTCTTGCTACAACATTCTTGGTGATTCAACAACGCATACATGGGAAAATCTACACATGGCAGACATGCAGTACAATGCAGTAATGACAGAAACTGATTCATTCTTTTTGGATACACGTCGAAATCAATTATTTGGGAGTTTGATCGGTACAATGTTGTCTCTGTGTACATATGGCACCACGATTCAAATTCATCTCTGTGCTTTGCAGATTTCTAAAGTTTCATACATAAATGCCAAATTGGATATGGTTAGATACAACAATGCATAAAAAAAATCACCGATGAACTCTTGATTACACAGCAAAGACATCTACATTGTTTAGAGAATCTCATTACTGTGCTCTGATAATGCCAGATTCATCACTGTACGTAAATTCCAAATTGGATTAATTGTGAGATGCAAAAATGCATGCTGTGTATATTAATATCAATGCATACAAAATCAACCGATGAAAGCTTGATCTTCCACAGCACAGCAAAGACATGAACACATTAGGTTAGCATCCCAAGGCTACTGCAAGACAGTGAATGCTGCTGTATTACTTACTGCTACAGGATTCAACAGTTGTCTTTTTCCTATCACTCACCAAGAAATAGTTAAGTAATTTTACTTAAAAGTAAACAAAATAATATATATATATATAGATTTTGCTAATAAACTAAAATAATCTGACAATCACCAAAATTGCTACTTTTCTTCTAATTTTTTTTAACAATTTTAGTCTAATTATTTCTTGGTGAGTGTACATACGAAGAAAACAACAATTTGAATGCAGTGGCCTCCAGAACAGAGATAAAACAAACGCAATTCTGACGAGCTGCAAAAGGATCCAGGCTGCAGTAATACAGCAGCAGCTACCTATTCTGCAGTATTGGGATTGTAACACAGCTCAGCATCTCAATACTACATTAATGCTCTCATGTTAATTTTTCTTAAAATAAATTTATCAAATCAAATACTATTTGCATAAAAAAATAAGTAAAAATTGAAGATCGTGTGTGATAAACACAGAAAAAACCAGTTGCATGTTAGTAGATGTGTTTTAAGGTTATTGTTTGCAGAAGTTTTAAACCAGTTGCACGCAAAACTCTTGAATTGAAATGAATCTTTCATTTGAGTAGTAAAGTAAATGCATTTGTTGGTTACACAATGTATTCTTTCATCTGAACAAAGTAAATTCATTGGATCCATGGCACACATTTCAAAGTTTCCCTACAACAAGACAAACTATCGGTGAGTTTTGTAAGTATTTTGAGCTTATTAATAATATTGTTAATTAATATTATTAATTAAATCTAAATATATAAATCCCCGTAGTATTAATTTTATTAATCAATTCTAAATTATTTTCTTAGCTATTATTTCTATTATAGTTAATAATTTGTTTCTGTTTAAATACACATCACGATTATACATTATTTACGATAAATAGGGATAAAATATTATATTTATGAATCATTAAAACTACAAATAGTAATGAAAAATAACACTATATTATTATTCGATGTAAAATAAAGATTTGGTTTTTAATAAGGTTAATTAGAATAATGACTTCCTTTCAAACCTCGCAAAACAACACTTATTAGGATTAAATAAGGTGAATACACTATATTTTAAGTGTTTAATGTATATTTTTGAGATATGTCTTATTCATTGTAAATCTAAGCTTTGTTCACCTTCTTCAATTTTTTTATGTGACGTATAAAATTTATCACAATAACTTGAATGCTTAGTTGAATAAGTAGGATTTGGTTGAGTATTATATTGACACAAAAGGCCTTATACAATATTATAACCAAATCATATTAAATAAATTTCATAAAGATTTCAAAAGTAAATATTTTATATTATCAACAAGATAATTGTTTGTTGAATAAAATTTGATTCATTTAATTAAAAATGAAAAGGACTTAATATATTTATAATATTTAAAGAGATTATTTTTCAATCTTGCATTCCTAACATTGACTTATATACTAATATTATTTAATAAAAGAATTATTTATCGATAGATTTTCCCATCAACATATATGAGATTAAGTGAATTAATTATACCCATTTGGAGGATAGTGGGTTCCTATGTTTCCAACCAAATCACAAGTACATTCTCATTATTTATTTTGCAAAAAAATATAAACACTAAAAATTATTTTATAGTAGTTTAGATTATTATTACTTAATTTAGGATTATTAATAACTAAATATTGTATGGTTTTCATCATTATTTTTGTCTTATTATTATATTGTATACATGTTATCATACTAATTAATATTTATTTAAATAAAGTGATAATAATTTACTGTTAAGCAAAATTTTATTTATTTTATAGTAATTCTGAAAAAGTTGTTAATATATTTATGCATATTGTAGAAAAATATTATTTCATAATTTATTTGTGTTATTGAAAAAATTAACTTACTAATATTATTTAGTAATAATAATTAACTAATAATAATTTTTCCAGTCTCAGTGGGTCCTAGTATTCGTGTATATAAGTTTAACCTAAACTGCTGAAACCTCACACGCTCTTCGGCGCCTCCTTTCACAATTCTTTCACTCTCTCATTTCATGAACTCGCTTAGTGCAAATGTAAGTAAATTTTTCTCATTCTTATTCAACAGCTTCTCATACACAGTTTCATTATGAAGAAATTTTCTGCAAATTCTTTGTCTACTATTATCTTCTTCTTTTTTTATTTTTTATTTTTATTAAGTAATTGTTCTTCTTATATGTCAGGATTAGAAATAAATATTTCGTTCACTTCAATAAATCTACAAAATATATATGAAAATCTTATATTATATTAGTTTTAAAAACACAATACAAGTAGTTTAGTGTGTATAAATGGAATAAATCTTATCTTTCAAACTTGTTTTAAAATTGAGTTACACATAAAATTATGTGTCTAAGATAATATTAGAATTATATAAATCTATTTTAGTCTAAGATTTAGAGAAAATATTATGTAGTTATAATTTTTAAATTTTTTTTTCATATTAAACCTTAATTACCTCTATTTTTAACAACTTCCTTTAAGATATATATATATATATATATATATATATATATAGCTAAATTAACAAAACGTTTTATTTGTTCATTTGATAAAAAAAATAGTTAATTTATTGGTTTAATAGACATTTTGGTCCCACTATTTTATGAAAATTTACAATGTTTTTTCATGTTTATTTTTTTTCTCAATTGAGTTCCAATTTTTTTTAATGAAATCTCAAATTTCATTTTTTTTAATATTAAATTGATCAATGTGGTCTTTTTTTGTCAAAAATCCACAGATTGTAGTGTTCATATTTATGTTTATATTCGTAACTTTTTGTCATTATTCACGTACCACGAGTTAACTTAAATATGTTACGTCTCATATAGTGAACACCATTAACATTAATCTAACAGAAGAAATCATATTGAAAATTTTAATAAAATTTAGGATTTAATTGAGAAAAAAATTAAATATAAAAAAATATTACAAATTCTTATAAAATATTGAGACCAAAATGTTCTGTTAAACCTAATTTATTCTATACAAGAAGAAAATTGTGGTAGGCAGATCTTATTCAGAAATAATATTTTGTGGTTTCATCTTTCAAATTATGCCATTTTGCAGGTAAGCAAACATCATTGTGGAGGAGACAGCAACATTATATTTTTCACCAAAATTACTTTCTAACATCTACGCCTATAGCAGAAACTCATTTTGTTCATTCGTGTGAATTAAATAAATTGTTTTGTGTGATTAGTGGATTAAGTTGCATGCATGTGTTTGTTAATTTGAAAGTGTATTTTATTTTTATTTTATGTCGTCTTGTTAGAATCTATTCTTAGTTATGGTTACATGCACATTAATTAATTAATTAGATTTTATGATCATTTATATTTAAGCATGTAAAATTTAATATTGAATTGAATCCAACATGAAACCAATGTTTAATATTGAATACTATTAGAGTTCATAGTAATTTTGTTTCAGACTGATGCAGATTTTTCCTGCAAAATTATCTTATTTCTTTAGTCTTGATTTACAAAATTCAATGATTGGGATTATATTTCACTTCGTTTTAAAATTCAATATTTATTATCATATATTAACTTATGTTTTGATGCAAATTAATATTTATTATAAAATTATATCATTAACATTTTTAAGTGTTGTATCCATTAAAAAATAAATGTTGCTATATTTTTACATTTCATTTATTAAAAAATATTATTAAATTATTTATTAAAATTTGAATGTGTTACTTTTTATATAAAAATACTATTTAAGGTTTCTAGTAATATTTGTTTAAAATATTTTTATTACTAAAAAATGTACATTTAAAGTTATTAATAATATAAAATATATCTAATATTTAATAAAATATATCTAATATTTAATAAAATATTTTAAAATTATATTAGTAATATTTCTATATATGTTTTAATAACGTTTTTGAATATTATTAAATATCATATTTTTTAATAATACTATATATATATAGTATTACTATAAAAATATTATATATATCATATGTTTAGTAATATTTTGATTTAGATGAATGTTTTCTTGATGTTTTTTCTAAAAATTGTAAAGAAATGATGTTAGAAATGGACGTGGGTATACCATAAAGAAATGATGTTTTTCTAAAACTAAATTCAATGGATTTCAACATCATTCTAAGAATAATTTTAATAGAAACGTTTGTCACGGTTAAATGTTGTTTAAAATAATCTATTATTAAAATAAAGTAATATGATATAAAAGTTTTTTTTTAATTTTTTGAAATCTTTTTAAGAAAATTTAATAAAAAAAATAACTACAAAGCTCACATTTTACATTTTTTTAATTTAATAAACAACTTTTTCAATAAAAATATCCTTAGATTACTTGTAGTAATACCACTCTTACAAATCAATAAAATGTTTTTAGAATGTGATTTAGTTGTTGCATGTAAATGAAAATTCAAAGCAAAGAAATTATGATAAAGATCCATCTATTTTTCAATTTTAATTTTACTTTTTCCATGTCAAATTTGTATTTGTATTGTCCAAATTAAATTTCTAAATTTATGGTGTTTACCATGTCAAACTATGGGAAATGGGTTATTAAATGTTAGTTTCTATAATATTTAAGTTGGCTTTAATTATGATCTTTTTAACTTTGACCAAGGTCAAGTTATGGTTGAGAACTTGCACTACTTTCTAGGGCAATTGAAACTATGATGAAAATGAATGTTTACATCATCCATTAAATATGTTACATGTCAATTAAGTAAACCATTTCATCACTATTAGATTAAAAGAAAATGAAGGTGAATATGAAAAGTATTTTTTTTTCTTTAAAATTATTTAAAAAGTGAATTAATGCCTACTTTAATAGTAAATTTAAATAATTATTATTTTTTTCATCTTTTATTTTTATTTTAAATTAACTATTGGAATAAGTAACTTATCCCTTGGATTAAATTTTATATTTTCAAGGTGTTTTTATTTCAAATGATAATGCCTGATAGCTAGCATAAAATATTAATGTCATTCATAAGAATAGGACCAATCCAATTTATTGATCCTCGAAGTCATTAAAACTTTTCAATCTAAGATTCTCCGTCATATAAAAATTAATTTATATTTTTAGGTTAAATAATTACAAAAGTTATAAAGTAGTTTCCCCATTTTTTTTAAATATTATGTTTTTTTATTTATACAGATATATCTTTTCACATTGATTCATTTTGACACTCGGAATTCGGTTTTCAAAGATATTTTAATTTTTTTTTTTTGCCAATCGAAATTTGATTTTTCGGAACCGAATTCTAAATAGATTTTTTTTATTTTTTTTCCATGAACGTTACCTGTGAAGTGAATCAAAAAAAACATGAGAACGACCGTTTTTCTATGAAAATGGTCATTTTCTTATGAGAACAACCATTCTTAATTTTGTTTTTTAGTCTTGTTTTAAACTTAAAAACATCCATTTTCAAAATCAGAACGATCGTTCATAGAGACGAAAGAAAAAAAATAAAAAACTTACTAAAAAAAATCGTAGTTTCATCTCATAATTATAAAAAAAATAAAGTAATTTTACCCCATAACAAATAACTCTATTTTTCATAAAATAAAATTTGATAAATATAAAAATGTCTTACAGTTGAAACTTAGAGTTGAAAATAGACTTAACAAATAGGAAAGACAATCTAAGAAAAGCAAAATAAATGAAAGTAAATACACTTTAGAAAGAAAATACAAAGAGATACAAAAAAGAAAAATAAATTGAAAAAATATATGAAAGAGAAAAAAACTTAGCCTTTAAATAGGTCTTAGAATACTTCTTCCTCTTATGTGTCTTCAACAAGTCTTCCTATTCCTTGGTCAATTGCCTATTAATTGGTTCCTAAAGGTTTAGCTATCCAATTCAAGTTCCAATTTTTTTAACTTGTTGTCCAAAGCAATACAAGGTTCATTATGAATAAACTAAATTTTTTCTCAAAAGTGAACTAGTTTAAAAGAGTTCATTTAATAAGTATTCAAACAATTTTTGTAATTCACTCACACCAAATTACATACTCCATCTGTTTTTAAATAAGTGTTATTTTAGAAAAAGAAATTTATTTCATATTATCTGTCGTTTACAAATTTCAATGATACATTAATTGTTTTTTACCAACTAGTAATAGAATAAAATAATAAAAATAACCTAATAATTATATTTCAAGAAAACGTTTTTATACAATAAAAAAATAAATTAAGTTGTATTACATAACACACAACTTTAAAATGAAAAATATGGTAGTTTGTAGCACGACTTTAAGTTTTTAAATTCTTTTAAGTAAAAATTTAATTTTTTTTATCTTTTAATAAAGGTATACTACATAACACGATTTTAATGTTTAAAAAAATATATTTATAATTTTTAAAGTTTTTTTATAAAAATATTCGACAAATACTTAATATTAGTTGAAGGATTAGTTTAAAAAATATAATAAAAGAGTATTTTTTTTTCAACAATCTTATTTATTGTTATTTCCTGATTCTTTTCTGAATGAGATATATATAATTTCTTTTAAGTTATCAAGAATTTTAATGTATTCCACCATGTGTCCCCTTCTAAAAATTATCACCATTTAGATTACTTATTTTTTCTGGGATTCAACTAATGAATGCTACAAAATTTTGAAGAAATAGAAATTAAGTGAATGTTGAAATGCTTTATGGAGTAAATATTTTGAAGTTTGGTTATTTACCATTATTATGTTTTTGGTTGTGAAAAAAATTGTAAAATTTGGCTATATATTGGTTGATGGCTTACTTTATATTTTTGTTAAAAATACAATAAAATGATTGAAAATATTCAAGAGTTAAAGAAATTTGTATATTATATTCATGGTAATAATGATGATGGTTAAAAAAACTAATAATTAAGATACATTAATGTTATAGGACTTGTTACTTTAGTTTATGTAATTTAAAACTTTTGGTGTGTTTAGGTTTTTTCCTTGATAGAATTGTTTATGTTTTCTCCAATACAAGTTTTTATTAATTATGTTTTTTCTTTTTGATAAAATTTAAATGAATTTGATTAGTTAAATCTTTTAAATATAAATTTGTGAATTTTTTCTATTTCACACAATTACGATGTTTTGAATTGCCATATTAATTATAAAATATTTTCTTAAACATATTATGGTGAATTAAACTATCATTTTTAAATATATAAAATATTTATCTTCAAAATTTCCATATTTTACACAATTTATTGTAATAATAATAATAATTACTAAAAATGTCATATAATCATGTAAACATCCATGTTTAAATACACATTATTTATATAAGTTTTTATTGTAAAAATTATAATATTTTAAAATTATATTATTGATAAATTTAAATCATATTTTATACAATAAATTAAATGGTGCAATTCATTTTATATTTTGTGACTACAAAATCTACGAGATATTAATAATTGTAATATATATATATATATATATATATATTAAAAATTATAAATAACACTATTTATATTTAAATTGTTATTATTCACGTTTCTTTTTTATTAATGTAGTTTTTGAATATTAAAAAATAGATTCAAATATAATATTCCATTTAACAGAATTACTAAATACATTTATAAAATATTCTTTAGATTATTTTTGTAATTTCTACAATAGAACTTTTACCATCATTTTAAATTATAGATTAAATAAAAAAGTCTAAAGTTACTAAATTTTTAACCGTGAAAAAGCAAATTAGAGTATATTGTTATTTGACTGAATAAAATATAACATACAACCTTAATTCTAACTATTTAAGAACCTTAATAATTAATAACATATAAAATATATCTTTATCTATTCTCTTATCAAATAAAACCTTGATGAGATTATATCATTTGTCAACTCATACTTAAAAAATTCATTGAATATAAATTAATTTCAAAAAATATATTAATTATTATATTAATTAAATTAAAAATTATTTATAAATTAAATTTATTGATATTTAATATAGTTTTAACTATTAATAAAATAAATAAAAATTATATTTTTATGATTATTAATCTTAAAAAATATAAATTGATTTTTAATCAGAATTTAAATTTATTTTTAATATTAATTACTAATATTTCATTTAATTATTAAATTAGATTATAAATTATTTTTTAATTAAATTAATAACTAATTTTATTATTTTAAAAGAAAATATAATTTCTAAGAAAAATATTTCTCGTAATAGCACGTAAAATTAGTAAGTGGACGTTTTTTAGAAGTGTTATCTCTATTTTAAGGGTAATAAAATTGATTTTTATTCTCAATTAATCTAGTTGTTTATATAAGTGTAACAAATTAATATGTTAAATATGTTGTTAAACTTTAAATTATTTATTAAAATTGTATTTTATTTTTAAAATAATATTTAGATTTATTTTGTCTTTATATTTTATAAATTAATATAAACAATTCAAAATAATAAATAAATATTATTTTAATTTATTTGTTTTTATATTTTATAAATTGATTTAAACAATTTATTGTAATAAATAATCTTTTTTAAGAAAAAAATGAAAAGAAAAAATGAAAAAAAAGTGAGATAAATTTAAAAAAGTTAACATATTGAAAAATTATAAAATATAAAAAGAATCTAATATTAAGAATTATTTACACTAATTTATAATAATAAAATAAGTCTAAAATTTATTTTATAGATAAAATATAATTTTAATAAAAAAATTAAAAGTAAAAAATATATTTAATTTCAAATTTACTTCATATTTTTCTAATGTGATATTGGTTGATTCAATAGAAATCAGTTGCTGAATTTTGTATTAGTAAATGATGTATATAAATATACTTAAGATAGTGTTTGATTGAAGAAAAAATGTTTATATTATTTTATTTTCTCCTCCTCTATTTAAGTTTAAGTTTATGTAAACCCTAATTGACTTGTTTAAAAAGAAAAAACAAACTTAAAATGTTATTACGATGTGAACATGTGTAAAATAATCTTATTACGATGAAATTGTAATTGGCTAATAGACCAATCTTAATATTACTTATAATTTTCAATTTCTTATTCAAACTCAATAATACATATTAGATCATGATAATTATTATATAGATATGAAGTCATTGACCAATTATTTATTAAAAGATTGAAAAACAATATATATTATTTGACTTTTTATTTAAATTTGGTAATTTTTATTATAATTCTAAATATTATTAAAATCCAAATTAAAAATAATTATAAAAGTCATTAATATATATATATATATATATATATATATATATATATATATATAAACTCAAAATATTTTTGTATAATCTTTGAAAATCTTAAGATTTTTTTAACAACTAATATTTGTAAATAATTTTTTTATATCGAAGAATAATATTTTCAAATCTCAATCTAATATACTTTTTCAGAATAAAGAAATTTCTACAGTGAAGAAGACTGATTTGTTATAAAAAACAAATAACCTTGATTAATTAATGAATACATTTTTATTTTATAAATCAAATTGAATTATGTGCTATTCATTATTGGGAAAGAAAATAATAGGTGTGAAAAAAGATGAAAGAGTGAAGGCTACAACCACTGTTTTAGAATTCAAACATAAACACAACAACAAAAAATGGTAAATGAGGAAATCAAGGAACTGGTGGGTCCTACTTTTTCTTAAACCTTTTCTTTCTTCCATTTTGTATTTTTCCGACAACTCTCTCTCTCTCTTCATTCTCACCTCTTCTCTCTCTTTAATTTGAAAATCTTGATCAACTTGCAGACGCGCATTTTTCTTTTCTTCCATTTATCACGTTTTGTTATAAAACCCACCAAAGCCAAAACCTTTAACTCTCTCTCTTTCTGATTTCATTCATTTTCTTCATCTCTAATGCCCTTTTGATCAATCCATCATTTCAGGTGTCTCTCCAACTTGATTTCAGGTGTCTGTCCAACTTGATTTTAGTTTGTCTACTTCTGGGGTTCTATTATTATTATATATTTTCTTTGGGGGTGGGGTTAAGGTTTTTTTTTAGTTGTGTTTGTTTTGGGATTTTTGTTTGTGTTGGTGGTAGATCTGTGGTGGGTTTGGTTTGAAATATTGTGAATTTGTTGGTTGAGGTTAGGGTTTTGATTGTGTTTGATGGATGGAACAGGTTGTTCTGTTTAAGGTCTGTGTTTGATGTGCTTTTCGAATTGCCGAGGTTGTTACCTTTTTCTGCTTGCTCAAGTGGGTGTCTTGGAATATGTGAAATTGTGAATCTTTCAAAATAATTGTCTCGGATTTTTTTGTGTTCATGCATGTGTTGTTATTGCTATTGGCTTTTGCAACTAACCCTTTTGATTGTTTGGTATGTAAGGTTTGATGTGCGTATGTTGGCTTTCATGGGAAAACACCCACGACATTGTTGGAAGCTGGGTCTAGTTGTGTGTTATTTTTGGTGGAGTTATTCTAGTTTCATTGCTAATGGTTTGGTTCTGAATTCTGATGATGGTGGATTACTATTTCCTGCCGCAACACTGCAATTCTTGCTTTCTAATGCACTATGTTTCAAATGGAAATTTTCTTCCTTCTATCAAATGCTGAGTGCCACTGCAAAACTATCAAACTGTTCCCTTTTTTGTATTTGACTTGGGATAAGACCATGGTTATCCAAAATGCTTTTTCATTTATCAATCACGGGAGAAGTTAGCTTCTAGAGGTTCTATTACCTTCTTAAACTGCAAAATAATGGAGAACCTCAGGGATGCACACAACTCCTGTCTTTGGCAGTTACTTGTATTTGAGTGAGATCATCACGCTGCCTAATACACACACATATATATGTGTGTGTATATATATATACATGTGTGTGTGTATATATATATATATATGCATATATATATATATATGCATATATATATATATACATATATATGTTAGTGTGTATGTATGTATAGACATTATTCTGTGATTGGATACAATTTGCGCCGATATCGTACCTCAAACATATAGTAGAACTATCTTTCTTAAGAGAATGAACTCACTTGGAGGGTAATCGTATTTTGGTTAGAATACATACCGTTTGTAGTTTTGATTTTGATAATTTCTTTGAATACATACCGATGTTTCCCTGTAATTTCTTTCATCAACGGACAAGAAGATAAATACAAAATTTGGATTGGTTTAGTTAATAAAAGTTCATCTTAGAAAGCTAATGCTTAAGAAAGTGACAATTTTTAATTGGGTATTTGCTTTTTGTCATTTTATACTTGCCATCTTTTGACTATGAAACCAGTTCAACGACCCATAGCTACAAAGTTCCACCTATGACCTGGTCTTGTTATTTAACTTTTTTTTTTTCTGTATTTTCATGGGTTTATTTATTTGTGCCTAGTCACAGCTGATCTAACACAGCTATCCATCAAAATTCATTTTTAAATAAGCGCATAAATTCACACTGTCATTTCTTTTGATCAATTGATATTGAGCCCTGCTGCATGTATTGGAGGCTTCTTTTATATTGTCAATTCCGCCGATGTGTTGTTCACCTTCCTGTAATTTCTCTTTTGACAACCTAATATAGCTGTTTTACATGTTTAAATCTTGTAATGAAAAGGGTTTATACATGGCCTGATATAATATGCTTTTACTCAATTTGGGCGTCACAATCTTAGAAAGGTTATATGGACCACTCGGGCCTTGAATGACAACGTGTGTTTCTGACCTTATTTTGGTTATGGTTTCCATATTCAATTTTTATTTCATTGATTCTTTCTCTCTCAATGTTATAAACTTGTATATAATAATATTTGTAAACTTGCAAAGATTTCTGTTCGTTTGGAAGTGTGAAATTCATTTTGTTATCAAGTTATATTTCTACTCACAAGGGATAGCCTGATAAATAGAGTTTGCAGATAAAACAAGAATTATGCAAAGCAATTAATAAAGGCCTTTATTTAAATTTGCTTGCCGAAAATTTGGATGTAACAATGACCTTATTTTATCCATGTACTTGACTCCAACGTTTAGTGATGATATTTTTTTACATGATAAGGGGGGGTAGCATGAAAAGGGATCTGAATCCATAAATAATTAACTAGAAGAATCTTTTGAAACTATTGTGTCAACTCTTCAGCATTTGAAATGTTAATGAGTAATGATTTATGTTTGGTGGAATGCTAGCATTAGAAAATTGTTTATCCTTTGGGCAAACTGTTCATATAATATAGGATAATTACATTTTGCAGGATAAGAAATTCCCAATTGCTCAATATAAATGTGAAGTTGAGAACTAATTAATTCTCATAATCTATTTTCAATGACAAATGCATATGCCTTTTTGCTGGTTGATATGTTCTGCTTGCTTGCATAAGCCATTGAGCTTGTAAATTTGTTTTAAAACTGGGTTTGATGAATGTCATGATGCATTGTTGATCAACTCAGTGGAGCATTAGGGGAGGATGATAGATTCACCATAGAAAGATTCATGATATGGTTGTCAGTGCTTTGTCTATAGATATTATTCAAAATAGAATATTATGTTGTTTGATCCACCTATAGTCAACATCTGCGATATACAGCTTGTTTTGTCGTTCCTGTTGTTGTTTTGAATAAACTGGAGACGTGACTCAGTAGCTTAACTAGTTCTGCTATATTAACTGTTTGGTGAAAGTAAAAGAAGAAAATACTATGTAGAATTTAGTTCTTTCCTTTGTGATTGATTATAATGATTATTTCCCACTCACAGGGCAGCTGGTGATTGATTTTGCTAGCATGGCATCAAGTAATTTATTCTTTGATGATATATGGAGCAAAGTCGATGTTGACCCTCCTCAAAATGAAGAGTCAGCAGATGTTGGTGAATTAGTAAATGATCCAGCACAAACTGCACTTAAACCTAATGGTACTGTTTCAAGCAGTGTTCGTGAGCTTTTAGAGTGCCCTGTATGCTTGAGTGCCATGTACCCTCCAATCCATCAGGTTGTTTATATATTGATGATTCATCATTTACTTGTTTTGGGTTCTTGAGAAAGCATGCAATTGTAACTACAAAATAGTGGAATGTTCAAAGTGAAATTTGATAAATTAATCACAATGACAAAGTGAAATCGACCTGTACTGGGTTAATGAAATGGTGTTTGTGCTTATTAACAAGATTGAACGAAAATAAAAGGGGAATTCTCATTTCAATGGTATGTTAACCAAAATAATGGGTTTTTGTGGCATGCCATAAACAAAAAATGAGTTTAAGGGTGTTGATTCCTCATTCAAACGTAATTCTTCCTTGCCTCACCTAGCTTATCTATTCTGAGAATGTTGGATGTTCTCCTAGCAGGAACTCAGTCAAATTTTCTAAGTGTAACTGTTTTTATATAAATATTGCCTTATTGGTGGTTTCAAAATAAACTTTCTTTTGAAATTTAGTTGACTTGTTTTACTTTGTCACTAATGCAGTGTTCAAATGGTCACACAATATGCTCTGGTTGCAAACCCAGGGTCCATAACCGGTGCCCTACTTGTAGGCATGAGCTTGGCAATATCAGATGCCTGGCACTGGAGAAAGTGGCTGCATCTTTGGAACTTCCCTGTAAATATCAAGGTTTTGGGTGCATTGGTATATATCCATATTACAGCAAGCTAAAGCATGAATCACAGTGTGCATATAGACCTTACAACTGTCCATATGCTGGTTCAGAATGCTCTATTATGGGTGATATACCCTACCTGGTGGCTCATCTGAAAGACGACCACAAAGTGGACATGCACAATGGTAGCACTTTCAACCATCGCTATGTCAAATCAAATCCACATGAAGTTGAAAATGCCACATGGATGTTGACGGTATTATTTTGCTGAACTTTGTTCTACCTGCATTCAATTGATTCTGTAAATTCACTATAGTGACTAACCATATGGTTGGTATGCAGAATGTGTAAATTTGGGGCATGTTTGGATCTACTTGTGTCTGTCTTCATCAGTTAATGAGTAGAGTGATTTAGCAAACCCTTGTAACTTTCTTCATTTGCTTTAAACAAGAAAACTCCAATATTGCAAGTACTGGAACATATTGGAAGCTACAGGATTGTTATATAGATTTGTATCCTCAAGGAACTATTGATTTGCCATTTTGCATCTATGCCTCCCTAGGTGTCTGTCCAATGATAATCTTATATGCATTCTCTTTCAATTTCTAGACAGAAAATGGATTTTAGCTGACTTATGCATTTCACATTGGTTTCTAGGTGTTCAGCTGCTTTGGTCAGTACTTTTGTCTGCATTTTGAAGCTTTTCAGCTTGGAACGGCTCCTGTCTACATAGCCTTTTTGCGGTTTATGGGTGATGATAATGAGGCAAAGAACTATAGCTACAGTTTAGAGGTAGGTGGAAATGGAAGGAAGATGATTTGGCAGGGTGTGCCTAGAAGCATCAGGGACAGCCACCGCAAGGTTCGGGACAGTTTTGACGGTCTCATCATTCAGAGAAATATGGCCCTTTTCTTTTCTGGCGGTGACCGGAAGGAGTTGAAGCTAAGGGTTACTGGTAGGATTTGGAAAGAACAATGAATGGATAGGAGATGATGTTCCTTGAACTGGCAATGATATTTAGGTTGATAGCTTGTAGTGCAAAGTCGTTTCTTATAGTGATATGTACCTTCTGGTCATGTAATTGTCTTTTGCAACTTAGGAGGCAAACCCTCTTTGCTTATCCTCTCATCAAGTACATGAACATGAAGTTGTACCGTATCATTATGATAATTACGCAATAGAGATGTATAACCTTAACTTGCCCTATATATATAATATTCTTTTTGTTCTATGAATGTCAATGATTGAGAGTACTTGAGAAAATGTTCATGGCTACGATTAAGAAACTAAAAATTACTGTTTAGATTTGTCTTACTGCATTGCACAGAACCACGTAATGCGTTTTGTTTATTCATTTGTCAATTTTGCTGCATATCTTAACTTGTTTTTCTATTTTAGTCCAAGTATATGTGCAATCTTTCTAGTTTCAATGGTTGTCATTAATTGATTGATGATTAATATATGGCACAATGTTTGAATATGAAGACAAGATTAATGATCCAATCTTGCATTCGACTTCAATATCATCATGGTTTTAGTAGCTTGTTGCATCAAATTGAATAACTGTTTCGTCAGACCCTAATAATCCTACTCCTCAAAGTAAGATCAAAATACAACGATATATAAACTGTGTAATGTGTATTATTACTCAAGGATTTTCTTAGAAGGGAAGTTGTAGTGAGACAAGATAAGAAAAAAAAATGACTAAGGAATTAAGAGAGTGAAGTTTCCGTGAAGGAAGAATAAGAGAGGATCTGAATTATTTCTTTAACTGACTTTTAATATTGTTTGTGAGACCATTCATTTTAATATTGTTTGTGAGATCATTCATTCGAACTTGGTCTTGTTTTTGTTATTTTCGGTTTTGAACATTTTCTCTTCGTGGGGCATTGAATCACCACCGACGTGTCTATCTCCTGCTGTCTCTATTTTTCTCTCTCTCACCCCTATCCTAAGTGTATTGTTTACAATTTCTCCTTCATTTTTGACAATCTTATTCTCAAAGTTGAAGTCAGAGTAAGTCTTTCATGTTCTTCCCAAGTTGATTGAGACTCATCCATGCCTTCCCCCACTAAACCAATTATTGTTGAACATGTTGAGAACCCTTACTAACAACTCTAGATTTCAAAATGGTAGTAAGTTGTATAACATGATAGGATTCATAAGTGGTAATTGATGATAGAACATATGGTTGAACGTGATCACCTCTACAACGTTAAACCAGGACGCATGGAAGACTGTCTGTGTTTTTACATTAAATAGTAGCAACAACTTATATGCGACTGAGTCAATCTTCTCTATCATTGTAAATATACCAAAATATCTTAAACTTAGTTTTTGATTCTTCCTCAAAGCAATTGAATGTTGTCGCCAAGGTTGGATCTTCATTAGGACCATGTCCTTACATTCTTCAAATTTTCCTTTTTTATCATGCGTAGTTTTTTTATATCTTGTTGAGCCTTTTGAAGATTCATTTTTAACCAACCAACGACATATTCTTTTTGCAATAGCTGGTCCTAAATTGAAACTGGGTCATTACGCACAGGGACATATTTCACTAGTGTGAGAGGATCTCAACTATAAATAACTTTGAATGGGGTCATGTCAAGACTAGTATGGTAGGCTATATTGTACCAATATTTTGCCTATGACAACAGTTTAACCCATTCTTTAGGAGTGCCATGAGTAAATCTCTAGCATCCGCTTGATATCGGTCGAGAGTTCCTTTAGACGAGTATTCTCTGCCATGACTCAATGAAAGCTCCAATTATAATGTATGGATTCAAAACACGGAGGATCAAAATATAATGATATATAAACTCTGTAATATTTATTATTACTCAAGGATTTTCTTACGATGAATGTTATTGCATTAGTTTGGTCCCGTTAAAGAAAAGAAAAAGATGTAAAAAAAATAATGTGAAATGCAGTATTCAACCTATTACATGCTGAGAAAAATCATAAAATGAAGCACTTCATGCAAAGATCCAGACAGCTGAACTGCAAATATTGTTTTTCTAGCCAAAAATGGGGAGGGGGAAGAAAAAAAAACTCCAGTGCTGCATTCACCTTTGAATGTTATCTATGTACTGTGGTGAAATGAAATAGATTCTGTTAACAAGTATGACTCTTCTTCACAACTATGCACTTGGCATCATCCAATTAGTCTGAGAATACAGGTTTCAGCTGCACTTGGCCAAATATGCATTCCATCCTTGAAGACGATATTCACGAGCTGCCTGACCCGGATTTTTGGTCTTGATGATGCCACGGCCCACTATGATAATGTCACTACCCCTATCATAGACAACCTGAAAAAACATTTTGTTATCAGGAAGCAATAATCTCAAATGAAAGAAGAGTATGCAACTATGAAGTACTGACTCAAATGATCTTCACATTTAGAATGCCAAGGGGAATGATTTCAATGTACAATCTCTACACACAAAGGATCAGCAGATCCTCTAAAGTGAAAAAAATACTTGGACATGGTCAATTGTCATGATCTCACCATTTATTCTTTTGAACATCAACTTCAAAAATTTATTGAAGGTCTAAGAAGTCATGTAGTAGAGTCACTACAGAGATCCATACCAAGGAGCAGAAAGAAGTGGAAAGAAATATTGCATTAAGGATTTTTTAGCACATGAATATTAAGGGGTGGATAGTTGTTGTGCTGAAGCTGGAGAAACAAATGAGCTTGCCAAGGGAAGCAAATCCATAATCCACTTTCTCATTTCATTTCTATTCAATTTTAATGGAAATGCTTAGTTATCAACCCCACAATATCCATAAATCTATGTCTGCTATAATTATATATACATATCAAATCTGATGATGTCAAGCTACCAAGACAAAAAACTGTTGTTATCCTATCTGCTTGCAAGAGTCAAAGACTATTCACCCTCCTTCTCCCGTTCCCTTTATACTTTTTTTCTCAACAAAATTCTTCTAAACCAAGGAAAGAATGAAGATCAACCATGTTAAAAGTAAAGTACTTTATGCACGTTAACAACACTGTTCATAAACCATTATGATCTTTCACTCATCATATGGTTAACTTGTACACATGACTGAAAGATACACACTACATGCATAAACTTACAGAATGTGGTGTGTTATATTGCTGCCCTAAAGCATCACCATCAGTCACCATTTGAACTCCAGGAGTTGCATGAATGAAAGAGGGATTTACAGGTGCCCCGGGCCATGATGCTGGATTGACAGAGATGAAGCCAATAACGAAGTCAGAATGATCCTCAGCAATTTTCACCGCAGCAGTGGTGTAATCTCCTTTGGCAAGGTTACCACTAGAACTCATCTCAGCAAGCAGCAATAGACCCTTTCCATGAGGCAAACCCTAAGCGTGATTCACAAGACATGTTAGGCTAGCATTTTGGTGTGGCTACTGTCAAGATAACGTTAAGACTAGAGCATAGACCTTCAACTTCAGTCCTTCCACAATTCCAGGACCAGATATAATGTGAGCATTCACTATGTCAGCCCAATCCAATATACGGAAGATCCCTCTGCAGATATCAGAGCATAAATAAGTCATTAAAAGCAGAAACAGAAGAAATAATACTGAAAAGAAATCCAAAATAGATCTTACCCTTCATACTGCATGGTCACTGTGTTACCAATATCAGCAAACTTACGATCCTCAAATATTAAGAAGTTATGTTTTTCTGCAATCTTCAACAGAAAAAGAAGCATAAACAGAACAAACTAAACCAGATATATACAAGATTCCTGAAAACTCACTAAATTTGATGCTCATAATCATATAATACTCTTATAATAGGTCAAAATCGTGACTTCAGATTCTAATTTCAATAAATATTGACAAATCTTGTCCCATCTATAAATGTTGACAATATCAAGACGCAAAAATATGTTCTGCACTGCTGAAAAGGAAAAAGGGCTTCTTTAAGCACTGTACCGAGCGAAGCTTAGAACCAAAATCAGTAGTAAAATCTGGAAAAATATCCACATGTGTCTTCAGCAAGCATATCTCAGGCCCAACCTGACAGGAAAGAACAGTTAAATTAATTTAAGTAATTTATTTGTCAGGGACTAAAATTCTAACCATAAGTTTGCATCTAACTGATGATCATAATCCAGAGAATAGGACTCTTAAAAAGAGTTCTCGACCCTTTTTATAAATTAAGAATCATCTTCAACACTTTCACAGCTACTAAGAGATCAAACAAAATGCCAGGTTCTTACCTTGTCAGCGATTTCAAGTAATTCGGCAGCAGTTGCAACATCAGCAGCCAAACACAAATTACTCTCCTTCTCAGCCATGATCTCAAACAACCTCTTTCCTGTTGGATTCTTGGACAATTTAGCCCTTTCCAAAAATGGAAAGGCTTTGAACTTAGTTCTTGTTGCCAAAGCAGCAATTTTCTGATTCTCCTCTAAGAATCTCATAACAACCCCTAGCATCTGCTCATTAAGCTTTCCTTTTTCCCTCAAAATTTTCACCATTTCAGTCAATTTAAGAACTGCATGCAGCTTGATTCCATTAATCTCCAGATTCTCTCTCCCACCTTGCTCTCTATCAATCAAAACAACAGCATCACTGACCTTCAATCCTGCAGCACGCAGGGGCGCAGCAGTTTCCAAAACTGATGTGCCACTTGTAACTAGATCCTCAATTATCAAGCAACTTTGTCCATGCTTGAAATCACCTTCAATGGCTTTAGAAGTTCCATAATCTTTTATTTCCTTGCGGCGCATGACCATGGGGATGTTCTGAGTAACAGAAACACAAGTGGCAATGGGAAGAGCAGTGTAAGGGACACCACAGACAAGGTCAAATGAAGTGGAAGAGACGGAGGAAATGAGGGTTTGAGAAACATTCCGGAGGACAGAAGGGTAAGATATAACAAGGCGGAGGTCTATGTAGATTGGTGAGGAGATGCCAGATTTGAGCTTGAAATTGCCAAATTTCACAGCTGAGATTTCATGGAGTTGAAGAATTAGAGACTCCATTTTTGTCCCTTCTCAGTGTGCTTCAAGGATTGTTTTAGACCTTAGGGATAACCTGCTTGATTCAGTAACCAACATCTTCAATTAAATTTTTTTAAAGACATACACAAGTACATGATCAGAATCTTTTAGCTTAAACTAGCATAGATTTAATCATAATATTCCTTACAGCTCACATCATAGATTATATCACAGAAGAAGACAATTCACACAGAGCATACAAAACAGAATAACTCAAGAACAAAGCTAATTACTTGCAAAAATTAGTAGTGACGAACACAAGGAATTTAGATGAAACTTTCACAACTAGTGCATGACAACCTTACACTGATGGTGACGAATCTGCATCCAGTCTTGTGCACCTAGACAGACAGAATCTAACCTACCAGATTCACATTCTGCTATACCTATTGATTAGGTAGTAATAATGTTTATATGACTAGTTATTGTGAGATATAACTTATACATGAATCATATACATGATATGTACGGTAGAAGCTGCTGTATATATAGAACCTATATATTTACTAGTTAATAAAAAAAGCTGCCAAAACCATATCTCAATCAAGAAAGAGGGGAAATACACACAACATTTCAGTTATCCTTCTGAGAAGACTTGGGTATTATGAGGCGCTTAAGTCCCATATAAAATAATGTGGAACACTTGATTGAGTATTTAAATATTTAGTTCTTCTTCTTAATTGCTAGCTTTTGAGGTGGATTCTCGAATACTTGATACTTAGCAATAGTTATGGATTCTTGTAACTTGGGTGATTCATAATTTTTTATTGTTGCGACTTCCCAAAACTATTGAAATCCCTAATGTCGACTCCTCAATATAATTACAGAAGCACACCAAATTTGTTTTTTGGACTAAAACCAAGATTTGAGAAATGTAACCAACCTTTAAAATACACTTGAATCACAAAACAACCGAAAAGGAAAAAAAAGTAGTATAAGCATTTCAAACAAAATCAAAAAGAAAAAAAAAACAAATCACAGAGATGCAATTATGTTTTTCGGTTTCTCAAAGTTTCCTTCTTCAAAGGCAATACACATCTCTGGACAGAAATTTGGACCTTGGTTAGTTGCGTTATGAAAGACTAACTCCTTCTCCTAGACCCAATCCCTGTTTGTTTACTCACAAGGAAGCACATAATTCCATGAATTTAAAATTCCACCCCCCAAAAAAAATCTACACTGTTTGAGCAAGAAAATCGATTCAATAAGCTAGAAATGCAGCAACCCAGATTCCATAAAACTAAAATTTCATGCAGAATCAATCAATGACATTCATAGGTTCAATGACCTCTAACCCCTCAAAAGCTCCTGAAACTTCAATGACCTTATCAACAATAATGATTCAACCAAACCGCAGTCAAATGCAGCAGCAACAACTCAAATAACATATAATAAAAATTGCAACATTTGAGACTAATCCTTCAAAAGATTCAACTCACCAAGAGAGGAGAGAAATTGGTGTGTGGTGTTACATTTGGCTTTGGGTTGCACCACTTTCCTTGGGTGAGTAGTGTTGTTGCAGAAGTTGATGCTACGACGAGGCAATCACAATAGCAAAATGAAATATGATTTTCTTTTTCATAGTTCATTGATATTTTATTTTCAAGTTCGAATTTTCTTTTTCAGTGTTGCGTTGCGAGAATCGGATTCGTAATTGATTTGATTCAACTTGTTATTGATGTGATTCAACTTATTGTTAATCACATATCAAACTTTAATCATATACATAGTAACACTATGCTTACTATGTTTGTTTATTTTTTTTTTTAAGTTTTAAGTGAAATTGATAATTATAATTAGTTTTGTAATATTATCTCGTGTTAGTATTTAAATGTGAATATTTTTATACCTAATATTGCATTACTATCTTTATTAAACAAAATTTCTATAATTTATATTTATCTGTGATTTAACGAATTATTGTATAAGTTTTTTATTTTCTTCTTATTAAAATTTATATGATAAATAAAACTTTAAACGGAAACAAATTAGAATCTCATTAAGACACTTTAATATTAATATTTTAAAAATTATAAGTGGAATGTAATTCAACTTTTGTTAAAAATAAGTTCTAAAAAATTAAATTAATGTGATGTTTGATTTACATTTTTAGAATTTTTTAGTTTCCGTTTACTTCATCAATTTAAATTAATTTGATAAATTGAATTATCACATTAGTTTCTAAAATATAAGTCTTGATTAACTAATGTGATAATGTCTTCTAATTAAGAACAATTGTTGCAAGTAGATTTTGATTATTAGAAAGCCAATACTAAAGTATTTTGATTAATTTTATATTTTGTAAAATAATGTTAATTGATGTAAAATCACCAATATGCATGCATGAATTTTTTTTATTTTTTTTGTCATTTTTGTGTATGATTAAGTTTGAACATTTAATATTTTGCAAACGTAAATAAAAGTATTATTCAACATAGTTACCTTAAACAATATCATCACCATTTTGGAAACACATGCACTAATATGGCTATATTTGTTGATAAAATTAATGATATTTATAAAAACAAAAATATTAAAAAAGACACACTTCATGGTTACATTTATGTTCTATAGTTAGTATGTTAAAATAAATAAAAATAAAAATAAAAAAGCTTAATTATCCAAATATATTTAGCAAATTCCACATTGTATTTTATGTCTAAAGAATTTGCATATTCTTTATAAGAATTATGAAGTTTGTTAGAAAAGAAGATAAATTTGACCTGTCGTGTTGCTCTCATGAAATCTTTGATTTGTTGCCACTTCCAATAACCATCACATTTGGTTTGTCAATTGAGTTTCAAAAGTTTTTCTTTTCTTTTCCCATTCTGCACATTTCTCAAAGTTTCAAGCCTTCTTCACCTTCAATGGTCATCAAAAACCAATTTTTCTCAAAGGTGCTTTTGAATATTTCGAGACTCTTGGGTATGCTATTTCAATTATTCACAACCCCATCAATTGAATACGAGATATTTGTTTCCAAAACCATTTTGGTTTGTTGCAATGCAGAAATTGTCATTGGCTTCTTCTTCTTAATGTTGTAAATTAAATAGCAGAAAGATACATTCTGATATATATGTAAGAATTTATGTTCAAAAGTTGTTTCTTTTCATTCTCTCAATGGTTATGCCTTTGCAATTTGAAATCTCTTGACCAAAATTTACATTTATTCACATGCCATGTTGAACCTGATCAGATTGCAGTGCCATGTATTTGCCTGCAGAGTAGAAACTGCCATATGGCTGGTGACAGATTGTAGCACCACATTTTTCTTTGGGTTTCAAATATTGGAGGCCAAATATGTCTATCCAACATGAAAATTCTGATACAAAAGATGTAATATGTAAGAGTTTTTAATCCCTTTTTTCCTCCTCCCCTAAATAAACACAATAATAGAATACCATTAAATCATTTTGTTCAATTTTCTTTCTTCTGTGTTGGGAAAAATCTTTTACAACAAACCACTTGATGGGTGAGAAGGGATAATGTAAAGTCTTTCCTTTAAGGTATTAAAAAAAGATCATGTTTAAGGCATGCAATTTGCAGAATTATATTAAGTTGTTTCTAGAGATTGTTTTGGTTTCGGGAATTGTTTGCATAATCATTCATTTTATTATGATTTTTAAGGATGTAGCAGATACTTAATATTTGTGATTTGTACCATGTCATTGTACCTAAATGAAGCATGGAGATAGGTCTTGTTTCGAAACATGTCTTCATGTAACCAAACATAAAATACTAGGCGGTTTTGAAGACATTTTCTTTATGACTTGTAATACATAGTTAGGTTAAGTTAAAAATAAGATGTTAAGTACTCATAGCAGTCATTGGTGGTCAGGATATAATATGATATAAAGATAAAATAAGAGAATGATAAGAAAAGAATAAACTAAACATTAACTAGATCCAATGTTTAGTATGCACATGACAAAGATCCGATAGTAATATGTTGTACTAGTGGTGATGATGGTAATGATGGCAGTGACGATAGTGACAATGACGAAGATAATAATGATAATGATAATAATAATAATGATAAAGTGGTAGTAACAATGATATTGATGGTGATAATTATATTAGTTGTGATAATGACAATAATAATAACGAGGTGATGTTAGGATTATGATGAGAATGGTAAAAACAATGATGGAAGTGATATTGGTTATTATGACAATGATGGTCGAGATAATTGTTAACGTAAAAAGACATAAGAGAGGGAAGTTGAATTGAGTCTTTCATTCACAATAAGAACAAATAGAGATATAAGTCATTTTTATATTGGTTCTTCTTAATCACCAAGATTACGTCCATTCCTTAAAAATGTTCAAGATTCACTAGGATTAAATCTTACAACAAGTATTTTTCGCAATCACTTCTATCAAACACCTAACTATTTCTTTTACTTGTTTCTCTATGAAATTTTCCCAAGTATTTTTTTCACAATAGCCTCATTAGGCTTTGTACACACTCCTAAGAGTAATTTAAAATATTTCAAAATGAGACGTCTTAGATGGACGAATGAAAAAACTAAGCTCGAATTTCTAAGCAAAATACTCTAGGAGAGGATAGTAAAATATTTAGCAAAGCTAGAATATCCTAGAGAGATTTGTAGATAGATTCGTGTTCTTGCTACTTGTCCTTTTTCCTATGAGTGCTTACACACGAGTCTTAAGAAAGATAGCTCTTGTTGTGAGACGTTAATAGTGCCTTGGTGTCTCGTCTATATTATGGTGAAGACTGAAAAATCATCATTGTACACTAGATGACATTTAATGTATTTAACCAACTCAGTTCCTTGATAAGATAGTGCTTTGTTTATCTATCTTTAGTTGCTAGTTTATCTCTGACTTTGCTTGGTGAATTAATGTGTAGTAGAAGAGATATGTTTTTCTGCTTATAGTGCACCTTTTAATGGTCATTGATCTAGCATATCTTTTTCTTTCACAAATAAACTCTTTCACCATAAATTTTATAAAGACAACAAGGGAAATTCGAAAAATAATAATAAATATTTATGGTCATCAAAACATGATATTGTCTAAGTTGTAGACATTGTTTTTCCTATACCAAACCTTAGACAATGTATCTTCTAATTATATAGGATGTATCCTTTAACTCAATACTTAGATAATGTATCATCTAATGTTGAGTCTTTGAACAATACTTCGTTTGATGCCTTTAAGACATGTTTATTTATATGTTATTTTTCAAAAGGGCTTTACCCATTTTTGGTCTAACAGTAAGAATGACGACTTAAGTGGTGGCACCAAAGGTGGTGGTGACATTGCTTGGTAGTTTCTATAATAAAGATGACATGGAGATAGTGATGAAAAAAATGATAATAATAATAATAGTGACAATAGTGGAAGTGGTAGCAAAAGTTTTGACAAAAATATGATTGGCATAGCAATTGCAGTGTGGTGGTAATGGTTGTGATAGAGACAATAGTGACAATGGATACAATATATATACAATGATGGTGGTAACAAAAAAAATGTGTGAAAATGGTGGTTGTAATAATGAGAGTGGTGGTGATGACAAGGGTGGTGACGATAATGATGGTTCTAATAAAGGTGGAGTGGTATAAGAGTGGAAGAAAAATTGATTATTTCATCCTGTTACTTTCTAATCCAAACCTCTCATTGAGATGCAAAACACACTACACTAATAGGTTAAGATAGACAAAAGAATAAGGAAATCATATCTTGTTGGTATATCAAATTGTTGATTACAACAAGATAAGGTAGTTACCTTATCCTATTATATCCTGATCACTTATCAGACCTTTGAGTAATTTTGATGTTTCTCTTAGACTGAGTGAAGGATTTCTTGGTTGCTAACAAATGCATGTAGTGAATTGCATAATTGCAAGATTTCAAACAAAATGCAGAATCATGAATTATTCAATATGATTAGAGAATGTATGACAAAAGACTATGAATTTTCCTAAACTAAGTGACTTATGTGTAATACTTAAAGAAGATTATTTATATGTGCAACATTTATAAATATTTTGTCCCTATTTGTAGAGTTCAACTTATATTATTATCCTCTTGAAATGAAACTTAACTCTTCAAGCCTCTTTATTTTATTAGTTCAACTTAGATCTTATTCCGCTTCATGATAATTTACCAATTACTAGGTCCCCAAAGAAGGCTAACAAATCTAATGCAACATGCTGGGAACAAGTTTTGTGCTGATTGTGGAACTCCAGAGCCAAAATGGGTGTAAGTATTTGCCTTATTTTTTTATAGGAATATAGTCTCCTAAAACTTTTATTTCTCATTTTTTATAATGTTGTCATTGATCTTGAATTGGGTACTGCTTCAGTGTCTTTCCATAAAACAATCATGCACCAATAAAAAAACATGGTGGATTTATGTAATTGTTTCAAATGAATTAATATAAAATTAGAATATATGTACCAAATGATTTGGAGGTTATAAGTTTAGAAAATTTGTGCACTAATTAATCAAGAACTTTTAAAGATATGCAATGTTATATTTAGAGTTCATTGAAAATTTAGTTATATCATAAAATTATTAGCTCATTACATTATTCATACTTTTTTGTGTGTGAATTTGTTAAAGATCAGATCTTCAAGTCTTGGAGTATTTATTTGCATCAAGTGTTCAGGCATTCATAGAAGTCTAGGAGTCCACATATCAAAGGTATGTTTCTAACAAAGCTTTTAAAATAACTTCTTAGTAACATAGTCATATCATATTCATTTATCTTTATAAGGTTTAGATTCACAATGAACCATGATATAATACACCTTTGCAGAAAATATTTTGAAATTAGAGTTAACATAATTATGTTAAAAATGCATATTCATTATTTACAACTCTGTTAAGAACATGGGAGACGGGCTCCATTGTGCATGCATAACTGGAACATAGCAAAATGAAATTCTAACATTATTTGAAGTTATTATAGGTTTTATCATTGAAGCTAGATGAATGGACAGATGAACAAGTTGATGCATTAGCAAAATTAGGAGGAAATACACTATTAAATAAGAAGTACGAAGCTTGTCTCCCAAGTAACATGAGAAAACCAAAACCACATTCTTCCATTGAAGAGCGCTCTGAATTTATTCGGTAACCGGAAGGAAGCTAAATATTTCTCTTTCTTTTGAGGAATTACATCTTTCTTATTCAAAAATGTTATATTCGATCTTCTTTTTCAGGAGAAAATATGAGTTGCAGCAATTTATGGGATGTGATGACAATATGACAGCAGGCCCCATTGTCCCATCTCAAGGAAGAAGTATATCATTTGCTCAATGCAGCTCTTCATACTATCATGCATTTATGGACAAAAAACCATCGGAAAAACATCCAAGCAAAACTCGTATTGGTAATGCATTCCGAAATAGTTGGGGAAGAAAAGATTCTGAGCATAAGGCAAAGAAAAGTACCTCATTGGTAATTTTCCTTTGATTAATGCTAGTTTTATTAGTCATCTTTTAAATGAACATAAAAAGTAGTTTTTGAGTCAGTTGATGCAACAAAATGTGCTACATATTAAATTTTTATATTGCTACTTGCTTCCTCTATTTCTAGTCAAAATGTGGGAAGGATGAGTTTCATGTTCTATATTTTGGACAATATGTATAAATCTAGCAAACTCTTTACCTTTTGATTATTATATTCTAGTAAGATGAAATACTAAGGAAATGTTTAGAAATGAGCATAAGTAGACAATTCATATACAACTTTAGGATAATTTTGTACCATATACCATATTCATTTTTTATAAATTGCAACATCGTGTTGTGCTCTCAACTTTAGAACCATATCAAGAAGCAAATGAGAATCAAAGAAATGTGAAGTATACTCTTATGTGTCTTGTTCTGAATAAAGAAAGAAAAAATTATAGTTCTTAAAGTGTTGGAGTTTCTCTTTTTCTAAATACTTAATCTTGTTGCTCCTATTTATTGTTATAGGCAGGTATGGTTGAATTTGTTGGGTTGATTAAGGTTAATGTGGTTAAAGGCACTCACCTAGCTGTTCGAGACGTAATGACTAGTGATCCTTATGTCATCCTTTCTTTGGGTCACCAAGTGAGCATATTTATCTGTGAACTAGTTTAAAATATAGATGAAAAGGGAAAAAAATATGAACATTTTTTATATTTGTTGTTGCAGTCAGTAAAAACACGAGTCATAAAGAACAATTTGAATCCAGTTTGGAATGAAAGTCTAATGCTTTCAATTCCAGAAAATATTCCTCCTCTAAAAGTGGTAAGTTCGTCTATTTTCTCAATTTTTACTATTCATAAATGGTTGGTATTTGTGTTCTTGTACCATAATCACACTTGTACTACATAAATGCATAATATATTTTGAGACTTCTAAAACACTTATTTTAGTAACTATTAGTTTAATTCTTACAACACTAATGTCCATTCTTTCTAATTTCCCTTTGAACTTGGAATAAGGCTTCACAAGATTATTGTAATATCTCAAAAGAGGAATAAAAAAGGGGAGGAGGGAGATGAAAATGACTAGCTTATAATTTTATACTTGAAACTAATAATTAAGAACCTTATATTACTATGTATTGAATTATTTTAGTACATCTAGTTTAAATGATTTGTTGTATATTACTTACAAATAATGAACCTATTAAAATTTGTTAGACCAAAAGGGCAAAGATATAATTTTCATTCTTTGTACTAAGATTATGATACAAGCTAATTTACATGAAAGTTGGTTATATTCAATGATCCGTTATTTGAAAGTCATTAAAGAAAAAATAAAAAAAACTAGTTAAATACTTCTTGGTTTTTGCTTTTTAAGATTCTTCAATCAAGGTAAATAACTTACATATCATGACACCACTTACTATTTTCTTTATAAAAAAATTACATATTTTTCTTTTCTCCCTAAAAATGTGCTACTATTGTCTAGCATCCTAATTACCAAGATGTCACATGACCATCTATGCATTACATTTACATTAGAAATCATTGTGGTTTTATTTCTATTTTTGATAATATTACATGTTGGTGTGTTTTATGTGTAGCTTGTGTATGACAAGGATACATTTTCAACTGATGATTTTATGGGAGAGGCTGAAATAGACATTCAACCTCTAGTTATAGCAGCAAAGGCTTATGAGAAATCGAATATCAACGAGTCTATGCAGCTTGGTAAATTTGTAGCAAGCAAGGACAACACCCTTGTTAGAGATGGTATCATATCCCTTGATGAAGGCAAGATCAAACAGGAGATCTCAGTGAGACTACAAAATATTGAGAGAGGTGAACTTGAGCTTGAGCTTGAGTGTGTTCCTCTCACTCAATAACTGGATAAAGTTAAGGATCAAAACTCATCTTGAACCTCGTTTTAGAGCACAATTCATAGAAATTTGTATGTGTGTATATTCTATCTCCTTTCTTATTCTCTCTTGTACATTATTCCATGACATGATGGGATTACTTCACATTATCAAAGTTTCTATCCTTTTAAGAGTTCAATGTTGTCTGATTCATCACCTAGTGAGATAAGACTTTGATTGGTGCATTAGTATCTTAAGAAGTTTCTTTAATTTGCTAATTGTGATACCATTGACAACTCTTAAGGCTTTTGTTACCAAACAACATCTTTTTATCGATGTAACCAAACTTTTTATGATCGAAAATATTTCCAAAAGTGTGATCTTTAACCAACTAAATAAAGCTTTTAATAGGAAGAAGTTAAATATTTTTAACTGATTTCATCAATTTGGATATTACTTATTGTTGCTAAATTGACAATTAAGAATAGTATTATAACTAGATATGACAAAATGGCAAATCAATTCTCCACAATTTGATGGGTTGAGTTGACATTTTCAATTCATGAATCTCTTCTAACCTATTTTATGCTAGTTTGTTAGTCTAGTGAACTAGAGACCGAACAAATTGATTTGTCAACTTATTTTTTAATTAAAAAATTAATTTAAAAGATATATTTTTTATATTATATTACTTGAATAATATAAATATAGACATTATCCAATTAAATTTTAATCATAAATTATAATAAATAATTTAATAATTGTTTTAATTTATTTAATTAAAATATTAATTAATTATTAAAATATTAATTAAAGAATTAGACAATATTTAGATGATTTAAGTATTTTTTAAAAGTATATATATACATGTTAAAATAAAAATAAAACTATTAAAAAACAATTAAAGAAATTAGTAAACAAATCAAAAAAATTTCAATTTACCCAATCATGATAATGACTCGTTTTTTATCATTAAATATAAAACATCATCGTATAAAACAGTTTTATCTTTACACATCCCACAAAGATGCAAGAGAAAACCTCATAGTGCCAAAAAACAATTGAAAATTAAAAGTAAAAGGCCAAGAGCCCAAGGCAAAAATACAAGGAACAGTAGAAACACCAAGTTCAAGAGACAGCAAGATAAATTTAGTATAATTGTATTTCTTATTACATAAAAAGGAATTGTTCAGAAACTAATTTTAACACATAAAAAAGCTCATTTTTTTCATTTTTCTATTTTACAAATACTTAAACAAACTTGTACAAATAGACCCTTAATGCAACTCATTAGAATCAATCTACTAATGAGAGTTTAGATATCATGTATAATAAAGTTTTAGGCTTTTACTTTCCTATACCAAAACCATTTTTGGTGCACCATAATGGATTTACTATGAAATGCTTGTAGTTCTTTGAATAACCAAAGCAAGGGTCTTTTTCTTTTCTCCATCACTTTGTCTTCAAGAATGGATAGTCTAACTTTTGTTTCCTTGTCTTGCACTAATACTACATACTTTTTTTCTCTCTCCTTGTTAAAGATACAATTTTTTACCCCAAAAGTAATGCAAACAAGCACTAGAATCCATTCCCAAGTATCTTTCTCTGGTTTTCTCTCCAAAGCTATTGAATAGGAAGAGACTCTCATTGGAAACCAAAAGGGTGCCTTGAAAAAGAAGACAAAGCCATCAAAATTGTGATGTGGGGAAGATCCCAATTCAATTGTGGAATATGAAATATGACTTGATTAATTGAATATTCAAATTAATTTATAGGTTAGTAAACTACTATTTAAGATTTATCAATGGAGATTAAATATAGTAAAAGGGACTAGTCTCTCACAACATACATGATAAAGTAAAGTTTCAAGTTTTGTTAAGAGAAATGCTCAGATTTTATGAACAATCATAGCTCAAACTAGATTACCTCAGTCATATAAAAATGGAAGAAAAAAAGTCAGATAGAAGTTTTAAAATAAACTTCTATTCTTGATTAAAAGTTTATAATTAGATTCTGAAATGTATAAACTAATTTTAATTGTGTTCTTGGTCACATTTTCATTTAAGGTTAATTAGATTTGGTTAAATAAAGAGATATGATTTAAAAAAATCAAAATACTATTGATATTTTATCATTGATTAAAAGGATTTTATATTATAACTTAAATTATTGATTACAAATGTCAAATATAGTTATTTTTTAAGTATTATGAATTTTAATCCTATAAACTGAACATTTGTCTTATACAATATGAAACTAATTACAATTTAAAGAAAATTTGTTTGATGGTCTCTAAATAGTATAGTGACCTAACATTAATTTAACCAATAAATAAAACTCCTAAATATAACAATAATTGACATCATTTTAAGTGCTCAGACCTCTTCCCTATCTAAAGAAATAAAAAAATAATAACGACAAAAAGAAATTAAGAGTATGGAAAGGTGAACTTCCCATAAAAAAAAAACTCAATCCCACTACTTTAAACTATAAATGACAGAATTATTATGGTTATTATATAATTATCAAACATTGTACAATAATAAAAATTATCAAATAAAAAATTTGTCATGAATATTTTTTAAGATTATTATTATATGTATAATTTAAACTATTTTATTTTGATAAATAAATTACATAATTTTAGTTGAAAATTTATAACAAAAATGATTTATTATTATATTCTCATAAATATAAACATGTTGTAAGTAAGTTCTACTTTTTATTTTTAACCAAACCAAATATTTCGGTTGGAAAAGAAATAGATCTAAAAAATAAATAAATAATCAATCTTTTATGTTTTTAATCCATTTGTGATTATTTGTTAGATTGAACCCATTTTCAACACCTTTCAAAACTACTAATTATTTTGTTCTTGGGTCTACTTGTAATCTATGGAGTAGTTGTCACATCCTTCCCTCTTGATGTTATCATATCATGGAAATAGGAGAATAACATTGTACCAACTACCAACATCAAAACATGGAAAACAAAACAAAACCTTCTATGATACATGCAGAAACATCAAGTGGGTGCTCAATATATTCCATCATATAATTGTTAATTTGAGGGGAAATGGATAAGGTGACACTATACTCAATATTGCATTGCCAAATACCAAAGGCACCAATATTAATTACATTGACTTACCTGTTCTCAACTTCTTATGGAAAAGAATAATAAAGCAGAATGGTCAATTTGATTCTTCAAGTTAGTTCCTCAATTTATATAAATAACAACAGTTTTTAAATAGTTTTCATTTTTCATTTCAGATACATTCTATCAGAACAAGCACTGAATTTCATTTTAATTATAACATGCAAACACTTGTATGAAATGAAGGAAGAATGTGAAAACAGATATATATATAACTTTTATTTGAATTTACTAAAATTCAGAAACTACCTTAAAACTATCATCCTATTTTGGTCATTAATCAATTATGGTCTTTTCCCTAGTTTCTTTGTCCTTTGGTCTTCAAATTGATTAGTCTCTAATTACCCACTGAGAGCATCCACATTACTTCGTATGAAGATGATTATAGTCATTCCAATCCAAAATTTTGTAAAGAAAATAATACTAAGATTTTCTGTAAGAAAGAGAAATGCCATCAGCCTTAGGAACATTCTTTGTCCATATCCCATCAGTTTCATCACCAGTTAAAATTGCAAATAGGACTCAATAGAAAAACAACAGCACGTTCAATATAAAAAGGCAGGAACTTGCTATGATTATGTTCTCAAAGAAGCACAAACAGTCATTACCAAAATCACACAAAAGATATTTAATATTATTAGCACATTTTCACATGACATATGCCCCCACACATGGAGATATGACAAAATCAATGCACAGAGTCAGAGAACTAAAATAAGCATGACAATATCCAGAAATCATAATAAAATCAAAGACCATATTTTGTTCATCCTTATGACTGCATGGGTGTATATTTCAATTGCCACAAGAGAAACCGTGTTTCCACTCAAAAACACATTTCTCACAGATACATGCCACTTTAGAATTTTGACATGTTGAATTCAAGCAATTCAGAACTTGGGGTGTCAACAAAAATTTGCTTTAACACAAGATGTATGAGAAACCAAAAAGAAACAAAGCATTAACAAATTGAGAGTATGAATATAGAAACAAATACAAACTTCAATGGTCAATATTTGCAAATCCCTTTGATATTACTAAATATTTACATTGTTTCGAGGAGAAACACTCATCAGTGCGGCTGTGAAAGAACTACAACAGACATCATTCAAACAAACACATCTGGTGTTTTTTTTTCCTGTGTGGAAGATAAAAATCACACTCTTGAACAAAATGCAGTTCAAGGAGCTGAACAAAGAAACCATCAGCTCATAACACAAATAACAAAAAAAACACCCATAGAAAAAATTCAAAGAGTGCTTTGAATCACCACATAACCTTTACCAAACCCTTTTCCTCCAAACACCTTCAAATCACATACCCACGCCTAAACTTGAGCATCCTATATATGCAACAACTACCACAAAACCTAAACTCAGTTCCTCAAATGCTCTCATGTCATCCTCCAATGAAGATCTGAGTTTAACATCCTTCATGCAATCCATTATTCCACGCATGAAACTTTCAATTCTGATTAGATAACAACACCAAAAACACGTAAAATTGGAACAGTCTTGGTTGATCTTCAATGCAAACCTTCATCACTGACGTGAAACTCCAATTCTGATTGGATAAGAGAGCCAAAAAACCTAAATTGAAGCTTCACATAGACAAACCCCAAATGCAAACTTGTATTGTCCAGGTAAAACTCTAATCCTGATTAGATAACAACACCAAGAACACGTAAAGAACTGCATCTAAGTTTTATGCCAACAACAATAACTACACACACCAAGGTTTCACATCGCTTCTTTTTCTCTGTTTTTTCCAGAGTTCAAGTAGAACAACAATTAGGACACCTTATCAAGCCATTTTCATTACACTCTAAACACCTCTTCAACACCCCTTCATCCTCATCAAACACCTTCCTACTCCCACTGCAATTCCCACAAGGTGCAAACCTCACATCCCCACAACTCTCACACACAAACCCACCCTTTGTCCTTGGCAACCCTTCCAGAACCTTCCCAAGCTCCCCCACCTCCCACATGTTCCTGATGACGTCAGCACCGCCCACGTGCCGCCCCCTGATAAACACCTGAGGAAGCGACACGTGTCCCTTCCTCTTCCCATTACCATTCTC
This sequence comes from Lablab purpureus, assembly GCA_030347555.1. NCBI lineage: Eukaryota > Viridiplantae > Streptophyta > Magnoliopsida > Fabales > Fabaceae > Lablab > Lablab purpureus. The sequence goes on from CM059264.1 coordinate 14,402,350, forward strand.
CCCCATCACGCTCATCAACTCCTTTCTGTAATTCGCGTCCATCGAAATATCACGCTCGTCAACCCAAACCCTAAATCCCCGAAATATCATCCGCACCGCGTAGCAATCCTCGTAGGTCCTCCGAATCCCGCGTAAGCTGGTGAAATACAACACGATCCGATCCTCGGTCCCCGGTAACCGAATCGCCGGCGAGGAGTCGATCGATTTCGCCGGAGAATCGAGGGAGGAATCGGAGACTTCGAGCGATTTCGAGGGTTTGAGCTTGTGGTGGCGGTGATGCTGTTCCGAAGACGAAGGTTTCGCGGACTCAAAGAAGTTGCAGAGCCTCTTGACGACGCTCCCGCCGCCGTCGCGGGGTGATTCTGCTGCCTTCGTCAGCGATCGCTCCAGCTGCGGCGGCTTCTGCGGCAGCTTTTCCTTGCGAAGCGTCGTGTTGGAGCGGTTGAAGAAGGAGAATCTAGACGACGTCGTATTGGTGCTGTTCCCAAGCTCTGCCATCGACCCTGTTCTTTTGCAACACCGAACATACAAAGGTTTAGTTTCAAGGTTCATCGGAATTCAAAACATTTAAATAATAATAAGAAATAAAAAAATTGTTTTTTTAACTTTGAATTGTGAATGATGAAGATGAAGATACCTTATGAGAAAGAGGGTAGATGAAGACGGTGGAGGAAGGCGATTGTCGTTTTGAGGAGAGTGTTTGCCTTTTGGTGTTGGTTAGTCGTTTTGTGTGTCGTGTGTTGTCGTTGGAGGTGTTTTGTTTTCTGCGTTTTGGTTTTGCAGAGAAAGTTTTTTTGGTTGAGGAGAGAGACAGAGAAGGTTGTGTTTGCGTTTTGGTTGCTTTTGTTTGAACTTTGAACTTTAGAGAGAAAGACCAATGTATGAAGGCAAGAATTTGTACTTTTTTGTAGAAGGATTAACTTAATAGAAAAAAAAATTAAAAAAAAAAAAAAAAAAAAATGTATATTTTTTAATTTATGCTTTTTTTGGATATAGAGAAGAAAAAATAAATAAAAAAGTGCTTCTGGAGTAATCGTGAGATAGGTGCTAAAAAGCTGGTTTGGTGCTTAATTTACCTTTTTTGGTGTTAGGTGTGGTAAGAGAGCTAACAAAGGAAGCATTTAAAATAATATTAATTTTAATGGCTATGTTTAATTAACATTTTATGGTTAAAGCCAACATTTTCCGCATATTTAATCTTTTAAAAAAATATAATATATTAAAATTATTAATTTTTAATGAGATCATTTAATGATACTTTTCCTAAAGTACTCTAACTTTAATTTAATGTTTGACTTATTGTTATAATTTTTAGGTATAGTTGAAAATAAGAGGCATTTTTAGAAAAATAAAATAAAAGAGCAATAAAATCAACTGCAATTAACTGATTATTTAAAAGGTGCGAAATTAATATATGCGAAAAAAAAATATTTTAGAAACTTATATAAATATGCTTAAAAATTAGTTTTCACCAACTAAACAAAATTTAATTATCATTAAAAGCCATAATTTCTGGATTTATGATTTTTAAGTGTGAATAATCTGACCAATTAATAATACACTTATATACATCATTATTAATTGATGGATTATAATTATTTATATGGCTATATATAAAAAAATAAACTATACACCCATTATTATTAAGAAAATATTTTTAATTTAAAATTAATTATTAATTTTAAAAATATTATTTAAATCAACATTTTCCATCTTTTTCTTCAATCCACCTCCTTAATTTTATTTCTCCTTCTAGATTCTTCCAAAACCTAAGGTTGAACTAAACAGAAAAAAAAAAACTAAATTACAATCCTCATCTTCCTATCCTATCTAATTCTTATCCACAATTTTAGTTTTTTTTTTTTTATGATCTCAGTCTCTAGATTTAAAAAATTGTGAAATTTCATTCTAATATTTAATCTTATATTCTATTTTTTTTAAATTATATTTTAATTAATTAATCTATTTTTTATTATACCTTAAATAAGTATTTTAGGTTTAAGATTCAACTAAATAAAAAACAATATATGCATATATATAAATGAAATATTAAATAAAATTTTGTGGAATTTTACTTCTTATAAAAATTTAATAGTACAATTAGTTTTTTAATTTTATAAAATAAAGTAACGTTGGCTCAATATTGACATATAATTACTAATATTAACTTACTTTTATTAATACATACAGGGTTAGAAGTTAGATAATATAATAAATTAGAGTTACTTAACTTCAAAAGTCAAAAATATAATTACATTTTTATAAACATTTAGAAAATAATTTGAGCTAAGAAGTTATAATAATAATAATAATAATAATATAAAATATGGGCATAGGAAACATGCATAATAATATCATATGTGATAATATTGGCAGACAAAGAAACATTGGAACGTAACCGACTTTTGAAGTGTCCTCTTCAATTTACGTGAAAATTAAAAAAATATTTAAATTGATCCTCAAAAAATGAATATGTTAATTTATAGCTTTGTGTTAAAAAAAATTATGTAAATCAATCTTTAAAAAAATAATTTACTTACACATAAAAATTTAGTATTTACAAATCATATATTAAATATCTATGGAAAACTTATATATAAAAAAATAAACAATTTATCTAATTAGAGGTCGATTAATATGTGTGTTTATCTTTAAGAGAATATTTTAAATATTTACTTATTATCGATTAATATAACTATTTTTTAACTTGTTTGAATAAGAGAGATAAATGAAATAAATATTGAACGATTAATATAACTATTTTTTTAACTGCATTGATTACTTTTTTATTATTAAAAAATATAATAGTCGTATTAATTATTTATTATTATTATTATTATAAAAAATACAATGATGTGATATTGATAAAAAAATACGATGGAATTATTTTTCAACAAAAACAGGCTCCGAGGCTTTTTCTTCGGCACCGCCTCATTGCTTCTCAGAAACGCTACATATTTTAATTTTAAAATACACATTATTTTTTAAAACTAATTAATAAAATAAGATTCATATTATTTATATTTAAAAATATTTCCCTTAGACATATATTTTTCTCATGTTTTCAGTAATATGATATTTACTTAGTTTTATTTATAAAAAGCTATTTCAATTTTTTTGTTTTAAAACTTTAATTTTTTAAAAAAACTTAAGTTTGAGTTAATATAATATGTTCAAATAAAATTAAATTAAATTAAATATCACTTTATTAAAACTGATCCCGTATTAATATTTAAAATATTTTCTCCATTAATTTTTCTAATTCAAAACAGAATTTTTTTTCCTTAAACATGGTTGTTTATGTAAACTATATCGCTGACTTTATAAATTATTTTGTCAAATACCATTTTTAATTTTAAGCAATACAATCTAAATGATTCTATTAGAAAAAATGAGCTAGTTATTACAGTATAAGTTTATTAACATTGATTGAAAGTTAAGAGTACTTGCTAATAAAAAAAAATTCCATATGAGTACCCAAATAATCATGATGTGAGGTATAATAATAAAATGAAAGCAAAGCTTATTTTATTCCTAAATAATCCAATTTTAAAAAATATTCACACAGATATACTAATTGAAAAATTATTTACATGGATAATACGTTTCACCTGTTCATGTCAGAATTCAGTTTCCGTAGAATCGAATTCTGACCTACAATCGAATTTTAAGCGTGGTAACCGAATTTTGAGTAAGCTGTTTTAATTTTTTTTCTTTTGCCACTCAGAATTCAGTTTCCCATAAACCGATTCTGAGTAGGTTTTTTTTATTTTTTTCCTTTGATTCGATTCTTTTGAATTGTACAAAACAAAAAATGAGAATAGTCGTTCTAGTCTAAGAATGGTCATTCCCTTATAAGAACAGTCGTTCTACACGTTATCTTTGTAACCTAGTTTTGAAACACAGATCAGTCGTTCAGTCGTTCTCATAAATAAAAAAGAAAATAAAAAAAGTTATTCAAAATTTGATTCTCCAATAATCGAATTTCGAGTAATAAAAGAAAAAAGATTAAAATAACCTTTTCAAAATTCAATTCTCTAAGAATCGAATTATGAGTGACAAAATAAATCCATATGAATGTTTTGTAGGTCAGATTTCAGTTTCTCAAAAACCGAATTCGAACATGAACAAAAAAACGTATTATCCTATAAATAATTTTTCAAAGAGTATATATGTGTAAATATTTTTGAGAATAGTAATATTTAGGAAAAAAAGTCGCAAAGCTTAATTAATTTGTTGTTTTACACTAATACGATATTTTAATCATTTTCATTTTGGTGCATGCACTTGAATCATGGTTGCTGGGCATCAAGTTATTATTTTATTTTTTTCAGAAAGTTAAAAACGAGAATGAAACAAGTCAACCAAAACAAAGAAAAACATGACAAATGAAGCACGTGGAAAATATGTTATAATGATTCCGTTCGGAAAAAAAAATTATCTTTTACTTAATTTTTATTATTAAAGTAACAATTTATATTCACTATTTTGATTTTAAAAATAAAAAATAATGAAATGCCAAACACAGCATTTCCCTCTTGGAAGTTAGGTGTGTGAAAAACAAAGGAAGAAGTGACAGTAAGTAAGTTGGTGAGAGGTTGACACAAAACTTACAAAGAAGAAAAGATGTTTGGTCAAAGAAAGAAATCCTACATAATTGTGAGGTAGGGAGGTTTATTAATACTAAACATATACTAACTTTATATATATATATATTTAAAATAATTATATAAGAAAATCATAAATTTTTAAGTTATAGACTTGTAATATCATTTATATATATATATATATATAATATTTTGATACATTTTTCTCTTCATAAAATTTTGAAAGTATTACATTATTATATTCTTTATCATATTATTGATATATATATATATATATATCTCAAATTTATTAAATAAAAATATATTAATGTCTTACATTTTTTAGAATATCTATATTAACTATATTTTGTTAGAAACTTCATATATTGAATAATCCACGTTATCGATCAATTACATTAATTACTTTAGAATTTATATCTAATATAATTCTATTTATTTATTTATTTATTTAACTATCAATTTAATAAGTCATATATTACATTAATTCTAAAATCAACTTATATAAAATATTACATCATAATCATATAATATATCATCATGCTTTATTTTACTTTGATAATGAAAAACTAATATAATATACATTACATAAAATCATATTTTTGCATTGATAAATGTATATCTTGAGTGAGCAACCCATAGTTAGGTGTTATATAACTAAAAAATAACATAAATTTAAAATCTTAACTCAATGACACATAAATTTTTTTTATTCCAAACAACTATAAACATTTAAACTTATACTTAATTATATCTAAGTTTTCCAATTTTGATTCCACGAAACAAAAAAACTTCATAAACTATTTTTATCAACCAATTAATAAAACAATCTTAATTATATATATATATATATATTAAAAAAAATTAATTCAATTTAAACTACATTTATTTTAATTAACTCAATTTATTTTAAAACCTTTTACGTCAATTCATCTTATTAAACCTATTTTCACATCACTAATCATACTTTTCCAATAAATTGAATCTTAACATGTTATGAGTCGTAGTCATGTGCTGAATTTTCAAACTTTACACGTACTTTATTTTCAATTAAAAAGCTTGAATTGACTTTGTTCATGATGGTATATATTCAGTTCAAATATAATTTATAAAATATTATTTTATGTTTTTCTACAATTAAGTTTTATTTACCAAAAAAGTACACTTGATATCTCCATATAAAAATTAATCATAATATTTATTTCACATTAAACCAATTAAAAAGGACGATGTTAAGATATTATTCATTTTAGTGTTTATTATCATAATTAAAATAAAATAATACATATAAACTGTCTTTAATTTTAACTCTAAACTAAATAAAATTTTTGAATGAATGAGAACAATTATTTTATGAGAAATTTTTAATTACATAAGAATAGGGAAGATGTTCTAATAAAATTGAAAGCCAAATATTTATTAACTATATAATAATATATTAAGAAATATTTAAAAACATAGAAGCCACACGTGTGAAAACATTGCATATTTCTAAAAGCATGTTATCTTATGTTATGAACTGTCAATGGTGGGATTTCATTTCATTTCATTTGGTGGGATTTCATTTCACTTCAATTCCTGGGATTTAAACTTTTAATGATGAATTGCCAGTTAGAATATCTAAAAATGAATTTAGATATTATATATTTATTTATATCACTTTTACAAAAGTTTAAAAATTATAGCTTATTTATATATATATATATTTTTTGTGTCTTAATGATAAAAGAATTATTATTGATAAATTTTCTTATAAAAAAGAATATATAAGAAAAAATAATATTATTCTTAATATAATTTTTTTTTATATTTATGATTTTTTTTATACATTCTAATTTTATTATTTCTATTTAATATAAGATTTTCTGTTCATTTTTACATTTGAATTTTTAATAATTATCTTATTAATATAATAAATTAAGTGTCAGTGATGTATATAGTTTTTATTTTAATTTTAATATTTATTTAAAAGTCATTATATTCACAAATCCCACTGTATTAACATATATTAGTTTGATGGTGCAAAAAATTATATTAATTTGGTAGATAAATTGAATATTAAATTATAATTTTGATTTTCTTTTAATTTATTTATTTTATTTATGGTTCCCTGTCTTTTTCTCAGAATTTTAGCCTTCAAAATTTAAAGACTTATTATTTTAGTCAAATTCTAAATTTTGTCTAACCTTATATTTTTTTATATTTTAATTAATTAAATTTTTCTTTTTTTATACGAATATATTGTTTTAAAAGTTCAGTCAGGCCCTACAAAAGTAAGGATCGAATCAAAATTATAGGTTTTCTTTCTACATTAAAATTACATATATTTTAAAAACTATAAAATTATGAAAAAATACCAAGGCCAACATAAATTAAGAAGTACTATTTAATCTAAGTTAAATAATATTAAATACTCAACTGCAAATATTCACATGAAAATAAAACAAAATCAGTTTTGTAATTTAAAAAAAAAGTCAAAACCAAATATATATGAGAAAACATTGGTTAGTATTTAAAAACTCAGAAATATAAAGTAAAATTATAAAAATAATCATTAAAAAATTATTATTACCAATTATATTAATGACTCATAAAATAATAAAATTAGAAATAAATATAGAAATAAATATAGAGTTTAATTTAGTAAGTAGTTAAAATTTTGTTAATTAAAATTAAAAATAAATTTAGATTCTAATTTAGAATATAAAAACTAATTTTATATTTTTTTTTAAGATTTTATAATAAAAAATATTTTAAATATTAATAATTTTTAATTTATAAAATAATTTATAATTTAATTATTATAATGATTAATTATTTTTTATTTTTAAATTAATTTATATTCAATTAATTTCTTGTAATCAAAATCATATATTAAAAAGTACTATTTAGTATAAGTTAAATAATATTAAATATTGAATTGCAAACATTCACATGAAAATAAAACAAAACCAGTTTAGTAACTTTTTTAAAAAAAAGTCAAAACCAAATATATATAAAAAAAGATAGAGTAGTATTTAAAAGCTTAAAAATATCGAAAGAAAAAAAATAAGGTTAAATATATCTTTCGTTTGAAGCTATTTTTAAAAATTATATTTTATTTTTGCGTTCACTATATACATATCTAACCTTATAGAGATTTGGTTATTTTTAAATATATTTTAAAGAACTATAACTGTTTTATGGAGAAAATATTTTAATGTAATTTGCTTGCGATAATACTTTAAATGTGTAGAGATAAATATATATATATATAAAATTTAATTCAAAACCAAAATATAATTTTTAAAAATAGTTTAAAGATAAAAAATATATTTAAGAAAAAAAATAGTGAAAATGTAATGAGATAAAGAATAGTAGTAATAATAAAAATATATTCATTTTTTTTTGTCACCAAATATTAATGAAAAAAAATCAATTATGAAAGGAATTTTGCTTTAGAATCATTATTGGTTTCACCTTTATTTGTATATGGTTGAGTTGAATTGCACAAACATTATGAGGTTGTCTAAAGTTTCCCAAGTTGATGCCAGTTGTGTGCCAGACCATACATTATTTGATGAAAATGAGGTTTGTTTGATGAAATTATGATGCCCCTTTTATCCAAAAAGAAAAAGGAACCAAATTTCAGATCATAAATGGTAACTTATCACAACAATTTGTGGATACCATTTTGTAGGGTCATCATCATCATTCTTGAATCAGAAGCCTTATACAGGTCAAAGATGCTCACTATTTTTGCTTTGGTTCAAAGCAAAATCTCATAACTTATCACAACAATGTTGTATATTGATGCTTTGTAACCATTAATAAGACAAATATGTGTTTATAACGGTTTAAGAATTGAAGTGAGAAAGTGAACATAAACTCACACATTGAGTAAAAATGATAAAATTGATGTGTATAAAAAAAAAACAAAAACACATAAGTCTTAAGATTTTATATTGGAAGTGGTGTCATTCTTTCTTATACATAATCTTTTCTTAAAGAAATTTTTCCAACAATAACTAAATTATATTCATATATCGATGTGGATGAGAGAAAAAAAGAAAATAAATTTAAAGAAAAATACAGTGTCCAAAATTATGTTGGGTGATCTCAATCATATTAAAATATTTGTTAGCATGATTTTAATATTATTTTTACATGTTTAGTTTTATATTTTTGTATCAAATTACCTAAATCAAGTAAAAAAACAAAGTGATTTCTAAATTTTGTAATTCAATTTTTTGTATTCTTTTATCATTCATTTAAGTAAATACAAATTTAATTTTAACATGTAAATAGAAAAAAATAAAAAATTTAAGCTATGCATTAAGAGACATCTATATTCACCAAATTTAATGCATTAATCTCAATACAAACCAAATCTTAACAATATACTAAAATTTATATTAAATAAAATATTTCAATCATCTTACAAATCAAACAAGATAATATTGAATTATTAAATTATTTATAAATATAATGTGGAATAAAAGATATTAAATCATTAAAAATTTATATCTATAATAAATTTTAAAGATTGATATTCTTTCAAGATTTATTTCAGAGAGACGTAAAAATGAACAATTCAAATTTATCTTTCCATTCTCAAATTAAAATATTAAGTTAAAGTTATAACTACACTACTTTCATTTTCATTTTCTTACCTTAATCTTGTTTGTATTTTAAGAAAAAAAAGTCTTATATAAAAGGATGAGTTAATAATACCAAGAGAACTCATATTACCTCAAGAATGGAAATTTTTATTATTAACATTAATTAAGAATGAATTTTTTTATTAAGAATGATAAATTTTTTTATTAACATCCATTGGAAAATTTAATTTATCCAAAATTTTCTATCCGTAACAAATCCTACATACATATTGGTGCAAGAATAAAATTTGGATGAAGTAGAAAAAAGATTACCTAAGATAAAACTAAAAATTGGATTCTTAAAATTGGGTAAGTTCAACTTTCATAAAGGATTAAGGAGAAAAGAATATAACTATCATAATAAAATTTATGTATGGAAAATTATCCACAAATTTTAATTGGTTGGTAATATGAATTTATTAACATATCGTTAGTTAATCAAGTCAAAGTAGAAAGAACTTTCTCCTTCGTTACCCATGACCTTCTCATGAGTAAATAAAACAAAAGTTAGTAAAAAAAACTTCTAAATCTCACAATCACCCAAATTGTCAATGAATTTCTCCCTAAATCTTGTCAAATAAATAAAAAAAACATTGTTATCTCCAATTCCCCAACATGCTCACACTATATTGCACAATTCCAAATATCCTAAAGAACCGATGAGACCTAAGCTTACAAAGATTGTTATAAAGTCTAGATCCCAAATCTTCTAAACATTCCAATCCTAAAACCAAACTCTAACAAGAACCCTAGCATAATAAGATATTGAGTTTTCCCTCAAACTTGTCAACCCTAACATAAAACATGGTGCCTTTATTGACAAACCCCGACATTTAGAACTTTAGATTTGTTCAAGTACAACATAAGTGAAAGAGTTGAATGTAAGATATGAGTGTCATTGAGAATAAGTAGTAGGAATTATTTAAAAATATTGACAATAATCGTTATGACAATGTTTTAAGTGAGAGTAAAGACTCTAAAATGATGAACATGAATCATATAATGTGTTTCCTTTATTACTAGTTGTATATTAAATAATTAGTTTTTACATTCCATTTTATAATTGTTATACTTGCATTCAATATTTGATTCTACATAATACTTAAATTTAGGATTAAAAATTAAAAAAAAATTAGATTTTATTTAATTTTATTTTGGCCAACTTACTTTGTCATCCCTAGTCTTATGGGCCAATCCACCAACTCACGAATTTTTTTTAAAAAAATAACAATAAAAATCAAACTTAACTACAAAAGTTAACTACAAAGTCATATTCAAAGTATAAATTCAAAAATAAAAAAGTTTCAATGTTTCATTATATAAAATTAAATACAAAATATAATTAAAGTTCAAATTCCAAAATAAAAAATTTTAATGTTTCTTCATAAAAAAATCCTTGTAATAGCTACTTGGATGGAAAAGAAAAAATTGAATAGAATTTTGAAAGGAAACTATAGAATATAAATTGAAAAGGCAAAGACAATAAATAGAGAGAAAACATTGTTTTAGGTTGTAATTTTTTTTATTAATTGTTTGATTTTCCACTCAAATATGAAGAGAGAAAAGGTAAAAATGATTAAATATAACATTTTTGAAAATTATATCTCTCTTAATTATATTATTAATTAAAACAAATCATAGTTTCTATAAAAAAATATTTTATAATTATATCTCAAAGTATAAATTTATTAGAAAAAAAAATCCTAATTTAAAAATATTAATTTGAAAAACTATTTGATCTATACAATTTTTAATTAATAAATACATGTGTAAATTTATAAATTATACAATTTACTTAATTATGATTTATTTATTATTTTTGAAAATGACAAGTTTTGTATGTTTTCTTTTATTTTCCTTTATTACATAAGAGAGATCAGAACTACAAGAATTAATAAATGTAGTAATTAAAAGTCCAATACTTAATAAAGTAGTTTTAATATTTTGGAGTGAAAAATGCATCAGCTTTATTTTTGGTAGAAATTAATAATGAAATAAATTTGAACTATTTTTCTTTTGTTATTAGTAGTTTATTTTGTTTTTGGACTTTGGGATGTGTATTATTACACTTAATTAAAAAGTAGGTGGACTCGTCAATTGTCCAACCCATCACAGGTTCAACCCAGGTGGGCTGAATGAAAGTGGGTGGGGTTTAAATATACTCACTTATTATGAAATTTTTACTTATTTTGGCTTGGTCCGACTGGTTTTCAAGGTTGTTGGTCCACAAGCTACAACTTATTTTAACATCTTATCGACAAATGTTATTTGGTATGTGTAAGTGTGAGTCTGGAGAATAATGAATAAATGTGTCATTAAGACAAAGGAGATATGTAGAAAGAAAATCATTTAATATATTTATTTTTGTATATGAGAGTGATACAAAACTAAGGATAATATTAATTGTCCTATATTTTTAGGATGGTGCTTTAATTATTGTTTTTATTGAACAACAATGCGAGGAATGAGTACAAGTACTTATAAAAACCAGGTTGGATGAAGTGGCAGAGAAAGACAAATACTTATGTATTGTACTCTTTCTTTTGAATTAAGTTTTAAGTTTTTTTTTAATTAGTTTACATTGTTCAATCATGAACAATTTTTCACATTATATATATATATATTATTGCTGACAAAAAATAATAATATTTGACCACGTTGTTCTATAATACATTTAATTATTGAATATTAAATTTTAGACTTTTGGATAATAATATATCATTTAAAATTGTATTTAATTATTTTAATTTTTAATTAGACAAAAATTTGTCCTTTTGCCTGTGGACCTTATGTCCTATTTTAAAATGCTGACTAAGTTGAGCTATTATATTTTCTTAACTTGGACAGACAAGGTTAGTCCACCTGTTTTGATGGCTTTACAAGTAATCAAGAAAATATAATATGAAAAAAAATATTAAATCAGACTATGAAATAAAATTTAAATTTGTACTTATAAATATGATATTAATAAGAAATGAATGAAAATATTTAATATATTCAACACACACAATATTACATAATAATAATAATAAGATTTTAAAAATATAATATAAGTCGTGGGACAAGACAGATCAGTTCACACATTCACATGTATGAGTAATAAGAAGTAGACCTACTAAGTTGAGGAAATAAAATATCCAGTCCATCCCACATTAAAATTCTAGATGTAATATTTGTATAAATATATTTAATATTTTATGAAAAGCCTTCTACTAAATAATTAAAGATTTTTAATGTTATAATAACGTTAATGTATTAATAGAAGTAATTTAATAACTTTTCCAAAAAAAAATTAAAGTATTTCTAATTTTATGAATGTAAAATTTATGTAAATATGTTTAAAAAAAAATTAAAGCTCTTGGGCCAAAAAATAAGATATATTTATTGCTATAAATGTAATATTTAATATATTTATCAAAATCAATAAAGACAACCTTTGGTTCAAATATATTTTCTTCCTTCCTTTTTAATCTTCTGATTTTTAACAAAAAAATTTATTATTTTACTATTTGTCCTTTTTTTAAAATTGTAATATATATATATACACATATATTCAATTTTACTCCTAATTTAATTAATGTGAAGAGAGAAAAATGAATCATAATAATAAAGAGAAGATGTAATATAACTGTAAATTAAAATAAAAAACTGAAAATGCATAATTAATATAAACTCGATTAAAGTTACAATAAAAATTAAAAAAACATATTAATGATTCTCTTCATTTGGACGATTTTTTTTAAAACAACCAGAATGGTGATAAATTGTTCTCAAGTAATAACTTGAAGGATTCGTATCAAAATTTGAATAAACTTAATTAAAACATTATAAAAAAATCATTCATAAAAGTACAAAAAGAAGGAACTTTAAATATTTTTTAAAACAAAATAGTGAACATTAAAGAGAATATACGTTATCATCACCATTAAAAAGAATTTTGATGTCAACATTACTTATCATTATGAGTTTCTCACATCCAACTTATACGAATCCCATCAAATAAATTCATTCTTAAGTTCAAACCTAAGTATAAAAAAATCAACAATAAAAGATAAAACATCAATCTCAAATTAATACATAATGAAAACCAATCAGAATACAAAGGATACTATATTATGACAATTTAGTATATTTTACTCTAAATATAAATACAAATATAATACATAACAAAGAGCATTCATGTTAAACTTATCTTATCAATAACAAAATAATTATAGAGTTTGGGAAAATGTAGAATACATAGTTAGTAGTAGCAAGCCAATGAAGACCAAACCTTAAAAAATATAAATAAAAAACATTTTAAAAAGTGGAATAGAAAACATATATAAAATAGAAAAATTTTAAGTATTTGATAAGATTACACTAAATTAGTAAAAAATTTACTATATTAATTATAATTTTCAATAATCTTTTGTATTGATTTAGTAAAAAAACAAGCTAACCTCAAATATGAATTGAAAGCTAATAATTTAGTCAAACTATGTAGTTGAAATTTAATTTTGGTCAAATATCACTTTAAAAATAATAATTAGGTTTAATAGACATTTTGGTCCCACTATTTTATGAGAATTTACAATGTTTTTCCATGTTTATTTTTTTTTCAATTGAGTCCCAATTTTTTTTTTCTTAATTGAGTATCAAATTTTAATTTTTTCTCAATTGAGTCTCAAATTTTACTAAATCTGTCAATGTGATCATTTTTGTCAAAAATCCACAGTTTATAGTGTTCATAATTATGTTCATATTCATATCCTTTTGTCATTATTCACGTGTCACGAATTAACTTGAATGTGTTACGTCTCATATAGTTAACACATTTAACATTAATCTAACATAAGAAATTATATTGAATATTTTAATAAAATTTAGGACTTAATTGAGAAAAAAATTAAATGTAAGAAAACATTGCAAATTCTCACAAAATATTACAACCAAAATGCCTATTAAACCTTATAATTAATTAGTCATAATTTTTTTTTATGAACCAATGGTTGATCTATAAAAACTAACTGTTAGTGAGGTAAAATCTCATCCAAAACCACTTCAAAATTGTGATTCACATTGTAGCTACTACTCTAATGGCTCCAACAAATGTGCAGCAAGAAAATGAGGGTGAAAAGCTAACACTCTCCCTTCAGAAAGAGAAATCTTGGGCACAACCCTATCCCCTTTACCTATTTCAAGATTTCTGGTGCCCAGGAATTCATATTGAAGCAGTGAATACTTTTCAACAACACTTTCAGGCAAAAGAGAGTGATGTTGTTGTTGCTAGCTTTCCAAAATCAGGAACAATATGGATGAAAGCCCTAGCTTTTGCCATTTCCAACCACCAAAGTTTCTCTTCCTTTGAGGATCATCCATTACTCACTTCCAACCCTCATGAGCTTGTACCTTTCCTTGAATTTACCTTTGGGGGTGGTGACATTCAGGACCAAATTCTTCACCTAGCCAACAAGGCTGAGCCAAGAATTTTTGGCACTCACACTCCATTCCCTTCTTTGCCCAAGTCAATCAAGGAGTCTAATTGTAAGATAATTTATATCTGCAGAGACCCTTTTGACAATTTTGTTTCTGCATGGACTTACTTTAACAAAGTTAGGCCTGTGTCTTTACCTGTTGTATCACAAGAGGAAGCTTTTGAGATGTACTGCAATGGGGTAATAGATTATGGTCCATGGTGGAGTCATATGTTAGGTTATTGGAATGAGAGTGTAGTCAAACCTGACAAAGTTATGTTCTTGAAGTATGAGGATCTTAAAGAGAACACAAGTTTCCATGTCAAAAGAATTGGAGAGTTCTTAGGTTGTCCTTTCACTCAAGAACAGGAGAACAGTGGAGTGATTGAAAGCATCATCAAGCTTTGCAGTTTTGAGAAGATGAAGGATTTGGAAGTGAATAAATCTGGAGTAATAGGTAGAGGAAGCATTGAGAAAAAGAACTTTTTCAGAAAAGGGGAAAAAGGAGATTGGGTAAACCACTTTTCTCCACCAATGATAGAAAAACTATCCAAAATTGTGGAAGAAAAACTAAGTGGTTCTGGTTTGTCATTTAAGAAGTTTTCTTAAAATTGTTTGACTGGTTTAGGGTTTCCTCCTACACAAAGGCAAAGCTTGTGGTTTGAAGGTCTATTGCAAATCTTATTGTAGCTTTTGCTTTTGCTAAATAAAGTTGAGGTTTCATAATAAGTTCTAAAAAATTATTATCTATTATCTTTTACAAACTTGTGATTATTTGTGATTCTCTTAATGCAATTTTGAACTAAAGTGAAGTAATATGTTATTATCTTCCTGATAAAGTGTATAAGAGTATCTTCCTTATAAGTTTAAAACTTGAATTTTATAATATGTTAATATGAAATTAAAATTATTTGTCTTTCTCTTTATTTCATCAATAAATTTTTGATATATAACTAAGATACATATTTCAACATTTAAATAACTTTTTTTTCATTTTATTCACTTGCATTTATTGTTATTTGTCTAATTTTTAATATTTTTTATATTACTATAATTTAATTCTATTACTAATATTTTTTTCAAATATTTTTTATATCTCTTTTTTATATCAAAGATTTTAAATTAAAAAATATGTTATATAATCATTCTTTTTACTTGATCTTATCATTTCTCAGTATTATTTATATCTTTATTATTTTTATTTTTATTTCTGTCTTACTTTGTTGATTTTATTTTATGTTTTAATTGTGAGTAATTAATTTTTAATTATTATTATTATAATAATAATATATATTAATGATAAAATATTTTTTTATAACTGACATTTAAATTTTAATTATGAGTGATTAATTTTTAATTCTTATAACTTACAATCAATTTTAATTGAGAGTGAATCATTTTTAATTTTAATTAAAATAATATTAATAAGAGAGAATATTTAAATTTAAAGAGTTAAAGATGTATGAAATACAGTAACAAAATAAATTAAGAAATTTTTTAAGAATTATTTATTTATTTTTTTAAATTATTATTATTATTTTAAAAATTAGATAATCAAATTATTTTATTAAATTTTTATTTTAATTTGATATTAAAGTCAAACTTAAATTTTAAGTGTTTGAGAAATTTATTATAATGAAAATAAAAATTTTAAATAATATTTGACATACCTTTTTAACTTGAAGTCTTTGATTAAAAAAAATTAAAAATTAATGAAAGAAAATAATTAAGAGTATTGCAATAGTATTATATATAATTATATTTGAAATATAATAAAATAAAAAAGATTAAAAATTAAACAAATATCATTAAATGTAAGTGGATAAAATAAAAAAATAAATAAATTAGGAGATAAGTAATTTCTATTTGTTGACATAATAATAAAAATTTGTATCGTATAATACAATATTATTTATTTGTATTAAATGTAATTATGGTATTCTTATAAAAAATGATAAAGTTGAAGTGTAAATAATATATTATTAAATAAAGTTTTATAGAAGACTCTTGTATAAAAGAAAAATTAAATATAAAATTTTATAAATAATTAGACATTATAAAAGACCCAAAAGTAAATTAAGACTCACCTTAATGAAAATGTCATAATTAAAATGGATTTTATGTGTATTGTTTACATAGAAGAACAACATTAATTAATGTTTATTTTTTTAATTTTATAATTTTTAGTTTATGTATACCATATTCAAATATACTCAAATTAGGAATAATAACATAGAAGTGGTGCAAGTTTGACTATATATAGTATTTTCATCCCAGAATTAAAATTTTACACTTATTTTATACCATATTCAAATTTGTGTTTTTCATCAACAAATATAAAATTATATTTTTTTATATCTTACTTTTTATTGAGTTAAAATTTAATTATTGTCATTATTGTTTATTAGTTAGTTTATAAAATAAACAAAAGTCCAATGTACGTTACACAAAATTTATTTACTCAAATACTTAAATAAATTTATTTCAAATATTAATTCGGTTAACAAATAATTTAGTCTGAAATTATTTTTAAATATTAATTTATTATAGTTTAATTAGAAATCAGTTTCAAAGTTTATTTTAATTAATTATCAATTAATTAAATATTAATTCAAATATCTTTTAATCAATCTGATCTATGTGGGACTCCAATAATAAACTCCTCTCTCGTGAACTCAATTATTTTATCCAAATGAATTGTACTCATTAAGTAAAATATAAAAATACATGTCATTATATAATATTTTAAAAAATATAGTAAACGTAGATTTAATTTCCTAACTATTTATTAAAATTATATTTTATTTTTTAAGTAAATTTTAAATTTATTTCATATTTATAAACTGACCTAAATAATTATTAATGATATTTTTTTAATTTTTTAAAGTTTTTATTTTTAATCTTCAATTTCTTACATTTATTCATCTTTGTTCTTTTTTAAAAATATTTTTTTCTTTATTATCAATAATTATTTATATAAATTTATAAAATATAATGGTAGAATAAATCCTAAATTTACTTAAAAATAAAATAATTCAGAAACAATCCTATCTAGATTTATTATAATATTTTATATTAATATCAATAATTACAACACATCACAAATTCATTAATAGAATACAAATAAAATAAAAATACAAATACAAATACAAAACAAAATCAAAGACTAGGTAAACCTAAAGGTACACAAGCATATATGCATATATGTTATTCTCATTTTATCCATCAAAATTTTGTAGAAAATGGACAAAAAGAGGTATATAATGCTCAACTTTAGATAAACAATTTCAAATACAGTGAAACATTTAAATAATAATTATTTTTATTAAACTTGTATTGATCCTTCTTCTTGAAGATCTTTATGAAAAAAAAGGTATTTTAGTCACTTTATTAGAAATTTATATTTTTCCATCAGTGTAAACTGTTATGATTACTAGGAACAATGTTTTTACACGTTAAAATATTTTTAATATTAATTATTTAAATGTTATTATATTATTTATCATTTATATATATATATATATATATATATATATATATATATATAGAAATGTGAAAGAAAAGTTTACTATTTTTATTAATATTTATAAATATATGAAAGAAGAACAATATAATACATAATACTAGTGTGATGATATATGATTAACTTTAGAAAAAAAATACTAAAGCAAAATAAAAAATTTACTAAAAGAGAAAAGAAAGTAATTTTCATGTTTATTTTTTAAATTTCTCATAATATTGTATAAGTATGTAAAAAAAATTTGTTAGATCTTTAAAAATAGATCTAACAACTATTTAGTATTTACGTTAAAATATATAAATGGAATATTGTATGGTAAAATAGAAAATAAAACTATTCATTATATTATAAAGTTATATCTTTATGTAAAAAATAAAATTAAATATATATTAATAAAAATAAAAATTATATAATAAAATTATAAACAGATTCAAATTAAATCATAGAAATTAATTTTACTTAATTAAAAAAATTTCAATTTTTAAACTTTTGTAAAATATATCTTTAACCAAAAATTAAATCAAATCGTATCTCTCTCTATATAATTTATTCAATCCAATTTTAATGAATTTTGTATGTTATTAATTTTGAAATTTTAGATATTTTACTTTATATATATATATATATATTATATAAAATTATTTTATTTATTTATTCTCTTTTAACTCTCTCTAAATAACAGTAAAAACACTATCTCAATCTTCATATTCTATTTATTTTTTTATAACTAAATAATTTCTTAAACTAAAGGAAACATAAAGTTAAATAAATTTGCATTTCATAATATATTAAATTTAGAATAAATATATACCTTAATATGTAAAATAATAAAATTATCAATAAAATTTAATTTAATGAAATAAAATATAGCAACATGATAAAATAAGACACACACACACATATATATATATATATATATATATATATATATATATATATAATTTCAAACCTTAAAACTATTACCTTATTACCTTATTCCATATATAATAATAAAAAGTAGTGAAAGTAAATAACCTATTTACCTAAAATTACCAATCACATCCTTGTTTTTTAAATTGTGTCAAATCTCGAAAATAATAATTCATATTTTTATTAAATAAATATATAAAATTAATATCTATATAAATATTAAATTTTAATTCATTAAAATAAGATAGTATAATACAAAAATCAGACAGAAATACACTTTGAAAGTACTTATAAAATTATGGTGAACTGATATTTCTTACTTACATAATTACACACAATTACACATAATTCCTTATTGGAAGTCTCTTAAACTTTTATTTAATCAACTTTGATTATTTTTCAACCAAAGAAAACCCATATGAGAAAAAAGTTATCTCAACATTTCATGATACTTTTTCAAAAATTTAATTATTAAAATGAATTTAATATTAAATGACAACAATTTAAATAAGATATGTCTTTACATGTATAATATAATTTATAATTTATAATTTATTTCCAATTAAGTAGAGTTTTAAAACCTTATCTAAAATTAAAATAAAATCTTAAGTACCAAATGGTAAATGTTTAATAGATCAATTTCTTAGAAAGATTTAGAAAGTTCACGGACAAAAAATCTATCTATTAACGGTGTCGTTTCGAGTTTCATTCCCTTCTTCTCATTTTCTCTTTCCCGCGCCGCGCTATCAGTGCTTTTTCTTCCTAATCCCAACCAAAATTTGGGGTTTAGGGTTTCCTCTCTCCTCAGCAATTCAATTTCTTGCATTGCTACATCTCTGCTTCTCTTTCTCCACAATCCAGTGACAATGATGTACAATGATCCACAGCACCAGCAGCACCAGTACCAGCAGCAGCAGGCCCCGCCACCGCATTTTCACCACCAGCCGCCGGGACAGGAGTTTCACCGTGGACCTCCGCCGTCGTCACAGCCACCGCCGGTGATGCGGCAAGGCTCGGCTTCGTCTACGAATATGGCCCCTGAGTTTCACCACCCTGGTCCTGGAGGACTCCCTCCTCCTCATTACGATGGTTCGGTTTTGCTTGCTCTTCCTCCTCCAATTGCTTCTTATAATCATGGTTATTGTCCAGAGAAGAAAATTTAATTGAACTTGAAAACTTGTTCGCTGTTGTTGTCATTTCTTGTAAACACGTTACTATTAGGTGAATATGAGAGAGAAAGAGACAAGATTTTTAAAGAGAAAATTGTTTAGAACGATAGCTTTTAGAGAGAGGATTTTCAGAGAAGTATTTTGAGAGAAAAGATTTGAGAAAAAGAGAATTTTTAAAAATTTAATCAAAGAAGAGTTTAATTAGTTAAGTAATGCATGGACAGGTGGATCGAAGAGTTTTTTTTTCTTTTTTTTTATAATTTGACTACTGGATGTTGTATGACTGGAATGAAGGAGTAATTGTGAGCTTGAGTTGTGGACAGAAACATTTTCGGGATTAGGAAGTTTTTGGTTGATTAGAAGTATGTACAAATTAGAATGGAGGGTGGGAGACGTGGATTTGGTATGACTTGAGTTAGCAAGGTTTTAGAGGTGGTGCTTATGATGCAGGGGGTGGTTTGGGAATGTAGTGCAAATGATTTAGGTGGATTGAAGAATGCTTTGGGTGTTTTTTTGTGATAATGTGTGTGCCAAACCCCAACAAAAGTTGTTATAGACATTATATTGACTGTTATGCTTGATGGTTGGAGGGGGATGTTTGGCTGGGAAGTAGTGACAAGGAAGTTCAGCAGTGATGAAGAATTGAGATTGCTGTGGTGGGTGATTCATTGGAGAGAAAGATTAGAGGTGTGTTTGTAATCCCATTCAACAATCCTTGGGAAGTTCAATATACGTAAAACAAACACTCTAAAGACTAAGAACAGATGTCTCAGATGTGCTAGTCCCTTTCTGAGGAGAAGATATAAACTTGTCTAAAGTGTATGATCATGTGAGGAGATGAACAACAATGACTTGAGTTTTAACTTTTAAAAGCTCATTGGGATCATCTAAAGTTGTGTGTTCTGGAATGTTTGCCATAATTTGATTTACTAGGTTTGATTGAATGAATGATTTGTTTCTCTATGGATCTCTCCATATATTATACTTCAAGTTTAGTACCTGTATGGACTTATTGGTTTAATCATTAATATTTTTCTTTTCTTTTATTTTTTTTCCTTCTAAGTGAAAACTGCATTCTCTTTGCATGTAGAAGAGAAGATGATTCCTGAGGTTTTTGAAAAATGTTTATTCTTGATTCATTTTAGTTATTTTAGACTTATTGGATTTGGTTTAATCATTAATATTTTTATTTTTTTTTCCTTCTAAGTGAAAACTGCATTCTCTTTGCATGTAGAAGAGAAGATGATTCTTGAGGTTTTTGAAAAATGTTTATTCTTGATTCATTTTAGTTATTTTAGTTCAAGGCGTTAAATTTTTAAATCTTCTTTATTGCCTCTAAGCTTTAAATTTGTGAAAATTTTAGGGTTTTGGTTATATTCTAGTTTAACAGTGAACGACTTTTGCAGTTCACAGTGATAGCCATGGTGCAAAAAGAATACGAAAGCTTACTCAAAGGAAAGCAGTTGATTATACAAGCACAGTCGTGCGTTATATGCAGGTAATGATTACTGGTTAATAACTAATGGAATTACCCATTATTCAGTAATATGCACATAGCTATATTGTTAAACTTTTTGACTCTTTTAGCTTCATCTGTGTCTATTACTATTGGAAATTTATGGGTAATCTGTACCTGCCTTCAGATTCGTATGTGGCAGCGGGATTCAAGGGATAGGACAGTACTGCAACCTACCCCAGCAGCAGCAATTGATGTCCGTGAGCTTCTTTTTTGTTTTATACTTATTTTATTTGTTTTAAGTTTGTATGTTCCTTCCCTATTCAATGAACATTGTTTAATAAGTTTTAAGAATTATTTTTAATTTTAATGATCAATTCCTTTCACTAGACAGTAACCTTATGCTATTTTTCATGCAGATGTTGCCAGCAGTTGGCTATCCAGACAACCCATCCACGAGCTTTGCTGCTAAATTTGTTCATACATCTCTAAATAAAAACCGTTGCCCCATTAATCGCGTTCTTGTAAGTTAGATGGAAATGTTGTGAATAGTATATAATATGTCATGCAGATTATCAGTTACTGATGTACCAGCTGTATGCTTTTATTCTCCATTGAAACATAACTGTATAGAAGCTGCTTCTCATTTGAATTGATTTTTCTATTTTAGTGGGTTCTGTAGTAGTATGATATGCTTTTTCTCTTGTGTATGTCAATGGTGCAGTCAACTTTGTTCAAATGTTTACCATGTATGAAACAAAATAGGCATCCTATTAATTTATACTCAAAAATTGGATTGAGTAACAAATAATTTTGTTTGCTTAATGTCACTTATTTAGTAAAGTAATAAGTTAATAACATGTGAACTGTGGTTCCTGTTCAATTTAATAGTTACTCAGCATGTTTTCTTTTGATTCCTTGATACTCTTGCTATGTAAAAATTGTGTACACCTTTACAATTGCAGCCTGCCTGCTCCTTTTAGAAATTTGTTTGACTGCTGTATACACTATAATCTGTGACGTATCTTTGTGTTATTTCATTGGATTTTTACTGTGAGATTTTTGTACACAATGCGGTATTATGTTCAGTTGCAGCTGGACACATTTGTTTCTGTTAAGCCTTTTAATTAGTTTAGGAAGATGAAACTTACGCATTTTTATTTTTCGAATGTGCCACTGAATTGCATTTGACTTTGTTATGCGACATCACTGTTTAATTTCAAAAATAGTGGACTCCAACAGGCCGACGACTTATTACTGGCTCACAGACTGGGGAATTCACTCTTTGGAATGGACAATCTTTTAATTTTGAAATGATTCTTCAGGTACATAACTTTAATTATTGTCCCAGCTTTATTAGTGTAGTCATCAGTAGTTAGAACATAAGTCAATTGTGGATTTTGAAACATATGCAGGCTCATGATCAAGCAATCAGGTCCATGGTCTGGAGTCATAATGACAACTGGATGGTCTCTGGTGATGATGGAGGCGCAATAAAGTATATACATATTTTAATATATTATATGGTTCTTATGAGCTTTATATTGCATATATTTATTTATGCAGATTTTGGTAGTAAAAGGAACATGTATGTAATATATATCTTTTGTATATCTAATTAGATGTATTTGTATGTGTGGCATATTTTTAGGTATTGGCAGAACAATATGAACAATGTTAAAGCCAATAAATCAGCTCATAAAGAATCAGTCCGTGACTTAAGGTGGATGTTTTATTTGAAAAAAAAAATGTAACATGCTCAAGGGGATTGCTTCTGTAACTTTTTTATATACAGTTTCTGTAGGACAGATTTGAAGTTTTGTTCGTGCTCAGATGATACCACAGTTAAGGTTTGGGATTTTGCACGCTGTCAGGAAGAGTGCTCATTAACTGGTAATGTGCTTTGGATGGACCATATTTGAAAATTAGTACCTGTCTCTAATCTAGTTGGTGTCTTGAGACTGTATCTTATATAGTATTATGTTTAATATATTTGTTGGGGGGTCTTACTACCAGTAATATTTTCTTAATCTGTATTTTGTCTCTGCTTTATATTTTTAGGCTTCCTAATTAGTAATTACAGATTGTGTTGCTTGTATACTTAAAATTGAATCTCTTTATGTTAAATAGCCTTTTGTGTTTCTGGATGTTGGGTTGTCAATGGTAGAGGAATTGTAAGTTTTAAAATAGAGGATATGTTTAATTTTCAAGTAACTCATGTGATTACTTGGGGATGAGACATAAATTTTGTACTTCTCGGGTATCAGCGACAGGGATTAGTATTTTTACTTTAGGAATGGAGACATGTATAGTCAAACCTGCCCCCACCCATCCCTGTTGCCATCCCTAGTTGTGTTCATTCTTTATGTTGTTTTTTTGTCCGTTTTGAAGACCTAACCTTAGATTTATAATTGTGGCATTTGAACTCAGCCAGGCCATGGTTGGGATGTGAAGAGTGTTGACTGGCATCCTACAAAATCACTATTAGTATCAGGCAGGTGCTTTAAACATTTCGTCTGTGAAATTTCTCAAGATTGTCAATTTCAATGACATGATTACATGTCCCGTTTGATTTTTATAATGCAGGTGGGAAAGACAATCTTGTGAAACTTTGGGACGCTAAAACAGGGAAAGAGCTTTGCTCATTGTGAGTGTAAACATTAGTCCTGATTTCTATTGTTTCATGTGTTTGCTTGCGTTTAAAGATTCATACTTCTGTCATGCAGTCATGGGCACAAAAATACCGTGCTATGTGTCAAATGGAATCAAAACGGCAATTGGGTGTTAACAGCTTCAAAGGATCAAATAATAAAGGTTGGTAAACTTATCTTCACGATACCAACTGTTGAATCCTAATTGGCATTTGCTTGTCTTTCTTAAACCTGAGGATTCTGAGTTACTTTATCTACTCACCAACCTTTCAGTCGTTTTTACTGTAGCACTGCCCTTTAATTTATTTGTTTTTTGTAACTCTGTTTTTTGCTCATTGCTCCCCATTTTTTTTACCTAATCCTGCTTTGTTACTGTTTCCCCCTTTTGGCTTATTATACAGTGAAGATAAAAATCAAAAGAGTGATTTTGAGGCAATATTTTTGTGTTCACAATTCACATTTAATTAAATGATATATATACACAGATATTTAATACAGAGTACACAAGAAGAGTAAATAAACAGTTAAACTCTCTTAATTTCCCTACTTACAATGAACTAAAGCTAATTGAAAGTGAGATAGTTATTCCGTTGTTTATAACTCCATCATATACATTTCCTATCCCAGAGTTCCAATATTCATATGTACCTCGTATTTACAGCTTTATGACATAAGAGCCATGAAGGAGCTTGAATCATTCCGTGGACATCGCAAGGATGTTACTGGTAAGTGATGCACCTTTCTCTCCGAATAAGCATTGAAGGATTGTTAGTTGAGATTAATATATCTTGCAATATACATCATGACTGCTCAGAAGGTGTATGATGATAAAAACAGGATTTTCTCCATAAATTCTTCAGCCAAAACAACCTAACAGTGACTTTGAAACATTGCTTTGGTGTCGTTTTTTTACTTTGAATTGTTACATATAAGCTCTTTCATAAACTTTTGAAATCTGTCACATAGCTGAGATTAGACTAGGATATCTGGAGTTTTGCTATGTTACATGGCTAGGGAATGCTACCAGGTTATAGTAAAATTGAAGTCGAGTCAAGTTGGAATAATGTGTGGCACACAATTAACTTGATGCTTCTTTTTAAGTTTTTGATTTGAAGTTTGATTGGAATGATTGATTTTAATTGGTGGTAATGCCCACCAGTTCAATCCACGGAGCTATTAATTGGTATTCCTAGTGCTGTGTGGGTATTTTGTGTTTCTAAAATGTGGCTAATTGTGTGGCATGGATTTTTAGTTTAGTTAATAATCTTAGCAAGTTATGTCTGAGTTATTTAGTTCAAGTATTATATGTTCTGTTCTTTTATTAAGATTATGGCATCATTCTACTGATCTTAACTGCTTTGCTGGCTACCATCTTTCCTTTCCATTTATGACTTGACTGTGCCTAACATTGTTAATGACAGTTACCATGGTTAACTTACATTTAACAAAAATACTTACATTTAGTCTCAATTCCTGATCACATAGTTATTCAGCACCCCATCCAATTTGAAAATTCAGTTTATATGCCACCTTTTTTTATTAGAAATTGAGTTTAAGACCTAACTCAACCTGAGCTCTAGTTGACAAGGGACTATATCCACCCCGTCACCTATCACAATGAATGTGTATGAGATCACAAATTAAGGTGGGCCAAGACTATCTGCTGTTAATGCAACTTTGAAAACTTTTGGGTTCCTAGGACAGAAACTTGCAGTTCCGCTTATTATGGTGTTTATAAATTTCTCAAAGGCTAACACAAGGTCATGCTATGCATGCACGCACAAAGTTACTTAAATAGTTGCTTAATGCTTGATGTAGGGTAAATGATGCTCTCTCTAATGCTTCTGCAACTTTGATAAAATGAAATCTAATTTTTCTGACTTTTGCACTTGTTAGCATTGGCATGGCATCCATTCCATGAAGAGTACTTTGTGAGCGGGAGTTATGATGGTTCCATCTTCCATTGGCTTGTTGGGTAAATTCGTTTTCTCTGTTGCTGTCTTCTCTCAGTAATTCTTGCATTATTTTATACAACATTCTTTTTTTCATCATCCTCGTTTTTATCAGTTTTCTTGTGAAGTTTCTTCTATTTGGTTGTGATTTTTCTGTTATTTTTGAAGTTGATTGAATTCAAGGTCTCTTTGAGTAAACAAGTTAGTTAAGTGCTATGTAAGCATTTTAATGCCAGTTTTTATGATCGTAGAGAAAATAATCATGGAGTGTACTCAGTATTACTAGTATTCAAATGAGTTGTTACAAGTTTTTAAATTGAATTTGGGGAAAACTATCGGAGACCATGTCATAGAATTAAGTTATGTGTGTTTTGCTCCATTCACAGACTTCGATTAAGTGAAAAATAACAGCTATTTTCTTTAAGTTGTAATAGCTCCGGTGAGTTTATTTATAACAATTTTGATTATAGCTTCTTAAATAAAAAGATATTTGTTTTTTTTATTTCGTTTTATATGTATAGAAAGAGAATGCTTAAATAGGTAGGTCTGAAACAGTTCATCTTAGAAAAACAGATGTTTCTTAGTTCGGATTTTTTTCCCGACATTTTCTATAAAATTAATTAATTGTATTTTATGTATTATGTATTTTCTTAATTTCTGATTATTACATTTACAATGTATATACAGGCATGAAACTCCACAAATTGAAATTTCCAATGCTCATGATAATAACGTGTGGGATCTTGCATGGCATCCTATTGGATACCTTCTGTGCAGGTGAACTTTCTATTTCTCTCCGCAATAGTATATAGTATATTTGATACATAATGGAATCCTTTCTGTCTCTTAGCTTTAGGATTGCCAATATTCTAAAGCATGTGTTCAATTTACACTACCTGTCTTTCTGTTATACTAAATCATGTAACCTTCTCTTTTTCAAATGTTTTCCAAATTCAAAAATACTATATTCTAAAGGAAATTGGAAGAAGCTGTGACAGATGTCATAATTTGTTTGAGGATCCTTTTGAAGCTTTTGGTTTTATTGTTATTACAATAGTGACACCTTTGTTCTTGGTTCTTACAATTCCAATAACATTTTGTACTTACATAAACTTTCCTGAAATTGTTTTTGGTTATCTGGTAATCCTTTAATTGATCTGTTGATAAAATTAAAGAATGTAATTACTGATAACTGAGTTACTCGACCATCATTTTTTCTTCTACAGTGGAAGCAGTGATCATACAACGAAGTTTTGGTGCAGAAATAGGCCTGGAGACACTCTTCGTGATAGATTTAACACTGGCATGCAAGGTTTGTTCAATCCCTTAAAGGCAAATGAACAACGATTATATTTCTATTTTTTTTTTCAGAATCAAATCATAAAACCTCAGTATCATTTTTCATCTAAATATTGAACTATAGTTTGAAGGGTTTGGATTATTTTACTCTTGAACATTTCATGGTAATGTAAATCCCTTATAAATGTGCTGTTAGTATTAAACTTTTGCTTTAATCTAGGTGGAGATTGCAATGTTTGGTAGGATTGACAAAACTGTAGATGATAATTATTTTATTTAGAAACAATGTGTTTTGAGTGACAACTGATATATGAAGTGTCTGACATTAGTTTGAATACATTCATCTGTCAGGATATGCTGATCCAAATCCTGTTGCTGGTCGGGTGGGTGGTAATTTTCCAATGGCTGAAGGCCCAACAACTCCAGGACCATTTGCCCCTGGGTTAACTCGAAATGAGGGTACCATTCCAGGTGTTGGAGTTGCAATGCCTTTATCTATTCCTTCTCTTGACATGCCTCATGGGGAGCAGAAGCAGCCCCATCCTGTTTCAATGGGTGCTCCTCCTCTTCCTCCAGGTCCACATCCATCTCTTCTTAATGCCAACCAACAACCATACCAACAGAATCCTCAGCAGATGCCACCACAACATCAACACCAGGCTCTACCACAGCAGATGGGTCCTTTGCCTATGCCTCCAAATATGCCACAACTACAGCACCCTTCCCATTCACCCATGGTCCCTCACCAGCATTTACCTCGCCCTCCTCCCCAAATGCCTATTGGCATGCCAGGATCTATTCCGGGGATTTCATCAGTGCCTACATCACATCCAATGCCAATGCCTGGTCCAATGGTATGAGTTCCTTGCAACTTTTCACTTATTCTGATTTTTCCTATAAAATATTGTAAAGTTATGTGGACTTAGCTTCTTCCTGAAGGGTAGATTGTTTTTAGTGTTGTATTAGTGGTTGGTGTATTGGGCTAGATAATTGATTTTCTGTTGATCTTTCATGGGATTAGCATGATAAAATTGTATCTTTTCTTAATCTTGTGGAAGGGAGTTGGAAAATACTTGTACACTTTTAAGAAGATAGAAAATTAACCCTTGTTTTGGTGTTTCTTAGGGCTTGTTTGGTTTGAGAAATAATTTCTTGTTTTCATTTCTGTTTCAGAAATAATTACAAATCTGTTATCTCATATTCACTTTGTTTCTTTGAGGATTCCTATTGGAATTAACCCAGGCAGCCAGGATACATAGTATGATGCAGTAAAGATGTAGATAAGGAAATATTGAAAAATGTCAAGATATAACACGCCTAATATATGTTTCCGCACACATGCACAATATTTGTAAAGAAACATTCAAATTACTAATAACACATCAGTACATAAACATAAAAAAAGTCAATATACGAGTCAATAAAAAACTACATGAAGTTCTATCCTTAGCTGTATCTTAGCTAAAATGGAGCTGTATTGTGTAATTTATTTTGAAAATTATAAAAAATAATGGTTACTTATTGGGTATGTATCAGACGACTGATAGATATGTGTTGGAACTGATGAATTTTGCTTTTGGGGTATCTGAGCTTCATAGGTGTAATAAAAGGACTATTGTTGCTTTCATTGTTTTTGTACTAATTTTTTAGAATGGAAAACGTAGCAAAGACAATGTGGCATTGTTAGGGACCAGAATTGAAAAGAAAAAGAAAAGGAAGATTTTTATTGAATAAGATGTAAAGATCTGTGAATAGGAGAGAAATATCTTCTCCTAGGGTTCTCCCTTCGTAAAGGATTTCTCCTTTCTCAAAGAGCCAGTGCTCAGTTTACCATAATAAAATAACAAATCTGCATCTCTGCTATCTTTATCCTGATTATATCTAAACAACCCCTCTAATCAACAAATTAACCCATTTTAATGTTCTAACAATCTTAGTAAGCTTCTTATATCCTGATAGGCACTCTATTTATTTGTAAAACTAAAAACAAATGAAAAGAAAACATCTTATCCAAATTAGGGTCTTATGTCTTTCTGCTTGCCTTAGCCCTTTAATTTGAACTTTTGATATTACCACAAGATTTTCTTTAAAATAAAAGTAGAACTGTTTTATCTTACTTGGATAGAAGAGATGCATTGTCTTTGCCAAATAGGAAATAGAAGCCATCTTCCTGTATCATGATGCTCTGTGTGTGCATTACAATATTTATATTTTGCGACATTCAGATCAGAACATAACTAATTAAGAGTTCAAGTTATTTGGAGGACTTTTGTGTGACAAGGAAATGATTTAATCCGTGGAGAATAATATTTAGGTTGCTCGCCGGGATAGACATAGTTCTTTGTTGGAGACTATATAAGAAATCAAACCATTTAATTGTATGCTAATTTAATATTTAATATATCAGGGGTATAAAATCTCTGTAATTAAGTTTGATGCACATTTAACAGAACCATTTATTTATTTTTTCACTTCAGGGGATGCAAGGGGGGATGAATCAGATGGGTACTCCAATGCCACAAGGCCCTTATGTGGGCATGAATCAAATGCATTCAGGATCCTTGCCTACAAGTGGAGGGCCATCTCTTGGTGGTTTTCCAGGTAACATGCCTAATATGCAAGGTCCATCAAATGCCAATTATCCTCAGGGTGCTGCTTCATTTAACAGACCTCAAGGTGGCCAAATGCCTTTGATGCAAGGGTATAATCCTTACCAGGTAAGTTAGCATGTTGTTTTGTGAACTCCTTGTTACATAATGCCAGTAAGTTTTTCAAAATTTGAAACTTCTGTTGTTTATGATCCTATTCCTTATGTTGTGTTTTGATAGAGCTATTAAATCAAAGTAAACATATTTATCTGTTTGCATCATTCAGCTTTTCATTTCTTGATCTATCTCATGAATAAGAGATGTTACTAAATGTATAGCTGAGCAGAGTGCATAAGTATATGCATTTGTTTTCTGCTCCACTTGATCATAGAATTTATTCAAGATGTTAATGAGAAATTATCCCTTTATTATTCTGGTCATGGAGTAAATAATTATACATTGTTGACTAAGGCTGTTGGTCTTGATTTATGCAATATCTTTGATAATCAACTAATTAGTTTCACTGGAACATTGGATAGAAAAGAGTCTGAGTGCATGTGAGGAACTAGTCATATGGCTTGTGTCTGCAAACAGGATTAGGACACATGGATTCTATCGCACGACACAAGACCGTGTCCTGTAATGACTATTTTCAGCAATGATCCAATTTTAACTTCTAACATTGTCAATGTTTCTTCTAGTGCTGTTAATGCTTTAAAATTATGTTAAATGCAAATAAAGCCATTTGCTTCCTGAGTTGAGACAACTAGGACTCCTATTCATTCTGCCAGCAGATGTTTTCCTGATGGCATGAAAGTAATTTTAGTTCAGGTGGATCATATCATGTTTCAGATATACACATAGATAGTAACAAAACTGAAAATTCTGAAAAAGAATTAAAATGCAAAAAAAAAATTGAAGATGGCGATTGAAACTTGAAAACTGGGAGCACATTTCCAGCTTTTAGGAATTACTCTAACTCTTCCGTTTACATTTTTTTTTTCTTATTTCTTGGTGTCAACTTCTCATGAGGTTGTAATTTATTTTCTAAACTGACATTACATTGCACCAAATATAGTATATGTATTCATCCTACTTGTCTAATACATAAATTATGATGAATTTGTTGAATATGTGATACCAACTGTAAGTATTCTTATTTCTCTTGATTAATTAATTCCTGTTTATTTCTTGCAGTCTGGTAATCAATCTGGGATGCCTCCAAACGCACAACCTTAGAATAGATATTTCTTCTTTCTTTCATAGTTGTAATTTTATCCATTGTGATTTCTGTCTGTGTAATTCATATTTTGGTTTGCTGTAGAAGTTTCACATAAAGAAATTGTGTTCTCTTATTTATACTTTTTCCTTCTGATGTGAATTCTTTCAGTTAATTTATGAACTAGTTTACATTCTCAAGTTATTAGTCGCATGTAATCTAATTATTTTTCATGTAAATTTTCTACTAATTTCATTTTTCTTTAATGTGGTTACATGTTAAGTTTGTTTGTACCAAACAATTTTTAATGAACGAAAATGTACACTGAAAAACCATGTAATTTCTTACTCCTAAGTAAAGAATATACCTTATTCCTAAATTATTTTTACTATATAATTATTTATATAAGATCATTTTTACTGTATTTTTAATTGAATTATTTTTAATAAGATCATGAGAGTAATGAAATAATAAACAATTTTTTTGAACAAACTTAACTCAGTAAAAACTAGGTATTAAAAAAAAAGTATGTATAAAAATAAATGCATTTAAATTATAATAACACTTGATTTTGCAAAAGCATATTACAAATAAAAGTAAACAATTAATTTAGTTTTAAAATTTTTAACACTGTCTAGTACCTAAAAGTTTTCAACCTAAAAATGTACTTACATGTATATGGATATATAATTTTGATCCAATGAAATTTTAACTATGTGGTCATTGTTAAAATTTGGTATTTTTTCTATATTATCTTATTATTAGTAAATTATTTACAAAAACATTTTTGTTAATAATAATATTAATAATTTATTCCAGATAAACATGTTTAGCAAATTTTGATACTTTTTCAAAACAAAATGATTAAATATGTACTTAAATCTTTATAAAAATTAAAGAGTAGAATTGTGGGTGTTAAGAAACACAAGTATGCATCCTAATCCTAAAACTTGAAGCCTATGTTTCACTTATAATTGAGTTATTCTCATTTTCTCGATTTCAAAATGCTTTCATGTTTTCTTTTCTCACTCAAATATTCAATTCTTTAATATATATAGCATTGAAGCTAATGTCTCCTAAATTTGTTAAATTGTTTGCATCATTTGGTATATCTTATTGATGCTTGGTTTGAGAGGCCTTCTTGATTCATCCATTGCATGGTTTTTCAAGTTAGAAGGCTCCTTATGTCTTAAAATTATTTGAAGAAGATAAATATAAGTTCAAATATAAAAGAAAATGGTTTAAAGTTTTCAATCCAAATATTAGAAAGGCAAGATATAAGTAAATAAAAGTAGATAAGATAATTGTGTTGAAAAGTCAACAAATATCTTAAAATTGGACTACTTTGACCATTGCATTAGCAAAATTGTCCTGTTTTTATTTATGTTAATTTTAATGGAAAAAAATAATCGAGAAGATAAAATAGCATTAAGTAAAACTATTTAGTACATTTAACCCATAAAAAAAAGTCAAATTAATTTGATAATTTTTAACCCCTATTTTTTTATATAATATGTGTTTGATTGTTAAAAAGTATTTGAATTAAATTAAATTAATACTAATCTAAACTAAGTTACATTATGTGAAAAAAATTGAATTATTTTAAAGTGCTTGTATTTTTATATTTTAATTTTTTTCAATTTACATTTTTTATATTAGATCGTGTAATTGAGAATATGTTTAATTCATAATGTATTTTGAAAAATACAAAATTAAAAATATGTTTAGACAATTTAAACTTTTCCTACAAGGTGCGTTTAGCAATTTTGGGGCTGCTGAAAGAAATTGTCATCAAACTTAACCTGCGTTGCACCGGGACCAGCACTTTCCGCATCCCAAGCGCAGCCTCCTTTGGTTCACGTACTCCACGTTGTACCCCACGCCGCCGCCACCCCAACCGCGGTCGCCACTAGCAAGTTGTGTCGCTGCTGGCTGCGGCATCCATTCAGCTGCGAAGGCTTTCCTCAATCCCCTACTGTGCTCGGTTCATCCCACTGTAGCAGGGCCACTGTCCCACTACAGTACAACCGCTCCGCTGTCCCACTACAACGGTAACACTGTCCTGTGACAACTGGCAAAATCTTTTTTTTTTTGTTGTTGTGGTTTTTCTCTTTTCTGTCTCTTTGAATTCCAGTGTTAGTTATTTCTTTACCCATTTTTTAATTCAAATTATTTCTGTGCTCTGAATTGTTGAGTAAATAAGTATTATTCAAATTTAGCTATTGCAATTTTTGTTGGTTAGTGGCTAATTGGTGCATGGCTTGTTTTCTTAACTTTTTAGGATATTAGTGTAATGAAGATATTTTTAGGTTACTGTTTTACCCCTCTGTGGAGATTTAATTATTGAATAAGATGCACACCCTATGTTTGATTAATGCCCTGACTTAATAAAGGAGATGAGGTTTGATGTGGAAGCTAAAATTGTGAAATCTTTGTTTACAAACAACTATAAGCTTTGTCTCAATTTACAGAGTCCAAACTGACCATCAACTAGTATAGGCAAATTTAAAACTTATGTTAGAATTCATTAGAATATCTTACCGACATAACTGAAAATTCAATTTATTATAAACATTCTCACACTAGTTTAATTCTTTCTTATTGGATAACATTTTAAGGAGACATTCTACTTCTTCAGGGTTTTCCAGAATTGTGAAACAACTCATAGCAAGAAAAACAAATTGAAGAAAACAAAGCGTAGCACCAAAGTATGGTTGTGAAATGAAAATGACGGGCCTTATTGATCATATTCACAAACATGGTTTTCAGTGGGAGTCATAGCCAATTTATTGATAGTGTGTGCACAATTGTGATCAAGGGTCACTGGGGCAATCTGTTGAAGGTGAAGAATGCCTCTGTTTTCACTTCTTCTACAATTCACCAAGTACTGTTGAAGCTCTCATTGTATGATTATGGGCTCTCTCATTCCTTCCCATTCTTCAAATGGCTCGAATCCATCCCACATTATAGCCATTCCTTGCAATGTTCATGGGCCATGATTCACATCCTCACTGAACATAAGCATTTCAAAACTGCACAACATATGCTTGAAAAAATTGCGAACAGGAATTTTCTTCCATCACCTTCAGTTTTGAGCACTTTGGTGAGGACTCGTGACAACCCAGAAGTTAATTCTCAAGTGTTGAGCTGGCTTGTCATATATTATGCTAAATCAAAGATGACACATGATGCAATTCAAGTTTTTGAGCAGATGAGGTTACATGAAGTCAGACCTCATTTGCATGCTTGCACTGTACTTTTGAACTCTTTGTTGAAGGATGGGGTTACTCACATGGTGTGGAAAATTTACAGGAGAATGGTTCAAGTTGGGGTTGTTCCCAATATGTACATTTACAATTGTTTATTCCATGCCTGTTCAAAAGCAGGAGATGTGGAAAAGGCAGAACAGTTATTAAATGAGTTGGATTTAATGGGTATGCTTCCTGATATCTTCACGTATAATACTTTGATATCATTATATTGCAAGAAAGGTATGCACTATGAAGCTTTATCCATCCAGACCAGAATGGAAAGAGAGGGGATAAACCTTGATATTGTTACTTATAACTCTCTTATTTATGGATTTTGCAAAGAAGGCAGGATGAGAGAAGCTATGAGGATGTTTAGCGAAATAAAAAATGCAACTCCCAATCACGTGACATATACTACGTTGCTTGATGGTTACTGTAAAACAAATGAACTGGAGGAAGCTCTAAAAATTCAGGGACTGATGGAGTCTAAGGGATTGTACCCTGGAGTTGTTACTTATAATTCAATTTTGCGCAAGCTGTGTCAAGATGGCAGGATAAAGGATGCCAACAAACTCTTGAGTGAGATGAGTGAAAGGAAAGTTCAAGCTGACAATATCACTTGCAACACACTTATTAATGCATACTGCAAGATTGGAGATATGAAATCTGCTTTGAAATTTAAGAACAAGATGTTAGAATCTGGACTAAAACCTGATCCATTTACATATAAGGCACTGATTCATGGGTTCTGCAAGGCACATGAGTTGGAAAGTGCAAAAGAGGTAATGTTCAGCATGCTTGATGCTGGATTTACACTCAGTTATTGTACATACTCATGGATTGTAGATTTATACTGTAAGAAAGACAATATGGAGGCAGTTTTATCACTGCCAAATGAGTTTCTGAGTAGAGGTCTTTGTCTTGATGTTTCAATATACAGGGCATTGATAAGAAGGTCATGCAAGTTAGAAAGGGTTGAATGTGCTGAAAAGTTATTCAATCAAATGGAAGGGAAGGGTATATCAGGTGACAGCGTTATCTATACCAGTCTTGCATATGCTTATTGGAAAGGAGGGAATGCAAGTGCTGCCTTGGGTGTGTTAGAAGAGATGACTAGGAGAAGGTTGATGATCACAGTCAAACTGTATAGATGCTTTAGTACTTCTGATGCTAGTGAAAATAAAGTGTCACTGATCTTCTGGAATCATGTAGTTGATAGGGGTCTGATGTCGAGAAATTCAATGAATAAAATACAGCAAATGCTGATATGAATGAACCCTCACATCTTTGAGGGGCAATGCATTGCTTCTGGTTTTTCGTGTCTTTCTTCATGTTTTCACTTTTCATTGGAATTCAGAAAACATTGAGATTTGGGAAAATATGATACAGACCAACCTTTTTGCAACCTTGCATGTTAACCATCATGAACTATATTGTTTTAAAATCTATTTATGCATTAAGTTGTTCATAACAGATATGACTCTTTATGGGCCGGGAACTATCACTGCTGTTTTTCTTCTAAAAGGTTATATTACAGAAGAACATCATTAAGTTCTCCTTCCCTTCATTTTCAACTTATTACGAGAAAACACATATCCTTCATATATATGTCATTAAGCAGGAGCTTGAGCAGGTATTTTTGTTATGATTTGGATAATCATGGGATTAAGGTTTTTTCTTGCTATGATAATGCATGTTGTCTCAATAATTTCTATATATTTTTTTTATTGTTAGCTTATCTTATGAACTACAATATTGATAGTTTCCTTCTTTGTTTCTTATTGTTGGAGTTGGGGTGGGGGATGGAGGAAAAAAGGTACAAAGAAGATAGTGTAATTTAGCAAAAAGAAAAAGACATGAACATTAGAAAAAAAATGATTATTTATAATGTTTTTCCTAACTTAAGTGTGTATTTGCTATGGTATTTAGCATTGACCATATTCATATGCCACCTTTTTATTAGAAATTGAGCCTAAGGCTTAACTTAATCTTGTAAAATTGACTTGTAAGGGAAATATTGCCCAAGCTTATAAGCATTACATTGTTGGAAAATTTTCTTAGGGAGAGGGTGTATAAGAGAAAAGATGACACCACTTCCAACATAAAACCTTAAGGCTCAATGTCTATGGGTCTTTGCTTTTTATTTTATACACTTCAACTTTATCATTTCTACTCAATGTGGAACTTTATGCCCACTCTCACAATTGAATACCTAACATACATAAGCCTCAGCTCTAGTTTACGAGACTGTCCAAAATTAATGCAACTTTGAAAACTTTTGGGTTCCTAAGGAAAGAAACTCACAGTTCCACGTCCACATATTATGGTGTTTATAAATTTCTCAAAGGCACTGTCACAATGTCATGCTATGCATGCACGCAAAGAGTTACTTAAATTGTTGCTTAATGTTTGATGTAGGGTACATGATGCTTTCTCTAATGCTTCTGCACTGTGATAAAAATGGAATATAATTTTTCTGACTTTTAACACTTGTTAGCTTTGGCATGGCATCCATTCCTTGAAGAGTGCTTTGTGGGTGGGAGTTATGATGGTTCCATCTTCCATTGGCCTGTTGGGTGATTTCGTTTTCTCACTTACTGCCCTCTCTCTGTGCAGTTCTTACATTATTTTATACAATGTTCTTTTTCTCTTATCCCTGCTTTTATTTGTTTTCTTCCGAAGTTTCTTCTATTTGGCTATGATTTTTCTGTTATTTTTGAAGTTGATTGAATTCAAGGTCTCTGAGTAAACAACTTAGTTAAGCGCTTAATAAATATGTACTCATCATCTAAGCACTTTGATGTATGTCTTTATAATCATAGAGAAAATAATGTAAAACTATTTTTGTACAACTCTTCAGCTGTTTTTGTAAGTAATTCTGCTGGACTAATTTAAAAAGAGCTTACTAACATGTCAAAAGCTGATTTGATAAGCTCTCTCAAACACTTGTGCAAATGCTAATGTCCAAATAAGTTGTAAATAAGCTATTCTAAAGTAACAGGTCTTCTTAATCCTAAAAAGCATTGATGGAGTGTCCTAAGTATAATAAGTATTCAAATTAATTGTTACAAGTTTTTAAATTAAATTTGGGGAATACTATTGGTAACTGTGTCGTAGAATTAAGGTATGCGTGTTTTGCTCCATTAGAAATGTCTGCTGAATTTGAGCTAATGCTTCAGAGACTGGGATTAGGTGAAAAATATCAGCTATTTTTTGTTGGAGTTGTAGCTCCCGTGAGTTGATTTATTACAATTTTGATTATAGCTTCTGAAATAAATGGTTATTTCTGTTTCTTGTCTTTCGTTATATATGTATAGAAAGAGGGTGCTTAAATAGGTAGGTCGAAAACAGTTCACCTTGGAAAAAAAGATATTTCTTAGTTCGGATTTTTCCCCCAACATTATCTGTACAGTTAATTACTTGTATTTATATAATATGTATTGTCTTAATTTCTGATTATTAGATTTACAATGTATATACAGGCATGAACTCCACAAATTGAAATTTCCAATGCTCTCATAATAATAACGTTTGGGATCTTGCATGGCATCCTATTGGATATCTTCTATGCAGGTGAACTTTCTATTTCTCTCTGCAATAGCATCTTTAATACATAATGGAATTCTTTCTGTCTCTTAGCTTTTCGGATTAACAATATTCTAAAGCTTGTGTTCCATTTACACTACCTGTCTTTCTGTTACACTAAATCATGTAACCTTCTGTTTTTTCAAATGTTTTCCAATTAAGAAGTACTATATTCTAAAGGAATTTGGGAAGAAACTCTGACAGATATCATAATTTGTTTGAGGATCCTTTTGAAACTTTGGTTTTAATGTTATTACAATTTCTGTAAGATTATCCAAAATAATGACACCTTAGCTCTTTAATCAACTAACTAAACCATTTTAATATTCTAACTATCTTAATAGACTTCTTATATCCTGATAGGCACTGTATTTATTTGTAAAATTAAAAACAAATGAAGCAGTATCCAAATTAGGGTCTTATGTTTTCCTGCTTGCCTTATTCCATTAATTTGAGCTTTTGATAGTAACACAAGTTTTTCTTTAAAATAAAAATAGAAATGTTTAATCTTGGACAGAAGAGATGCTTTGTGTTTGCACAAATATGAAATAGAAGCCATCTTCCTTAGTTATTGTGCCATGATGCTCTGTGTGCACTATGATAATTATATTTTGCCACATTCATACCATAAAAAATTAAGAGTTCAAGTTATTTGGAGGGCTTTTGGGTGATAAGGAAATGATTTAATCACTGGAGAATAATTTTTATGTTTGCTAGCCAGTACATACATCATTCTTTGTGGGAGACTACCTGATTTAATATATCAAGGTGGATAAGATCTCTGTAATTAAGTTTGATGCACATTTAAGTGAATCATTTATTTATTTATTCACATCAGTGGATGCAAGGGGTAATGAATCAGATGGGTAATCCAATGGCACAAGGTTCGTGTGTGGGCCTGAATCAAATGCATTCAGGATCCTTGCCTACAAGTGAAGGGCGACCTCTTGGTGTTTTTCCAGGCAACATGCCTAGTATGCAAGGCCCATCAAATGCCAATTATTCTCAAGGTGCTTCATTTAACAGACCTCAAGGTGGCCAAATGCCTTTGATGCAAGGGTACAACCCTTACCAGGTAAGAAGAGTGCATGAGTAGCATTTGTTTTCTGCTCCACTTGATCGTAAAATTTATTCAAGATCTGTCAATGAGAAATCATCCCTTTATCACTCTGGTCCTGGAGTAAATAATTATACATAGTCGAGTGCCAAGAAAGGCCTGTTTGCAAGGGGCAATACATTACTTCTGGTTGTTAGTGTCTTCCTTAATGTTTTTACTTTTCATTGGAATTTGGAAAACATTGAGATTTGGGAAAATATGATACAAACTTACCTTTTTGCAAACCTTGCATGTTAATCATCATAAACTATCTTGTTTTAAAATCTATTTGTGCATGATGGTGTTCATTACGGATATGATACGAGTCTTTATGGGCCGGGAACAATCAATGCTGTTTTTGTTCTAAAAGGTTAATATCACAGAAGAACATCATTAAGTTCTCCCTCAATGCATTTTCAGCTTATTAGGAGGAAACGTATATCCTTCATATACGTGTGATTAAGGCATCATGGTTAAGCAAGAGCTTGAGCAGGTATTTTCGTTTTGATTTGGATAATCCTAGGACTAAAGTTTTTTCTTGCTATGATATTGCATGTTGTGTCAGTAATTTCTATATTTTTTTTAATGTTAGCTTATCGTATGAGCTGCAATATTGACGGTTTTCTTCTGTCTTTTATTGTTGGAGTGGCGGTGGGGGAGGGAGGAGAAAAGGTACAAAGCAAATATTGTAATTTAGCAAAAATAAAAAGATATGAACGTTAGAATAGCTTGTCACTCTCTCTACACATCTAGTGAAAGGTCCAAGTTTAGATATTTCCTCTTTAAAGTCTTGAGTGCTCCACTCCAAACAAACAAACCGAAATCTTCACAGATATGATGTTGCCATCAAGATTTGCCATCCTTAATCACACCTAAATAAATTTAAGGAAGAACTTAGTCCACGTTACCTGCTAGAAATCCTACCCCGTCTTTAAATGGCTTAATGGTGTCACACAAATAAATGTGCATTTATTTCTTAGTTGGAGAGCAACGGGACCCATATCAATAGAATATTTTATTACACTATACATCTGCAATAGTCATTAGTATTAAGTCTCAATCATGCAAGAAAAATTTTGCAGGGACTTTTGGTTTCCAAAAGAGTCTTTCAAGAAGGAATCTCTTTCCCTTTGGATGTGGGGAGTTCTGCCAAGTGCAACATGGGTGTGACTGAAGAAGTCTTAACATTTTGATAGAAATGGACAAGGTGAGGATGTCAGGCCCATTTAAAGTGGAAGGATCAATGAGCGTCTTTTGGACTGCTCTTAATGGTCTTATAGGTGATATCGGAGTTGATGATTTGAATTGGTTGGAATTTGACAATTATTTGAGAAATGGTGGTTGATGAGTAGTGGTACAAGCAGGTCGCCTAGCCTAGTGGTGACTGGTGAGCAATAAGATATGACTTGGTTCTTGGAAAAAAGTAAGCCACGTACATGGCCTGATCTAAGTGACACATGCTAAAACACTAACATAGGGGTCAAGATGTGGCTACGTCTAGTGAAGAGTGTAAACACATTGGTAGATATGTGGCAACATACTAACAGAGGTTAGTGTATGTAGGCGTTGAATATTTAGAAAAGGTTTATACAAAAAATTGTGGCTCAAGATGGGGTGCTGGTCCCACTTATATAATTTCTGTGTTAGTAAATTAAAACAAATCTCCCTAAGTGTTTGAACTAAAGCTGATAGCATAACACTAGGGAATGAATAACTTGAAAGAATGACATACTAGGAACCTTTCTTCATGTTTTCGCTTCACATTGTTGCTTTGGTTTCAGTCCATTTATCATAGGTTGGCTTCTCTAAGTTACTATTGGGGAAAAACAATTGAAAATTACATGCAAACTAAGAGTTAATTAAGGCAATGCTAGATAGTAGATAACAACAGAAGAGCAGACTCCCACTTTGTCTGTGATCTTGCAACATCACATGCTGTGTTGACAATGACAAATGAAGTTAATGAGATGTCTGTTTGAATGTAATTGTGGCAAACATCAAGCACTTTGCTTTCAATGCACATAGACATTGTTTTCATATGTGGACAATATTTATAGATTAGACATTTTTCAGGTTTACCAACAGGAGTGTCAACGAATTTATGAAGGTTACAGGCTTGAGTGTCATACAATTTTGGATCCTACAATGCTGTGGAACGTGCTTGATCGTCCAAAATCAGAGAGCATCCAGTATGATATGGACTTCAGAGGCGAGACAAACACACGTTCAAAATCAACGCATTGTGCTTTTCAGAATTTCAATTTGAAAGAGTTTGCATCAACAGTATGCCACTTGTTCCCTCGTTCAATGTATCTCAGGGTGTTGCATTATCTACTTGATTGTGATGTAACAAATCATGATATAATTGTCAACATTTTTTTGAAAAGTTTCTTTTGAATATTGTTGCCTATCAGATTCAATGATTACAACTCTGCAAGTTTGGTGTCATAATATGAATTTTAAAGAAATATTGTTGACAAAAGCATAAAATATTCC
This sequence comes from Lablab purpureus, assembly GCA_030347555.1. Taxonomy (NCBI): domain Eukaryota; kingdom Viridiplantae; phylum Streptophyta; class Magnoliopsida; order Fabales; family Fabaceae; genus Lablab; species Lablab purpureus. The sequence goes on from CM059264.1 coordinate 14,444,241, forward strand.
TTATTTCTTAAATTTATTTTTGAAATGTTAGTAATCACCTCAAAAAAAGGCCACCTCAGATCAGAGGGACACCTCTGCTGTTCCATAAAGCTGACTTAAGCAAAAATTAGCATAATTTCAATGAATACAAAGCTAACAATAAAGGAAAATGTTAGGTACTAATACGGTGTAATATTATTGACAAGTAATTTTGTTCTTTGAGCATGTAGTCAGAAACTTCAAGTGTTTATGAAAAAACCTTTTGACAGATATCAACTTTAGATTTAAGACTTTTAAGAATTAGTTTTTGACTTACATACAGGAAATGTTTTGGATTCACCCAAAAAAGAAGACATTATAGAGAACCAAAAGGCTCTTTTCTCATAGTAAAATCATTTTCAAAGTTAATGCTAACATTCAATTAAGCTCTACTTTAATTGGATCTCATCATCATATTTACTCTCTTAGCATTTTTAAACAATTATTTTATTATTACTATTTTTTATTGAAAAATGATAAATGTATCACATGTGCATATTATATATATATATATATATTAAATGGACAATAAATTAAATATAAAATATTAATAAAGTAGTGTTAATTTAATGTATGGATATTTTATGGTGAAGGTGTATTATTATCTTTTTATATTCTGTACAAAGTTATGTCTGGTGAAAATAAATGATAAAATTAATTATTGGTTTTACTTTCTTATGTTACTAAAAAAAGTTAAGTTACGGTATTGAAAAAGAAATGGTTAATTAGTTCATGGATTAGTCAAACATAAAAAGACGTGTTTGTATGATTAGTTTATAGTTTTTTTATTTTGTAGATAAAATGTATTTTTTGGTAATAATAATTTTCTGTCCTAAATAATATAATTTTAGATAAATAACTAATATTGAAGATAAAGATAGAAACACATGTAATAAGATTTAAGCTGTAATTAACTCTTTTTTATTGTTAATTTTCCGACAAATGGATAACGTGTTACACACAAAAAAAAAATTCAAATGATGTTGTTTTGTTACCAATTTTATAAAATAATATTGTACCTTAATTTATTTTTAAAAAATTCTTTTCATTATGTCGTGTTATTAATCGGTTAGAAATCTAACTAATTGGTAAGTTTTTTATAAAAAATTTAACGATATAATATGAAAAAAATTAGTGGTAAAATTTATAAAATAATGATAAATTGATAGATAAAATACATAATTAAAACTAAACAAAAGTTTCACCATTTTTTTTCTATTACCATTTACTTTTTTTTTCTTATTTGAAATAGTAAAACAAATTTAAGAAAAAAATTGTTCTTTCTTTCTCTACAAATTGAAGCATGATACTTTATGTTATATAACTATCAAAATTTTGTTCTATTCCAAACTAACACAACACTATCATTTTGTTATTTAAGAAATTTCCATTCAAGAGAAAACCAATCACTTGTTTCTCCAAAATGTATAAGAACTGTAAAATTCTTTCAAGACAATCCTATGCTCTTAATTTCTCACTTTATCAATTATATATAACTAATAAAGTGAAAAATTAAAAAAAATTATGCTCTTAATTATACTAGCAAAATTATGAAGTTAACAAGTTAAATTTACCTCTTATCTATAAAATCTAAATTTTGTAAATTCGTCATTGTCTAGTAACTCCTTTAATTTTCTCTACAACATCACACTTTTTTGCTATTATTAGTCTATATTAACCCTAAAAAACAGTTAATTTTTTTTACCAATAGTTTTATTTCAATAATTTCTTCTAGTATCTCCTAGTGAAATGATAAAAATAATCTTTAAAATCATTATATTTTTTCAGAATATATAAAATAAAATATATTAGAAAAAAATTTCTGATTATATATTTCAAAAATATTATGAAAAATATATGGAATAAGAATTCTATATTCTATAATGCTCGTTTCGGTATATATTTTTTCATAATACTTTCGGATCATATAATTGCTTTTTAATACATTTATAATAACATTTTCAGAAAGTATAAATACTTTTAAATATATATTTTTTTCATTTCACTGTAATGAAAAAAATATGAGAAGAAATTATGAAAAGTGCAGAAAATGATGTCGAAAAATAGTTTAGAGTGCTTAAAAAAGAGTAACTGGTGTTTTTAATTTTTAATTTTTAAATTGAATATACTTATTTTAAAGATAAATAAAATAATTATTTTATTAATCTTTATTATTTTTTGTATAAAATATATAACTTACTCCTCTATAGTAATTTATAATTTTTATGTCTTGCTTTTCTATAAAATAATTAACTTACACTCATCTATAGTAATTTTGATGTCTTGGTTTTCTATAAACTCACCATTCTTTTTTTTATTCTAGATGTAATGTTGTATTCTCAACTAATATTATTACATTATTAAAAATTAAACTTAAAAATTATAATTTATTTGCCTTAGACTTATATATATATATATATATATATATATATAAAGTTCAACTAATTCTATATAAATTATTATTCTATGAACTAATGTTTTCGTTCAATAATTAGGACAATTTTAAAAACATTGATAAACTAAAAACTCAATAAGTTGACCAAATGGCAAAGATCTTATATTCTAACTTTCCAGCCTCATTATTTTAAACAAAATATAAAACTCTAAATGAGGATACTGTAATTGCTATTTCAAAAAAAACTTAAAATAATTTGCTATTTTTTCACCAAAATTGAATAATTTTCTTTATGGGAATATTTACATCAATGACTTTTACTCTATATATCCCTTTTTTTTGCATGATATTGATTGCCATCTATTTTTTCTAATTACCAAGCCATAAATGAGACAGAGAAATGAAAAATTTCTAAGCACTAACTATGCTTTATTAATCAATTTGAAAGCAATTTCAACTGCTGCATCTTAATCTGGTTTTGTTTGGAGAATAAATTTCTTCCATATCCTTTCTTTTGTTATTGAATGGTTGGTCTTGTTCTTCTTTTGTTCTTGATTTCATCAAATGTGGCTTCAGCTTATTTACATCTGCTTGTTGAACTGGTTTCAGAAAGAATTCTTCTGCTCCTTCTTCCAAACATCTGATCCAAACAAAAAGAAGCCATATCAGTCAATTTTTTAAATTTAGTCATGTGAGTGTGATGCCCCAATGTAAATTTGTTATCTTTATATGAAATTTAGTCATGTAAATTTGATTTCTCTTTCTGAAGTCATGTTGGTCAAACATGAAATTTAACTATATATGTTATTTGAAATTTTCAAAATGGTTGGTGGTGGATTGAGGTTAGTGTTCAACTCCCTCACCTGTTAATCCTTGATGGCACATTTTCTGAGGACATAATCACAACTGGTATGTTTTTGAGTGATTTAGATTCCTGCAAATCAATAAATTTAATGTTACTTTTTCATATCAAGCAAATGAATATGCAGGCTATAAGCAAAATTGATTTGAGATTTGTTTGGAAATTTGGGAAGTATCCCAACAAGATGTCAGAAGAGATTTTTTATTCAAACAAAAAATGTTTGAATTTAAGAAGTATGATCATATCATTTTAAAATGTTTCCTGAAAGAACAAGCCAAAATCAAATCCTTAGTGCATAGTTGGACTGATTTCATTGATGTATTCAGATTTTTTTGGTAAATGAGGCAGAAAATTGTGGCAGAACTCAATGAAATTCTTGAAAAATATTCCAAAAATCCTACCTTAATTTTTCTCAGCAGATCATAACCAGTCATTCCTGGCATACAGTAATCTGTTATAATCAGGTTAACATCTACATCCTGCATGAGCAAACAATTTAATCAATGATCAATTCAAACCTACTCACAAAATATTTTAAATCATATATAATCAGTCAGAGAATTGTTGTACCTGATGAATTTCTGATGCAACAGAAGTTTCGAAAGTCCTTAACTCATCTTCAACCAAACCAAGAAACTTCAAGGCCTTGGTGGCAGAATCAACTGTAGTAACTGTGATTTCAACAAATTTCAAGAATCAAATATCAGCCATCAAATTCATTACAAACCCCACCTTCAGAAAAAAAAAAAAATAACATAAATGATTCCACAAAAGATCTATGTTCATATCATATGTTTCTTTTATCATATTTTGAAAATCTACATATATATATATATGTGTGGCTGATGCCATTATAATTACTGTTTCATATACTCCAAAAACCTTGTTGTTGCAGCTAGAAGAATATTAGTGGTTGCAGACCCTTTTATAATAAAAAAAATGCATACTATAAGAGAGAAAATTCATAGTGCACAAAGAAAAATACCATTAAAAGAAGATGTTTTAAGGAGTCTCTCAATCAACATTCTGTCAATAAGACTGTCATCAACAGCCAAAACATGGAACTGAGTCTCCAAAGCCATAGCCATAGCCATAATAACTTAGAAGAGAATATATATGTTGAAACCAAGAGAAGAAGAAGAAAAAGATGAAGAAAAGAACAAAGAAAAGGGAAAGAGATGAAGATTAAAATGTGGTGTTTGATGAACATGAGTGTGACATTTTAAATGGGAACCTATCATGATCAGGAAGATAGAAAATCCTCATAGGAAATCTGACTGTTTGGAAAGCGATATCCCACAGATTTCATTTAGAATCTCAATGATCTTCTGCTTAATTTTTGAATTTTTGAATTCAACATCAAGCAAAGGTGGTGGTGAAGTTTTACCAAATTTAAAAATTGTTCTTGTTCATTATTATTTAGTTTGACCCTTTTTGCCAATGATAAACACCTATTAGAGTGAGTTGGTTTGTTATATTAATTAATTAATAATATTATAATACTTGTATTCTCATTCCATTTGGCTTTTCATCATTCCTAAAAGACATTGTTTGGAGACATAAAAAATCTCAATACCATATCCATGCATGTGCATGAACTGTTTAGTGCTTTTCCCTTAACCTCAATAACTAGGGCTACTAAAAAGTATATAATTTCCTAGTGACTTGTTTGTCCTTAAACAAATTTTAAAGGACAATTTGGAGTCTTCTAACAGAATTTTTCAAGGAGAAAACAATCCTCCAAACATACCTCTTATTTTACCTTTTTTTACTAATTTTTTAGTTCATATCATACTTTATCTATCTTATTCTTTCTGTGGTTACTCCTCACACTTTAAATAATCTTTATTATCTGGAAAACTCAGATGTTTTTGTTACAAGATTCACCTTTTTGGATGGTTTTTACACAGAAAATTAGACATGCAATTCAACTGTCAACTACCTGTTCCAAGTACAGTTGAATATTTTGAATGGAAAAAATTTAACCTAAGACTGCAACATTTAATTATAGTCAGTGTTTTTATAAGAGATTAGCAACCACAAATGTAATTTCATGCGATTACATTAATTGCATTTTATTTGTGATTTCTTATAATATCAAAGATTGTGTGATGAAAAGTGATTTGTAATAGGAATTTAAAACTATGTGCAATATTATGTTTTGAAATTTCAATTGGGAACTTTAGATATCTCAAGGTTCTAATTTGATCCTCTAGATATTCTAAGTTTCTAATAAGATCGTTTTAGATATATCTCAAATATGCTATATATTTTAGTCTAATTATCATTTAAAAGTTGCAATAAATAATTATTTCAAAATTAAACTGATCATTTCAAGATATTAGTTTAAGGTTTTATAGTTTAACAATGGTTGAATCACAATTAAACCGATTTCAAGAAATAATATATAAAGTATCATCATTTAAATATAATATCATAATTTTATTATACTAAAAACTAAAATTAAGATATCCTTATATTTTATTCTTGATATTCAAAATAAATATAAAAGTTTAAATCAAATATACCATAATAATCACGTTAAATTAGTAAAATACAATATTGTCAAATAATAACAAAAATTTACATACAAAATGAAAAATTAATATAATATGTTATGTAAAAGTGAGATATGAAAAAACAAATAAATATGAACGACTAAATTAATTATAAGTTTCTTAAAAACAATAATACTTCATAAAATAATTCATATCAATTTGTAAATCTTACTAAATATGATTTTTTTATTTCTTTCCAATTATTTTATATTAAACTTTTGAATATTAAAATCATTTTCATAATATCAATTATATGTAACTATTTTTAACCTGTTTTTGGCCTTTTTACTAGTTCAATCATTCCAACATTTGCTATATCTGAAATATTCAATTGATACAATGAAAAACTGAGAAACTAAAACAATACTATTACTATATATATAGTTAGAAACCGAAATTACAAAGAAAGTGTTAAAACAATAACTCATTAAATTAATATTGTTTGAAATTCAAATTATGTTTATTTGGGTTACGTGGGTCAAAATCAACGTTGTTGTTCTTTAGTTAGAATGTCATTGACTTTCCAATTTTTATTCTCTTGGTGACCAAATATTAGTGTTCATATAAAAAAAACACATTATTTAAACAAGATCATCTTGCAGCATGTGACTTATTAAACAGTAGCAGATGTTTGTCTCACTGAACTTTCTTGGCAAATCATCACCTCATACATAAAAAACTTTTTTTTATCTAAAATAGTTTTGTAATGAAGGTAAGTGTGGATCATATTCTCATATTAATTAGTAATTATAAATTTATTATTTTAAGATTTTGGATTTAAAGTAATGGGTTGATCTTTAATGTTAGCTAGTTTTCTTATAATTTATTTAATTTAAATTTTTTCTTTTAATTTCTCTAAAAGTTAATAAATTTTTCATTCAAATATTATATATTATCGAAAATTTAACATTAGAAAAGAGACTTCTAATGATATTTGAAAAGAACTTCATTGATTTTGACAATATATGTTGAGAATTTTATGTGATTTTTATGATGAATGTTATTTTCACTTTAAATTAATTATAAAACTATTATTATTATTACTATCTTTTTAATGATGATTTTCTTTATTATTGTTGTTTCTTTATTTTTGTTGTGTCTATGTTCGAATTTAAAAAATATCATCGCACTTTTTAAAGAGCATTATTTTCCTATGAAATATTTTCTGCAGGAATTGTTGTGGATTTTTCTGTAAAAAGAATTTCAGAGAAAATGCGAAATCATTGTGAAATTTTGAGAAAATTATTACATCCATGTTAATTATATAATTATTTTAAGATAAAAATTTACAGCAAAACTCTTAGAAATTGTGAATTATTCCTTACAAAAACTCCTTGAAATGAATTATTAGGAAGAGGGAGTGTAGAAGTAATAAAGGTAAGTGTAAATAGAAACTCCTTAAAGTGTAAATGAAAGCTTGTGGCCCAATTATTGTGTCTTCTTTCATACCTATCTCTACCTCTAAAATTTGAAGCTTACTACACCAACACATCTTTTTTGGTATGATATTGCTAACACTTTGCAACTACTACACTCATGTGCTTGTTGGTTGGTTCTCTCAATTACTCTTTTGAAGCTTTGATTTATTTTGCTATGAAGTTTTCATTCATAGTTTCTTTGGTTCAAATCTTGAAGCAAATGCATTCATTGTCCTAAAGTTTCAAGTGATAATGAACTATTGAATTCATTGATTGGCTTAGTGTTTTAGGTCATTGAAGTAGCTCGACCAATGCTCCTTCAAGTCCAACATTTTAATGTGAGGATTATTCACCAAGAAAGACATAATAAGGTGCTAGTTTAATTTTTAATTACTCTTTACTTTTAAAGTTTATCTCTAAACTTGATAATGATATTTTCAATTGAGTATGATTGTCCTATGTAATAGTATTTTTTCAAATTTATTTTTAATGATTTTAATATGATAAACTAATTAGTTATTTGGATAAATGAATTTCAATAAGTTAAACATAAATTGCCTTTGAGTTAAAAATGAAGTGTATAGAAAACTAGTTTTTTAAGCTAAAATCATTTTACTACTTGTTTTAAAAACAAGTATCAATTAGTATACTAATAATACCATCAATTAGATTTGGAAAACAAGTAGCATGTTGAAAAGCCATTCAACAATAACAATACTTACAATACAACTATTCATTTTTTTTTATGGAAAACCATCTTTCAATACTCATACATAATGCTATTAAATAGCATAATAATGTCAATCCTTCCAACTTTTAGGGAAGAAAGAAACTTCTATAGAACATGATTTACCAAGCATAAAAATACATTGTTGCATTGGTGATTGTGTTGTATTATAAAGATGATGATACTTTCCACTATTTGAAACCATTCTTATCTCAACAATCTATTTTTCACAATCTAAACTTAATAGTTCTTCTAAGACAACTCATATGCTTTAATCACAATAAATAATATTAAATTTTAATGTATTAATAATTTGATTTAAGTGTGTTAAATACAACAAGAAACAGTCATATAGTCTTTAGATTATTAACATTATAACATTTATATAATAATGTCAATTTTGGTCTTCCAACATGCCCATCTTAAAATTTTGTTAACTCATTACATAATAATAAATAAATAAATAAAATTTATATATACAAATTTTAAATTTAAAATGTAAATACTTAATTTTTCTTCCCTTTAAGGTAGAGACCTGTTTTCATTTGAAGCCATTTTTATAAATGTAAAAGCCTCCCCTATTTTCTGTACATATTACTATTTAAAAAGACAAAAGAACTTGCCATCTTCAATTTGGGGATGCTCATAGAGATTTGTATCTTGAAAAGAAAAGCAAAATATAATTTATCTTGAATTAAACCTAAGTCATTAGTAGAGATAACATTATCTATTAGTGGTATGTTAACTATAATATAATTTAAATTTTAAGCTTCTAGTGATGTTTTCCTTTCCTTTTCTTTCTTTTAAAGGCTTCAATCTTACTCATAACTCAGTGATTTAATTCACTTCACCATGGGTTTGAGAATCATCATATGTTGTTGGGTTTGGGCCCAATGGTAAATTAACCTACTAACTTGTGATGTAGGGTATAGTAACCCTTCATGGTGGATGGAACTAGACTAGTGTTGTGCTACACAATTTAATATTATATTTTTTAAATAAATTTTAACCAATAGTAAAAAAATATCAAACTCAAGATATATAGACTTATCCAATAGTATGAGATTTTATCATAAAATGAAAAAAAAAACAATGTCATAAATCTATACTAAAAAAAGTGTATCTTGAAGTTATATTTTCACCAATGTCTCTCCCCTTTTAGATTAAATATCCTCCTTTGTAGTGCCATTTTGATTTCTTTAATCATTTTTATTGAAAAAGGTTTTCATTATACCAGGTTAATTTATTTATTTTTTAATTACAAAACTCATATTCTAAAAATAATAACTTGTAGAGTGTCAAAAACTTGACCACACATAAGGTGAGATATTTCTCTCTTAACATGTTGTATGTTAATTTGAGTTTATACCATCAAACAATGTAAAAAAATAACATTATAGAGACAAAAAAAAAAGCATGTTATTACAACATTGAATCAAACTTTACCAAGATTATCAAGACCATTTGTATTGCATGATAAATGTTAGTCCATATATATATATATATATATATATATACATATATAGGGAGAGAGAGAGAGAGAGAGAGAGAGAGAATAGTTATAAATGAGGCACAAATGAGTATGAGGGGGATATCTTTGCAGGATCTGTGAATAGAGAAATGAAAATGCATGAATATTAAATCACATCTTCAGTGACTCTGACACCTCCACTATTATTGTAAGCCAGTAGAATAAGATTTTATAAAAATTTATGGAAACTATTATTAAGATTTAATATGCTTTTTGCTCACAACTTTCATCTTTTTCTGGCTAAGTTTGGAAGAAGAATAATGCAGAATCTTGATGGTTGCCTTGAATGAATGATCCATGAGTAAAATTCATCATCTAAAGTTTGACCAACAAAGCATAGAGTTCAAAAAATAATAGAGAACTTCATTATAGTAAAAGATATAATGAATGATTATTTATAAGATATGGTAAAAGATATAAAGAATGATTACAAAATATAAACTAAAGTATATTCAACCTTCATAAAATTCCTACCTAATGTGTAATGTTCAAAACAAAAAATTATCCATGTCATGCTCAACAATTCTCTTATTCAGATTTAATAAAATTTGTTTGGAAAATTTTTCTATAATAACTTTTTAGTGTAAAAAATAAGAAAAATAAATAAATAATTTTTTTTATAGATTAAAACGATCTCCTATGCAAGCTAAAAGAATAGAAATTTAAATTAGTTTGTGAAAGATAGGTTTTAACTTATAAGTTAACTAAAACATAATTTTAACAGAAAAACAAAACCATTTCATTATTTTTTTTATGTTAAAACATGTTTCAAGCAAATGATAATTTTTTATAACTTTTAAAAGATGTATTAAAACTTTTTTAAATTTGAAAATGAAAAATACATTCATCCAAAATTAAGAGACTAAAATAGTATTTAAATCATTTAAAACTTTAACTATGAACAATACAAATAGGTGGATTTTGTTGTTGATTGGACAATATAAGCCCAATCCACTATTCACCTTGACCCATAAATACAACTCAACTAAAAGGTTCATAGAAGTAATTGAGTGGAAACAGGTTAATTAATTAATAATTATATATTAGAACACAAAATCATATCTTAATTAAGAATGAACTCATAGCATAATACTCTCAAAATTAGTAAAAACTTTCTAATTGGGTCTTTTGCCCTTGAAAATTCACTTTAGTTTAGTTTATAGAACTTACCTTAATTCAACTTACTACATGTTTGAAGAAGCTTTTTCTCATGAGTTTTAGCTATTTAAAACATTAACTTAAATTTAATAAAAAAAATAAAATTATTGTATTCTTAAATCTGAAAATTTCTAATTTATTATTATTTTTCATTTTTTTAACTTTATGCATAGTATGTTTTGGAAAGTTTATTTTCTTTATTTTCAATTGTTTTTAACAAATTTCTCCTTAAACACTTTTGGAAGAAAAGAAAATAAAAAAGAAACACATGATGAGTTTCTTTTGGTCTAAAATGATTTATACACGAAGTAATTTGCAGGAGACTTCTCATAAAAAATTTAAATTATTATTTTTTAATTTGCACATAAACATTTAATTTATGAAAATTTTCTTCTTATGGTTTTAAGTTTTTAAAAATATTTATAAAGAAGTTGTTCAAACAAATATTTACTATAGAATAAGCTTTTTATAAGTAAAATATACTTTTTTAAAAAAAAACAAGTTATTTTTATGAAAATGAAAACTTGTAGTTTATGAGAATTTTTCAATGTTTTTCTCCTTTTAGTTTGATACACACTCTTATTCTTAAACAGATTTTTCTACCCAAACGAAATTAATCATATTAAAATTATTTTTTCTGTAAAATTATGATGATAAAAATCTGATTCTGATTTCAATCAATTATTAAAAATTTGATTTAAGTGAAACTAATGTCTTTTCATAAAATTTGATAAAAATCTGATTCTGATTTCAATCAATCTGATAAAATTCTTGTGTAAAAGTTTATAACTTTTCATTTAAGTGAAATTAATAATCTTAAAACATTAACCATCCAAAAAAAATATTCTGACCGTAATTAATTATACATATAATTAACTATTGAAATAATCTAATTTTCACACACACCCATGCTATTTTTCTTGAGTAAAAGTTTATAACTTTTCATTTAAGTGAAATTAATAATCTTAAAACATTAACCATCCAAAAAAAAAATATTCTAACAGTAATTAATTATACATATAATTAACTATTGAAATAATCTAATTTTCACACAAAATCTCTAACACATCTCATTGTTATGCAGAAAAGGAAGTTGAATTGAGTTGAAGCTGTTTTGAAATGAAGTTTAAAATTTGAATCCAATAACATACAATCTTAATGAGTTCATTGTCACGATACAAATGTAATGTTAGAGTTTCATATTGGATAGGAATGGATAAGTTGAACACCATATAAGTTAGAAGACTCATAAACTCATTGTATTAAGGTTTTGGATTGAAAGTGGTATAATAGACATTTGTGTGATTGTGTTTGTAGTTCATTCTCCTCTCCAGAATCTCTCAACATTTATGAGTTGGACTATATTTACTTACCAAGTAATTAAATCATCTAAACAAAAGTATAATCACACAATCACATAATCTATATATATATATAACCCTAGATGTTAAATGAGTTTAAGTTTAATAATGGATTTTCACCTGCTACTACTTCAGTGCATATCCTCGTAAACATGGCACTATAAATTTATGACATTTTTCATGATTCAGCAGAAATATTCACCAAATGCTTGCCACCAATTTGTGTTCTTCCTCAAAAGAAAGAGCACCATCACAATATATTGGATCTTCATCTCACCAAATCAAGTATCTCCACCAAGTTTCAGATTTCATCAGATTGCTTAGCTTGGAATATTGAAGGAAGTAAGATAAATCATCATATTTCAAGTAAAAATCAACTTACATTCTCAAACTTTCATGTAACTTCCATGTAAATACTAGTTTGTATTTTTTAATAAATTTTAATATAAATTTTTTTTATGATCGATATGTATATCTGCATGTTAAATCTCTTTGGGAACTATATGTTACACTAAATCATATTAAAAAAATTATTAAAATTATATAATTTAATTATAAGATTAATTTTTTTAATAGTATGAATTTATGTGGATATAAACTTAAATAGAAAATTGTATAAGAATCCTTATGTATATAAGTGAAATTCATTATTATTCTATATATGAGCACAAAAATCCTAATTAAGATATAATTTTTCAGTATTTGTTCGAAATTAAACCAAATTCATTTCTCAAATATTATTATTTTTATTTATAAAGAAAAAATTATACTATATTTATTTTCACATGTAAACAAATTTTAACCATCTTTTAATTTTTGAAATATCTTAATTTTAATTGATGTTTGACCTTCTAGTTTTTATTTTACGAAAAAGATACTTGCAAATAATATAAAAAATGAAATGGTGGTTTTCTCAATCCGTGTATTTATTTTTTGTTTATCAATAATAACAGATGTAGTACCCTTTGGACCAAATTATGTATATAATTAAGTTTAATAAATCTAAATATAAATAAATTTTAATTAATTTAATTTTATTATTTCAAAATTATTCTTATATTTAAATCCGATCATGATTTTTTCTATAACATGTATTTTTGTAAAATAAAAAAATAAAATTAACTAATATTATTAATTAATTACTACTAGAATTTCTGAAATTTTTTTTATAAATTTATAAGAAATTTATAAAAAAAATTACAAGAAGCTCATTGTTTAAAAATTTATATTATATGATAAATTTATAGGAAAATTTTAATGAAATATAAGAAATTTTAGTAAATATAAAATTATTTTAATTTTTATACTTGATATATTTTAATGAAGATAATTTATATATTTGATTCAGGAATTTGACCACACAATCTTCTATATGTTTTCCCCTGAGTTCTCTTAGGTCAACTAACACAATACTATAATTTTGTGAAAAATTCTTATAAATATTCTATAGAATTTTATAAAAAAAATATTTTTTTTCATAAATTTTTACAAAAATATTCTCCATGCAAAGATCAGTGTGGTGGTGACAGGTGCCAACAAAGATAGTGCCACTTTTGTCCTTGTGCTTCTCCCCAAAAAGAGTGCATGATGATGATGATGATGCATGGTGCATGATGCATGGTGCATGATGCATTTGATGATGATGCATGGAGGGTTTGGTTTTGCTTTGGAGGAACCTGCACGTGGCAATTGTTCTGACACGTGACAACACCCACGTGGGAGTCATTATAGTGAAAGGACTGCACTTTACTTTCGGGCAGGCTTTTTGGCAGAGAAATAGGTCAACGCAGTTCAGTTCCTCTCTCAATTCATTGTATGATTCATTTTGGAAAAAAATAAGATTTTTAATTTCATATTATAGAAAAAACTAAAATAAATAAAAAAAGTACCCTAGAATATAAGAACTATGATCGTTAAAATAGGCAAATCCATCTCAACTATTATTTTATATCAAATCAAAACTTTAAAATTAATAATTTAAATAAAAAGTAAGTTTTTTTTAGTTTCATCGATTTGGTCTAAAATTTATGAGTTAAGATCAAATTCTCAAACTAACAGCTTCATCCCATTTTTAATAAAAATGTTTAAAATCATATTAAATCAAGAAATAAATTATAGATAGTCATTATTTAATATATTTAAAGAATAAAAAATAAATATGTCATAAAATTAAAATAAATATATAAAGAAAAAATTATTTAACATATTTTTTCTATATATAAAAGTGGCATAAGAGTAATAATATAATCAATTGAGATATGTTTTTATAGTGGTGCTTATTATGGACTTTGTTAAACAAAAGAAATATATATTTATAAAATTTAGATTGATGGTTGGTAGAGAAAAATAGATTTAAACCTAATACTAGATTCTCTTATATTTATTGGTTAAATAGATTTTTTTTCTTATCTTAAATAAGATGTATTTACAGAATATTTTACGTTTTTTTATTTAATATTGTTCTATTAACAAATTTGTTTAAACTTTCAATTATTTGTTTTTGTTAGTTTTTTATGTGATATTATACCTAGATGCATAATATTTGTGTAACACATTTAATTGTTAAATATTAAATTTTAAAATTTTAAATAATAATATATCATATTTTTATATGTAAATTTGTTGTAATTTTTTAATTTTTAATTAAAATAAAAATAATTCTTTCATGTAATCAAATTAAATAAATAATTATGATTAATCTTAAAATTTAATTTAGATTAAACTTTTAAATTTTTATGATTAAGTAAAAGTATATTGTACCATTTGTTTTGACAACTTTTTAAGTTTTTAATTATTATTTACTTTTATATCAATTTTTAGATAACAATATTGTTTAAATATAATAATATAACTAAATAATATTAGTTAAGTTTATAATTGAAATAAATAAGTCATTTTCTTGCATGACTATGAGACAAGGATTAATAAACAAGTTTTTCAATTCATGAAGTTTCTAAATGAAGGTTACTTTTTTTTTCTGAAATAATTATCATTTTATCAATTCAAATGAAAAATGATATTTTTTAAAATTTCAAGAATTGTTTTGAAAAAAAAGCGAGCAAGCTCATTCCTCCGAGTTTAAGTCACAATTTACTTTTGACAACCTTTTTAGCAATTAGAAAAATAAAAAATAAAATTAATTTCTTTCTAAGATAAATTAGTTTATAGGTAAGTTAATGTATAAAAGATTTAAATTTTATTTTGTTTTTAATTAGTTTTAGTTTATAAAAACATTTAATTATTTTATATTTCTTTTTAAAATATATTTATATAAAAGTCCATCGAAGGATAATACCTAAAAATAAAATATATTAATTCCTTAATTTGCAGTATAATTAATAGATTAATTTATGATACAGTGGATGAGAGAAACTCCTATTAAAAATTAATTTTATAAAAAGAACAATAGTAGAAAGAGAGAAGAAAAAGAAAAAAAATTATAAAAAAAAGTAGTAACAATTAATGAATATTTTGACTTTTTGGTGTTCTTCAATTCCTTCAACTGCCACCAACCTTTATTCATGCCAAGAGGAAGAACTATATTTAATAAATAGTACTTCAAAAAAAATTCATTAGATCGAGAAGATAAGGCATTTCATAGTCTAAGATATGGTTGAAAAAAAAATAAAGAATTATAAGAACTTTTTTATTAATATTTTTACAAAATTTAATATATGGTGTTTATATATTAATTATTTGTAACAATAATATTTAATTATTATTTTTCTAAACTAAACAAATAGTAAATGGAATAAATTTATGTCTTTGATTTTTTAAATAGACTAATTTTGTTTCCAATTTTGCATGGCAATGTTAAAAAGCTTCTTTAACATGGTCAATAAAAATTAAAGGTTTAATTATTCAATTAAAACTTTTTAGGATATCAAGTGTAACATAAAAGTTCACACATACACTTATATAAAGATGAATTACATGATACGGTACATTTCATTCTTATACTAAAACCTAGATAATAAATTAGGTGAATTGTTTTATGAAAGGATATAAGATTTTGAAGTGTATTATAATAAAATAGTGAAATTTGTCTTAATTTATTAAATATGTTTTTATTGTTGATGATTAAAAGTATATTAGAAACTTAAGGTAATTCATGCATTTATTTTATAATATTTTATTGTATAAATATTTTATAGTTTTTCACGATCTAATATTTTAAGTTATATGATTAGATCATAATGAAGCATAGAATATTTTTTTTAATATTTTTTGTATTTAATATCATGATTCTTAGAGTAGAATATCATTTTAATTATTTTTCATTATATATCCATAGATAGAAACATATTCATTAAGAGTAAAATATATTATATATAATATACAATACTATTGTATTGTAGAAGAACACGCATCATTTCACATTAATCACACAATATATTTACACATTACACATATAAATATCACCATATTTCAATCATTAACATATGTCATCAGTATTAAGTGACTTTGTTTTCTTATACATAGGAAGACTTTTTCGCTTGATTGATATTATATTGTTTAAGCGATACCAGCTCTAGATAGAATAACCAGCTCTAGAGAGAAGAAAATATACACTTCTTTCATTTGAGTAATTCCTCTTTACTTAAAAAACCACCTCTAAAGAAGAGAAAGTTGGTTCAATCTCTCTCTCAGCTCAAATGCTCTCAAATTAAACACTTATTACTTAAGTATCATCCCAATATTTAAGTAATGCTTCATATTATGTCTTACTTATTCTAAAATTTTATGTACCACTACCACAACTCAACATTTGAGTGACCTCTTATCACTTGTTTAACACATTTATTATTATTTTTATTGTTATTATTATTATTATTATAAATATGTGTTATATAATATGCTAGAACTTTTATCTTTAATTTTCTAATAATTATACATATATATTTCACATATTTAAACAAATAGTATCATCAACTTTCTTCACCCACAAATAGATAAAAATTCATTATCAATTATACAACCAAAATTACTTTGAGATTCACAATCCTACACAAAAGAAAAATATTCAACCAATTATAGGAAATTAAAATTTTATCTAAAATAATTCTAATTGGTATGTGTGGCTCAACTTTATTGATCTCCTCCAAAATATGATTTATTATAGAATAGAATAATGAAATTCTTATAAAATAAAGAATGAAAATGCTATAATCTATTTATAGATTTTTTTATTTCTTATCTATTAAAATTACATTATTAAAGAAAATTTCATGTCCTACATAAACTATTTTGGTTAATTCAGAAATTAAATTGAATGATTTGAAGTTACAAATATTATTTTAGTCTCTAAATTATTAAGTGAAATTCATTTTAGTTTACGAAGTTATTAAATAAGGACATTCTTTTTAACATAGTCATCATTTATTGAAATAGTAGTTTTTAAAATTTGAGAAATTAAATTGATTAGTGATGTTTGTAATTTAGAAAAGTAATGCATATAACTTTTTTTTATGGTTTTGGGTGCACATAGAGAAAAAGGTGTGGGAACAAGGTGTGTCTCTTTTGCTCAATTATCACTTCCTTTGCCACTTAAAGCTATCCCTTAAAGATGCTCGTGCTAGGGTCGCTTTAAATTTACCAATGTCAGATTTGATTCCTTTATATTTTTTAGTGTAATTTTTTTTTTCATAATTATGAATAAAAAAGTTAATAGTTTAGATTGTGGTAAAATATAGGTTAAACTAACCTTATTTTATTTTAAAATATATATTTTACATTATATTATATATATAATATTTGTTTTAACATCACAGTTAACACACATGTATATATATATATTCTACGTACAAACTTGGTTGTACTAGTTTTCTCAAGCTTTTTAGAAATTAATAATTATCTTCTCAAAATAGAAAAAAAAAATCCTCCAATTTTTACTTTTTTTCTTTATCTACTGTCACGCATAGGTTAATTTGTGAAATTTTAATAAAACATTATACATAAAAAAAAATCAACAAGAATTAGTAAGGAAAATTAGGTGAAAGACAAAACGTGTTTATAGTAAAAAGTCATTAAATATCAAAATATATATATATATATATATATATATATATATTATAATATGTATAATGTGATATGGGTGTATTTTTTACATAAAACTAAAATTTTTATTGTAATATAATATATATTATACACGTATATTTTTATATTAATATAATATATCACTAAAAAAAGTTTTTACAAATCTTGACTTCTAAAATTAAAAAATTAGCACTAATTTAAATAAAAATTAATTTAATATGTAGTTAAAATTTTGGCGCCTACTATTATAAATTAATTTAGATTCTAATCATTTTAATTATTATTATATAGAAATTAATTTATATTTTTTAAAATTAATAAAAAAATATAATTTTTATTTATTTTATTAATAATAAAAACTATTTTAGATAGTAATATCTTTTAGTTTATAAAAGTTTTTAATTTAATTAATATAATAATTAATTAATTTTTTTCTCTAAATTAATCTGTATTTAATAAATTTCTTAATATTCATGATAAAACGTACATTTGAATATCCTAATTAACATTTATGAAATTTTCATTTTTTAGATTTCAAGATATAAAAGTTTTTCATACTCTAACAAGTTTACTGACCTATAACCTTAACCTTAATATGCTATTTAATGTTACTTCTTAAAGTAATATTAATACGAAGTAGGTTATTTGAATGAAGTGTTTCAACTTACATTCAAACAAGTGGCACAAGTATTATATGTTACTTTATATTGTTTCCACATAAATGAATATATTTTTTATTTGTTACTACTTATGTCAAGTCATTTATTTAAGTTAGAAAAAATGAAACTCTTAAAAAAAATGTAATATCAAGTAATAATGTTAAATCAGTTTAATTTTAAAACTAACTTAATATATTTTATATGTATGCCTATTGTATTAAAATACCTTGATGAGGTATAATTTGAAACACATTAATTTATCTTCAATTAAACATATTAATAATATATCCTTAAAAGAAGAATGTAAAAAGAAATAATGTTCATGTTTTTTTTAGTATTAGCTTATCTTATAAGAATGGGTTGTATTAGTCGTAGGGTATAAATAGAAACTTGTATTACATGTTTGTAATTAACGTTTGAGTTTTCTTTAAACAAAAGAGAAATATTGAGTTGTAATCTTTTATTCATGTTGAATTACTGATGTAGATTGAAATTCATTAATACTTCAATTGCATTATATTATTTCTGTGTGTGATTCTTTCCTTGACCTTTTCATCATATACCTTCTATCTATTTTTTGTGTTTGCTTAACTCGAGATGTAAAGTGAATTTTTGCTTCAATAAACTATTTCTACAATAATTTTGAATTCTGAAAGTGTGAGAAATAAGTTTTTTTTAATATACTCATACTTTAATTCAAATAAAGAGATTACAATAATATATCACTGTAACTTAGACTTTATGTTGATAATGATGTTGTTGAATTATGATATATATATATATATATATATATATATATATATGTGTGACATTTGTATCATAGGTTTAATAATTAAATTTAAATTAATTTATTCTTGTATGTATATTTGTTGACTATTGTAATCATACAAGAATATATATAATGTTAGATATGATAACACCACAGAAAATGATATATATATAAAAAGAGAAATAAATATAAATATGTGTGTATAATGTGAGTATATATTAAATATTTTTACTGTAATATAATATGCATTATATATGCATATTTTTACTATGTTTGGAGAACATAATTAACATTTATGGAATTTTTATTTATGAGATTTGAAGGTAAAAAACTCAGAAATTTAGTGATCTGACTTTAGTATGCTATTTAATGTTACTTTTAAAGTAATATTAATATCAAGTAGGTTATTTAAATTGAGTGTTTCAACTTATATTAAACAAGAAAAAATCCCACATGAATTATACTTTACACATGAATGAACACATTCTCTTTTTTTAGTACTTATGTCAGGTCATTTATGTAAGTTATGAAAAAGCAAAACCCTTAAAAGTAATAAAAAAATGTAATATCTAGTAATAATGTTAAATCGGTTCAATTTTAAAATATATTTCATATATATACTATTCTATTAAAATACTTTGATAAAGCATAGTTTGAAACTCACTAATTTATCTTGAACCAAACCTATTAATAATATAGTACTTAAAAGAAGAATGTTATATATATAACATTTACCAGCACATTTTTAATGAAGTGGTTCTACACACATCATTTCCCATTTATCTAGTGACAATGTTGGTTCAACTTTGCAATATTTTTCATTAAAAATTATTACGTCAATTGTTTTTCTTGAAGTAACAAACAAATTTATTTGTCAAACATCATTTGTATTACCAAGTTGTCCAATTAAACAATCACAAATGGTCATTTTCAGAATTAAATTATATATTAACTCATGATTTTATACAATGCTTAAGAAAACCTTTAAACATTTATAACTTGAAATAAATATAACTAGATTTAACTAAATTACCCTCTCTCTCTCTCAATCTATATAGATATATATATAGAATATGATCTTTACTAAATCCTCTAATTGAAATCCAAGATGAACTACTATTTATTGGAATTAAAATGGTTTTCTAGACTTAACTTTCATCTTGGAGTTGGTAAGGTTGGCATTAGCTATATATACCTAGCAAAAGCCAAACATTCTTTTTCTATATCTCTCTCACACTCCTGGTCTATATTTGTGGCTAGAACCCTGATGATCACTTGTTTGATGACCCTCATCAACTTTTTTGTATACATAAACCCTAGCAATCCAAACATAAAGACACATGTTAACAGCACTCAACCCTGCCAAGACCCAGTAAAAGTTATCAAGGTGTGCCCTATTGAGGTTGTTCCCAAGCCACTTCTCACCAGATCTTGATGTGATGGCCAAAACAACAACTATAACAACGTTACCAAGAAAACTTCCAACCCCCACAATACTTATGTATGCTGCAGCTCCTAAACTCCTCAAAGCCTCAGGCATTTGGTCATAGAACAACTCTTGCAACCCCACAATCGTGAATGCATCAGACATTCCAGTGATCATGTACTGAGGAAGCAGCCACCAGATGCTGATTGGTAGAACTGCTTTGGGGTCATCAATTAGGCCATACTCCTTTGCAACACCGACCCTTTTGGCCTCCACAAGTGCTGACACAACCATGTTGAGAATTGACAGAAAAAGTCCAACCCCAATTCTCTGAAGCACTGTTATCCCAGTGGCTTTCCCTGTGAACTTTCTTGCTAGTGGCACAAAGACACGGTCATAGAATGGCACAGCAAAGAGGATTGTGACTCCAACAAGGCCTTGGAGTGATGCTGGAGGGATTTGAAAATGTGGCCCTATGGAACGTACCATGGTGGCACCTTGCTTGATGAAGAATGTGTGCACTTGAGCTTGTACAACTGTGAACATCAAACAGCTAATCCATATTGGAATCAAACGAAGGACAAGCTTCACTTCCTCAACTTGTGTCACTGAACATAGCCTCCAAGGGTCTCTTGTCTTGCTTTTGGCATCAATTTCATCAATGATCGCTGCCTTGTCCAAAAACCTGTTCCAATTCATCAAATTTCGTCTCAGCAATGATGTGGTAATAGAAAGTGTCAACAAAAACACAGGGAAAGAAAAAGAGTGTCCTAGTTCCACAATGAATTGTTGTTATCAACTCCAACCATAGACCAAACCCAAGTGGCCCCCATGAGTTTTGATGTTTCAGAGTTGACTCCAATTGGATTTTCAGTGAGTGATGGGAATAATTCTTGTATGAGTGGTACAACTAATAAGATACTTGTAGAATGCATTAAATAATGATAAAGTTTGTGTTTTTCTTTTCTTTTTGGTAGTGGCAAAGTCTATGTTAAAGTCTTGTGTTGAAACACGGGTTATGCTTATTTTAATATTATTCTATGCTTTTGATTAGTTCTGATTATAAAATACAGTGTTCACACAAGTGCTTGTGTTAAGGATGCAAAGACAAAAAAATATGAGAAACTGAAGACACCACCTTAATAGCATTATACACGAAAAATGTGGTATGCACATATAATAATAGCATTCACCATGAAAAAGGATTCCACTTTTTCAAAAATGAGAAAAGTGCACTTTATCATCATCTGATACATTAATTTTCTAAACGATGGTTGAAATTGCAATCACCTTTAAAATTTGGTGTGCATGCATTTAATATATACAAAAATGATTCTTTGATTTAGGGCTGAAATTTGTAGAAACCCCCCTTATTATTGTATATATCTTGATTATACTTATTCTGCTTATCAAAGCAAAAACAAGTTCAACTTAATGAGTTGCTCAATGGCTTTATGATCACACCACCAAAAATGCATGTTCTTAATAAAAGTATACAAAATTTAATCACAACTCTTCCCACCACAAATTCATCTTTTTTTTTCCTTCCCCTTCTACTTGATCATAAACCACATGGAGAAACTATTTAGTTGTTTCAAATGGGCATGACATAGTAAGGCATAACTTTCATGAATAGAAAATTGAAAGGTGATAGATACACAAACACCTTTTTGGAATCCCAAATTTTTTTATATATTATTTTTTAATGATATAATTAATTATTTTAATTTTAATTTAAAATAAAGAAAATGTTAACACTACTTTTTATAAAATCATGGAAAAGAAAAATGTAGAGAGTTCTAGTAGTTATTAGAAGAGGTGGCACCCACCTATATTGAAGAGTATGGAAGAGAGTGTGGATTTTGGGTTGAACATGGAGATGATGGGGCTCATGATGCTCCTCCTCCTCATAGCAATAATTGTGGTGACCGTGCGTGGGCTGCACGCGCCACTTACGCGAGGCGGCGACAAACACTTGGGCCAGCCTGGTAAATGGGCTCCCTGTTGGGCCTTCCTTTCTGTACCTTTTGATTCCCAGCAAGAACAGTGCCAATGCCAAACCCAACACCCCTGCCAGCACTCCAAGCCCCACTCCCCACCCAACATTGTCCTGTTTGTTCAATTCCAATTCACATCAACATCATCATTTACAATCATATATGTCAAAACATGATCAAGAAACATATGGGGCAAATAATTCTCAAACTCATCTTCTCATACATGTTATTCCTACCATGACATCATAACATGCATGTTTATCATAAACATATATTTTATTTTGATTATGTAGGGTTATTAAAGTAAACATAGAGTTGTGGGTTCATGTGATTTCTTTGTAATTTACCTTTGGTGCACAAGTTATTACAAATGAGGTTAACATGGAAACATTTTTTTGTTAATCAATCATAAACATCTTTTAAATGACTACTATAAGGTAATTATGAATAAAAAGTAACAAACTTATTATTCATGTTGGAAAAACAATACAACACTTTAATAATTTTTTTCAAATGATTAAAAGGGCTATTTCATGACTATAACATGAGAAGAGTGAGATCAACTATGATGTGTAATTTTGGGATAAGTACATGTAAGAAATGAAGACTAAGTGATTATGTATGACTATATAGATAACCCTAACTTACTTTTAGTAGTGTAAACTAGATTTTTGTCCATATATAACCAAACATTCTTTGTAAAATATAAAAAGTCATGGTGCACTCTTCTCACCTTTTACAATGAACAATCCATTTCACTTATAACTTGTCCAAGGGTGGTGCATATAAATGGAAAAGACTCATGTGAGGAATATGTTCCCATGTTAGTGTGATCCATAAATTCTCTTTTGTGTGTTGATCCACTATAGTACTATTCCATTTGATTTAGCCTTACACACACACACATTAAATAAATCAATTTTATATTGCTTCTTGCATTTTACTAGTCCCACCTATGACCTACCTTTCAAACCATTCTTCTATAAGAGAAAATTATTATTTAATGTCAACTAGGATATTATATTTTATATTGTATCCATGGCCATCTTTTGATTACTTAATTAATCACTTTCTTATTTGTGGATAATGACCATTAATAATAATCAAATGTTTTAGAATAGTTTAATCTTCAATAGGGTTTTCAATCATGGTTTTTTCCCAAGAAACAAATGTAGAGATTCAACCCTAGACTTCCAAAAAATATTATAAAGTGCTAAGAAAACAACTTCATCCTAAATAAACCAATTATAGTTTTTGAATTGTCCAAATCTAATAGTAAGTTACGTCTTAAATATTGATTAAATGTGTGAAAGTAAAGTCACAACCAACAATTGACTCATGATGCTTACAAACAAAACATAGAAGAGATGTGCTAAACGTGGTTATTATCAAATACAAGGAAAGAACTAATCACAAAACAACAAATTAACAATAGAGGAAATCCAACTTTTGTCATTCGACAGATTTTCGAAAGACTTTATAGAAACAATTTGATTCTCGAATGATTCTTTTCAATAAAGAAAAAATATTTCAAAACTTACCGTGTATTGGAATCAAATTAAAGCCATGGGATAATAAAAATTCGAACATACAATTAAGAAGATAATAAAAAACAAAAACTTAAGATAATAAAAAAATATAACTTTATTACATATAATATATATTATCATTATTTTTAATTACCTTTTGATTTTTTTTAATATATCATATCTAGACAATTAAGAAATACAAGAGTTATTCTTAAAAAATAACGCATTTTAGTGTTACCAATATTTTGACAATCAAATTGATGCTAGCTTTTCTATGTCATAAATGATAAAAAATCAAAGTAAATGTAATACATAAAATTAATCTTTAAAATTATTAAAATGTTATTTTAATCTCTAGGATTGTTTAAAACTAGGCATTTTAATCTCTAAAAGTGTTAAAAACTATTTTTATGTCCAAATTAAACATGACCAAACAAACTTTAAAATTATAAAAAAAAATACCAATACTTGAAATATTATGTATTTGGCTCAAATTAAAACAAAAAACATGAAGAGAATCTGATGAATTTACCTGAAGATATATGACAACAAAAACAGAAGCAGTTGAACCAGCAACAATCCCCAGGTACCACCAGTTGAAGAAGGAGCTCTTGGTATCTCTTTCTTCCGGTGTGTCCTCGTCGAATTGATCGGCGGCGAAGGTCTGAACGCAGGGTTTGTGACCTCCGTCGCCGACGGCGAGGACATAAAGTGCCAAGAAGAAAAGGAGTTTGTGCTTGAGAGCAGTGACCGAAAGGGTCAAGAAAATCATGCCCTGTAGCATATACATGTTCATGTGACGTGAGAATGTGAGGATATCATATGATATTCTTCTTCCATCAACAATGGCTAATACTATGCATTAAACTAATTGACAGTGCATGCATGGCTGACATGTATAATGTGGACAATCACAGGAAAATATGCAAATCTTGTACGGAATATTGGAATCACAATAGATGTGCTCAAGCATTTGAGTGTTCCATGGAAGTGGAAAAGTGTGTGCTCTCATAACAACAAATAATACCCCACATAATACTCACACAATTAACCTTCTCAATAATTAAGTGCTGAAAAATTTGACTCATGAAGAGTGTGTTTTGCAAGTTATGTTCACCACCTTTCAATAATTTATTTGGCAAATGGGTTTTGATTATTATAGTATTGGTTTTGTTATATATAATTTCTGATAAACTATTCTTTAACATCACAGAAAAGTTTGAGTGGTGGAAGGAACTTTGTGTTGGAAAACTTTTGTCACTGTTTGATTTGACAAGTTGATTTTTCAATCCAAAATATTGAAACCAAACATGACTCAGTTTGTGTTTATTTAGCATCATGTAAGGTGGATGAGATAAGAAAAGATAAACATCACTTGCATCAAGAATCAAGTATCTCCTAAGTTTCAATTTCTAGTCTTTTCACTCATCTAAATTTAATCTTAAGAATTGAAAAAAAAAAAAAACAGTTATGTCTATTAAATAACATTGATGTTTTTTCCAGAAAAATATTAAATTCTATCACATTATTCAACATGCAATGAAGTTTGTGTTCAGAAGAAAACAAGAGTTATACCAAAAAAGTTGTCATTTTGTGATATTTAATGTCATAGTTATCAATAAATTAAATGACCGTTTTGTTTATTTGTTCAGTCAGATGTTCTTATTTATTACTCCTTCTTTCGGTGCAAAATTTTTACTCATGCATGTTTTTAATTTTATTATGGTTAATGTTATGAGTTAACTAAAGTTATTTTGGTAATATTGTTTAGAAAATAATATATTTATTTGCTAGAACATGAAAAGGTATTAAAAATGTTAAAGGTGACAAATAAAATCAAATTAGGTTCAAGAATATTTAAATAATAAAAAGTCAGTTTCTTAATATTATAAAATATCACCTTCAAATCAGAGTTACGTTTTGTAAACTTTAAATATGACTATAAAAAAATAAAATTTGCGGTTTCAAGATCATAAGTTATAAAATAAAAAATTATTTTATTATATTAAAAACAGTTTTTGTCCCAAAAAACTTTAAATTAAAAAATAAAAATAAATTCGTTAAATTTTATGAGTTTTAATATTTAAGATTTTTTATAAATTTCCTAATTGATATAAGTAATAATATTGTATTATTTGTAATATAAATAATATTTAGAATCAAACCGGAAATACAATAATATAAATTCGTTTATTTATTTAACTAAAAATCATGTTTATCTTAACTTTAATTTGATTTAAAAAACTAATCTATCTAACAACATCTAATTCTTGTCTGTCACATAATTATGAAACTAAACGTATAAAAATATTAATTTAAATAATTTAAACTCTTACGTTAAAATAAAAATTATAAAAATGTCTTAAAAGTAATATTATCCAACTACAAAAATACTTTTCCCTAAGGAAATTGATTTTTTTGAAGTTACATTTCAAGATTGTGTGCTTCAAGAAAAAAGGCACAGAGTCCAAAACAGAGATAGAATAATATAAATAACGTTTGTACTCTTTATTTAATTAAAATTAATGCTTATTTTAATTTTAATTTTGATTAAAAAACTAATATATGTAATCACATCTAATTCTTGTCTGTCACATGAATATAAAACTGAACCTAATGACCAAAAAAAGTACTTAGTCTATTCAGAATAATAGTTAAGGAATTAATAAATACTATTTTTTATCATATAACATAAAATAAGGTATAGTTCCTTAAAAAAATATTAATTATGCAATTTTCTTTAATAAAACATTTATTATAAAACTCACTTTATTGAAAGAATTAAACTTTAACAGTTATATAAAATACAAATTCATTAAAACTAAAATACCTTTTTCCTTTTAAAAAAAATATCATGCTCAAATTTTAGTAACAAACCAAATTCACCAAAATATCTTTATATTTGAAAGAATTGTAAATTCATTTAAAGATTGGAGTGAGATATATTGATAATAAACCAAAAAAAACACTAAAAAATAAATTTAATACATTAAATTTTTAAAAAAATATTTAAATTATAGTAAAAATAACAAATTGATCTTCTTACAGCACTTAATTATTTGCATTTGCCGCTATAAAATATCACAGTTACGAGATTCTGCTTTTAAAAAGGAACACATAGTAAACAATATAATGTGATATTTATTATGGTTCCTGCACGATGTGGGACCATATACGTAACTCAATGAACTTGGAAAAAGACAAAGTTGTTGCATCCGAAGAGCAGTGAGCACATAAATCAGATTCCACCCATTCGGCAAGAATCAAGCAGGGAAGAAGAGAGACATGACAATGTTTTACCCAAAGCACTTAAACTTGTTGCAACAGTGAAAAGATTAAAAGAAAGAAAGAAATGGTGAAAAAATTGTACTTACCACAAGATAGATGAGCGAGGACAAGAGTATGGTGTTGAAGCGACCCAGATAGGAATCAGCTATGAAACCACCAAGCAAAGGGAAGAGGGAAGAAGCTCCCACCCATGTGTTCACATCTTTGGCTGCTTGTGTGATTGGTTCATTCAGAACATTTGTGAGATATTGGATAAGGTTACTTGCCAATCCTTGGTATGCAAATCTCTCAGCAAACTCCACAACTACCCAACAAAGAACAAAACAATCACCATCTTCATACATACATACATACATATATAATAAGTTAAGTCATGAAATCAAGATCAAATTGTACAAGATATATATAAAGAGAGAGAGAGAGTGAGAGAGAGAGAGAGGGAGAGGGTGAGAGATATTTCATAGGGTGTGTTTGGATTGGCTTTGAGATGCCCAGATGACATTTCACTTGTTCACATGGTTTGATGGAATTGGAACTCAGTAACATCCTTAACTGCTGGAAAATTGAGGTTTGATGTGAAGTGTTTATGTTGAATGTGTGTGTGAGAGAGAGAGAAGAGAAAGGAATGAGAGAAAGGGAAAATGGGGGGGTGAGGGAATTGGACTCACATATGATGAAGATGGCAGCATTCCAACCACCCTTGAGGTTTGAGGGGTGTTGGATGAGGGAATTGCTCTTGCTGCTGCTGCTGGTTCTACCATCAGCCATGGTGGAATTGGATTGAATGGTGAAGAGATGAAAAGGTTGAGGAAAAATTGAAGGGGGTTTGGAGAATGGTGTGAAGGAATGAAGTTTGGGGAGGTTCCATGAGGAGATTGGTGCTTATATAGGGTGAATTGTGAGACTACTATGTTGGGATTTTGAGTGTGTGTGTGTGTGAGTGAACACCACCACTAAAAAAAAAACAACTTTGGTTTAGGGTGCTTATTTATTGCTTCTCTTTGCAGCACCACTTCAACTTTGGAATTATATTTTCACCACTTTTGTTTTTCCCTCACACAAATTTTAACATTTTTGGATAAAAATAACATATTTAATCTTTTCTTTTATTGATTGTCTAATCCATTTTCTTTTTCTAGAAATAAACAAATTTTTCTTTTTTAAATAGATAAATCTCTTCTGTGATTATTTTAAATACAGACCAACCAGAGTTATCTTAAATGTTTTCCTTTGCAGAACCAGTTCAATCTCTTTCATTTTTTTTATAGAAAAAGTTGGTTTTAATTACTTTTTCAGTTCATCTATTTATTTATTAATAAAAATTGAAAAAAAAAGTTTTTAATGTTTAACAGCACAGCATTGTCACTAATAAAAACAACAGTAATAAATCTTAATTTAAATTTAAGAAAAGGACCAATTTATAATCTGATCAAATTTATTATTGTAGCAGTTATATCTTTAAAAATAATTATATGTTTTTTTATTTTTTTTAAAATTGAAGATCTTAATTGAACATTTTTATGCATAGTAAATAGATAAATAATATGAGAAAAAGAAATTAAGGGGAAAAGGTTGTCATTTGACCTAAAAGTGAATTGTTTCTTTTGTGGAGGAAGCTGTGCACGTGCCGATTTGGTTCGTGACAACACCCACGTGGGAGTCATAATAGTGAAGGGACTTCACTTTGGTTTTGGGCAGGCTTTTTTGTTAGACAAATTTGTGAAGAGAGTTGAGTTTGGTTTGGTACATATGATATGATCACTCTCTCAAAATTCATTGTATGTTTCATTTAGAAAAATATAGAAAATAATAATTTCAAAAAAATAGAAAATTAAAAAAATTAAGAAATGTCATTTTAATCTAGAAAATTACTCCCACCGGATTCAAAATAAACAAAAGGAAATTTCATGAATTATGGATACAAAAATAAATTTTAACTAGTCATATTTGTTGATATGTAAATCCAAAATATGTTCACAAATGCTTAACTATTATGCTAAACTTACTTCAAACAAGTTGTACAATATCTAAAATCACTTTCAACACATAAATAAATGTGATCTACAATTAAATTCAAAAAATAACTTATGCTAAATTCTCTCAATTGTAAACTATTCAATGATTGATTTTCTAAAAAAAAATATGTTGTTCATTTAAATCAAATTTGTTCCATAATATCTTTATTCAATTATTTTTCATTTATGAATACATACAATAAGAAATTACCTTAATAAAAACTAGAATTAATTTAATTTTAAAGACACAAAAATATTTAATATAAAAAAATTAAATTAAATCTAAAAGTGATATTGAATAAAGTTTAAAAACATATTTTCCTTGTACTAACAACATTGTTTTAAACATACAACAATGTAAAGTTAACTTTTATGTTAAAAGATAGTTTGATAAATTTGAATATTATTTTTATCTTATTATAACACATTGTCGTATATGTTATGTATATATATTTTTTATGAGTTTTAGGAGAGTTTAGTCCACAACTTGTGAAAATAAGACCATCTGATGATATAATATAGTCTAAACTTTTTAGAGATATGGCCTTGTAAATGATCTTTATGAATATAATTTAGAGAAAAATATATAATTTCACCAAAACTAAACATTATTTTTTATATACGATTAAGATAAGACCATCATATCATATCCTCTTAGGACCAAATAGTCTAGCTTTAACATAATATTCATATTAACTATGATTTGTATCCAATGCATAAGACAATAACCATATTCATAGTTTTCACTCCCTTGTTATACTAAAATAGTTATGTAATGTAATTATTTAAAAACTAATATAATGTGCTTTTAGATAAATTATTCTTTTTTAAAGAAATTTAATAAAGACTCGTATATTCTTGTTTCTTTACCATGCAAAACATTGGTTGAACTCATATTGCTCCAATTAAAAGAAATAACTATGTATATAAGTTCAAAATCTATAATACAAAGCACAAAACAAACTTGTGGGTAAGAATTAAAGTTTATCTATGTATGTAAGGATTATGTTTTTTTCTTTAAAGCACAAACTATGTATTTCTCTTTTTAAGTTTTTTTTTTATCTTTGTATTCTCTCTAATTTTCTAAAAATGATTTCTCATCTTTTTTCTTAAACAAATTTTCGAAGTTAGGAAATAATCAAGTATAGATCATTTTCAATTGATGATAACTTTGATATAGGTAAGATTTTTTATTCCCTCAAATCTCTAGATTATTTTTTTGTGTCTTTCATGCATAGGTTATATGGTTACATGTGACATCTAAGTTGAATAAATATATCATCATCACTCCAATGATATATTATGTTTGCATATCATGCTTTCTAGAAGTAAATTAGGAATTCTTTCAATTTTTCAAAGTTTTGGACAAATTATATGAAGAACATAAAATCTAATGTAATCTGAGCTTACTTTATGAGTGAAAGTATTTGGCTGTTGATAATATTGGATTTATTAATGAAATGTGAGATAGTTCTAGAAGTAGATGACTTGATCCATGAAGTCATGTCTCTCGAGCAATGGTATAGTGCTTGAGCAACTGGAGTCAATATTGACTCTCTTTCCACAAAGAGTTGGGTGCTCAAATATTTGTTTGACTGCTTAAGCAAGAAAGACGTTGATTAATTCTCTTTCATCTAAAGTTACTATCACTTAAGAGATGTAAGTTTGCTCAAGTGACATAAAGTAGCACTCACAACTTGAGTATGAGACTTTGGTGAAGACAAGTCCTCTAAGCATAGTTGTCTTAGTTAAGCAACATATCTTTATTTGCAAATATTTGTTATCTAAAAAGTAAGTTATAATGGTTATGTTTGGATATTAAAAAATTATGTGAATTAATTTAATTGATTATGAAATTATTTTTTATTAGTTTGGGTGACACTTTGATTGGATGAGATAAGTCATAGAGTTGGGATGTATGTTAAATAAGTTCATGGTTTATAGTATTAATTAAAATATTAAAAAAATGAGATAATCTTATTCCATTATTGGTCTAAATCGCACAGATGAAAATATTAGGTAATGAGAAAATGAGAAAAGTTCTTACACCACTTTTATATTTATTTATGAAATGAACTTACCTTCATTTATGGAGTAGAGTTTTATATACCAAAAACTTTTAAAATAAAATAAGTGTTATTTTTTTTCTAAAACATATTTAATATAAGTCTTCCATAAAACATTTAAATACCATTGTGATTTCATCGAAATCAAGATTTCTAAACTAATAATACTTTAAATGAATCAAATGGACTTAGTTTAATTTGATTATATTCAAATACCCTAATTTAATGAAACCAAGATCTAATATCTATGTATCTTTGATTATATTTAAATATCCTAATTTAATAAAGGGAGATTTGTATATTAATAATACTTTAAATGACTCTGGTTTAAATTTTTTTAACATGATTTTATTTTATATTCTTAATTTTTTTTTATAATTTTCATTCTTTACTTTATATTGTCATGTTTACATATAACTTTCAACTTTTTTTTATACATTTTGCTGAGGACACATGTATATAAAGCAAATTTCTTATGGGACCAATAAAATTAGAGAATTTTCTTATCCTTTTCTCCCCACAACAAATGATAGAGAAGAACCATGTTCACTAATTTTTCCTCCTCCCAATTTCACTCTTCTTGTTTTATCACAAACAAACAAAATGTAATGTCACGTTTATGTCAACCAACTAAGATTCTTGCTTTTGAATCACGTTATCTTATAAGGCTATAGTTTTATAATTATAGTTATATTAGCATATATTAGTAGACTTTTACTAATTACTAATATTCTCTCTTACAACATTTTATTTTTAAATGGAATCAAAAGATCATCACCCATTAAATAAATAAATAAATAAATAAAAAGTCATTCTAACACGTGAGACAACATTAATATGCTCTTCTTCTTCTCCTTCTTCTTTTTGAGAGTTTTTTTAATATAAAAATGTTTTAATGTTTCTATTGTTTTGAATGTTGAAACCATGCTAAAGAGGCAAAGCTTACCAAAAAAATCACTGTATAATTCTTAATATATATGATAGTTATGTACAATATGGTATATTATTAGTTTATTTAATATATTTAAATAAACTAATAATATTTATTTAAATTTTAAGATGAGTTATATTTTAAACATTTCTATCATTTGTTTTTAAATTAGGGGTTAATATTGTCCAAAAGTCTTACCTTACTCAAAAATCTAGATCAACAACTATTTACATATTTTTTTTTTAACCGATAAAAATGCTTTTTAAAAATAAAACCATAACAAATTTAAAGTAAATATTTAAATATGATGATTAATCTAATTAATTATTTAATTTTGGACACATCTTTTTTATAGCAGTAGTCTATATAAACCCTAAATATATATACATATATTATATATAAATTTTCCAAAAGTCTTACCTTATTCAAAAATCTAAATATATATGACATTTCTATCATTTCTTTTTAAATTAGAGGTTAATATTTTCCAAAAGTCTTACCTTACTAAAAAATTTTAGTCAACAACTATTTACATATACATTTTTTTTAACCTATCAAAATGTTTTCTAGAAATAAAATCATAACAAAATTAAGGTTTCAAGTAGATATTCAAATATGATGATTAATCTAATTAATTACATTTTTTGAACATATTATATAATTATTTAATTTTAGACACATCTTTTTTATAGCAATAGTCTATATAAACCCTAAATGTATATACATATATTATATATAAATTTACAATAAGTAGCAATTTAATGAAAGATGGGACACTTTTAGTTTGATGAAGATCTAGGGTACTTTAATTTAATAAGAATCTAGATCATATGACTTTTAATAAGATCCCAAGTGATTGTACTATAAATGAGTAAATTAATGTGTTAATATGAAAGGAGATTGATCACATCAACTTAATTCTTCAAAATTTAAGTAAAATTAAGAATTTATGATGAACAAAATCGATGTGAGTTAAAAGGTGATTTTTTTGGTAGTTACATGTTTTGCTTAATGTAGTAAAATTTGAAGAATAAGATACTGAATTAACGAATAAAAATCTTTGAAAATCTAAATAAAAATAAGGGTACATTTGATTCGGTGAAATAGTCATATTTGTCTGCATTATACAACAGTGATGATTCTTTGCTTTGTTCTTTTAAAACATTGAATGACAATTCTATTTTATTTGGGTTCTGATTACCCAAAGACAAGCAAAAAAATGAACATGAATATTCCTTCTTTAAAATTAAAAGTCAGAATTTGTCACTCTTTTTGCAAAAATAAATAACATTATTATTAATATTAATAATAATAATAATAATTTAGTGCTTGTTTAGCTTTTCTTGTGTATTATTTTTCATCATATTAATTAGAATTTTATCTTTAAGTATTTGTGTATCAAATGTAGATAACATAAGAATAGAATAAAATAGATTATATATGAATGAGCTAATCAAATGATGGAGCATTCCATTCAATTCCAAGATATTTAATTCATAATTCTTAAAAATGGATTCCAGAGTGCCAAGAGCATGCAATGCTAGAAAAAAAAAGTCACCAACTTATGAACAAAGTATGAATAGTTACTAGCTAGCATAGGTCACAAAGAATATTAGAAATCTTTGAAAAATTACATTTTTTTTCCTCAAAACTCAACTTGAGCAAATTAGATATCTATTTTGAATAACTTTTTATATGTGAAACGAATTTTAAAAGGGATTTGTTCTAATATTTTTTTCAAAAGTGTTTCTAAGTAAGATAAACATCAACAAAAAGAATTTTAGAAATTTAATATGTTACATTATGAATTTTTTTAATTCAAGTCAAGATTTAAATAATATTTAGTTACTAGTTACCATTATGAATAAAAGAAACTTATAAATCTATCTTTTTATACCACCACCATAAACAATCATTCATTTAATAAAGGGTATTTTGGAATATGAATTATTTCAATATTTTTTTATATATAATAATCAAATAACATAATATAAATTAGTTTTTCTTCTATACAAAATATTTGAATAATACAAGTCACACAACATAAAGTCTCAACAAATTCTTAAAATAAAGTAATTAAATTATCAAAAATAAAAATAGTGTTGTTAGTACAAGTAAAATTTGTTGTATGTACTTTTCTTTGAATAAGTCATAATAATTCATGTTTATAGGACATTCTATGAAACATCGTGTTAAAGACTTGAAGGAATGTGTGAAAAATTGTGTGAACTAAAGATCACATAATAGTTTAAAAAAAAAAAGTGGAGAAATAATTAAAAAAGAATTTCTTAATTACTTTTTATTCTATTATCCTAAACTAATAGTGGAAAAAATCATGATATTATAGAAGTAAAATATTTACCACAAGCACTATAAAAAATTTATAGAGGAAAATAAATGTGACTTCACAGAAAAAATATAATTTATTTTAAACAAAATCCCCTTTCCAAGAGAGGCTTCAAACAAAACGAATTTGAGATCATGAAATACATAAAATGTTTTCAAAATATAAAATAAAAATATATTTTTAAAATAATTTGAATGAGAAACCAAGTTCAAATGTATACAGTAAATATATAAGACTTTAAATAAGTAGACATTGACATCAATCACTGAGCTCTGATCACAAGATGACAACAGAAAAAGACACTTTTTAATAGGGAAGGTGAAAACAAATTTTGAACCTAGCTAGTGTAAAAAAAGATAGAATAATAATAATAATAATAATAATAATAATAATAATATGTATTATAATATTACCAACCATGAATATAATATAAAAACTAACAGTTATAAGCTATTAAGTAGCTTAAGAAATAATTGATAAACAATATAAGTAACTGCCAAAAATACTTATAAATTAATTAAATAAGCTCAATTAGTTTAAGTGGCATGTCAAATATAGTATAAGTGCATGAGTTAAATTTATCCTGTAAATTATCATTACAAATTAATTCATATATAACTAAAATTTTAAAAACGAAAAAACTTAACATTTAGTTTATAAAATAATTGCACGGTTATATAATATTATTTTTTATCTTTTCTATCACATAACTTCAAATAAATTATCTACAAAAAGAAATAAATATATAAAATTTTATACACACTAATTATAAATCATTATTTCTGAAAAAGTTCACTAAATATAAAATAGTTTAAAAATTAAAAATAATTAGTTAGTAATTAAATTAAAATTATTTTCTAAATTAAAAAATATT
Organism: Lablab purpureus; assembly: GCA_030347555.1. Lineage (NCBI taxonomy): Eukaryota > Viridiplantae > Streptophyta > Magnoliopsida > Fabales > Fabaceae > Lablab > Lablab purpureus. Next base: position 14,480,206 of record CM059264.1, read on the forward strand.
TATATATAAAATAATTTTTATTATTAATAAAATAAATAAAAATTCTAGTTTTAATAATTGTTAATTATTAATTTAAATCAAAATATAAATTAATTGTTATTAATATTTTAACTATTTATTAAATTTAATTTTAAATTAATCTCTAATTAAATTAATAACTAATTTTATTATTTTAAAAGTTAATTAAATAAATTTTAAAAGGGGTTGTAATATATACACTATGTTAATTAATGACATATTTAAAAAAATATCTCTAATATATTCTAAATATTAATATTTTTTATATTTTTTATAGTAAACATTAGGAGGTTGAACCAATAAAAATTTACCATTCTCTTAGTCACAGGTGAGCTTCTCATAAGTGAACTGTATATTGGCTTCATTCTGAGGAATCTTTGCAACTTTTTTGCCAAACCCTACTTTTTAAAACTTGTCTTTGTCAAACCAGTGTGAATCTTGTTCAGTGCAGAAAATTTTTAATAAAAAAATATACACTTATCTTCATCGTGTGTATCGATACTGAAGAAATACACACTTGTCAAATACAGTATGCTATTTTACTTTTTTTCATACTAAGTAAAGTTTCTGACATGCCAATGTAAATTCTATTTATTCACATTTTGATGCTTTTTAGACATTAATAAAATAATGATGATCTATCTTCCATTTTCACAGGGCTCAAGAATATTTATCATAAACCTTCTAAATATATACACTCCTGTTTTAAACAAGTTTCAACATAAATTTATTTTATTTTATTTGTTATTTACAAATTTTAATAATATATTAATTATTTTTTATCGATTATATTTTTATTTTAAAAAATATAAAAATAATTAAATAATATTTTATAAGATTTTAATGATTTGTTTGTATTAATAAATTATTTTTTATTTTTTTATCTATTTTTTCGTCAATTAATAAATCATATTTAATTTTTTAAGAGTATTATTGAAAAAAAATTTAAAAATTTAAAATTATTCTCTCTATTTTTAAATAAGAGTCGTTTAAGATTTTTTCACACATACTAATAAAAGTAATAACTCATATAACTTATAATAAATTTTTAAAATTTTTTCCAATAATACCCTTAAAGAATTAAATGTTATTTATTGATTAACGAAAAAGTAAATGAAAAGATAAAAAATAATTGGTTAATACAAATAGCTGGTCCATTAAAGCCTCATAAAAAGAATCATTTAATTATTTTTATATTTTTTAAAATAAGGGTATAGTTGGTAAAAAACAATTAATACATCATTAAAATTTACAAACAACAGATAATATGAAACAAATTTTTTCTCCTAGAACGACACTTATTTAAAAACAGAGAAAGAGTACTACTTTTATTTATTTGTGTAAAAAAATCTTAAACGACTCTTATTTAGAAATAGAGAAAACAACTAAGAGCAATTTTATTCTCCTATAAACAACTCATTGTAATGTAAAAAGATGAAATAAAAATGTTATTTAAGAAATTTCATAAATGTGATTTAGTTTACTAAACTGAAAAAGATAACATCTATTTAGAGTTGTAATCATGAAAATTTAAATAAAAAAATATTTTTAGAGACCTGGTAATTGTGTTATTGAATAAATTAAAGTTTTTATTGTGAAAGAAAGAAAGAAATATTACTTAGATAATAGAACATTTTAGGTTCTTCCATCACATAATTAATCCATATCCCTCTCTTCACTCCTTTTTAAAAAATCTAACCCTCACTTCTTTTCAATCACACCCTTTCATCTCAAAATTTCAACTCCATTTCTTTCTGCCACTTTCTTCTGTCTCACTCTCATTTCCTTAATTTGTTTTAATTTCCAACCAATAAACATAAATACTCTTTAGAAAACTCCACTAATGTCACATTTTTACTATGGAATACATGACTTGTAAATTTAGAAGATTAAAATGCATGTAATTGATCAATTCTAATAGTTTCTTTAGTTGATATTCACATAATTTTATCTTTGTTTTTTAGTAATCACATGTATCTTATGTAGGAATTAGAAAATAACTATACTCAAGCTAGATAGAATCATTATGGATTGTATTTTTTTTTCTCTAAATAATATTTGACATAGCTATATACCTATTGTTATAACTCAAATTCATTGATTATGCTGATATATTATATATTTTCTATTTTATTCCTAAAGTAAATGAATCAAAGCAAGTTATTTCAGCCATTAATAAATAAATAATAATAGATATTTTAATATATCATATAAGTATGTATAATAAATTAAGCTTTTATTTTTTAAGAGTTAAATATAATTTTAATTTTTTAATTTTTTATTAAAATTGTGTTTTGTTTTTAAAATAAATTTTGAATTTATTTTATAAATTGGTATAAATAATTTTTTATAATATATTAAAAAAATTATTTTTTATTTTTCTTTTTCATAATTTCTCATTCTATAATTTTCTATCTTCTTATTTTGTCCTATCCATTTTTTCTTTTCACTTTCTCATTTTCTTTCTTAGATTTTTATCTATAATCAAATATCGTACATCAGTTTATAAAATATAAAGATCAAATAAATATAAAATTTATTTTAAAAATAAAATATAATTTAAAAAAATAGTTTAAAACTAAAAATATATTTAATTTTTTTTTATTATCAATAACTAGGGTATATACTTTATCTAATATGTTAGTGAATTTAAAGATAACCCTATTTTCTCACCTTTTAAAGAGTACAACATGGGATGCTAAAGTGAAGACTAGACTAAAAGGGGATTAAAAATGCTACAATCAAAGAGATTAAAATGAGAGGAAAAAGATAATCTTGAGAGAATATATATTAGTTTTGAACTTGTTCAATGCTAACATAAGTATGCCCTAGAAGCTCATGTACACAATTTTCCTGAGCCTTGGTACTAGACTACACCTCCAAGCACAATGCTCTGATAATTCAACAACTGACATTGAAGCAATTCATTGACTTGAGCATGAGCTTGCATGAGGGTGATGATGGTTTGAGGTGAGTGGTGGTGGAACTGTGGATTTCATGGCAGAAATAAAGGCAAAGAAGTATTTGTGGGCATGGTTTGATGGGTGGTGTTTGGCAATGTAGAGAGGTACAATGAGTGGAGTTAAATGGTTGTTGTTGTTGTTGTTGATTACTTATCTCCAAAGGGTACAAGAGAGGCTCATAGAGTTCATAATGGGATGGTTTTCTTCCACAGAAGAGGCTATGAATCAAGTGGCTGATTATAGCTTGAATGATGGTTTATACTTTTTTTTAAGAGACATGATGGTTTATACTTTATAGAGGCTATGGATAATGTTGAAGTGGATATTGGTTTCACCTTATGGAGAAATTATTAGATACGGATTCTTAACGACTATGACATGTGATCAAGTTTTTTAATTTTTTTATAAATTAAATACTTAGTGCATGTCACATAGATATTGATCAAGATCACAAAGGCTTGTTTAGATGAGATTCTTCATAAAAAAAATTAGGAAAAAATATGAAAATTTTGATATCTTCGTAAACTAAAATTAGTTTATGTATAAGTTATAAATAAAAATTTGGTTGGTTTGATTTATTTTTTTAATTTATCATAGGAAACATTTTGAACCTATCATATAGTTCATGTATATAACACCTTGGAATTTGAATGAAATGAGAATTTTTTTTGAAATTTTAGTATATTAAGAATTTGATATTTTTTTAGATTTTTTGAAATTTTTTCAAATGGTAAATCAACTTGCATATATATATATATATATATATATATATATATATATATATATATATATATATATATATATATATATATATATATATATATATATATATATATTTACTTTAGGTATGTTTTATATTTTCTTCTTTCCCTTATTCATTGTTTTTTATTTTAATCTTTTGCTACATATGTTTCTGGTTTTGGTCGAGAGTTTCTATGATTTTTAGGTGAAAATATTGGTTTAAATATTTTCAAGTTTAAGAAGGATTACACCATTTAGAGTTTTGAATTCAATCCATTATAAAAGTTGTTACACTATTATAAAGTAATTTTTTTTTTCTTGAGTCTTATATAATTCATTTTGTTTCTTTGATTAATCACAGATTTTATTGCTGAGTCAAAATTTATTGCTAAAAAATTTTTAATGTTTTTCTACATGTATTTTTTTTCTAGTTTTACAATAACTCATTAATCTAGTTATTATACTCATTTTACTTCTCTTAGGTTGACACATATATGTTTTAAATGGCTATAGTTGTTGTTTGATTAATTTATTTTAAGTTTATCCAAAGTCTTGTATAGAAAAATAACTTAGTCTTTTTTAATTTTAATTTAAAAATGTTTTTTTATTGAGGAAATTCACATAATTAATTTTATTTTGTTCAAGTAAACATTGAAGTTTTTCTGCATAATTTAGTTGACTATTTCAAATTTACTCAATGATATTTTATTGATTTAGTCATTTATCTTTCTCTCAGTAAATTTAAGTCTTGTAACTTAAAATTTTAGTTTTATCTCTAAATTCCATTAAGTTGAATGTGTATGATATTCACTTAATGGATACTTAAGGTAACACATTTGCTTAACTAATATTTAATCATTTAATGAATATAATTGTAAAATTTTATAGTTTTAGACTTTGCTCTCTAGAGTGATTTCACTTAGCAATTTGAAATCCACTCAACAAATTTAAGATAATTTTTAGTAATATGCTTAATAAATTAATAGGAAACCACATAACAAATTAATTCTTAAAAACTTGATATTTGAGCATTGTTCCATATATAAACATGAAATTCTATGTAAAATAGTTAAATTAAATATGACTCATCAATAAATAGAATATTCACTTTTGATCTTGAAGTATAGATATCTTCCAGAAATTTATAGTTTGATTTATCTTTTTATGATATTTAAAAATAAATATTATAATAGTTTAAAGATGAGTTTAAGAAATATAATATTTTTTATAAAAATAATTAAGAAATTCTTTATTAAATATGATGAGAATATACTAAAAAGTTCTATAAATATATAACTTGTTCTAAAATAAAATGAAAAAAAAGGCATAAACTAACTTAATTAATTGATAATTAAATTAGTTTATGAACCTAACTAGGAAGTGGCAACTTTTTTCATCCATCACTATGGTTATTTTCTCCCATCATAAAATGTATCATCTTCATTTTAGTTGGTGTGTTTTCCTTTTTATCATCTTATGAAATTTGTTGAACTTACTCTTGAAATACTTTTTGTGAGACTTTAATATTTTGAAAGTTTAATACTTTTGTTTAACTTCTTATTTCAAAAAACATATTTAAGATGGTAATCAACTTCCTTACTTATAAAAATGTGATGTGTTCTTTATTTTTCTTCACCTTGTTATCATTTTTTATTTTAATATTTTGTTCCATATATTCTTTAGAAATGATATTTTTGAGTGAAAACTTAATTCCAAATTCTTTCCCATGTTTGATAGATTCTTAAGTTTATTTAAATCAAATCAAGTTATACTGTTATCTTTTTTAATATTTAATATATATATATATATATATATATATGCAAAAAAAAATGGTCGAAAAGATTAGTTTGTGAAATTTAAAAAATAAAAGACTAAATGTAAAATTGACGTGTGTGATTTAAAACTTAATTAATAGGGTAAAATCTTTTAAACGTTAATTTAAAACTTTCCTAACAAATTATAAACTGTATATTAACTTATGTTCAAACTTATAAAACTATAACAGGTTTTATATAATAATTTAACCTAAATTTTGGCAGAATTATTAAAGAATACCAACTTGTTGTACTTTTTAGGTCGTTATAATAATAAGCTACTAATTAAATCACAAAGGGATATTTTGTTTTGTGTGGCAATCATATTTTATAGACCCTTTTGCTTATCATTGAATATGATATCTTACTATAATCATATAATCACACTAAATTATTAAAAAGTAAAAAAAAAATGTGAACAACACTTAACCATCATATGCAACTCTTATCTCTGTGTGTTTCATTGAACTATTTATAATATTTACCAAAAAATGTCTTAATTTTATTAATTAACATTTTTAATCCGTATAATTATTAAAATTTAAACCTCAATATTTGTTAGCATTACATGAAGTTTTTATTTTAAAAAATATATATGTCTTAATATAATATTGACAATATCCATTTTAAGCTTAGATAATATGTTTGTTGCTCCATAAATGTAAAAATATTTTCATATTTTGATTATGATATCCTCATACTTTTTTCTCATATCATTCATTTGGGATTTTACAAAACCTAACAATTGTTTCTAGCAAGTTCTTGAAATTCTTTTGGGGTTGAATTTCAAAGCTTGATATTATATGTACACACAACATTTGCACCACACAATGTTGATTATACCTAAAAGTAAAGAATCTTTATCACCTATTCACACTTCATGCTAGAAAATAAAACTATTAAGATTATTTCATGTTTATTAACTTCTTACTATAAAGTAATATTTAATTCAATTTTTTTTTCTCATCCTTAAAAGAAGTAGTGTAGGTCAACACATTCAAACCAAAGCTCATGTAAAAACATTTTCTTATAAGTAAAGAAATAAGAAGAAAAATAACTTTTAAAAAATATTATACCCATAGAAGCTATTAACTTAAAAGGAGCTTTTAAGCTAAAAATATAAAAAAAGACTTTTACTTTAACTTTAAACCTCCTATTCCAAGTTTAACTTTAAAATAATTTCAAAGTTAAAAAAATTGATGAAATATAATCTAGCAATCTTGACATCACTACATTGGAAGAATTTGTACAAGAAATTGTAATTCTATTAGTCAAAATGTTACACAACTTCACCTTCTTGTTGGATCAACATCTCCATCATCATCACCCTATCAACCTAAAACAAAATTGATGGGACTTTGGACTAAAAAGTCTTAGCTAGATCACTATGGTTTTACTTTATAAGGTATTTATTTTATGAAAATTGGTCATTTTAATTGTTATTTATTAAAATATATTAGTACTTGAAGATCAAAATTTAAATTATTCAGACTAAAAATAGAAAAAAAAAGGGTCCATATTTTAAGTAAAGAAATAAAACCTTATTAAAAAAAGAAAGGGATAAGTGTGTTTTCAAACATTTACTCTTTCTAAAATTACTTGGACTTGTATAACTATGTTTGGAAATCGGAAATGGATAATTAGTGAAAACAAGTTCCTCTCAAATCATATTTTTTATAATAATTAATTATTAATATGTGTGTGTGTATTGTACAATTTTTTAATAAACAGAGACTTTTTAATTCAACATTTTCTTTATAATTATTTAATACTCGACTACATTATAAATTGAGAAAGCATACGAAAAATAATTCTGAGAGTGTCTAATTAAAAGTTTCACATATGAGATTAATATTTGAGTATAAATTATTTTAGTCCTTCTGTTTTGTTCAATATACAACTTTGATAATCTATTTGGTGACATTTGTTCTTTCTACTAAAAAATCTTACATCTATTTATTTTCTTAGATTTTAACTGATTAAACCATGTTTATAGTATTAAATATATTAAATTTAGTATTTTAATTGATCATAAGTAAAGTATATGAAACAAAATACAGATTTCTTTAAATATGGAGAAACCAAATATCTCTATTTCAAAATGAGAGACTAAAAATATAAGATTTGTATATTTTTTTTTATATAAATTTTCACCTTAATTAGTCTGATGAAGATTAGTGATATATAGAAAAAAAATTATAATCTTAATGGTCCACCACCAAAAGCATAATCATGGATGATGAAGATAACAGTGTCCTATTTGTGTAAACACTAGGCATTATCTACTACCTACAATAAAGTTTACAATTTCACGAATTCAGTAAAAATGCTTTGTTCCTCACATTATTAATTATCATAGGTGAGAATAATATTAATTATTATTATACTTTCATCTTTTACTAGTAATAATTCTTTCAAATCATGTTTTCAAACTTTTGAATTGTGTCCTTTTCATCACACTATGGTCTTCAAGTAATTATGAAAATCTTTACTTTTTTCAAAATGGGACAACCACAGTCAATGCATGAAACCTTTTCTCCCATTTGTTGCTGTGAAGCTTAGTGCTTTTTTTAGGAAAAATTATTATTTTAATTTTCTCTCCCCAATTCATGAATGTAACTTTCTCCATTTTACTTTCAAGGTTTGGCCGACGACTATATCTATATCTTAATCCATAATAATCTTCTTAATTAATTTTTTTTCTTCACAAATCTTGCTCTGTCAAATTAAAAGTATTATAAATATATATATATACATATATATATATAGAAGAAAAAGAAGAACCACAGAGAAATGAAATGACTGAGTGTACCTAACTTTGGTGGTAGCAACTAATCTCATCTTCAAAGGTTTGGCCGACTGTCACTATCTGCGTATATATCTACAAATGATATCCAATAGCCTTTCATATATATATATATAATCATTCATTCTTGGTGAGATACCATGTCCATTAAAAATCTGTGAATATATACATAAATAAATAAAAGTGTGTGGAGGAATTTTTATTTTGTGAATTAGTTTTTAGGATTGAATTAGATTAATAATTTCAAAATTATATATATAATATAAAAGTGTATTTAAGTTTTTTTGTTTTACTTTAATGGAAGTTTAATTACATTTAGTTAGATTAAGGATATAGTTAAAGATTAAGGTATGCCGTGTGTTTACTTTTTTTATTGGTATATTGATATTATATTTTGTCTTTCTTTTTAATGTACACTTAACTATTATCATTATATATATATATATATGAATTTTATTATTACTCAAATTTTTTCATTTTATTACTATATTTTGAAATTTTCAATATTTTATTATGTTAAATGTTTGACAACATACTGACAAGAAAAAGCTTAAAAAAATTAAACAACACTATAACACAACAAGGTGGTTTTGTAAAAAAATTGTAAAAAATTGACACAAGGTGGTTTTGTAAAATATTGACAAAATTACATCATTTATTTTCTTGAACTTTTTTTTCGTGACACGTCCTGAAAAGTATAAAAAAAATGAAAATATAGCTATGAAAATGTCTGAAAAAGATCATTAATATTTATAAAATAGTCATAATCGATAGATAAAATGTAGCATTGATAATTTTAATTTCTTATATATCTCTGTAAACACAACTTTTTTTCTATGCCTGTTGTTTATGAATTATAGAATAGTTATTATTATTATTATTATTATTATTATTATTATTATTATTATTATTATTATTATTATTATTATTATTATTATTATTATGTTTCTAAAAGTGCAATCAAGCTTTTTCTTTCATATCTATCCGAAATGACTTTCTATATGACTTGTTGTTTTTGAGTCAGAATACCCATTATAATTTGTTTCTTACGAATATTTTGCTTACAAAAAATTATATTTATACATATATATATATATATATATATATATATTCTTGGTGGTGAAACTTACACACATGCAGTTCATCAGCCACCAAAATTATAATTTGGTTAGTATATATATGGTATTGTATTTATTTTAGGATTACCCTTTTGGTGTGCAGGCACATAGTTCATCTCCCGACAGCACCACTTGCACAACACTACCAAAGAGGGGAGTGTGAGTGGCAGTAAGTCAGCACCTGAAGGCCAGGCCAAATCTGTATAGGGTCCATTTTTGCACATAATGGGGTGTCCAAGTTCACTCTGTGCAACAGTTTTTTTTTTATGCACACACACACATGATAGTGAAAATTATGAGTGTGTGTGTGAGAGAGAGTGTGTGTGTGTGAGAGAGAGAGAGAGAGAGAGAGAGTGTGTGTGTGTGTGCCCTTTGACAAAAATGGAATCTCTGAGTGAAAGCAGGACCAATAAGAAAGGGACTTTCTAGGCCTTTGTGGGAAGGGAAATGTGTGCCCTAGATTCAATGACTCCAGGGTAGGGAATTTTAGTTGGATAGAGACACATTATTTTGAACCCTTTTGTACCCTTTTTTTTGTTTTTCTTCAATATATGTATCATAAAAAGAGTAAATAGTCTACACATGCACTGACAAAATAATCATCCAAACACACACCCTCATGTATTATATATGTATATATATATCAGATGCTAAGTTTATGATGATAACTATCTTAAAAACATGTTAATTAATAAGTGATTTCTGATTGGTGTTGGTGATGTAGATTTTCTCTGCACATACATTGTATGAAAGTTGAACACAGATTTTGGAGCTGTTTACATTTGTTTGCCAAAAGGCATTAGTGTTTTTCTAACAGATTACAGTGACAGATTGAGAAAAGTGTGTTCTTTATCTACTGGTGGAGGCAACAGCTACAGTTCATGTGATTCTCGAAAGTTTATGGGAGGATTTGCAGATGTGATATATCAGTGAGAGTAATACTAATAATGGTACCTGAAAGGTGCACGTTTTTCTTATTCATAACCTATACTTTATAAATAATTAAGATTAACCATTCATAGATAATTTTTGCATAGGGTTTTGATAAGGATTTTTATAATGTCAGGAAATTTAATTGCTTCAATAGAAAAACTAACTTTCATTTCAACAAAGTAGTTCTATTTCTCCTGTCTCTTAAATTCTTTGTTTAAATAGTTATTTAACTTCTATCATATGCAAATTTCTTTTATATACGTTATTGAAATTATTTCATTTTGCTTAACAAAAAGTCCATATACAAAATTTAAATATTTATATTTTACTTAAAATAGAATCGAACCCTAGCAAGAAAAAAATTTGCTATTTGATAAATTGAGCAATTTGTTCAACAAATAAGTTAGTTAAAAGTTAAATAATAATCAAATGTTTTTCACTAAAAATAATCAAACATATTTTATATATAAAAAAAACCTACATTTTATGTCAGCTACATAACTCAAAATTTATTTTTTATTTTATATTTGAAAGCTATCCATTATTTATATTCTTTGTTTTTCATTCAGAAAACCCTTTTGCTTGGAGTTTTAAATCTGTTTTTTTTTCAAATAAATATTATATATTAATAACGAAACTATATATCCAAAAGACACTATAATTTAATTAAGATTTTGAGTGAGTCCTTTTTATGTTTTATATACAATTTGATAAAATATTACTAGTATGAAATATGAAACTGAATAGAAATGGAAAAGCTTGGAGTGACTGTGTAAAAGGAAGATGGACCACAACCTATAGTCTCCTTCCTTTTTCAGGTTTCTGCATGCATAGACACCTATGCAACATGGTTTTGGTACGGTTGTTTCCTACTTCCTATGCATCACTTTTGAGGTTAAAAGAAAATTCCATCTTATCATGACAAAAAGAAAGGGTGGTTCAATTTGAATAGGTTAGTAGGTACTTGGTTTGTTGGCATGAGTTTTGAGGTAAAACAAATTCGATCTTATCATGCTTCAATTTCAATTTGGGTTTTTATAAACTACATTGTATAGGTTATTTTCAATTTTATAATTTGTTTTAAAGTAAATAAATAAATGAGAGGCCTATTATTAAGTTAGAACTTTTCTTAATGTGAGGAACAAAATCATAAATTAGTAATACATTCATAAATGAATTATCAAAATTAACAAGTTACATTTAGACATATTTTATGAAATTTGAATTTATAATTTGCCAACTTATTCCTTCAAGAAAGTAAGTTCATATAAGTTAGCAGGTTATATCTTACGTGTATTTTTAGATTTTTTTAATTGTTGTACTGATATTTTTTTTAAATAATTAATTATTATATATATATATATATGATATTTCACATCAATTAAAAATATAGTCAAATTATATGAGTCTAAATTTCATTTTAAACTTGTTTATGAAGTTGAATTAAGGTTAAAGGTTTTTAAATGATATCATCTTTTATATTTTTACTTTTGTTTTTCTAAACCTTATTTCAAATATTTTTTATATCTTTTGTTGTAAACATTTATGTTACAATGGTCAGTTTATGAATATTTAGAATTTCTATAAATAATTTAATGCGTAAGGTTGGATATAAAGGAATTTTATAAAATTTAAATCCTAAAACCTAAACAAAATAAAGACTTTTATATGATTAATTTTGCTAGATTTTATAGTGATTATTCTAGGAAAAGTTATATTTATGATGATTTATAATTGGTTCACAATATATTATCTCTTTCATTTTCTTAAATTTGATAAATTTTCTTTTCTAAAAATTTGAAAAAGTAAAAAAGAAAAAAGAAAATTTTTGAGTAGCCATGGCCCCCCTTAGAGTTACCGTAGCCTTGTCCCCCGCTTTATTTGTTCCAAAATTGTATACATTATTCATCTTAAATAAATATTAATGTGAAAATTTCAAAAACCATTTGAGACGATGCAATGCAAAATTAATTAGGAACATTTATAGAGAAAAAAAACATGAATATCCTTTAGACAAATTTGTTTGAATAAAGTAAATTCACAATATGATGAAATGAGGTGTTTCAACAATACATTTTCTATCATACATCCTCTAGTTATTGATTAAAAAAATTTAAAATCATAAAGCCATAAGTGAAACTCAATAAACGAAAAGTAGAAAAAACAAAATTTTATAATTTTCAAAAAAATAAATTATAGCTGATGACAATTAAAAGTGTATGTTAAAAGAATATATATTAATAGTATTTTTGTGGTGGCTTTTGATTTGACACCTCGATATAATTTTTCCAGTCAAAAATACAGTTGTTAAAAAGATTCCAAACGGAGTAGTTGATAAAATTGATAGCTTATTCAGTTTGAAAGTAAAAATTATAAATAAATGTAAGAGATTTTTATTAATATTTTTATTATAAGAGTTATATTTATATTTTTAAAATTTAAATTTTAAAAACTCATTAAAGTATAAACTCTTAAATAAAATCATCGATCATAAAATAAAATATTATTTATTTGTATTAAATTAATAAGTTAAAATATAAATATTATTATTAAATAAGATTTTATAAAGTTTTTATATTAAAATGAATATATATATATATATAGCAATGATGTAACATAAATAAAAAAATTAAAACCTTATATAATCGAGATGTCCTAAATAATATAATTCAAGAAAGTTTTTCAGATTTGAAGAATCTGAAAACTCTTCAAATTGAATAATTGAAATAAGTCTCTTAAATTCAACAATTAAGTATAATGATTTGTTTAACAAATTAAAACCTTTCGGAATGCTATTTAAAGTCTCAGGAAAGCTTGATCCAGAGACTTAAAGAATTAATTGCATGACACCAAATACTGCTTGGGTTTGTTGCCTATTTTTTTGCTGAGACAGTGTTTTCCTGTCTTGCTCTCATCGAAATTATGTTTTTATTTTCTGCAGGAGTAAAAGTGATTACTCCATCTATTCATCTTTGCCCTATAGTGAAGCAAGGATTAATTGATTCTTGGTTTTTATTTTCAATCAACATACTCCCATTTCTATTAAGCTTATGCACAAAATATTATCTAATAATAGTGAACGTAAATTGATAATATAAAGATTTTTCATTAAAAATAATTTATATTCATTATTATTATTATTTAAAAACAGATTTATATTAGTCATATATTAGATTAAATTATGAAATATGTGCACGCGTAATATTTATATAATAGGCCACTACTTTTTCTATTAATGTACTTTACTCTAAATTACATCACTCTTAAAGCAAATCCTTTTAGATTTGAGCAAATCTAATTACTTTTTAACTTTATGAGAAATTGTTAAAAATCACAAAACTTCAATGCCAATCTACATTTGTTATTATTGACATTTATATATATAAATGCAAGTTTTTTTATCCAGAATAATGAATGTAAGTATGTCAATTTTTAAATGGGACGGTGGCCGTAGCGGATGTCATGCTATCAGTACTTGTTACCTAAAAGAAAAACTTAAATACTTTAATTTATATACAATACTTCAACTAAATTTTTTTACAGTTTATTTTATTTACAGTTTTATGTGGAGGTAAGCGTGTAAATTATTTTTTAAAATTAAAACCTTAAAATACATAAAAAAAAGTGTATGAATTAACTACATCTTGTAATAAATTTAAATATTTTTATATTTTTCAAAAGATTTGTAGACTTCCACATATACCTGTAGATTTTAGAAAAATTCGCTGGTATTCGGGAGTGACGGGTACCTATTGGCCGCGTCGCGTATGCATTCCAAGGTATATAATGCTTTTTCATTGAATATCTTCACCCAGTCTCGTATCACGAAACGAGCAAATTATCAACCATAATCCTGAAATCTTGAATTCACAGAAAAGTTATAATGGTAACTTTTACTTGAGAAAAAAAAAACTGGTGTAAAATAATAGAAGTAGAATAACAGAAAGCTAGTGTGAATCTATAACAGATGTAATTTATGGACAAAACTTACATATAATACCATAAATACTGATAGTGTTTTTTTTCCTCAATCAAATTTGGATCTTCATTTTGATAAAAACACGATACGCTTAACAAAAATTTTACTAAGCAGATTGTGAAATAAAACTCCGAATCTAACTAAAGATGAACACCAACAAGTCCTTTTAGCAGGCCGAAAAGCACAACAATTTCTCAACCAACTTTTAAAGCCTCTTTTCCAATTATAATTTCTCAAACACTTGCAAACCTCAATCAAACGGAGCAAAAGCATAGACATCTCGTCTTAACAATGCGATATTTTCAGAATAAGTAAACATTTAAGTATAATTACAACGTGAAGAAAATAATTATCAGCCACCAGAAAATAAACCCTGGCTGTCAAATTTCCCTTGGTGAAAAATTCCCCTTGGTGAAAAATTCCCCTGTGGCTGAAACTAAACTTCTGTAAATTATCAAAAATACAGAATAAAAAATAAAGCTACATTTTAGTACATTCGGATTATTTATTTATTCACCAATAAAAAAATCACTAGCAAATACGCTGCCTAAACCAGACTCGTCGTTAACATTTACAAATTACAAGCACTAGCTAACAATAAAATTGTTAACAGACCCACCTAAACTTGCAGTTTGAATCCTTCAACGTTATGAACAAATGCAACAGTACCTATTATTCCCCAGGTTTTCTGTTGGGCACACTCGGCTCATTTTGTGCTGGTAGCCTCTCAATGGTACACTTGTGGACCTTTGTTATGATAATCTCCAACTAGAGAATACTTCTTCCAATTGCTCCTTCTGAATATAAAATATATAATGATAGTTATATCACATTAACATAAATACCGATATGAACGAATAATAAAGAATTCTATAGACAGGCATGAAGCTTGGAGAACAGGAAAATTCACAACTTTCTGCTCTTTTAGTTGAGAAAGTAAAAAAAAATAAGTCATCACTTGGAAAATTGAATGTGCAAATTCCATCAGTTTTTATTCAGTTATATTTGGTTTAAACATGTTTATACAGATAATTAGTGCCAAGACAGCTATGTTGTTAGAACACCACCGACGAAAAGAAGCACACAGGATAGAAATCCACCAAGTATTATTAAACACGACGTCATAAAGTCTTCTGAGTTATGCAGTGGATACAGAGAGAAGTGACAAAATTGAACTAGAAAAAGAACTTATCAACAGCATCAGAAGAAATAGATATCGTCGCAGGACCAGGCCATCGCAAAGAGATAAAAACCATGAACAAGAGGAGTTGTGACTTTGAGAGTAAAAACACATGATTTGAAAATGAATGCATAAAAATAATTTTTATAGTTTCCCTTCTCTTAGCTTTCTTAGACAGCTTATTTTTTCTTCATTCATTTGAAGTAAACATCTTTCTCAAATTTCCTTTCTCTTGATGCAAACTTTGTAATGATAAATAAGAGATAGCAAATCTTGTAATGATGTGTCTTACCAATTCTCAATAATTTCTGAATTGTCTCAACATATTCAAGGAACTACAACGGCTATAAATTAAGCCAAGACTAACTAACTCCACTTTGAATTGTCTTCCTTATTAAAGGCACTTTTCCAATTTCTTCAAACATCAAGTCTATGCAATCGGTTGCAGAAAGAATCTAATGTAGATTAAGTCTTTTCTCCTCCAACAACTTATCTACTAATACATAATTGCTTCCATTATCTATGATAACTTGAACATTCTCTTCTCCAATCTCCTCCACAAGAGCATCAAGCTTCTCAAATAGTTTTTCATCTGTCTTCACAAATTTAGAGTCATCAATGGACTTCATAAACATTGTCTCTGCAAGAGAGTTGACCAAAAATTTAATCAAACATCTTTGCTCCAAGTTAGTCTTTGCATCCAACATAATAAAACAACCATGTTCACTCCACAATAATCTATGATCTTTCAACAACCCTCATGTGTTCATCTCCTTGTTGAGGAATGGAAACTCTAATTGCATGATGAGTAGGAGTCAACATATTTGATCAAGCATTGATGGTATTAATCATATCTTGAAAGTTCTTCAATCTAACAAGGTTAAATGACAAGCATGTTTGGGACCAAAAACAAAGTCAATGCCTCATTGATATTAGCTTGTCCTAGTTTCTCCTTTTTTTCTCTTTTGTATTGCAACAACTAGATTTCTACTTAACATATCAATAAACCTATTTTAGCAACATTCTTTCTCCCCTTAACATTACTAGCTATAGAAACTTCAACTTCATTTTCACTCTATTATCATCACCAACCGCATTACTTATAGGATTTAGGATTTATAGAAGTGACTTCTTTCTCTCTAAATAATTTCCAAAGCTCTTCGCAAACATTTTTTGGAGTCTTGATGCAAGATGCAACATTGCCCTTCTTTTCCATTAGATGTTCTTTGGTTCTAGTAATTCCCCCTTTTGTAATTTTTTCACAATAATTATCAGTGTTACCAATATCGAATAACATAAAATATAAGCAACCCCAAAAATCCTTTATGAAAATATATTGGAAGATAATAGGTTATAGCAAAAGCATCATGAACAAAAAAAATAGAATATATATACATACAAATAATTAAAAAAATGTAGAAATACAATTGTAATTCAAAAAATAAAAAAAAAATCATATAATCAATAAAAAATGCAAGTCTAGAAATACAAATGACAATACAATCAAATAAAAACACCACCAAGTTCAAGACTAAAGATAGGTGATTAAGTGTTAAAGGGTTGAAAAGAAGAATAAAGAAAAGTTTAGGGAGATGGGTGGCACTAAACAAAAAGCAAATAGTAAAGAAAAGAAGGACTTTGTTGTTGTACAAATGTGGCAGGACAATGGCTATGTTGCAAATGGGACAGTTGTGGTGGTGTAATGGGACAACAACGCCACTACAATGGGTCAAGGAAAACCATCAAAGTTAAAATGGATGTTGCTATGCGTTGCAACATAGCCCACAAGTGGCAGCGGTGGCGGGACATGGGATACATTGTGAAGTACATGAACAAAAGGAGGTTGTGACGTGGGGGCGTGAGTAGTTGTCGGTGAATTTGCAATCATCTAGATATGTAACCCATTTTATTCATAAATGGCTTGAATAGTAAGAGATTTATGATGAGTAGTAGAAAAAACTTGAAGACCATAGTATAAAGTGTCCTTTAAACACCAAAGAATCTACTTTACAGTCACCCAATGTGTTTAAAAAGGTGATGTCATAAACTGACAAACCTTGTTAACAAGAAAACATGTTGCATGTCCACTAATATTAAGATGTTGAAGAACTCCAATTATTGACCTATAGAAAGAGGGATCAGACAGTAAATCAAAGCTCTGTTTGAATAGTTTGCAACCCAAAACCATTGGAGAATATTTGCTCTTAGAAAGTGAATTTAGACTACTCGGAAATCTCACATCGAAGTTATGACCAAATAATAGTATATAACCTTACCTTACCAAGGCAATTTTGAGTTAAGTTATGCTTAAAGTTCATTATCTAATAAGTCCTAACCCGGTCCTACAAAAGTTGCTTATAAGATGGGAATTACATCCATTTATAAATAATTTGGTCATTTCTCCAGTCAATGTAAGGTTTTCAATACATTCCCTCATGCCGAAGATTGGACATCTCAAACATCAAACATGGGAATAAATGTTTACGGGTGATTCGATAGAGAGTAACACAATAGACCCAATAAACCTTGATGGGATAAGCTCTAATACCATCATAAAAAATGGATTTAGACCCAACTCAGCCCTACAAAATTGGGTTATAAGGCAGGATTTACACTTATTATTATAATTTAGTCATATCTCTAGTTGGTGTAGGATTTCCAACATTTAGCATTCAGGTTTTTGGTCATGGCAACCAGATCTTTAATATATTTAGACAAAGTCATATGCAAGGATCCATCATACTGAGGACACACTTCTATGCCAATAAAGTAATCAAGATTACCAGATTTCTTAAGAGAAAAGATTGAACCCAATTGCTTAAAAATGTGCTGAAGAAAAGAGGATGAATTGTTTGTTATAATAATGTCATCAACATATACCAAATAAGTAGACAACACAATATGCATGGTGGTATATTACAGTATATAATTATATATAATAATAATTCACAAATCAGCAGCCAGCACATAAAATGGGTCCACTAATCAACCCAAAATCTACTTAAGTTTTCAGGTAAAACATTTAGCAACAGTGTGCATTGCTGAGACTGACACATATATTTCACTGGAAGTACATTGTGTGGGATAAAATGTCAACACTCACCTGAAGCATTCATTTCAGTCAAAGTCTGAATTTCAGAAAAATACTGCTTGACTTAGGAGCAAAAGT
The DNA here is from genome assembly GCA_030347555.1 of Lablab purpureus. Lineage (NCBI taxonomy): Eukaryota > Viridiplantae > Streptophyta > Magnoliopsida > Fabales > Fabaceae > Lablab > Lablab purpureus. The sequence goes on from CM059264.1 coordinate 14,498,927, forward strand.
AGCTCTTTTTCCAGAACTTGAAACTTCAAGATGTCTACAGCCATAGGCAGAATGTCAAATTTAATACAGATGACTACCCTTTTTACTTTGTAACCAGTCTTGATAGAAGTTAAATGCTCTAACTGGTTCCTCCAATTTGCAGTACTTGTTAAATAGAATCTGCACTGGAACATGATCATTCAATAAACCAGATTTTAGTATTATGGCATATAGCTCCTCTGCCTCTTTCATCTTACCTCTAATACAGAACACCCTAACAAGTTCAGTATAAGTTATTAAATCTGGTTCATACCCTCTCTGCACCATCTCATCATGTAATTGAAGAGCAAAATCAGGACGTCCTAAATTACAGGCAGCACCTATCAACAAATTATAGGTAACAACATCAGGATAGAGATCTTTTGAAAGCATCTCTTCCTTCAGAGAGCAAGCACCATAGAAATTGTCACTCTTCACTTGTGCAAGAATTAAAGCATTGTAAGTAAATACATTTGGGTGAACGCCGAAAGCTAGCATCTGATCTCTCGTAAAAAGTGCATTACTAAGATCATTGTATCGCCCATAGAAGTCAATTAGTAGGTTCCATATTAAAGGCTTGGGAACCATTAAATTGTTCAACATACACCAAAGCAAGTTTTTTGCTCTAACAATCTCTCCATCAAAACAAAGGCCTCGAATCACAATCTGGTATGTAATTTGATCAGGCATAATTCCCATATTAGACATGACTCCAAGGGTATAGCAAGCCTCACTAATTTTACCTTCCTTGCAAAGAGCACCAATAAGAATATTATAAGTAAAAACATCAGGAAGTAAACCTTTCTTAAACATCTCGCAAGCATATCCATATGCAAGGTCCGTTTGTAGACTGTTGCAAAATCCATGGATAAGAACATTATAAGCTACAACATCAACTTTAGTACAATTTTGAAGCATCTGATTCCAAAGACTGAGAGCCTGAATAATTTCTCCTCTCTTAAAGTAGTTATTCATAAATATAGTAGAGGTAACTAAATCAGTTATATTTTTCTCGTCATCATCCTTCAATATTTCTTCAAGCATCCTTTTAGCTCCCTTTAGAAGACCTTTCTCACACAGAGCATGCACCAGTATACTACAAGTAACCCTGTTTGGCAGAACCCCAGCATTGGACATGGTAGAGAACAGAAACAATGCCCTATCCATGCCATTAACAGCACAATGGCCCTTAATCAAAGTGTTATAAGTGGCACAATTGGGATGAGGACCAAATGCTAACATCTCTCTAACAACCCAATCGGCTTTCTCCAAAAAACCAATTTTGCACAGCCCATTTACAATATGATTGTGGGTAAAAACATCAGGAACAACACCTTTCAGAACCATTTTCCTCCGAAGCCAAAGAGCTGCTCCCAACTTACTGTCCAAGCACAAACACCTAATAGCGGCTGTATGTTCAGCATACTTTAATTCACAAGCATATCCCATAGTTAGACCTATCTTTACCAAACATAGATTTTCCCTGCAACATTATACATAATAAACAAAAAAGTCAATCATATTGGAATCCTTTATATCTTTATCCTAACATATAACATAAAAGAGATATACATATATGGGGATGTAGCTAACAAGAAAGTCGTTTTAACATGATAAGAACAAATCTGGGTCAAACAACCAGACATGGATGTCAAGATTATAAGCTTTTTAAAATCACAGAATATAGGTCATTTCAAAAGGCCATGCGAACTCTTAAAAACTTAACTTACGTGTTTTAAGGTTCATTTGGAAGAGCTTATTTACAAATTATTTAGACTTATCTAATGACATAAACATTTGCAAAAAGTATTTGAAAAACTTGTGCGAATATCTTACAAATATGGTAAGTCCGTAGTTGTTTCGGCTAAATTCAATAAGTTCTCTAGGATAACTTTTGAATATAGTTTAACTATGTTTCCTGTTAGACTTTAAAAACAATTTTGGCCTTATTTAAAATACAATTTAAGCATTTGGTTTTGGATATAATATTGTAACATTAAATGGTATGGATGCCTAGTTGCTACTTTTTTATAGGATTGTTACTAAATAAATTTAGATATTAAAACTTAAGTCTTCATTTTAGTGCATAGTAATTTCAATCATCAGAATCATGTTAAGATCACGGTGGTTTCGCAATTTTGGATTAGGACTCCGACAGTGTTTGGTCTTGCTCTACCTTCTATGCTCCCCCCCCCCCCCCTTCACTCTGTCCTTTTGTGGAAGGAGTTCCAAACCTCCAACTAAATCCCTTGCTTCACCTTCCTCGTTGCCACCAACATGACAGTGCCCAAATCTAATATCAAAACCAAACCCTTAATCGACACTGTCCTTGTCCCCCAACACAACATCTGCCTCAAGACCGACAAAGACCGCCCCTAAAAAACACTTTGAGGTCCCAACATCGTCGACGAAGACAGTGTTTATCCAAATAGATCCTTTATCACTTTACCTTCTTAATCCCTTCTCCTACAAGTGTTTATCAAGAAATCTATCCTAAAAATGACCTTGTACATTATGCAGTTACACGAGATAAGCACTTTATTAGAGATATAATTAGTTGAGAGTTTTTTAGGAGAATAATTAGTTTGTTATCTATATAAAGGCTCTCTGTAATGTAATCCTTTTTGTATTCAACTCTTTTATCAATCAACACACATTATTTTTTTTTTTCGTTTCTCTATTCTCTCCAGACTGAACCGTGTATTCTAACACACTTACTCAACAAGTTGTTCACCCAATCACATACATAATCTTTCATTCGTGGTAAGATCTAAAACTCAACAGCATAATATTATATATGTGCATTGCATGATACTATGATTCAATTCAACCTACAAATCACTTTAAACTACATTCTTCGAATTCGATAATAACCGAAGCTAACCTCATCACCTTTAGCCGCTCCAAACTATCCTTAAGCATAGTATCCAGCACATTGAAAACGGCGTGCCGTCCATTTCCATCGGCGCCAAATCTCCTGTCGTTCGACGAACAATCTCCCGTCTCCACTTCGCAAGCTTTCTCGATCGCCGCGTCCACGTCACAGCAAACCCTGCAACCAACCAAGAACAACGTGGTTGAGGTGAGAAGTTGAAAGAAAGAGACGCGATGCAGTATAACGGAGTGAGGGAGAGAAAATAGATGCCTGGCGTGTGCGACGGCGTCGTTTAGGGAGCGGAGAATGCGAGCGATGAGGTTCCGTTTAACGTAGAGAAACGTGCTGTTGAAGAATCGTAGCAGAGGAGGTTCTCCGGTGGCGGCGGCGAAGAAAATTGCAGTTTCCGCCATCGGTTTTGGTTTTACCGGATTGAACTTGAAGACATTTGGATCAGAGAGACTTGAAAATATTGAGAGATAGAGAGAGTGTTGTTATCTCTGTGTCTGTATTTTGTTGGGGGCTGGCTGCGCTATGGAGTGGTGCAGAGGGAGTTGAAAGAGGAACACAAAGCTGTGGAAATTAGAGTTGAGGTCATTTCTTCCCATTTAAAACTTTATTCATCATCTCTTAATTGTGAAAGGAACAAAATCACAGGTCAATAAGAGAGTAACTTTTTTTATAAAAAATTTTAAATGTTCTTTTTAACAAAGATATTTATTTTGGCAAGAAATTTAAAAAAAAAATTTGAATTTTTTTAAAAGTAATTGAAGTATTTAAAATTAAATAAATTTATTTTTTCTTATATTTTCTTTTTAATTCGAATTTAGTTGAGGTGTTATTTGCCTTAGATTAATGGTGGTTGATTAGGGTACAGGTATTATAATCTGGACATTTTTTTCTTAAAATTTAATTTTTCTTATATTTTCTTTTTAATTCGAATTTAGTTGAGGTGTTATTTGCCTTAGATTAATGGTGGTTGATTAGGGTACAGGTATTATAATCTGGACATTTTTTTCTTAAATATCAGTAAAGATTTCTTTAATATTTAAGTCGATTGTGTTATTTTTTAAGTGATATCATTAAGATTATTTTATTTCTAATGTTAAATTGTAGTTATTTATCCATTAACATTGGTTAGGTTTTTTTCAACATATATTATATTTTTCGGGTGATGTTAAATAAATTCTTTTATGTTAAAGGTTATTTTTAATTTGGACAATAATATACATGAATGTTTATGGGTATTTTTTTTTATTTATGTTAATTGGAGTTTTATTTTAACTAATATGAAGTTATTTTTTAGATAATGGGTTATTTTTTAATCAATGTCAGTTATTTTTTTAAGAAATATTGAGAGAACTATTTTTTAATTAATTTCAATTAGATTTTTTATTTTTTGCTTAATACTTGTTAGAGTTTTATTGACCAATGTTGGTATTAAGGAAGTGAAAGTTAAGTTTATTTTAACCTCACAAAATGAGGTTTGCATCTACTTACATAGTTTGATTATATTTTCTTTTGATGTGGGATTTCCAACACACTTTTTAACATTTAGAACATCGAGTATTCAGATTAAAGACATTCACAAGGACAAAAGTGAGCTCAATAGCAACTGGTGTGATAAACTCAACAAACTCGACTAGGATAAATTCTTAATGATTCTAATACATGTCAAGGTAGTGTAATATAAGTCTATGTCAATGTCACAAAATTGGCTTAGTAAGATAAGATTTTCACGCACTTATATATTATAACTTAGTCATATATCTAGTTTATATGAGATCTCCAACATTTGGGTTTTTTTTTACATGAACTAGATTTTTTCAGTTAATGCATCTTGTGGTTACCTCTTTGTAAAGTTTGTGTTGACTATTTTTTTAATTAACAACACAAATGTTACTCCTTATTCATTGTCAATAATTTCTTAGGATTTTCTTTTGGTTACATATGTTTTTAGTCCCTAAATTATTTGTCAAATTTATATTTCGTTCCTAAGATAAACTTTGGACCTATTTCATTCTTATACTTTTTAAACTGGTGTAAACAATCTTTGATGATGTGTTAGAATTCTTTTTTATCTCCTATTTTTCCTTTTTCACAGCTTTTTACTTCACTATCATTTGTCTTCCAAGCTTATTTCACTTTTCCCACTCTTACCTCTCATTTTCATCTTTTTAAAAACGTTTTTATTTGTCATGAATGATCATTGACACCATTTTATAAAATAACAAACTTGTGACACTGAAATATGAAAGTTATTATTCTAACATTTATATACACATAATTAATTGATATTTATAATTTTGAATAAAATATTAATGTTTAATCTTAATTTGTTTTAAAAAATTAAATCTAAATTTATAATAGATAAAATTAGTATTTATTAAAAATGAATTTGTTTTTAAAATTGATTATCTTTTCCAAATATATTTTGGGTTTATTTGATAAAAATAATTTACAAAGTGAATTAGTATATAATAATTGGTAGATTACTCTAACTTCTAGATTTTAGCAAAGAAATTTATGAGAACTTTGTCAATACTCCAACTTTATCAATTTGTCTTTCACCAATAATTAAGTTTAAATATCTATTGAGTCTTTGCTCATCTTTCATCACTAATTAAGTCTTAATTTTTCTTTAAAGATTTTACTCCTAACATTTATAACATAGTTCAAATAAAACTCAATCTTTATTTGTTTTTTCACTTATAAATAAGTTTCCTTTCTCTTAAAATATATTTGATTGGTTTAGTCACCACTTTCATAACATAATCCAAACCTCAATTTCAATAAAAAAATTTCTCAACTTTTCACTTGAATCATCCAATCAACTCTAACTCATACAACGCTAACATTTTCTTTTTCTTTGATTTATATTTAAAAATTATTAAAATAAAATATCAAATTATTGGAAAATATTACAATATATATTTATAATTACATGATATTTATAGTTTGAAATAAAATCTTTTTTTATTATAAATTTTGTTGTATTTTTAAAAAATAAATTATTTTTAAAGTTGACTATTTTTTTCAAACATATTTAGGATATATTTGGTAAAATTAATTTATAAGATAGTATGTGAACGATTCTTTCTAAATTTTTCTATTGTATCATCCCATTAACCTCCCTTAATACAACAATAACAATTTTTTTACATTCATTTAGATATAAAAATTATTCAAATAAAATATCAACTTATTAAAAAATATTCTTTCATATATATATATATATATATATACACGTGATTAACTAATATTTATAGTTTTTAATAAAATACTAAAGTTCATTTTTAATTTGTTTTAAAAAAATAAATCTAAATTTATAATAGATGAAATTAATATTTTTTGAAAATAAGATTGTTTTTAAAATTGATTAACATTTTGGAATATATTTAAGATTTGTTTTGTAAAATTAATTTATAAGTTAGTTAGTAGTTGATAACCACTAGGTGATAATAAACTTCTATATTTTAGCTCGCTAATAAATTTGTAGCAACCCATATTTCTATTCAATTATCATATTAACAAATATATGCCACATTATAATATCTTATTATTCTTATATTATTATTATTATTATTATTATTATTATTATTATTATATATAACAACTTAAATTATACTAAAATAAAATTTAACTATATAAATTTATTTCAATCTACAACTCCTTCAAAAGTTAGATTACTTTCAATCATTTGTGAATGAAAGTTTTGTTTTCATATAGTATGATTAACTATGTGACCAACACAAATACCAGAGTTATCTAACAAAATACACCATAAACATCATAAATTTGTCAATTAACATGGTTAATTGTGTAGTGTATTCACATCAAGCATGCAAATCATCTCAACAATTGATACAAACCTCATATTTGGCCACCAATCCTATCATGGTCAAATATAAGGTGTCTTTTGGAAGATTTTGATCATAGTAAACAAGTCTCATCAAAGGATGACACTCAACCCTTAACATAGAACCGAGCTAAAGTTCTTTAGAGTCAACATAACACAAAACACCTACTATCCAGAGTCATGTGTACATTTACTCCATGAGCATGATGTAAGTCTGTCTGAGCTTTTCACTACTTGATGCCCAATCTACATGAATAGACCATCAGTAAAGTCGTGATACCTTTTATCCATTAATTGTCATGTTTATCATCAACACCTAATGTATAATATCATCTCGAATATGTACCTCCACCCTTAAAGGGTCATCAATCACCACTACATCTGGATATTTAGGCAAAAATCTGCAAATTGCTTGTATTACCCACAACCAGTGCAGGTGCAGACTCATATTTTGTGTTAAATTTTTAGTGCGGATTTTTTTATACTCAACCTTTACAACCCACAAGTTTGAACCGTTTTTATCTGCGATTTTTGCGGTTTACCCACAACTCACAACCCACAACGCTAAGTCATATTCAACAAAAAATCTAATACATATTACTTCTATAAGTTATCATCAAGTATAATTTAATCTAAAATCTAATATTGATGCTTCTAATGGTTATCACCAATTCCAATTCAACCCAAAATTTATTTATTTAGCTTTTATTGATTGTTCATTGTTTAATGGATTGAGTAAATTATTGTCATACAAACAAATGCTAAAAAATATCAATGTATCTTTGCGGACGCGAACTTACCCGTCCAACATGCGGGTTTTGTGGGACAGATGCTTGTGAAAATTAAATACAGTTTAAAAAGCAGGCTAAACGAGCAAGTTTTTCATAATGCAAGTTTATATGGGTGTGACTTAAACAAGCAAACTCATCCATATACCCAACTCTAGTCACCACGATTAACACACCCACCACCTATCTAGGGCTTTAACCCTCAGAAGTGGATATATCACCACCATATATTCCACTGTAAACAACATCAACAACTTACACCCCTTGATAAGCCAAAAACTTGCTTCTTATAAATTAATAAACTCATCGTATCTCACATACAACATAAAAATCACCATACATGCATGTTTGTACACCATTACAATCAGCTCATCATAAACATAATTTAAACACATACCATAAGGCTCTCATCATTTGAATAATAATCTTGCTTGAGCAACCATAACATTTATATACCAACCACAAGTTCATATTGCTTGAGTGATATCAAAGTCGAGAGCACCCTAGTTCCAAGTCTCTTTTATCCTTGAACGACCACCTGTCGCTTGTGTAATATCAAGACTGAAAGCAACTCATTCTCATACCTCTCTCATCGCTCGAGTCACTAACTTGTCATTTGAGCGACATCGAGGTCAGGAGTAACCCTTTCTTAGATCCCTTACGTCGCTTGTGTGATCAACACATTGTCTGAGCGATGCAACTCCAGTGGAGAGAGAATAGTCTCGACATCTCCCTTACTCGATCTACCGCCATCGCCTGAGTGATATCATCTATCGCTTGATTGACCAATCCATCGCCTGAGTGACCAAAGATGATAGAAGTAATGATTACCCACCGCTTACCCATCGCTTCTAAGATATAAGGGTTGTGAACGGTCCTATTCAATTCATCCAAACACAATCTCATATGCTTTCTACGCTCCACAATTATCACATGTGTTTACAAGCTTTCAATAACACATAACAACACCTATACTAGTCTGTATTATCATCCAAATGTCAATTTCATTTCAAACTACCAACCAACTATCACAGTCTCAATTCAACATTCTATTATCATAATCAATTTATGCGCAAAATGCTAACTCCTCTTATCTAGATTAAAGCACAACACTTCAAGCTTGTTTCCCACACCAATAAGCTCCAAGTAAATTTATAACCATGCACCAAACAAGTAGAGTTTTCTCTTAAACTCTCAACAAAAAAAGGAGAACTACTCATTCAACAAAAAAAAAATCAAACCACTTACTCGAATAAAAGTTTGATTGGGTAAAAGTGTTGTACTATGCACCAACTCTTTATAACTATACTATCGTAGAAAAATGTCTATTACAATTTCCTATGTGCTAGAGAGAATATAAAAACCTAAGAGAGAGGGAGTTTTTGAAAGATAGATTTTAAAATAAATTAAAAATAAACGTCAAAATTCTTTATATAAATATCATTAATGTTTCACTTTAAAATTTATTATTAATATATAATCGAGTCTTAAAAAATTTATGAAAAATGTATTACTTACCACTTCTACTTGTCTTTCACTAATAATTAAGTCTTAATTAATGAGATATTTAATTGATTTAGTCCAAACATTCCTAACACAATCCAAATAAACCTTACTTTTTACTTCTTTTCACAAATAATTAAGTCTCAATTTTTTGTTTTAAAAAAATTTAAATTGGTCTAATCATAACATAATCCAAACAAATGTGGTTTTTTTTTTCACTAATATGAAAGTAAAAGTCTATACTTAAAAATTTAATTGTTTTAATCATAACATTTATAGTATAATTGAAGTAAATGACATTTAGAATAATTTTTTCTCAACATTTCTCTTGAATTATCCAATTAACCCTTATACAACAGTAACATTTTTTTTATTAAAAGAAAATCTCAATTTATTGAAAATATTATAATATACATTTATAATTACCTAACATTAATAGTTTTGAATAAAATATTATTTTTATTCTTAATTTATTTAAAAAAAATTAAATTCATAAAAGATAAATTTATTGTATTTAGAAAAAAAGACATTATTTTTAAAATTGATAATTTTTTTCAAACATATTTAGGACATGTTTGATAGACGCCAGTGTTCCAATCTCAAGTCCAATAAAGTTGTATTATTAGGGTCAATCATCACATTTGAGGTATTATCCGCTATGGACCTTAGAGCTCCGTCATAGTTTTGTCCTTGAGACTTTGTTTGTTTTAAAGAGTGGATTTAAGGGAGAGGAAAATGATGGATTTGAAGGAAAAGAAAGTGGAAAGTGAAGTTGTTTATATCAAGAGAAAGTGAAAGGAAATAAAAAAAGTTTGTTAATGATTTAATAATTTTTAAAAAATTTATAAAGTCATATATTTATGAAATTATCAAATTACCCTTATAATTATAAACTGATTTCAATTAAGTATTATATTTTAATTTAATTATTACTATTTTATAATTTTTTTATTTTAAACTTTACTATTATTATTTTATAAATTTATTATTATTAATATTTTTAATAACATCAATCAACACATTAATGTCTGAGTAGGCTTTTTAATTTTTTTTCTTTTTTTGTCTCTATTAACTGTGGTTCTGACACTGAGAACGACCTTTTTAAATTCCAAAACAAGCTACAAACGTTTAGAACCCTCGTTGTCACTTAAAACGGCCGTTCTCATCAGTCATTCTTATGTCATTGAAGGCGTTCTTGGAGAAAAAAATAAAATAAAATAAACTTATTCAAAATTTGGTTCGGGAACCGAATTCTGAGTGGCAAAAAAAAATAATAATTCAAATATCCTTTTCAGAATTTAGTTTTTCAATGACCGAATTCTGAATGCCAAATTGTGTCAGCGTGGATGTCTATTAGGTCAGAATTCGATTCCCCAAAAATCAAATTTTGACATGAACGAAAAGTCAAATTCTGACATAAATAATAAATAGATACGTATGGGTAAATGATTTGGACAAATATTTTATGATTGATTATCTTTTCCAATAATGTTTAGGTTTTGTTTGGTAAGATTAATTCATAGGTGAGTCAGTACCTAGTAGTTGGTAGCTGATAGTAATGTATCTTCCATCAATCATTAAGTGTTGAGTCTCTAATAAAGTTAATTGGTTTAGTCCTAACATTCATGCCATAATCCAAATAAACTCTGAGTTTTTAAGTTTTCAATAGTCAGTTCTTAAATAATTAAGTATTAGATTCTCTTCAGAAAGATTTAATTGGTTGAGTCTTTCTCAGTCTTTCACCAATAAGTAAGTCCCTATGCTTAGAAAGGTTTAATTATAACATTCATACATAATATAAATAAGTCTTATTCTTTGTATATTTTTCACCAATAATTAAGTTTAAAGAGATTTAATTAAGAGAAAAGTTTAAGAATAATTGTTGACATACTAACTAACTTATAAATTAATAAATATGTTTAAAAAGATAGTCAATTTTAAAAATAATTTATTTTTAGTAAGAATGTTATAAATTTAGATAAATTTTTTAAAACAAATTAAGAATAAAAAATAATATTATATTCAAAATTATAAATATTAGGTTATTATAAATATATATATATCATTTCAACAAATTGAGATTTTATTTTAGTAAAGTGTTTATATATAAATCAAAGTAAAAAAAATGTCAATGTTGTATAAAGGAGGGTTGATTGAATGATTTAAGAGAAAAGTTTAGATAAAATTATTCACAATAAGGTTTATTTGGATTATGTTATAAATGTTATATCATCCAGTAACCTCCCTTGATACAATAATAACAATTTTTTAATTTTTAATTAGACAATAAATTAGTTTATAAATATAATAAAAAAGAACATAAAAGTTTTATGATATAAATAAAAGAAACTAATGTTTTTGAGTCATTATAGTATTATGTAATTATAATTATATTTTTAACATAATTAAATTCTTATTAATTTTTTAATTATTTATTCATTTTTTAAAATTTATATATATATATATATTTAAGTTAATTATTTTATTTAAATGAATTAATATAATTGGTATTAATAAAATTTATTATTTATTTATTTTATTTTTTAATTTAAACTACCGTGGTGTTGAATTTCTTTTACAAGTTTAATTTTCAATTCCTGTATTTATTATAAAACATTAATTATGTTAAATTTTTTTATTTAAACTATATAAAAAATTTAAAAGTAACATAAATATAAAGTATAATAATAAATAAAGTAAAATAAATTAACTAACCTCTAACTCATATAAAGTAAAAAATCTTAAAATAAAATCTTAAATATAAATTAATTTATAAGTTACTTTTTTAAATAAATGTCGATCTAAAGGAAGAAATTTGTTTCATATTATCTGTCGCTTACAAATTTGAATGATGCATTAATTGTTTTTTTTACCAACTATACTCTTATTTTAAAAATATAAAAATAATTAAATGATTCTTTTTATGAAACTTTAATGGAACAGCTGTTTGTATTAACAAAAAATATTTTGTAGAAAAAATTTTAAAAATTTATTATAAGTTATAAGAGTTATTATTTTTATTGGTTTTTGTGTAAGAAAATCTTAAATGACTCTTATTTAAAAATAAATAAATTTATTGAAAATGAGAAAGAAACTCTTACCAATAGTAAATGCTAATAATTTTAGAACACTCGAAATAAATAGAAACTAACCACTTTAATTAAATCCTGTTAAATTTCTTTAACCAGGGTTAATTTTTCATTTATGAAGGAAGTGACTGAGTTGAGTAGTAAGTATATATGATGGCGCAAGCACGCAAATGTCGTGTGTGTCCATTCACTTTAACCAACAGTAACGAAATCCCAATAATTCCCCAAGTCTATTTTCAACTGAAAACAAAAGGAAGGGGTCAATGAGGGTAAATCCGTCATTTCAGGCCAAAACCTCGCTCCCCAAAACCCAGTTTCCAACACACTCTGTCTCTTCAGTAAAAAAACACACTCTGTGTCTCTGCACTTTCGCAAAGTGCAATTAAACCAGTATTAAAATAAATCGAAATTAAAATCAAGTTATTTATCGAAAGAATAAAAGGAAATTCCTTTTATGCTTATAATAATAATAAATATAAACTAAAATGAATTAAACTGAGAAAAATTAAATTTAGTTTCATGCTTATTTCATTTCACAGTGTCACTCTCACACTCCCACACTCCCACTCGTTTCATTTCTCAGCTGTCTCTCTTCCTTCCTTCCTTCTTTCTTTCTTCCTTTCTCCTTTGAAACCCTCTTTTCTTGAGAGTTCGGTTTCACGGGACGAGGTACTTTGATTTCGTGTTTCCGTTGTTCTGCATTTTCGTTTCATGCAATGCGTTTTGTTCTCTTTGGCGTTCTCGGTGTCGATTGTGCTATTTGCTTGTGTTTTTCAGTTTGCAGGATCCTGTGCATATTCTAGGGTTTGGGGTTTTGCGTTGAGCTGTGCGAGACGCTCGAATTGAACTGCGTTTTTTTCGTTTATGAGGTAAGAAACAGGTCGAAGAAGAAGGATCATGTTTTTTGTTTTTGTTTTAATCTTTGTTTTTTTTATGTTTGTTTGTGTTATAATTGTGGTTGGGTTTTAGTGTGACATGCTCTGTTTCTTAGAAGGTCGTCATTTTTAGGGAACATACTTCTTGCAACTGTTCGTTCGTCTCTCGTGTTTTATTTATTTATTGTTTTTTTTCTCTTGAAATTTGAATTTCTCATCAACCTCTTTTTTTTTGTTAAATTTTTGAGTCTATCTTACATGTTGAAATCGGAGCTAATTAGAGTTTTTTTTTGTGAATAATTTTGTAGTAGTAGATAAGAATGAAGTGGTGGCCGGTGGGAGCTTTTTTAAACCGTTCAAAGAGTTGTGTTAGATATTTTAATTTATTAAGATGGAATGATTTTGGTTGGGTTAGATGACTTTAAGCTTGCATGTATTAGAGGAATTCTTTGCTGACTGTGTTCTTTGGTGAAGTGGAAGTGGATTAGTGAATTTATATGTATCTAAAGCTGCTTTTTTAGGGGATACTAGTTATAGTTACTGCTTTAGTTGTGGTTGTAATTGTAACTTATATCTTATACGTATTTAAAACTTTCTAGTATAGAATTATAGACAGGCCTTCGTGTTTAGACACACAATTCGGCGTGATCTCTGTGTTTTTCAAGTGCCTTGATGGGAATTGGTTGAGGACTGACTTTGACATAATTGGTTGGTTTTACATGGGAGTGCTCTTAAGGCCATAGAAATTCCAAGTAAGAATGGAAACATCACTTCTTTGATAGGTTGATTGACAAGTTGATATTTAAAATATCTAATTTTGCTAAGCAAAATGTGATATCTAGTAATCCCTTCTGATATTCATGGTGGTCAGTTGTTATTAAGATGCCTGATGTTTTTGTTCTGTGCGATCACCACAGGCCTGTTTTATGTGCTAGATTCAGGAGAGCGTGTGTGAAGGGAACACATGCTATAGTGTTTCTTTGAAGTTATATAGGGTTATTTTTCTAATATTTTTCTATTTCGTTGATTGCTTAATTACTTTTCCTCTCTAATTCTGTTAAAGATTTCTATGGTTTACAAGTAATGACTGTAACTTCGAGGTTTCTGTCATCAGGCACTGTAATTGACTGCAAAATGGAAGATAATCCTCCCTCAAGTGTTTTAGATGGGATGATTGTTGGGGTCAAATTTGGTATGGCTACACGCCAGGAAATTGTAAGCTCAAAACACATTCAATTTTTCAGTTGAGGTCTTTGTGACCTTCAGCTAGCATCTTTTTATTAATTAACTCATTTGAGATAATCTTGTATTAAGTTTGGACAATGTTGTTGTGATCAATGGCAATGCCAAGGATGAATGATGGCTAGCTTGGGATTTAGGAAATTGTTGTTAAATTTCTTTAGTGTTCTGTGATGGGTTCCTTTAAGGACCTTATTTGGACAATTATTTTTGTTATTGTCATTTCTTGAAATCTATTCATGTTACAGAAGTATGGCTGCTTTTCTTTGCGGATAAAAAAGTGATGTTAGCTTATACACACACAAACACATATACTTTGTAAAAATTCTGATCCTTCTTGCTTGTGCATGTCTGTTTTTGATTAAATTTAGTAAAAAGAACAGCACTGTTTTAAATCAAAAGTTCTCTTTGGAAAATTTAATCATTTTTTATTATAAAAGGGTGTTATGGTCTATTCAGTATTTGATTAGCTTTGATCTCTTTGTTGGTAAATTGTCTGCTTTTGCCTTGATAGTGTACAGCATCCATTAGTGACTCTTCAATTAGTCATGCTAGTCAGCTGTCAAATCCCTTCCTTGGGCTACCCCTTGAATTTGGCAGATGTGAATCTTGTGGTACTTCTGAAGCAGGAAAATGTGAAGGTTTGCTCTTTTTCTGTACTGTCTTCTTAATTGGTAAAGGAATGAATTTCAAAGGAAGTAATTTGATATTTCTTTTCAGGTCACTTTGGATATATTGAGCTACCAGTTCCAATCTATCATCCTAGTCATATTAGTGAGTTGAAACGGATGCTGAGCCTTGTCTGTTTAAACTGCTTAAAAATGAGGAAAACCAACAAGGTATTGCCAAAGGGAATAAGAGTGGCATTCTTCTTTTTGTATGTCTGTCTAGGTTGTATGAGTTAGCTAGTAATACAAGGTGTAGTAGCGGTTATAATGATATGATTTGGTTTTAACATATTTTACCTATACGTTTGATTTAAAATAACTACAACTAGGCCATTTGCCTTAGAAAGTTTATTTTATTTTTCTTATTTTCCATCTTTCTTTATGACTTGAGAAAAATAGAAAAAGGAAAATATGTTTTAGAGAGCTTGTACTGGTCTCTCTTAGGATCTCATATTTATATAGAAACTGTGGATTAATTTGAGATACAATGAATAAAGAAAAGAGTAGAAAACAAGTAGAGGCACCTCTAAGACCCTAGGTACAAATAAGTACAACTCAACAAATTTTTAATAAAGCTTATTTGAAGTATATTTTGAGCCTATTCTAAAGCTAGAGCATACAAATTTTATGTATGAACCTTGGAATAAATAAATTCAATCTGAGGCCCTCAATAATTTTGTTAACAAATTTGGAAGTTGATCATTGGATTTGAGAGACTCAATACAAATTTCCTTAGGCAACAACTTTTTTCTCATTCTATGTGCTTGATCTTATTGGCTCACAACCTTTCAGCTTTCAGCGGCGTCAGGCAGTGGTTTGGCACAGAGATTAGTATCTCCTTGTTGTGAGGTTAGTATGAACAAATCACATTAGCATTTCTCAATAGGCATACGGATATATTGTTCTAATTTTAATGTGTTTGTATATATCTTTTATTCTAGATAGAAGTTTATGATCTTTGTCCTGAACTCATGATACTTGTGTAACCTCATGTTTCGCTAACTCTAAGTTCTCGTCTGAAGAACATTTAAGGAGATTGGACTCTTTTTCTTTTTTGATTTCTGATGTTCATTGTTTTGTTTTTCTTTTTTCCATGCTCTTTTCCATGGTTTACATATCTGTGCATTATCCTCTGATTTGGTTTACATATCTTGGTTCACAATTAATGCTTCAATCAGTTTTTTCTTACCAGAGTTAGCTAAATTTGATTTTACTATTGATGCTAATTTGTTGTGGATGGAATCCACTGTCTTTTTAAAAATTCATTTCCGAGGTTCATTGTATTTATTTTTTACCTTTAAAAGGTTAACGCTGCTCACGTTTCTATACGGGATGTTAAAACAAGTGATGGGGCTTGTTATCTGGCACTCAAGGTATCCAAATCCAAGATGCATGCTGACTTTTGGTGTTTTTTAGAAAAATATGGCTATCGCTATGAGGTTGATCACACTCGAGCATTACTTCCTTGTGAGGTTGGTTTCTACTTTTGTTACTTTACTGCTCAAATAAATGGCTTTTTCTTTTATTTGTTTGCATATATGTTGTCACTTGTCAATTTATGATTTTTTTTTCAATGCACCTATTTTATGTACTTCCTCTATTGTATTAGGCCTTTGTATGTTTTCTCTCTTATTTTTTTGGTACATGATGATTTGTCTTTAAAATATCATGCAGCAGTATAGAAATAGACATCCTTCAATGTGAGAAATTGTTGGATTTGGCATTACCCATTGCCCGAGACATCATATTTTGATATTAAAGGATTTTCCATGTTCAATGATTTGTAATTTGTTATATTTTTATCTTTTTCTTCATTACACAAAAGTTGGTATTTGCATTTTCTGAATGTTTGGATTCGACTCCTGAAATGCTTTTGCTTTGCTTTTACAATGGTCTATAATTGAGGGTCCCAGGCTAGTTGTTGTGTGCTATTTTTTTAATATTTTAATTCATTATATCTTTCTACTGAAATTGGCTATTTGCCCTTTGGTTAATGTTTTGATTTTAAAATATCTTTCAGGCAATGGAAATTATTAAGAGAATTCCAATAGAAACAAAAAAAAAGCTGGCTGGTAAAGGGTATTTTCCTCAAGATGGATATGTTTTGAAGTATCTTCCTGTGCCACCAAATTGCTTGTCTGTGCCAGAAGTTTCGGACGGCATCAGTGTCATGTCTTCGGTGAGAAAATGAACATATTATTGTGTCAGTAAATGTCACACTGGTTATTGCTTTTTATTATGCTCAATTCTATTTTCTGTAATAGTTAATTTTGTTATTATGGTTTGCCAGAACAGAAAAACTGCCTTAGGTTTTTAAACCAGACCTGATGATTGCTCTACTCTAAAGTTCTGAACCATGATTACATGTATAAATATGAAAATTCCGTTCAGAGTTCATTATGAATTAAATAGCACATTATTCAGAGTTCATTATGAGTATTCATATCTTG
This sequence comes from Lablab purpureus, assembly GCA_030347555.1. NCBI lineage: Eukaryota > Viridiplantae > Streptophyta > Magnoliopsida > Fabales > Fabaceae > Lablab > Lablab purpureus. Next base: position 14,516,291 of record CM059264.1, read on the forward strand.
GTTTATGAACTCGATCTTGTCTTGACTATAGTGCATTTGTTGTTTTGTAGGATCCTTCCATGACAATTCTCAGAAAATTGCTCAAGAAGGTTGAAATCATAAAAAGTTCTAGGTCTGGTGAACCAAATTTTGAGTCTCATCACGTAGAAGCAAATGATTTGCAATCAGTGGTTGATCAGTATTTTCAAATCAGGGGCACTTCTAAGGCAGCGCGTGATATAGAAACACATTTTGGGGTCAATAAAGAGCTTAATGCATCATCAACGAAAGCATGGCTAGAGAAAATGCGGACTTTGTTTATAAGAAAAGGATCAGGTTTTTCCTCCCGGAATGTGATAACTGGAGATTGTTATAAAAGGATAAATGAAGTAGGAATTCCAGTTGAAGTTGCCCAACGAGTGACATTTGAGGAGAGAGTTAACATCCATAACATAAGTTATTTGCAGAAATTAGTTGATGAAAATCTGTGCCTGACCTACAAGGAAGGTGCGTCTACTTTTTCACTCAGGGAGGGCTCAAAGGGTCACATATATCTGAAGCCTGGTCAGATAGTGCATAGAAGGATTATGGATGGGGATATTGTCTTCATTAACAGACCACCTACAACACACAAACACTCTTTACAGGCACTTTTTGTTTACATCCATGATGACCACACTGTGAAAATAAACCCTTTAATTTGTGGACCACTTGGGGCTGATTTTGATGGTGACTGTGTCCATCTGTTTTATCCGCAGTCACTTGCTGCCAAAGCAGAAGTTGTGGAGCTATTTTCTGTGGAGAACCAGCTGCTCAGCTCTCACAGTGGTAATTTGAATCTACAGTTAACCACAGATTCATTGTTGTCACTGAAGATGTTGGTCAAGAGATGTTTTTTTGATAGAGCGGCAGCTAATCAATTGGCAATGTTTCTTTTACCTTTGCCTCAACCTGGTTTGATCAAGGCCAGTTCTGGTGATTCTTATTGGACTTCCATCCAAATGTTACAGTGCGCTCTACCTGTGTGTTTTGATTGTTCTGGGGGACGGTATTTGATAAGGCAGAGTGAAATCTTAGAATTTGATTTCAACAGGGATGTTTTACCTGCAACAATAAATGAAATAGCAGCCTCAATTTTCTTTAGCAAGGGTCCAAAAGAGGCACTAAAGTTCTTTGATGTATTGCAGCCTTTTTTGATGGAAAGTATATTTGCTGATGGGTTTAGTGTTAGCCTGCAAGATTTTTCAATATCCAGGGCAATCAAAAGAATTATAAGCAGAAGCATTGGAAAAGTTTCCTCTCTGTTGTATCAGCTGAGGTCCATTTACAACGAGCTGGTGGCGCAGCAATTGGAGAAGCTTATTCGTGATATTGAACTTCCTGTTATTAATTTTGCTCTAAAGTCAACTAAACTAGGAGATTTAATCGATTCAAAGAGTAAATCTGCCATTGATAAGGTTGTTCAGCAGATTGGTTTCTTAGGGCAGCAACTTTTTGATAGGGGAAGATTCTATTCAAAAGGATTGGTAGAAGATGTAGCATCTCATTTTCATGTGAAGTGTTGTTATGACAGGGATGGTTATCCCTCTGCTGAGTATGGATTGCTGAAAGGGTCCTTTTTTAGTGGTTTGGATCCATATGAAGAGATGGTGCATTCAATCTCAACAAGGGAAATAATGGTGCGTTCTTCAAGGGGATTATCTGAACCAGGAACACTCTTCAAGAATTTGATGGCCATCCTACGGGATGTTGTTATATGTTATGATGGAACTGTCAGGAATATTTGCAGTAATTCCATTATCCAGTTTGAATATGGATTAGAAAAAACTGAGCACCTATTCCCTGCTGGTGAGCCTGTAGGTGTCTTAGCTGCAACTGCTATGTCAAATCCTGCTTACAAGGCTGTCCTTGATGCTAGTCCCAGTAGCAATTCCTCATGGGAGTTGATGAAGGTAAGCATTTCCTTGTAGTGAATGATACAATCTGCTTTTAAGATCTCAATAAATGATTTTCCCTGAATTTTTTGTTGATGCATTTTATCTTCAGGAAATATTACTCTGCAAGGTCAATTTTAGGAATGAGCTGGTTGATCGGCGTGTTATTTTGTACTTGAATGATTGTGATTGTGGAGGGAGTTATTGCCGGGAAAATGCAGCGTATAAAGTTAAAGATCAATTGAGAAAAGTCAATCTTAAGGATGCAGCAGTAGAGTTCATTATTGAGTAAGTTTCTCTTTTAATGTTATACCATTTAACCTTAGGCTAAATATGCTTTAGTTAAAAAGTATTTCAAGTATACATAGTATTGTGAGCATTTGACATCTCAAAAAAATTCTTAAGATCCATAAAATAAGTTATTTATCTATCTTAGAATGAATATTAAGGACTAATAATAGTGACTTTAAATTTTGGAGGGATGGACATCAAAGAAAAGTATTTTACAGGACCTAAAACCAAAATTCACACATTTTATAAGGACTAAAAGCAGTTCTCTCAAATTTTATAGGGATGAAAAACAAAGAAATTTTTTTATAGGGACCAAAATCAATACTCAATTTTACAGAGACTAAAAACTTATTTAAGCTCATTTTATACTATTGAAGAATGAGTTTAGTTTTATTTTTTGGGGTTCTGTTTCTTGTATGCAGATACCAAGAACATCGGGGTCGAAAGAAAATTTCTGAAACTGATGCTGGACTTGTTGGTCATATTTATCTGGACGAGGTGGTTCTACTTCCTTTCCATTCAATTTGATCATGGCTGCACATCGCTGCCTACTTTCATGACAACAATGCTGAAAATTTTCCCTTCATTATATGAAACTTGTTAGAATATATGAAAATCTCGAATAAAGTCATGATCATTTCTTAGTATTCATTCAATCATATCTAGATTGTATCTTATAATACTTGTGAACATCACAAATTATCTGCTTACTTTCCATGTGAATATCCCTTGACTTATTCCTCGGTTAGGATTGTGATTAGTATATGCAAGGCTTGTGCTTTAGGGTTTATGAACACGCCATCATTGTATTGTAACAAATCACATCATGTCAGGTCTATATCAATTTCATTCTACTTTATCTCTGTTCTTGATTCTCTATCCTCTCCCTCTACCCTCCTATAATTTTAACAAAACTTGATAAATAAACATGATTGAACATTTTTTCATGCCTCTGGAGTTTTAATCATATGAGAATACTTTGTGACGCCGAGTTAATCATATATTGGTAATTAATAATTACTACTGTTGTTTTATTATGTTTTTAATAACTAACAATATTTTTTTTGAACAGATGATGTTAGAGGAGCTGAAGATCAGTGTGACCAACGTTTTTCAGAAATGCTCGGAAAGACTACAATCCTTTAATCCGAGAAAGAAAGCTAATAAATATTTGAAGAGGACTGAATTATCATTTAGGTTTATCCTCAGTTCTTTCCTTTTGCATTTGATATTTGGTCATCCATGTTTAAATATTTATACTTCCCTGAAGTAATTTGTTGCTTGCAATGAGTGGTAGCTTTTTTTACATTTTACTGGTAAAAAAATAATGTGGTATAAATGGTAACCTAATAATATATTGATGTTGAAAGCTGTAGTTCTTTGTATTTTTTACTATTTTATTCTCCTTTTAATGACCTGTTAGACCCTCAATTAATAAAGAGGGTGGTATTTGAGAGGCCAAATTCTTGCCTAGTTTAGTTAATGTTGGAGATCCTACATTGACTAGTGATATGGGAAATTCAATGTTTATAGTGAGGTGTAAACCTCACTTTACAGATTGATTTTGTGAGGTTGAGTTAGGTATAAACCCACTTGCTGAGGTGGTATCAGCCTTATAAGCCTATCTTAGCGAGATTTGTTTGGGGCCATTGTTATCATCTGTTTAAGGGTTTCTGTTAGACTACTGACAGATATTTGATCTCATGCTCGAGATGTTCATTCCTCGGTATGAGAGGTGTGTTGGAGATTACATATCGACTAGAGATATGAGATGTTCAATATTTATAATTGGGATGTAAACTTTACTTTACAAGCCGATTTTGTGAAGAATCTTTCGAATTTCCCGAGCTTGTATCAGTCAACCTTTTTTACAGTTAAGGAGTATGACTTCCAAGAGAGGGAACAGTCAATAAATTTCTCCTTGATGGTATCTTTCGTGTATCCTGTTTTGCCATTGGTTTTCTTGTTATTAAAGTCCATTTCAGAATGTTGAAAATTTTCCCATTGGTTTTCTTGTTATTAAAGTCCATTTCAGAATGTTGAAAATTTTCGTAATTTTGAATCTACATTCAATAGTGTTATAGTCACGCACATTTCCACAATGTTAGTGATCAAAATAAGGGAAAAAAGGAAGATAAAAGCTTTTGTATGTCACTGCCTTTATATACCAATGGAATCAAATGCTTTGTTTTTCTGACTGTTGAAGTTTATTTGTTAATCTGTATCACTTTCTGATCTGTGTTCCATCTTGGCAGTGAGTCTTGCTCATCTTCTCATCCTGCTGCACCATGTTTAACATTCATTTGGCTTGACGGTGGTGATAATGATTTTGATTTCATTGTAAAGATCCTATCTAAAGAAATCTGTCCTGTTCTGTTAGAAACAATAATCCAAGGTATTTTCCTTACAATCATTTCTCTAGGGAATGGAAGCACTATATTTTCTTTTATCGGTAAATCTATATTTAGGGTTTTGTAAAGGGGGGAGGGGGTGGAAAAGAGAAAAAAGATACCTAGAACTAGACTAAAATGTGCCACAATTCACTTGATTAATGCTCCTGTACTCTTATTCTAATTATTTGGTAAATTATTGATACAATACTAAATCCTGTAGAATTCAAATCCACAACTTCATGAAGACTCGAAGGTTTAATAATTAATATGGTGGTTACAAGTAGGAAACCTGAAACAGAATATTAAACGCAAAATTTTATACGGATTGGCCCATTTCAAATAAATCACTCATGCACCTTATAATCTCCCTGAACCATGAAACCATAGTGGTGTTCTTGGAAGACATCTCTTGTAAGTTCTTAACCATTCTCTTCAAGCACTAGAATTACCTCTGGCTAGTTACTCTCAGATATCCCCATTGGCTTGTGATGAAAGAACAAATTAGTTGCTAGAGGACCTGTCCTGCATTTGAATTCATTGGCCATATCTATCCTTTCCACATGCTAATGTTTCACAATCTAGAGACTCACTTATTTTTTTCAGATGTGATTTTCTCTGAAAGGTTTATTTCTTGTTGTCCATCAATTTTTATGTGGTCTGTCATGCTGTATTGTATTCATAATTTTGAATGTATACATGGATCACATATTTGTCTTTGTAATGTTTCTGACTTACCTTTTACTAATAAATAGGAGACCCACGCATTAGTTCTGCAAGTATAATTTGGGTTAGTCCGGATACAAACACATGGGTCCGAAACCCTTATAAATCTTCCAGTGGTGAATTGGCACTGGATATTATTCTTGAGAAGGAAGTAGTCAAACAGAGTGGTGATGCTTGGAGGATTGTACTTGATTCCTGCCTTCCTGTTCTTCATTTGATTGATACCAGGCGTTCCATCCCTTATGCTATTAAACAGACTCAAGAATTACTGGGGATATCATGCACTTTTGATCAAGCGATTCAGGTGAGTTGTATTGAATTATGTTTAGTTATTTGCTCTTATGATTGTCTTTTCAGGATATATCTTCACTTTTCATTACTCTGGCTTTTTTTTATATTGGGGGGGGGGGGGGTTGTTTGAGTGATTCACAACGTTTCTAATGGCTTAGACTTTTGGCAATGTTCCTTTTGCCTCTATCTCTGTGGTGTCCAAATCTTGAGGTATTTTCTTTGATCAGGTCAGGTGTGAACACACTGAAAAGAGATATTTTTTTAGTTTGAGAATTTGGTGTGTAGAAATTTTGCTTTAGCACTGAAATTTTATATCAGATTCAGTAGAATTTTTGCTTTAGAACTAAAAGCCTATGTCCAAAAAATAAAAATTATTAATGATAAATCTATTGCAATGAATGTGATCATCTGCGTATAGATGACTGAGCTAGCTGATGGCATCAAAGGGACTGCACTCGAAACTAAGGACCCAATGCCCAAAACAGAAAACACACAGAACAAAACTGAATTTTATTTTTATCTTATTTAACTCTAATATTAGGAAAACAATAAGTTGAAAATCAAACTACATTGTTATATTTTTTGGTGATATGCAATTTTTGCTCTTTTCGTATGTATTGGAGTTTGATGTTCTTATTTTTGGGTCTTTGTTGTGAACTTGTTTGATGAAAGAATTGATCACTATCCAATAGTTAGTAGCCCCCCGTTAGTTCATCCTTTGTACCCATCTTATCCTTCTGTGCCTGCCTGCAGCGTGTTGCAGCATCTGTGAAAATGGTGGCGAAAGGTGTTCTTAGAGAGCATCTAATTTTGTTAGCTAGTAGTATGACATGTGGCGGGAACATGGTTGGCTTTAATACAGGTGGATATAAAGCCCTATCTCGACAATTAAATATTCAAGTACCATTCACAGATGCAACACTCTTTGTAAGTTGCTACCTTGCTAATTGTTGTAATCATGAGATATACCAGGTTATTATTATTCTTACTTTGTAAATATTAATATGCAGACACCTAAAAAGTGTTTTGAGCGAGCTGCTGAGAAATGTCATACCGACTCTCTGTCAAGCATAGTTGCATCCTGTTCCTGGGGTAAACCTGTGGCAGTTGGTACAGGATCAAAATTTGATGTTGTTTGGGATGCAAACAAGGTATTTTTATCATACTCATTTAGTACTTGTGAGTGTATAACGCCTTTTATCAGGTAGTTAGTTACAACCATCATTATGTATTGTTTTCTCTTAGGGTACTTTGTTGCAGCTGTCACTGTCAGGTTGTTATAACTGATCCAGTCAAGTTAGATTAGCTTCTGTAGTCTATATATAGTTACTGTAAATAAATGCTCATAACTTATACAAATCTCAGAATAATAAATGCAAGTTTCTTTTCTCTTAAGTTTGTTTTCAGTATTTGAAGTTCTGGGTAAGCATTTTTTGAATATTGACATTTGTTTTTTGCAGATAAGATCAAGTGAAATTGAAGGGATGGATGTTTACAGTTTTCTTCACATGGTTAAAGGCCGTACCAATGCAGAAGAAGAAACTGACGCTTGTTTGGGTGAAGATATTGATGATTTGCTGGAAGAAGAATATTTGGATTTGGAAATGTCCCCACCACGTAACTCAGGTTTTGAGGCTGTTTTTGAAGAGAATCCTGAAGTACTGAAGGATTCAACATCCAATGGTTGGGATGTAAATTCAAATCAGACTGAACCAATAACCAGTGGGTGGTCTGGTTGGGTAAGTAACAAAGCTGAAACAAAGGAAGGAGGATCTGAAAGCGCCCAGGAGAGTTCTTGGGGTAAAAGTGTCATACAAGAAGACTCTTCTAAGTCTAATGCTTGGAATACAAACACAACAGATCAGACAAATACTAAATCTAATGAATGGTCTGCCTGGGAAAGTAACAAGTCTGAAATACAAGCTGGTGGATCTGAAAATGTTGAAGGTTCATGGGGCTCGGGTAAAAGGAGAGATGTTACCCAAAAAGATAATTCTGGGTCTGGTACTTGGGGTGCAAACAAAACAGGTCATGAAAAAACAAATTCTAATGAATGGTCTGGCTGGAAAAACAATAATTCTGAAATACCAGCTGGTGGATCTGAAAATATACAAGACTCTTGGGGCTCAGGCAGGAGGAAAGATGTTACCCAAGAAGACAATTTCAATTCTGGTGCTTGGGGTGCAAGTATAGGAGATCAGACGCAAACAAAATCTAGTAAGTGGTCTGACTGGGGAAGAAATAATAAGTCTGAAATACCTGCTGGTGGATCTGAAGATGTAAAAGAAGATTTGTGGGACTCAGGTAAATTGAAAGATGAAGTTACACAAAAAGGAAATTCTGGTTCTGGTGGTTGGGGTGCAAGCAGCACAGGTCAGACAAAAACAAAATCTAATGAATGGTCTAGCTGGGGAAAGAATAAGTCTGAGATACCAGCTGGTGGATCTGAAAAAGTGCAGGATCCTTGGCTCTCTGGTAAGGGGAAAGATGATGTTACCCAAGTAGACAACTCTGGGTCTGGTTCTTGGGGTGGAAACAGAAGAGATCAGACAAAAGCAAAATCTAATGAATGGTCTGACTGGGGAAGGAATAAATCGGAAGTACCAGCTGGTGGATCTGAAAATGTACAAGAAGATTCTTGGGGCTCGGGTAAATTTAAAGATGATGTTACTGAAAAAGACAATTCTAGGTCTGGTGCTTGGGGTGGAACTTCTTGGGGCTCAGGTAAATTGAAAGATGATGTTACCCCGAGTGACAATTCTGGGTCTGGTGCCTGGGGTGCAAGCAGCACAGGTCAGAAAAAATCAAAATCTGATGAATGGTCTGGCTGGGGTAAGAACAAGTCTGAAATGCCAGCTGGTGGATCTGAAAATGTGCAGGATTCTTGGGGCTCTGGTAAGAGGAAAGAAGATGTTACCCAAGTAGACAACTCCGTGTCTGGTTCTGGGGGTGGAAGCAGAAGAGATCAAACTAACACAGCATCTAAAGAATGGTCTGGTTGGGGAAGGAATAAGTCGGAAATGCCAGCTGGTGGACCCGAAAATGTACTGGAAGATTCTTGGGGCTCAGGTAAATTTAAAGATGATGTTACCCAGAAAGACAATTCTGGGTCTGGTGCTTGGGGTGCAAACAAAACACGTTTGACAAAGACTGAAGTAGATGACTGGGCGAGAAATAAAGTTGAAACAATAGATGGTGGGTCGGAAAAGCCCCAAGAGGATTCTTGGAACTCAGGTAATTGGAAAGCTGAATCAAAAGTTGGCAATACCTCTTGGGGAAAACCCAAATCCTCTGGAAGTCAATCATGGGATTCCCATAATCAGTCAAATCAAAATTCAAGTTCGCGGGGATGGGAATCACACATTGCTTCAGCTAATTCAGAGAGTGAGAAAGGTTTTCAGTGGGGTAAGCAAGGTAGAGAATCATTCAAGAAAAATCGGTTTGAAGGTTCACAAGGTCGGGGTTCAAATAGTGGCGACTGGAGAAATAGGAATCGCCCACCTAGAGCACCTGGACCGAGATTGGACTTGTACTCATCTGAGGAGCAGGATGTGCTGAAGGAGATCGAACCTGTTATGCAGTCTATCAGACGAATAATGCAACAACAGGGGTAAGTTACTCTTGGTAGTAAATAATAACTCCCCAATATAATGACTTGGCAAGCTAGAAGAAATCATGATATTATTTTCCTTTCCCTTTATAGTACAATCCCTACACTGAGTTACAAGTTGCAATTTGAACCTTTGCAATTTGGAGCATTTTGATCTTATTTTTTTCATAAATCCCTGTTGAAGGTACAACGATGGGGACCCGCTGGCTGCTGAAGATCAACTTTTTGTACTTGAGAACGTCTTTGAGCACCACCCAGATAAAGAAACCAAAATGGGTGTTGGAATTGATTATATCATGGTATCATATAACTCGAGTTATATTGAATCTTTCAATTTCCTTGCGTGTCAGTTTTCATACATGCAGTACATGATCTATACAATCTATTCTTGGATTATGGGTTGCAATGGAAGTTGAAACTTCAAATTATTGTTTAGCTATATCTTTTCCTGTGTGTAATGTAATGTTTGGGAGTATTACTTGCAACAGGTTAACAGACACAGCAGTTTTCAGGATAGCAGATGCTTTTATGTGGTTTTGAAAGATGGTCGAAGAGAAGATTTTTCCTACCGGAAATGCTTGGATAACTGGGTAAGAAAGAAGTATCCAGACCTTGCTGATTCGTTCTTCAGCAAATATTTTCGGAAACCACGTAGTAGGGTGGAGCAACCTGCAACCCCAGGAGGGGGTGACCAGACTGCAATGCCAGCGCGGGACGAAGCTCCTCCTACACCGGCTGACCAGACCTCAACACCCGGCCCTGTGGAAACCAATGAGTAGCTTAGACTTTTGTCCATAACATTGTACAGAAGCGGCGTAGGTAAGGCCACCGAATAGTTTTCCATAGGTGGCCAATTTTCCTGTCGGAAAATGTTGCTATTTTCGGTGACAGTCTGATGGTAATTTTTTTAGCCAGTAGTGAATCATCACAACGCCCATTTTTGTGCAGATATTAATATTGTTTTAATGATAACAGCACACGATGCGATGATTTTTTTGAATCTTTAATTGGACGTGGCTTTCAGCCATCGACTGGAACACCGATATGAAAATGAAATGCTTCTTATTAGAGTTTCATGATTCAGATTGTGGCTGATACTCTTTTCAGTACTAGGTAAGCATTTCAGTTTTTTTAAAGCTAGATTTCTCTAGAGGTCTTGCTCGAAGATGGGAACCACACCGTCATATTTTATTGTAAATTTAATTCTCTAAATATTCGTTAGTACAAGGAAAAGCTTCTCCATTTTTTTCTTACCCTGATGATGTGTACCACCGCTATCGAGTGGAATGCCATCCTTTACAACTTTAATCCATCATACAGGGAAAAACTTCTGCGTTCAATTTCTTTGATCGTAAATGTTCAAAATTGTCACTTGAAAGAACGAGTTTTTGGTTAGGAATTTCAATTTCAGAGTAGTGCACAAAGGTTTCGGATTATGTTTCAGAAGTATATTTGTATGCCATTTCGAGGAGTTTTGGAATTATAACAAAGGATGATAACAAGCAACTCCACAGATTCCTTCTTGTTAAGTGAAATTGAAACAAGTCAAATTTGTGAGGCTGGGATGTTAGTATTTATCTTCTACATAATTTCAGAAGAGACATAAAAGCTGGACTCTGGTTTTGACTGTCTGTCTGACTTAATCCTCGAAATCTCAGTGGTTTAGACCTTCTCTTTTTTTAAAACAACAACATTGTTCGAGCAAGCATTGTACGATGAAGATGCTCTCAAACTCAACCGGTGTTCACTCGTTCTGATTTGATCATGCCTCACCAAATGATCAACAATAATGTTCTGGTTCAATAGTTTCTTTTCGTCTTATTTTTCATAAGTTTCCTCTCTAGAAGATTATGTTGGAAACGATTCAAGCCTTATTTCACCATGTTTGTGAAAACTGGCTCCTATTAGACTGTATTCTCTTAACATGATCCAATAAGTTCTATCTATTGATATGACATCATTATCATAATGAAATGAATGGAAAAGATGAATCTTAAGAAGACATTTTTGAAAGAAAGATTATACTTTCATAATCAAAACAATCACTTGATAATTATATTATAATAATAAAAATAGACTATTCATGTATTAAATAGAGTTGAATTAAATAGAATTGTCATGAGTTTATTGAAAAATGGGGGTGTGAATATATCATTGTCCCTTTTGAAAAGTAATGTTTAGTGCTTTACAATGTTACATGGCTATCCATGTCTTCTCTCGTCCCTCACTTCCATCTCCTTCACCATGTACAAGCTGCCACCAATACCAAAACCTTATATGGTGTGGTCAACCTGTAATAATTATAGTGTCTTCACTTTCACATGTGGGATCCCTACCCACTTCTTTCCTAAACACATGATTTTAATTTCTGAATTGTAATGCTATTACTTCTCTTATTTTCATTTTTACATTTCTTTCATTTTTAAAAATTTAATACACTCACAATATAAAACAATTTTCAACGATTAATGGATAAAACATCCTCCTTTATGATTTGTCATGAGATGTGAACATAAAATTTACATTGTCGATACACCTATTTTCTCATTTTTGTTAATGGGTTTGCGAAGTTTTCTCCAAAATATGTATGTATGAATCATAATTATTCACGAGTCACATAAAAAGGAGAAAACGTATTTAAAAAATAATCAATTTTCTATCTTGCTACCATATTAATCTTTGAAATTAAAGAAAACTTTAACAAATTTTGAAATTTTTTAGGAGTTTGATTTTTAAGCTCCTAAAATCAAGTCTTCTTTTCAAGTCCCGAATTTTGAAGACTCAAGTAATAATAATAATAATAACCTACATTACACCGTTATGTATTATAGTCTATATTTGTATTCTTAGTGCTATTTTCCTTACAAACAAAAAAAAAAGTTTAGTTTTTAAATTTATCAATAAAAATACGACAAAACATCCAAGTATCTAAGTTTTTCTATTTTTTTAAAACTAAATTTCAAATCACTATGAAACTTTTGTTCTTTTTTTTTATTTAGCATGAATTATTATTATTATTATATAATTTATCAAAATAAAATTTAATTGAACAGTACCATGATTATGCATGTAGATTAGTTTCTAAAATAATGAATGAGGAAAACCATGAAAAAAAAGTTAAAAAACAAATCAAAGTTTGATACTTCCGAATAATAATTGATGCTATTTTAAAGTTATTATTATTATTATTATTATTATTATTATTATTATTATTATTATTATTATTATTATTATTATTATTATTATTGTTGTTGTTGTTTATTGTTAAATAATAAAGTGGATATATAATTCTATAGATATAAATACACACAAATGTGGATATACGTTTTCCTTTTAAATTTCCTATAAACAATATTCATTGCCATATATTTTATCATTATAAAAATTAATAACTACTTAAAAATAATGATACGTTATAATTTGTGATTAGACAAAAACAAGTGTAAGCACACTCTATGCTTCTTTGACATTCATACATTTAAATAAAAGATGTATACTTCTAAATGCACTTCATCTAATACTCTACCTTATTACTTAAAAATATAAGTGTGAATCATATTTTTTTATATATTTTAATAAATTTAAAATATATAGCCTGTTTGAAAAAAGAGAAAAATAGTTTATATATGAACTATGCAAAACATTTTTATATTATCACTCAATATGACATTATTATGTTATTGAATTTTACAAAAAATTGTCTTAAAGTGTATACCAATAGTGATTTTTTAATAACCAAAAATATAAAAACTATTACACTATTGAAAGTGCATAGACATTGAACACTTACAAGTGTCTTTCTTTGAATTAAATTCACGGATATAATCCATATGAAATTCCGGGTTTTCTAAACGACGAGTCGTGGCATGTTCTTCACATCAATAAGAATCACTTCTCAGATCATCACTTGCCACATGGCTTTCGCCACAATAGTTCAAAGAAATCTGTGAATTATGGCTTCTTCTTCTTCTTTGGTTGTTCTTGGGCCTCTTAACCTCACTCAACAGAATGGTTACAAAGTGTGGGAAGATCCTTCTTTCATCAAGTGGAGGAAAAGGGACGCTCATGTCACCTTGCACTGCCATGACTCTCTAGAAGGTCTCAGACCCATCAACAGCTTTTTTCGGCGTTTTGTTTACTGGGAGGGATTCTATGCTAAAATGGATTCATTTCATGTTTTGGGTTTGCTAGATAGATGGAAACACATGAGTTATATTCTGAAAGTTCGTATTTTTAAGTTGCCCTTTTCAAGAAATGTTCCTTTTTTAAAAGATGTTATTCCATTCACGAGAGTTTTCTATTCTAATTTCCATTGGGGGTTGAGAAATGGTTGTGACATTTCAGCCGAATGGAATGATTTGAGAAAGTGAAGCGAGGACTGTATATTCTAGAAGTTCATTTTTTTTTTATTTGCTAGAAAATCCCCCCTTTTTTAATATATCCTCTTATTCTGTTAATAGATAGTTATCTATTATATTTTTATTGGGGATGACAAATTGTTTCATAATGTCAGCTGAATGAAATGATTTAAGTAAATTGAGTGTGGATATATTCTTTTATTAAGTTTTGTTATGAATTTAATCAATAGTTCATTGCACATGAAAGAAGTTCAAATCAGTGACTAGTTTTTGAGTAGATGCATACTGCGAAAAAATTGTAAGGGATTTGTACGAGTTTATATTGTTAAGGAATTCCTTCTATTTTGGTTTTGTTATAAATTATGATGGGTAATCTGGAATTTTGTGATATGTGTAGGATCTCTCAGATATTGGTATCAACGGAACAAAGTGGATTTTTTGGTTTCCCAGTCTGCTGTTTGGAATGATGATGCTGTTCAGGGGTCTCTTGATTGTGCTGCATTTTGGGTCAAAGATTTGCCTTTTGTTAAGTCCTTGTCTGGATATTGGAAATTTTTCATTGCTGACAGGCCCAACAATGTCCCTACTAATTTTTATGAAAGTGAGTTCCAAGATTCAGAGTGGAAAAATTTGCCTGGTAAGTGCTTATGTTTAAGTGTGTATATATATATATTATTAGTAAAACGCCTTTACATTCACTGTGTATTATTTCCTCACTATGTCTGCTTAATTTCTTCACCGTGTGCTCTAATTTTTGCTTTACTATAGAGTTTGTTGTGGTGGTGAAATGCTATTATTTGCTTTGGTTATGAATTGATTTTTGTCATTTGCTAATATTTTTATCGATGTTTGATTATTATTGTCAAAATTGGACAGTTCCTTCGAATTGGCAGTTACACGGATTTGACTGTCCTATATATACGAACGTGGTGTATCCATTTCCGCTAGATCCTCCTTTCATTCCAGCGGAAAATCCTACTGGCTGTTACAGAACGTACTTCCACATTCCCAAAGAATGGGAGGGTATGAGTTGCTGAATTTCCCTTATGCTATTTTTCCTTTTCTTTTGTGGATTGACATACTATGTTTGTTAAAAATCCAAGTGTGTTTAAAAGTTTCACATTGAGTAGAAATGAGAAAATCGAGTAACATATAAGAAAAAAAACATACAAATACATTCTTTAAGGTTTTTGGTTGAATTGAAGGTGCTCTCATGATCTCTTATATGGTTTGACTTAAAAGTCATTGGTGTTGAATCTCATAAGTGTTTCCCCCTCTAGAAAGAACCCAACACTATTGAGGAATTTGGTGGTGTTGTTTTCATTCAGTTCTCTATGTTAGTGCGTTGTACTTCAAATGTAATTATGAAAGCATTATATAATATTGTTTTTGTGGAATATATATAGTGTTTTTCTGTACCACATTTTGTGGAAATGTTGTTTCCTGTTGGATTTAGATCTCCATCAGTATTTGCCATCCTTTTAGTTTAAAATACTTATTTCTTTGGAACATTGATTGGTCTTTTGTAGGTAGAAGAATTTTGTTGCACTTTGAAGCAGTTGATTCTGCCTTTTGTGCATGGATAAATGGGCATCCTGTAGGATATAGGTATCTCTCTGATATGTAGATCATACACTCTTGAACATGATTACATACTTGCTGGTCAGTATTTTTCTTTTGTAATTTCAACTCTAGCATATATGATGTGAAGAGGGAGAGGGGGTGGGGGGTAAAAGGGGATAGATGATACGATGTTCAAAGCAATGCAAACCAGGGAGAAGGCATGCTATGAAAGAGATAATAAATTGGTAACTGTGATCTTTGGCAACGAAGAAAATACTTGTCTTCTAATCATTAGATATTCATTTACCATCGTGTCTTTTCTATTGCAAATCCCTGGATGAACATAGCTGGACATCCGACATTCAGTAGTGTGTCCATGCTAAAATGGAAGGCCAGGCCTGTTTTTTTGAATGGATATGGAATGGAGTGTCTTATTACATGATATTTACGAAGACCAAAGGTAATATGAATGAAAGCTTTGACATTAATTAATTCTTTTTTCTATTTTGCAAGGACAGCCAAGACAGCAGACTACCTGCAGAGTTTGAAATCACTGATTTTTGTCATCCATGTGGTTCAGATCTTAAGAATGTTCTAGCTGTTCAAGTGTATAGATGGAGTGATGGCTCTTACCTTGAGGACCAGGACCAATGGCGGTTATCTGGTATCCACCGTGATGTTCTTCTTATGGCAAAGCCGGAGGTATGTTTTTACTAAATTTCTCCTCACCTACTATTGTTTGATATCATTTATGCTAAGTATTCTTATTAGAATTAAGTTAGTGTATGTAGGTAAAAAAGGAAGTCATTAATGTTTATTGTTTACATTTGATAATCAAAGTGTGAAGCTGTTATGATATAAAGAAAAGATAAATTAGTTAAGATAGTTAGAATATTAATGAGTTAGTTACTTGAGGTGTTAGTTAGATATAAATAGGGGAAGAGAAGGATGTTAATTTTGTAGGTTGAGCATTAGCTCTTTGTGAAGAGGAAATGCTTGGAGGATAGAGTGCTCTCCTATTTCTTGTTCTTTGCATTCTATTCAATAAAAATATTTTTTCTTTCTCTTTTCAGTTCTTGGTTCCTAACAGATGGTGTCATTTTTTATTAGCATTAGGTTATCTTGCAGAATAAATTATGAGTTGGATTATGTCCTAAATGCACCTAATTTATTAGTTAAATAACTTAGAGAATTCAACTTTGAGAATTATATTCATGTATCTTTATACCTAGTTTTTTTTTATTATTGAATATAGCATGTCCAATTTTTCAGCCATTTGACTATTTTTTCATGCTTGATGCTAATATCTTTCAAAATATTTTGTATGTAGGTATTTATTACTGACTATTTTTTCAAATCAAATCTAGCTGAAGATTTTTCTTACGCAGATATACTGGTAAGCATAAATACATTGTTAAATTATTGTTATTTTTCATGTCATAATTCTATTATGCATCCGTAACTGGTCTTACTTGCAGAAGATTTTACCTAAATCCGATTATCTTGAAGTCTGTATTATTTTGTTGTTTTGAGTTTGTAAAAGTGAAATGCAGTTCCTAAATTTATAAATAAGTTGATGTTCTGTATTTCTTCACAATAAATTTTACCATTATTTCCTTTTTTCTACCATTGTATCACTTATATTACAGCAACACTGTTAGTTTTATTCATGTGTTATTGTTTTTTGGGATATATTATCAATTTCTTGCATATATAATCCAGGTTGAAGTGAAAATAGATAGATTAAAAGAGACATCCAAGGATAATGTTCTCACAGACTACTCTATAGAAGCTACATTGTTTGATTCTGGAAGCTGGTACACCTCTGGCAATCCTGATCTCCTTTCATCTAATGTGGCGGAAATAAAGCTCCAACCATCAAGTACACCAGCACCAACATTAGGGTTTCATGGCTATGTGCTTACAGGGAAACTGCAATCACCAAAGCTTTGGTCCGCAGAGAAAGTAAGAAATTTAAATCATATTTTTTCATGTTTGGTTGGATTTTATTCATTGATTAGCAAACTAGTCAGTACATTGCTATTGAAAAATAATATTGAAGTAGTTACTAAGAATTTTTGTCTAGTGATTACTCTACAACTGTAATCCTGCTAGTGATTCACATGATCATTTTTTCTGTTATTTCTCTTCTACCTAATTGGTGTTCATGTATAATTTTTGTTTGCTTTTTCACAGCCATACCTCTATACTCTAGTTGTTATCCTGAAAGACCGATCTGGTCGTGTTGTTGACTGTGAATCATGTCCAGTAGGATTTAGAAAAGTATCTAAAGCCCACAAACAACTGCTTGTTAATGGACATGCTGTTGTAATTAGAGGTGTGAACAGGCATGAGCATCATCCTCAAGTGGGGAAGGCAAACATAGAATCCTGCATGATCAAGGTACTGCTAATCTTTTTTTGCCTTTCATTAAAATTGTCAGTATAGTTCATTTATTTGATGGCCAAATGCTGTGTTTTTTGAGACACTTATAAGTAATAATTGCTGTGCTTACAGGATTTGGTCTTGATGAAGCAAAATAATATTAATGCTGTGAGGAACAGCCATTATCCCCAACATCCACGTTGGTATGAGCTATGTGATCTGTTTGGCATGTACATGATAGATGAAGCCAATATTGAGACGCATGGTTTTGACTATTCTAAACATCTCAAGCATCCTACTATGGAACCGCTTTGGGCATCTGCAATGCTGGATCGTGTGATTGGCATGGTTGAGAGAGATAAAAATCACTCATGCATTATCGCGTGGTCTTTAGGGAATGAATCTGGATTCGGAACAAATCATTTTGCTTTAGCTGGTATGTAGTGCACTTGGGTTCACTTACAGTTGCCATATGCATATTTGAAGTGACTTAATTTTTTTATTCTTCTGATACATTTTATTTGAAAGGTTAGTGGTTAGTGGCTAAATTTTTTTCTTCATTTTGTCTATGCATCAGGTTGGATTCGAGGACGAGATTCATCGCGGGTATTACATTATGAAGGAGGTGGATCCAGGACTCCATGCACTGATATTGTGTGTCCTATGTATATGCGTGTTTGGGAAATGGTGAAAATAGCCAGAGATCCAACCGAAACACGTCCACTGATACTGTGCGAGTATGATTTCGTAGTTTTACATCAACAACAGAATGACTTTTATTGTTCCCTGTCGTTTTCAGTTATAGATAATTATATTGGTTTTTATTTGTTATTTATTCCAAAACAAATGGCACTCTAGGGGTAGTAGGTTCTTTTTCTTTGTGCATAATTTTGGTGCATTTCGTCTCACCTGGCTAATATAATATTTATATCTCATTGATATAAATATAAGATAACATCGGTTCATTTCCTCTCTGTATCTTTGTTGATGCCATTTGTTTTGAATATATTTAAAATCTTATATTTTGCTGACCCCAAAAAATGGCAGATATTCACATGCAATGGGAAACAGTAATGGAAATCTTCATACATATTGGGAAGCAATTGACAACACATTTGGACTGCAAGGAGGCTTTATTTGGGATTGGGTTGATCAGGTGAGTGATTTTTGAACACTGTACCCAAGTTGATGAATGATCAACTTAACATTGTCTGAATTCGATACTTTGCTTGCGCATAGGCGCTGGTGAAAGTTTATGAAGATGGTACAAAGCGTTGGGCATATGGAGGTCAATTCGGGGATGTTCCCAATGATTTGAATTTCTGTTTGAATGGCCTCACATTTCCCGATCGAACTCATCATCCTGTTTTACATGGTAATCTAACAGATTGTCTCATTATTGCGCACACGAACTTGTAGGAGTGACAATTCGTTCTCCTGTTTACAACATTAGTCATGATTCATGAATATGCCTTTTTGTTTCAGAGGTTAAGTACTTGTACCAACCAATCAAGGTGGCTTTAAATGAAGGGAAATTGGAGGTACTCATGATAATTTATCTGAAATTTATGTTTCTCTAGTCAAAGTTGACTCAATAATTTATTTTTGTTTTTGATTTTGCAGATAAAAAATACTCATTTTTTTCAAACAACAGAAGGATTGGAGTTCAGCTGGTATATTTCTGCAAATGGATTTAACCTTGGATCTGGTATTTTGGACCTTGCCCCCATAAAACCCCAGAGTAGTTATGCTGTTGATTGGCAATCAGGTCCATGGTATTCTCTATGGGCTTCATCATCATCAGAAGAACTATTCTTGAGTATAACGGTTAAGCTTCTGGCCTCCACACGTTGGGTTGAAGCTGGTCATATTGTTTCATCTGCTCAAGTTCAACTGCCTACCAGGAGAAACATTCTTCCGCATGTAATTATATGACGTGTTGATTTATTTTAGAACCAAGTCATACCTCTTGTTAGGGTCGAGTAATGAGGTTTAGTAGTTTATACTATGTGTTATTAATGCTTAAATTGAATTTTTCTATTTTATGAATGGTTGTTGTATTCAGGCTATTGATATTAGTGGCGGCACTCTGGTTGCTGAAACACTAGGAGATACAATCATAGTCAAACAGCCAGATGTTTGGGATTTGGCATTGAATACTAAAACAGGTTTAGTTGAAAGCTGGAAGGTAAATCTAAACTTTGAATTTATCATTGTTCCATTGAATGCTTGATTAAATTGGAACTTGTTTTGTCTCTTTAAAATAAAAAGATAGCAGCAGTTTATTTAGATGCAGAATACAGGACAAATGCCTTAAAATAGTAAGACCTGTAATCATGTTGTATAGTGAAGAGTGCCTTCAATAATTTTCTCTGTATTTTAATAGTAGAGTCTTTAATGTCTTATCACAAAAAATTCAACATTCACTGATAACATTGTTTTTCTTTTTAAACCCCCTACTAGAAGCTCAAGTTTTGTTTGCTATGAGATAATGCCCAGTTATCCAAACCTAAATGTTTTTTTGGTTCAAGGTTTTGATATTATATATCTTAGGATGTGCTTTAGGCCTAACTCACTCTTACATAAGTGGCTTGTAAGGTGGGGAATGCTCTCACCTATATACTATATTTTGGTACTCCCTCTTGTTGGTGTGAGACTTGGTTTTTTGCCATTATACCCTCTCACGTCCGACGCTATTGGGCTTGATACATGGTAACTGAATTTTAATAGATTTAAGATAGACTCTTATACCATCTTAGGAAGTGGTTCAGGTCTAACTCAATCCTACAAAATATAAGGTAAGGATTGCCCAATATATACTGTACTTTGGCACTATCTCTATTTGACAGGAGACTTAGATTTTTTCCAGTAAGAGATACAATACAGACTGGTTTAACACTGAAAATAGATGACAAAATCAGAGGCAAAGGTCCAGTGGAACAGTAACACTGGAAGGCACAGAACAGACACTAGGAAATGTAAATGGAAGGAAAAGATTGAAAATAGAGTATCTAAAACAGATTCTGACCTTGGCCTCTCAGCCTCGATATCAATTATCAAAATCTACCATGCCCCTACTATCCTTTCCATCCTTATTTCACATTTCTTGAGTTTTGAAATGTTTGAAGAGTAAAAACATGTCATAGTTTTTGGAATATTTATGCTATTTAAGTTTCTCTTCAAATTTTTATATGATTTTATAGCTATTATTACGATGATGTTAAATGCTAGGTTAAAGGAGTAAATGTTTTGAAAAAGGGCATCCTCCCATGTTTCTGGCGAGCTCCTATCGATAATGATAAAGGAGGAGAGGAATGCAGTTATTTGTCCAGGTGGAAAGCTGCTGGAATGGACTGCCTTCACTTTATTACTGAGAGCTGTTCTGTGCAAAACATTGCAGAGAACACGGTTAGAATATTGGTGGTTTTTCTTGGTGTTACAAAGGGTGTGGAGGGTTCTCTCTCTAACCAAGACAAGTCAAAGGTTTTATATACTACAGAAGTGACATATACAATTTATGCTTCTGGGGATGTCATTATAGAATGCCAAGTGAAGCCAAATCCTGATCTCCCTCCTTTACCACGTGTGGGAATTGAGTTAAATGTGGAAAAATCATTGGATCTAGTAACTTGGTATGGAAGAGGACCATTTGAGTGTTATCCAGATCGAAAAGCTGCAGCCCAAATTGCAGTCTATGAACATAATGTTGGTGAGTTGCATGTTCCTTATATTGTTCCCGGGGAATCTTCCGGCAGGGCAGATGTTAGGTGGGCAACATTCAGAAACAAAAATGGTTTTGGAATATATGCTTCTAGGTATGGTAGCTCTCCACCCATGCAAATGTGTGCAAGCTACTATAGCACCTCAGAACTTGACCGTGCCACGCACAATGAAGAGCTCGTTGAAGGAGATAGCATTGAGGTATTTATGTCTTGCTTCAATATTTCTGTACATTTTCCTTCCATGTTTTTGAAATGGAAAATGCACGTCAATCCATCAGATGTATGGTGATGACTGCTCAGGGTGGAAATTGGAATAATGCTTTAGTTTATGGTGTGAATGTGGTATGTTCTTTTTTAGATGTATAGAAGAAAACTGGGGCCCAAAGTTACAATATTTTCTGTAATTTGTGTTAGTGCTGACACTCTTGCAGCTGTAGGAAATGTAATATTTATTCAGTTTGTGCTGCATTTGACTACATTGTGGTTGTGTCTGTTCTTCATGTACAATTAATTGTTTTGAATGTAGTAGTTTTATATAGTAGTAGTTTTCTGAGATATGAACATTTTTTTATACATCCCAACTATAGAAACTATTATTAGGGTCAAATTTGTTGTAGGCCTCTCAACGTTTGGTTAAAATTGGTTTTGGTCCTTGTATGTCTAAAATATGGTGGATTTCTTCTCTGGTCAAAGAAAAATGTAGTATAAGGCCATCTCTGAATTTTGGCCCATCTTGTGTGCACAAGTCTCTTTTTCTTAATAAATATAAGTTTTCCTTTTTCAGAAAAAAAAAATACAAGGAACTCAAAACCACTGATTTTAAAATGTTGGGACTAAAATCAACTTTCTCCAAATCTTGAAGGACCTAAAACATATTTTACCCTTGCTATTATTATGGAATTTCTCATCTAGGATGTTTTATGGTGTTACAGATTCATCTGGATCACATGCACATGGGATTAGGTGGAGACGATAGTTGGTCGCCATCTGTACACAATCAGTATTTGATTCCTCCTGTGTCATACTCATTCTCTGTTAGATTGTGTCCTGTAACTCCAGCCACTTCTGGCTATGACATCTACAAATCCCAGATTCAAAACTCTTGATTTCTTGGATCACATGACTCTATTCTATCTAAGAATAAGCATGTAGAAGAAGACAGAAGACTGGTATGTTTACAAGGAAGTACTTCAAAGAAACATCAAAGCTGTTGATGTAAAGAAACATTCTCATGCAATGATATTAGTTGGAAGCTTGATTTAATAATGTGGAAGATGAATATAAACTTGTATTACAAATTTGATCCATACGAACAAAGTTGGCCAATTCCACAAGTTGTTTAATTAATGTGCTGTAATTGTGATATGAATAATTTGTTCTTATTATGAGAGTGACAATGAAATAAATGAAAACAGTCTCCACACTCTGAATTTGATTTTTATCTATTTTTACGAGATCACAAGGGGCCCCACATAAAAAAATATATATCTATAATTTTGTTTTTGGTTCCAAGTTTCCCTGTTGAGAAATTTGTGTAGTGATAGACTTCTAGAATGGGGTCCAACTTCTATGGGCAAGAAGAAATACTCTCTACAATGTGGGTTCAAGAGATCCACCAAAGAATCGTTTTTTCTTAAATGGATAAATTGTACCATCAAAATGAGGCAAAACTCTAGAGTAAAATTGTTAAAAATGATCATCTCAGCCCTTCTTTAATGTTTTCATCCATGATTTGGGTACTCCGGTTTTTCTATTGTGATTTTAATTGATCCTCTTATCAGATAAGATTTGTAATTTAGATTTAATTACAAATTCTGTATGTATTTTATTTCTTTTTCACCTATTTAACTATAAATCTAATATATTTATTTATGGTATCATCAAAAAATAATTTAACTAACTAAAATAAAAAACAAACAATATCACAATATATGCGAAGTTGAGAATTTCATCAAATTTGCAGATTTTCTAGAATATGAAGACAAATTGCAAGAAAATATAGGGACCAAAGTTGTGGACCAGAAATTAATGAGAAATCAAAATTATAATTTAACTCAAAATGAAAGTGCAATGGAAAACAATATTTAATGCAGGTTCAAAACGATCAATGTTAACTTTTCTTACAGCTTTAATCAACAGTATTCACTTCTTAAAAGTACCATAAATTAGAGCATTTGAAAAGCAATGTGCAAAATTTATTTCATTCTCTACATTTACTTTCTTTATATTTATTTTTAATACCTCTTGTATGATTGAGATGGTGTTTTTTCAGGGCTTATCTATCATTGTTTTTCTTCAGAATAATATTTTAACGTAGCATAAAAAATGTTGTTTTTGTACCTAATTTAAATCATGTAACCAGTAAAAACCTGAGTATTGATGAAGGAAAGTAGAAGCAAATAAATGAAGAAAATAAAAGAAAGAGTTGAAAATTGAATGATTTTTTAAGTTGTTTGGTTTTGCAGAGAAGTAAAAGAAGATAGTGTTATGAACATTCCTCAAGCTTTAGTATCCTCAATGACCACACTGCTACATCATCCAAGTGCAGCATTCACAGACAAAAGCGATAGCAGAGACATAAACTATCTAGAAGAAATTGTCTGCATGAAGACAACACGACTAAAAAGGATTCCCATTCATGTACTAAAAACATAACAATCTGAAAGTTAAGATAACCTACAAAATCCCTCCAAATCAACATTTTGAGAAGTATAGAAGATCATCCATGATGCAGGCAATACACATCCTCGCATCTCACCACTCTCAAATGCACCAGAAAACCCACCACTGGAAGATAATTTCACTAATGGAAAGTTTACACTACATTCATAGACATGATTTGCTTAGCAAGACCAGGATCTTGCTGCAACAGTTCTCTCAAATTGCTTTCCACCTCTGTCATCTGCTTTTCCAAGTACTCTTTCGAGCTCTGTTCAAATACATAGCCGAATAAGAACGGAATTTCATGAAACTCTTATTTACTGTTTTGGAAATTTAGCTAAAACAGCTATATTTGTTTCAGTTGTGAGATTTAACTTCTTTTCACCTTTAGAAAATTAAAAATAAAAATGATGGAAGACAAGAAGTTTGTGAATAAAGGACATCTACCTGTAATGTAGTAATTGTAGCTTCACCATCTTTAAACTTTTTCTCCTGTTCGTTCATTAATGAAGCCTTGGTCTCCAATACAAACCTGGTAATCATGTTAAGAACGTGTTACGGTATACCACTAATATTTTAAAAAACAGCCTATAAATCAAGTTTTTGTGTACTCTATTTAGTAGCATGGTCAAAGTGGTAACCACAACTCACATTCTCCCTGCAAAACAAAATAACTGGACATCATACATCTTTCGAAAACTAGGCCATCACTAAATACCAATAGCAATACTTTCAAATTAGTAGGGTTGTTTAAAGAACACAAGCAGTAAGGCTTATGATTTTCTTCACATACCAATAGATTTGTAAACATTAGTATCATCAGGAACTTGCTTTAGCTCCTCCATTGTCAAAAAGGCACGCTTTTTTTCAGCTTCTTTGGAACGCATCTGGTTTTGCACCTGCATGTGCAAAGGATAATATAAACTACTAAGTCTCAGGCAACCTAACAAGCATATCATTTCCATATGCAAAATACAAATGTATTCTCAGCACAAATACACAAGGCAGTAACATTTAATACTCGGTAATGTATTCATCATAATAATATACAGTGCCTAAAATCACTAATTGTCATGGCGATAATGTGAATCAAATCACTCTTCTTCAACATAAATGCGTCTTCGCAGTCATTCCAACGACATTAATTAAATCCTCCAAAACATTAAAAATACACCCAAGAAACACATTTTAGAAGACCATCAATTTAAGAAACTAAAGAGGATCCGATTCCATTAGAATCCATTAGGTTTAAGAGGAAAAATATTCTCTACAGGAAACAACCCTACTTGAGTTGGCCAAGACTATTGTGAACAGAAAATTTTCTTTCAAAATATTTGATAGGGTTTCATACTCAAGGTCCAACCTTGAAATTACCAATAAAGCTAAAACATCACACCAATTGAGACATACACTCAGGCAATTACAAGGCAATATTTACCTCCATGTGAATCTAAATATGAGCACAAAAACAACTTTATATTATCCAATAATTGCTTAAGGTATCTCTTCAATTATCCATCCAGGTTCAATCAAACTACAATAACTTGTTGGAGAGTCTAGTAATAGAGATTTATGGAAGTTATCGTGACAAAATTGAGCACAAAAATGTGTATAACAAAACCTTATATCCCTTTATATATAGTCTTAAAGGAGATATGAAGCTTGGTGTCGGCATTTGTCTTCATTAATCTCCATTTTATCATTTATAACTACAGTCATCACATGATTAATATCTCTAACTACATTATGCAAACCACTCACTTCTATTATTTAACTTCATTATTTTTTGAAAATACAAAAAGGCACAATGTTTCTTTTTCCCTAACAACAACATCATCAACAACAATAATAATAATAAAAATCAGAGATTAAGACAGATTATGACAAACCTGTTTTAATTTTCCAGTAGTTTCGATCATTCGACCTTGAATTTCAAGGAAAGCCTGCATTTATGGATCCAAAAAATGAAAGAAAAAGTGGATATCTCAGTTAGAAGAAAAACACTATATTAAGATTTTGAATACAGAAACAGAGATAGAGATAGAGTGCTATTACAGTTCTGTTAGCTTCGTCTGCCATCTCAATCTATCAATGATAAGAGACGATGCTACAAAGTCCGGACTGTAACTCTCAAAAACCCTAACTCGAATGGATGGATCTGGGAACTGGAAGACGAAGAAGAAGTCGAACCTAAACGCACCGTTTTGTGGTTTTTATTTCAAATTTTGTGAACGCTGACCTTTTTTTATATATATTTAACTTTTGAAGATTTAAATTCACTTTTACTTTATGTTTTTGTTTTTTTTATAATAGTGTAATCTTTAATTTTATTAAGGTTTAATTCAATTATATTTTTATTAGTGTAAAATATTGTTGTATTTGCAAGTGATAAAAAGGTTAAATCTAATTGTTAATCCTATTATTAATTATTATTATGTTTTATTGATAATTAGAAGCATTAACTTTTAATTAAAATTGTTTAATTTTAAAAGATTGAAAAACTGAATGTTGGATTAAATTTAGGTTTAATTAGGTTCTGCATAAATTATAAATTTTAAGTATTTTTAATTGACTAATCTTCATTATATTGAGTCCCTAAATTTCTTTTAAGAAGGCAATGACCAGATTGAACAAAGTAACACATCATTTTACTTAGACAAAATTAAAGATGTGACTAAATTTTTTAATAAAAATTTAATTAAAAATACCTAAATTTATAAATATTTAAAATTTAATAAAGTCTTAAATTTTATATAAAAAATACCCATTTAAGAAACAATAAGAAGAAAAGTTGATTTTATAATTTTTATATACACTTTTAAATCTTGTTTTTTTTTCAAAATAAACTAAATTTATTTCCTAGTTCTTTATGGAACAAATTAATTTTGGCTTTCATTTTGTTGATTTGTCATTCATTTTTCTCAAATAAACATTAATTTTGGTTGATGATGAAAATGATTTTGGATGAAAATAATATAAAAGGGAACCATTATTTGTTTGTTTTATCCCACGACAAGAGAAACAGAAAATAATAGTTATTTTAATCACTCTCTTTCTTATCTTTATTTATACACATAATTTTTAATTACTTATTTATTTTAATTTATATTTTATTTATAAATTAAATTTTAATACTTTTGAAGAAATAAGATTGTAACACTAAATTGTGTTTATTACAAAGTCCACATCTCCTATCAACACACGTTACTAACCTGAATGGATGTAAAATAGCTCAAAGACAAACAAAAATATAATAACATCCAAATCCACCCAGATTACTCCCTCAAAGCATGTTTCGTAGTCGAAAGTGTTCATCTAATTATAAATATAAAGAAACTTAATTAGGTACCTTGCATGAATGACAAGGAACACTGCAAGTTTGACTAAAAATCTAGCACGGTCGAAAACAACTAGGCCAGTTGAAAAGACATGGCTAAAGTTGATGACCTGAACAAAGTCACTAGAAAGTATTTAACTTGCTGCAGTTTCAACTTTTAAGGCACCACTATCTGTTGGACTTGGTGAGTTTGTTGAGCTTTCTGGTGTTTTTACTACATTCGATAGGTACTTCCAACAGCGTTTGTGAACTCCACTAATTTTTTTTGGAGCATCTGCTATTGGCGAACCTGCAATAAGTTGTACCATATCAAATCAAGCCCGAAAACAAGTACTAAAGAATGATTCAGTATTTACACAATGCTTCGTACAATCTACACTTTATGCTTGGTACATTATGCTTCACAAAGTATTCACCGAGAATTTATCAAATAAAGCTGCCAAGTTCTAACAAGGAACAGAAGGCAAGAAAAAAATATGATTTATAACTGAAATCATAATTAATTTGACATGGAAGATGAATGAAACAAAGAAAGAAAGTTAACACTGAGACATGCAAAAATGGAGTGCCGCATGTGACATCATTTACCCGAACAAGTTCAATTCTCTCACAAGTTCTTTACAAGCCGAAAATAAGTGCTAGCACATCCTATCACTAAGTTCTTTACAAGCAGAAAATAAGTGCTAAACCACTCTTCAAGGGCTCTTCACCTCGGAAGTGATAGAAAATGTTCCTTTAGAATTATCAAACAAACACTCCTATCAAAGTTCATAAAAATATGTTTACAATTATCGTTTTCAGTAACTAATAAAATAGATGAAATGGAGAACTACTGTAATTTTTGGGTGTTCAACTAGTGACTGAAAATCTAAAGGAGAAGTTTAGGTTAAAGTAAATTAAGACAAGGGACCAGCATAATAGAGAATCGATTTCTAATTTTTCCAGGGTGGACCATGTAGGCTGAATTGAGCAATAAATAACTCCAACAGTACCTCTTAAGTGAATGCATAAACAACATAAACCAACTCAAGTAAACAATACAAATTCCCATGTGAGAGTCCATAAGGACCACAGTATTATCAGAAACACTGACAAGCAATATTGCTATTAAATGGAGACAAGCATGGAAAGTCAATGAAGTATCAGTTAAACAATTTCTACTTTCTCCGTACTTGTATATCGTAATTGACTAAAGGGCACGTTTTAATTTGCCAACTCAAAGGCAAAGAAGCTTGCCCATCAGATGAAACTCAAAAAACTCTTCAGTCCTCAATTATGAACTCCCTACAATTTTCACAAACCTACATTTTTATTGTTTATGGAAAAATCTGAACTTATCATTCGTTTTGTTTAGTGTTTATAATAGATTGATAAGTGCCTATATATAATAAATTGATTCATCCTAAATGGCTGTCAAGGAAAATTTTCATTGTTGGAAAGGTGCCTTAGATGCTGTCAAAGTAATTTTAGTTTTGAACAATTCAATGATTAAATTAATAAAAACATGTTATCTAGTTTGTAGTTGCTAGTGCATTAGTCAGTTTCAGATTTTATCATTCAGTAGCAACTCCTAAAATCATGGAGAAATATTTCTATTTAGTTATTTCAGTGTATTTAAATACAAGTTAGATTCCATAAAAGTTGTATATTTCCCCAATTCCAAATATTTTATATTGTTTCCTTGCTCTATTGTTTTTCTTCTGTCCTCAAACAAAAACCAACAAGTGGTATCCAAGCTCTGTTGTTATTTGAGTGACCTGTGAAAATGAATGCTGAATCAAATTTCTCACAAGTTGCACCTCCAATCTTTGACGCAGCAGCAAACTATCATATTTGGGCTAAGAAAATGGAGGCTTATCTCCAGGCTTTGGACCTTTGGGAAGCTATTGAAGAGGATTGTGAAGTACTTCTGCAGCCAGACAATCCAACATGGCCCAAATAAAAAATCATAAGGAGAAAAAAAAAACCAGAAAAGTAAAGGCAAAATCATGTCTCTTTGTTGGTGTTTCAACAACCATCTTCACTAGGATCATGAAATTAAAAACAACAAAAGAAATCTGGGACTATTTGAAGGAAGACTATGCAGGAGATGAAAGGATTCAAGGCATGCAAGTGCTGAATTTGATGAGGGAATTTGAGCTCCAAAGGATGAAAGAATTTGAAATAATTAAAGAGAACTCAGATAGATTGTTGGGCATTACTAACAAGGTAAGATTACTTGGCACTAACTATTTTGATTCAAGAATTAAGAAAAATTTCGTGTTACAGTGCTACAAAGATTTGAGGCATCTAAAGCCACTTCGGTGAACACAAAGGATCAGTCTAAAATCACTTTGGCAGAAGTGTTACGTGCCTAAAGCTATTATCTACATAAACAACAATCAGCCACATGGTGAAGAGAGAGGTAAAGGCTGCTAACAATAATCAACCACATAGTGAACAGGCAAAGGCTGAATCAAGAGGAGGAGGATTCCTTGTTTTCTGCCACATCTTTCTCCAATGATGAATCATGTCAGAATTGACTTATTGACAGTGGCTGTACTAACCACATGGATCTATTCAAAGAACTAAGCATTGCAATCACATTGAAGGTTCAAGTTGGAGATGACAAGTATATTGTTGTGGCCTTCAAGGCAACCAAAGCAGTATTAATTTAAATTTTGCATAAGTCAATTATTAAATTGATGAGAACATGTTATATTGTTTCTAGTTGTTAGTAGATTAGTTGGTTTCAGATTTGATTATTCAGCTATTAGTAACAGCTACTAAAATTATGGAGCAAGGTTTCTATTTAGTTATTTCAATATATTAAATACAAGTCAGATTCAATAAAAGTTGCAATCCAAAATATTTTATGTTGTTTCCTTGCTCAATACTTTTTCTTCTATCCATAAACAAAAACCAACACTTATTAAGAATTCAGAAAGGCACTCTTAGCCAGGCCCACACTATCATTGAAGAATAGAAGGGCAGCATGATTATCAGCGCCTTCAAAAAACCGACTCTGCTGCACATAGAATTGAAAAACAGAAAATAATACAACTTATGACACTAACCATTTTTATGAGCAATCCCCCATGCTTTTCCATGCCTTCCATCCTGCAAAACATGTGTAAAATAAAATTAAGAAAGAAAGAGAATTGAAATTAATCATGGTGAAATACAAATTTAAATAGTTGAAATGCAATACAAACAATAGAAGGACAAGAAAAAAAAGTGAACAATTAAAAGAGAAGGACCTTGTAGAGATTGAGTTTAGTGATTTCGTAAGAAACTTCATTCCAGTGAGACTTGGCCATGTGGTAGCCAATTCCCCAGTTGGGTAAAAACTGAGCCACCTCAAACAAGTTCTTCTTTCTTCGCTTTGATTTCTTAGGTTTCTGAGCAGAAGAAACAGCAGAAGAAGTAGAAGAGGAAGAAGAGCTAAAGGCTCTAATGAAGTTGAGAGAACACCTTAGTAAAGGAGAGTTTCGAACAGATTTAACTCTGCTACCAATTGCACTTGCCATTGCTTTTCTTTTAAAATCCCTATGGAGAGAAGCAAATCCAAAACATTAAAAATCATGCACCTAATCATCCTAATACCCATAACATCACGGAAACAGTAGAGAACAAAATTCTCCAAACATACCCTAAATGACCTACTGAAATCAATTCCGCATTTCCACAAACATAAAAAATTTCCCTATCATGTGAAAACAGTAACATAAACAACACTTCATGAAATTCACAAACTGTTTGCAGCAAATGAAGATACGCAAACAATGGATCGTTAATCATTCAATGGGTAAGAAAAAAAGGGCAAACAATGATCGTCAAAGATATATGCTCACTTGTTTGTTATTGCGCAGATTGCGATTTGCGATCGCCGAACAACTAAATTGAAACGCCACTTGTTAGTGTCATGAGACACTGATAAACCCTAACATATTTCCAGATTAGTAGGGTTCTTTATCTTTCTTTCTATAGATATAATAAATAAATATCTAAAATAAACATTATTAATAGAAGCTCTTTTATGTGTGTTTTTTTTACAATTATTAGTAGAAAGGAGATATTTTGTATTTTTAATTTTATTAAAATAATTGTTATGAATGATGAAAAAAATTTAAAATATAAATAATTACATTAAAATATAACTAAAAATAAAATAAAAATTATAAAAAATCATACTATATATTATTATTGATAATTAACAATTTAATAATAATATATAAATTAATAGGTTAAAATGTTGTTTTTAATTTCATCAACTTGTTTTTTAATATTTTTAATTTGATCCTCTTTTTTAAAAAATAAATTAGTAACTTTCTTAAATTTATAGTGATAATATTATTAGCAATATTAGCATCCATTCATTGTTGATATTACAATAAATTAATGTCTATCATATGAACTATTTTTTTTAAGAAAGTAAGATTAAACTGAAAATATTCAAAATAACATGACAAAATTGAAAAAAATGGTAAAAAAACTATTTAACCAAATTCATATAAATATTAAAGTCCAATTCCTTAAAAAAATTGTTAATTCAGACAACAAATAAAAAATATTTTGACTGAAGAAACTCTTGATTTTATGTGAAGTGGTGGTTGGTTGTGAGGGGTAGTTGAGAGTAGGAGAGAAAGTGAAGAGAAGGGTGACAAAGAGAAACACAGAAAGATAAAGTGTGGTTTTGTTTCCAATGGATTTTCTTCTCATTCACTTCTTTCTCTTTGTTCCAATCCTTTTCTTCCTCACTTTTCTGTCTCTCCCTTTTCCCTTCCCAACTTGTAACTATCTATCTCTCCTTATTACTACTTTTCTCTTTTCTCTCACACACAACACAACTATGAAACAACCTAGTACACACGTTGCACACTTTGAATTCTTATTCAGTTTTTCACCTTATTTTTCTTGTTTTTGTATCAAAATAGATAGAAATGTTGCAATAATTATTATGCAGACCAAACAACTATTGATGTCGATTTATAATACTTATGTAAATTTCTTTTTTGTTAGTTTTGTATGCAGTATTATGATAACTGTATCATATACTTCGAAAACTCAGTAATTTATAGAGTTAACCCGTTACAATTTGTAATGTACGGTGAAAGTTATAATTACCATGATTTCTGATTGGTTGATAGTGCAAAGACTTTTGTAGACATTTCATTAGAAATTAAGCCTTTTGATTGGATTGTATTGTTGTTGTTGTGTAGAGCTACATGGTTTTGTGAACCGTGTATGTGACATTTTTGTTATAATTTCTTTTACTTTTTCAGATTTTTTGGCTTGGAAGTCAGAGTTGCCTCACCCGGTGGCTGATTTGGTTTTGAGGAATGGGGTGATATATACCAGTGATGATTCTCTCCCATTTGCAGAGTCCATGGCAGTGGCCAATGGGAGGGTTCTTCGTGTTGGCAACCATTCATTTGTCAAGGTTATAATCTCTTGACGCTAAACTCACTTCCCTGTTTACTGAAAAAAAGAAAGAGCAATTTTTTTGGAGTTTAACTTTTAGGCATGTTGATGTAAAATTTTTAAATAATTATTGCAGAAGTAAAACAAATCTATAGTATGTGACAATATGAATTTGGAAGACATTATAAAAAATTTACAGTGTCAATACATTCTAATTTAATTTATTTTATTCAACTTGTTGCTGCTACTCATATATGTGGCCTTCAATTGCAAAATGGGTCTGACCTAGATGTGCTTTTCAACATTTATGTAGGAGTTGGAGGGATATGGAACTCAGGTTTTGGATCTTGGTGGGAAAGTTGTGGTTCCTGGGTTCATTGATTCCCATGTGCATTTCATTGCTGGTGGATTACAGGTTTAGTCCATGTCCCAGTTTTCTGAATGTTTCTTTTACCTTATTTCTCATTATGCGCTTCAGTCTGTTTGCTTACCTAGTTTTTCTGAAAGATCATCATATGGGACCGTCTACACAATATGAAGATTCTTTTAATCTCTGATGTTTCATTCTTGAATACACTTCAAAAACCTACTAGTCTAACAATCAAGTGCAGTTCAGAAGTGTGATTAGAAAGTCAAATTGTTCAGAATGGATTCTGGTTGTCTATAGGCTAGTATGCTTGATCATTTCTTTTATTAAGATCATGTTAGGTATTACTACGAAACTTTAACATCCCAATTAGATTGGTGCTATGAAACTTTGTATCACCTAAATTTGATTTTTCTATCTGAGAAATTCTTTTATGTTTGTAAACCTACAATGTGTTCCCTGTTTTAAAATTCTACCTGTAGTAACAGATGATGCAGGTGGAGCTGAGAGGTGTCAGTAAAAAGGAAGAATTTATCAGAAGGATCAAAGATGCAGCACAAAGTAAGTCTTGAGCTTTTGCATACTTTTTCCTAGTTATGATGGAGGATAATTTACTTCTAACTAGTAGTTTCCTTGAAGATGATCGTATGTGTCAAACTGTCAATTCATATTTGTTTCAAGTGCCTGCTCAAATGCGAACTGTATGTATTCCACTTTTCAAACTTGATTGAGTTTCTGTAGTTAAAATTATCTTCTAAATATTCTATTGATGCAAGTAGAACGAAGTTGATCATACTTGTGGTTATGTTTCCATATTTCATAAAGCAACTATTTGATTGCATTAATTCTTAGTTTGACTCCATCAGATGTATTTGTCTCATTTTGCTTTTTCATCTGGCAGTAGATTCATTGGAGTTGATTAGTTTTACCTCTTTCTGAGTAAGCATGCTGTGGTTAAATCCGCACCACTTTGTTCATCAAAATGGGAAATATCGCATAGAACAATTTTCAAACTGAGGCCTCTGAGTTCGGAACTATATTAGTTATGATGTTTACTCATTTTGTACACTTTTGGATTTAGGCTCAAAACAAGGTTCCTGGATTTTGGGTGGTGGATGGAACAATGATCTATGGGAAGGAGGTCTGCCAGCTGCCTCTTGGAGTGATGATGTTACTCCTAATAATCCTGTGAGCCCTTTACTTACGTTCTTTCAGTTTTGGAAATCCTCATTCACAGCAAAACTAATCTTATTTAAAGTATATGAGCACAGGTTTGGCTGTCAAGAGTAGATGGCCACATGGGCTTGGCTAACTCGGTGGCACTAAAGTTGGCTGGGATTACAAATTTAACAGATGATCCAATAGGAGGAGTTATAGTGAGGGCTGCTAATCGGGGTAATATTTTATTCTTTGTATAAACAGGAATTGTGGTGTGATTTCATGGTCTTGTATATATATTCAAGTGAGTTTCTGAGTATTGGATTATCCTACAATATGGGATAGTCCTTTATGTGATCCTACTCTTTAATTAACCATTTTTCTTTTTAAACTTGTAAATTCAAAATTCAATAACCTGAGCTACAAAAAATTTAGTTTCTGCATTTTTTATGATTATTTTCAGGATGCTACACTGTGAGTTTTGTGTCTAAAATTTTAGGGTGAATAAGCATTGTTAGATATAAAGCCATTTGCCAGTCTCCATCCAATCCAACTGCTTAAGCTTTTATAAGAGTTGCTCTTTGACATGGTAGCAAAGCCTTCATGACTAAAAGTCAAGCATTTAATTCTTGCCATCCCCAATAATTTAAAGCATGTTGAATTTCAACTATAGATAGCATTGTTCATTCCTCAAGCTCATAGGGCTCTTGCATGAGGTAGCATGTTTGAGAGAGTGACGGTCTCTGCAGTATTAATTGTATACTTGAAGAAGAAAACACTATTACATCTTTTGATTCGATAAATCAATATACCATAATACAGTATCCAATCTATATGATATGATATGTATGCTCTGAAACAAAAAATAGTGAACTGCTGATAAAAGGATTTAAAGATATTCAGCAATATTCAACAAAATAAAACCATTCATCAGCCTCTACCTTATAACATAAGTTTTTAGGTGCGTCCTTAGCAAGCATATTAGCATGTTTTATTGTGATTCCATGTCAACCTTTATTGAAATTTCTTGTGGCACGTATCTTAACACTACCATATTATTACATGTTTGTTGGTCTACTTCATGTGTTTTCCAATGTGGATTACATATTATAGTCTCTTTGTTGGGTATCAGAGCTGAAATTTATTAGGCTTATTGTGTCACCCACTAGCAAATCATCATGAATATATAGTTCGACACTCGAAATATTCTGTTTTTAAGGTGAGGGATGTTTTGGAGATCTTAAGTTAATTAAAGATATAATCAAATTATAATATATAAGTGAAAATCTTATCTTACAAGTCGATTTTGTAATGTTGAGTTAGGTGTAACGGTCAATAAATGAATTTATTCATTTCTTCCAATATTGGAAAATGATCCTGCTAATTTCATTTCAAGATTTTTTTTTTGGTTCTGTAACTAATTGTTGTTATCATGCAGAACCTACTGGAGTACTAATTGATTCTGCTAGGACACTCATTACCTCCCTGATTCCAGGGGATTCAGTAGATGATAGGAGGGAGGCGATGCTTAGAGCAAGCAGTCTTGCCCTAACGAGGGGTGTGACAACGGTTGTTGATATGGGAAGATATTATCCTGGGTTTTCAGCTGAGCTTTCTTGGGATGATTTTTCAGGTTTATCTAAAAGCTTTAGTTGATTTATATTTAAGATGACTTTTTTCTGTATTTTCTAGTCGTCTTTTTTCTTGTGTCATTTTGTCTCCTTTATTTTTGAATATCAACGTAATGCCAATGTAGTCATAAGGTGAAGATTTATAGCTAGCAGTTCCTGCTGAAGTGAATATTGAACTATACATAAAGAAAACCACTTAATCCATTCAAACGCAATATACAAATTAATGGATTTATAACAATGAGACATAGAAGACTTACTTAGTTACCTTATTCCATTGCATAACTTCATCTGTGTAATGGCTTGAATGATCTAGATTATATTTTTAGTACTTAAATTAATTAAGGAAAAAGGAATAGGGAAACATAGATGATATAATTTTGATCTGACTAACAGAATCCTAAAGCCAAGTTTCAAGGATAATGCCTTTTTGAAATTTGAAATATGATTGACTTTTCCTCTTATTTTATGTGATATGTAAAAAGCCTTATTGTTGAGCGTAACTGACAATTCATTTTATTGTTATTTTGAATTGCACAGATGTTTATCAATGGGCTAATTCTATGTCAAAAATGAAAATTAGAGTATGTTTATTTTTTTCAATGGAGACACGGTTACGTTTGGTGGTATGATTCCTTTCTAACATACGATTTATTGAAAGTTTAGAATATTTTTCACTCTGCCTTTTCTTACAACATATTTCTGTGTTCCTTCTTTTCTATCTTTCTGCTTTTGACAGTTAAACTATTCACTTATCAAGGAAAGGAGACACGTATCTAGTTTGGGATAAATTAAAACATTATAGTAATCATATCATAAGCACTATTTTCTTGCATTTTCTGTGTTCCTCTAGATTTTTTCTACAAGTGAGAACACTTAGATGTGCCCCTCACAATTAAGATAACTTCTGTTGGAGCTTGATAGAATGGAAGGGAAAATTAGTTACAGGCTATTGCAGTAGTTAATTAGTCAGTTATAGGAATTAGCTAGATACAAATTAAGAGAAAATGATCCACTTTATCTTTGTATCATTTGAGAATTGATTTTTGTGGAGAAATCTTTTGTGAAAGAGAAGTATCTTAGAGGAGAATTATCTCCTCTATTTTCTGCTGTACTGAATATTGAACTATACATGAAGAAAACCAATTAATCCGTTCAACTGCAACATGAAGTAATGGATTTATAGCAATATGTATGAGTAGAGTTATGTCTCCTATTTTCTGTTCATTCTTCTATTTTCTAATTTGGGTTCTAACAACTTCCTCCCCACCAATTAGCTTACAAGTTCTACCCAATAATGATATGACTTGAGTATTATGGGGTGCCTAAGTCTCATATCGAGTAGTATTGATGCTCAGTAGAGTATTTAAGTGTTTGATTCTTCTCTTTTAATGGCTAGCTTTTGAAGGTGGGTTACCCAAACACTTAATGCTTAGCAATAGTTCTTCTATTACTATGACTTCCCTAGAGCTGTTGTAACTTAGATGATTCAAAATTCTTCGATTGCTGTGACTTTCCTAGAGCTATTGAAACTCCCATATCAAATGAACACTATTAGGATTTACTGTAGTGAATGTTTGCCTAATTTGCTACATTTGGAGCATTTGGATTGAGAGGAACTCTTGAATTATAGTAATCAAACACCAATATTGCTTTATCATGGAACAAGTTGTACATGTTTGGTTTTTGAGGGATAATTCGTTTGAGGAAACTCTAAGTGCTGATATATATATTCATTGAGACCAGGAAAGCTCACTAGAATAATTTCCCCGGTTAACTTCCTGTTAAGTATTTAAGGATTATTCTTCCTATTTTGACCTTATTGTAGAATGACAGAAGTTTAACTGTTATTGAATGTCAAAGGTTTCGTAACATGTTTTTATTGCATCAGACAATTAAGGAATGCTAACAACACTTCTTCTAAAACACTCTCTTTCAAGAAATTAATGGTTGAAATTGATTGAAACCACCAATTTTGACGGGTCTCACTTATCATTTACTGACTCTCTCCTGGTTGTGGTGGGTTCCAATAAATTTAAACTAATAAGAGACTGTTGCTAACATTTCTGATTAATATATATCCAAAATAAAGCGTGATTTCAATCTATGAAGTTTCAAATTAAATTATGAAAATAATTAGACCCTACTTTTAATCCTGAAAGAATTAAAGGTTTCCTTTTCATACTAAAGCATTAGTTAAGTAACACCTAGACATCAACATTAACTAAAGTTGAATTTGTATAGATGAAATTATGAAAAACAAAAGTATTTCAACAAAGTTAAGAAAGGAAGCAACTACCTTAGACGCCAAAATAATCTCCATCATCAAAGCACGTTGAGCCAAAACTTGAAGGTTAGGATTTTTTGTTACATGCCCTTTTATAGGTCTTCCAAAACTGCTGCTACTTCCCACCAACCTCCTTCATTACCTATGTAAGATCGTACATACATTTTAAATTCCATCAAAATGATATCTAACTTGTACTATTATATGTAATAGGTAAACTCTTGTCTTTTTTAATCAGTTTAGCTTTTATGGTTTGTGTTAATCCAAAGTCAACTAGTGTTCTTATAAGTTATAATTGAGAACAAATTAGACCTAACAAAACCCCAAAAGCTTATATGGGATCTTAACTCATCTACTCACCCAGGATTGGACATTTGGACTAAAGTTTGTAGGATTGGATATTTGTGGGTGTCTCAACATCTAGTTTGTGAAGGCTTTGACAATTGATACCATATTAAAATTGAGAGTGGACTAGCCTAAATCAACTTAAAGCTAGTAAGGGGGAGGAATTCCCAATTCATTATAAGAGTATTTTCACCACACACCAAGTCATTGTAGGATCTTAATAAGTATCTGATTTCTCTGTGTATATGGTATTACAGTAATAACTGTTGTAACTATTTTTATTTTATGTCATGTAAATTTTAACATTTGTCTCCTAAAGACACATTTTTCTCCGTAGGATTTGATTAACAAAGTTGGCCATACCTTGAGCGAATGGATTTATATTGGTGGTGTTAAAGCTTTTGCTGATGGGTCTTTGGGTTCCAATAGTGCATTGCTTTATGAGGTGAGGCCAAGACATTCACTTTTTCAGTATAAATTAACTGTAGATAATTTTTCAAAAAATCCGTTTATTTGTCTGTTTTCTATCATTTTTTTTTTGTTTTTGAATGGATATGGGTTGGGAATGACAAGGAGCACCTAAGTTTATAGGGATTGAAATTTAGCATATCTCCTAGGTTAACTACACACATTCAAATTGTGTAGCCGTATGTTGATGAGCCAGACAACTATGGTCTGCAAGTGACTGAACCTGAAGCACTTCTCAACATGACCTTGGAGTCTGATTTAAATGGTCTACAGGTGATTATTCTTTTGTTATTAGTTTCCAAATTTGTGTGTGTATATGAGATTTCAGTTACCAAATTGTTGATTCATTACAGGTTGCTATTCATGCTATAGGAGACAAAGCAAATGACCTTATCTTGGACCTGTATAGTTCTGTAGCTTCTACAAATGGAATGAGAGATCGAAGATTCAGGGTAACATTTTTGCTTAAACATAGAAAGCTTTAATAATTCTCTATTGATAACAATGAACCTAAACTCTACTTTCAGATTGAGCATGCCCAGCAGTTGGCAGCTGGAACCCCTGGCCAATTCGGTAAACAAAGGGTTGTTGCTTCCATGCAGGTTTTTCATTATCATTTATCTTGTGGTTTTTCATTACTACTAATATTATGCATATTCCAGAGACCTATATGGAAAAGGACGTGAAATGTTTTATTAGTGGAGAAGAATATATTGCTGAATAAATTCTACAATTCCAAGAGCAATGCTCCCATTAAGGTCCACACTTTTAATATCCACAACACCAAAAAAGCAGAAATTAACGTTTTCATTCTCATTGTACCCCTTCCTATTTCTCTTGCTATATGAAACAATCACACTAGAATCACAGCAGGGTGCAATTAGAATGAGAGGGTTGGTCTCATGTTGGTTCAATCCACTAACTAAGTTTTCTTTTTTACAATGATTCCCCTCATATGAATTATCTAATCTTGATTCTTCATTATTCTAAAAAAAATTCAAGTGTCTTGCAAATCCCAAGAACATAAAGGTAAATGTAAATGAAATCATGAAAATAGAGTTTTACTTCTATGCATAAAGTCGGTATTGTTTATATGGACATACAGCAGACACTATGATATTATCAAGTTTCTTGCACAGCTCAAGAACGTCTACTTTCTATTTCTGTTAGTGCATTGAACACTTTAAGCTTCATATTTTTACAGCTTAGGGGAAAAAGAATTGCTGATTCTAGGAATCCATAATCCATAATCATGTACATTTGGTTGCCTCATGAGAGTGCTTGTACCAAATCTTGCTTGAAAGTTTATTGCAAAATCCAAGAATTTTTCCCTAGCTGGGAAATCTCTTTTCTTTCCTACTCTCTTCCCCATATTTTCCGTTTGATCTGTCCCTGCTTCAATTTGTCCCACCACTTTTCTTACCTTGAAAACGACTTAATAAGGAATCTTGTATTACTCGAACCTATAAAACTGTTTTGTAAGATGAGATTTTTATTTATTTATATATTTTATTCTAGTCATATTTCTAGGTGATATGAAATCTCTAACACTCTCTCGTATCGAAGACTAAACATTTTGAATATGGGATTATATACTTGAAGATGGTCTAATACCAGTCTCACAGCGAAGACATGATAAACTGATTAAACCTGCTTATGATAGACTCTACTTTAATCTTATCTTTCGTTAATGTGAAATCTTGAACCTTCCTCACTATTATATATGTTTTGACAGTATAAATAATGCCTCTTACAAGATTTGCAATATTTTTTAACTACCAATATTCAACAGCCTGATCAATTGTTGGATGATGCTGACTCTACTAGCAAAAGGCTTGGCAAGGACAGGGCAGACACAGAATCATATTTGTTTCAGTCACTCTTAAATAACAATGCATTAGTGGCATTTGGTTCTGACTGGCCAGTAAGTATGTTGTATTTATTAGTGCTCATCACCTTGCACAGCTTCGTATTCCTCGACACTAATTAAGAAGTACTTTACACA
Source organism: Lablab purpureus (assembly GCA_030347555.1). Classification (NCBI taxonomy): domain Eukaryota; kingdom Viridiplantae; phylum Streptophyta; class Magnoliopsida; order Fabales; family Fabaceae; genus Lablab; species Lablab purpureus. Next base: position 14,557,202 of record CM059264.1, read on the forward strand.
ACATCATGTCTCTCTTTCACAGGTGGTAGACATCAATCCCTTAAGTGGCATTAGGACAGCAGTGACGAGGACACCTCCCACTTGGGAAAGTGCATGGATTCCATCGGAGTGCATTTCACTAGATGATGCAATAAAGGCGTAAGCAGCATTAAAGTGCTCATGTTATTCTGATGTTATGTGACTGGTTGATTTCTTGTTTGTTTGTGATGTGATGGGAGCCACTTTATGTGGACTGGTAGTGAGCGGCAAATTTTTACATATGAAAACGATAACCTTTCTAGGTCTTGTTGGTTTGTCAACTCTGGAAATTAGTCAAAATATTATATAACATTCATATCATGATGTATTACTGATGACCTGCTCTATATGTTCATCTGTACAAAAGAAAAAACGGAATTTGGACAGACATGAGCAAAAGTTTTTGAGGAATATAACAATAATATTTGTGTTAGAGTTTTGTATTTGCGATGATGTCTAGCTGAACCTCCCATAATCAGTCTATAAGGTTAGGATTATCTCATACTTATATACTCAATTTGTTTGTATCATTGATTGATTTGAAATCTCTAACCCACTCTCTTTATACATAAAACTAAACATCAGAAGTGTGAAGTTTGTAAGACTAGAAATTATAGACGGTTCGATAACAATCCAATAGCTAATGGTTTGATAATCTTCACGACAATTACTGGAATAAACTATGATATTATCTTAAAATTTAAACCGGAGTCTAATTCAATACCACAGAATGGTTTGTAAACTAAGAGTTGGTTTTCACTAATGTACTTTAGTTTGACCATAATAATAATCTATGTATGATTTGCAATAGCATCTAATAGATATGGTTTGTGGGATTACCTAATTAACTCTAGAATCATTTGCATCTCTGAAGACAAGTTTCTTAGCCTCATGCCTATCTGAAACAATTATAGTGTGTATGGCTTTTAAATGGTGGAGAGACCACTTCTTCAGTGCTTTGTACTTTACAGAAAATTTCATCACAATGTTGTATTGTTCTTTTTGTTTTTTCTTCTGATAGTGATTACATGGTACATGCCCCACTTCTTCATAGGACATTATTAGCAAGTGTTTTGTTTCATGTAACTTATAACTGCTTGAGTGGTGCACTGGTGCTCTTTCCTTATATGATCATATTTCAATTTCCAGTTCATCATATACATGATTTTCTTTTACTATTCTTGCATGATACTAAAACTCTCTCTGACCTTGACAGTTACACCATTTCTGCTGCTCGTGCAAGCTTCCTTGACAAAGATCTTGGATCCTTATATCCAGGGAAACTGGCAGATTTTGTCATATTGTCCACTGATTCATGGCAAGACTTTGCTGAAGAAGCATCTGCATCTATTGAGCAAACATATGTTTCTGGTGTGAGAGCATATCCTTGAATGAAGCCTTTCCATTCAGTTACATGATAGATTTTTGGTACAATTAAAAAAAATCACTGTTTTCATTTCAGTCCTATATGAAAAAACTCTACATCATTTTAGTTTATACATTAAAAAATGTTTACAAACTAGTTTGTCAACACTATAGTGGTGTTAGATTTGTTGGTTCTTAATCTTATACGTGATAACTAGAGATTGATTTATAGACATTTTTATTTGTAGGGAGTAAAATATAAGTTTTTTTTTTTAATTCTCAATACTCATACATAAAAGAGAGTTATAGTGGGAGTTTTCAGAATGAACTCAATTGCTATGCTCTGATCCATATGATAACAAAGTAATGGGGTGACATTCAAGTAGAAAACATTTTAACCTACTAAAGTTCATGTAATCAAAACACTTTCTTGGCTTGGGCTAAAAATGGAATAATCTTTCCTTTTCTTAGGTGTAGTAGTAACTCATTGGTATACATTAAATATTTTTTTTTATGTTTCATCTTAAAATTAATTGGTATAAAATAAAGTGTTTGAATAGACATTTAAGTTGCACTTCAAATTGAGATAGACATTATTAAACTTGTGAACCTATCTATTAGGCTTATTTTATGACCTTTTTTCTTTTTATATGATATTTGAGATACTTTATGTACAACTTGGAACAATCTTGTGTACCTAACTAAAAATTTATTTTGCTTAAAAGGAAGATACAATAAGAAAGAAAATTAAAGAAATGAAGAAGAAAATGGAAAGGTTATTATAGAAGAAATGAATAAGAAAATGGAAGGGTTATTACCTTATATGGCATCATGAAAAAGAATAGAAGGGAAACTTTCATTCTTTAATTTTGCTTTATAGAAAGGAAAAATAGTGCATGTTCATAATATTGGTTAGATGAAAATGTGACCCATAATAAGTAGAATCACTTCTTTTCTTTCCCTCCTTCAGGCTTAAAAAAAAGAGAAATTACACTGATAGCAAAGTTAGATTCAATTAGCCAATGACTTAAAAGATAGTCAAATTAGATTATTAGAAAAAGTTTAGAACAGAAAAAAAAATATTTGAATAAATGCTTTATAAAAAAATTGTTTTCTTTAAAAAGTAACCAGTTTTATTCAAAAATACATTATCATGCTCTCACATTAATTTTGTAATTTTTATACATAATATTTCTTTTATTTTATGTTAGTTTATCATATAATATACAACATGGTGATGAAAAAGAGATAATGTAATCCACAAATATTACCAGAAAAAGAATCATTAAATTTGAAATTTATCATGAGAAGGAAATCCTAAATTATTTTCATTTTCCCCCTCTACAAATTACTTATTATTATTCAGTATGAATATTCACAAAATTTGATTAATTTAAAAACAAAAAACTAACCCTAAACTAATTCCATGGTGTAAAATATTGATTGATTTAGTTTTAAATATGATTTCAATGATTTTTTTTTCAACTTCATAGTCCAGAAACTCTTTACATTATATTCAAAATTTATTAAATAAAATTGAAAAATAGTTTGTCAAATACATTAATGTAGTTGAAAACTCCATTAAAAGTATTTTAAACACAATCTTCAACTAATTAACAATCCTACAATATAGGTCAAAATTGAGCTGAAAGCAGAATAAAAATGTGTTGAAATCTTAAACTAATGTAATTATTATTATTATTTTTCTTTTATCTTTAATTTTATTTTATTTTTTTATTTGTTTTAATCTTGCTATGTAAAATTCAAATTGTATCCATTTGAAACATAAGGACATTATGAGCAGAAAATCCCAAAGTTTGCTGCATTGCAGAAATCCTTGTAATTGAATTGCTATGTTACGATCAATAGTAGTCTAGGCTATGCCCTAGACGTAGTCCTAGCTAAGGGCTAAGTTAGCCTAAACTTTATAGTTTTTACCTACTTTTGTCAAGTACTTACACTAGACTAGGGCACACCACTACCCCTACTTCTTTTTCTTATCAATAACCTAAATTTCTAAATTCTAATCTCTCTAATATTTAACTTTTTAATATATATATTTTTTTAAATATGGTTAAAATTTAATAAAGTAATTAATTTAAACTTTTTTTATCAAACAAACTTAATTTTTCTTAAAATTACACATATAAACTTTCTCTAACTTTGTTCACATAGATAAACTTAATTAATGTTTATAGGTCAAAATTTCAGTTCCCTGTAAATAGTTATCTTTTATAAACTGTATAAATTTTTTGGTATAATTTCACCATAAATTATAAATAAAATTTAAGATTTAGGGTAGTAAATAATAAATAAGATATTTATTTTTGTAATTTAGAAAAATAAGTTTATTTAAAAAAATCAAATAACATGTGCAATTCTTTATTTAATAAACCTTTGATTATGTTGTTTTAACAAATTTAATCAATAATAAAATGTTCTAGAAAAAATGTCATAGTTTGATTAACATATATGGTAACACTCCTTTAGAAAAACATATAAAATATGTTTATTGAGGTTTATATTAGTTATTTTAAAAATCATATAAATAATACTTTGTGATTAGAAGATGAGTTTTACTTGTCAAGATAACATGTGGGTACAAATAAATTAATTATCATAAATTAATAAAACTACTATTTTCTCTATGAAAGTTGTTTTGGAGTTAAAATTGTAATTAATCTACAGAAATAGATTTTTAAGTGAAAATTATTGAAAAAAATTAATGCTTAAATATATTTTCTGAAGAGTGGTGTGAAATAGTTAATGTGAAGAAGACAAGAGGTAGATAACTTGATGGAATAATAGCTTGAAGCATAAACTATGATTTTAATTTAAATGATTTTTTAAAATTAATAACTTCTCAAAATTTTAATCATATGGAGTCTGTAAAATAAGAATAGTGGAGAATGATAAAAAAAGAGGAAGTTTACTTGAAAAACATAAAATTGGTCCTTTTTAATTTTTAATTAATTTTTTGAAGTTGATAATTTGTCAAAATTTTAATAGATATGTGTAAAATTTGTTGTTAAGTTATGCAGACATAAGAATTGTTAGGTGGGCTGTTAGATGTTTAGAATTGAGTGGATAAAAAAATAATTAAAAATTAATTTAAAGTATTATAATTGAATAAAAAAATAAATTAATTTAGATTTTTTTTAAAAATGAAATGATTAAGTTATTATTTTATTTATATATGAGAAATATATGAAACATATGTGCGAGAAAAATTTAATATATTTAATTTTGTTCAAGTTTATAAATTTATAATAAAAAAATAATAAATATATGATATAAAACTAAAAAAATATGTTTAACCTATGAATTAAGTTTGGGTGAAAAATTATTTATGAAAAATATATTTTAAAATTATTTATGTCATGGTTTATAAATACAATATATTTACTACCATGTGATTTTTACTAGTACTTTGTTGTAAAAGCTTAGACATCACTTTTATCTTTACATTTTATTTTTAATTTTTTTGAATTGTTTAACACACAAGATTGGAAAAGATAACAAATATTTAATTATAATAGGAATAGAGAATTAAATTATTTATTAGACCAAATATATATACTAGTAAAAATTATAAAATTAATTTAAATCAAACTATAAAAATTTATTTGATTTGGTTCAATTGTTTTTATATTTAATCATACTTAGACATAATTTTTATATTTAATTTAAATAATTTTTAATTAAAAAATCAAACCAAATAGTACCACAAACATTAGTTGATATTTATCATCAAATTTACCTCTACCAACAACATTGTATAATGTACTAATAACAATTATTTTAATATAATAATATAATAAACCACTCATTCACCATCAAAGATTACAAGAATTTTTTATTATAATTTTTGTGACATCAAGATAATTTCTCATGCTCAACATACTTGTAATAATTAACATCACATTAATACTTTATATACTTTATAAAGTTTTATGTAAAAATCTTGTTTAACTTCATATTAATATATGTAATTTAAATTATTTATGAAGTTAATTAATAGATTTTTATATTTAATATTATAATTACAATTGACCACAATATTTTCTAAATATTCACATAATATACAACACCATCATGTATATTTGTTTATGATATCTTATTTCATCTCATCACATATATAAATTTTAAGTGAATGATTTGGAACCAAATCAAATACAAATATGCATATTATATATATATATATATAATATCATATAAATCAAATTAGTTAAGTATAGATAAATTATTAACTCTCATCAAAGTAGCTTCCAAGTAAACTGTTAGAAATTCCAAATCTTCAATTTACACAACTAACATCAACACTTATTCATATTATCATTACATTTTCTTGATTGATTTAGAGAATATAACTTTTCCAAACAAAAAGAAAAAGAAATAAAATGGATAAAATCAATTGTAGGAAAAATAAGAACTTACATCTATTTGAGTAGCAAATGGAAAATCAACCATAGAAAAAAAAAATGTGTAGAAGTTTAGAAAAATAAAATTTAAAATAAATAAAAAACAAATTATTTTGAATATATAATATTTTCTTCTCTCATTTATTTCGAAACCATTTACCTCTTAAATCCAAATAAATTTCAACTTGCAATAAAAGTTTATTATTACCTAATAAATTAGAGAAGTTGGAAGTAAGTTCCATAATCCAAAGTACATATTGGTTTCCTTTCATACATTTTAAAAAATAACCAATAATTTCATAACATTTTAAAAATAAGATTTTTAATTATTTTTTAAAATTTTAACTGAAGTAACATATTGCAGTGTCATGCATAGGATGATACAGCATAGGTAGTAGCAGATATGACAAATTTTCAGAAGATATGGTGGTAGAGTTTCACATGTGTTATATATATATATATATATATATATATATATGCACATGACATATATATATATATATATATATAATGTGCATATACACGGATTTACCTAAACCTATGCATGCTATATATATGTTGCTGCCTAACCCTAAAAATGTTATGAGAGTGCCAAAAAAAGTTAGATGAATGAGATTTGGATCACAATGAGTACTAAAGAAAGAACAGAGAAAAAAATAGGTTAAATGTATATAATTTTTGAAATATGGGACTCATGCAATTCAATTAAAATGTATTGATATAGTAAAATCATGAAATCATTAATTAATTGTTGGTTGATATAACTACAACTAAGTTCTATCTTCATTTGTAAGAGTTTAGTTTTTTAAAGAAAAAAATGTGAATAGAAAAAGGAGATTTAATAAAATAAATTATTGGGTAGATTATTTTTACAGAAATTAGTCATTAACAAAACTAAAACAAGTAATTTTTAATGATTTAAATAAATTTATATTTTTTATGTGTCCTTTTTAAGATAAGAAATTTTCTATTTATCTTAGCAAGGAAATCCTATATATTTCTTAAATAAGTGATATTTTTAAATTGATTATTTAAAAAAACATTTATTTTAAGTTTAGATAAACATTACAAAAAATTATTTAGGAACTATTTAAAAAAATAAAAATTAAAAGTATTTAAATTATCTGTGTTCTATTATCATTTGAAATAGTCTATTAATCTATTATCACTACCAAAATTTTACGTAATTTTGAATTTAGATTTTAACTTAGTTTATAATTATTCTAATGTCTAATTATTTAAATTTAGAATTTATTTTTAACTCAATTCTTATCAACATTTTTTCTTATAGGAAAATTAGTCGTATCTTTCACACCAACAATAACGTACATATTCAAAAGTCTAATTATTTATTGTAATGGTAAAATTATTAACTCTTATAATAATTATGAAAAATAATGACCAGTAAATTATTTGATTGAACTATTAAAATATAAAAAATATTTATAATAATTATTTTAATAATCATATCTACCACAATGTAATAATTATGTGACACCCCATATTTAACCTCTCCCCTTTCAACAATTTGACTTTTTTAGAAGAATTTAGATATAATAGTAAAAGATTTAATTAAAATATATAGCATAAAATATCCTTATTTTGCACCAGCTTATTCATCTAAATATAATAATCAAAATTTCATGTATATCTATATGTATGAAAATCATATGCATATTTTTAAGATTTAGTATTTAAGATTTATACATATTTATAAAATTTATTTATATATTATTCATATATATTTGATTTATTCACTAAATATAACAAATATTTAAAAGTCAGTTTACTAATTACATCTCATATCATTAATAATAAACATCAACATCATAAACATTTTAATTTTATTTTTAAAAATATATGTTAAATTAATCTCAAAGATTTACATCGATCATATTAGATTCATAAAATTGTTATTACAAAAACACATTCACTTATATAATAGGATAAATCTTTATAATATATTAGACACATTTTCTTTATTCACATTTAAGTCATAAGAATTTTCTTCATTTCTTCTCACAAAATATTTTAAATTTATACAATATTCTAAATCACATTACTATTATTAGATAATTTAAATATATTTTTATTTTTAAAATTTTCTATATGTTATATAAGTAATATATATAAGCAATTAAAAATATTAAAACAAATTAGAAAAAAGTTAAATTAAAGAGACAAGTAAAGATATAAAAGTCTCTTCATCATGATTACTGTACATTAATTACAAAACTTAAGAAGTCAGAATCTTCCTCCTTTTATATATATATATATATATATAAGTAAGGAAGGAAGAAGTTGTAAGAAAAAAAGAGAAAAATTGCTAAGAATGCGAAAGAGACAAAAATAGAAACGAAAAAACTATTAATTTTTTTATAAAATACTACAATAACTAAAATAAGAGAATTATATTTATCATCTTACTTTTATTTATTAATTTTATAATTTTTTTTATTCAATGAAATGTCCTTAATTTTAACTTATTTATTAATTTTATAATCATGTTTATTTAATGAGTATTTTCATCTTATTTACTTTGTAATTATAAGTGATGTCTCCCTAACAACCCTACATTTATATTTAATTATTATTATTATTATTTAGTAGAGTATTTCTAATTCATCTTATTTCATGTTATTTAATTAATATATATATATATTAATTTTAATATTTATTATTTTCTTGTGAATAATTAATTTATTGGTTTACAAATCTAGATTAACTGAGAACTATTTTAATTGATTTAATCATAGTTGAAATGCATCTTCACGTGTAAAAATAATCAAAATTTTTAAAACACAAGTTTAAATATTTTATTTTTAAATTTTGAATTGAGAACTTATTTTACTATGCTCAATATTTTTATATTTATCATTAAAGATAGTTTATATACTATTTTTTTCTTTAACTTTTTAATATATTTTATAAAAATAAAACTGCAATGAAACTTTAACCCTTAACTCTTAACTTTTCAATATACTATTTAAAAATAAAACTATAAAGAAACTTTAAGATCCAAAACAAAGTAATTGACTTAAAAATGCTATCTTAACAAATTTAAATTGAAACATAACTTAATTAGTTTAGTTTTATAATTATTGATTTGAATTCATATTCTAAACAACTACAAAATGAACAGTACTTATGTTGAAGTACTTGTTTGTGTGGTTACATGTGTGAGAAGAGAAGAAGACATTTTACAGAGAAAACAAGTGTGTCCAGAAAAAGACATTCACCTATTGAAATTGGAAAAGAGGAGGATTATGATAACATTTTTTATTTTTAATTAAAACTTATTTAAAATTATGAGTGAAATTCATGAAATAAAAATTGAGATTTTAATTAAAGTATATTCAAAAGGGTATGTTAAATAATATATATATATATATATATATATATTACTAATATTTCTCATTCAAAATGTACTAAATTTTAAAACTTTGAATTCTTAAATAGTAAAAAGGAACGTGACTTGCAAATAACTACAACCATTGCTTTTTGTTTTATTTTGATTTATCAAATGAAAAAAAAAATAATGTTGATTGACTCAGCCACTTATATACATAAGACAAAACTTAGTTATTGAGACAATTGCATCATTATTTCCTAATTAGAAATTATAATTATAATTTTATTTCAATAAAATTCATATTAAGTAGTATTCACAAGTCACAGATTCTATCTCCAATATGAATATTACACACTGAGAAATTTTTTTATCTCACTAATTTACACATAATATTCACCCCAAATTTCATTTTTAGACAAAACTCACTATTTGTTCTTAAAAAATATATTGATAAACTAAAAAAAAAGAAGTAAGTTAAGAAAATAATATATATATATATATGTTAACCTTAACTTTTTTTAATATAATAAAACAATCACATTGTTAATATAAAATAATATTTATTAATGACTAATATCTATTATAGATATGGCTGATATTTTCTATAAAAAAAATTCTTTATGATCAATCACGTTTTTATGTACAAAACTCAAATTATACATTCAATTTAAGGAAGTTGAATTTAATACAATTTTTGTTTAATTTAGTAAAATGAAATACAGCAAATAAAATACACTATTAAAGGAAAAAAATATGTTTCTTAATTACTTTTTTCCACAGAAACACACATTAATGAAGAAAACAAGATTAACAAGTCTTGAAAAAAGCACTCTAAACCTAATTTAATTCCACAAATGCACTCATAAAATAAAATAAATTATACTTTAATAATATATCTAATTAATTAAAACCTTTAAAAAATAATAATAAATAATTAAAATCCCTCATTATCCCACATAAACATGCATATGAAAGAGCTTAAGGGGGGCCAAGTTTGGTCCTCTAAAAGTGGGGTGCCCTACAAATGTAAGGTGGGTTGTAGGTCTTAGTGGATACGGTCTACTTGTTTCTAATAAGGCCAATCTATAAGGGCACTTAGCTAGGGTTAGGCTATGACCATGACCTACATGGACAGAGTCTCTAGGTCTATGACCCCATTATAGGTATATAGGTCCTATATAGCTACCCTTTGGACCCCTCTTCCCTACCCTAATTTTTGTTCCTTTCACTATTATTATTATTATTATTATTATTTATTATTATTATTATTATGATCTCACTTCTTTACTTACACAACCTGCTAACCATGTCCCCAAATTTAATAACATGCAATTAAAACTCTTCATTCCTTCACTGTAGATTAGTTGAATTGTTTCTGTTTTATCTAAAGTTGATTAGTCAAATCTTCACATCCAATTTTTTTCTATCTTCATTAATCAAGAGTTTAAGTGTTTCTTAAATTTTATTATTATATAATATAAAGAGTTTGATACACTTTTAATAAATACTTATTATAAAAAAAAATTAATAGATATTTTGATTTCAATGAGAATTTGTAATGTTTTTTATGTTTATTTATTTTTAATTAATTCTCAAATTTTATTAAACCCTATCGATGTGATCCTTTCCGTTAGATTAATGTTAATGGTGTTAATTGTATAAGACGTTACGCATCTAAATTAATTAACTCATGGCACGTGAATAATGACAAAAAAATACGAATATGAACATAAATACGACACTACATTGTGTGAATTTTTGACAAAAATGATCACATTTGATAGGTTTTAATAAAATTTGAGACTCAATTGAAAAAAAATATATAAAAAACATTGCAAATTCTCACAAAATATTAAGACCAAAATATCTATTAAACCTTATAAAAACCAATACTTATAATATTATCTCTCACTTATCAAATGAGAAATGTAAGAATTATTTATTTATATTCTCATTAATTTATTGTTTATTCTTATGTAGATATATCAAATTTAAATTTTGAAAGTTTTACATTGATTGAAAATTCTTATGCAACTTTTTTGTGTTTGAGTGTTTTGTTTTTGTCATTTTCTTCTTACTTTTATATTATTCTATAACAAATATGTCTATTTGATATTAGATTAATAACCTTAAAAAATTAAGATTTTATTCAATAAATAAAAAAATTAATGGTGAGTTAAACAAATAAATTTAAATTTTATATTTTCTCATAACATAAATTTAAGTTTTTAATTTAAATCACATTTACATTCCTTTTTACATGAACTCACACCATTTATTTATTTTTAATTTCGTGAGAAATTTTCTATAACTTTTTTATAAAAATGATTTTTCTTCAAATTTTTATGTAGATTTTTATAATGTCTTACGAAGTATTCATAAAAAGAATCCTACTAAATAACAAAAAAAAATGATAATTAAACACTTGATTTATTTGTGTTTACATTCTCTCACTTTCTATGATAATTTCTTTTTGGTGAACCAAATTTGAGCATAATTTTTCTTCATGATTTTCAAATTTATTCCGTTTAACTTAATAATTTTTAATGTACGATTTAGTCCAATCAATTATGCATTTAGTGATAGATTGTAAATATTTCTTAAATTTTTTAATTCGAAAATTGATAATTACATATAAGATTTTCTTTTAGTTTTTAATATTGAAAACAAAGTTAAATTTTATAATATTCAGGATTAAAATATCAAAATAAACGTAGAAATCTCGTGAACATTTTACTGCTATATTATTTAAGTTGATTCCCTGTCACTGTTTCTTTCACTGATAAAAGAATATATCGTTTATTAATTCTTTTATATAATGATAATTAATGAATTTGACTTAAAAAATAATGAAATTTAAACTTGATGAGTCATCACACTCAATAAATTAAATAAATCTATTATCATTGACTCAACTTTGAGAAATTGAAAGTGAACTAGTATAATTTAAAAGTTAGTAACAAAGTTACAAAATTTCATGAGTAACTTAAGAAAAAGATATGCTTAATTTTTCAAATAAATCAAATTTTATTTGAAAATATGCTTAGTAAAAAAAACAATTTTCAATGTTTAAGTACTAAAATCAAGTTTAACGAAAAATATGAAAGAAATAATTAAAGAAAGAATATTTTTAATTTTTTAAAAATATGAAACAAAATGTTTATAAATATTTTTATAAAAATAAGAAAGAAATAATTTTATTCATAAATTAAAATTAATTTATACACAAATTAAAATTAAACACATAAAAACCTAAATAAAATAATTTCTACAAATTAATTTTAACTTACCAATAAACTCATTTCATTTTTCATATATATTTTTCTACTAGAAGACATTTAATTGACACATTTTTTTAAAATTGGCTCATTCATGTTTTTTTTAATATTTTTTCTTAATTTTATATAGTTTTTTTGTGATTGCATGTAATTGGTAGATGCTAACCTAATAAAAAAAAAGTTTTATAACAATGTCATGATATTGTTAAAAATAATTCAGTTTTGGTTTCAATAAAATTTTAATTACAAACATTTTATTGTTATATAACACCCTTAATGAAACTTTTTCAATTTAAGAATAAATCCTTGAAGTGTAACCCTGTTGCTGCAATGTCTTTTAGCATCAAAACAAAAAACTGATAATAAACATCACTTTTCTCAATTCTAAACTCACACAACACAAACACCAAATCATCATCACTCACACACCACACCACAGTTTCCATCAAAGGAATCTCAATCTCAATCTCACTCTCACCCTCTCATAAGTCCCTAACATTCCTCTTATAAAGCCTCCAAATCCAAATCCAACTTCAACACACAACATCACCTCAAAACCATAAAAACAAAAAACATCATCAGCAACACCTCATAAACATAGAATCCAAACCTCAGAGAGTGCTAAAATCTTGTTGTTCCGATGAACATGTTAGGCCTTAGAGACCTGGTTCTCATAGCTCCAACCCCTTCTCAACTTCACCACCATCAACACCAACACCAACACCAGCACCAGCACCACCCCATTTCAGCAGAACACCATCCTAACCTTCCCCTGCCTTCTCCAGCCTCTCTCAGCGTTGGCCTTGGTATTTTCCCTCTCCTAACAGTTCCACACACCAATGATGTTCATGATCAGGTTCAAGACTGTGCCAACAACACCAACAACACCACCAACCACAACACCAACTATTGGAACCTCAAGATGTGTGGTGTCTCAGAAGTGAATTCCACAAGAAAAGGTGTCATGAACGTGGAAGATGAGGGGACCAACAAGCATGTGATGGAGAGTGAGGAGAGTGGTGAGTTTAGGGTGTGCCAGGATTGTGGCAATAGGGCCAAGAGGGATTGCAGCTACAAAAGGTGCAGGACTTGTTGCAAAGGACGTGGCTTTGATTGCAGCACTCACGTGAAGAGCACGTGGGTCCCCGCCTCTCTGAGACGCAGTGGTGGTAATAGTGGTAGTGATGGTAACGGTGGTGACGGAGATGGTGATGGTGGTGCTTCTAAGAGGCTAAGAACAGTAGGGTCATCAAAGAATGTTGCAGCAACTTCTCATAGTTCCACTTCCAATGCTACCCCAACAAAGAGCTTTAGCATAGACACTAGCTCTTGTCAACAAGGTTATTTCATTATCTCTTTACAAAGATGTTTGATACGATGTTATTATAGATCAATCAAATACTAATTTAATCAAGATTTCAAATAAGATTTTAAATTTCAATAAGAGTTATAGCTTTATTTTTTTGTATTTTTTGACAGTGAAAGAATAATAGACAAATATGATCATTTTTAGTCACAATTGTGGTCATCATCATTGCTCCAACAAAGCTTGATGTTACAACTGAAAGTGCAGATACAGACTTTTTTCCCCTTAAATCTTGATGTTGCAATATTTTGTTGTAATTCTTGATGTTATGAGAGATTACAGATAGATGTGACTGATGTGGTCACGGTTACGATTGCAGAGATCTCAAAAGCTTTGACATTATAGCCAGTTTTTGCATGTGGAGTGAAGATTCTTTTTTTATAAATTTGATTAAAAAGTCTAATCAAACAAGTTAGGAAAGTGTTTTGACTAATTATTCTAGTTCTTGTTAAAACCTGTAAATAAAAGATTACATATTATTTCTATCTTTGGAACAACTCAAATGTTGTAAAATTTTGGAATTTGGAGGTGTAAGTTGTTCTCTTAGATTGCAGATGCTGGTTTCAAGCAATCTTTGCCACGGCATGTGCGTGCACCTGCTGTGTTTAGGTGCCATAGAGTGTCTGCTATTGGGAGTGGTGAAGATGAGATTGCGTACTTGGCCACAGTGCATATCAGTGGCCATGTGTTCAAGGGGTTTCTGTATGATCACGGTGCTGATGCCAGAAATGATGTGCCTAGCGTCTCTGAACTGCAACTGGGAAACAATGGAAGTGGAAAGAGTAATAATAGGGAATGTTCTTCTGCAATTGGGGTTCCAACCAGTGCTTACCCTGCTTCTGTTTGCTGAGATATCTTCAAGGTACAAAATTGGCCTTGCTTCACTTTAAGTAATATTCAACACCCTCTTCAGTATGCTGTTCAAATAATTGCTTCAATGTTTAAGCACCTTTTAAAAATGAAATTTACATGTCTAGACATACACTTGTACTAAGATCAACTTTAACAGAAAATTTAACAACTTAAAAACACATTTTATAGAAAAATTACTGTGAATTTTACCAAACTTTATGTTCTGAGATTCTTGGGTTGTCTGGTAACTAGTTAAAAAGTTCACCCTGCTGGTCATTACTAATCAAAAGCTTAGAAAATTCTTGTGTCTCATCACTTTAGCAAAACAGTGACAAATTTTCATCAATGAGTTGAGTTATTTGGAGAAGAGTAATCATGATAACAAGAAGAAAGAGAGAGAGAAACAGAACTAGCAACTTGTCCCTTGGTACTTTACACTGTAGTGGTAATCTTTTTGTGTGAGAATTGCTAAAATTGATCCAACTTGATAGTTTAGTCCGGTTCAATGGCACATGTGAGGTTAGATCAAATTCAAATTCAAACTTGGTTGAATCATATAGAAGAAAAATATGATTCATATTGACCTTTGATATTGATCAGTGCATTTACAAAGGAAGGATAAAAGAAGAGAGTACCCTTTGCATCTAAATTATGACAAGTGTTCACTCTGCATTGGTTAATTTGTTGTGGAAGGTAACATGTACCGTGTAAGGTGGGGTTGAAGAGAAGTGGTGACTTTAAAAATGCCACTTTCAATGAAAGGACAATTAGACAAAGAATGAATATACACTTTTTAATGTGCATTGAGAGTATGTTGCATTTCCACTACCAAATTATCATCTGTGTTTGCTGCATTCATGCGTGTGATAGGGCAAGATTCAACTGCACTTTGTCTGCATGCATATATTGTATCTTCTTAGATCTACCAATCCACATCAACTTTTGTTTTAATGCAACTTTTCCTTTTGAGTTTTAACTTTTGGAATTAACCATAGGACATGATCTTCTTATTTTTCATTGTTAATTACATGATGTAAAAAAGTTAGTACATTTTATTATGTTTTTAAATTATTTTGTTATAATTTTGATATAGTAAATACTTTGTTTTTAATAACAAAAATTATTTCATATTAAATGTTCTTGAGCACACACTATAGAAAATGAAACCTATTTTAATGTGTTTGTAGTTATAACATCATCTGATACCAAAAGGGAAATCAAACTGTAATGTCTCCTAATTGGAGTTAATTTATTGCTTTCTTTGTCTTTTGTGTTATTTTTTTTCTGGTTCATTCATGTAAGTATGGCCATAAATTTATTATTTTTTTGAGAATATTATAAAGAAATATACCATTACTCTTCTTCTCTTTTATTCTTTGCAGCACTGTTTTCAAAAGTAACAATAACATTTTCTAGAATGTCACATCTAGTAGATATAATAATTTTCTTTTGACCATTCATAGCTATATAATCCAATAACTAGCAACATAACTAATATATAATTACTGTGTTTTTCTTTCTTAGCCTTTCTTATATGACATCTTACTAATGTTTTTTGTTGAGTTGATTTGGATTTTAAATCATGGTGAAGGGAAGAAAATAGGAACACTACACTGTATTCTGAGTGCCAAAGTTTTCACTTCACATGTCAAGTGTCAATTCACTTTGGTGTTGTCTATTCCATTTTCTTGCATACAAAGATTTGCCCTACTTATGAAATATTTTCATTTTTCATCTCAAATTATTGGAGGAGGACATTGTATTCTCGTTTTGGTGTCTTGATTTAGCTACCAATCATGTGTTGACATCATTCTTGTCCATGTTTCCCATTTTTGTGAGAGTGAAATGCCTTCAAAAGAAAAGAAAAGAAAAGAAAAGAAAAGAGTTAAAGACTCAAATAAAGTGAAAATTAGGGATGTGAAAGAAAGGGAATCAAGGAATATGAGTTTGAAAAGGCACACTTGTGATGTTGAAAATTTGTGTTATAATTTGTTTATGTTGTTATGTCACTTCATTGGTTGCTTTATTCTTCTTATTTTACTTTCTATAATGTCTGCATGGTCCAGCTTATTTCTTTACTAGGAGGTGGTTAAGAAGATTTTAGACTATTATATTATTATTATTTAATATAGTTTAGTGAGATTTATGAATAACTATTTTTCTGACCCTTAATATTTAGGAAAAATAATCATTTGTGTAAAATATTTCAGGTTAAAAAGTTAAGTGATTTTTGTTATTAAAAGAAGGCTAAAGATATCATATTGACTGTGCTAATTTGTTGCTTCATGTTTTATTTTTTATTTAATGATACCAAATTGGTAGTTTATTAAGATATTATATATATTTTTATTTTTTATGGACAAATTTTAAAATGAGGGCTAAATATTTATAAAATTTTATTTGCAAAATGACAGATCATGGAGACACTCTAAGGTCCAGTTGCTGTTTTTGCAGGGTAAAGAAACTGACAGTATATGTGCTCTTTTGTTGTTATTATTCTGTAAATTTCTCTTCTACAGAATGTTTATATATTCATATATATATATATAGAGAGAGAGACTTAGTTTCTATTTCTTGCATCAGAATAGACACATTATTCATGTTGAAGAATTCTATATTATATTCAGTGCTTGATCATAGTTTTATTTGATCTTGATCTCAGTGTTCTTATCAGGTTTTAGTTTCCCTTTTCAAATTATATTTTAGGAATTATACTGAAAAAAATACTGTTTCTTTAACATGTTATTGGTTGATGTTTAGTAAATTTAGAGAAAATAAAATAAAAGTAGAAGAAGAAATGTAAAAGAATAAAGTGATGATAATTAGTAATTATGGAAAGTAATTTCTGTTGTACTGAGAATAACATTTCTTAGAAAACAAACATTTATTTGATCTCAATTTTTTATTATTAAAACAAAGTCTTAAAAATTTTAAGAGTGTGGGGAAGTAAATAGTGTGTGCATGATGTAAAAAGAGATGAAGCTAATTTTATGATAAAAATAGAAGGATAACAGAACATTAAAATATAATAACTAGTATTTATAGGAAAAGAAATATATTTGTGAGTTATAAAAAAGTCTTGATGACCATCCAAAACTATGGTCAAAGGTACCAAAATGGGTTATTCTGGTTTGATCTATTGGTGGCCCTAAAAAATAGAACTAGTTTGGCAGTTTTTATTTTATTTTAATGTATATATAATTTAAAATTATATTTAATTATATAGAAAAAGAAATATGTATGCTAAAATAAGTTAATATGTTAAAAATTCAACTATTAAAATTGAACTACATATAAAAGAACAAAAATATATAAAACAACAAAAATTTATAAATAATGATGTAAGGTTTTATGCTAAAAGTGAAATTATTTTTTTAATAAATTCATGAAATGTTGAATCCTTCTGTTAGTCATACATCCTTTAGAAAACAATTTAGACTCTCAAAATTTAGATTTTTTTTTATTTATTTACTATGGATTTTGGTTTTGTCTCCAATAAATATTGTCGTTTACTCTCTTTTTTAATAATAATAATGTTTTTCACAGAAAAAAGAATGGTGAATTTTTGGGTGTCAATTCAATATTTCATAATAAGAATAATCTTTATATATGTATATAATTTTTTGGTAAAATATTAAAAAAAAGAAAAAAGTGAAGAAGTAATTGTTAAAACGATGAAACATAACTTAATCAACGAATGTCAATTTGTGAAGTAAGAAGAAAAATAGTTTAAAATATGACAATAATTTTTTTTGGCTGAACTAACATTTAAGTCAGAAAGAAAATTGTATAGTTATCAAGAAGATACTTTCAACGATAAACTAGTGTTTAAAGAAGATTTCTAATTTGGATATATAAATGGTAACTTAAATCATTCATATTTATAAATTAAATTTTAATTATTAATTATAATAAAATAATGTAATATATAAAAATATAAATAATTTTAGTTTATCCAATTAAAAGCATTAGTTAACTCATTATTTACATTTAAGTATGTTTAACACTTGGTAGAGAAATTTACAAAAAGTTTATAAGGAGAAAACTAGTAGAGATGATTTGATGATAATAGGAGAATGAAGACAAAGTAATGTAAAAATAAAAATGTGGTGATACATGTATCACGTTGTATTATGTACCAATTTTTCACATCTTTTTCTATTTCATGTGAAGGTAGGGGTGATAAAGTGAGTTGGATTGGCCTATTTGTTTTGATCCGTCTCAAATTTTATTTGCAAAAAATGGATTGAGACAAGAAGTAGTTGCATAAAATTTTAAAACTATAAAAAAGTTTAGAAAATGTTTTATAATTTTTAATCTCAGATTTAAGTATAATATAGAATTAAAGATTAAATGCAAGTATAAAATTACAAAATGAAACATAAAAACTAATATTTATTATCTATTACAAGTAATCAAGGAAACAAATTATGAAAAAATTATTAAATTAGGCTATAAAATAAAATTTAAATTTATAGTTGTAAATATATAATATTCATCAAATAATGAATGAAAATATTTAGTCATATGCAACACATACAATATTATATAACAATAAAAAATAAAAAAGTGTGGGTCGCGAGGCGGAGCAGATCATTCCGTACTTCAACTCGCACGAGCTGCGAGTTATGTGGGTTGGCAAACTAAAATATCCAGTCTACTCCACACATTTTGGCAGCGGGTTGCAGGTTTGCCTGTGTGGCCCGCCCAGTATTGTCATATATATATATATATATATATGAAGGTGTATGATAGTGATAAATGTAATTTGGTCATTTTTCAATGTAAAATGAGAGAGAGAGGTGTGATGGAAGAATAATAATATCCTTTAAGTGTAGAATTTTATAATGGCTCTTGATAATATCTCAAGAGAGAGAAGATGTAGTCAACACAATGGGTGAGGGGTTAAGAAGGAAGGAATTGGATTTGGAATTTTATATGGAGGAGAGGCATGTTTAAGTGGGAGAAACAATTGTTGGGGAAATTATAGGCATTGGTAAGTGGGGTCTTAGTAAAGGAAGGGGTAAAAAGTGAGTGGATATGGAAGCTTGAAAATAGTGGGAAATACTTTGAGAAGTCAACCTAAAAAATTCTACAAATATGGATCCAATAACAAATCAAATACATCATAGGATAATGTGTACTTGAGTAGAATATTGGGTGGTTAAATAAATTAAAGGATAAAAGGGTGAGATACCATGTGGTGGACAAAATAATTTGATAGATAATATGTCAAAGTTGGAAACATATGTGAATCTTATGTGGGCAAGTTAGTATGCTTGGAACAAACATGGAATTAGTGTTTCATGGTCATGAAAAGGTTGGTTAGATCTGAGGGTGGGAGAAAACAAGAGCAAGAGCTATACACTAAAATAAAAAGGATATGTATATACTTATAATCATACCCTCTCAATCTAAATATTACTTATTAAAAATATTAATCGATATCTATAAATACAATTTTATTTTTATTATTAAAAATAGAATTAAATATATTTTTAGTCTCTAAACTATTTATAAATTGTGTTTTATTTTTAGGACAAATTTTTTATCTATTTTATTTTTATGTCATTGATGACAACTAAAAACGTTTTTAAGAAGAGAGAAATGAGAGGAAAATGAAAGAGGAAGAAGGAAAAAAAGTGAACAAACTTAAAAAAGTGGAATAGGAAACTATGGAGAACAAAATAAAAAAAATAAAAAAGAATTTTAACACGTCATTGATGATCGTTTGCACCACTTTATAAAGTATAAAAATAAAATAAATTTAAAGTTTACTCCAAGAACAAAATACAATTTTGACAAATAGTTTAATGACTAAAACTATATTTAATCCTTAAAAATAATAATAACATTGCATTTTAAACTTATTAAATGATGTGTAAATCAAATAAAATGAAACTTTATTTTAGTACAGTATATCAGTATCAAAATAAAATATTAAATTATAATATTTGACTATGAGTTCTATTTTATTAATTATTTATTTAAAAGTCTTAACCTGATTTCTTTTATCGAACATGTCAATTCAAGTTTGTAAAAACTTTAAGTCACTATGCACTTAACATGTAATATAATTATTATTGCGCACCTCTTTTTTTGTCCATGAAAGATATATTTCCCTAACAGCTAGATACATTCATTTTAAGACACAAAGATAACAAAATGAATTTTAATTTTTCTAAGGAAACCTTCCCATAAATTGATTATTAAATAGCTCTTTAAATAACTCAACTCAACTACCCACTATCTATTTTATTGAATCTTGTTGATACATCTTATCCCTTTAAAAGATTTCATTTCATAATGTCAAAGTATGAATAGAACATGATATTGGGCAACTTTTTTTTCTTTTCTAAATTTATGAAAGGAAACTAAATTGATCTCATGCTAGTTCTCTAGAGTGAGAAGTTCAGGGAGAAGAAACAAACAAATATGAGAGACTCTTTTGCCTAACCACCCAAAATTTTGGACTACAAAGAGATGTTCATTTGTGATGGAAATTCACTTCTTTACCATGAAAAGGATAAAGATGAAATTATGCTCACACCCAATAATATTGTTCAAATTACACTGAGATTTCAGGTTTTAAGAAATTGTATACAAATAATATTACATTATTACTTCTTTTTAAAATTATACATGCATTCTTTAAATTCTAAAAGGATTTACACTTACACCACCTAATAAAGGACTTACACCACCTAATAAAGGTCTTGCAATAGTGAAAAAAAAGAACCATATGTATAATTTGAAAAAAAGATACCAGAAGATGTTAATATAATTTACTTAAAAATAAACATAGAATCAGAAAGGTTTTAATGTTCTTTTTTGTTTCTTACTTTTTCTTGAAGTAATTTAAGTCTTAGTCCTTCAGTAACATTAACACCTGTCAAATAACATCTTTTTAACTAGTTATTATGTAAAGGTTATGATACTTAATTATTTACAAGTCCAAAGAAATTTCTAAATGAGGTGACAGATTAATAAACTGAGATTTTTTTGTTAAGAACTAAAAATAACTTAGTGAAAATAGTGAAGTAGTGATCCCAAATTCAAGTAGTACATATTGACAACAAAACCTTAAGATTATATCGTGTTTACCAACTTAATCCATGCATTCATCTGTTGTATGCAAGGAGGAAAAAATTAAATTTTTTGATCAAATTATTGAAGCAGAAACATCCTGAAAATGATTGCTTAATCTTTTTCATTAATTCATTAAAGGGTCACAAAAAAATATCCACAGTATGCAAAGGGGGAACCACTGCAGAAAATTAAGTGTCACTAATCACATCCCTTTCTAAGGTTGGTAAGGATGATCCACACATTTCTGCACACACAAATCTTAATGCCCTTCACTTCTTTTCTGTACATCTTTATTCAGAGCTGAAACCCCAGAGGCTCACCTGGGATATTATAAAAAAAATGAATAGTTTCCAATGTTGCTTGACCCTTTGCCTTTGTGTTGATTCATTTACAATTGGGAAAATATGGCTTCTTGAGTAACTCTGAACAACATTGATCTACACTACAACATACATTAGCTGTGACTATAATTAATATAAAATTCACAAACTGTAAGGGGGCGAAGGATGAACAAATTTCAGAAACATGTAACCCCCTCTGTCTATTGTCACAGAATACCCTCAACTAGTGTGTTGTAGGCCATTCTGTGCATGGATATATCAATATGCTGGTGGTTAGTGCAGTCACTGCAATTTGAATGTTTTAGTCCTCTACAAAAACTCTGAAGATGAAATCACGAAACCGTCTAGAGTACAGCCTTGGATCAACCGCAGAGATTGTTGTTGCATCATATTGGAATGATTTGTAAGCATGCTCAAGCTTTTTACTGATGTCATAGTCTTGTAATATGTCAATGATCCCGAAAAAGATGATGATCTCATATAACTCACCGGTTGGTTGTCCAACCAGCTGAGGAGTGTCACAACTTTTTCGCACTGTAGATTCGGCACGTGCTGGCATGTTTATACCTAACTGAATCCACCTGAAACATTAAGCAGAATGCAAATCTTTTCAGAACATTCAATGCAACCAACTATTCCTGACTGAAGAGAATATGTGTATGAATCTAATGACGGTAAAAACTTGTGCAGCAATACAAGATAGTGCATGCTTGATGTTTCATTGCATCAGAGATAATCCAAGTCCACAGAAGCAAATATTCATAGCTTCTACATCTTCTGATTTGCTTTTATGTGATATAAATGTGGTGAAGAGAATGTGATGTAAAAGTTTTTATGCAATTATGGGGGCCAAGAAAAAGTGGTGAAGATAATACGATGTAAAAGTATCAACAACGAACTCAAAAGCAATGGATGACGATACAATGGAAAATAAACTGAGACATCTGAGTAAAATAGGATTGCTGCATGAATTTTGTTGCATCATCAAAATAGTAACAGCAAAACAATGCATGCTGTTTTGGTCAAAATTTCTATCAGAACTCTTGAAAATTTGGAACTTCTGTCATGATGTGTTTGATGGACTATACCGACTAGGATCTACTACGAGATGATCCACATCCACTCCAGAAAGACGGGGCGCTCCATCGTCGATGCTACCATTCCCTGCAACGTAGGTTCATGTAATCAGAAAAAAAGAAACTCCTGGTGAAAATAAGATTAAGAAAAATCCATATAAGACAAGATATAACCAGTTGGGGTTGTAGTGCCTGGACTGTAACCAGAAGGAGGAGTAACGTTGTCATTGCAAGACATTCCTCGAAAGTGAAGACCTACCAACATACTGTAATCCATGATCCTCTCCTGTTCCAGAAAGTCACAGTCCTTATTCACTTGCCTGCACAAAGGAATGTTACAAAACATAGCCATGTTCAGCAAATAAAATGTCCTTAATGAAACAAAAAGCTGGTGTAGTAACGGATGAGCCAAGTGATTAGGTACCTGGAAAATTCTTGAAACCAAGACTTCCGCAACCGAAATATATAATTTAAATCAAGGTCCTTGAGTGTTGTTGTAGGCTCTATTTCTGACTCAGGTTTGTCTGTTGTGCGACCGAAGGTCGAACCTTTCAAGTCAAAGCGCCTATGGATGGCATATTGTGAGCAGAATAGATTTCCCATAATGACAAATCGAACCTGAAATTTATATCAAGGATAGTCAATTATACACTTCTGTCAGAGTACAAGTCTACACAAATCTCAGGCATTACCTTCTTCTGTGCAGTTCCTGTTAGCTTAACACAGTGGAGACCAAAGAACTTGGTGACTAGAGTGTTCTCAAAAGCCCGAACATGTTTGTAGTAACCAGGGAGCATTCTCAAGAAAACCTGCAATCATTTTACATAGTCCTGAATGAAATATCGTTTAGCAGATAATAAAAGCTAACCTTAGTAAATTGCAATGAAGCAACAACTAAAAACTATAACATGAAAGAGACCTGTTGCAATGATAACATATAGACTTGGTTTAGATAAACTTCTCAGCAAACACTTACGAGAAAAGAAATAAGAGATATAAAGAACTTTTCTTGTTAGTTAAAATCAGTTTATACACCTTAGTTTTTTAGAAGTTTTCTCATATAAATCCTGTAAAAGCTACAAGTGTATAACTTGACTATAACTGATTGGAAAAGTTCGATCCATTTACATTCTTATTTCTTTTATAATTACTTGTGGAGAAGTTATTCAAACCCAGCCGTAATGTTCAAAGTTTATGATCAATTTCTGAATATATCGCAATTCTTGATCTTTAGTAATGAATGCACAGTATTTTTCCACTGCTGCTCTAAAAAACTCAGGATCAATGGTGAAACTTTTTAATTATTGAAAAGCAAGGTAAGCAAAGAGTATGATTAGGAGAATTACAAAACCTGAAGGCTTATTTTCTATCTAGCCAGCCAAAAGGGAACTCACCTTTACTTCTGATTTCTTCATGGTCTTTATCATGTAGCGGTCATCATTGGTCAAATAAAAAAAGCTCCCACTTTTTCCAGGAGATGAGAGCTCCCGAAGGGCATCATTTCCACATAATGATATCATGTAATCAGCAGGATCTACTTTGAACAATTTTCTAAGAGCCCTGAAAATAGAGATGAAAACAACCATCATCAACAACTAGGAATTAGGATAAGTAAGCAAAGCTCTAATACGGCAGAAAGATTTTATGATACAAAATTACAAAGAGCACACACTCAACATAGCAGATTCAGGGTTCATCTAATTCACCAGATTTTGATCAAAAGCTTACCTGAACACTACCGGGCAGTAGTCTTTCCATCTAAACTCACATGAGGGGTGAGGTGGCGTGTGCTTGGATCCTTCCGGTGGAAATTTAGTCCATACTTTTTCTTTAGGATCAAATGCAGAAGACTTCAAATCAAGAGATGTACTTGGAGCAGGTCTTCCAACAGCATGTCTGTGCTATGGCACAAGAAATTAATCACCGCGCAGTTAAAATTAGAATCATGGAATGAAATTATTGTTTTTCGGAATGCCATATTCCCCATTGCACCACAACCTTTGGAGATGCAAGGTATCAGTCTACCAATCAAATGGCTGAATGTTTAACTCACGAGAGAGAAAAATGAGTAAATAGACATAATTCACTGGAAAACAGCTATGAATATGATCAGTACCTGATACCAAGCTGCAGATTAAGCATGAGGTCATAGTTTTTATGGCCTTTAGAAATAGTCTCTCCTTGCTTCTTTGGAGCCTTCAACCTCAAATGTGGCACTCTTGGAATAGAGTTATCCACATGAGAAGTCCTTGAGCCATCATAGGAGGAGGCATAAGAACCATCTTCAGAACTGTAATTACTGACCCTTGCATCCACTGACATCCACCTTGTCCTCCCATTCACATCAGTTCCCTTCCTGGTCATCTTATCCACATCCAAAATGTTCAAACTCTTCTGTGAAGGGTAAATTGCCACCTTCTCACAAACACAAACACTGCACTCCAACAAGTCCACAGAGAACAGCTCCTGAGGATCCCACTCCAAATGGCCAACACAAGAGCCAGAAGGGTAATATGTACCACTTTGGTCTTTTGAATCCCTACTCCAGACCCCAACATAGAAACTCCCATCACCCCACCTGAATGTGCCATTCCCCCTAGGCACCCCGTCCTCCCAACAACCATCATACCTATTCCCATTGCTCCACATCATGGTGCCATTCCCATAGAACAAACCATTCCTCCACTGTCCAATGTAATGGTTCCCATTCTTCCACTGGTACCTCCCATGCCCATTCTGCAATCCCTTCCTCCACTCCCCATCGTAGAAGTCCCCGTTGGGGTAACTCTGAGTCCCCTGGCCATGTCTCAACTCCATCACCCAACAACCCTTATAGGTGTCCCCAGAAGACCCTATGTAAGTGCCCTTCCCATCCATATAACCACTCTTGAAATCACCCTCATAGGTGGCACCACTAGGCCAGCTGAACCTCCCTTTCCCCATGATGCCACCCTTCTGCCATTCCCCAACATACATGCACCCATCTGTCCACAGATACTTCCCCTGGCCATGAGGACCATTGTCCAGCCACTGCCCTGTGTAGAAGTCACCATTGGGGAGAATCTTCTCAACCTGAGAAACAGAAACCTCACCAACATTCCTTGCATCATCATCATCATCAACATGGGCAACAGACATTGGTGTGAAGATGCTGTTTGCCCTCTTCTTTGGACCTGCTGATTTCCTAACTGCTGCTTCCCAAGCCTTCACAAAACCTGTAAGCTCTTTGCTCATTCTTTTCCCAAAGGCTTCAGCTTTGGCCCTCCCACCCTCTCTCACACATAGCCCTACAACACCCCTTAGCCTCTATTCACCCATCAATGATCGTGTGAGGACAATAAAACAAAAAAAAAAACTGTTGTATGTTGTTGTCAATGCACAATGTTGTTATTCAGAGCAAAAAAAGCACTTCTCTGGAGAAGAAGGAGAAAAATTAAACAAAGGGAATGAAAATTGAAAAGAAATCAAAATCCAAAACCCAATGCCAAGTCTGTTTCTTTTCCCCAGATTTTGGTTCCTTATTTGGGTCTGTGAAATGGGTTGTCTTCAGATTTTGAAAGAAACTGGTGCTGTTGGATTGACAGGGAAAGCAAAAAGGTTGGTTGGAACCAGTAACTGGCATTTCTCTTTTCTTTTTTTTTTCTCTTTTCCCCCCCTTTGTCTTTGTTTTTTGTTTTTATGTAATTTTTTCTTTTTTTATTTAATCTTCACTTTATTTTTTTATTTTATTTAATCTTTGTTCTAGTTGAGTTTCTTTCTTTAGATGGGTGGGAGCAAGAGATTGATCTCATCATTCTATCGATTCCGAATTTGGCTCCTAAAAGTAATAGCAGACTTGACAAATGGAAGAATGAGAGAAATGGTGGTGGAGAGCATGTCTGTCAATGCCATTTTTAGCAACTCACTCCTAATCTTAGCTTTGTATTTCTTCTTCTTTTCTCACAAAATGTTCAGTTTTGTCTTTTAATCTTAACATTATTTTATTTTCATTTTTGCTATCTCCTTGATCCTTTTCAACCTGCAACTATTTATGAAACACTGTTTTCTTACCCTTCAAAAATTATTATCAAAATCCATTTTTTTACATTATCAAATTTTACTCATGTTGAATGTTTTCCCCCACAGTAAGATATCATTGGATGTTAAAGAATAGACTAAATTAGTTTTAAATTTTTTAAATAGTATAAAATAGTTTATTTTTTTACAGTGTAAAAATGAATACTGTACTTTCAAAATGTTTAGCCATTGCATTGCAGAATTGTTCGATTTGAAAATAACTATTTTTATTTTTATATTTTACTAAGGTTTTTTATTTTTAGAAAATTTATATAGAAAATGGGAAAAAACAAAAATAGAAATATTTTCACTATTTCTTATATAATCTTTTTAAATAATAAATTTAATAAAAGAATTAAATCAAGTGTTATTATTGTAACTAGCATTTCAACATGTGCAATGCAAGATAAATATTTTATACATCTAAAATTTATAGTAAATAAAGAGGATTGATAAAAGAGTATAAAAAGAGAAAGATTCCTTAAACTAAACAAACTCTAAATAAACATTTATTAAAAAATTTAAAATTTGTAAGAAATAGTGGAAACAAAAAATAAAGTAAAAAGAAAATAGTATTTGCCCTATGATATTTTGAAAACAAGAAATCTAATAAAGATAAAGATTTATCTGTAAATAGGATTGTTTGACATCACAGGGTGATAACTCATTTGATGTAAGAAACAAAATGTGATTGGGCATTGGCATTTGTGAAGTGTTTGCATTGAAGTGCCAATATTTTGATGCCCTTTGTCACCAAAACATTTATTAAAGATATGCAAGTTATAACACACCTACACATACTTGCTGTTTGCTTAGACTTTTCAAAAGTGAATGAGTTGTCAACCTAAGAGTATCACATAAATTTTCCACCAACCTTTCATGAATCATAAAACTAAATCAGGTAAATGATTTATTACACAAATTAACTCTAACATGTGTTCCTACTCAAAATCAATATCACATATATCAATACTATATTATTTAAAACCCTAAACCTTAAATCTCATTTAACTTCTTCTTTTCAACTATATTATTAGTAAATTAACATATATCTTTTTTTATTAAGTGATTTCAATTATCAACATTATACAATACAATCAAATTAAAATAAGATTTTATATTTTAAAATTTGTAATTTACTTTAATTACAGTTGTAAAATTCAATTAACTTCTCTTACCTATTGACACTTATTTTTCTAAAGCAGTCACACCATATATAAACAAGAGTTAGAAATTTTTTAACTTATTTCTTGAAAACTTAATTCAATAATCATTGTAAACCTAAATTATTTTCCTTATCAAATTGCAAATGTATATATAAATTCAACCTTATACATGCAAAACAATACTTTTTAACAGAAGAAAACATTACAAGAAATTTATTGATAATATAAACTAATTTAAAAATAAAAAATAATTATTAATTATAGTAACTAAATTACAAATTATTTTATAAACTAAAATTTTTGTACATCTAAAATATTTTTTATTATAATAGAAATTATTTTTTTGTGGCTATTAATATTAAAAATTAAGAAATTAATTTCTTTGTAAGGATAACTAATTTCTAAATTAAAATTTGAATTTTTTTTAATATTTTTTACATTTACTAAATTAAATTTTACATTAGTTTTTAATTTAATTAATAATCAATTTTATCATTTTATATGTCACTAATATCTAATTGATTAATTTAATCTAGATCTTTTCGATGACTTCAAAATTGTGGAGTCAGATTTAAAAAATATAAATATTTATCTCAAAATTTAAAAAAAAACTTTAAAAAAGTTGAGAAACAAAATTTGTAGATAAATAAAAAATAGTTATAATATATATATATATTCAACTTAAAATATTTAGATATTTATTTTTTATCTATTTTAATTTAAATCCTTTTAAACTTACAATAAAATTGGTTCGACCATTCGTGTTTCTAATAAAAAAAATTATTAGATTTATTTGTGTATATATGGTCTTTCAAAATATATGAGTATACAATTTATAAAGGTCACAAAAGTTAAGAAGTTATTCTAATTTTTGGTATTAATAAAAGTTCATAATAAATATATATATAGATAGATATAGATAGATAAATAATATGCTATGAGATATTGAATATAGATATTTTGACAGCTCAGTAATTTTTTTCATTGTAAAAAAAATATTTAACCGATAATTTTTTTAAAAAAGTAAGTATATTTTTAGATAAATATATTCTTATATATGGATAAAATTACTATAGATGTTTTCTTCTGAGTATTTAATAAAAGAAAAAAAGGATTATGCTTTCATAATAAAAATATAATATTTAATGTCAAGATATCCTTTAAACTGAAATAATTTCACTAACATGAAATGATAGAAACATTTTATATAGTTGTTTATTTAGGGTATACAAAATAATGCTTATCTTGTATTACTAATAGTTTTTCTTCATTTCATAAAAAGTATTTTTTTCCATGTTATAATTAATATGAAGGTTTAATTATAAGTTTTCTACTTGTATAGCAAATGTAGTATACTCTAGTGGAGTAGAACAAGCTAATCTTGGAATTTGTTGCCCTAATTTTAGAATGCCCTAACTTTCTCTCTCTTAAAATCTCTTCACCAATTGATCTACCATGACAAAAAAAGCACATGGCATAATGATAAGTACAATGAAGCTTAGAAATTGTCATTATATGTAAGTGGAATTTGGAATAAATTTACATATTTTAATTTTTTTTATCAATAGATTTTATGAATAATTATGACATAAAATATCTATAATTTTGTTGATAATTAATTAATCTCTAATAAACTCACTTTGTATAATTAAAAAAGTTCCACTCATTTTTTTCATATAATACCCAGAGGGGTGGCAAAGTGGGTTGGGTCCGACGGGCTGGCCCGCCAGCTCGCCAGCATATAGGCGGGGCGGGCTAGCATTTTCAACCCGCCAACCCGTATCAGCCCGGCCCGTCTAGCCCGCTGGCCCGCAAAAAAAATACAACACCTCATTCACTCTCACTCATTCTCTTTAAATTTGGGAAAGTAGCTATACCTAGGGTTCATTCAACACCTCACTGATTGTAATTTCTTTTGTAATAAACATTATGTCTTTTAGCTTGCACTTTTTAAATGTCATATCACCATATACATCTTTAATATATTGTTGTAATTGCAAAAATTCATTTAAATTGGACACAAACAAAATAGTTGCAAAGAAAAAAAAAAGTCCAATTTAAAATCAAAGATCAAAAAATAAAATAAAAACCCAAAAATAGATTTTTCAAAAAATGAAAAACAAAAATATAGGCGGGCTGACCACTAACCCGCCAGACCGCCTTATGACGGAGCGGGTTAGAAATTTTGGCCCGTATCACTGTGGCGGGCTGGCCCGTCTTGCCCCGTTTTTGGCGGGCTCATGGCGGGGCGGGCCTAAACGGGCCGGGCTGGCCCGTTTTGCCACCCCTACTTGTAAGTGATGAATACCACACCCATATCAACAATTTCTATCAATGCCTTAGAATAACCTTTATATATATATATTATTGATTGAATAATTTGTGGCTATAATTTATTTTGTTTGGAAGTAATGGAGGTAGCTCAAAGCATGATTACATAAAGAAAAAGGCAAGAATTAATTAGTATAAGTAGAATATGAGTGCTGGTTGAGTAATTATTGTTGTTTTTCATTATAGCTACTAATCATTAATTGATTTTATATTTTCTTAGTGAAGTTTTTTTTTTTCATGACAAAACAAGATTTAAATAATTTTTTAATTTCTATTAGTCTTTAATGTATTTTTTATCTTAGTTTTTTTAGATTCTGTATATGTCCAAAAAATTATCCACTTGTATTTTGTCTTTATTATTATATTTATATTTAATATATTTTTAAATTTTACTTTTACTTTTTGAACTTTTTTTATCATAATTTTTCCTAAAAAATAGAATTAAAAATGTTAGAAATTAAGTATAAATTATTAAAAAAATTCACAGACAAAAACGTACTTTTAAGCTTCTAAAGAATATGTTTGTTAAGCATCAGATATATGCATTAATTAACATTTAAAAAGGAAGATGGATTTGGGAAGAAGGTAAGTTTTTTTAACTCATCACCTGCAAATTCCTGTGAAACTCATCTATCAATGATCAAATTACAAATTCACTCTCTTTCTTTCTTTGTTACATTATAAAATTGGTTAATTTTAAATCGCATGCATAATATAATATAATAACAACAATAAAATTATTAAATAACAATAATAAAATTTAAACAATTTCACTTTTTATTTTTCTTTATTTCCTTTTTTTTCTCCAATTAAAATACAACATACAAGAAAAATTACTTTTAGAAATTATATTTTAACTTCTAAAATAATGAAATTAGTTATTAATTTAATTAAAGACTTATTTAAAATTTAATTTAATAAATAAATAAAAATTTAATAATTAATGTTAAAAATTAATTTACTTACCATTATATAAAAATTATTTTATATTTTCAAAATTAATAACAAAAAATATAATTTTTATTTATTTTATTAATAATAAAAATTATTTTAAATATTAATCATTTTTAGCTTATAAAATAATTTTTAATTTAATTAATATAATAATTAATTCTCTTTTATTTCTAAATTAATTTATAATTAATGAATAATTCATGATATATAATAACAACTTGAAGCTATAAATTTTGAGGTTTAAAGGTAAGATTAATTGGGATATTGGAATTCTTGGTTTACTATTCTAAACTCTAGGTCCATGTGTTTTTGGACATAATAAGATTATATATATATATATATAAATAAATAAATAAAAGGTAAAGAACCTATTGTTGAATTGAAAACTCAAATATTTAAATTTATGGATAATTTATTGAGAGTTGGTTTTTAATTTTGTGTGTAAAAAAAAGCTAATTACATGAATAATTGGAAAAAGATTGTATTATATATAGAAAACCTAATAAATTTTAACTTAAAAAATTTCATTTTTTCATACTAAAATAATTTTGTTCAAATGAAATACACCTTGTAATTCTATTTTATTAAAGAAACTTGCTTATAGTGAAAGATTTAGCTTCAAGAAAATGTCAACTAAAGAATAATAATAAGAAATTTTGCTTAAGTAATATTAACCCATTCTTTCATATGTTCTACTTTGTTTAAATTTACTAGAAGGTATTAAAGAAAGTAATGTTAACTTAACACTTTCTTTATTTAATATTATGTATATTACAAGAGTATAATGTGAGTAAAGATGGCCAAGCTATGTATATGAAAAATGTAATTATAATTAAATAGTTTAAAATATGGTATAGTGAAACATAATGTTAAATTTAATGTTTTAAATGCTTGTTTTGACTCAATTAGTTTATGTTATTTGTTGAATAATTTGATATAAAATAAATCTTATGTTGTAAAATAGGTGGTTGATAATGAGATAATTTATTATGAGTATTGGTAATGAGTTATGGATGGTCACATTATCTTAATTTCATTTTTTAACCATAAAAATATTCGTTATTATATTTTTCGTGTCCTTTATAATCGTATATTTTTTTTAAAAACTATCATATTTGAAATAATTATTTTAAAAATAATTTATATTAATATTTGTTATATTGGATTTCTTAGGTGATACTGAATTTTCATATATTATTTTTAATCGTTTTTATTTTATATAGTGAAATTTCATTTTTCATCTAGAATTTCAATCACTAATATTCTAAATTTATTTTTTTTCAATTTTTTAAGAATTGGTTTGTCTTTATTTAAATTACTTATATAGTTTTTAATATATATATAATTAATTAATTAATTTCAAAGCATGTACTATTTCTCACTCGTAATAACACAAACGACGAAGACAAATAAATGGGGGTTTGATCTCGAGTCTTTCATTTTATTGTAAAATCAGCTATAATTTTTTACATTTTTCACTTCCATTTTTAAAAATTTACGCTAATATATAGTTCATTATTTATTCCTTAACCTTTATTATCTCGTGTATTTTTTTTAACAAATACTTTAACATATTTTATACAAAATTTGTCCTACAACTATGCTTAAAAAAAACTTGGTTTTATCAATCGTAGATAAAATTAATCATTAATTAAATTAAATTAAAATCTAATTAGTATGTAATTAAAATTTTGTTAGTTAATGTTAGAAACAAATTTATATTTTAATTTAGAAATTAATTTAGTCATCATTATATAAATATTAATTTCATAATTTTTAAAATAAACAATTAAAAAATATAGTTTCTATTATAATAAAAACTATTTTAATTTAATTATTATAATAATTAATTAGTTTTAGTTATTAAATTAGTTTATATTCAATAAATTATGGTAGTGTTTGAGAATCAATAAGAGAACATTTAATTAAATTTTCATCTTATTATTAAAAATATTAAAACCTTCATATTTTAGACATCAATTCTATAATAACTTAATAATATATAAAATGTAATAATCTAAATTAATTTTCTTCTTCTTATAACATGAAAAAAATGCACTTAAGAAACTCTCAACTCTATATATATATATGTGTGTGCACTATATCATTATTAATCTATACTATATTATTGTATAGTATATTATTGAATAATAATCTACATTATATTATTGAATAATGAATGCATCTAATTAAGTTGGTAAGTGGCCTTTATATTTTTGAATTATAAAATATAATGTCTTATATATTACTTATTAATATATAGATATGAAAGATACATCATTCAATGGTGGAATTGGAGTGTTTCCTTATAGCCGACCCTAGTTTCTTTCACTTCTTTTGTGGTGCTTTATCTGTTTCTTCTGTTTGATATTTTTCCTCTTTTCTTTTCTATTGTTGAAGAAGTGTTTTTGGTTCTCTTTTATTGTGCATTTTCTCTAACACAGGTTGTGGCCAATATCCTTTTGGTGACAAGCAAGAACCATCTAATTCCTTTTCTTAGTTGAATGACTATTCTAGAGAACTTTGATTTTGGTTTTCAAAAATGTCTTGTGTTGTAGTAGTAAATTTCAAAGTCATGCTTTGGTTTTACTCAAATTGGTTGTATATGTTTGACCTAATGGGACATTTATAACTACTTTAGGGTTTATTGAGAGAAAAACTTGCCATTGATTGGTAGAAAGCCTTGTGTGGAGAATATCAAGACACCTTATGCTCAATGAAAAAAGCCAATGTAATTTCTTTATTCATCTTTCACTACCCTTTAGTTTTACTTTTTAGGATTTCATAGGGTTTATAAACTTGTAATATATTTCTTTCTTTTTTTTCCTATTTTCGAGAATGATTGTTTTATGTTCATATAACATTGTTAGCCTTGGAAGAAGATATATTTTTTTCTCTTGCAAAATAATTGTGAAATATAAATCAAACAACCTTGGAATTATAGGAAATTTGATAACTTTTTTGGAAGAATGGTTAATTTTTTTACTAGCCATTTAGCATTATTATTATTATATAATTAAATTTTATAATGTTTTAAAAATGATTTTTGTTATTAAGATAAAAAATAGTATGAGGGTTATCATAAATAAACATTCCAAATGCCAAACTTTATGTAAAAAACGTGCCCTAAATTGCTTGAAGTATACATTTTTTTTATACGCAAATTGCTTTATTATTACATGTATTAATTGTTACATATGTATTGATTTAGTTACAAACGATTACCAAGCTATTTAACTAACAAAATATACAAAATTAAATAATTTAAAGTTTAAAGTTTAAAGTTTCTCATACATTATATCTTTATTTATTAAACTAAAACCCTATTGTTATACATACACAATTTAAGCAAGAGAGACAAGTGCTCGTAATTTATTTGATATTTTTGTGTTATATGTATAATTCTAAACTTCTTAATTTATATAATTACACAATAAATTAAGAAATACTTGTATTATACAAGTGTATCGAGAAGATATACACTTATATAGTATAAATTGAAAAATATGGTATATAGGGTTGATTAAAGTAATATTACATAAAGTAAACTTTGTGGCAAATTTCAAGATATGTGAAGATAATTGGTGGTGAAGATAATTGGTGGTGAAGAAAATAGTGAATAGGTGTAGGAGTGTCCCTTTCATATATTTTATTAGGATTCATGAATGTGCTTCCATCTACACAAAATTAAAGAGTGTGGAAGAATTATTATGGTCCCAAACCATACGTGCAACCCTCCAACTTTGGGTTCTAGAAAAGGTCAAACCCTAAATATATATGGTCCCACAAAACCTTTACTTTGATTGCATGTAAAGGTGACACTTGTCATTTCCTCTCACACAACTATGTTCATTGATTGCTACATAATGACTATGGTTTACCATATAAATGGAAAAGCATGAAGAAGTGGGAAATGGTGGTTTTCTTTTTTCTTTTTTCCTTAAACAATAATGATTGCACAAGATCAAATTGATACTTTTCTAGTCCCCATTTAATTGATTAATCAGATTGAAGGAACATAAATGGTAGAAATAATTTGCAATAGTGATTAAAAAATTTAAAATCTTGGGGATTATCACCTAGAAGAAAAACAATTTATTAGGTTAAAAATTGATATAATAGAGATAAAAAGAGAAATACTATAGTAGGATTATTATACTAGTGTACATAAAAATGCTATATGTTTTGATAATAAAAAAATTAGGGGTTAAATATGTATTTAATCCTTCAACTATTTGTCAAAATTGTGTTTCGTCCTTGAAGCAAACTCTGGACTTATTTCGTCATTATGCTTTATAAATTCGTGTAAACGATCCTTGATGATGTGTCAGAATTTTTTTTATCTCTTTATTTTCCTTCTTCACAGTTTTTTACTTCACTATTACCCGTCTCTTAAGCTTTTTTCATTATTTTTTCTTTCATTTCCTCTCATTTTCCTTTCCCTAAAATTGTTTTTATTTGTCATCGGGGATCATTTACATATGTTTATAAAGTATAAAGACGAAATAGGTCCAAAGTTTGCCTAGAGACGAAACACAATTTTGACAAATCGTTCAGAGACTAAAAACATATTTAACCCAAAAAATTAGTAAGTTTTTTTTGTGATTAAGATAAGATAGGATAGCAATTTATTTTATTATAAGTAAAAAAATTGTTTTTTATGGTAATGTAATTTATTTGATTTTGAATGAGAAATTGAATTAGAAAATAATAAGATAATTATTCTTTTATCTATGTTATTTGTTTAGTATTATTATCATTGTTATTTTTATCATTTTTATTTTGATTCTCAATATTATTTATTATAATTGTTGTTGTTATTATTATTATTATTAACTACAACTATTTATTATTAGTGTGTGTAAATTCTATATTAACTCTTTTTTATTAATTAAATTTTTGAGATACTTTCATTTAACATATTTTCAATTATTCTTGTGTTTAAACTTATAACTTTCATTTATTACTATGTTCATCTCCAAAAGACATAATTCCTATTTCCTTATCCAATTTTTAGAGCCTAATTGCTTCTACAATTTGATTAGCATTAAATGTGTTAAAGTATCCTAACCACTCTTTGATTATTATCTCCACTAATAATATGCATATTTGCTACTATATTGTGATAAAGTGGAATCAACCTCATCCCACACATTAAATTAGACTGAGATTGAAAACAACAAGTGAAGGCACACACAAGAAAAATGTTGAATCATATGTACGTAAATACTTTAAAACATTTTTTGAAAAATCATATATAAATTGAAATACTTATAAAATTCACAATATGGAAACCTGAACACACGAATACCCTTTTTAAAAACTATCCATTAATGCAATAATCTTTACTCATTAAAAAAAATCTAAATAGTTTGTAAGTTTGGTGTAATTACCATACACGTGCAGATAAAAAAAGATTTAATAGACATTTTGGTCCTACTATTTTATGAAAATTTGCAATGTTTTTCATGTTTATTTTTTTTCTCAATTGAGTCCTAAATTTTTTTTTTCTCTTAATTGAGTTCCAAATTTCATTTTTTTTCTCAATTGAGTCTCAAATATTATTAAATCTATCAATGTGATTCTTTTTGTCAAAAATCCACAGATTGTAGTGTTCACATTCATGTTTATATTTGTACCCTTTTGTCATTATTCACATACCACAAGTTAACTTGAATGTGTTACGTCTCATATAGTTAACATCCTTAACATTAATTTAACAGAAGAAATCATATTGAAGATTTTAATAAAATTTAGGACTTAATTAAAAAAAAATTAAATGTGAAAAAACATTACAAATTCTCACAAAATATTAAGACCAAAATGCCTATTAAACCTAAAAAAAATCACATGTCTAACTAGATAAGTGATACAAGTTTAAATTGACATAAAAAATATTTCACAAAAAAAATCCAAATTATTCATTTTATACCAAAAGAAATTTTAAATTTGTGAAAGATTAATTAGTATATTTAGTTATCATTTGGGGGTAACAACATGATTTTTTATAGTCAACAGCCATATATATTCATGACCTGTTGTATATACATACATGCTACACACTCATGAAATTCATATTAGAAAAAAGGGTTCGTAGAAATATTGCTATTAAGTTATATCATGCAATCATGAAAGTTCTAAAACCAAACTTTTCTATGCCATTTCAAGTTTTTCTTTACAGAAAAACTTCAACATGTACGACAAATGGGAGCATTCTTACACTCTCAGAAAATGAACTTTAGAATAATTTCATTCTACATTAGTTTTAGGTTAAACTTTGTAATGAGTTGTTCTCTACAAAACTTAATCATTTGCACCTTAATAGTCAACAAAACAAATATATCAAATTACTCCATGCCACCATTTCAATTTCATTTAATTTCTCACTCAACTTTTTCTTCATTCTGCTTTGAAAAATATTAATTGTTGATCAATCGTGAGAGGAGAGTCATCACTCTTATTGGTACACCATGACATCTTTTCCACAATTTAGAAAGTAAGAGCGATAAGAAAGAAATATTAGTATAGTGAGATTGCATCATTCTTTATATATATATATATTTTACTACATGTAGATATACATGTTTTTGTGAAAATTTGGTTTAATAGACATTTTGGTTCTAATATTTTGTGAGAATTTTACAATGTTTTTTCAGGTTTTTTTTTTTAATTAAGTCTCAAATTTTATTAAAACATATCAATATGATTCTTTTTGTCAAAAATTCACACATTGTAGTGTCGTATTTGTATTCGTATTTTTTTGTCATTATTCACGTGTCACGAGTTAATTTATATGCGTAACGTCTCATACAATTAACACTATTAACATTAATCTTACAGAAAGGATCACATCACATTGATAGAATTTAATAAAATTTGAGACTTAATTGAGAAGAAAAAAAACGTAAAAAACTATTGCGAATTCTTATAAAATATTGGGACCAAAATACTTATTAAACCTAAAAAATTTTAAAATTTAAAATATGTTTCAAAGTTCAATTTTTTTTTCTTGTCATCATGTATTTATTCTAATTCATTAGGTTAAATACTAATCTTATTCATGCTACTAGGATTGTGATTAGTTATAACTAGCCACACGAATCTCTCCTTATTTAAGACGAAAGTTTTTGTTATATGAATTCGTTTTTCCTTATGAATGTAAGTGTATATAATGTAAATGAAAGTATTTGTTTTTTGTTAAAACACACATAGTGGTGGGTGACATGGTGGAAACTAACCTAACTACGTGTGTACATGAAAATCAGAAAGCTCATAAAATAATGAAAACAATAGTTTAATCTTAGTATTAAAAATGAAAACCGAGGACCCCATTTGAAAGGGCTAATTAAAAATGGGTCTATCATTGTCCCCTTGTGATGTTAGGTCAAAGTGAGTAGTAATTGGCCTCTAAACAAAGGAGTAGTGTTGTGTTTGTTTTGTTGTTATTGAGAGACACAAAGGGGTTACGTTGTCAATGAAAATGCAGGCAATTTGTTGGTGATTGGGATTGCAAAGAGGCCACAAGTGTTCTAAATTTATTGTGGTTTTTCATTTTGATGTCAACCATGTTAGGATGTTGTCTCCCATTGAGGTAGCTCATGTCAGAGACAAATAGCCTTTTGTCTAATTCTATATAAACCCTAAACACCAAAGGTTGCTTAGAGACAAGACCAATGCCCCATCTTAGGAGAAGTGGTCCCCCACTATGTTTCTATTGTTTTCTATAATTGTGGCTATAGACAACACTACATTAACAACTTCATCACTTGGTTTTAACACTTCTTTTCTATCAAGGGTCCATGTCAAATCAATTACAACAAACTTTTACATACTTACTTATCTTATTCATCTAGAGTATGTAAGCAAGTGTTATTAACTTTCTTTACACATTAATCATTAACCCTAGTTTATGTGTAAAGTTATAAAATATATCAAAAGTATATATAGCACATAAAGATAAATTAAATTAGTGATTGTGATTCTCAATTATTTCATAATTTTCTCTTCAAGAGTATTTTTAATACATTTTATTATTGATTAAAAATTATTACAATAATAAAAAATACACAACCATCATCTATAAAGTGTGTTAAAAAAATTCTATTTTTCTATGTTATCAAGAAAAGATGAAGAATTCAAAAGGTGGGTTTAGCATATAATACATTTGAACTTGTTATACTTGAGTTTAAAGTGGTGATCTTTTTATTTTATTTTATATGATTATTTTTAAACTTTTGTTTTATAATTATATAAGATGTTACATAATTTAATAAATATGAGAAAAATGTGAGAGTGGGACACACCTTTTTAATAACATATAATTAGGTATATCTATCTTATTCACTAAGTGAAATATTAGATGAACCATTATATCAAAACTATATGAAGGAGAAAAACACTTCTCAAACTCACATAAAGTCAAATCATTTATCCTTTCAATCACTACGAATTTATAAGATTAATCATGAGACCTTAGACCCTTGATGATACAACTACACGATTCCTCATGTTTGAATGGAAAACCATACAAATTTTAAGAAAATCTTTACTTCTTCCTAGATAGTGTATGATCCACTATCTTAAAAAAAAAAGTTTGATCCACCAAAGTTTGAATTGTGCAATTTTTTTTTCTTTTTAACTGGTCTCAATTTTGTTCTTAAACCTAGTAACTAGGTCTAACCTATCTTTTTTTTCACTCTTTCCAAGCACATTGAACAAACTCTATCATTTCTTTTATATATATATATATATATATATATATATATATATATATATATATATATATATATATATATGTGTGTGTGTGTATATGGCATAAAGACAATGTTCACATGCAAAGATTTCTAACATTGAAATGTAAAGAAAATATATATTAATTTTCTTCAACCTCACATCACAAGCTGCCTAACAAAAATAATTTCCAAAATTTATTACTATTATATTTGAACTTTTCACACAATTGCTCTCTCACCAATCACTATTCTTTAGAGTTGGACTTAAAATCTTCTCTCCATCTTTGGCTACAATGATTCACATGTATTGGAAAAAAAATTGTAAAAGCTATATATAATTTTAAAAGTTTTATAAATTATAATTGATTATTGTTATAATTAGAATCAATTTTATTTAGATAAGATTATTATAAAAATAGCTTATTTAGTTTGGATGAAAAATTAACTTTTCGTAAGAAAATATGTGTGAAACTGAAAAAGATTGATGAAGAATAACCATAACTTAAAAAATTTTAAATTCATAAAATAATTTATCTTTTATTAATTTATTACTAAATTTAAGCTAGTGTTGAAAGAGTTTGCTTTTGTACTTTAAAATAAGTGTGTGAAATAGTTTGAAAAGTGATAAATAAATTAAAATTTATATTTAAGCTTCAATTTATTTAAATATATATTTGATGTATTTATGAGATATATGTAGATTAGTTTTAAACTTTTAATTTTTTTTTCTAGATTGTAAAAAATATTTTAGTAGGGAACGAGCTTAGTAAGTAATAGTAGGGAGTTCAAATAGAAATTTGAAAGAAGTTCTCTTCTTTCCACCAAAATAACCACCCTTACTTTTTTTTTTCCTTCATCTTTCTTTTATTCTTCTTCCTCTTCTCAAAACACAAGATTTGTAAGGTCAAGAGATAGTGTTAAGAAACTTTTAACCATTTTTAAAACAGTTTTTTTAATTAACATTGATTAAAACAATTGTTAATTGATTATCTTGTAATATACAAAAATAAATACATTTATAAATAATCGATTATTCTATGTTATAATTTATTATCATAATTCATCTAACACTACATTAATCAATTAAATTATTATTCATCGGTTTTTCATATCTATTCAATAGTAAAATAATCAATCATCACAAGCAACAACTT
Organism: Lablab purpureus; assembly: GCA_030347555.1. NCBI lineage: Eukaryota > Viridiplantae > Streptophyta > Magnoliopsida > Fabales > Fabaceae > Lablab > Lablab purpureus. The sequence goes on from CM059264.1 coordinate 14,598,753, forward strand.
ATTAACTCTATTCTTTAGTATATAAATGATTTTTTTCTTAACTTGAAAATATATAATTTTAAAGATTTACAAAATCTCTTTTGTTTCAAAACATAATTTTAAGGTTATTCCAAATTTACAATGATTAATTATTGAATATAATCCTTTTCAAGAAAAATATGTGAATGAAATATCTTATTTGATTAACACCCTAGTTTAAAACATACTATCATATTAGTCTATTTATCTATTATATCTTCATCATATTATAAATATTACAATTGTATAATATATGTACATTATATCCTTAGGACTAGTTGGTCCCCAAAATACATAATATACAAATATATCACTACTATCTATTCATCTCTATAAGTCGGCTCCCTTTTAGATTATTTGTAGAAAAATTTACCATTGTCTCTAATATGATCATTGGAGTAACATCCATACCAAATGCAAGAGTGAGCTAATAGTAATCATATAATGATCACATACATTTGAATCAATATTATTAAATCATACATCAATACCAATAATGTGATCATCATCAACATACAACAATATCAAACCTCATATTTAACCACACCATCAGTCAATGACTAAATATGAAGTATTTTCTGGAAAACTCAAATTGTGGTATACACCTTCTATTAGAGACTAACACCTAACTCACACTCGAACTTGACCAAAGGTTCTCTAAGGTCGAAGTGACACAAACATATGCTATCGAGATTCAAATGTACACCTACTTAACCAGCCCGATGTAAGCTTCCATAAACTTCTCACCACTTGAAGTCCTACCTACATGAATAAATAGCGATGAAGTCAGGATACCTCTGTCACGTGAGTGTTATGTTTACCATCACCAACAAATACTAGATACCACATTTGGTATTCTCTAACTATCCATAAAGGGTTCCAAATACAATCTATTAAGGGTTTTAACTTTTCATACATATATACCACAACCATATATATGTATCAAAATAACCATACAAATTTCACAACCCTTGATTTGCTTCAATCACTACCCTTAAAAGGTTCTATCATGCATATTATAAGTTATACGTCACCCTTAAGTGTTTGTATAAAAAATATGATGATAGTTTTCTTAAAGTTACTCTCATAATAACTTGAACCCTTCTCATTTTGCTCTCATAATAATATCCAAGAGAGATACTTTTCTTCATCCCACTTTTTTTCTTTAATAATCTAATGCTTAAAGGCGAGTTACTCATTAGACCTATCGTATTAATAGAAAACTAAGGATAAAAACTCTTAAAATTGTTTTAAAAATAATTTAAATATTTAAATATTAAATACAAAATTATGTTATATTATGTTGTATACAACTCGATAAAACTCCTAATTTCAAGTTGTGAAGCAAGAAGACTATAATATTGTATACAAATAAGTTGATACAATAATAATTCTACAAGATTTGAATAAGATTATCCCTAGTAGATAATAAATATGATTTAGACAATTTTTTTTAAAAAATAATTATATTCCACTTTTTTTGCTGTTAAATATTTATGAAATATAATATAATTCAATAGTAATTGAGCTTCTAACCATTATTAATTTTTTTTTTAAATAATTTCACGTACTTTACATTTTTATTTTTTATCAAAGGTACCATTAAAAGGAGAAAATACAGATGCAAGACCTCAAGTTTTGCCGTTTTTAAATATAAACTTAATTAGTTTGTTTCTCAAAATAACTTTTCTCTCAATTCTTACAATCATCTCTCTGGCTTTTAAGTGAAATTTCTTCACACATAAATTTTAATTATAGATATTACATTCATTGTTATTTTACGGATTACGTAACTTGAATTGTTGGTTTGTTATTATAGTTATCTTGAATAAATCTTTGGTAAAAAAATTCTAAGCACTATAAAATTATTACTAAAAATTTTAACAACCCAAAAACTTAATCACCATATAATAAATTGCTCGTAATATTTAAAATTATTATAAATTTCTTCAAAATATACATAACAAATTCTTTCAATATTACAAATAAAATATATTAGTTCTGGTGTAAAAAATATTATCATGAACAAAATCATTAGTAAAACATAATAAAAAGAAAAAGAAAAGGGTAAGTTAATATTTTAACTAAATATATAAATAATTTCAAGTAAAGAGTCATGACTTTTGAAGAATAAATCATTAAGTTCAAATACAAAGAGCAATATGTTATAAGTGTAGATTCTTTTAACAACATCAAATAATAGAGTGATTATCTTTATCTTAACAAGTTCGTGAGAATTCAAAACTTTAATCTAAACTAAGATATATTTAGTAGAAAAACTACAAAGAAAAATTATAAAATAAAAATACGTTTACTCTATTAGAACATTTTATGGATTATAAAATATTTTTGCTTTTCTATATATTTTAGGATTAAATGTATTTTTAGTTCCTGAACTATTTGTTAAAATTGTGTTTTGTCTCTATGATCCTAAAAAATGAAAGAATATAAAAAAAAAGAATAAAAGAAACTTAAGAGATGAAAGATAATAAAGTAAAAAATTATAAAGAAGAAAAATAAAAAAATAAAAAGAAATTTTAACACATCAAGAATCATTTACACGAATTTATAAAACATAAAAACAAAATAAATTCAAAGTTTGTCATAAAATCAAATTTTAACAAATAATTCAAAGATTAAAAACATATTTAATCTTATATTTTAATTAGTATTTTCTCATTAAAAAAATAAGAATCAAAATATCTTAAAAGAGAATTAAGAAGAAATAGTTTAGAAAGATTATAAATTTTCTTAACATTAATAACTAAATAACTTAATTTTAATATGTTTTAAAAGAAATATTTGTATTCAATTAAAACAAACCAAGTGCATACACAAAATTATCAAAATTTTAATATATTTGTTCACAAATACAATGTTGTCAATTAAATTAAATAAATAAAAACAAATTCTTAAACTGTAGTTTTTGTTTTTTATTTTATCTTTTATAATATATATTATCTTCCAAATATAATTTAATCTTTATATGTTATTGTTAGAATGTAATTAACTTAAATCCTTTAATTATATTTTTACGATAATATAATCAATTTGAAAAAAGCATATATTTAAATTATTAACATTAAAAAAAGTAATTTAAATGAAAGAAAAAGCACGATGAGAATCAACTGAACCTGGCAACAGCTAGCAATGTATAAGTTACTGGCAGCAGGTTGGCAGCAGGTAGCTTTGCAGGCCTACCACAATAATTCTTAGGATCCACACCATATTTACTTTGGCCCAATAAAAAAAAAAAAATACATATCTGATTCCATTCACAGACTTAAAAACTCTATAAAATAAATTGAACTCAGAAAAAATATAACTTAAATTATTATTTTTTATTTAGTCTATTTAATCATCTTATTAGTTTAGATGGGTTGGCTTGTATGCTAATAAAATAAGTTTATTTTTTAAAAATAATTATCTTTTATCAAATTTTATATGTGTTTATAATTTAAATATTGACATTTTTAATTTAAGAAAGTTAGTTATAAAATTATTATTTAAATTTAAAAATAAAAATTAACTTTTATAACCAATGTAATAAAAAAGTGTCAATTGGCCCAATGACACTTTTATTATACTTGTCTATATAATAATAATAATAATAATAATAATAATAACTTCTCTTTAATATTATATTATGTATGTAATTTAAATTTTTTTAATGAATAAAACAAGGGAGAAATTTTTAAATATGAATAATAAAAAAATATTACTTCAATTTCCACTTCTTATATTTTTCAAATTATTTCTATTTTCATTGTTATTTTCATTCTTTCAATCAAAAAACTTTTATCTTCACACTCACTTTTTTTTCTTGTGTTTTTTCTTGTACTCTCTTTTATTGGTAAATGGAAGAGAAGATAAAAAAATTCTTTTTAATGCTATTATTCAATTATAAGTTGTCATATACGATAAGAATGTTTATTTTTGTAATACAATTTAAAGATGGTTTTTAAGTAACTAATATATCAGTGTGAACAAATATTAGCATAGCATATGGGAATTTAAAAATAATTTTAACGACTTAAAGTAAAAAAAAAATTAATAAATAAATGGGATGGTAAAAAATTATAATTATTCTTATTTTTTGTGATGATAAGCAACAAATTAGAAAATTCTTTCTACTTTTGCATGCAGTTTCACAATTTCAATCAACTTGAAGAATAAAAAATGCTACTCAGAATCATATTTGTTTCATATAGGTTAGGTTTTGTAATTAGAAAATAAAAGATTTTTTTTACGGTTTAAGTCAGAAATATTAATATAAATAATTTTTAAGTGATATAAGGGTTTTGAATAAATGAGAACACAAGCTTTCAGTAATTTGTTTTTTTTACCTATAAAATGAATATTCTAATATCAAATATCTTAAAATAGTGTTATTATAATGTCAGTTACGGGATTTAAAACTGAAAAATTTAGTCACTTTATTACAATTTTATTTTTGAAAGATAAACTTTTTAATAGAAGAATAAATTTAAATATGAGATAATTATGATTTTAGTCTCTAAATTTTTTGTTTTTCACAAATTTTATATCTATTTCATCTTTATATTTTATAAATAAACAGTAAATAATTCTTAAGAATAAATAAAAGTATTTTTAAATTAAAAAATGAAAAAAAAATAAAAGAAACTTAAAATGATAGATGATAGTAAATTAAAAAAATTTAAAAAAAAATAAAATGATAAAAAGATAATGAGACATAAAAAATTATTTATAAAAATTTATAAAACATAAAAACGATATAAAACACAATTTTAATAAATAATTTAAAAATTAAAAATATATTTAACTCTTTAAATATTTATATATTTTTAGTTTATAATTTTTAAAATATTCAGATTCTGCATACATTTCATTCTTACATTTTAATTAACTAAAGGATTTGTTTGTAGTTTAGACGTATTAAAAAAAAAGCAATGGGTGATTTAAGCATAAAAAGAAGAAACCCTAATAGTATGAGAAAGTTTGGAGGAAGGGTGAGGAAGCAGCGGTGATGGCCGTAGATGGCAGAGTTATAGGGTGGCGGAACAGGGTGGCAGAATGAAGACACTGACAAGGACACTGTCCCTTACATAACGTCACCATAATCAATCACTTTTGAAACACAAAAAGTGAGTGAATGAAGAGTTTGAGTGGAATCTAAGGTACGGCTGAATAAGGACATCAATATTATCATAATATATAAATATAACATACCACAATTAAATTATTATTATTATTATGTAATTCATTTCATGTTTTTTTTTTTACATGGTAAAGAGTGAAAATCGTTTGAGGTGAACTTTTTTGTTGTGGTAGTCACCTTTCAACAACAACCATGGATGGAATTTTCAAAAAATAATTGATTGTGTTTATTTGTAAGATTAAAATTATGTTGACTTGTTGACATGTAAAAAAGATATAATTATTTTTTTCTAATTTTTTATTTTACTGTTGTTGTTTTCAAGATGTTAAGTAATTATTTGTATGATAAGGATTAAATATGATTTTAAAAATATATTTTTAGAATTTAGGAATTTTGTATGCAAATTGTTAAAAATTTACATTCTAATAAAACTTATTTAATCATGATGAAAAAAAAATAAAAAATATTTTTTTTAATTTTAATAGATATTTTCGTCATTCTCATAACTTACGACAAAAATAAGAGAAAGTAAATAATTAGGAAATTGTAATAATTCAATACTTTCTACAAATTTAGCTCATGTTATACACTTCTTAGATGACACTTGTATTTTAAAATTGGAAACAAATGAAAAAAATATATAGTACGGTAATTATGTAAGCAAGTTCAATTAAAGTAATAGAGTTCTTTTTATGATTAGATTGACATTTTTTCATTGTTTAACTTTTGAGATCATGGATAATTTTTGTTATGGAGAAATAATTTTTATGAGTCTCAAGGTATTATGTAAATATTAAATTTTCTTATATATTTATTTAAGTATGAGTTTGAGTCTCACTTTTAGTAAAAATGAGTAGGTCAAACAATATATAGAAAAGAAGACTCATAAATTCATGGTCCAAGTGTTGAGTTGGAGGTAGTGTCATATTTCTTTGTGTAGGTTGGCTTTGAGTCATTTCTCCCTAGTGTATCTTTTCTCGAAAGACTCAACAATAATATTATAGTCAATGATTAGTCAACTAAGACAACTATGATGGATGAAGGAGTTTCTATATCGAAAGTATTATTGACAATGGTTTCAAGCAAACATGTCCTATTAATAAACAATAATACAAATAAGGATCACCCGTGAGGTACTCGTGGTTTAAAATACTTTTGCTCAAGGGGGGACTTACACTTGAAGAGGAAATTGTTGGGAATATAAGTATGTTTTTGAGTCCCATATTGGATAAAAATGAGTAAACTAAGAAATATATAAGAAAAAGACCAATAAATTTATTTTCTTAAGATTTTGGGTTGACTCTGGCTCATTAGTATTGTATCTCTCTAGTGTATCCCCTTATTAACATTGGTCAGAAGTATAAATATGTGATCATCCTTAACTTCTACCATATCCTTATTAACATCATGAATAATAGGTTCTCTTATCATGATGGATAAAATCTTAAATAGAAAATATTATCATCTTTTTAAAAGTTAATATAATTATAACAATTAAAATAAAAATTTAAAAAAACATACTTACAAAAAGGAAACGTATTATAGAAAAATATTAAAGTAAAGCATAAAATTACATCTACAATCATAGTTATAAATATATAATATTAATAAAATAATAATATTTAATTTACAAGATCTCTAGTATATAACTTTGTAAAACTTACACAAAATGTTTGGAGATTGGAATTTGGTACAAAAGAAGGAAAATCTAGAAGACTTAAGAGAAGCATAAACATTTTTTTATCTGTATACTTGATTATTCTCGACTAATAACATTTAAATGATTGTATTCAATTTTGATCCTATCAATTCCTTTTTCAAAATACAAATTGAATATTTTGGAATTTATTTTTACTTCAAAACCTATTTTAAACAGAAAAAAATACTATTTTTATTATTTAATAGAACTAAAAAATATATGACTTGTGAAAGATTTGATGTTATAAATAATTATTTTTGTAAAGGAATAAGTTAAACACTTATTTTAATAATTTTATCATTAAAGTTAATTTTATGCACAATATTTAACTCTATGTGACATTACATGACTTACATAATTACGATGAACTATTCATTTAAGTGACAATAAATGCAATAATTTTGAAGAAAAAGAAATTCAATAATCTTTTGTTTCAATGATTTTTTTAATAAGTTTCTCAATTTACAAATATTATTATCTTTTTTCAATATTTTATATTGTGTCGCTTATATTTAATAGAAGTACTAAACAATTCATAGAAACACTTCATTTTGGTGATGAAGTAAGAGACTTCATAAGTCAAGAAAGGAAGGCAATAGGGCTCAAGGCCCAATATTGATTGGGCTGGGGAGAAATTTCCTTTTCACTTTGGTCATCAAAACTCAAGCAATGTCTCAAATACATAAGGGAAAAACATGCTTTATCTCTAGCAATATTAATGGCACATTAATTTGCCATAATATAATTATATTATGCTTGATTTGGCATGATATACTTTTTTGTTGTCATATATTATAGAAATAATTATTTTTTTATTAAATGTGAAATTAATTAGTTCTTTTATAAAAAATTAAATCCATTTTTGTTGATTGATAAATAAATATTTTGTAAAAATATATATTACATTAAAATTTAAAATTAGTATAAAATAATTATCCTTAATCACGATTTAAAGCTAAATATGTTTGGATAAATTTTTTAGTATGAGTTTTTTTTTATATACCATTCGCACAATTTGTGTGCTATGTGATTTTTATTCGTGGATTATTTAGAATTTACATCACTAATTTCAATTTAACTTAAGATTTAATACTTTGTGTTTGAATAGGTTATAAGTAAGTTTAATTCAATTTAAAATCTAATAATATATACTTTTATTTTATTGATTATCTGAAAGTCCAATTGAACTCAAAATTTATAATTTTTTTATTAATTACTTATTGTTTAATGTGTTAAATTATAAAAATAAATATTAAAAAATTTCAATATATATTTATAATTGAGTTAATTAATTTATTTCACTAGTTTTATGAATTAAATATAATTTATGAAAATTAAAAACTGTTTAAAACATAAACTATATTAATATATTTTTTATAATACAAGTTTATATAAGGAAAACTTGAATAAACTGAGTTAAATTTAAATTTTGTAAAATATAAAAATTATATAAAAACACAACCTTTCTTCCTTATATCAAATTTTATAGCAAATTGAATAAAAAGTAAGAAAGTTAATATTTTCCCTTCTCAAATTGAGCAAAGCGGAGAAGAGTTTCTTTTATTTACCTATTGCTATTCATATTTGGCTTTTTATAACCATGGATTAATCTTGAATTTTGATTGGTTGTCTTTGAAGTAAAAAATGACAAATAATCATTCTAAAATTTAGAAAAAAAGTTGGTCTTTTATAATAAAATAAAAAATAAAATGCTTCATTTTTTATAAATAACCTTATAAATTAAAATAAAAAATATTTATTATTCATTTATCATAAACAATCTCTTTTACAATCATCAAAAACTCATGTTTACAAAATGAACTAAATAAAAAAAGCCATTCTAAATTTGCTTACATCACATTCACATGTTAATATTTTTCTTATTAAATCTAAAAATTGTTAATTTGTTTAAGAAATAAAATTCATATATTTTTATATGATTATTTTTTATATAACATTAAAACATTACTAAAAGAAAAATACCACTAGTATCTTATAATTCATGTTTGACTTCGAGTATACCTAACTTTGTTTGACCTTTGGAGTTTTGGTATAAAGTCACTAAATGCCGAAAATGACAATCAAGAACAACGAAGCATCGATGAATTAATAAATTAAATAAATAAAAAAACACGTTCAAGTTTTTTTTTATTTTTTTTTTATGGTGAACACGTTCAATTTTAATGTACATTGATCTAAAACTATTACTTAATTATGCGAGGCATGTTATTTGATTCTCTGTTCGAATAAAAAAATTATTTATTTATGTTGTAATAAAAAAATTCGCAAATATTCCATATTGAAAAATTTGCAATAAAAAAAACGTATTTTTCATGTATACATGTTAAATTATTTCTTAATTTTCTGAATGATTTATAATTCTTATTACGTTTTAATTTTTTTAATTAAGCATCTGAAATTCTATTTAACTTTTAATTGAGTGTCTTCCATAAATATGCTGTTATAATCCCCTACTTAATTAATTTGTGGTTTTAATTTATTAACAAAGTTAATTTTGTAAATTATGACATTAAACTTTTTATGAGTTTTTTATTTAAAGATCTTAAATTATTTTTATTTTAGCATTTTGAAAATTAAATAATTTGCGATTTCTTTTATTCAAATTTAAATCGAACCTCCAATTAAATTCTGACTATTATTTATCTTGTAGCAAATATATGGGAATTTATCAACAGTGTCTAGCTTAATTTCTCGTATGAAGAATTATGAATTGAATTTATTTAAGCACCTACTTTGTATTTTAATATAAGTGTGAGAAATAAACGGAAAATGATAATTAAATTTATTTTATGTTAAAAATTTAAGTTAATTAATTATGTATTTAGGGTATATATATATATATAATCAAAAGAAGAAAAGAAATTGTATTTAAATAAAAAAAAATTATCTTTTCTTCCTTGTATATATATATAGATTATAACTATAAACAAGTAATATAATCAATATTAGTAAGATGAAGGTTTTTTTTATTTAATATATAACATCTTCAATTTTTTTTAACTATAGTCTTACATAAATTCACGAAAATCAATATATCAATTATGTTTGTAAACTAAACATTTTAAGTGTATTTAGTGAGACTAAGATTACAAATAGTAATTAGAATTTCTTTTTCTTTTATTAACCAATCCTAAATTTCCTTTCTTCTTCAATCTTCCCTTTTCAATTTTTCCTCTCCTCTCCGAACTTAAAAGTCAAACTCTCTTTTTCCATTCTTGGTGATTTTAAGTTTACAAAATAGTTAAGATAAAATATAGATTAGAGTGTTATTTTGGGAAGTTTCTTTTTCCACCTACTGTTTTTAATCACTATTTCTTCATCCATACAAAACTCAAGTTTGCTTAGGATTTATTACATTTCAACTTGATTTTGGAGTGATTTATGGTTAGGGTTAAGATATTTCAGGTGATCAAAAAGTTATTTTGGAATTTTATACTCTTCCTTTTCAAATTATATTTTCTTATTATACAAGAGAAATCGTTTCAAATTATATTTTCTTATTATACAAGAGAAATCGAAGTAAGAGAAACTAGTTTTTGTTCTAATTTCTAATTTAAGGTATAAGTTCACTAGTGCATAAGAGAGTTTTTATGTATGTTGTTTTTTGGTATTTTACGTCGGAAATCTTTTTCCGACGTCGTATAAGGAGACGTAAATTTACGTCAGAAACTTTGCACTCCAACTCAAATTTATGTGGGACCAAAACATCTTTTGCGCAAGCTAATTTTATTTTAAATTAAAAAAGGGGCAAGTTTTGTGTCAAGGCATACACACCCGGAAGTAAATTTACGTTGGAAGGTGCAAGCTCTATATATATGATGCATCCTCACTTCTTCTCTAACCACTTATCTATTCTCCGTCTACGTCAGAGTTGTGTAAGTTCCGACATGAATTTCAAACTTTACATCGAAGTCCATATGCTCCAATGCAAAATAGTTCTTTTTAATTACAAAAATATCATTACATTTTTAACTACGTCAGGACTTTGTTGGTCAGACATAAATCTCGTAATGTATAAAGCCTCTTTTACACTAGTGGTTACAATTTGACAATGTATGAGTTTATATCCTTACTTGTAGAATATTTGCGAGTTAAATTGATACTTTTTAAATGATTTTATCTTGAAATGTAATTATTATTGACTTTATGAACTAAGACTTAAAAATTGTTTTTTATTGGAGTTTTGACTCTTGTATTGTTGATGAGTAATTCATTAATGATTTTCAATGATGAAATCAAAATGAATGTGTAAAGATAAGAGAATTTTAAAACTATGGTCTTAAATTGATACTTTAGACTAAGGATAGGTTAGATAGGGATTTTATTTTAAATTGATCTTGCTAGTTCAAGTTTTTTTACTTAGTTTTAAATGAAAAAATCTTAAATTTATTAACATTAGGAAATTCTTGTGAGTTGTTTTTTTTATCCATGGAGTGTTAGTTGTATTTTAATGGGGGATGACTTATGTAAGAATTTCCTTAGTAAAAATTTAGACATTTATATAGTCTTTGGTTGAATTAGAGTAATTTAACTTAAAGGTTATATACTCCGTTGTTAATTTAATTGAATTTTGAAGTTCAAGATTTCTTATATTTACATATATCACTTGGGTAATTAAACGATATGAGTTGAGGTAAATAACCTTCAAGGTTGGAGCACCTATAAAATAGCTCAAGTAGTATTACTTTATTCTTAAAGGAATGTTTTTTAGTTTGAATTAGTTTTAAAGATTTTAAAAGTGATAATCACTTGATTTAATTGATATGACTATGATTACAAGTGTGTAGTTGTATAGTATTGATGAATGAGTATGACATGTGATAGATAAATGTTAGACTTGTATGTGATGAAGTAAATTATATTATTTGGTGAGATGATAATTAACAAGGAGATAAATTAACCATATATGAGTATGAGTATACTCTAAGTATTAAGTTATAAAACTTATAAAATAACCTAAATCATAAAGATGAAGTTATTAAGTGGTGAACAATCTATGAAAATTCTTATCATTAAGACTCAATGGATGTGCAATGAACAACCTTGTCATAGGTTCGTACTATAAAATTTAAATTTTTTTTCACTTGGGCAACTCAATGGCCATGTATTTTATTAAATATATACAAATGTTAGTGTCAAATATTTAAACCCAATATAGTCTTTTAGAAGTCCTCAACTCTTTTAAACATTTATATGATTCTTTAGAATCCTTGGTAGACAATGATTTCATGTGAGTTGCTTCATTTAATAAATTGTGTTCCCCCACATTCATTAGGTGGTAGATTATAACATTTATATCGATTAATACATATATATATATATATATATATATTATTTTTATGTTATTTATATTAATTATAATAATGATAATAAGGTTGTTATAATTTATGTTTGAAAAATACTAATATTTAGTATTTATAATTATTTAAAAAAAAGTATCTATAAAAAATAAAATATTTTGACAATTTTTATTATTATATAGTATAACTATTATCTTGAACAAGAGTAGATTTTTTTTAGGCAAAATAAGTTTCTTTGTCTTTATTTTTTTGGACTTTTGTAATATGTTTTCACTATTATTTTTTTCTCAATGCAATCTTAATTTTGATTAAAATCAATCAATGTGGTTCTCAGTGAGAAATCTTGACCAATATTTCTGGAAGGGCCAAAATAATATACTTAAAATTTATACATAATTATTGTCACTAATACATAAAAAATAACTCATCAATAATTGAATTTGAACTAAGATTCTTAGTTAACCATATTATCAACAAGAAATTCATCTAATCTTCATTTCAAAAAATAAATCTACTTTTTTATTCTTCATTAATACATCTATTTAAATAAAATGAAAGTCAAAAGCTAAAACATAAACCATATAAATATGATAAAATACTTAGTGATGTAGGTTATAAAAAATATAAGAGTTAATATTTTATTGTGTACCTAAAGATTTTTGTACAAAAATATTTTAATAAAAACAATTAAATTAATTAGATTGTAAGAACTTAAAAAATATAACAAATATTTGCAAATGCAGAAACAAAAAGAAAATATTTTTTTTACATGACAAACATTGTAAGCTGCTATATATAAAAGATGTTTTACTATGAAACTATTTTTTCACTATCAGGTGAGGGAAGAGAGATGGAGAAGAGAAAATAAAAAAAATGCACAAATTTTCTTCTCTTACATGCTTTATCTATTTTTTTCATTATTTATTATAATTAATTTTATGATTTACTCATGTTTTCTTTTAATAATAATTTAAGATTAAACTACACAAACTAAGAAAATCATTAAATTTTATAACTTATAATAAATTTATTAATTATTCCATCTTTTTACATTCTTTCAAAATGAATGATTGATTGTAATTTATATTATTTTTTTATAATAAATTATTATATTATTTTTTTCTCTATGTAAGTTTCTCTTTTTTTCCTTCAAAGAGACATTTCTATATAATTTGAATTTTTTTTTCTCAAAATAGTCTTCTCTCTTTAATTTTTAGTCCTAAAATTTTTACCATACAAAATTTTGATTTAAGAAATTACTAAAAAAATTTAACTTAAAAATTTAATATCTCATTTAATTTTACTTTTTTCAACCTCTTTATGATTTAAGGAGGGTCAACATTGATAGAGTCTTCCCTGATTTTTATCTTTTTCTCTGTAATAAAATGTGTACAAAATAATTAATATAACCATTTATAAATATAAACAAATTTGGAGGGAGAAAATGACTATTAAAAAAAATAGAGTATTTATTAACATTAAATGACATAAATTATAAAAATATTAAAAATCTTTCTTATTTAATTCTGGTTACGAATTATAAAAAAAATTTGGGAGAGACTCCTTCTTGCCCCTAAATTCTGACATGAAAAGAGAAAAAAAGAGAAAGAAAAAAGAATATTTTGACATGTGTCATGTGCATCTTAAAAATAAAAAATAATAGTGAAAACACATTACAAAAATCCACAAAAAATTGAGATAAAAAAAAGTCTATTTTGCCTTTTTTATAATAAGGATACAATTGTCATTCTGTTAGAAATATGAATTTGAAAAATAAAGAGAAGTTATATTACAAATTCAAAGTATCTTTATTTTTGATAAGTATTAAACATTTCTTGAGTGTTTATGTGTCTCTCCAATACTTGAGCTTCATTATATTTATAAAAAATACAATTTGTTGTCTTTACCTTAGGAATAATCAATCTACTCTTACAAGAAATAATATTGTCTTTCTCTCTCTCAAACTAATAATTAATTTGTCTCTTATTATTTAAATATTACTGAATGTCTTAAGCATATGTGAAGGAGTTTCTACCATACAAATTAATTTTTCATTACTTTCACAATATGTGTATCTTTTCATTTATCTTTTATAATTTGTTATGTATTTAAATGTCGTGTCATTATGTTTAACTATTTTTCTTATTATACTAAATATTGTAACCTCTTTTTTAGTTCCTCTATCTACCAACATTGAATATTAACAATAATTTTAAAATTTATAAATTATTCTTTGATTTTATTTTTTTACCAATATTCATAAATTTAGACACAATAATAATTTTAAATTTTAAAATTTATTTATATTCTTACTTTATATTTTTTATTTAAATTTAGAAAATGTGTGATTAATTATATTTTTTATCTGTTTTATTTTAATTTAATCAACATTATTAAAATATTTTAACATGATTTATAATTTAATTTATAATATTATTACAGTTGTTATTATTAATGATAATAATATATTACTAATTTACATGTACTTTAAAAATAATAAACTAAATAAAATTCATATTTATTTTAATAATTAAGTATTTTTATTATCATGTAATAATTTTGTTTAATAAAATTATTCAAAACATAAATTAAATTAACTTAACTTAAATTTTAAAAATTTAACTTAATTTAATTTAACTTTACTTTTTCACTATAATTTAAACACATAATAATAATAATAATAAGCTAATTTAAACCACAACTCTATTAGTTTCATTCAAAATATATCCTTATCATTCCTTATTTAAATACCACAATCACAACATATACACATTTATTGTCATCATAACTATTCAATTGACATAACAGTCTAATATTTCATCTCTTGTTAACTCAATAACATTTTAATTCTCTATTATAATTAATATTCAACAATTCGATTATTCAAATAAAATTTTTATAACATTTTTCTAAAAGAAAATCAAAATTCCTTTTAATAACTACTGTGCATTAGATGTACTATCAATAGCATTTTTTCCTAAAAAATAGTTCTCTATGAAAGAAAATAATTTTTTTTCGTTACAAACATTATAATAATATTTTACAGAAAAGAATAACGACCAACAAATTATATAATTTATTTATTTTAAAATACACTACATCATTAATTAATATTTTTTTCAAAGCTATAAAAACAACAAGAAGACACTTAAATAACAAGTTAAACTCCCACTAATATTTAAAAAAGAGTGTACTAAAAATGTACATTAGCATATGCTTGTTTCATTCCTTTTTAATTATTAATACTTTTGGAAGAGTTTTTATTTATATGTAATTTTAATGTTTTAAATAATATTAATTACTCCTTTAATACTTATATTCTTATTTATTAATTAAATTTCATTTATATATTTATTATATATAGAAATGAAAAATAAAAAATAAAGAAGTATAAACATTTTATTAAGTTTAAGAAAATTTATATATGGTTTTTAATTTTGTGTAATAACCTTAAAAAGAGGTAAAAATAATGACACAGTGTCTTTCATGGAATATATACACAGTAATACTATTATTTTCATCACATAAATTTGAAAGTTGACTTTTTTGGCATTTTCTAATATGAATTTCAATAGGTTTAAATTGAAACAAAAGAAAATAATGAAAAAAATGACATAAAAAGTGATAGTTAATAGTCAATTAAAGGATATCGCCGCCGTGTTGCCTCCGTCAGGGGAAAAGAACCACCAAACTACAACTCAGTCTCTATCTGTCTCATTCTCTGATCTATAAATCATTTTTTCACTCTAAAATCTCTCTAACAATCCAAAGGTACGTTTTTTCTCTCTCGTTGTGTCTCCACCATTGTGTTTCCTTAACTTTTGCAAATTTTCTGCACACCCATTTGAGTTTTCTGCGAGTATGTCTGTCACTTCTTCAAATTTAGCTTTGACCCATTTTCTATTATCTTGTTTTTGATTCATCACTGGGCAGATTGGTGGTTTTCAGTGTAATTTGATCCAATTCCTTGGAAATCACCATGCACCCTTTAATGTTATTGTTGTTATTTTACAAAAAAAAAATATTTTTTCCAACTAATATTGATTCCGAGAATCCTCAACGGTAAATATAAATCAAGATGGAATCTTGGTTGCTTCTGTTTCTGTTTTTCACTTTATGTGTATAATGTTTGATTAAATGTGGCTCTTTACCCTTTTTTGCAGTGCTTCCCAAGTTTTGAATTTCTATCTTGATTCTTCATTTTCAAGATTCTTACATGCAGTGCCAAGATTCTATTCCTAATATTAGATTTGTTCACTTTCTGCTTATCCAGTGAGTGTGTGTATGTATGTGCTTCTTGTTTTCCGTTTTATTGTTTGGAAATGATTTATTTTCTTTATATTGGCTTCTAAGAGAAGTTTATTTCTGAGAGGTAGTTATTGAAGTGGTTGATTGGGACCACATAATGTAATTATGTGGCAATTGGCTCTTGGTGTAAGTTAATGATGGGTTTGTTTCAGAAAACCTGCTTGAATTATAATCTGATCTGACCATTTTAACTTACATCATACTTCTATAAAATTGCAATCTGATTTGTTCTTTAACTTGTCTAATTCTGGTGATTCGATGTGTTGAATGAAACTTAGTTAGTTTATCTGCTGAAGAAGTGAGAAACATGTAATCTGATGAAAAGCTATTTGTTTATTCAGAGCATAGTTTGTTCTATGAAGAACTGAAGGAGGTTCAGGTCTATGATATTTTGAAATCTCTCTGGAATAGGAAGACCATGGGACAAGCTTCAACATTACTTATAATATTTTTGGTTCTTGGTTCTTCCTTTGCCACCTATAATCTGATAACAATGCTAAGGCACTATGGATCTTCGGAAGGTGTAGCTGTTGCTGATGGTGGATTGTTTTTTGACCCCATTATTGAGATGCCTGATCATGTAAAGAATCGGAAGACATCTAAATCACCCTTTCATGTTGCATTAACTGCGACGGATGCTCCATATAACAAATGGCAATGTCGTGTCATGTATTACTGGTATAAACAACAAAAGAAGTTACCTGGGTCAGAGATGGGAGGATTCACTAGGATTCTACATTCTGGAAAGTCTGACAACTTGATGGATGAAATTCCTACTGTTGTGGTTGATCCTCTTGCCGCAGGTTTGGACCGGGTGAGTTTATATTTACACATATTATTTGCTATTTCCTTTTAATTCAGCTGTTTTGCTTAATAATAAGTTAGTTTCTGTTAGAATTGATTGTGATATACCATGATCACTGAATCTATGTACATGTTTGTGTTCAAATCTTCAAATTTGAAAAAAAGCTTGAGGATTTTGGACCATAGTACTCTGTTGAAAGAAGTGAAATCTTAGAAAATGATTTCCAGTCGATGAAATAATTCAAAGAATGATATTGAAGGGAGGAAAGTTGATAGATTGTTTCTAAAATCACTGATACAATATATGTTTGGAAATTATTGGCATGCCTAAATTTCTAATGGTCATACATAATGCCAAACAAATGCAAATTTAGGGGTCTTTTCCTTTTGTGTTTTCAAGATGAATATATTAGAAGCTTGATACTGCAAAATTCATTCCTCAAATGTTTGCTGGGTCATATATTTTGTGGTCCATCTGTTTAAAAAATAGATATGATTTAGAAGTTAAAGTGCAAATAATGTCAACTTCCGGACACATATTTGAGTTTTTTTTGGCTTCTCTGTCCACATTTATGTTCCTCTTTTAAGTTTTTGTTATTGATGTTATGAACTTTTGATAAATAGTCAATAACAATAACTCAATGCCTCACTCTGATGCTTTTTATTTATTTTGATATTCTTTAGTCAATACAGTTTAGATGTTGTCTGATGTATTGCATAATCTGTTTGCAGGGATACATTGTTCTGAATAGGCCATGGGCCTTTGTTCAGTGGCTGGAAAAGGCTAAAATAGAGGAAGAGTTAGATCTCTTATACCATGTGAATTGTGATCTATTTTTTTTTTCACAATAATAAGATATGACCTAGTTGCTTTGCTCTTGATGCAGATATGTGTTAATGGCAGAACCTGATCATATATTTTTACGACCTCTGCCGAATCTGGCCTATGGAGGAAACCCAGCTGCTTTTCCATTTTTTTACATCAAACCTGATCAGAATGAAAAAATCATAAGGAAGTTTTATCCTGAGGAATATGGACCAGTTACGAATGTTGATCCAATTGGCAATTCTCCTGTAATTATCAGAAAGGTAGAATCTCTTCCACAACTGTTCTTGATGGTCGAATCGAATAACAGTCCACGTCTTATTCTTGTAAACAATGTTTCTGTTTTCTGCCTCTCTAGACTGTAGATTTGTTTGTCAGTATCTTAAGATCTTAATGCCAATTCATTTCATATTGATGATGGACCTAGTTGAGAATCTAATGAAAAGAATGAATTTTTGTTGATGGATCCTATATCTCGATTATGCCAATGTGGTAGCTTTGAATGATTTCCTCGGATATTTGGGAAACCGGGAATCTCCCCAGTCTCTAAGGGTCTAATCATTTCTCAAAAA
Organism: Lablab purpureus; assembly: GCA_030347555.1. Classification (NCBI taxonomy): domain Eukaryota; kingdom Viridiplantae; phylum Streptophyta; class Magnoliopsida; order Fabales; family Fabaceae; genus Lablab; species Lablab purpureus. Next base: position 14,617,441 of record CM059264.1, read on the forward strand.
TGATAAGATGATTTTGCTCTCAACCTCCCCTCTTTATTTATATGCATGCAATATGCCTTATTTCTTCTACTATCTCAGCCTGCCCAAGTAATCTAACTAGCTAAACTTCTGCTATATACTCTGTTTTTTCTTTTTCAGGATTTGATTGCGAAGATTGCGCCCACTTGGATGAATGTTTCTTTGAAGATGAAAGAGGACCCAGAGACTGATAAGGCTTTCGGATGGGTGCTAGAAATGTATGTCTTACCACATAACTGATTAATGTTGCAGATATTTTTCCTCTAGATGAGGTACTGAAACTGATAGTTTGATGCTTTATGTTAATGGTTTTTTTCTTGTGGAACCAAGGTATGCTTATGCTGTTGCATCTGCTCTGCATGGCGTGAGGCACATTCTGCGGAAAGACTTCATGCTACAGGTTTGGCATAACACCATATCTCTGGATTTCTGTTTAATTTGCGTGTTATCAGGTCAAGTGGGGATCAAATATGACAAGCACACCCAACTTTAGTTTCACTTTTCTTGTCTCTGACTTTTCAGCCCCCCTGGGATCTTGAAACTAACAAGAAATACATACTTCATTATACTTACGGGTGTGACTACACTATGAAGGTAACTCATTTCTTTGCCCTGAATTGTGTAGTTGTGATCTTCAAATATTCTTCATAAATTTGCATTCAGTGAACAAGTATCTGAACTTGTCAAATCTGCTTTATTTCTTGCTATGCTATGGAGAACTTTGCCTTTTGTCATCTATTGTGTATTTCTCCTAGTTGTCTCACTAGTGTTTCATGATGCTCAGGGTGAATTGACTTATGGCAAAATTGGTGAGTGGAGATTTGACAAAAGATCACATCTACGAGGACCTCCACCAAAAAACTTGCCCTTGCCCCCACCAGGGGTTCCTGAAAGCGTGGTATGTCTATGTCTAGGACTTGCCTATTGATTTAAGCACTTTATCCTATCTTATTGGAATGATATGTACCTGGAACAGCTTTCCTTGATGCATGGAACTTAACATAAAACTTACATAAGATCCTTTGATAAATTCTTTCTGTAATTTCATTCTTATTTCAATTTTACTTGCAGAAAGTTGAGAAGAAAATGGCATTTTTTTCCCATCAGCATACATGTATAACTGTCTAAATACGAATCAGTAATGAAAGCATCTATATTTTAGAAGATTGTACACTGATCTAGTCATTAGACTCTTGTTTTATTTTTCATTCACAATGGTCTATGATGCACTGTATCCGATACAATAATACACTTATTTTGAAAATAACAAGATACGATACGTGGTGTATATATATGTATATTTAAAAACGTGTAAAAACTCTTAAAACATGATAAATATATTATTGTCGTCACAAATTATTAGTACTTCATAGATTGAATGTTTTATTGATACATATACGTGACACAAATTGAAATATTAATTCTTTGATCTCATATGTATATTAGAATTGAGAAACACCTTATTTTATGTAGTGGGGGTCCACCATATAATGAGATTCTGCATGAAATGAAGTTTGATGGTGTGTGGGAGGGAATGATCTGACAAGTGCTAGTAATGGGAATATTTGCAAATACTGAATGATAGTTGTGAGACTTGATTACAGTTATATATATATATATATATATATATATATACACCACTAGCTTTGGTTCGGTCCAATCTTTCTTCTAGTGCTGTCTATTTTTATCTGAAACAAAAACATTATTAATGTGTTATCTGCTTATGATAATGTATGCAGGTGACCCTTGTAAAGATGGTGAACGAAGCTAGTGCAAACATCCCAAACTGGGACACAGCGTAAATATTTTCCCCACTCTATCACGTTATCCAAAGTGCATATTTCGAAAAGTAGAACAAGAGTATTGAATCTTTTTTTGGGTCCTGAATTTAGTCTTAGAATCATAGATTAATGTAAACTACACCCATTTTTATGACAGCTTAAATGCAGGATAAATCTTTCATGTTTTTTTCTTCTTGTTGCTGATATTCTTGAATGGTATTTGTTCAATAAGTGACGGCTTCGAAATTGCTCATGTATTTGTTGACATTCTCTTGTATGCATAGGCCTAGACAACTTTTCAGTTGTTTCTCTTCAATTATATGTGAAAATTGAAGCTTAAAATTTCTCTTTTTTGTTCCTTAGATTTGCATGTTAACATAATTAATAAAATTATTTGAAATCAACATCTGATAGGAACCAAAAATTTTCATGCAAAAACGAAATATAGGTGCCAAATATGATACACATATAGGATTAACACAAATATAACAACTATTTAAAAATTACAAATATAACAATTTATAAAAAAATTGTATAAGAGGTGTATTTAATTGGGATCTTAAAATATTTGATTTATTTTTTGTAAAATAGTTTTGTGGTATTTATTTGGGATTTGAATGATTTTTGTGTGATTTTTATTTATTTTTTCTATAAATATCATTCATATGAGACCTTTTCAATCTCATTCAACACACACACACACACACATATATATATATATATATATATATATATATATTAATTAAAACAACACTTAAGTTTTTCCTCACTCATTTTATAAATTTTCTTTTGTCTAATGTGACAAAAAATATAATACATTTTTTTGTCAAACCTAATTCATTTTTAATAAACTTATACCTATTTTTACTTCAATAAAATAAATTTTAAAAAGCTTCAAACAACTCGTCATATTATATATATTACTTTATTTTAAAATTAAAATATTTTTTTGTTCTTATAATAGAAATTTCAAATATTAAATATTATGTAAATTAATATATTTCAGTGATACTCGTGACCATGACATCTCAAAACTCACCGTTTTGATATCTGCGAAAGCGTTGTCAAGGAAAGTAGATCAAGCAATGACGTCAATATAAGGTTATCGTACGGTTGTGAAGTAGCCATCGCGTGCTTTCACTTGTGAGTGTCGGCAGAAGAAAATTATTATTTAAATAAATAACAAAGTTAAAATAAGAAAATATTAAATATTTAATAGTTTATCAAATTTAAAATAAATTTATTTTTATTTTCCAAATTTAAAATTACCATTTTATATTTTTCAATTGATTTTTTTTCCTTTTCTTGTTACAAATTATTAACAATTTTCAAATTTATATTTTTAACAAAAATACTCGGATACATGTTACTTTTTTTCCTTTCAAAATCTAAAAAACTAAAACCAGATAATCACACTATTTAAATAACCACATTTAACATAATTGAAACTAAAAAAATAAGAAATACACATTTACAATATGTTAAATTCAATGAAATAATACAATTTCAACTTTTATTTCATAAATATAACATATTTATCTGAAATATCTTTCAATTTTATTGATAATTAGTTTTGTTAAAAAAATTGATTCAGCATTTTTCATAAAAGTTACTTTTTCCAACCAATTTTTCTCTATTTACAATCCTCAAATTTTGATACCTAGAAAAACTCTTGTCCAAAAATCAGTTATAAACGGTGGCGAAGAGTAATTGTGCCGACAGCACAAAGACAGGAGAGTGATGTTCACGAGCACTTTGTTGACACCTTTCACCTCTACCACAATTACATTTTCTTTTAATAGCCTTTGGAATCTAATGTAATGTAAAAATCTAAAATAAAAGGGAGATAAACAATAATATATATATATATATATATAAAATTACATCTTTTATTATATATTATTATTAATATAATGATATTTTCAGTTGTCTTGTATTTTCTCAAGATAACTTATTATATTTGAATATTTTTTAAAGATTTATATTAAATGTGTTTTATAAATATTAACAAATTATTCACAAAAAACAATATTGACAATTCGACCTTAGTTTCATATTTTAATATAGTTTTTTATACTTATTTTTATAAAATTTAATGTAAGAATTTTTTTGAACTTCTAATCATAAGATATTTTAATATATATGATTTAGAATAGTGAAGTTGATAAGAAAGTTTGATCATGCTACTTGGATTTAAAAGTTTTGTGATTATTAGATGTCTTAGATTGATAGAGTGAAACTCAATGATAATTGACATAATAACAAGAATAATTGATGACCTAGTCTTTATTTTTCTGTAATGTTCTTGGTGATTATTTTTGTAAGTATAGGACTTGAGTTTAAGACTGACTGATTCGGCTTCAGATCTTGTCTCATGCTCCTAGTAATCCTTCTCGAAAATTGAAATCCTTAGCCAATTAGCTTCATTAGAAGTTAAGATGTTTCATTTTATTAATGAGTTTATACACTTAATTCCATGACTACAATTGTAACGCACTTGAGAAAAAAGAGATGTCCCTTTTATTTTCTTTTATTTGGAATTAGTATTGTTTGATATGAGTTTACTTAAACGATATAAAGTGTTACTCACGAAAATTTCATAGCTTGAGTGAGATCTTTCTTTATTCAGTGAATACATATTGTTCAAACAAAGTAGTATCACTCAAATGATAATCTCTAATTGTTGTGACATGTTATATTGGTCATGTATGTTTTATATATACTTAGATATATGTAATTTATATATGGAAAGGTTGAATGAAATTAATATATGTAATGAGATGGGATATGAGAAATGAATAAATATCATGTTGTTGCATATTTTAAATGAATACTTGAGATTGTATTATGGCGTTATCACTTAAGCAACCAAAACTATAAAGGAGATAGAATCTACAAGTGTGACATTGTTACTTAAGCAAAATGACTTGAGATCCAAACAACTAAATTTTAGAACATTCTCAAAACTCTAACTCTTAATCGCTTAAAGATCTCTTGTTACTTAAACAATAAGTTTCAAAGAAAGAATTTATTTTTCTTTGAGATTTTTTTGATTTTTGATTGAACAAGAATTTATAATTATTTAAGAAATTCAAATTTTACCAATCCAAATACTCTAAACAAATTTAAACCAATAATGTATTATATACTATATCATTTAAAATCCAAATACTCTAAACAAATTTAAACCAATAATTTATTATATGCTCTATCATTTAAAATTTAATGATATAAATCTAATTCTAACATAATCGTTTCAATTCCAATATTCAATATAATATTCATACCAAATCAAACTATTTTACTTAAAACTTTAAATTTAACCAAAAATAACTCAAAGTTAAATTAATATTACAATTATCTTTTAAATCCAATACACTATCCAACGTGTCCTCCAAATCCATAATAACTAAAATAAATCATAATTTATTAATTACTCTTATTTATAACCTTGTGCTATAAACAGGAGATTAACCAAGTTAGGAAAGTTCTAATTGCTCCTAAATATCACAGAAAAAGCATAATACTATAAGTTTAGACTAGCAAAAATTAATCTAACAAGCTCAAATCTCACATGCATAGTAGAAAACCCATGCATGGAAACTAAGAAAGAACAAAGAAATTACATATATGAGGAAAAGAAAAATATACTAATAAACTCTAAACACTATCTAATCAGTTCATATTAAGTTAATATATGCTATCTACTCAGTAATAACTTTTGATCAAAGAAATAAAATATAAAAAATCTCATAATTCTAAAAGTAAGTTAAAAGAAAATTTAAAGAGATGAAATTTTATTATAAATGAAATTTAATGATTAAAATTCTAATATATATATATATATAATCCTGATAAACATAAAAACCAGTATTATATCTAATATCATTGAGCTATGTGAGCTATGTCAAAAAAATTATATAAAAAAATGTTCAAAATTAAATGTCTCTGCCCGGTGAGTAATATCAGATTAAATAAAACTTATGAATAACATAATTGTCACTTCTCTAATTTATTATTTTTTATTTTATTTTATTTATTTAGAATAGTATATTTAAGAAAATGGTAATTAAGAAATTAGTCGAACAATGATAATTATTATTGTAAATTCTCTATTTTTTTATTTATATAAACAAAATTATATTATGCAAGAAGAGGTACCAAAATGAGTACCTCAAATTTCCAATTTTAAGTTAATACTATATTCAAATATTACTATTATTTTAAATAATTATGTTATATAAAAATTCACTTCAATTTTTTATCAATATAATTTACTCATCAAAAATCAAATACACATGATGATTAAATGTAACCAACTCAAATTCATTATTCCATACATATAAGGCTACATATTAACAAAATCCTTGTCATATTTCTATTAAATTCAAATTTTACTCTAATCATCAACATCAATTTAATTCACATATCTAAATTAATTTAATTAATTAGATACAATTAATTAACTCCTCTTACTTCAATTTATATACTCTTGTATTAAATGATCATATAGTTAGGCAAAGTTAGAAAAATAAGTGCTTATTTATAAACAAAATATATTAAAACAAAGCTACATAACTTGTGCAAGCACAAAACCCCATACATTTATAAAAAGAAAGACATAACTTGATATATGAGAAAAAAAAAACTTATTTAAAAACACAATATAATGGAGTCACTGATTGTTCTATACTTTGTTATTTTTTAAATTGTCATGTGATTGAAAAAAATACAAAAAATAATTTCAGAATTTTAAAGACTAAAAAATAAAATGTGAAAGAGAGAAGTTTATAAAATTTATAAAAATAATAATTAAATAAAAAACACACATTGTTATATAAACTTTAAAAAGTAATAAAAAGATATATTATAATTTGATTTTTGTAACATAATTATTTTTGTAAAAATTATGAATAACATGTGTAAACAAAACATAATTTGAATGGAACAGAAAAAAGTGTCTTTTTCGGCTTTCTTTTTTTTATCACTGAAGTAGGATTTTTGTGAATAGATGAGCAAAGTGTGCACATGACATTGTCACTCATAAAGTTTCCCACTGACAAATCATATCAGTGAAATGAAATCACATGTACACTCTGTTATTTTATTATATATATATATATATATATATATATATATATATATATTCCAACAGTACTGAAAATGATATATATCTAAAACTAAAATACTAATAATCATAATTCATCAATGACTCCCCACGTACTTGTTTCAAATCCTGCAGAGTTGACCTTTTCCTATTAGAAGAATATATATATATATATATATATATATATATATTAATAATTTTTCAAAAACATTAATAAAAATATATGGTTAATTTAACAAACTAAATATCTCTTTCAAGTTAATTTAACATCATTAATCTCACATATAAAAAACTTGTACTAATATACAATACTCATTTATCCATATTAACTAAGGGAAATTATAAATTAATTATACTCTACAAATAGGTTATATTATTAATTCTTTTAAAAATTTACATGAATTTGTCACCATAACTATTATCTGAATTTATTTTGATTTTGACAATAAATCTTTAGATTGATGGAGTATGAATAATATCAATTCTTTTAAAATTATTTATCAACTTAGAGACAAGGATGAGGATGTGTATACTTGTATTTGTCCCAATACCATGTCTTCATCTTGACATACATTTTTATTTTAAATTATTAAAATATATTTAATTTTTTTAGTTATTTTTATAATTTATTTCTAAAACATACATTTGATAATTTTTTTCTATAATTATTTGACCTTTATTATATTTTTATTTGATGTTACTTTAATTTAAGATTTATGCAATTATAATTTTTTATTGATATTTTTTAGTTGAGAAAAGAAGATGAGTATCATTCTGACTTTAAATAATTTATAATATCATATTTCTTTTCACTACAAAAAAAATTACTTTTACCAATCATATTAGTGACCTATAAAATGATGAAATTGGTCACTAATTGAATAAGGAGACTAATGTAGAGTCTAATTTAGTAGGTAGCTAAAATCTTGGTAGCTAATATTAGAAATAAATCTAGATTCTAATTTAGAAACTAATTTAGTCACCATTATATAGAAATCAATTTCATATTTTTTTTAAGATTAATAGCCATAAAAAATAGAGTTTCTATTACAATAGAAATTATTTTAGATACCAATAATTTTTAGTTTATAAAATAGTTTCTAATTTAGTCACTATAATAACTAATCTAAATTAGTTTATATTCAATGAATTTCTTATAGTATTTGTTGTGATTTTTATTTTTTATTAAAAATTATTTAATTAATATTTGTAATAGCAAGATCTGTGTGAGATTATACTCGTTACTGTATGGGTATACTCGTATCTAATAGGAATAAAATGAGACAAAACATTTCATATCGAATAGATATAGACATAGAAATGAGAATAAATTTTTACTATGAAAATGGAAATAGAAAAGTGAGACTCGTTCTCAGCTCATTCCATTGTCATCCCTAATTTAAGTAGCAATTTGTTTATATCCAATTATTTGATGAAATAAATATATTAAAAGCTAATGATCCTAAAAAAAAGTAGGAGAGAAAATAAAAATGTAAGAGATTTAGAAAGAATAACGAATAGTATAGCTTAATTCTTCTCGTGCCAATCTCTTGCATAAGGCTTATAATTTAACTTATCACGTATAAAGATTGATATATTTAATAAAAAAATTATTTTTACCAACCATTTTAGTTACCTATAAAATGATGAAATTGGTTTCTAATTGAATTAGAGACTAATGTAGAGTCTAATTTAATAAGTGGCTAAAATCTTGGTAACTATTGTTAGAAACAAATTAAGATTCTAATTTAGAAACCAATTTAGTCACTATTATATAGAAACCAATTTTATAATTTTTCAAGACAATAGTTAAAAAAAATACAGTTTTATTACAATAAAAACCATTTCAGATACCAATAATTTTTAGTTTATAAAATAATTTCTAATTTAGTTATATAATGACTAATTATTTTTTGTTTCTAAATTAATTTATATTTAATGATTTTATTGTAGTGTTATAAGACTTTAAATTAAATAAACATAAAAATATTGATAATTAAATTTGTAAATATAATTCTTTATAACATTTGAAATAACAAGGATAAATGATGAAAATATTATTCAACTTTCAGATACTATTTTTCCAGAAAAAAAGAAGAATATATTTATTTTTCTAATATATACTAGGAAAGAAATAAAACATATGTCCAAAACATAAAAGCATATAATTATTTTTATAATAAAAAATGTTTTATAAAAGAAAGAAAAAAATAATACTTAAATACTATTGTCTAATTTTAAAATGAAAATAGTTACCCTATTTTTTTTCTTTTCATTAATTATCCAATCTTGAAAAACAAAAAATATAGGAAACCATGACAAAGGACAACGTGCCTTAGTGTATGTCGTTCATAAAGAGTTTCTAATGTGACATTTATGAAAACCACCTCTACACTACCCTTTTGCTGTTTTTTTTTTCCCACTTTTTCTTGCTAATAAAATTCAATTTTCAGATCAAGATCTCACTTCTAATATTATATTAATGGAGTTCATAAAACAAACAGAACAGATTAAGAAACAGATCACCCAATGTTTCAATCTTGTCCTCTAAGTTGGTGTCTCATAGTGGGAACATGTGTGAGGTAGTAAATTCCATGAGATCATGAGAAACACAATCAATTAATCATTTAGAATTATGTTGAAATATTAAAATTTTATTTTAAATCTAAAATTACCACTTAAAATAATTTTAAGCAATTCTCATGTTAAATTGAAAATGTTGAGCTACTTTGTGTTTTTGAGTTTATTATTTAAAATAAAAATATTAATTCAAATGCAAGTTATATTATTCTAAAATTCATTTAACTAAAATAAATTTAGTTCAAAATTAGTTTTATAAATATTCATCCAAATATATACACTTTTAATTTTTTATTATATAAAATCTAAACTTATAATTAGTCATGGAGAAAATTTGAACATAGTATCCTGAAAAATTTAACTGGGTTGACCTTTTTGTTAAAATTATGTTTTCTTTTTGGAATAAAATTTGGACCTATTTCGTCCTTATATTTTATAAACAGATGTAAATGATTTTGATGACGAATAAAAACATATGTAAGAAGAGAAAAATAAGATAAAAGAGTGAAAGAAGCTTAAAATAAGAATAACCGTGAAGTAAAAAATTATAAAAAATAAAAATAAAAAATAAAAAAAAATTCTAACACATCATCAAGGATAATTTACACGAAATTATAAAACACAAAAACAAAATAAGTCCAAAGTTTACCAAACACAATTTTTACAAATAATTGAAGGACTAAAACATATTTAATTATTTTTTTAATTTCTTAATACAAAATGACAAGATAAATTTTTCTAGAAATTAAATAATTAGCAAAAGATTTGAAAGAAAAAACAAAAATTAAATTATTAGTAGAAATTATTTAAGGATTTATTCATGAATATGCTCTTGGATATCTATGGATTCATATTCTACTGAAGTAAGTAAGTTTTGGAAGAAATTAAGATTTGTGGAGAATGATGAAGTCTTAATTTTTGGAGGGTCCTACACTGCAAATAATAGTGGTTTCTTTTGAATCTTATTACCCTTTTTTAATTAACATAAAGCTATGATAACTGAGATTCTTGTTCACTTTCTGAAACCAATTCATAATAATTTTGGCTCTAGGGTTTGAGATTTGGTTTTATTTTGCCACCAATGGTGCACCACCCTAGGCATCACTTTAGCCCCTTTTTGTTATGCAACTTTATTAAAATATTCCATGGTTTATTCTCTCACTAATACAGAGAATAGAATATATTCTCACATCTTCCACAGCAAATCTATGACTTTTTTACTCAATTAATGTTGTTTTTTTTTTAAATTATAAAACTACATCCTCTCAATATTATTCACTAATTTAGATCTTTTTATTAACAATATAGTAAAATGCATTAGCATGTTAATTAACATTAATGTAAAAAAAAGCTATATATATAAGTAGTAGAAAAAAAATCATAGTGCATTATATAGCACTTCATCATAACCATTCCACAAGACAACACCACTTTAACCCATACCATGACAATACTCAATGTCTATGTTCTTTTTACTTCTTGAAAACTGCAAATTTCAGCAATATTATTTGCCATTTCATTACTAGAGAGAGAGAAAACCCTAAAATGATTCTGCTATTGGAAAGCATGTCATTGAGTTTTGTGGCATGCATTCAACTATTCATGCTTTAGCCACATAGTTTCCCACACCCTTTTTTTTTTTATCTCTTTAGTGCAAAACTCATGCATTTTAGAATCATCTTTACCCAAAATACATGTCACTAAAAGATGTAGTAGCCCACAACTACACTTTTTTTTATTCTTTTGCCACAACCTCATGCAACATATAATCATATTTTACCCTAAATACATTTCACTGAAATTATATTATATATGAAGGTTGCTCCAAGTTGAACCTTTTGTTACACACCAAAATTTGCTTAGCACAACCCTACAAAACCAAATGGAATACAGTCTGTAATCCCCACTACATATACTACTTTCACATCCATAAAAAACCCACAAATCTTTATTAAATTGAAGTTATTAGATTCATAGAGAATTTTCTTCCATCTCAATCCCATTCTATAATTTTGATGTTATGGAAAAGTGTTGTCTCAATAATTAGATGATCTTATAGACTTAAATATAAAAATGTCTCAATAATTAAATGATTTTATAGACTTAAATATGAAAATATTTAGTTATATTTATATAGACAAATATCTTATTGGTATAAAATATGAACTAATTTTGTTTATGGATTAAAAAGTATATGATTAATCATTTGAAAACCTCATTTTTTTTATTGATATAATAGAGTCTCTTTAAACAAGAAGTTTTATATATATATATATATATATATATATATATATATATATATATATATATATATATATATATATATATATATTTATATCAAAGGGTGGTAGTTGTTTTAATAATACTTTTTCATTTTTTATTTTTCATTTTTCTTCCCATTATTTATAACATTTACCTAACTTTGTCTCCTTTTAAAGTTTTTATTTTTATCTCTCTCTTATTTCATCACACACCTCCAAAATCATATCATACATTTAAAATTTTCCTTGAAATAAAAGTTCCCACAAGGCTTTTTTTTACTATTTATATACAATACTCAGTCCACACTAGAAGGCACCAACCACACACAGTCTCAACCTTAGCCATGACCATGAAAGTTACCTCACCTATGCTCACTCCTTTGGTGCTCTTCCTCCTCTTCTCCCTGGCCAAAGGGCTGAACCCTAAATGTGATGTCCATGACCATGACCATGACCATGGCTCAACCCTTAAAGTGTTCCATGTGTTCAGCCCTTGTTCTCCATTTAGGCCCTCAGAGGGAATGTCAAGGGAAGAGAGTGTCCTACAGCTGCAAGACAAGGACCAAGCCAGAATGCAGTATCTGTCCAACTTGGTGGCTAGAAGGTCAATTGTCCCAATTGCTTCAGGCAGACAAATCACACAGAGCCCTACCTACATTGTGAAGGCCAAGATTGGTACCCCAGCTCAGACCCTTCTCTTGGCCATGGACACCAGCAATGATGCTGCTTGGGTCCCTTGCACTTCCTGTGTTGGTTGTTCAACACTCAAACCCTTTGCCCCTGCCAAATCCACCACCTTCAACAAAGTTGCATGTGCTGCTCCTCACTGCAAACAGGTGACTTCAACACCAACATTTTTTCATCATTTCCACATACTATTTTCCCTTTTTGCAAAATCACACTCTTATAATATGTTGATGCATAGAAAAAGTCCCACATCGATCAAAAAATACTTTAAATATTAATAATAGACTATTTCATCCATTTTAAATTAATTTTATGTTGAAAAATAATATAATTATACCATCATATTTTCAATGGATTAGTTTAGAGTTAAAAAAAAAACCACATATTTGGCTGCAACTATACGACATTAATTTGAATGTTTGTAATGTTCAAAATAAGGAATTTTGAGAAACATTAATCAAATGTTTGGAATGATCCAAAAGAATGTATCTTTTCTTGGTAGGATAAGGACGAAAGGTCACGTGAGCTACAACTAGACACCGCATAAGTCATATTAACGAAAAATAATTATGGTGTTTTTTTTATTTAATAAATATTTAGCATGAACTCTAATTTGAATAAAAGTATTTATATAGATATACTTTTATGTTATTTACTTTATCACCATTATTCCATGGATTTATCACGCGCCGTCTACTGCGCGTGGGAATGGCAGAGTCATGATGTTCCAAATGCATTAAAAGCTTTAAATTACTAGTAGGTGTGAATGTAGTTACCTTGGGAGGCAAAAAAAAAAGTTCACGGGACTTGCCAAAATAAATAGTGGGAGTTTTCAATTTTCTGTGGTCCACTTTACGTAATAACTCTAAGCCTGTGAAATTTTCAGGTACCGAACCCCACTTGCGGTGGAAGTGCGTGTACTTTCAACTTCACTTATGGCACTTCCTCTGTGGCAGCTGGTCTCGTCCAGGACACAGTTACCCTAGCCACTGACCCAGTTCCAGGCTACACCTTTGGGTGCATTCAGAAGGCAACAGGGAGCTCAATTCCAGCACAGGGGCTATTGGGCCTGGGCCGAGGCCCATTGTCTCTCTTGGCCCAAACCCATAAGCTCTACCAATCTACATTCTCCTACTGCTTGCCCAGCTTCAAAACACTCAACTTTAGTGGCTCTCTGAGACTTGGGCCCGTTGCCCAGCCCAAGAGAATCAAGTTCACTCCTCTTCTCAAAAACCCTAGAAGGTCATCACTGTATTATGTGAACTTGGTGGCCGTTAGAGTTGGCCGGAGAATCGTCGATATCCCGCCAGAGGCTTTAGCCTTCAACCCTACCACCGGCGCCGGCACCATTTTCGATTCCGGTACGAGATTAATTTTTATGCATAATTAGAATTAAAGTTTTCAAACCATTAACTAATTTTTTTATGTAATTATAATAAAATTAATAAATTTATAATATATAACAATTTTTAATTGGTCCACAATAATTTTTTAATTTACTTCTAAATAGGAAATTGTGTGTTGTATCATTTAGTATAGTAGAGTTCTCTTGTTTCATTCTGTTGGAGATTCTACATCAACTAAAGATGAAGTCAATTTAATATATACAAGTAGATGCAAATCTCATTTATAAGTCGGTTTTACGAACTTAAATTAAGTCTAAAGTTAACCTCATAATACATTCTAACAATATTATTAATACATTCTAACACTATTATTAATACATTCTAACACTATTATTGACCAAACTAGTGATATAGTGTCATGAAATGTTCTACTTACAATATGGTAAATTTCAAGGCAAAATTGGAGTCAAAATGATTGGACATGGTCACTTTCAAACATGCTCCACATGTCTTTTATGAATAAAATCCTCACTTTCCGAGATTTAGAATAAATAATTTTAGTCATCCTACACCTTTTTTTATTATTAAGAAAATTATAAAAAAAACTAAATTTAAAAAGATAATCATCATGAGTGCTAGTCAAAAAGACAACTCTAATTAGAATAATATTTACGAAAATTTTATACACTTTTTTTACGTTTCTTATTTAATTTCTCACCGTCTTTTTGTTTTATCTCTCTATAGTAGAAATTAGTAAAACTTTGTTACATAAAAAAAGTTACCCTTCTTGTTATACTATTATACTAACTTTCACTAATGCTTTTGCTTGATTTTCTCATTAAATTATACAAGGTACGGTGTTCACCCGGCTGGTTGAACCGGCCTACACGGCCGTCCGGAACGAGTTCCGGCGGCGAGTCACCGTCGGCAAGAAACTCACGGTGACAAGCTTAGGAGGGTTTGACACATGCTACACGGTGCCAATAGTTGCACCAACCATAACGTTTATGTTCTCCGGAATGAACGTGACACTCCCACCGGACAATACCCTCATACACAGCACCGCCGGCGGCATCACGTGCTTGGCGATGGCGGCGGCGCCCGACAACATGAACTCGGTGCTGAACGTGATCGCCAACATGCAACAACAAAACCACCGTGTGCTCTACGACGTGCCCAACTCAAGGCTCGGTGTTGCTCGTGAACTTTGCACCTAATATGCATGCATAATAATAATAAGTGGTTTTTTTTAGGTCAAAAAATTTCGTGACTTGTGGGAACAATAATTGTGGAATTGGCATTGCAAGTTACTCCAATTGGTGTTTGATCTATATATGATATTATCACGGGTAGGGTTTTGGCATTGCTAAGAGATTATCACTTTATTGCTAACTATATATATTGTAGATGATGGCTACATGTCTAAGGCATTGCATGTAAGTTTCAAAGTTTGAAGTTATATTAGTAGTGTGAAAAAAGATGTTACATTTCAAGCTTTGTTGTAATGGTATGTGTCACGGGTTCATAGCAATCAATCTCTTGTGTTGTTTATTCAAGTTGATTGAATTGATATAATAACTTCATATCATGGTACAAGTTCATGGGCTAGGGCATTACCATTTTAGATATATGATCTCACTCTTTCTATTTCTTTCATGTTAAATTACCATTTTGTTTTCCTTTTAATTATTGATATATATGTGATATTAGTCTTTTGTTTACTTTTTAGATTTAAAAAATGTATCATTTTTATTTTTAGAGTTGAATATGTTTTTTTGAAATATTTGTCAAAATTGTGTTTCGATCCTAAGACAAATTTTGTACTTTTTTGTCTTTATACTTTATAAACTTGTGTAAATGATCTTTGATAACAAATAAAAATATGTTTAAAGAGAAGAAAATGAGAGAAAAGAAAAAAAAAAGAGTAAAAGAAGTCTAGGAGACCATGATAATGAAGCAGAAAACTATAAAGAAGAAAAATAAAAAGATAAAAATGAATTCTAACACATCATCAAGGATAATTTACATGAGTTTATAAAATACAAAGATAAAATAGGTCTTTGCTTTAGAGACGAAACACAATTTTAACAAATAGTTTAGAAACTAAAAATATATTTAACTCTTATTTTTATACATTTATTTTTTACTTCTATATATGTTTTAATTAATTAAATTGTTTTTAATAATGCCTTGTATACATATACTAATATTATGTTTATAATTCTATTTGACATAAAATAAAAACATAAATTCATTAGTTTTTTAAAATTTAAAGACTAAAATTCTATTATCTTATTAGAAAGAACATAACATATGTCTTCAGAAAATTAGAGATGAAAGTAGAAAAAAAGTTTAAAAAGGTTATTTGAATAAATAATTAATTAAATTTTAATTTATATACTTAACTTTATTTTAACATTTTTTTTAAATCATCTGATCTTACACTAGTAAATTTTATAATTAATTGTTACTCAGTTTTCCTTTTTTAATCATCAAGACGATATTTTAATTAAAAAAACTTCACTATTCAGTGTAAATTAATTACAAGTTAATTAGTATCTATATTATACTCTTAGTCTTTCATTTCATTTTTAAATTTTATTTTGATTCTCGGTCTGAAAAATCAATTTTGATCCTTTATCTTTTAAATTTGGATCAACTTAAAAATTATATAGTCACCCTTTTTTATTTGTGAACATCACTTTGAACTTTTATAACTGATTCAATACATAAAATTTGTATATGTTACTAAATTAACCAACATCAAAACAATTAAACTTAAAGTTAATAAAAATAGTCATAAACATGATAACAATTGGGCCCACATAAGATTAATTTGGGCCAACAATTTAGTGACCTAATCGGCCCATCTAATCATACAAGTCTAAAAGTAAGTAAAAGTGTACTCTATTATTTTATCAAAATAAAATTATTAATTGATGTTTATAGCATAACTTTTCACACAATACATCAATTCCATTAAATAAACTATATATATATCATTTCTCGAATCAATGTATTGGTTTCTTCATATTTGAAATTTAGTAAAAAATCTCACTCATTTCCATTATTGAAAGACTATTCTATTTTTCATATTTATTATGTTGTTGCATAAGGTAGATATTGAATAGGGTTGAAATATGATAAAGTCTTATTACTTCTATTATTAAAGATTATAAAAAACATAAAAAAATAACTCGTGTATGAAATCATATATCGTTCAATATTATAAAATTTAAATTATGACTGAAAAAATTAATTATCTTAACATATATTTACATGTGTGTATTATAGTTGAGTAGAATCATATTCCATTAATGATACTCTACTCCTATATTATTTTTTATTATTATATTTTTTTATAATTAGGTTATGTTACACTAAAAAATTATTCTTACTAATCATATTAATAAATAATATATTTTTTTATAATTAGGTTATTTTATACTAAAAAAATTATTTTTACTCATCGTATTAATAGCTTATAAAATAATGAAATCGATAATTGATTGAATTAGAAACTAATTTAAAATTTAATTTAATAACTGACTAAACTTTGGATAGCTAATATTAAAAAAATTTAGATTCTCATCTAGAAATAAATTTAATCAACATTATATAAAAACCAATTTCGTGATTTTTTAAGATCTATAACTACAAAAAAAAATAATTTCTATTATAATAAAAACTATTTTAAATAACAATAATTTTTTGTTTATAAAATAGTTTCTAATGTAGTTAATGTAATGACTAATTATTATTGGTCTCTAAATTAATTTATTTTAATTAATTTCTTATAGTGTTATGATTATTGAATGGAATAATGAGTCAATAATATTTTTTTTTGTAAGAGTGATAAATATAAAAATATTTTTTATTTTTATTTTAAATTAATAAATAACAGCTAATATTAAAAAAAGTTGAATTATTAAATTTTATTAAAGAATATAAAATTGACTAATATTTTTTTTGGTAAAGTTTAATAATAAAATTTCATATTTCAAAATGAAATTTTATCCTAGGAGAATAATTCAATTACTTTATCAAAATAAAAAATAAAAAAATTTAAAAATAAAATTAATTATAAATAATTTAAATACTAAGTATGCATTTCAAATTCTTATTAAAAAATTGAAATCCCACGTCCTTGTCTTTAACAATGCACACGGAATTGGCTAAATTTATAAACTTTGAAATTCACATTTTATTAATTATATGGATAGTGGGTAATGATTTTCAAATACTTAAAATCAACATGAAAACTATGTGCAACATTGACCAATTATAAAAATGAAAATGAAGATTAAAAAAGGTTCCTTGCACCCACAATGAAGATATGAAAAGATAAAACTCAAAACTTATCGTGTCTCTTCACTTGTATAAAACTATAAACAAAGTTGAACATGTTGGTCCAATGGAGTCTACCATTTCATTAAAATATGCATTTACATACATTGTTGACTATTATGTACAACTAACCCTTACTTCAACAATGCATTTATCCACTTTTATGTTTGGGTGTTATTTAAGGGTCTTTTGATGTGACATAAAACTTCAACTACATCCACTTCACTTCATTTTATAATACATATCATTTTAAAAGTAAAGATTTATGTTTCATCTAATGTTTCTACTTTTTCAAGTTTCTAAAATAGATATTATTAAGTTGTTTTTAAATGCATATAGAACCAACTTATGATTTCAAATGTTAAAGGTGTAACTTTCCAAAATATAATTTTACATAATATATATATATATATAGTTCTAATACATTAAAAAAATAAATTAATGACAAAACAATGGTAAACTTACAAATAATAAAGAATATTATGAATTTTTTTAATAAGTTAATCACCATATTTATTCATCCATTTTTTCTAAGTTTAGATAGGCATGATTATAAATATTAGCTTTCCTTTGCATTTTAATGTTTAATAATCATATATTATCATATTTAAAAATTCAAAAAAAAATAAAGAAAAATATATAAAAACCTAATGTACCAACAAACTCCTACAATCATATATTATCATATTCAAAAATTTAAAAAATAAAAAAAAATATATAAAAAATATAAAAGACTTAACAAACTCATGTCTTGATATAATTAAATAAAAAGAAAATATGATACATATTATAAAGAAAATATAAACTAAAATTAGTCAGATAATCATTAAATCACATAAAGCCAAGTCTATTATTGATCTAAGTTTGTCACTTATATTTAAGATAGATATAAGAAATCTTAATGAACATAGCATTATAATTTTTAAGACACTTCATTCATCTTCTTCTAAGAATTCAAAGAATAATATGGAGAGAAAAAAAAAACTTAAACAAACCAAAATAAAGTCACCTTTTAACAATAAGCATTTCTAATCACGATCTATAGAAATCTATATCGTTAAAATAGCATCCATAAGCTCCACACAACAAAATTTATTAATACCAATGTAAAAGCACTTCTCAACAATCTTACTAATATAAAAAAAAATCAAATGTATATATTCAAACTATCACACTCATATATCTTTATATTTTCAAAACATAAAAATCAATAATACACATCAAAATTATCACCCCTACATAATATTTGGACTCACGACCAAACATTTAGATCTTTTACCTTAGGATTCTACATAACAAGTCTCTCAAAACATTAAATTCTCTGCTGCAACAGTAAGACACTGTCTTAGGGAAGTGAGTGAACAAAGTTAAAAGCAATTTTTATACTAGAAAGAAAACTACTTTTCAATGGATAAATTTTGTGAGACATTACAATGGATAAACACTATATGGCTATTGGGAGATGGCAGACAAATCAACTTTTGGAAAGATGCATGGTTCACGGATACCCCTATTTTTTGTTTGTTGCATGTAATCCACTCCTTAGCCTTAAAGCTTAGATTTGTGATGTATGGAATGTGAGTTAGATTTTACCTCTGAATGTTAAAGATTACCTCAACTGCAACAATGGTTACAACATCTTGCAGTTATAGATTTGTAGATGAGCTCTTTTGGGTTGCTCAACATGATTGCCTCCTTGCTCTTAAAGCCACTAAAGTCTTCCTGAAACTAGTCCTGCATGAACTTTCTTGAGCCAACTACATTTAGGGAAAAAACATGCCCCTACTAGAAGCCTCATCCTCTAGAAAATTTTGTAGAACAAGTTACCTTGACAAACTACAACAATGTGAAATAGTCTATGCTCTATCTATAACCTATGTGGGCATGCTCTCTTGAAAAGATGCACAACCTATTCCTCCAATTTACACTAGCAAAGGCTCTTTGAACTTGGTTTGATGAAACCTTCAACACACATGTTGACTGCAACTCTATTAGCACCATAATAAGTTTCCTTAACTTCAATGGCAGCTCACAAGCAAAAGATCTCAAAAGGGAAACTTGTATCAACATTTTCTAGGCCATTTGGAAGATACATGTCAGTGACAAATTTGATTCTCCTATCTCCTAAAAATTTGACTTTGTTAAATACGTGAAGTCTGAAAGTTTTATTAGGTCTGACCCATTTACTTTCCTTATTATAAATACTCGTGTTATTGAAAACCTAAACTATTAATCTAAAATATCATTTAGTATAACTGTGGACATAAGTCAGTTTGACTGAAGCACGTAAATCTTTCTGTGTTTTTGTTATTTATTCTTGTCTAGTAATTGCTTGTGTGTGTGAACGTTAGTGAACCCTAACAGACTTGGTTTTAATTATGATATTCAGGAATTAGTCTTTCTTAAATCCTTCAACATAGATGTTCATGTCAGAAAAATACCAAAAATCATAAATGTTTTTTGGAGAATGCCTGTAACTGATATGATAAAATGTAATGTTGACAAATCTGCTAGGAGTACTTTACATCAGGCCACTCAAGTGGTGGCAGGATCTTCAATAGAAAAATAACATTGGTAGTTTCAGTGCTTACATTTACATTGACTAACAAATGGAACCATGGACAATAAGAAACAAATAAAATTTTTGCCTTCCAAATAAAAGGAGCGTGGTAATACACATTTATTGGGAACACAACAAATATGCAAACCAGCTAACCAACCCTTTAGTTCCTCTAGTTCCATTACCTTTCACCATTATGCTTGAAAGATTTATTTAAGAACCAATATTTACCAACTTTAAATTCTATTAATTTGTTGATATTTTATTTAAGTTTAAGGTGAATATTAATGAAACTCTTCTATACTATTATATTTCTTTTCTTTTTAATAATATTATTTCCTCTTGAATGATTAACAATTACAAATAAAATTTTATAATTTTTAAAACTATGACATAGTTGCCTTTATTTTAGATAGTTCTCTTAAAAACTATAACAAATGAAAATAATAATACATTTAAGTGATGATGTGTTGGTATTTTGTGTACAAAATTTACTTGAATTAATTATTCCTTTTACTTATAAAATCAATATATTGATTATGTTTCCCTTTCTCTATCTATTTATGTATATATTAATGATTAAATTATATTTAACAATTTAACTTTTATCACATATTATATTTTTAATAATTATATATATATATATATATATATATAATTTTGAAAAATATTTACCTACTGACCATTTTATCATCTAATAATACATAAGAGAGATTATATATAACCACTATAATTTATTAGTTATTACATTATTCAATAAATTTGAAGTGAATCATATATTTTAAAAATGTACCCTTAGAAACTTTCTCTTACATAAATTATATATATATTGTAAAGACTTACTCTTTTATGTGCTAATATAAGTATGTGTGATTATTTGAAAAGTGGTAATTGAAATTAAATTATGCTTGATTATGTATTTGAAGTATGTGTGAAATATACGTGGGTTAGTTTCAAAATTTCACAAGTTGAAAAGTGTGATTAGTAAAATTAAGGTAGTGTAGTAGTAAAAAATACAAGTTGTGCTTTTTAGTCTATGAAAAAATAAAACATAGACAAAAAAATAGACGATCTTAAGTAAGTATTTGGAGTGCTAATAGAAATCCCAAGTCCCTTCTTTCACTCACAAAGACAACCACTCCATTCACTTCTTCTTTTCCTTTCATCTTTCTTCTTCCACTCATTCTCATCCTTCTCTCCAAACACCAAAACCATAATATCTTCTCCCTCCCACCTATGCTCAACTTTACAAGTTAGTAAAAATAAGGTAAAAAGCATTATTTTTTAGCATTATCTTAGGTAAGTTCTTCATCTTATCTTCAATTTCTATCACTCCCTTTAAATTGAACATGCATGTTTAGGATTATTAAGTGTAAAGGTGGTTTTTTTGGTTTGAGCTTGATTGTGGAATGTTTAACTATACTAGGATTTCAATATTTGAGGTATTTAGAGATTCTTGAAATGTTCTTACTTCATTCTCTTCTTTAACTTTGTAATCCTTAGACTATAAGGAAAACTTAGCATAATTCAAAGAACTAGGGTTCGAAGGATTTCCACTCAAGTTTTAAAAAAAAAATTCTTGAACAAAATCTTTAAAATATTCTTGAATCATGATATACGCTTGCATAAGTTATAAAAAAATAAATAAGATTATAAAATATAAATCAAGATAGTATTAGAAATTAAAAGAATAACTCATGTTACCTAAATTCTATATGATAAAGAAAAAAAATGATTCACCACTTATAACCTAACTCATAAGATAAAAATAAAAAATTGTTAGTAATAATAAAATGTGTTAAGTTCATAAAATAAGAAAGTATAGAGAATTACAATTATTGATCTAATTTAAAAAATTAAAAAAAAACTCTTTACTTCCTAAATTTTTTATTAATTATACATAATGTATAAAAGATTAATTAAGAAAGTGACTCGCCACTTCAAATATCACTAACTTAAAATAAAAGTTTAAATATATTTTCATTTAACTAATGCTATCAAAATGATTACATAATTAACCTTTTCTTATATAAAAATGAGTTAATATATTATTAGTTTTTAAATTATTTGTCAAAATTGTATTTTATTCTTAAAACAAATTTTGAATTTATTTTATTTTAATCTTTTCTTATATAAAACGAGTTAATATGTTGTTAGTTTTTAAATTATTTGTTAAAATTGTATTTCATCCTTAAAATAAATTTTAAATTTATTTCGTTTTTATATTTTATAAACAAGCATAAACGATTATCAATATGTCTTTGAAAAAAACGACAATATATAATTTTGATCCCAATTTTTAAAATATAAAAATGAAATAAGTTTAAAATTTACTTAAAAAATAAACATAATTTTAACAAATAATTGAAAAACTAAAAATATATTTAACTATATAATAACTAGTGATATACACATAAAATTTTATTAAATATAAAACTATTTACTTTCTCTTCATATAAAATTAAAGTTGATTTAATAAGTGTTTTTTTAAATATAATAAAACATAAATTTTAGTATAAGTGTTATTAATAATATAAAATAAAAATTTAATAATTTCTTAATAAAATGTATTTTTCACATAAAATTATTAGTGATATAATAATTAATCAAAATTATACTGGTATAATTTGATTACACGTTTGTTAAAGTTAAATAGTCGATTTGGTTTATCATTAATTAAAATAGTAATTCTTGTTGAGAAATAAGATTTCCAAAGTCTAATTTTTTCTTAACTGTGTAAAACATATTAATATTTAAGTAGATAATTATCTTTTTATTGTTGCTATGATACAAGTTCTTCCTTAAAGCACTCAGAACCTAAACTGTGTTGTGTTTTTTAACATAAAACAAAGTAGACAAACAAAATCTGTATGAAAGGAATTTGCACTTAGAAAAAGGCTCTTGAAAGGTTGAAATCTCAATAAAAAAAAAAGTCAATATGAAAGGAATTTACACAGAAAAAAGTGAAAAAAAGCTCTTGAAATCAGATTAAAAGATCTATACTTGTGATTATCATTTGGATTTTATAAGTTTTTATTTACAATATTAGTATTAATTTTAGATAATACAACAAAAACACAAAAAGTTATATTATTTATAAAAGATGCTACTTTTTAAATAAATCTTAATCCAAGATAAATTAGATTCATCAAACAAAAAACTAAAAAAAATAAACATTAAGAAATATTGTTCATTTAGATGAAAATTTAAAAGTAAATTTAAAAAAGAAAACATAATTTAATTGAAAATAAAAGGTGTATGAAAGGAATTTACAGAGAGAAAAACCGTTCTCCAAACCCTATCAGACAAATGAATAAAAAATTGAGTATGAAAGGAATCAAATGAAGATTTGCTTGTACACCTAAAATAAAATTATCCACCTGTCCACGTCACCCTCGCCACCAGTCAACACCGTGCGAAACCGCCACGACTCAATAATCTCCTCCGAGTCCTACTCCCTCACGCCTCCAACCAACCATCCAAACACGCCCTTACTTATATTCCTCCCTAATCCCTGCAACGCGCTTTTCCCTCTGGCTTCTCGATTCTCCTTCTCCCCCGAACCTCTCTCCGAAGCAACATGGACCCTCAGCGCCGCACCGTTCGCACCCTCGTCTCGAAGCTCAGCTCCGTCTCCGAAGCCGCTCGCGTCGACGCTCTCTGCCAGCTTCGTCTCATGTCGAAGCAGGAACCGGAAACCCGACCCGTAATCGCCGAAGCTGGCGCAATCCCTTATATAGCCGAAACCCTCTACTCTTCCTCTCACACTTCCCAAGAGAACGCAGCGGCCACACTCCTCAACCTCTCCATCACGGAGAAGGAGCCTCTCATGTCGACACGAGGCGTCCTCGATGCGATCGCGCACGTGATCTCGCACCACGGCTCGACCTCATCGCCCGCCGCCGTTCAGTCTTCCGCCGCCGCCATACACAGCCTCCTCTCCTCCGTCGACGCCTACCGTCCCGTCGTCGGCGCCAAGCGCGAGATCGTGTACTCGCTCGTTGATATCCTCCGCTGCCACGTGTCCTCGCCTCCGCGCACGATCAAGGACGCGCTCAAGGCGCTCTTCGCCATCGCGCTCCACCCGCTCAACCGCGCTACGATGATCGGCCTCGGCGTGGTTCCCGCGCTTTTTTCGCTGGTTGTCAAGGACGGTAGGGTAGGCATTGTGGAGGACGCCACAGCGGTAATTGCGCAGGTTGCGGGATGTGAGGACGCCGCCGAGGCCTTCCCTAAGGCCTCCGGCGGCCTCGGCGTGCTCGTCGACCTCCTTGACCTCTCCACCGCCGCCAGCATGCGCACGAAGGAGAATGCCGTCTCGGCGCTCCTCAATCTGGTGCGATGCGGCGGGGAGAAGGTTGCCGCCGACGTGCGCGACGCGGTGGCGTTCGGAGCGCTGGACGGAATTAGGGATGTTAGGGACGGCAGCAGTAGCAAGGGGAGGATGAAGGCGGCGGAGTTGTTGAAGGTCTTGCTCGGTGAGAGCAATGGCAATGGCAGTGAGATGTTGAGTAGTGATAACTGTTCCTCGTTTGGTTCCTCGAGGAATCATGATTCGGATTGAGTTTGGTGATTCTTGTGTTGATACGGTTTTATGATTCTTTTTGTTCTTTGTAGACCGGAAATGGATTCTCTGTATTTACACATTCTTCACGCATTCATGAATTGGAACCAATGGATGAAGATAAGATGGTTCACTTTTGGATACATGTTTAGGATAAAATTTGGATACAGTTAATTATGTGATTTTTGGCGATGTTTTTCATTCAGAATTAGAGTTTTACTTCCAAAATCTATGTTGACGTCTAACTAGAATCTATATTACGCAATTTACCAAGGTAAATCTTCAATTCTGATATGAGAACATCGCCAATAATAGCATTTAAAGATTTTTGTATCTAAGTTTGTTGTTGTATTTACTGGGAGAAATGAGTTGTAGGATATTCATCCAGTGGTTCTTCTGATTAGCTGAATGCGTGAATGCAAGAATGTGGGAATTTCCTGATTTGAGAGAACCCCGGGGGATTTAGGGTTTAGACGGGCACATTTGGTGTACAAATTAGGTGATAAGTTTGTTTTTTTATCATATTCTATTCATTATTATGTTATGATATGAACAATATCATGATGTGCTGTACATTCTTACATTGTTGATTAGTGAGTAACAGCTCTGAATACTTTTGTTCTTTCATTGGTTTTGATTCGGATTTGAGTTTTAGCTTTAAATGGTTTTTGTAATTTGTTAAACTAATGATTAGTGAAGGTTGCTTTTATGTGTAAGGACTGAGGACATCTCAAAGTACACCAGTCAACCACACTTGCTTGCAAAACTTGTTGGTAAATACAGTGACTTTGGTTCTATCTCTGCTAATTTAGATGCAACTATTACCAGTCATGTCCATGCTGTATGGTCATTTATTTTGTTGTTGATGAAACAGTGTAGCTTTATTTCTAACGGTAATAGAAGCAAAAAATGGAGGTTGGTCTGTGCTGCAGCACTAGTTGATATGTTGTGATAATCCTATTTATAGATTCATTTGCCATTTGCATCACATGCTGTATGTTTTTGTTTCCACCCTTTCTGTTTATCATGTTCCTCTTCACTGGAAGGCTTTTTTCCTGGCTTTGATGTTGTATGTTAAGTGCATTCTGTGATAGAAAAAAAAAAGGAGTTGGGGTCTATAGAACAGAAACTACATATGTATCAACATTTGAAGGATTTAACGTTTGATTTTAGATTCTGTAAACTACTAAATATGCATCTCCATTGATGAAGTAGGTAGAGTCTTTTTTTGTTAATGGATTAGTGTCATAGAAAATTAAAGTGCATATCCTTTTGAATATGGAAAGACCATCTTAGTTATGATCTTCTATGTGACTTTAGCAATGAGAAATGTTTAATTGTGTTAGAATATATAGTCAATATTTATGTTGGTTAGATTAAAAGTTTATTCAGCAAGTTCTGTTCACTGTGACTGTGTACTAACATCAGCACCAGTCTATTTTAGCATGCAGCGTGGTTCACTCAATCTGCCTTTCATTCTGAACTTTTAAATTGTTTTATTCTATTGCAGTGGCGTGCTTTTTTCTTCTTTTCTAATTTTCCAAATTTATAAGAGTAACGAGGAAACTTAATCTAATTTTTAACCTGATTTATAATAGACATAAGCACATGTTCTTAGTTCATATTTGGTTTGGCATTTTAAAAAGTTTGTTGTTGCTGTTGCTGGACCTGAATGACGTTGGTAATCCTATTAGCAGAGTTTCTATATTGTTTAAAAATATTTATACTTATTGATAGAGAAAGATTAGCTAATACTGAATATAAAATGATTAGAAAATGATGAGTGGTGGTGGCTTCCACAACATGCTAGCCTTGATCCTATGAATCTTCCATAGTTTAAATATTACTGTTGCACCTACCTACACAGTCTCTTGAATTGGAAGTGAGGATTAGATATCTTCCTGAACCTTTCTGTACAAGTATTTCGTGCTTTGAATAGCAGATGTGAAGAAGGAAGAACCATTTAAATGTGCAAGTTTTGTAATTTGTTTAAGATACATTTTTTGCTTCAGAAAATCTTTATAAAACTATGAACAAACTTCTTACAAATAATTTTGAAGTATAAATATCCTTCATTTCGTTTAATATGCATTATCCTTTACAGTTTTATTTTAATACCCCTTTTCCATGGTATCAATGGAACACAACGCCTAAGCGCATCTTCTAAAAGAAGAAAAGTAATCACATAAAAAGTTTGTAAGGCCAATTCTTTTGATCATGTATAAATAGAGTAACGAGAGATATATACTACAACAGTATTTATATACTAATTTCACATTATTTAATTAATATTTTATAATTATTTTATCATACTGTAACATAAATTTATTTATCATTATGGAAGTGTATATATGTAATATGTTATTTAGGGTGATACATTTATCATTTTATATGAATATGATGATTAGTTGAAACTTCTTTTGAATCCCAAATCAGGTGTGATTAATCCATTGAAGTTCTAGATCAAACTTCATCCAATCCCAAATTAGACAAAGACTAATTCAATTAAAGTTACTTTTAAAACACTTCAATTCCTCCTTAACCAATATAACTAATATAACATGCTTGAATGAGTTTTTAGTTATTAAAATATAAGTATTTTTTTTCTTAATTTTCCTGCCCTCTTCGGTTTTTGATTTTCAGGTTTTGATTTATAAATAGTTGCTAGCATTTATTGATCTAATATTAGGAGTGGTCTATTACTATGATGTCATATAGGATAATTGTCTCTTATTATGATATCAAATTGATGCTTATAATAAAAAAAATATCGAACTATTTATATGTGAGCGTAAAAAGATAGAAGAAGGAAGTTGAATAATGTTTTTAAAATATTTTTGTAGTTCTTTTAGAGATACTTTAAAATATCTTTTTTCTGGAAGGAGCAAACGAGAAAAAAAAAAGACTTTATATTATTTCATCACAACAGTTGAAACTATGTCCGATTCTTGAAAAACACAATGTTCCACTAATTAAAAATGAGTTTTACCACAAGTATTTTTTTTTAAATGCTTTATCAAAATCTTTTTTCCCACATGATCTATGATAAAACATTGTTTAATTTATTCTTAGTTTTTGAATGTGAATTAGATTCTTAGAAAGGTTGTGATAGTATATTGATTGCACTGGAGTGGAGTTATCATGGATGTATTGGAATGTTGCGCCTCAACATCTATTCATGATGCACGATTCAAATCTTGAATCTTGAATAAAACACATTTAGAGATGAGATGTATACCCAAGCTTATTTGTCCAATTTGAGATTTCACAGGCTTGTTTAAGAAATAAAAAACAAAGACAAAAAAAAGGAAGGAATGGAGATCAAGACTCTGTTCTTGGTTATGAGAAGTTTTTTTAAATTTCTAATTGAAACTCATGTTTACTAATTTAATTTTCTATCGTGCTTGTTTTGATTCCTACTAAACCACTCAAAACAATGTTGTATTGCAAACATTTTCCACTGTTAGCCTAAGTCTAAGGCTCCATCTTACCTCAAAACTATTTTAATCTTCGTTAAATGTGCTATTAGTTTATTAAAGCTTAAGTATAATTTTAATTTATTTATCACTTACCAATTATATCACACTTTGTAAGAGATTGTGTATGAGAAAAGAATTAAAAATATCTGTAGCATACCATTTTCCTACAAGCAGTGACTATAACAAGTGGAGAAACCTTTCACAAAATAAATATAGGAAACTCAGTTTTTATAACATTAAATACTAAATACATTCAACAAGCTGGAATAGCTCAGTTGGTTAGAGCGTGTGGCTGTTAACCACAAGGTCGGAGGTTCAAGCCCTCCTTCTAGCGTTTTTCTTTTTCATTTTTAATTAAAAGTTAAAATTTATGATGTAAATTTATTAATGTTTTTTCCCAATTGGACATGCAAAAAAAAAAAAAAAGATTTCTATAAGTAATATGAAAAATTGTGATAGAAAGGGAACATTATAAAAACAAATGTGTTAGTATTACTCTTTTGAAATAAATAACAATATCATGATGATATATTCATAACATATGGATTGTAAATAATATTTTAGAAAAAAAAACTAAGTTATTGGTTGAGTAAAGTAAAATATAATTTTCCATCTTACAAATTACAAATTTAAACTCCCACTTAGTTGGTAATTGGGATTAAATAAAGGTGTAAGTAACTGTTCTTTTGTAGGATATAAATTATACATATAAGTTTGATTAAATTTAAAATAAGTGTTCCTAAATAAATTTTTTAAAATAGTCACTTTTTTAAAAAACACATAGAATTTATATATTGAAATAAATAAATAAAAAGATTTATTCTTTAAATAAACTGATTAGATAAAAACATATAAAAAAATAAAAATTTTGCTTATTTTCTTAAAAATACATTTCAAAATAAATAAATACAAAGGAAACTCATCCATTTTCTATTATAAAAAAATTTATAATTACTTAAATAAGTCTCAATATTTAATAAGATTCTTTTTCATTATACAGATAAGCATATATTCCTAAAATTTTGTTTGAAAGGAGAATTTTGAAAACCTTTGTTTTTTTTTTTGCTTTCAATGGCCGAAAAGCATAGAATATGAATGGATACCAAACACCCTAAGTCAATGTATTCGAGTGACGTATAAAATAAAAGTGATAACATCTTATTTCTTTTGATGATGCAAAAGACCTATCTTTAACCCTAGCTGATGAAAAAATAATCTTTAACCCTAGAAAGACCAATCTCAAACACTTCGGGTGCAAGGTGTAACTGGAAAAAGTCTTCTTCTCATTCTTGTGGATGATGGGTGTATTCACAATTTTGTCCAAGATCAACAAACCCAACTAGGGTAAGATGAGAAATGAATTCATTATTACTTAAACATGTTTAAATTTTTACTTTATAGAAAATCTTTACATTAACTATATACATATAAAAGTATGATTAACTGATTTTTTTTTTAAATTGAGTACGTCAATACAGATAGATCGATTTCTGTTTTTATCTTTATATTTATCTTGGTTTCAAATTACTAAAAATAATGCATTAAGCAATTTACAAAAGTTAATTAGTTTTGTAATTTATTTCTATATCACATATTTAATTATATTTTTATAATTTTTTATATTTATTTGACCTTTATTAAATTATTATTTGATAATACTTTAGTTTGACAATTTTGTAATTATAATTTTTTTATTAATATTTGATATTGGAAGAAAGACTATATTATTTTGACATTGAATCTTTGATAATATTATATTTTTTTTTGTAAGAAATTATTTAATTAATATTTGAAACAATAAGAGGTGAAATATACTCGTTGTTCAATGAGAATATACTTATACATGATGGAAATATATCTATACTCAATCAAAATGAGACAAAATTTCATACTCACTAGATATAAGAACAAAGATAATAATGAATTTTTACTTCCAAAATAAGATGAAAAAGTGAAACTCGTCTTTCTCCTGACATTGTAATTCCGATGTGGAGATTAAAATTGATGATAGACTTATTTGCCTTAGATGGTGGACTTGATTTAGTTTTGAAAATTCAATGGTTGAAATCTCTCGGGCCAATGTTACACGGATTATAATTCCTTAATTATGAAATTCATATTAAAGATGACAACGTTGTATGATTAAACTCAATCCTTCTAACCATGTAAATGTAAGATTATGTGAATCCCTAATTTCGCGGGCATAGAAGAAAAAAACATTAATAACACATTTTTTAACACCTCATTTAAAAGTTATTTTTTAATACATTATGTAGATCTAACTAAATATGCAGTTGTCATTTTTCTAAACTACAAGAGTCAAATAAATTAATTTCAACTCAATATTACATAAAAATCTAACTTTCTATAATAGTGACTGATGTGAAAAATTGTGATAGGGAACATTGTAAAATCAAATGTTTTACTATTACTCTTTTAAAATACATAGCAATATCATGATGATATATTCATAACCTACGAATATAAAGAACATTTTAAAAAAAAACTAAAGGTTACTCACTTAGTTGAGTAAAGTAAAATAAAATTTTCCAAATTACAAATTTAAACTCTCACTTAGTTGTTAATTGGGATTAAATAAAGGTGTAAGAGTAACTCTTCTGTTGTAGGATATAAATTATCCACAAGTTTGATTAAATTTAAAATAAGTGTTCCTAAATATTTTTTTAAAAAAGACTTATTTTAAAAACAGATAATTTATATATTGAAATAAATAAAAAAAGGATTTATTTTTTTAATGATATTTAAAATTTGCCTATTTTCTTAAAAATACATTTCAAAATAAATAAATAAATAAAATCCATTTTCTATTATAAATAATTTTATAATTACTTCCAAAATTGAAATGAGTAACCCTTAATGTTTAGTATTCTCTTTGAATAGTAAGATTTTTTACTCATATTTATTTCCTAAAATTTTGTTCTTCTTTTTATTACATAAACAAAATATTTGAGATACCCCAACACATATATAAAACAAGACTATATATATATATATATATATATATATATATATATATATATATATATAATATCTTGAATCATACTCTCCTAGCTAACATAGGATAAGAGATATATTCCTAAAATTTTGTTAAAAAGGAGAATTTTGAAAATCTTTGTTTTTTTTTTCTTTTTCTTTCAATGGCTGAAAAACATAGAATATGAATGGATACCAAACACCCAAAGTCAATGTATTCGACTGACGTATTAAAGAAAAGTGGTAATATCTTATTTCTTTTGATGATGAAAAAGACCAATCTTTAAACCTAGCTGATAAAAAACCAATCTTGAACCCTAGAAAGACATATCTTTAACCCTAGAAAAGACCTATCTTTAACCCTCGTTAAAAAACCCTAGAAAGATAGATGGAGGAAAATAATAACATGTCACAAGAAACCAATCGAATGGCTTAGGTTTGTGCAGCATTGAGAATAGGATTACCTGTGTTTTCTTAATGTGTGGCCTAGTATGATTCCTTACCACCATGGCCAACCAGAGTGGTCATTAGAAAGCCATTAGGGTTAACTTTAGGTCTAGTGGTTGTGTGTGCATCACCAAAAGCCCTTTCAAAAGACACATTAAAGGAGCATAAAAGCATATGCATACGTGAGAGAGACAAAGAGAAGAAAGGACATTATGAAGGGAAAAATAAAAAGATGTAAAGTTTCTCATTTTTTTAGTGAAGGTTGCACATTGGCCGGTGGTGATGGGATCAACACTTTCCAATATATACTCTTTATAGGACAAAAGTTATGAGTAAATTATACTTTTGTTTTATGATTTAGTTTAGATGGTTATCATTTTCAAAAAACCAAACATTTTTATTCTTTATATATTTTAGAATTGGATCAAGTTACTCTCTTTGAAATTATGATAGTTTATTATTTTGGAACACAATTTTAAATTGTTTTTTTTACTAATTCAACTTGTTTCTATTATATTTATCCATGTATATGAATTATGAAACCCAATGGGTTTTTTAGAAAAGATGATAAACATAATGAAATTCGTGTGGGAAAAGAATCCCACAAATAGCTAGAAAATAATTAGATTTTTCCCAAAAAAAAAACAATTTACTTTTGCAAGCACTTTTTTTTCATCATGTTTATTACTATTTAATGATACAAAAAATGGGTCATTAAGCATAATGAAGAAGAAGAGTAGCATGAATAAGAAAAAAATTGATATTAAAATTTTCAATTTGTTCACTTATTTATTAGATTCATTTTTCGCTCTACTTTCATCATGCTCATGACTAGTTTATCTTCATACATTGATCACTACAACAAAAGATTAAAATAAACATTTTAAAAAATAAGAAAAAATGAATATTAAAAATAATATAAAGAACAAAAATATGATTAAAAAAAACAAGATTTCTTACATTCCATAGTTTTTAATAAATTTCACATCACAACAAAAATATACTAAAAAAAGAAATAGATGCATTAATTTTTAACCTTATATATTTAACTAAAAAGTTGAAGTCTAGAAAATGAAAAGTAAATTTTTCTATATCCAAAGAAACACTTGCCCATAGTAATTAAGAAAAATATAAACATTTAAAGTTGTAAAGAGTAAAAAAGGGAAAAAAAGAATTGGGGTGTGAAGATATATTATTTTGTTGAAAATGAAAAATATATTAAAAGTATGATATTGTTTGGCTTATATACATAAATAAGTTAGTAAATTGGGTGAAAGAGGATCTAGTGAGAGAGGGTGACATACCCACGTGAATGACCCACCACCACCACTCTTCCTTCCATCACTCATCTCTTTGGTTGGCTTCATGTCAACGCTAACAGCCAAACAACTCAACTCAAGCAATAAAAACCCAACATTTCCCATTACCCACCACACACCACTCCTTCTCCCACCAACTAAGAAAACAAAAAAATTCCCCAAAGAAAAATAAAGGTTAAGAACTTAACATCATTAACTCTTTTGACAAAACTCTACCCTTTTTCTCCCTTTGCCTATTCCCCCCACTAACCCTCATTTCCCTCCCACCAAAGGTTACCACCATCTTTCAACCACATTATTAGGGTTTTTAAGCTTTCAATATTTGTAATATATATTTGAAGATTTCTTTCTACTACTCATAAATCTAATTTCAACCCTTTTTATGGTAAACATTCCTAAAACTCACCAATATAAAGTCTATGTGATCAAGTTAGGATAATTTTTTTTAACATCATATATTTTTGTCATATAATCATTCAAAACCACCCCAATTACACTTTAACTTCCCCCATGTCAAAATTGAATAATTTATAATAATAATAATCTCTCTCTCTCTCTCTTGTTTTGGCACATGGTAAAACTATTTTGAACCTTAGATTCCAATGCTAGTGGTTTCCCTTACCCTTATGCAAATAGAGAGTGACGATGATCATGTTGTGGGATAAAAATAAAAATAAAAAGTTGTAGACTTTTAGTACATGGGAGTTGAACAAGAAGAGATGGAGGAGGAGAAAGAAGAACCAACCAACCACAACCTAAACCAAAACAAAAACCAAAACCTAAACCTAGACCAAAACAACCACCCTTCTAACTCTCTCCTCCTCCCAATCAAGGAAGAGAGTGGTGTGAGATTAAAGGGGTTTGGAGGTGGTGGTGGTGGTGGTGGTGGTGGTGGTGGTGGTGACAGAGTGAAGAGAGATGAGTGGAGTGAAGGAGCAGTGTCAACCCTTCTAGAAGCCTATGAAGCCAAATGGGTGCTCAGAAACAGAGCCAAACTCAAGGGCCATGACTGGGAGGACGTGGCTAGGCACGTGTCGGCACGTGCCAACTGCACCAAGTCGCCGAAAACCTCCACACAGTGCAAGAACAAGGTGGAGTCCATGAAGAAGAGGTACAGATCAGAGTCTGCAACCGCAGATCATCCCTCCTCATGGCCTCTCTATTCGCGCCTCGATCTTCTTCTCAGGGGAACGGGCCCGCTCCTCTCCTCGCCGCCTCCTCCCACGGCGGCACCTTCCTCGGTAGAACCGCCGCAACAGTCGCCGCCGTCAGAGCCACTTGCAACTGCGCAGAACTCGCATGGATCCAATGGGGTTGATGATAAGCTTGTCAAGGTAAATAAATTTTCAACACACCAATTTTTTTATGGCTTCTTTTTACTTTATTTCAAGGGATTGAACATGGATGAATAAATAAGTTTATGATTGTAATATAGACAAAAAAAGAATTTCTTCAGTTCAAAATTAGTTTATATATTATTTAATTATATTTGGACAAATTTCTCATCAACCAACCCCTCTTGAGAGAAAACAAATAAAAAAATTAATGCATAGAATTTTTGTTCGTATAATTTCTTTAATTTATATATAAATTAATTTTACTTCATTATAATAAAAAAATAGTTTTTAATTTTTTAGAAATGTTTATGGAAAAGACTTTTTTTTTTTTAATATTGATGATGTCCTAGTAAAATTTCTTATACTACCAATGAAAAACAGTTATTAGTAGTATAATTTTCTCTATTATATCAATCACAATTTATAATTTGAGTAGAGGATGGAGTTATTAATAATTCATATTATATATATATATATATATATAT
Source organism: Lablab purpureus (assembly GCA_030347555.1). Classification (NCBI taxonomy): domain Eukaryota; kingdom Viridiplantae; phylum Streptophyta; class Magnoliopsida; order Fabales; family Fabaceae; genus Lablab; species Lablab purpureus. Next base: position 14,652,753 of record CM059264.1, read on the forward strand.
TATATTTTGATGATACTTTTTATTATTTTTTGCATTGCACTATCATCTTTAAACAGGAATGAGACAAGGAAGAGTTATCATATTAGTCTCAATGTTACCTTATTACTCTTGAAAGAGAAAAATACTAAAACAAAAAATAAGATATTACTAAAAGAAAAAACATAGAAAACTTATTTTGATATTTATGTTTTGAATTTTCTCCAAAAAAATTTTTAGGCTTAAACTTATAAGAGATGGGTCATATGAATTATAAGTATTCATGTTACAATTTATACTTATAATATAAAAATATATAATAAAACTGGAAAACCAATCCAAATCAAATACCAAAATTTGATTTGATTTATTTTTTTATGTTCAAATCAAACAAAATTGTACCATGTATAATTTCATGTTTGGTTCATAATTGTTTTTTTTATTAAAAGTCAAATCAAATTGCGCTTGAACATCCTTATGGATGAAAGAGATGAATTTAAAAAAAAATTCTTATGGATGAAAAAAATGAATTTAAAAGTGAAGAAGAAAAATTGTGTATTCTCATTTATTAAATCATCAAATTTACACAAATTATAATAATTTTGTTATCATTAAATTTAGACATTTGGATTAGGAATAACATGAAAATAAAATTAATCTCATTAACTTAAATTAATATAATGATATATTATATTAATGTCAACTTAACTGAATTAATTTAAATAAATGATAAATATATAAAATTAATATCAATCTAGTTTATGTTAAATTAAATATAAATATTAAAAATAAATAAAATTAATGTTAATTAGATTGATATTAATTTTATATATTTTTAATATTTATTTATATTAACACGAGTTTAGTTAACAATAATGTTTACAATGATACAAATATTTTTATTTATTAAAAAAATTAAAAATAGTTAATATCAATTTAAAATTAATTAAATTGATTTTATTAGTGTTTAATATTAAATTAATTCTATTAGCTTTGGTTAAATTGATACTAATATGTATTATTAATACAAATATTTTTTATTTATTAAAAAATTTAAAAATAATTAATATTGACTTAAAATTAATTAAGTAAACTTTATTAATATCTGGCATGAACCAGATGTTCCTACTTCACAACTAATTTAATATATTCTTGTAATAAGCATCAACTTAATCGACATATACATTTTAAATAACATAAATTAAATTTAAAAATAATATTACATTTTGTGTTGTGTTAGAGTTAAGTTAGCTCATTTTAATAACTATCACATCTGTTTAAAGGCTAATGTGATGTTTATTTTAGTAATAAATAAAATATTTTGGTTTTTATTATCAGTATGTTCTTTCATCTTATAATTAAAGGAAGAGAGAGAAAGAGTGAATTAAATCTCTCTTAATTCATTATTATGGTAAAAATAATAGTGAAAAAAATAGAGTGAAGAATAAATATTATTGAATACATGTTAATTGCATAAAGTAGGGTATGATACATATACAAAGAAAACAAAAACTTTGAATTCGGTTTATGACTATCATTTAGCACTTTTAAGTATATATTTCTTTTTGAATATCTACTTCTATTATATATCATTATCATAATTATATATAGGATTAAATATGTTTTTAATCCTTCAATTATTTGTTAAAATTGTAATTTTTTTAAGAAAAATTTTAGACTTATTTCGTTCTTATGTTTTATAAACTCAACGATTCATGATAATGTGTCATAATTCTTTTTTATCTTTTTATTTTTTTTTTATAGTTTCTTACTTCACGATCATCTGTCTTTTATTTTTTTTTTACTTTTTTTTCTTCTATTTTATTTCATTTTTCTCTTTTTACATATGTTTTTATTCGTTATCGAAGATCATTTACACCTTTTTATAAAACATAAGGACGAAATAGGTCGAAAGTTTATCCCAGGAATGAAATACAATTTTGACAAATATTTCAAGGACTAAAAATATATTTAACCCTTATATATATTTACTGATTTTAGAAGTTAAATAAAAATATAATTTTTTTTATAAAAAACTCACTTATCATTTTATTAGCCCTAAAAACATAATCAAACACACACACATACATGCATATTCTATAGACAGATACACACTAATGATGCATAGATTGGTGATTAAACAGGAAGATGGGTTAGCAAGAAAATCATGTGAGCATGATGTATCAAGCAAGAATCCATTGGACTCAGATAGCAGCACCCCTGCACTTTACAGCAAGAAGGAAGAGTTGAGAGGTAACAAGAGGAAGAAGAAGATGGTGGAGAACACAGGGAGAAGAAGGAAGGAGTACATGGAGATAGCAGAAAGCTTGAGATGGCTTGCAGAAGCCATGATAAGGTCAGAACAAGCAAGAATGGAGACAATGAAAGAGATAGAGAGAATGAGAGTTGAAGCTGAGGCCAAGAGAGGGGAAATGGACCTCAAGAGAACTGAAATTATTGCCAACACACAATTAGAGATTGCTAGGATCTTTGCTAATGTCAACAAAGGTGTTGATTCATCTCTAAGAATTGGAAGAAGTTAATACATAATGTTATATATATTGTTGTAAGTGCACATAAACATAAGGAATAATGTTACTCATATATCATAAAATTCAACTAAATAGTTTTAGATGCAATTAGTCTAAAACATATTTATATTATTTTCAAGTCTTATAAAATTTTTATATTTATTATTAAATAAAATCTTATAAAACTTTTATATTCAAAAAAATAATATAAAATCTTAAAAACAACTTGACATAATAAAATTTACAAAAATAAATTAAAACATGTTATAATCTTTTTACAACCAAGATGTTTTAAATAAGAGCAATAAAAGAATTGAGGCCCAACTCGTGTTAAACCCACAAATTTAAAAAGCTTGGTATGACTGTTTGCGAAAAAAAAAACATTTTTTTAAACTTTCTTTTTTTAACCCCAGGCTCTTGCTTATTGCACCAGCATAATTACTAGATGCAACTCCTTAAGTTAAAATGACCATTTTACTTTCCATGCTTTACTTCAATTGTAACTACAGGATAAATTTTCTAGAACAAGTTTTCACAACAAACTTTTTAAAATATATAATATATTTTTCAGATTATTCAATCTAAAAAAATTATTCTAAAATAATCAATAGTCATTATTATTAGCTTGGATAAATAAATAAATAAATATATATATATATAAGCTAATTCATAAAATTTTATTTATATTATTTTTTATGTTATATCTTACCTTTCAATCAATATTTCCTACTAGATGGCTAGAGGTGCATGGTGTTCTACTGCTATGCAGTAAATTTTATATTTTTCCACACTAAACCAGAGTCCTAAATTTATTTATGATTTTAGATGTTTTCTTAAAAAATATTAGTATAAATTCATTAAAAGCATTTAACAGAAAATTATATTATTTTGAGATGTACTCTTCAATTTATGAAAAGGAGAAAGTTGTTTCTTAAAATTTATTTGAACATTTTTAATGAGAATTTTTGTCATAATTATTAAACAATTTTATTATATAATTCATATTTTACTGTTGTTAAAATAATAAAAAACTTTTCCTGAAAATGTGAAAATGATTTTAGGTTTTAACTTTAATACATTGTCACCATCAATAGAGTAATCTTTGGAATTTATGTGCTTCTTTTTATGATCTCAGAAAAATATTTATTATTATGTGTATTTGACTTTACATTTTTCAAAATCTTAAATGCTAAACTTATTGTGCACATGGTGAAGTTAAAGTTAAGATAAACTCTCTAGGAGAAGTGAAGATGAGAGTGAAAGAAAAAGGAATCTATTATAATAATTTCTATGTTTTTTTATCGGTAAAGAATAAATATATTAGTACAGTATTTGGGATTAAATTAAAAAAATTTAAATATTTTAAATGATTAAACGATGAGAAGTGATTAAGTTTAGAAATAAGATTAAATTGTCTTATTTAAAATGATTTTTAAATATTTGTTAACCATATACAATATATTTAAATTATTTGTATTAACATATTGATTAGGTTAAATTATAATTATTGTAGTTAATTATCATTATTTTTTTATTTTTTTCTTCTAAAAAAGAGATAATTAAGAATGATAAAGTTGGTCTCTCAATAAACTTGTCACCTATAGATCGAGTTAAAATTTCTAATTTACTAGTTTGGTCTGACTCCTTTTTATCTTACTTGTTAATTGGAGAGGTTAGAAGTGGGATAGGTTGAATTGGTGTGTCAATTTTTTTTAAAAATTAAAACTAAATAAAAATTATTTTAAATTTTTTTTTATTATATTATTTAAAATTTGTAAATATATAATAATATTGTAATTTAATTTATTAATACTTATAAATCAAATTTCAATTTTTTATTATAAAAAATATTCAATATTTAAAAGTAAAAATCATTTTAATTATTTATTAGAAATATTAATTAATCTATTAAAATCTTAAAAAATATTTATATAATTAAGTAAGTTTTTAAGTTATATATATATATATATATATTTTAAGTCTGGTATTTGGTAGGATATTTCAAAAAATTCAACCCTTTAAACACAACAATTTAACATATTGTATTATACTAATTTGTGTAACTATGTATTTAAAACATATTTTAATTGTCAATTTTACATATATTTACTTATATAATACATTATTAGGATCATAGTTTTCAAAATACATCAAAATTAAACTCAAAAATAAAACTTCATGCAACATGTAGATTTATTCTAATTGACATTTAGATTTATTCTAATTAACATTTGTACATGTATATATTCCTATCCACATCTTTCTAGAGGTTTGTCCACTTTCAGTTATCTATGCAGAAGAGCTTATTCTCGTACCAAGCATGTACTCATTTCAAAGACATCACGAATCTCATATTTAACCACCGCACTCGACATGACTAAATATGAAGCGTTTTCCGAAAGACTCTATACATGTTAAACACGTCTCATCAAAGGCTAATACTTGACCATTCTAAAACTAGCCTAGTTCTACGTAGTCAAGGTGGCACACTTCTGTCATCAAGAACACTAGATGTACACATATATCCAACACTTGATATAAGTCTCTCTCAGCTTCTCACCACCTGCAGTCTTGTCTACTTGACTAGTCAACGACGAAGTTGGGGATATTAAGTGGGTGTAATATTTATCATCACCACCTAATATTAGATACCTCCTTGAGTATCCTCCAATCATCATTCATAAAGAACTTCAAATATCACCTATCAAAGATTTCAAATATCACCTATCAAAGATTTCAAATACCACCTATCAAAAGACTTGAGGATCTATACTACAAATCTATGCTTATATTGTCATATAATTTAAAAATAATTTCAGGATCAAGATTCATGTAATTATAAATAATAAAAAATGAGGTATTTGGAAATTTATGTTTTACACTAATTTTTATATAATTTTGTAACATATTTATTATAATTTCGATCTCACTATATTTATTATTATTTTAAACTTCTAAAGTATTTTTAAATTTTAATTAAGTATTATTTTACTAGTAAATTATTAAATAAATATTACTATTCTTTATTCCTCTCTCCTTTGTTTTTTTTACATTCTATATTTTGTTTCACTTCCACATTTACATATTAAATTCACTATTTAAAATTTTAAAAAAATATAAAGTCAATTTATGTTTAAAATTTGAAAGTTTGAAAAAGATATATAGCTGGACTAGATCAAATAACTCCTATTAATTATATTTAAGAATAATTTTATAATTTTTAGAAAAGTTAAATACATTAAATTTAAATTAATTTAATTTTAAGTGATTTTATTTTTAAATTTTTTTGTTTGATAATTTAACTTTATTAAAATTTATTTATTTGTTTGAATAAAATACTTAAATTACTACAAAATATAAAAATATAATTTAATATTTAATAATTTAAAAATAATAATAAATAACTTTTTTAGTCAATGTTATTTCTTAAGCAAAATATAATTAAAAAAAATCTTAATTAACATCAATCACAACTATTTGAATTGAAAACAATAGCATATAAAATGATAGAAACTGATAACTACGATAAAAAGAAAATAAAAAAAATAAATAAAAAATAATTAGGTTTAATAAATATTTTGGTTCTAATATTTTGTAAAAATTTATAATATTTTTTTGAGTTTATTTATTTTTTCAATTGAATCTCAAATTTTATTAAAATATATTAATGTTAACAACATGAACTATACTATACATAACACATTCAGTTAACTCATTATATATGAATAATGACAAAAAGATATGAATGTAAACACAAATATTATAATGTGTAAACTTTTGACAAAAATATCACGATTTTAATAAAATTTAAAATTTAATTAAAAAAATTAAATATAAAAAAATACAGTAAACGAAACCAAAATAATTACTAGAAGAAGCTAACATGCTTGTGGTGATAAGATTTTAAAAGATGAATTCTCCATTACAACAAAAAGAAAGATTAATGTTAAATTCTTTAGGTTCTGAATGTTTAGATCTACTCAGAGTAAAAAGAAACAATAATTGCATAGATTGATACACTAATATAAATACTCTACAGTTTATTCTAAAAAGATAAATTGTAATAAATATAAAATTGCATACATTCTAAATTATGTAAATGACAGAAAAAGAAATCAGAAATAACATTCTAAACATCCAAATTTTCATGATCATGGAGCAATTTGAAAGGCATAAATGCCATTATCACAATAATAAATATTGAAACTAAAGGAAGCAAGATGAACACAATAGGTGGAGGAGGCAATGAGGACAACTTCTCCACCATCAACACTATACCACCACAATCACCAGAACCAGAACTGAAGCTCCATAAATCTGCACCATCTTCACACAAATTTTATACAAGTTTAATATAGAAGAAGACACAAAATGATATGAGCTTTCTCTTAAATGGAATTGGAACAAAATTTATAATAAAAGGGACACTATCATTTAAGCTACAGAGCATCTTTTTAAATTATGCTTGCTTGGTAACTCACTTCTGACATATATTGGTGAAAAAATCTACATTTTATAGATTTTTTTTTACAAAGAGATATTATGAAAAACAATAATTTTTAATATACAAATAAAAGAAACTTTTATCAATATTTTTTCCCTTAACTGTAATATCAAAATTATTTTAATAAAATAATACAGTAATATTATTTAATGAAAAGAGTTCTTAGAATAACTTAAAAGGTTGTTAACAAACTTTAAATTTAATATCTAAATATTAAAATAATAATTTTCGTTTTATCACAATTATTATTTTAGATAGATTTTTTATTTTTCTATTATTGAAATCTCATTTTTTTTTCATTATATGATTTTAATGAGTATAATAAGAGTATTTTTTTTAACCCACCTACAATTCTGAGAGACATAGACATTGCTTTCTCATTTGTTACTTTAAGTCTTGTAATTATTGTCAGTTATCATTCTGATTCATGAACATAGGTTTTCGATAGATCTGATGAATGCATGCTTTCGATACATTTTATGTGAATAAGTATATATGGTTTGACTTCTTGCTTATTAAGAACTTTAATGTAAGTGAGATAAATAATAGCACTAAATAGAAACCACTTACTTCATCATGTTATAATATATCATATATTATTATATGTTAGAGGAAAAATAAAGAAAAACTCATCCAACAGACAGCAGACAGTTCATGTTCATCGTTATGAAATAATTCAATTTCACAAAGTAGGATGTGTAGTCTGTGAATTTTTTTATATATTAATTAATACGAGATTTTTAATATATCTTTCCATATTAAATAAATGAATATCTTGAAAGTGTAAGATTAAATAACTCTGAATGGTTTAAAAAACCTTTAAAACAAGTGGCATAATAATTTTAAACAAATTTTGCTAAAATAAACTTATATGGTTCTAAAAGCATCTTAACCATTAAGTTTATATCTAATTCAATTTCATAAAATCAATATTTTTGTTAATAATAAAAAAATAAAATTACAAGACACAAATCTATTATAAAATATTTACATACATTTTCTTCAAATAATTATCAAATTTAATTTGACCTATTTTAGTTACATGCTAGTTTATCGAGATATGACAACAATTATGTTTTATATGTTATTATACTATTACGTATCGTGTAACATGTATTAACAAACATCTAGCTACTAATTCATGTGATTATGTAACAAGAAAAAAAAGCCTAAACATAAGTAACATATTCAGCATAAGGATAAGTTCCAACCACACCATTTACACTTCACTAGAGTAATTCTAAGATTGAATTGCAAAGTTCGTCAAATAAACTCGATTATTATATACTCTTAACTTATCCCTAGATTAAAGTTTGAAATATGATAAAAAAAATTATGGTCTGTCCACTCATTTGGGCCATAGTAAAAATTTCTTCTACATCCATTACCTCATTATGGAAGCCTTAATAGAATTTGAATCTAAGACCTTAGAATTGAAGATTGATACTTTACTTTAACCACTAAGCTAGAATGATTTTCATTTAAAACATTACACATATATATATTACTACATATGCATACATATATACATACACATATATACATACACATACATACATATGCATACATATATACATACACATACATACATATATACATACCCATACATACATATACATACATATATACATACACATACATACATATGCATACATATATACATACACATACATACATATGCATACATATACACATACCCATACATATATATATATATATATATATATATACACATGCATACATATGTATATATATAAATAAATAATAAATATATAATTATATATATAAATAGATATATAAATATATAATTATATATAAAAATAGATATATAGATATATAAATATTTATATATTTAAATATTTAAATGTATAAATATTTAAATTACCGAAGGATTTATCAACAAATTTTTTTATCGACGGATTTTATTTCGCACAATTTTACCGACAGAATATTTTATCGACGGATTTATTTTGTACAATATGGTGTCAATCCGTCAGTATTTACCGACAGAACTAAATTCGTTAGTAAAATCCGTCTATAATTAAAAAATTTCGACGAAAATTTTTTTGTCGGTTATATACAATTTTTTTGTAGTGCATGATGCAACCCTTTTAACTACTCCAACAAAGCCTTGCACCACTATAAGAAAAAGGAAGGATGTCAAAGGTTTATATCCACTTATATAAAGACTCAACTTTTCATGTATGTCTATCTCAAAAAAATATAACAAAAATGTAAAAATTTAATTTTCTTTTTTTTTATCATCAACCTTTATTTGCAAGTGCAAATATATTTCTATTTTCTATTATGTTATAAAACAAGACATGCTTTTTTAACCTTTTATATGTATATATATATATAAATTAAAAGTCAAAATAATTTTAAGCAATTAATTAAATGTATTATTTTAAAAAAAAATTATAAGGTATGAATATTTATATCTTAAAAATAAATTTTAAATAGTGATTTTTTTTATTTCGTTCAAAGTTTTATTTCTTTTGAAGTTATAAGTAATGTGGTTACCTCATGGTCTTGAAAAGAGTGTTTCAAACAGGAGTTTAGTAAACAAATTATGATAGACTTTGGTAAGTTATTCAATTTTTACTAAAGTGTGTATTTCTTATTAATAGGAGATGTTGATAGTATATTTAATCTTTGTAAATTTACCTAAAATTTGTTTTGATTTTCTGAAAGTAACTACAAAATCCACCATTCTAAGTATATGCTATTATTTTTATAAGAATATAAACACATATTTCAACTAAGAGTGAATTCAAGGATAGGGTGAAGACAATCTATGTTTAAAGTCATATTTAATTAAACTATTTATGCATTTAAAGTTTGAAATAATTAAAATCAAAACCAACATTTATCTTATTTAAATAATTTTTAATTATTATTTAACTAAATTATATATTCAAACTATTGTCTGAGTGTAATTAAGGTTTGCATTAAGCTATAAATTAGTTATAATGTTTAGCAACAATCTAAATTTTTTTTTTGTTTTGTATGCAAATATGTATTTTATTCCCACTTTATATATTTCAAACTTTCAATTATTCTCTTTGGTGAGTTAGTTAGTTATTGGTAATAATATTTTTTTTTCTTCAAACTAATAAACTCATATAGGGTGATCTTCAGATATTTTAGGTTGTTTTAGTCCCTTTCTAATAATTAAATTATTATTTATTTAAGAAAAGTAGAGTTTCACATAACAAATACAACATTATATAATAATCCTTTATTTATTTCATTGCCACCTTAATTTATTTTTAAAAAGTAGAGTAATCATGCATTCTAACAAAATTAAAACTAGAACTATAACCAATTTACAGAAAATTTAATCTACACATAATCATGTAAACTGTTTATTGAAAATTATTAAAACATTATAGATTACAACAACATGAACTCTTAGAAAAGTAAGATGCAGATCATATATTTACGAAGATAACATGTTAACTCTTAAACAATCATGTTATCTTCAACAGGCAAATCCGACCGAATGTATGCCATACATATAAGGCCTCCCATGATGCCCACCGGAAAGAAGAGAAGCACCGTGGATGGAGGAGACAGCGACGGAGAAAGTAACCACAGCACCACCACCAACACCATGAGGGTGGTCAGAATTAGAAGTGATGCCCTACTCAAGTGTATCATGCTGTTTACCACGCGCCACCAGCGATGACTGAGATCTGGAGGAGGTGAAAAGAAAGTTAAGATGGGAAGAGACATAGAGAATGTAAATATTGGATTTGACATTAGAGAGTCATTGGTGGAAGAATTTATAGGCTTTACATCACCCTTGAGCTATGATAGTTTAGTGTCATTCACTTAATGTAATTAATTTTATGCATAACATTCAATAATTAATTTGGAAACCTTACTCAATTTTAAAGTGTTAACTTGACAAAAAAAAGTGTTTATAAAAAAGACACATTTATAATAAAGTTTATGGGATAGTCTAAATGTCTATATCTACTAGTATAAATTAGTGATATGAAAAGTTTTTATAAAATCTCATCTTAATTTTGTAATGTTGAGTTAAACATAAATTTATTACTAAGACATTATATATGGTAAAATGTTTATTTTACATAACTAATTTAATATTTTCAAAATATTTAAAAATAAAATTATAATTTAACTTAATAATAAATATATTTAAATACTTACATTTTAGATTTGTAATCAAAATTTAAATTATACTATAAAATAAATTTTTAATTGATAATAATTCATTTTAAAAATTATTAAAATTAAATTTAAAAAGTAAAAATATGAAAAATTAAGTAGATAACTAAAGAAGTATAAAATATTTTGATAGCAATTATTCATCATTTAAAGACTAATATAGTGAGAAACTATTAATTTTTTGTATTTAATTAATATGCTTATTGAATTAGTTTTTATATAATTAAATTATTTTTTATATAGTGTGATTATTGAATTTTATATATAACATAGTTACTGAATTGATTTTTTTATGATTACTAAATTGATTTTTATATTAATTAAATTAATTTTTGTATAATTGTTTATTAAATTAATTTCTGTATAAAGATATTTATGATGATTTCTAAATTAAAATATAAATTATTCTTTAATATTATTATAAAAAATTAACTATTTACTAATTTTAAATTAGTTTTTAATTGAATTAGATTAATTTTATAATTTTAGAAGCTAATAATTTATTTTTATAATTTTAGAAGCTAATAATTTATTTTTAAATTTTTTTTATTACAATATGACCAATATTTTATTTATTTTTGTATAAATTGTTACATGTAACAAGGTTTGGTACATGGAGAGATGAAGTTAATAATATTTTAATCAAAATTATGTTAAGAAGTAGTTAATCTCTTCATCAAACACTGTTATTGTATGATTTTATTAAGATGATTTTTCTAATTTTACATATTATAACTAAGAAAAAGGTTATTGACAAAAATATTTGTTATATTAAAAAATTATTGACTTTCACAATTTCTCCTAGCCTTAATTTATAGTATATCATTTAATTAGTTGAGTGTAGATTTTCCCACCAACCTATGTCAGATTAAGTGAATAGTAGCAAACAAAATAACTTAAATGATGGAATGATTACACTGCAAATTCTTCCACCAATTCTAATTGAATGTCAACATTGTTAGCAACAGTTGGTGCAGATTTATCATTCTCGTCCATAGTGCTTTTTGGTGATTGTGGCGGTGTTGATAGTGGTGTTGTCTCTGGTGTCGCCTTCACTGTCTCCTCCATTCTGTGTTCACAACGTTGGCATTCACACAGTTAAGATAAGGATGAAATGAAATAAATTATTTATATATTCGCATGCATGTGTGCCACCTTTTGCATGTTAGATACAGTAACGTGTTCTCATCGTCTTCTTTAAGAAGTTTACATGATTATCTGGTAAGTTTTTCTTACCTTCTCTAAATTTCCATCATGAACACGTATCTTATCTAATTATATATTTACTCGTTTATGTATGTGTGAGTGTGAGATTCTAACTCCCACCTAAATTTCAGCATTTATTTCTATTTAGTTTGATACCTTCTCATCTTCTATCATCATCATCATCGTCATCATCATCCTCCACCAGATCCTTCTTCTGTCAACTTTTTTCTTGTCTAATATGCAAATATATCAAGTTACAACTCTTTATATTTGATTACTCTCATTCATGAAAATTTATGTCTATAAAAAGATATTTGAAGTGCTGTATTTTCACACCAAGTTGAATGTGTTTCAAGATTTTGCTCAAAACCCCAAATATGAACTCAAAAATTTCTTTGATTTCAAGCATTCGTCCCGGGAAGACTGATTGGAAGCTTAAGGTTCGTATTCTCAGGTTGTGGTATGTTGCAGACTTCAAAAATCCTAATGAAAGCAGTACCATTGAAATGATCGTACTTGATGAGAAGGTATGAGCATCACTTTTCTTTTCGATCTTTAACCAGTTTTGTTAGTTGAATTTGAATCACAGTTTTAAAATTTGTATGTGTCTTCTACAGAGTGAAAAAATTGGAGTAGTTGTAAAGAAAAAGTACTTTGCTTCATTCCAAAAACTACTGCGTGAAGGAGCTACGTATATAATCCAGAATTTGCTGGTTGCTCTGAATGATACCAAATTCCAGACCACAAAACATAAGTTCAAACTTCATTTTGTTGATGCAACTGGTTGTGTTCTGGTTGAAGCTACTGAAATACCAAAATATCATTTTGACTTTATGCCTTTCTCAGACATCTTAGCTGCAACAAACGACGACAAGTTGCTTGGTAATTTTCATGATCAACTCTTATGGTGTTTTAATAGATAAAATTAATTTACTGACTTCTATGATGTTATGTTTATTTATAATTTGATTTTTTTTTTTGTATTTTGATCAGACATTATTGGCCAAGTTGTGGAGAACAACATTATGGAAACCGAAAGAAATGGAGTCAAAAAGAAAGTGATTGATGTTGTAATTCAAGACCTACAGTTAGGTCTTAGTTTTTAAATCTTCTATATTCTAACTAATGAAATATTCATCTCGGATATAACGTTTGTTTTCTATTTTTTTTCTTTAAAATATCATGCTTTTTTAATAGGATGAAGTCAATTCATTGTACTCTGTGGGGAGAATATGCTGAGCAGATGCAAGAATATCTGGAAAAACATGATGAACAAGCTCCTCTTATCATAGTTTTGCAGCTTTGTAAATTGAAAAAAATTCGTGGTAAAATTTCTATTTATTCTCCAAAGTTTCCTTCTAAATCCTTAAAATGATTTTAATTATTATTTTTTTGTAGGAGAGATGGGCATTTCAAATGCATATTTTGGAACAAGGATTTATCTAGATCCTGAACTAGAAGTTGTTAAAGAGTTTCGAAATAAGTACAATACAATGCTCTTACATTATACTTCATCCTGGTATTAATTAATATATTGTTGTGTTAATGGTCTCTAATATATTTTTGTTTACATGCTTTTTTTATTTTATAATTTAGGATGGATAGCAATCAATTATCAAGTAAAACAACTGTGTCAGTTTCTGATGAGTTTTTGCAGATGGAAAGAAAGACAATACTTGATCTGATAGAGGCTTCTGAAGTAATTTAAAAAATCTTACATAATTTCTTTTGGTTGTTTCTGTTTAATATATAATATTCTGATATTTAGACTTACTTTCTATCAGACTGGATTTGGATCTGTTCTTGCACAAGTTGTTGAGGTGGAATCTGAACATGGTTGGTTTTACCAATCTTGTTTCAAATGCTACAAGAAAGTTTCCTTACTAAATAACAAACTTCACTGTGCAAACTGTCGTAAGAGTGTCGTTGGTTTTCCAAGGTTTGCACAAATATTTACTTCAATATTGGCAGAAAGTAACACCCAAATGAAGATGAACATTATCTACATTGTAGTTTTAATAATAAATATATCGATTTTCAGGTACATGGTGCATTTGAAAGTTATTGATAATTCTGCATCAGCTTCTTTCGTTGTGTTTGATGGGATTGTTAAAGAATATATTGGAAAAGAAGCAACAAAATTTGTGAGAAAAACTGATAAGGTTAATTCTGTACAATTCATTCATTCTTGACTGAATTGTTATTTGAACATAAATTCATTTTTACCTTTTATTCTATGCTTGCACAGGAGATCAAGTTATCTGATATGCCTCCAACCCCTCTTGAACTTCAGAAGTTTGTTGGCAAGCAATATCTGTTTAAAGTTCAGATTGATGATTTTAATATATATGAAAGTCGACAATCTTACAGTGTGAAGAATATTTCAGAAGATAAAGAATTGATTAATAAATTCATCACTCTTCATAACATCAAGGTTTAATTTCTGTAGTCAAATTTTTGCAGTATCAAAAAAATACTAGACTCTAGGCATAACATTGTGTTTTTTTTTATAGCTTTGCAACGTGGAAGAAGAGACTGACTATATGGATGCTTTGAACAATATAGCAGAAGAAAACCCTTTGGTAATTCTTGTTTTACTGTTTTTGTTTTCATATGAGAAATACTTATAAACTCTTGATATTTTCTGAATGGATTTTTAATTCATAGATTGTTCTTGAGAGTGGTGATTCAAGTTGCAAGCCCTCTGTTGGATCCTCATATGTGGATCAATTTCGTACGAGTAAATTTTCAAGAAAGAGGAGAAATGCAGAAATGTAATCTGTTGAAGAGATCAGTTTTGGGGATACTGAAGTTTCTGCAACTGAGGAGCCAAAAAAGACATATATATGTTCAGACAGAACTTGTTGAATAAACCATAATGTTGGAAATTATGTGTTTTTATCAAGATTCAGTTCTTAGATGTTTAGTTGAGAACTAAGTAATGTGTAGAGTTAGTTGTTTCATGTTCTTGTTTATGCAATTTTAATGTTTGAAATTTCATTTCAGTAATGTTATACTATTAACAGTGAAAGTTTTTATCTATTCTTCACTGCCTTATGTTCTATATTTTTTATTAGTATTTTATTAATGTATTGCAGCATAATCTAATTCATGTTTAATGTGGTGTGAAATTATTTATTTGTAACAAAACAAAGAATTTCTTAATCTGACTCACATAATCATAACCCTATTGTTTAACAATCACATTATTTTGAATGTTGCAACTCAAGTAATGGATAATGTCTCTGAGAAGTATGTGAATTAAAGTACTTCTAAATTTTGTGTAAAATTATTATTAACACATGCTATTCTTCTTTTTCTTCCATTTGTTCCTCTTGCATCTTCTTATTATTCTCATACACTTTGCAATCTATATTTGATTTTCACTTCCATAGTAAACTTTACGATGTCCTTGATTTAAATTAAAAAAAAATTAAAATGTAATTAATCATTACAAGATAATATTAAAGCTTTCAAGTATCGGTCAAATTCCAATGTTTACTAGAGTTTACTTAACTGATTTTTTTAAAAAATTTAAAAATTTAAAATTATTTTTAAATAATTTAGTGTCAGTGTAATAAACTTTAATTGATATTAAAATCTTTTTAATAATTGAATATTTAAATTAGTGTGGAATTAAAGGCATCTTAATCCGCAGAGTCTACTTAATTTGAACACTAAGAAAGTTGGTTTAACTAATTTTAAATTCACACTAACTATTTATATTTTTTAATAAGTAAACATATTTCTATTAGTTTTATATTAGTATTAAATATAAGTAAAAATATTTCTATTAATTTTATATTAGTATTAACTATTTCGATGCTAATTAAAAAAATATTAAAAAAATAAAATTTGTATTAGTTGAGTTTATGCTACTCTTATTTTTTTTTTAATATTTATATTTATTTAAGTAAGTGTGAGTTAGATCAACACTAATGTAATATATCTTTAAGAAAATAAATTACAAAAAAAATTCTCTCACTTTTCATTTATAATTATTTCCTCCTATTCATCTATATTATCTATATTTATCTTCTCACGTTTATCTCTTTCATCTAAACTCATCTTCTTAGATACATTCTTCGTCCACACTCATTTATTACATTTAGACTCGTCTTTTTCATTTGTGTTCATTTCTTTATACTCATCTTCTTTATTCAACTAAATTTACGATTTTATTTTTAATTATTTTATTTAAATTTTATTTTTTTAATAAAAATTAAGATACTTTACTAAAAAGAATTTTGAAATTATTATCAGTAGTGTTGACAACATCAACACTAAATTAAATAAATTTAAAATAAAAAAAATAGTATTGGTGAAACATTATGTTTACATATTATGTTGTAGATTGTAAATTTAGTTTGCATGATAAGCATGTTTTTTAGTACAAATGATGTATTTACTGAAAAATTGTTGCCGGTTAGGAGTGAAAGACTGATCATTAGAAACATAGAAATTGGCTAATTAGTATATAGGGATACTAATATGTGGAGAAACTAATATGACATAATTTCTAAAAATTTGTTTATCTTATTATATAACTAAAAGAAAAAATAACTTATTTTTCTTATTCTTTTTTCTTCAAGTACTGGTGAAAAAAAATTGACTTAATAGCACATAATTAATGGAGTATTTATACACTTCTGGAAATTTTACTGACCAGGTTTCTCTTCTTTATTTCCATTGAAAAACCCAGAAAAAGGTATAAACTTCTTGGATATGAACAGTTTGTCATATTCACCGTTGAAAATGTATTTAAATTTATGACACAGTAAGATTCATCATGAATTTAAATTCAATTCACAATTGAGATGCATCATGAAAACTCAATTCACTCTGAAGATGGATGAAGAAAGTTCAGAACACAAAACAAGAAAAGGTTTCTATAAAAGCTAGAACAAGACGACCACAACAATAATGATAGCAATTTGCAGGTAAGATTCAACAAGCAATGTGCAAGTAGTCATCACACATTTATTATTAAGAACATTGCAGGGAGAGAAACTAAAGAAGAAATCTGTGGGAAAATCATAATTGTAACAACAGAAGATTCGCATGTATATGAATGCTAGGCACAAGTCAATGGTTTTCATGAAAGTTTGGTTTTCATGTAGCTTTAGATTTTAGATTTTCTAACATTTTAAAATCAATTATAGAACTCTGATTATGTTTTTTTAGTGAATAAAGGTGAAGTTAGTTAGTTAAAGATGTTATATGTTTAAATATTTTTTATGAGTTAAAAAGTTATTAATGATAATTGTTGATAATATTATAAGTTGAATGAGTTTTATATACATATTGATTAAATTTTTTTATGTATATTGAATAAATTAAATTAAGTAGAAGATATAATTGTTGTTTAAATATTTTAATTTTTTAAAAATATTATTAAAAAAATTCAAAATTTCTTATAAATTATAAAAGTTAGTAATATTTTATTGATTGATTTGTAACAAAATTTTAAATAACATATATTAAAAAAATGGCTAAAATAAATAAATATACATTAACAAATTAGTGCGATACTAGTAATTAACAAATTATTTAATAAAGTTACAACTATCCAATTAGTTTTCTTAATAAATTAATGATGTTGCACAGAAAAAATAATTGATGGGATATAAGCATCAGACTATTTAAAATTTTATAAAAAAAATAATTTAATTATTATTAATATTTTTAAAAATAAAAATAAAAGAAAAATCTTTTAGGAATTTCTATAAAAAATGAAAGGTAATTTCATAACTTGACTATGAAAAAGTTGACATTCCTTCACTTACTCTCTTCATGCTGAACAACATTCCCCAACAAGGAACAGAACATTACTCTGTTGAGATTCCCTATGTAACATTTATTGCAGCAGCACATAGTTTGTTTCAATTTTGGTCAGATTTACTGTGCTAGATTAATGTCCTTGCATGTCAGTATTTTTGAGAGAATAGATATTAATTAACGTATCAGATCAAATATTACTTGCATGTAATCTTTTTCTCTTCTTTTTTTATCAACTCTTTCTCATTTTTCTTTTTTTACAATTTTTTTTAAAAAAATTCTCTTCTTATAAATTATTTCCTTTTCCACAATAATTTTTTTCTTAATTTTTTCTTTTAAGTATTTTGTTTTTTCCAGAAAAAATAATATAAATTTTCTTTTGATACAACCCTTCAACTCATTTTAATATCTTAATTTTCTATAATTTTAACATCATATTATTTTTATGTGCACTCATCTTTGGCATATCCTATTAGAAAAAGATAGTGATTACAGGATACCAGTATGGTGAGATATCGTGTTCCAACATCTTTGGTATAGTTTCAAATTTTTAAATATTAAAAAAATAAAAAATATGTAAAAAATGTGAGGAGGTTTGCCAAAAACATTTTTATAAAAAAACGTAATTTAACAACCTAAAGTAACCATAATTAACAATAATTTTCTATCAATTTTAACATCATATTATTTTTCTGTACACCCCATTTTTAGCATATCCTAAAAAACTATGGAAGAACATAATTTAACAATATAAAAATAATTATAATTAATAATAAATGGATAAAAAAATTTAAGTTTTTTATTCCACACAGAATATAAAATATGATTTATAATCAATTTTATCTTGAAATGATTGAATTTATTTTCTACTTTTCGCATGTCATTTATCTGTAAGAAAAATAAAAAATATTTACATAAATAAAATAGTTAATATAATTTAAAAAAATAAAACATATATACCACGTCACTCACAATGGAAAGCAATTCTTATAAGTTGCTTAGTATATTAGAAAATGTGAAATGAGAATTTTATAGTGATATATTATTATTAAACAACTTATAGTTAATTTTACTTCACAACAGGTCTAAACAATTCATTGTCTTTATATTTTTTACTTATACTTATGTAATAATATTTATCAAATAAATTAATTAAGTATAACTTGATTGGTATTTTTTTCCTTAAAAATTTTAATTATTTTTTTGTGAAAATGAAATTAATTTTTTTGTATTAAATAATTATTATACATTAATTTTTGAAGTTAATAACACAAATAATATTTATTATTGCACGAAATGTAATTTCAATTAAAAATAATAAAATTTTAGTTAAAAATAAAATAATTAATTTTATTTAAGCAACTGTTATTTTGATCAAGCAATTTTTAGTCATGTTTTCCTTTTTTAGTGGGATAGTTGCTTGAAGCATCTCTCACTAACTCACTGAAAAGAAGAAAACAATTAACATTAAAGATGTTCTAAGTATTTATATGTAATTAACTTATATATCATTTTTAAAAGGTTATGCATTTTCATTTTCACTCAAATTTCTCTTTATTCTTAAGAAGAACTTTCAATTATCATATCTATAATTTTATATTTAAAGTAAGAGATGTATAAAATCCCAAACTCAACTCACTGAGGACAAGAAAATGAAAACTTTATAACAAAACAAAAGAACTTTAAAAGCAAACTAAAAAATACAAAATTAAGAAATATATTAAACTAAAGGGAATAACATTTTTAATGTAATTATTTTTATTAAAATAGATATTAAAATAATTAATAAATAAAATTAACTAATTAATTAATTTTTTATGTTAAATAAAATAATTTTAGTATTCAAAATATATTTTTATATATTAAAAAATCATAATATTTTTATTTTAATTTAAAAATTTATTTTAATTTTAATTTATATGTTCAAAAACTAATTTTTTATATTAAATTATTTTTAAAAAAATATTTTGAAATATTAATATAAAATCGTATATATTTTTTCATATCAATTATATCTATTAAATTTTGACAATGTTACACAAATTATGTGGGATTTCAGACAATTCCTATAAAAGAAATTAATAAATGAAAAAATATGAAGAGATAAAGAAACTTCAATCTATCTTTATAAAAATTTACCAAAATCATAGGTACTATGAATTTTGCATTGATGAAACCAAATACTAATACCATCAAGCCTCTTCAAAACAAATTTTAAAAAATTCTAATTACAACAAAAGAAAATACAACTCAAATAAAAATAATTACAAGAACTAATAAAGGTCCAAGATAGAAAAACACAATTAACTTTAAATCTCTTTTTATAATGTCTTATTCATGATGTCATCAAATTGGAAAAATCAAAGAAGTGGAAATTCTTTTTCCATATATTTGTCATAAATGACTTTTTTTCCATTTTTATTTATGTTTTCATAAATTTAAACACTAGTTGATGAGATTGGTAGATTGTTATTATCTTCATGTTTATTAAAGACTTTTCTCAATATATGATAAGAATAATAATATCATTTTAGAAATCTTTAGTATTAAAAATGTATTATCTTCCTTTCTTGTTTCAATTGTTAATATATAATATTTTATTTATATATAGAACATGCTTTAAAATCCTTAACATACCCCAAATAAATTCCCAAATGAAAAAAATTCATTGATAATAAAAAATAACATGACATGCATATATGAAAAGATATTCATTGATAAACACATATCAAATTAATTATTTACAAAAATGAATCTTATGTTAATTAATACAAGCAAAATTTATATTATTTTTAAGAATGGAAGAAAAAATAGTTAAAAAAGTACATAAAAATGGCATCTCTAAAAAAATTTACACCACTTATTACAAGTTATATGTGTCAACATCCCAACTAACACTTTTTATTAACACTAAATGACAATCAAATCCAATCATGAATGGAATAAATGTGAAGAGATAGAGAATATAAAAGAATAAATCATCAAAGAGACACCATTTCATATATGCATGCATGATCTACTTACTATTATGACACGAAGAAAACTATTTACAATGAACTCTAATCATTAATTTACAATAAATACTGAAAAAGAAAACTCAACACAAAAAACAAAACAAAAAAAGACTTTTATGATATAGGAAGATGATATGAGACTGAAAGTTAAAGTCAAGAACATGGGTAAAAACAACTGTCACATCCAGAATAATATATGGTAAATATTTTTTTATAGTGACAACAATGATATTTGTAGATTATAATTATAAAGTATTTCAAATATAATTACAATTTAATGTATTTTAATTAAAAAAGTTAAATGTATATTTTGGAAGTTTCTAACATACATCTACTAGGAGCTTAGTATGTTAAGTATTTAAAAATGTATTCACTATGTAACTAGTATTGATAACATGATAAAGAGATAGTTAAAACCCTAAAATCGGATATTTGAAATTATTTCATGAAATGATTTAAGCATAATACTTACTTCTTCTTAAATAAGTTAATGAATGTTGCACAAGATAAATAAATCACAAAAGAAATATAAGAAGTAAACATGCAAATAATATAAATAGTTTCATATAAATAAGCATGTATCTTCTTTTGGTTCGGTTTTTGTTATCTTCCTAATAAAGCTTTATATAAAAAATGAATTAAATTTTAAGTTTACCATAAATATAGGTATTTTTAATTAAATTTCTATTAAAAGTTATTATTTTATTAAATTTTTTATATTTTTATATTTTTTAATTAAGTATTTATTATTTGATTTTGTTAACAACCACGGGTATGTATTGTAATTATTCATGTACCTTCACATAAAGAAAAATAAAAGGAAAAATAAATTAACCTTAGAGTATATGATCAAAATAAAAATTCTTTTCACGTGAATTTATATGTTTAAATTAAAAATCTTTCTTACATATTATATAAGTTATATATATATATATATAATCAACACATTTAAAGATTATATATATATATTATCATCTTATCCTATCTCATTTAAATTCCATATAAATCAATGTCTTAAATTAACCCACATTCTAGATGAATCCTTCCCAACTAACCAAATGACTCAAATGGTTGATTAGAATTTTGAGATGTAAATTGGATTTGGACTAAATTATTTAAATTAAATGGGAATCCAATTCCTACATTTATGAAATTGTCTATTGTCTTAGAGCACTTAATAGGGTTCTCATCTTTATAATATTCAAGATCTGACTTTCAAATCACATTAATGGTATAATCTTTAAATTAACTATTTTTAATTTATTATATACCCTTTTTAAGGATTGGTTGAAGTCTCAAATATATGAATATTTCAATCAATCCAAAATTTTCAAGATGGATTATTCAAATTCCTTAGGTTAATTATATTGATCCAAATATTTATAAATTTTTAAAATATAATGGTCAAATATGTGTTTCTTCATAAAACTATCTTATTAAAAGAAGATGATAGATAAAGATTAAAAAAAATACACTAGTGATAAAAAGATTCTTCATTGATATATTTTTTTCTAATAATTTTTTTTATATACTATAATAAATTGAATGATGATGCTACCTTGGAATGTGTAGTACCATAAATTCTGCAAAAACCGTGTCTCTCTTAGACTCTATATATATTTGCACTCACAGAAGAAAATTTGATGGTGATGGTGGGAAAGAAATGGTGGTGGTGATGAGGTTAATCTTATTAGTGGTGATTGTTGCAGTGTTGCTGGTGGTGCTCCCTCTGGTGCTGTTGATGGTGTTATCCCTGCGACCTCCTCCACACATGGTTCTTCTTTTTCTTCGCTTCTTTCCATCATTTCCATCGTTGATGTTTCTGATGTTGTTGTTCTTACTCTTGAACTTGGAGGAATAGAAAATGAAAAACAACAAAAAAAGAGTGAAATGAGTTATTTGTAATGTGTGATTGCATATCAATAATGCTGTATAATATGTGGTGATGTGATGGAGTGAACTGTGTTGTGTGTTTAATTTCATGTATTTTGCAAGTTCTATGATAAATAATAATAATTTATGTTTCAAAAGTACCATTAAAATAAAGGTAAGATTATTGTGAAACTGTATTTCTTATATGAAACTCCATTTTAATTTTTACGTATTTACCAAAATAAAACTTTTTGATGAATTGATGAAAATAAAAATTAATGAAAAATTTTGATGAATTGAAATTTGTAATAATCAATCAAAGAATACTTTAAATTAAATTAAACTTAATAAATAAGAAAATAAGTATTGAATTTAATTTCATTAATGTACATTGCAAGTAATAGGCAGAGTTTATAGATAAAATTCATTTAATCTATAAGTTTTATAAATCTAATATAAAAAACTTATATTAAAAAAATCAAACTCAAACTCACGTGAATTACAAAATTATACTAATAGTTTCCTAACTTTTGTTCAAATACATAGTTAAACATGTGTTTGATGATTCTTACTTTTAAATGTCTATCGAATACAATTAATTACTCAAATTTAATGCATAATATATATATATATATTAATTAGAGACTCTTTTTCCATACAAAAAATTTAAGTAAAGGTGTAATCTTTTTTTTTGTGAAAGATTCTATTCAATATCAAAAGTAGCATCTATCTAAATTACTTCAATAATTACCTCAACATTGATGAGCCAATTAAATTTGTTACTACTCTTACAAAATTTCTTTGACATTTTAAGAAGTTGTACTTAGTTTGCTTGATATCAAACTTGTTAAAAATAAGAAGTTTAGTTTTAGCTTTTGATAAAAAGAAAAAGGAAAAAAAGTAATCAATATTTTAGATTCTTATTTTCTAATAGAAGTTTTAGCTTTTGATAAAAAGAAAAAGGAAAAGAAGTAATCAATATTTTAGATTCTTATTTTCTAATAGTTATTACTATATTAAATTCTATCAACAATTTGAGAATCTTAATAAAAATATCAAATTATGCAAGTTACAAACTAGTAAAAATAAGATCATATATATATATACAAGCTTATGCATAGTTAGCTAGATAAATTGAATTAATTTTAATTTGGTTAAACTTTCAAACATGCCATCATTAATTATTTCTGATAAAAATTGTTATGTAGTCAATTCACAAAACTATTAAGTTTTAATTATTAAGCTAAACAACTTAAGTCTTTTAATCATGACAAATATTAAAAATATAAGAAAAACAAACACTAATTCAGTCCTTTAAGACAATAAGTAATTACACCAACATATTTTTTGTTCTACCAAATAAACACAACCTTTTGTCTCTTATATTTTGTTAAGTTATACATTATCATTTACATTGTCTCTATTCTAAAAAATTAACAGAGATGGTAAAGGTGGTGCATAAAGTCAAATCATGTTTTTAATGATTGTGGTCTTGTCACTGTTCTCTGTCTCCTTCTTCACCGCTTTCTTTCTTGTTATTAAGATTTTATGTGTTGTAACTTCGGCATTCATGTCTGCAGAATTATCCAAAAGTAGTAAGTCAAATCAAAATCGAATCATAACCTCTAACTATAAATTTTTGTGTAGTAGTAAATACTCAATCTAAAAAAAGTTATCAAAATCAAAGTCACAAGTTAAATTCCTAGTGAGTCAATTGTTCAGGGAGCAATTATTACAAGTTACATCAATTATCTTGGGGCATATGCTAGGTGAGTCAAATCACAATCGAAGAGTTTGATTTTTAGTGAGATAATTGTTGTTGGGGAGGAGATTGTTATAACCTGTAATAATTGTCGAGTGACGTAGGTTATATGGACTAAGTTACAATCAAATTGTGATGTTTACGTTGTTACGCATTAAATAACATTCCACAACAACTATTATTTATAGATTTTGGCCTAGTGTGTTCGATCCAACAAAGAGGATTTAATTTTTTTTCTCACGATACCAAATCTCAATCCAACAGACGACATATGATAGTCAAATTGCAATATAATTCTTTTTTTATAGTTTACTCACCAACACTTCAAAAGACATGAATGAGCTTTAGGAATGAGTTTCCAAACATATCAATGTGGAGAAGAGTATTAAGACGAGGAAGAATAAGACAAGATTGTCCTCTTAGACTGATGCAAACGAAAGTTTGAAACAACATATGTGAGATATGAAATATATATATATATATATATATATATATATATATATATATCTTTTAATACTAGGAGAGTAATTATTTTGCAAGAGGCATTTAATCTCTTAAGTTATTACTAATTCTGCAACCCCCTCCTTCCCATGCACATGTCATCCGACGAAGAGGCGTTAATACCATAAGAGCATCACTACATCATTAAAGAGTGCACTCGAGCTCAAGATATGTAATTGAAAATCTTATACACTCAAGATCTTTGGGTTGTTTTATACAAATACCAAGTTCGAGGAAAGAAATTAATAGAATGAGAACAAGAATAATCAAGTTCTTAGTCGTGAACAAAACCAAAATAATAGTAAATAAGTTCAACATGAAGATCCTTAGAATGTTTGATGACTCATTAATACAATTGTTGGTAAATTTTTTGGTGGAGGAATTTTGAATTCAACTTAGAAAATACATCCTCATCTTCACGTATTTTAATGTTTTTTTCATATATTTGTTCGTTCCATATACTTGTCTCATTCTAATATTGTTTTTAAAACATAATATGCATAATATGTATGTATGGTTATATTGTTTATGTTTTCTTATTCCTTATACGCAATAAGCAATTGAAAACTTTATAAATATGTGTCATAAAAAAATGGAAGATTTTTAAAACTCAAACAATCTACTAGTCTAAAGTACTTGAACTATCCCTCAAGTTGAAGTCTTGATGTTAACAAATATAAAGTGTTAACTTAATTATCCTTTATTAACCTATATCATTTAATGTTTATTTTAGAACTTACTTGCTTTCATAAGAACGTCATAACAACATATCAAGTCGTCTATATAATTATATAAGGATAAGAAAAACATAATCAACAATGACAAACTATATATAATTAATCAATCACATTTGGTATGATTTGTTTAAGTTAAGCTAAATGACTAAAAAAACATCCCACCTACTTATATTTTCTATATAAAGAATCTAATAAATTCAATAACAATTATATATGTTCTACATAAAAAGAAATTATATAGAATCAATTTGAGCACTTAGAACAAAATAAATAAAAGAAAACAAACAATAATATTTGTCATATATATTGTAAATTATTTTTCTGTTTATATAGGTCATGCTAAAAAAGAAATGTGACCTTCTATAAGAAAATGTGAAAAAGAAAGAGAGAAATAATTGAAATAATTGCACAAATTAAATTAAGGATCACATTATCAAAATTATGAACAATAATAAAGATTGTTTAAGAATTTGTCATATGCCAACACATTCTAAGTAATAGAGAGAGTCTCGTTGAAGAACAATTAAGCTTACAAAGTCTTACTTATTGTTATTGTCTTTTGTATCTTGTTTGTAGTAGGAGAGAGATAAACTTGTGAACTCTCCCTCTATGAAGGCATCCCTTGTAAGAAAGTCAATTATCTATCTTTTATTTGAGAGTTATCTTTCAAGGAAACTACTTTGTTTTATAGCTAGAAGTGGTAGTTAAGAATACTTGAATTCTTGATTTTAGGGAGAGATTGAGAAGGGTAATGAAGAGTCATTTATGTGCTTGTTATAATATGAAGTTATTTATATACTTATTATAACTAGAAGTGATTAATGTACTCATTTGTAATCAATTTTTGGATTAGTAGAACTCTGTAAAAGTTCATGTAGTCAAAGAGTTGAGGATGAACCAATATAAAATTTATATTATTTTTCTTATAAAAACTATTTGATAGGTAGTTTATCCTCCACCATGAAAAGTATTGAGACTCATTCAACTCCTATTTCAAGTCTCCCCGAACCATCTAATAACTATGATGATGATGAATGTTCAACCACTTGCACATAATGTTAGAGATATTGCTTCATCACAATAAATATCTATTGCACCAAAACCTCACAAAAGACCTAAATAACAAGTAAACTTCGGAGACTACTTGCAACTGACATCATCAAACTTAATTAAATTCAAAATCTAATATTTTTTACTTCTATAATTTATTAATTATCATAAAGTCTAATTCAATTCAAAATCTAATATTTTTATTTTCATTAATGGTTACTAAACTTAACTCATTCTGATTTTTATATTAATTATATATTATTTAATAAATTGAATAAATTATTATTATATAAATAAATATAAAAAATCAATACATCTTTACATATATATATATATAAGTTAATCTAACTAGTAAATCTTACAAAACAGATACAATTTATAAAAATTAAAAAAGTTTTACGATTCAAACTTTATAATATAGGATACTAATTACCTATTCATAAACTAAACTCTATTTGATAATCGCAATATTTCTTTTAATAATTTACAAATTAATAATTAATAACATATTATAGACACGAACAAAATGTATCATACAAACTAAATTATCAATTATGTTAAAATATTAATATTATTTTGTTCAATATAATTCCAATTAGAGGAGGTGCATCCCTAGATATAAATACTATTCCATGGATCCACTATCAAGATTTTCATTTCTCTTTTTTAATTTTTAAAAAATAAAAAGGACAAAAAGAGAGAGAGAGGACCCTACAAAATCCTCACTAATGCCAAAAACAAACATCCTTCTCCATCCGCTGACTTCTTCAACAGCATCCTAATCTGATGCCTCGCGGACCACACCCCACCGCAACACCCACCCAATCATGTTCCTCCCTCCTGGTTCTCTAAACCTCACATGTCTACGTGTCGTGATATTAATGGAAATAACCGTGGTCCCCGCAGCAGGCGATAATCTGACACTGGCTATAAAAATAGGCCCCACATGTTGACCATGCTCCACGTGACTTTGACCCTCTGTATCGATCCGTTCGAAGCGCTTTTCGTTTTGCTTCGCTTCATTTGGATCAATTCAATTCGGTTTAGTTTAATTTTCGTTTTCGTATGCGTTTTTCACTCTCTGTCTCTCTCTGTCTCTCTCTCTCTGAAAACCAAACCCTAAGATTAGAAGAACAAGAAGAGGGAAGAACGATGCGTGGTGAATAGATCGTGATCTGCTGCGGGCGCGATCAGAGAAGGAACGTTGCGTTCTCATTGCAATGGCGAAGGAATTGTTCGGGAATTGATTGGGGGAATCGCTATTATGTCTGAATTGGTGGCGCGTACGGGGCGGCATCAGCAGCGCTACGAGAACGGTTATCGTCTCGTTGCTGGGTAAAACGACGAGCCGTTTCATGTTCTTCCCCTTTGCATCGTCTTCTCGTTTCGTTTCGTTGTCTTTCATAAAAAAATTGTTGATTAAAAAAAAATAAATGTCGTTTTCGAACGCACGCGTAAATTTTTTTTATGTTTTTTTGTTTGGTTTGGTTGAGAAATTGCGATGGTGACTGGATGAATGTGATGCTCTGATTTTAGTTTTTTTTTGTTAACACTGTTTTTGTTTATATTTAGTTTTTGTTTTGGATAGACTTTTATAATTATTTCGCTTTATTGATGTTGATGTTCATGCATGTGGTTATTGCGATACTTTTTGGGATAACGAGGTTTTTTATGTATATATTTGTACTTAAGGAACATTGTATAAGGAGTTGATCATGATCGAAGGACTTCAATTACGATCGCGCTTATTGTCAAGTTTTTTCAAATTGCAGGAAATTGCACACTGGCCACAAATGCATTCGAAAACCCTTTGACGGTTTTTAAA
Source organism: Lablab purpureus (assembly GCA_030347555.1). Lineage (NCBI taxonomy): Eukaryota > Viridiplantae > Streptophyta > Magnoliopsida > Fabales > Fabaceae > Lablab > Lablab purpureus. The sequence goes on from CM059264.1 coordinate 14,681,706, forward strand.
ACTTTTGTTTTTGATTGATCATTCATGTGAGATAGAGTACAAAAAGAGTAGGTTTTAATATAAAAATAAATAATATATTGTAACGGAGTTTTCTGTAATAGTGTTAAGATAGTGGGTTTTTGGAGGATTTTTTAATAGATTGAGACATGGGTCTTTTTATTCCGTCTGGATTAGCGTGTTTTTGAAGCAAATTACATTGATTATGAAGGGATTGGTTACTTTATGAAGCACGTGGATTTAAAGAGAGAAGTCCAGTTTTGCAATAGGGGATGCTAAACTAATTTAAAAAATGAGCAAGTTTTATTTTTGGTGCTTTGACTCCATGTGCCTGTCGTAGTACGCCAAAATTGTTAGGTAATTGTAGCTTGACTTTTGAGATACTTTTCCATTTTTAAAGTTTGATACAATCAAACTTTGGTATTCATAATGGTTGTATTTTGTGCATACAATAATTTAGCTTGTGCTTTTTTTGGTGATTGCTTGGAAAACTAAGCTGAATATAGAGATAATGATATATCGTAAATATCATGCTTATTGAACTTGCTAGCGATGCATGGAATCCTGGAAATTTGATAGGATGTAATAACATTACTTTTTAGTTAACACTGACTGAATGTTTATATTTTCCTTAGCATTTTGGTATTTTTTTTAATTTCGGCTCTGCCATAAAATCATTTTTTTTGTTTAATTGTAATTTTTAATCCTGTCTCTTTCAGATGAATCTTGGCAGTTTTAAGATTTGCTTCTTGTTTGGCATCCTGCGGGCTATCAGCTTGACTAGTCCAAATAACTCATTGTAAAATAATTGAATAATTTGTGTATGCAATCTGATAATGTAGTAGTAACTATGAATTTGGTCTTCGTAAGTTTAATGGGGGAAAAAAGGTTGAAGATATCTGTTGACTAATAATTAGCCTTTTAATTTAGCAGCTTTGATTAACCAACGATTTTTGGCCAGTAATTGCTTTGTTTTTATTTAATGTACTTGTGTTATATATATACTCAAAGATCTGATTTGGAGATGCTAATTGGGTTGCAGGTGTGTTCCATTTAGACATAAAAGTTCTAACGATGATTCCAGTTCCGAGAAGATTGTTGAAGTGCTTATGATTAATTCACCAAGTGGACCCGGTCTTTTGTTTCCAAAGGTATATTGTTCTGATCAAATCAATTAGGTAGTGTCTGCTACTAAGCTCCTTGCTGGAATTGACTGATGATAGGAGATTAAGGATTTTGGGACACCAGATTCTTTAAGTTAGGTTACAAGTATTGACAAATTGCATTATCTTTTGGCCCACATATTACTCTAGGATCTTTGCTCTAAAAGGATCTTGTTTATAGAAAACATTTCTGAACATGTGTTAAAAAGCCATAATTTTAATTAGATACTTGAATTTATGGTTATTATACGCATGATTGTTATGCAGACGATATATAGTCCAATTACAGTTCAACATCCATAAAAGGTATATTCTAACACATACAAATATTGGGGACTTTTTTTTATCTCAGTGGGTCAGTTTCTGTTCCAATTTTTATGCCCATTGTTCATTGTTGAATAGAATAATTTAAATAAAGTTTTATCTGTTTTGTACGAGATAGTAAAATCTCTAAAGATTCCGTTCATGACATTGATTCGCTATATTTCTCTGGATTCAAGTAATACAAAAAGTTAGATCATTAGTGTATTGATTTCTGAAAAGTCTGTTCATGGACATGTAGTTTCTGATTATTGTGATATCCTTTTTCCACTGAAGGGGGGTTGGGAGAATGACGAAACTGTTGAGGAGGCAGCTGCAAGAGAAGCTGTAGAAGAAGCAGGAGTTCGAGGAGACTTAATGGTGAAAAATTTATCTACTGTTGAATTTATATTTTCGAGCTACTGTAAAATTACTAGGCTTATGCGATATCTTAAAAAGATTGTTTTATCTGCATGCTTTAATGGCTTCTTAGTAGGAATCTAGGATCACATAGTTGGATAAGGCCTTATTTGTTGTTTATAGTGGGAATCTAGGAAGCTTATGTGTAAATCCTATATTTTCTGAATGATTACGCTGCTACGAGTTGGAGTCTTGGTCAGTGGTGATAATAGCAATGAAGGTTTTCTCCAAATATATACTGCGACTTTTGCATCTGGGTGAGAATGCTTGAGGCCAAATTATATTGGAATATGTTTAGATCCAATTGCAATGTGTGGACTTGAGTCCACATTGAAAAAATGGGATTAACGTGAGGTTTATAAGGGCTTGGGTTCTCTAACTACGATAGCTAAATTTTGTGGTGTGGTTTTCCCAAGGTTCTTATCAATTGCTTTCAGAGTCGTGCACCGTGTATCAAGTGGTGTGGGTAGTGATGACGTTGTTGTATTCAACCAGGACTAGTCAAAAGGGCAAGGTTGGAGACTTGAGTCCGTCACATTGGTGGGGGCCTTGGGCTCTCCACTACAATAGTTATTAGCTTTTGTAGTGTTATACTCCCAGGTTCTTATCATATTGGCATTTAATTCTTTTATGGTTGCAATTTTTTGGTATTTAGCAAAAGTAATGGTATTACATGGTTCTGGTTTCTGCTTGGTTTGTAGTATTTTTACATTGCCTTGTGATCTTGTCATTTGGATGTATATTTCAAAGCGATTGTTGATGCCGATGTTTATTTGGATGTCAGGATTTTCTTGGATATTATGAGTTTAGGAGTAAGACCCATCAAGATGAGTTTAGTCCAGAAGGTTTATGTAGAGCAGCAATGTTTGCCTTGTTTGTGAAGGAGGAACTTGAGTTATGGCCTGAGCAAAGCACCAGAAATCGGAGTTGGCTAGCTGTATCGGAGGCACTTGAAAGCCTCCGGCATGCATGGATGAGGGACGCCCTGGAGTGCTTCTGTAAATGGCACGAGGATAAGTTAAATGGAACGAAAGGATGAGATGAATTTGCTTACACTGCATTTAAGGGATTGTATCTTTGTGATAAAAACATTTCTCTTGGGGGTACCATTACTTTAGGACAGATAACTCTAAATCAGAATTGCTTAGTTATAATTTCGGGTATGTGGATTGATCTCTGATTCTTTTATTTCAGAGATTCATAAAATTGGATTTTAGTTGAGACTTGAGATGCTTTTGAGATGCTTGTTCGCCTAGTTTTGATTCCTATACCTTTCTTCATATGCTTAGTGCTTACATCCTTTTAATATTATTAACAAGGAATATATTCATATTTTATAAAATCTAGTAAAGAGGATCATATTTTATTCATAAAAACAATAATATGATTTGAAAAATTTATAATAACAATAGTTTATTTATTATATACCAAAAAGTGTCATTTTTTCCATAAAGCACTCAACTATATTTGTTATAGGGCTAGTTCATATCGATATTATGGTTGCATGATTAACTTTAAAGATAAATTTGACAGTAAAAATTTGAAAGCATGTGAGAACTTGAATTCCTTAAAAGAAAGATTGTTTATTTGGAAAAAAAAAAGAAATTTTATCATCTTTCGAAGAAAATCTACACTTGACCTTTGATAAAGAAGCACATAAATTAGGATGCCTATCTTAACTTTAGAAGTTGTTACAGAATACAATCATAAAAATAAAATAATAATATTTTTAAAAGTATATATTATAATCTTTATATAAAATTGTATAGCTAAAATTAAATTAATTCCATTAATATATATTATTTAAAAAATTAAAAAGTCTATTAATCCGATGATCTCAATAGAAAAAAAAGTATGATTATTTAAAAAACTGAACAACACTATATTAGTAATTCTATTTTTTAATAAACCTATATTATTAATATAAGAGTTATTAATTTATTTTATTTATTTATTTATTTATTATTATTATTATTGACTATCTAAAATATTTATATTTTTTTATTTTATTTAATTTTATTGTTAAATGAAATGATATCTTATTTTTATGTATGTCAACGTATTTTTAGATGAAAAATAAAAATTAATTTAATTAAATTTTAATTATTTTATAAATTTGAGATTTTTTATAGTTTGATATTACAGTTAATTAGAATAACAAAATCGATTGATTTTCTAATAAGTATAACATCACGAGTTTAGATAATAAAAAATGTTAATATGATAAATAAAAAATATTTTAAAATTATTTATTTCAAATAAGAAATATTATAATTCAAATATAAATAAGTTTAATAAATATTTTAAATTTTTGAAATATATGTTTTATAAATATAATAAATATTACATTTAAAACATAAATAAGTTTAATAAATATTTAAAAAATATTAAAATATCTTTATTTTAATATTAAAACAATTATTTAAATTATAAAAAATTTAATAATTAATTTAAAAATATTTTATAAAACTTTATTAAAAATCTTAAATTTATAAAAAATTAAAATTTTTTCAATTTTTTTATATAAAATATAATAATAATAATAATAATAATAATAATAATAATAATAATAATAATAATAATAATGATAATAATAGACTGTAACAAACCCTAACAAGTCATCCACTTAACCTTAAAATCTAACTCTAAAAATTCAATTAAAAATATAAATATAATAAATAAAATAAAATATTTTTATCAAAATTTATGAGGGAGTAAAACTTAATTATTAGAATATAGATGGTTGTTTCGTTATAAAGGTTTAATTTTCCCAAAAAAAAAATTAACTTGCCATTTAACAACCCTATTTTCTATCCTCTTTTTTCCCTTTTTACATCTTCAATTGAAGCATAGAACATGGTGTTCCAGCAGCTGCTTTTCATTTGTGATTCTTCCCAAATTGAAATCCTAACCTGGTGGTTCCGACAACTGCGCATTCATTTTCCGCCACCACGTTGCTGCTTTCTTGCTCTCAAATTGAAACCCAAGCCTTGTCACTCTCACAACAGGTCACTCCTTTCCCGTTCTATTGTGTGATTAATTTAATTTATATTTTGTGAGAGCGGGAATGGAAAGAATGGGTTCCGAATACTGTGTTACGTTTTAGATTGTGAATCATTCGGGTCAATGTTTGAACCATTAATTGTAAGATTTAGGATGATGATTCCAACAAACTCTTAATCCGTTTGAATTTTGAAATTTTGAATTTATTGGGATAGTGAAAGAAAGGCAACACGAATTTTTTTAGTGGTAAAGTTGGTGTTATCGAGAAATTACAAATTGATAGAAAAAAATTACATGTGGTTATTTATCCTGATTTAGAAGTTCGAGTTAGAAACTAGGAAGTAGAAACCAACAACCACATGACATTATTGATCCAAGACATTGAAAAGTGCTAAGGAAATGGTATATTTTTCTGTTTGTATCCATCTTTTTGCAGAGCTTATTGCTTCTGGCAGTTTCTAGACGTGCTTTTAGCTCTTCCCCTGCACTCACATCTGACACCTATATGGTTTACTAGTGTTGAACAGAGCACTTGTTTTCCACAAACGGAAACAGTATCTGGGATCTCTACCTGAAGAGTAAAAGCACAGTGATGAAGTTGGATCACCTGGGAAAGTTTCTGCCTGTTATTAAGAGCTTGTGTTATATACATGTTGTCAACACCTATCTGATCCAACCTGTTGTGGTAAGCCCGATTTCTGTTTCTACCTGTCTTAAAATTATATTTTGTAAGTAACCACTTCTAATGCTGCAGACACATGGTCCTAGCATGCTTCCTACAATCGAATCAACAGTAGGTATGCTCTTAGTTGAAAAGATCTCACCTCGATATGGTAAAGTTGATCCTGGAGATATTGTAGTCTTGCTCGACCCTCAAAGACCTGGACGCATGATGACCAAACGTGTGGTTGGATTGGAGGGTGATAGGGTTACATACAGTTCCAATCCTAAGACCTATGAAGTGGAGGGTGATAATTTTACACACATTCCCCATCCTGAGAACACGGATAAGCCTGAGACGGTTGTGGTATGGTCAATTTCCTCTTATAAATTAAATTCACTTTTTTTTATCATTTTGATTATGGGTTCTGCTTTGCTAGTATTTTGAAGTTTGTTTTTCTGGGATGATTGCTAACGGGCATCCTTGCTTCCGTTGAATTGTTAAACGTTAGAATTAGTTTTATTTATTAGTTATAGTTACTGATGATTTCAAATAATCCCTGATTTTTAGGTGTTAGATAGTTGCTTGCTTCCTAGTTTGTCGCCTGGACAGTAGGCTTATAGAACATGGATTGCAATTTGTTATTCTCTATAGTAGGCTATACAAACCATATCAGCTTTGTCAAATAAGAATGCATATTGCTTTACTTTCTCAATAATACTATAACAGCTTTTTCACATTAAGAACGGGCTTGATATCTGATAACTTTTATTCTATTTAGATATTTGATAGCTTTTGGTGTAGAGAATTGACATTAATCTTTTTCTTTTCCATTGCTGAATGCGTTTTGGAGATTTCATTGTCAAAGTATGCTTTCCCTCTATAGGTTCCAAAGGGTAGCGTTTGGGTAGAGGGAGATAACAAGTCTAACAGCCGTGATTCTAGAACATATGGTCCTGTTCCTCTTGACCTTATTCGGGGCAAGGTATTCTGGAGGGTAAGTTTTTGTATGATAGATATGATGACTCACTACACGAGCCTCCACTTCCTTTTCCCTCCTTTTTTTCTTTTGTCATTTCCCCCTAATCTTTTGATGTTCTGGATGTAGATATTACCATTTAACCGGTTTGGACCTTTCTGGGATAAATGATCTGAAGTAAAGCATTCAATCATGGAAGATAGGACCTTTTGCAACATGACTCTGTTTAATTTTGAAAGGCAAACCCTACCTATTTGGAGTCCGTAGTTTATTCCCTAGATTGGTGCATTTTGCTCAGCAAAGATTCAAATAGCTACATTTTGCATTCTGTTACTTATAAGTGTAGGTCCATTGGTTTGATTGAAGAATCTGTTAATCCTATTGGAAACTTTTGTCCTTTTGAAGAAGGTTTTTCTACTAAGGGTATCATTTTAATGGCCCAGCAAATTGCGTTATTTCTACTAAGGTTTATATGTATATGTGTATATATGTATAAAATATTTGAACGCATAGTTACATAAAAGCTTATGAGATGTCTCATTTAAAAATGAACAAGATGAATTAACAGAAAATTAATATTATATATATATATATATATATATATGTATATGTATATGTATATGTATGTATATCATAAAAATATTAAAAGTAAAAATCACACCAGCCACAATTGACCTAGTTTTAGCTTTTAAAAGAAAAATTAAGTACCTACATTTTTAAAAAAATAAGTATCTGGTTGCAAAGTAGATGAAAGAATGGTATGGTTGCAAAAATAAATTCAAATTTAATAAATGGCTAAACAAAGAGGAATACATTTTGAGTTATTCTCATTTTGAGTGGGACGTATAGTAAAAAAATGTTTATGAAATAAATGATATAGGTGTGCATAACTAATTAATCTTTTCTCAACTTTATTCGGATAGAGGTTTAAAATTATTTGATTGTTCTAGCCAATTTTTTTCTTCAGTAACCCCTTATTATTTGAGCGAAAATGGATTTGAATTAATTTCCTATATCATTTGGTTATTTTTGCGAGTTTGGAAACATTTTAAAATGTACTATCTTGAGTCACATTGGTACAATCTAACTTTCGCTTTAATGATAAAGTTTCTTTTGAGCAAAAATATGCCGAAAACAAATCTTTTCAGAAAGGGAATCTCCATTTTTATTTCACATGCAAGTTTTTCATCTCAAAAATCATTACCAACAAATAAAATGTTAACTTAAACATCTAAAATAGTACATAAACAAAATTTCTAACAATCAATACAATGACTGCATATTATACATCATAGTTATTATTTTTTAATATCTCTCCTAATCTGAATTTTGTTGTTTAAATAGAAATGTAATATCCAACCTTAATATTCTTATGTTAGAATCCTAAACAACATTTTTCCAAAAACATCTCCTGGTTAGAAAATCTTATTAGAATCTAAAAATCTCTCCTAAAAAAAATATTAAAAATAAAAGTTTTAAATTTATCCATTTACAAAATTGATAAAGTAGATTTTCTTCTTACTTTATCAGTTTCATGCTACTTATTTCGAATTAAAAACCAACCGAGTTTCAATAAAGGAAAATAGAAGTAGAAAGAGAACTTTCATGAAAATGAACTATCCAATGCTTCTATATATAGATTTCATAAAGCTACTAAGTAATAATATAATATCTTTATATATATTATATTATATATATATATATATTATATTATATATATATATATACATATTTCACAATATTACAAATGTTAATATTTATTACTTCTCGCTATATAAAATTCATAGAATTATCTTTCACTAGTATTCTAAAATTTATTCCTCGTGAACTACATATTGGAAGCTTGAAATAATAGCAATAGATATGTATCATAAAAATAGAAATCTGATTAGCTATAATCTTGGAATAATAGAAATAGATATGTATTATAAAAGTAGAAATCTGATTGCCTAGCTTGATAGGTTAGAATCCTCATGTTGATAACTTGTTATAAAATATAATGTGTTATAAAATATGATATTAGTAGAGGAAAAAGAGAACACGATGCCCATAATTTTTTTCAAATATATTTCTTCAAAATATCTCCAGAGAACGTGTAGTTAAAAAGTTTTTTAATATATTTTAAATTACATTTTCTAGAAAATTTCATAATTTTAAAAAATTGTTTAGGTCATTACACTATAATAGAAAGGTCCCACCTTAACTTTCTTCATGCTAATTTCATTCTAACTTTGTTCCACCATGAAAAGTGTTTTCTCTTACAATGTTTAATGTTAGTAGATATTAATATGAGTATTATGTAGCCTAATCTTGAATTGATTAAATCAAGACATAACACATTTATCAACAAATTTTGTAATATTATAGTTTTCAATATTTTAAATTCTTATTACTATGAGCTCTTCATTTTTGTCCTAAATTCTTATAACCCAATTGTCCAATCTCATTTTAATTGCACATAGTTTGTCTTAAACAACTATCCTTTCACATTCATCACTGATAGTAAGTACAGAAAATTGTAAAAAATAGAAACTTTGAGCTATTCAATTTAAACAAATGGTTTGTGTGTGTACTTCTATAGTATCCACATTCCAAAAAGAGAATGAACAACAAACACATTATCTTAAATGAGCTTATTTTTAGTTTCTTCTTTGCAGTTTACAAGTAATGATTTCTACACAAGGTCATAAAATCCATGCTTAATTATTCAATTTAGAATCTTCCATTTTATCCTTTTAATTCATTTGAGAAATTTTACTCGAACCTTGTATCAGAATAATCTTGAAGTTTGATTTAAAACGACAGTCTTTTCTTTTCTGTCTTGTCATAGATTTCTACTAGTTCACTGCATCAAAAAGATTAATCCCCCTGGTAACACTGCATCTCTGCATGTTAATTAGTATAGTGAAATGAAGAAAGAAAGAAGAAGCTAGTAATTATGCTTAGATTACATTTTTAACTCATTCTTTGCAAAAAGTTTAATGATCCTACTTTAATATAATTAGGATGTTACATATTAAAAATTAACCCTCAGTGTGCTTATATTATACAAAAGAATGCTTACCAAACTCTAATATAATTAGAATGCTTGCTTAAATTAAGCCTGCAGCATTTATCTCCCAATTTTCAATATGAAGAATATCTTCATATAAAATTGTTTTCAACAGGACAAATTATCAGTGTTAGTTAACAATTTTTTTTGGATTTCGATTAACACATGTTTAAACTGCTTATAATTTTGACTTTGTTTTGGCAGAAGACAGAGTTTTGAGGCTCTTGATCTTCACAGTTTGCAAGTACATATGATCGATTGAGTCGTGTGTTGACCATTGTTAGAATGTGGTTGAGATTCATGATTCTGTTGGATTTCTTTCTCATCTGCTAAAGTTCAGTGCCAATTAAGTAACCGATTTTATATTAGGTTATAAAAACACCGATCTGCCAATTTTTTTTTTCTTGATGGTAACTATTTGTCTCTTTTTTCTTATCTATTTCCAACAAAAGAAAATATCAGAAGCTTTTTGTTTATTAACTCATGTTCCAGGAGTCTACAGTAACCAACTACGAGTTGGATGGTCTTTTTATTTATAGCAGTAGATGCATCATAAGAAGATGCATCATTCACGACCAGTTTTCACATGCATACACACATTACTTTGTGATTGCTCTAGGCATGGCCAAGAAGCCTTTAAGTGCTTCAGAATCAGAGTGAAAGCACCAACCATAATCCATATAATTATTGGGATAACGAGCACAGAAGTTTCCACTTCCTTTCTTCATGCATTCATCATCAGATTGACATAAGTTGGGATGTTCATCTATCATCTTTGCCACAGATGAAAGTCCAGATGGATAAGTGCAGAAACCAACAACTAGTCCAACAGGGATACAGCGACAATCACGTGACCCGCATGGTGGCACCTCAAATGGTGAACAAGCACCTGAACAATCTACTGCTTCTATCTTCTTCATCGGAAACATTGCTAAGAATCACATTTCAATGTCAGAACAACTATGAACACGTATATGTATATAAAGAGAGAGAGAATAATGATTTTCTATACTTCTAAAATATATAAATAGAAACGATGAAAAGATATGAAGAAGAATGGAGTGCTACATACTGGAAGTGGCAAGCAAGAAGAGAGCCATAGGAGCAAGCCTAACATAAGCCATTCTTTGATTCTGCAGATTTGTTATTACGACTTTTGTGATGTGTTGTAGCTTCTTCTTGCATGGAACAATTTATAGACACTACTTCAACAAGATTTACGATGATAAAATAATTATCCTCGCTCTTCACGTTAAGCTAATACTTTATTGCCTCTGTTCAAGATCTGCACAGCTGTGGATCATAAGGGAACATGCATGAAGCGATAAAGACACGTATATGTATCAGTTCATGAAAATAAGTATATGAAAGAATTTGTATATATATTAAATTGTGTATGAGATTATTATAGTTTATAAAAAAAGGGTTAATTGTAATGTTTTTAGCAAAAAGTTTCTGGAAAGATAAAAAGTATCTTGCATACATCTTCGGTGGTCCTCGCGCTGCAGCAATTATTTAGCTTCCATGAAACAGTTTTCCGTAAACGATTCTTTTACATCAATTTTCTTGGCTGATTATGGCTGCATCGGGAAATAAAGAAACAGAGAAAGAACCCATATTAAAGCTCTTCCATGTGTACCTGTTTACTCATACTTATGCATATAATTCACGAACTCGATTAAGCTAAATTTTGAAAGGAATCTCACTAATCAATACCTATGTTTGCCATAGGATTTGGTTTGATTATTTTTAGTTAAAAATCTATCTGATCAAATTATACAGTTGAGTTTATTTCAGTTTAAATATAAAAAAATCCAACCAAATTAAATCAATATTTATATATAATATCGTACAAAATTTAAAAAAAATAAAAAAACAATTTTATGTATTATTTTTTAAGTAATATTTTATTTTTGTTTTAATATTTTGTCTGTGATTAATAATACAATGCTTATATTATTAAAATAACTATTCTTTCATCTTATTTCACTTTATTCACATATTAAATATATTATCTTAAAAATCTAGATATATTATATTTTTCTATCACATATACATATTTTATATTGGTCTTAACAATCTACCTAAATTAGATATATTATATTTTTTTCTTACATATACATACTTAAAATTTAAACAAAATAATATTTAAATAATTAATTTTAAATCTACTTAACATTCTACCTAAATTAGATATATTATATTTTTCTCTTACATATACATATTTTATATATAAACAAAATAATATTTAAATAATTTATTTTATTTCGATTTGATTTTAAAATTTCAAACTCAATCAAATCTGAATCTCATGTTTTTAAAAAAATAGAATGATGAATTCAAAAAAAAATTGTTTCAATAAGTTATCAATTCTTTGGATTGGAGGGTGATATGCTTAGACACTGTCCCAAATTAAAATAATGTGCATCTTGTGATATAATAAATTGTGGAGAATTTTCAATAATTTTATAATAGCATTAATGAAGTATCTTTCATCAATTAGTACATATTAATGAAGCTGTAATAAAAAGTAACTAAATGCAATTAAAATTTCATCAAATCTGTCACTGATAACTCACGGTAACAAACATTATAACTGATCAAAGAAGTGAAAAATTGTAGAGAAACATTCAAGCAATGACAATATCCAGTCTACCAAACAGGTGAAAGTGAAACACTGAACTTGATGCCAACAACTGCTATCATTGACTGGTAATTGAGTGTCAGCTTCAATTAGCTTATATCCCCCACTTAAATCTATACACAACCTCCATGGTTAGAACAGAAAATTTCACAAATTTGAACTAACAAATGGAGTTACCATAAGCACAAGATTTTGATCAACCACAATCCAGTGACCTGCACCAAGGTGGCAACTCCAAACCAAATAGGTTGCAACTGGGGGACTCATCTTTTATGTATTGAAAAAATTGCCAGAACACTAGAAGAATAGTTATTAATTCTAGTAGATATAATATGACTGATGGAATGACACTCAGCTAAAGACTAGACAAATTTCATGCCCTAGCAAATTATAAGAAGAAATGAAGCACTGAATTCTCCCCCAAAAAATAGCACCAATCTCAACCTTGACTAACTTCCTTCTCTTTTGCCTTGCATACATCTTCCGCGGTCTTGATAAACTTTTTGGTCAAATCATCAACCTGTGTGAAGGGAATATCAGAAACCAAACTACCATAGCTATGGAACTTGGTAATCTTATAAGTTGGAAAAGCATATATTAATTACTTCTTTCTCCAATCTTTTTATGTCATCTTTGGGGAGACTTGAATACAACTTCTTTATCGCATCCATTGCCTATAAAAGAAAATAATTTAATCAGTTTAAAGAAAGTTATGGAAAACTTTTACAAAAATAAATGGTACAGGACCGCCCTTTTTAATTAGAAAATATAGATAACCGAGAACCTTAGGACCAGGCTCTCCTGTCTTTGCATTTTTTTTATGCTTGGAAATAATTTATCTGATCAAATAATAATAATATAATCATGTAATTTAGACCAGGACATAAGCAATTACTGCTTTTGAAGGGGTGAACAGAGTTAAAGGAAAAGCACCCATTCCATATTCGAAGATTGTATACAATGTTTGAGCACAAAAAGGTGTTTAAGCACAAAATGTAGTGTTAATCAATGCCTGACCAAAACAAATAAAGTTAAAAAGGCTAAAAAATATTTAGCTTTTAGAGCAAGAGAGAATTCCAGTTTTTTCCACAGCTACTCTTTTCTTAATCCTTTAAATTACTGAAAGGTAAACCTTCCATATAATGTCAAGAAATACCAAAGCCACGTCAAACCTTTTGCCGAGCTCTTCTAATACTTTGACGAGCATCTTCACATGATTTAGCAACCAACTTAGTCATAGCCTGAAACGAATTTCAAACAGAAGGATATAGCAGCATGATATACGATGATGTGTAAAGTGTAAACAATAACTAAATGGAGTTTACCTGCATATGCTCTTTGGTCAATCTGGTCATTTCACGGAAAAGAAGTAAATTAGTTAATTGATATTGAGCTTGAAAGTCAAATTCTCTAATAGCTACTATTATCCAACCAAACTCACTCTGGCAGGCATGAGAGTAACTGAATGTCAATAGAAGATGTGCTTACGGTGGAATAACAGCAATCAATCTTTCACCGTCTGATTTCGGATTTAAGCCCAATGGAGATGAAACAATGGCATTCTCTAATTGTTGAAGTGTCTGCAGAAGTTAGGCATATCATATTCAAAAGTAATACTAGTTAAGTACTAAGCATTCTACAAAAGAGTAACAACAAATTCCATCTCCTAAGGCAAAGTACCTCTGGATCATAAGGATTAACGGACAAGGTTTTTGGGTCTAGGACTGAGACAACAGCAAGCCGATTCAAAGGCATCTTCAAACCACTAGTTTCAACAATAATATGATCAAGCATTCCTGTAGAGACATGTGAGTAATTATCGTGTTTGAGTATTATCCATGAAGAGACACAGATGATCTATAAACAATTGTGACTCGAGTTAATATACCTGGAGATGCCCTTCCTGTTCGTAGCTTGCTTAGTTCTGCTGATAATGCAGCCATTGCCGCCTCCATCTGTGAGATAGCATTTGCCTTGATGGTAGGACCAACGTTTGGTGGAACTTCAATTGTACTAACACCCCCTTCATCCCCTAAAATGTATAAACCAATGACAATTAAAATCGAGTAACATCTATAATAAATAATAATAGACACAAAAATGTTCTACAATAATTAGACAAAAAAATATGTTCACGCAAGAATCGAGTATCAACATTTTCCAATAAGAAAAACCCCCCATGGACACATCATTAATGAGAACAAACACAGTGATTTATTTTAGAAGCTAAAAATTTGTAAATTTATCGTGTAAGTTTATGTTATAATTATAGAAATAAGAAATATATCTTGTATAATTAAAAATTAAAAATATCCTATACAACCAAAACTAAGTAGTCACGAACACACTAAAGATAAGTTTGAATCAAGGGTTATCTCCAACAAAGGTCCAAACCCAGAAATAGAACAGAACCATCAACAGAGACACCCTCTTTTGCCCTTCAAAAGGGATGTCAATAGCAACCAAACCATTCTTCCAATAGACTCCACACTAGTCAGCAAAACCCCAATGTTCCACAATACATAACGTAGCAACCACCACGGCACAACATAATGTAGAATAAACCCGTTTGATGTGATCTTAGTATTAGATACGAGTGCATATAGCTTCCACGTAGATAAAAACCATTGACAACTTGAGCAAAGACCAAGAGTTTTCGCAACTCCATTTCCTTCAAACTTCAAAGCACTACAACATCAGCAGATGCAGAGAAACTTTTCTGTGACTCTTCTAACCCCAAACTAACACCTTAATACCAAAACATGGAATTTTTTAAGCAATATGGAGATTGAGAGGGAGAGATTGCGATGCTAGATGATTCTTGTGTTTTTAGTGGGAGGCAAAAATTAAGACAATAGCTTGAAAGAAAAGAATGACTGAAAACGAGCAAAAGGTGCTTACTGCAGGGAAAAATAATCTTCAAGGCAGGTGCTATCGCTCTTGTATCATGTTAGAATTCATGGTTGAGTGATGAGATCAGAAAAATGATAACTGAGGATAAAATGTGTATCGATCGATAAAAGAGAACAAACTAACTACTCCACTAACAAACTCCTAATTGATTGTATCTCTAATAATCTAAGAAGCCAGTGCATTCGATTCATAAAACGTTTCTGGGAAATTTAAGAACTGACCCAAATTTCTCTTATTCTTCATTTTCAAGAACTTTCATAGTTTCATTCACTTTTCAAAAATATTTCTCAACTAACATGCAACCTAGCATATTTGCGTAGTGCTTGAAATTTACGTTAAATTCCCATGAAAAACACGCAGCAGGGCCAACAAAATCCATTCACACCAGAATATCAAAATCACAGCACTTATAAATGATTTTTAAAAAAAAACAAGGGAATAGAGCATGTTTATACTCAATTTGGTGCTATTCTCCAGTCAAAATTAAAACATCAACTCATTATTCATCACCAACTTTAAATGTTCCTACAATTTAGGTTCAAGCTTAATCCAACCTAAAAACTATACACTATTTAAACATATCACTAGTTAATATGAAATCTTAACACACCCTTAGTGCAATAACTACGCATTTCAAACATTAAGTTTGTAGGACAAACGTGTGCAAGTATCTGGTAATGATGGTCCAATAACCCTAACAACGAGTAGGATAGACTTCAATATCATATTAAGATTTGAATTTGGGTCTACTTCTGCACCAAAGGTGAACTTGATGCAAGTTGTCCCAACTTATATACACCGTTTTAGTCATATCATTAATTAATGTTGGATCCCAACAAATATTGACATGTATTAATAATTATAGGCTAAAAATTATACTTTTAGTCTTTATCTTATTTTTAAGATTCATTTTGTCCCTTTATGTTAAAAAAAAACATTTTGCCCGTTCATCTTTTAAATTTTGATGAATTTGGACCTTCTAAAATGATAGTCCTTTGCGATTTATATACACGATTTTGAACTGTTTTTTTTATTGATTCAAGAAATAAAAATCATTAGATTCACTAACGAAAACCATAGGACATAACTGGTGTTCAAACCAAAAAATAGCCATAAACAAGGTGAAAATTTGAGTCTAACAACTAGCATCCGGAAAATTAAAAAAAAAAACTTATATCAGATTATTTTCTGATTATTAGTAAATCTCCTTTTTCACACATTGTTTATTATCCTTTTTGGTTCAGACATCAATTGGATTTCACAGCTTTCATACAAGTGAATTTTAATGAGACAGGTTTTAAGTCTTAGAGTAGTAAAAAAAATGGTTCACAAATGAAATCAATTACTATTTCAGAAGGATCAAATTAATCCCAAATTAGAAAATAAAGGACAATAATAAATCTTAAAAATAAGATAAATAACAGAAAATATAATTTAATAGTTATTACAAGAATTTTGTAAAAGTAAATCATGATTATAAGACTTAGTTATAACTTCAATTTTTAAGTGAAAAACAACACCAAAATCACCTAACAAACTGGTTCTAGATGTCCTAACTCAATTCCCCTGCTTCAACTAAATCATCAAACTCAAAACTAAAAGCAAAATTTAAGTGGAAAACAACACCAAAATCACCTACCAAATTGGCTCTACATGTCCTAATTCAATTCCCCTCCTTCAACTAAATCATCAAACTCAAAACTAAAAACAAAAAGGTATAAGAAAAAATACTACTTTCCCTCAAAGAAGCAAATACGTACTTGACTTTCGCCCTTTGGCGTAGGCTCTGCGACTTTCCACAACAAAATTAGGAGTTGCAGGAATGGTGAACACTCTGCTGCTATCACATGTTTGAATGGTAGACACATCACGAGCACGAACAACACGTGAGGCTCGGAGCCACAACATGTTTCGGTACGAGAATGCGCGCCTAACGTACCCAGACATCACCGTATTCACGAAGCTTCTTTGTTTCTTGTTAAATTCAGTGTCTGCCAATAATTGATAACGAAGGTGACATTATATAGGAATCAATTTCTTACAAATATTTTGAAATTAAATTATGGACAGTTGATATCTGTGTGAAGGGAGAGAGAAAAACACTAACTTCGACGATCTGATTCCGATGATCGAAACGGTGACTCTTCTCTGTTGCTTGTGTTTCAGGATTGGTTTTAGGGTTTAGGGGTTTTTGGAGAGAGACGTTGAAATGGGCCAGCCGGCCGGCTACTGCCCAAAATCAGTAACGCCATTACTTCCTGCACCTCCATACCTCCATAATCTCACAATATATATATTCTAGATAAAAAAAAAAAAATTATAATTTTGTTTAAAAAAATCTTTCTGAAAAAAGTTTTATAATTTTTAATAGGATTCACTCATTTCAAAAGGATATTACAAAACACTTAATTCAAAAATATTTTAGAATACTTCAATCCAAAAAAGTTTTGTATACAAAGTACCTTTGTAAATTTACAAAGTTTATGGAAATGTAGGATGAGATTATGAAGGTGCAAAAAGTAACGGCCTATCCGTAAGGGTGATCAGCCCACTAATTTAAATCATAACAATAATTAATAAAATAAATAAATAACTGATTACATGAAAAAAAAAAAAATCATGAAGTCAACTACAAACTTCAAAAATTTAAAGCAAAGAATAATGGCAATGTGTGATACAATGCCCTATAAGTATTTTAGTATTCAACAATTAATTCTAACCTTCATTTTTAGAGTCTATATTTAGTATTTTAAAATAATATATACACGTGGTATCATGTTGAAGGTATGAAATTCCAAAGACTTGAAAAATTGATATATAAATTAGAGTTAAATATGTTTTTCCTTTTTGTAAAAATTTTTAAAATTGTATTTTATTTTTTAGGTAAATTTTAAATTTATTTCATCTTAATACTTTATAAAATTATGTAAATAATTTTTTATGATATCTCAAAAAAAATTTATTTTTTTATTTTTGTTCTTCGATAAATCTGATCCCTTCCCTTTCTCGTCTAGGTATATAGGATATTTTAATAAATGAATATCTCTTTTACTAACAGGATATGGAAAAAAAATAGAAAATATAATTTCATTATTAGTCAATACTAGTTACGTTTCCATAAATCCAGGATATCTTATTAGAAATATAATTTTCATGTATGTAAATCTAGAATATTCTATGATTTAATCAAAAGTTTTCATCACTATTATTTCACCTTTTACAATTTTTTACAAAGGATATAGCATGTGTTTCTCGTTCTTTGCATGTGCTATGTTTAAGTTGTAATTAGGTTTTTATTGACATTCCTGCAATGTCTAAGTTATTTTAAAATGAATATAGGAAATTCTAAAAAAAATGGTAAATTAGAATTATTTATACTTTAAAAATAAAATGATAGTATATTACATAATTAAACATATTAATAAAGTTATTTCGACACTTGTTAAATAGCATCTTTTAAATTTAAATATGGTGTTATGTAATTAATAAATTACAAAATTAATAAAATTTAGGTATTAACTTTCTTTAGTTAGATTTTATAGAACACATGAAACTATAAATTGAGATTACTAACCTTATTCACGATGAGATGTCGATTAAGTCTTTGTAAAAAAATTAAATTGTAACTACTCTATAAATCATTATTATTATCATCAAACTCAATAGACAGATTGTCTATCTTCTCTTTAATTTCAGAGGAAATACGATTTGGAGTACCAATTCAAAACCTTCCAATAAAATAAAAACAGTAGTTTTTACTTCATTGTCATTTATCTTTTAAGTTTTTTTTTTGTTTTTTTTTTAAATATTTTTATCTATCATAAAATGTTATTTATATCTATTTATAAAATGTAAGAACGAAATAAATTTAAAATATAAAATTTTAACAGATAGTTCGATAACTAAAAATATATTTAACATTATAAATTATTTTTAACTTTCATATCTAACATGATCTAAACTTGATTTAGATCACTATTAGTATCTTTGATTAGTTGAATGTGGATTCCTATGTTAAAAGCTTTGGACCGAAAGTTTTTTTTATATAAGAAGAATATCTGATGATACTACTAGAACTTAGAAGTGTCTAGGTTTGTTCTCAGCCGTGCTTAAAAAAATCACTTCTAGTCGTGGCCGCCAAGTTGTTTGTTACATTGAACGGAAACCTGAAAACCCAAAAGCCAATTTAAGGTTGCAGTTGTGGGGTCACATGATGCATATGTGGCTCCAAAATTTAACGTCAGTCTTCACCTAAACCTAATCTTCTTATTTTAATATGTTTTTCTTCGTTTTTGCATCTTCTTCATGTCTTCTCCGTCAAACTTCCCCTTTTGTTTTCCAAGTCATGCCTTTGACTAACGTTAGTCCTCTTCAAGCCATAGAGAAAAGAGAAATCTCGTATTTTTCTTTTACAATTTTTCTATGAAATATTTTAGTATTTTGTAAAAAAAAATTAAATAATAAATAAATATATTTATTTTACCATGATACCGAGATTATCTACGACATATAACAATTAGAGTAATAATCAAAATTAATTAGATTATGCTCATAACCATCAAATTAAATATTAATAAAGCATTATGAGATATTGACTCAATTAATTTAGGTTGACATTTGTCAGGTATAACGTTAATTAATAATATATTATTACTTTTATTTATCTTAAGTTTGACTTATTAAAAAATAATTAAATTTATTTTTATTTTTAAATTATTTATCAAAATTGTATTTTATTTTTAAGATAAAATTTAGATTTATTTTGTATTTATGCTTTATAAACTCATGTAAATGATTCTTGATAATATGTCAAAAAAAATTTATCTTTTTATTTTTCTTTTTCATAGTTTATTACCTCAGTATCATTAATCTCTTAAATTTTTTTCACTCTTTTTCCTTCTATTTTTTCTTATTTTTCATTTCTTAAAGATGTTTTGTTTGTCGTCGAGAATCATTTACACCTGTTTACAAAATATAAAGACAAAATATGTCAAAAGTTTGTCTAAAAAATAAAACACAATTTTGACATATAGTTCAACAACTAAAAATGTATTTAAATTTTAAAAGAATAAAATTAAAAAATACCATATCAACCTTTGAAAGAATATTTACCATATTGAAAACATAAAAAGGATTTACATTTCTTACACAAAGTTAAAAAATATATAAAAGTGTTAAAATATTTTTAATATAAGTTATTTATATAGCTTTCTTATCAATAAAAATGTTATTTTAGTGCGAGTTTTAAAATTTTGAGTTTTTTAAAACATGAAAATAATATTTTAATGTGAGTTTCGTAAATTTAAAATCCTTAAAATTGAAGAGAGTAATAGCATTTAGAATTGTGTGTACTTTAAAGTGTACTTTCAATTTAGACAACTTGATTGCATTAGTTTAATTACTTAATTAATTATTAGGAAAGTAAACCAATTCTCAATTCAAAACTTGAATAGGTTCTTTTCGTAACTGAACACTCGCAAACCATATATGTCATAATCTTTGACCAAAGAATCAAATGCAACCATTGAGTTTTTGGAGAATATATTTTCTTAATTAATTAAAATATTTTAAATATACTTTTAAAATAATTATAAAAAGTTGATAAACCCATATAACAAATATTAGACAATAAAAAATGTTATTTAATAATAAATTTTAAATTAAATTACTCCGGAAACAACTCAAAAAAGAAAAAAAAATTCAAAAACATCAAAACTAAAGCAACCATCTTTTGTTTCACACAAATTACTAGAAATACAAAATAGTCAATCCTTTCCTTATTCAAAGTTATCATTTATTTTAATAATCTCAATTCCTTTCTCATCAAACTATAAGGTTTTTGAATAACTTTCTTTATAAGTTACTTTTAAAAAAAACAAAAAATGAATTTAACTTTTTCATAAACTAAATTTTTGTTTTCGTACAAATTAAATTTAAAATAAAATAAAATAATATATATACACACAATTTTCTTACAAATTAATTTTAAATTAAATTTATTTCTTTTTCATAAAAAAAATTATATAAAGAAGATAGTCGAAACATTTATCATAAACTATATTATCATCTTATAATTTCTTACTAACAACACTAATTTGCCATTATTTTTCTAGTAATTACTATTACTATTCTTAATTTATACACGATCAATTTTATTTGTATGGATGCATTTAATCTTACTTTAAATAAAATAATTTGGTATTATTCAAAATTATCTTGGTTATCAATTTGGTACGCACACTAAATAAAATAATAAAGGTATTGCAATATATATATATATATATATTATTGTATCAAATCAAATACTGTGCAGTGTCTAACACTAACAAATATATTTTACTGTGCACATGTGACTGAACAACAATGAAGAAATGCATTAAAAAAACTTTCTGTAACTTTTCATTTTTATTATTCGATCTAGAAACCTTTTAGGCTTTCTAGTCAATTTTGTTCTTCCCACAATTTCAACGAGCAAATACATCATCAATCATATGAGATGGTCATGGTTTCAACAAATAAATAAATAAATTTAAATAATTACTTTATACGTTTAAATAAATAATTATTTTGTCATAAAAGACAAAACTCGATATCTATTATATATAATATATATTTATAACATGAACTAATATGATTATATTACTAATTAAGAAATAATTAAAATTACAAGTCTATATAATACTATAAAAAGTTAAAAAAAAAATTCAACTCCAATTTAGTCTTAGTATTCATAAATAATTTTTCTTTATATTTTTCTTTTATTTCTGGATGTGGGTGTTAAAATATCATTTATGTTTATAGCGTTTTTTAAGTGTTAAGTTATATTGAAAATTTAAGTGTGAGTGTAAGTCCTACGTTAAAAAAAAGGATGAGTGTGTTGAACACTATATAAACAAAAAGACTCATAAACTCATTATCTTAACTTTTTTGGTTAAAAAAATTTGAAGTAATTTTATACAAATTTTACTTCGATAAATATAAGTTTTTAATAAATTGACAATGATTTTTTCCTTACTTCTCATACAATGCTATGTAATTTATTATCTCTAATTATATTTATTAGTTATATAATTATCAAAAGATAAAATTTAATATATCAACTATTATTTCTAATATATTATTTGACAACCTAATATAATTATATCATTGACTAAGGTTTAAAACTCTATTTAAAAACATACTTATCACAAGAGAACACAAATTTTAACTTATTCTTAACATTCATATTTAATTACTCTTTATTTTATTTATTTATTTATTAATTAATTAATGACTTGAACATCCTAATATCATTTTCAAATAAACATTTGTTCGGTGATATGTTTATACCCAACTCATTTACAGAGATTCAAAAGCATCTTTCATTCAAAAGAAAAGTTTAATTTTTTACAAAAAAACAAAAGGTTTGATCATTAGGTCCTTTTTTATAAAAATAGAACATGAAAGTCCTTTTTAATAATTTAATGTTTATTGAACAAACCTTTGAATTTCTTCAGTCACGGAGATAGGAGACAGGTGTATGTGTATAAAAATATATGATGTTTTTTTTATTGAAAATGACTTATTATATTTTTTATTTATTAGAAAATAAAAATTATAATAACTTGCTCCATCTAACAAGTAATTTACCAGAATTTTCTTTTCCTTTCGAATCCAAGTAATATTGAATACTATTTAGGTATACTTCCAAAGTCCAACCTTTTATCTGGAACATGTTTCTAGAATGAAAAATAATAATAATAATTACTAATTAAGTTTAAGAATTAACTTAATATATAAACTATATAAGAAACTTCACAACTCCTATCTTTGAACAGAAATTACCTATAAAATACTTTCGTTGGTTTTGAGAAGCTGAATTAAAATAATTTTGGACCATTTGTTATCAATAATCATCTTAATTTAACGATAAAAAGTGTGTTACTAATTAAAATTGTTGGATTAAAAAAATGACAATTTGTTAAAATATTATACTCTAAAACAAAAACCATAACTTATTATAGATGAAAAAAACATTTAAGACTTAAAAATTTTTAAAATAGAGATAAAAAGTTATAGATTACAAATAAAACATGGGAAAATTTTCTAAACTTGTGTTAGTTAAAAATAATCCCCAAAAATGACTATTCTAATTTTCGTACATTTTTTTATATTAAAATTTATTAAAAACTACAAAATTATAAATAAGATGCCTTAAATTAAAAATGAAACTCATAAAATTTAATAATTTTAATAAATTGAAGTTTATAATATAATATAATAAAACATGTGTTACAAAAATAGATTAAAAACAATGTTACTTAGCCTTATCATATTTATAAATAGAGAGACGGTAAATAATATTTCTAATTTCTGAATAAATATTTTTTTAAGAAAAAAAATGTGTTTCACATTATTTGTTTTTTTTAATTTTAATAATATATTAATTGTCTTTTATTAATTTTATTTTTATTTAAAAAATATAAAAATAATTAAATTATTTTTTTATAAAATTTTAATAAATTAACTATTTATATCAACTAATTATTTTTTATTTTTTATTTACTTTTTTTATTAATTAATAAATTATATTTAACTCTTTGAGAATAATGTTAAATAAAATTTTAAAAATTTATTATAAATTAGAAAAAATATTATTTTTATTAGTTTGTTTAAGAAAACGACATAACAGAAAGAGTATAGAAATGGCAAAACTAAACTCTTTCAAAGAAGGTTAACCCACAAAGTGACAAGATTGAGATATTTGATATTTCTTTTTGTAAATTCCATGGCAATTTAGAAACAGAGTTCTAAAAATCTTATCTCAGCAAAAAGAAAATAGAAAAAACAAACGTCACTTAGTTTCTAGGGTTTCCATGCACATCGAAGTTTATCTGAATCCCAGTCATACAAGGCTGCGCACGTGCGAGAATCATTCATTGAACAAAGAACAATAATCATTAAACAAACGTTAACAAAGTGGTGTCACAAGTCTCAGCATACACACACCACTTACGGGTCACGTAAGCATCCCAAGATCTCATCCTCTATCAATCAATGTTCATCAAAATCATAATAATCATGTCTCACGATAAATACAATTAGAATCTTAATGCTAATGGAAAGAACATATCAACAAGTGTACTTATAATGTTCTTTGAACCTCAAAACATGTCTTAATTTAGATAAATTTTCGAAACCTAGTTAACTTACCAAGTTTTCTTTTACTAAATTAAGATTTGTAAACTTAATATATTTAATCAATGGTATATTAGAAAAAAAAAAAGAGGGTTAGATAAAAATTGAAAATTTATAAAATAAAAATATAAAATATCTCTTTCTTAAAATGGAAGATAAGAGATTATGGATTGAGACAAACCAAAAACTATAATAAAATCGTTGTCTTACTATTTTTTCCATGATTTCAATAGTCAAAATCATCATCCAACTTTTTCAAAGCTTACCCTCTTTCCTCGAAGCTCTCTCTTTGACCAACACCCTCCATGACCCACCTCTATAAAAGCTTCATCAACTTGTGCATTTTATATTCAACTAATGCTCATCACACATTGTGTTGTGAACCATAGAGACACAACAAACACTTCCCTCCCCACTTTTTGGTTTTGTTCTTGCTTGTGTTGTGTCTATTAGTAGCACATATATTGACAACCCAATTGGACCATGAAGAACAAAAGGGCAAGTGGTAGAAGGGACAAAAAGGAGATCAAAGTCACGTATATTTCGAGCCCCGTGAAGGTGAAGACCAGTGCCTCAAATTTTAGGGCACTTGTGCAAGAACTCACTGGCCAATACTCCAATGTTGCTGAAACCTCCATGCCCATGGAAGAGGAAAATGGGCACTTCGAGAGACTAGTTCACAAAACTCGTGGTGAAAGTGAGACTCAACAATGGAGGATGGATGTTGAGGGCACCAACTTGATGATGAGATCTGAGTATAGTGAGTTTTTCTCGAGATCCTTGATGATGGAACCCTTCAACCAACAACAACAACTTCAATATGATCTGATGAGTTTTGACATGTCATAGGTTTTGGTTATTGTTCCATATGCATGAATACACACATATATATGAACCTCTATATCTTTGATTTTGATCTTGGTTTATCAATCTATTGTTGAATCAATGATGATGTGAATAGAAATTAAAAGGGGTGTTCGTGTATTTGTACGTGTTCTTACTAGTTCTGGTTATTTAGATTGTGGGATAGAGATGAATGAATAATGAATAAATTAATAAACACACCCCATTTTGGAAAATATATATATATGTTATCTTTTTCAATATACCTATAGATAAAAGTGATTATTTTTTTTAATAGTGCGATATATTACGAATTTTCTTTTTCGTGGACATATATTTCAAAACTTACATTACTTAAAAGATTTTTTTTTATGTATATGATCACTAGGGTTTCTTACGAAAATAAATAATAAAAAAATCTAATAGACTATTTTAGTGACTCTATTTTGTTAATTATATGTTTATCTACAAAACTTCGTTGAAATTATGTTTAAGGAATTCGAAATCAATGCACTTAAATAATATAACTTTAAAAAAAAACAATAGTTTAAGTTTCTATGTTTCCTCACCGACGAGGAAATAAGAATATCCCAAGAATATTTTTATATTTTAAAAAATGTGAAAAAAAAATGTAAAAGAACAACGTGTCTATTCAGGATGCTACTTTCCCAATTTATCATTAGCCACACGTGTATATTTAATATACGTGTGAATATAAAAAATAAAGGAATAATTAAACAATTACACGTGTGTTATACTGAAATTTAATGCCAACGAGATGTGACCGATTTTCAGTTTTCTGTATGGTAGTAATAGATATTAATAATAACATTGTTTTTACTAAATTCGTATTTATTGCATATGTAACATTATCTAATAAAATTTATGATGGAAGTAAATAAAAAGATTATTAGAAAATGTTTTAAGTATTAACTCAATGTAATCATAAAAACTATTTGTCGTAACTTTAATGTTAAAATAAATTTTTATATTAGCTACCTAAATGTGAGGAGGGACATCAAATAAATGGGCATTTGTTTCATGTTTTTTTATTGTGAATTGTTATATTAATTGAGTGTATTATAGAAAATATTTAATTTTTAAATTAGGATGGGAGGAGGATAAATATGTATATATTTATTATTATTATTATTATTATTAAATTGTTTTTAGCTTATTAATTAATTTAAAAAGTTTATTTTTCTTTATTTTTTATTTCATTTCATTTGATTTATTTTATTATTATTTTTAATTATATGACTCGTTTGATATTAAAGTTCACTTAAAATCATCGAAGTACTTTTCCTATTCGTACAAATAATAAATTTTATAATTGTTGTGAAGTTTAAATTATCCGTATTTTATTTTCTCTTTTTTATAGTTACTTTATATTTATATCATTGTAGTTAATACTTTATTTTAAGCTTTATGTATCATTCGTTTTAATACTTGATGTTAAAATATATTTTTTATATTAAATTCTTGATATTATATTTTTTATTTAATTTATTAACAAAATATTTAATTAATATTTAGAATGATATAAAAAATAAGCATGTACATTTATACAACCTACTCTATAGGATGTGAATAAAAATAAACAATTCATACTCAATAAGAATGACAAAGAAAAAAAGATTAACGTAAAATTTTATTTCAAAAATATTAAAAATATGTATATATTTATTTATTTTTTGTATTTTTATCCGCCTTGACCACTATATAATTAAGAATTTTGTATTTTCTTATATTTTATTATTACTACGAAGTATTTTCGATCTTATTGATGATTTATTTTCATAAAAAAAAATTGATTGAACATTTTTAGTGAGGTTTCCTTTCTAAAATCAAGTATATAGGTTTTATTTCTTTCTTTTATATAAAAATAATGTATTTTATTTTTGAAATTATCAAGATAGTATACTTTTAAAAAAAATGTTTTACAAAATGTGTAAGGGTTGATTTTGCTTTGTGAAATCAATGTGAACTATTTTTACACTTTTTTTTACCGATTTTAAGCAACACAATTTTTTTAATGGTGAAAATTCGCCAAACATAAACCAAACCCTAAAATATGGTAATATTTTGTATAAATTAATTTAAGACGACACTTATAGCATTTTTTTCTTCTAAAATAAGGTAATATTTTGTTTTAGTCACTATATTTATTTATTTGTTTATTTTAGTCTCTGTTGTTTTTTTTCTTTAAATGAGTATTTTTTTTTGTCGTTGTAATATGTTGATTATTGTCTTTTGGTTTTTATCAAATATATTTTAGAGGGACTAGTTAAAAATAAAAAATCATTATAAGGATTAATTGAAAGCAAAAATTATTATACATAAAAACTATATTTGAAGATGATTAAAACAAAATAACAAGAATTAAAATTTAAAAATTTAAAAAAGTTAGTTTTTTTTTTTAAAAAAAAACTAGGAATATATTTAAGAAACTAAAACATAAAAGTATACTATGAACTAGCTTAATTTAAAGAATTAAACTTACTATGAATAATTAGGGTTTTGTTGTCTTTGTTGATGAACATGAGAAGAAGTTGCATTGTTGTGAGCATAAAATAATGTGAAGAAGTAGAAAGTGTGCATTTATGAACCTATGAATAGGGTTGCGTGGAGACAACGTACGTATATACATCAATGCTACACTACACTACACTAGTTTTTCATTTAGATGGTTAAGACAAGGACACACCATAGAAAACTTGGCAATGAAGAAGTGACACTCATATACGATGCATCGTATGTATTCACATATATGGTAGGGTGATGTATACCATTTTCTTTTGGTCAGATTCATTTTTATTGGTGTTAACACTCTACTTAGGTTAAGAACAGTTTATATATATATATATATATATATATATATATATATATATATATTAAATTGATTAAATTCATTTTTATTAATGTTAACACTTCTATATGTAGTTTAAAAGTAGTTTATATATTATTTTTTTAATTAATTAAATTGGTCCGATTCATTTTTATTATTGTTAACACTTCTAAATAGATTAAGAGCTGTTTATATATATATATTTTTAATTAATTAAAATTTTTTTAAAAATAAAATCAGAATTTTGAATTTCAAAACAAATTATATTTTCAAATGTAAAAGTAATTGGTATTTATTTTTTTATATATTGTAAATGCCCTTTATTTCACTTCAATATTTATCACTAAAAGATGGTGGATGATGATTGATCAACTCTTATATATATAATATTAAATTAGTATATACAAAATATTATAAATTTTATTTTATAACTCAAGTTTTATAAAATTAAACTAAGCTTAAATTTCTCATTTTAAAGTGGTAACGAAACATAAAGAGTCAACTACTGTACTATTTAGATACACAAATGTTTTAAAGAGGTAAAGTTAGGTATTTTAGTACAAATTTAGATATCACATGTGTAATTGATAATCCACATTGTGTGTGTTTATATTTTTAGTAAAATTTTGAATGCCAATTTTATATACTCAATTTTTACAATTCATAATTTAAACATTTTTTTTTCAGATTGAATAAATTATTATCATATAAATAAATATAAAAAAATATTAATACATCTTGTATGTACAAGTTCACTCATATAAACAGGATAAATATATTTTATAAAAATTAAGACTTGTGTAAAATACATTTTATATAAATAAACATTTTATAATATAAATTTATTTTAAATATAAATAGTATATAAACGAAATTTTTATAATACAAATTTACTGGAAATGTGAATGTAGGAGTTGATCTGCATCATTAAATTGAATTTTTGATTTATTAGTATCTTAATTATACTATATTTTACACTATAAATTTCAATAGTGTCATAGGTTTCCTTAAATGGCTGGATCAAATTAAAAAAAATTAATGGAAAAATTCAAATTTCAATGATAATATATAAAAAAATTAAAAATACAATTAAGGATAAAAGATAAATATTAAATATTTTTTTATTTTCAATGTAATAAATATTTTTAATGCATATCTTTCTTTGCTAAGAATAAGGAGGTAGGTTTATGACATGAGTTGAAAAAGTCCACCCAGTAGTTTTCAACAGTTTTTTTTGTTCTAAAAGGAAAATTAACTTTGTTTTCAACGTTTTAATACACAATACAAAGTAAGACTATTTCCATCACAAAAGTTATAATATAAAATTTTAATTTATTTATTTTTACAAATATTACTCTTTTACTTATTTTTAAGACTGTATGTGTATTTTCTTCTAATATAAAGGCTATATAAAAATTATATTTTAATTAATATTTTATTTAATTATTGGTGGAAATATACTTTTTAAGATAAAAAAATGATCTTTTATTCTTATAATTCAAAGTTTTAAATAGGATTCTTTAAATTTATTACCATGTTAGAGATACTATATAAGATAACATAGATTTTCAAAACTCTAAGCCATAAAGAATTTGTATAAACTCCAAGCCATAAAGAAAAAACAAAAATAAATAAATCAATCAAAATCAACAAGATAAAAGGAATGGAATATCACATTATTTCTAGATAATTTAAAAATAAGTATATCATTGATCATTCAGAAAAAAATCTCTTAAAAGTAAAATCTAAATTAAAAATATTAAACTCTAATACTTAATTTTACATAAAATTAATGTTATTTATATATCTCAAATGTGAAATTTATGTTCAAGTGATGAGTAGGTATGAAAAAGAAATCAAACAAAGCTAAATAAAAGAAATTAATCTTAGCTTGGATGAGAACATGGTTCAAAGATATGAAGGAAGTTGAAAGTCTCTCTTCAAATATAAATAAACAATATATCAAAGTTAAGAATAAATATTAAAACAATTGTATTATCTCTTTATAATCACTACTCATGGAGCCCTTAGATTATGTTTTACCCAAATCTTTATTGAAATTATACAATTTTTTTAAATTTAAACCACTATTTTTTTCACATAAACAATGTTAAGAATTCAAAATATCTTAGAATAAATAAAATAAATAAAACTATATTTTATATAAAAAGTTATCAAGTCTTTAGATTCTGAGTCAAATATAATGTCAATTTTTTCTATGATTAACACATGATCTATTGGTATTAAATTTTCTTTAGAAAATATTTCTAACAACAATAATATAAGAGTTATATTTATCTTAATGATTAACTCAAATAACAATAAATATGTCTTATAATAGTAAACTCAATAACAATTAAAATATTATAAAATATGAAAAGAGGTCATTATACAATTGTTAAACAGTTTTTATAAAAATAATTTTGAATCTTACTAAGTAAAAATAAAAAAGTAATAAAATATAAAAAAATTACAATATTAAATTTTAAGATTTTTTGTTGACTTTTTATATATTTTGTTAATATTTAATCAATGTTAAGTTTTTTCAATCCAAGAAAAGAAAATTGCCAAACAACAAAAATAATCTTTAAGCTTGATCCATTCCACTCCACACAAACTTTCTAGTCAAACTTTGGAGCTTATAAACACACATGCTTTTTGACAAAAAAAATTGTTTGCACAGTATATGTTTGGCAGAGCAGCTATGGCAGCTTTTTTCGAAAGTACACATTCCCTCAAAGGATAAAAAATTAGTCCCAATTGCTAAGCCATTAGCAAGGTAAAATTGAGTTTAATCTTTTAACATTAACTTAAGAAATAAATATAATAATTATTATTATTGTTGTTATGGTGGTGGTTGTTAAAGTCAAATACTCCAAAGCTTTAAGATATATCACCTTAGACTAAGATGAGTTTCTTCAACAAAGAAAATTTCATGTGGTTGCTAAAATTATTCATGGACCAAATCAATAGATTGGATGATGAAATATTTTAAAATTAATAGAAAAGAAAAGAGTTAGATGATCTTACAAATTTTAGAGACCATAATATATAAGAACTTTGAAGGTTTAGTGATATATTTTAATGAAAGTAAAAAGCTTGTAAGAAGAGGACTTTTTGCAACTTAAAAGGTAAAATGTGATAAATAGAACTTAAAAAAGTGTTAATGCTATGTGCAGATTTTGAAAGTTCTTGAATTTTGTTTGAGTGAGGAAGATGTAACTAATGAGAGGTATAATGGGAGGAGTTTCTCTTAAAAGAGATTAACTTTTGGAGGAAAAAATAGTTAGGATTATGACACATTATTTAAAGAATAACATGATTAATGTATTCAAATCTTGATGTTATTATGATTGGTTATAAGTGGAGTTAATTATAAATAGGTTGAATCAAACTTTTTGTTTAAGAAGCAAACTAAGAATTCTAATATGAAAAGAATTTTGTAAAAGATATCATTTACTTAATTGTTAAAAAAATATTTATGTCCTTTAAAATTGTTATTTTTAAATTGATATCATAGGTTTAATAGTTTTTTTAAAATTTTGTGGTTTTTATTATTAGTTTTTTAATGTGGTCTTAATTATGGTTAAAATTAATTAATGTGATTTTTTTTCGTTAAATTGGTGTGAATGATGTTAAAAGAGTAATAAAATAATACATGACATGTTATATGCATAAAACACATGATAAAAAGAAAGAGAAAAGAGAAAAAAAAATATTCTAATATTTTGTGTTATGGTTATGTGTATATGACATATGTCTTATTATACATTACGTTATCATTTTTTTAATATCGTTCATACGAATTAAACAAAAAAAAATCATATTAATTGATTTCAATCAAAATTAATATTACAAAAATCTAAAAAAATGTATAACAAAAAAATCTATTAAACCTTTTTTATAATATGGTTTTAAAAGTTAGATATAATTTCTGGAACAAACTTAATTATTTATATATGTATAGTTGCTATTATATATTTGGAAAGATATTTTGTATGAAAAACAATAAAGCAATGAAGTACATTATTCAATATTAACTTTGCATTTTAAGTAACTTTGCATTTTAAGAGGAAGAAGCTTCTTTGATGGGTTGAATAGAAAGCTTTGTTAACTTGTCAATACCTATATTGAAAATAAAACAAAAGTTTTAAGGTTTTTATTCAATTAAAAAACAAAATTTTTAAAACAACAATATAGTTAGACACTTGTTCAAACTCATTTTAGAAAAATCCTTCTTTTATTTTGACAAGTTTTTTTTATTTACAATTGAAAGATGAAAAATTCAATTCAACCTGTTTTTTTTTTATATCACCCTTTCTTTTTCAACAACAATAATAATATAATAATAATATGATGATAAACCCTAATTATCAAGTGGTGAATTATCACTAAACAATGATGGTGTGATTGGTGTGCATGAAAATAAGAAGAAATTAAAAATAGAAGTGTTGATCTTTATTATTTTGTTTCACTCCCCACACGGTTACAGAAAAGATAAAGACTTTCTCTCAATTCAACTTCAATTGATTTGATAATTTGAACTGATTGATGCAGTGCACATACTTTGAATGAAATGATTGTAGAAAGGAACTTTGTACCATTTCAAGAAAAACAATAGATTATTTAATTCTATAAATATTAATAAATAAGAAAATAAGATCAACATATTTTGATTACAAGGTTATAATACCAAGTTTTACTCTCTTTTTTTAATTTTATTATGTTATATTATTTCTATTTATTTTTAATTTTTACTCTGATACAAAAATTTTATAGAATTTACAATTTTATTAATGTTTATTTAGTTGTTAGTATAAACATAATTTTTTTTAAATAAAAAGCAATATTTTATTTTTATAACTCGGTTGAATAAAACTTTATATCTAAATTTTATATTATAGCAACAAATATTAATAATAAAATCTTATGTTGTTAAATAAATTAATTTTAAACAATTTCTTAAAATCTTCTGCAATTCATTTTTTAATATTATAATATGATCAATCAAAATTTTCTTCTGGATTATCATCTCTTTAATTACTTTTATGAAATTGAATATCTCTACACACATGCCTCAAAATAACATTCCTAAAAATTGCTATGAAAAACTTCTCAGTTATCATCATAATATAATCTTGTATTTGTGCTTCTAATTAATTTTTTTTAGAAATATTAAATATTTTTTAACTTGCTCTACTTTATGTAAATTTAAAACATTTTATTAGTTTGATTTGATAGTTTACACTGAGTGGATTGGGTATATAAAGTTACATATAATTTAAAATTATTTTATATTTAGTCAATCAATTGATTTAACAAAGTGTATTTTTTAATATATAAATAAATAATAATGATATATTCAATTTATTTAAAATTTGACATATACATTTATTACTGAGATAATAATATATAATTTATTGATTATTTTTAAGAATATGATGTTTTACACATTTGTCCTTAAACATTTATATAATTTAACTATCAATTTTGCATGTCCTCAAAATTAAGATCATATAAGTAGCCAAATCAATTGATTCTAAATGTATTAATTTTAAATAATATTCAACTGTTTTGATATGCATTTTAATTAATTTTTCAAAACAAGTAAAGTAATTCGAACTAAAAAATAAATAATAGAGTATAACCTTCTTTTAAAATATTTTTTAATTATTTATATCATCAACTAATAAAAGTATTTTAAAAGAATATTATAAAATTATCTTACATTTGTTAGTTTTAGAGTGAGTATTATTCACACAGAAAGAAAACGAGAGATTTTTTTTATATATTTCTACTAATTTGCTTGTGTTTATAGAAAATTGAAAAATTTGGCAACCACTAATTTGAGAAGAAATGTAAAAAGATGAGAATGATTTCTTGTTATTTCCTAATTTCTATTTTAACTACTGTAATGTAAGTGTGTTTACTTTTAATTATATAATCAAACGTGACATGAATATAATTTAAATTATATTATTTAAAATTTTAAAATTTAGTTTCATTTTTTTACAATTTTTTAATTAAAACTTAATTTTTGTAAAATATATTTCCAACATTTCTAAATGTATTGTTGATATCCAATAATTCATAATTGTTTTTCATTGAAATGTACCAATAAAATAATATTTTAACCACATAAATTTAAAATAAATCATTAATATTTATTCTAATTATTTTTAACCTAAAGACAGTAATATTAAAAATTTACTACTTAAAAATTAATTTTATTTTGTCACACCAATGAAATCCTTCATAAAGTTTTATAATTTTTTTTATTCTTTTAAAATAATTTCACTTTTCATTTTTTTCCTTATATTTATTTATCAGTGAGAAAATATACAAGTTAATAAAAATTTAAAAATAAAAAAAAACATATATAAAAAAGTAAATATTTGATCAACATTACATAGATCTTTGAAATGTAGAGAAAAAAAATTCATAAATTAAAAATTTCACATAAACTTAAATTATAATTTGACTTTAATTTAAACATATCAATTGAATTTTGAATGAAATGGGATGATAAATTTTCTTTATTTTACATCTAATCACTTTTTTTAATTGGCATTTTAAGTAAATGAGTGAGAAAAAATATAATAATAAAAATAATTGTTTGAATGAATAGAACTTAGAATAGAAAAAGTTGATTTTTTTATTATTATTAAGTGCAAGTGCAAAATAGTACCTATAGTATTTATATTAATTAAAAAATAAAACTTAACTCAACAAAATTTAAATTAAATTATACTATTTTTCTTAAGATAAAATTATTTATTTCATGTTAAAAATTATTTCATTTTATGAAAATTTAAAAAATCCCCTTATCTATTTTCTCCTTTTATACGATAGAGTAAAAAAAATAATCTATGATCTTAAATAACTCGTAAATTTTTTTTATTTTTTTTTCACTTCTATTTTAAGAAAACAAAGAATAATTGACACTGTCATGTCATCATAGCAAATGCGATTGAAGTGCATAATAACAACTATATGACTGACTTGAGAGGATCAGGGCTTTGTCGTCACAGAACAGAAGGTAACTGTGTCAGTAAATCTCCAACCTCTGATTCTCTGACAGAGTAAAATCAACTTTAAAATAAATATAACAGAAAATAAATAAATAATTAAATCACATATACAAGTAAAATATAATTAAGAAATTTCATTTTTTGAAGTTCTTTTAGTGATTTTTTTTAATTATATATATATTTTTAATTTTTTTTAGTTTCTACTAGTTTAAACCATAAGAATTAAAAAAGACTATAAAAGGTTAAAATACTGTGATAAGATTAAACTATTTTTTGAATCTAAAAAATGAAATAAAACAAAAGAAATTATTAAGATTTAAATTTAATAAAGCACATAGAAAATTTATAATTACCAATGATATTATTGAAAAAGAAACATTATTAATAAACTACAATTAAATTGTTCTGATTTAATTAAAAATACTTGTTCGAGTTTCCCATAAAGAATTATAGTTAACAGTTATCATTCTTTTAATAGATTGCTTTTTAGATTTAGAAAGATAATTGTATTTATTAGAGTGATCTTGTCTTATTCTTATATGTGATTTTTTTGTCTATAATTGCAGTCTTTAAATTTTAAACATGTACAATTTTTATTTAATTTTACATATATTTTCTTTCTTTTACTTTATCCAGTTGAATCTTGAACTTAATATATTTTTTTATCAAAGATACCATTAATTACTGAAAATATAAAAGATAAAAGTATGCAAAGTTAAACACTAAACAAAATAATTCAATAATAAAAATGAACAAAAACCAAAATAAGGACTTAAAAATAAAAAAATCAAAATTATTATTTTTTTATTTTCAAAGAAACCACTAAGACATGATTCTCTTGTCCAACAAAATTCAATTGCACAAAACAAAATTATCCAGCAGAATCTCTTGTAGGAAAAAAATTGATCATCTATCTCTTTTTTAAACTATTGAAAATATGCTACCAAAATAAAAATATTAAAAATTGTTACAACATAAAAATGTCAAAGAAAAACATTAATTAACACAAATAAAATACTGATATAACAGTACATATTAAAGCACTAAAAGCACTAAAACATTACCATAAAAATGTAATTAAAAAATCATTAGTCCTCGGAAAGTGGAAGATTTTGGCAGAAGAAGACATCTAGAGATTGGTATCATCCCTGTCCCTCTCTCTCTCTCTTCCCTCTGTTTCCTTCCTTACTTAAATCTTAAAATCCAATAACTACATACAAAGTTCAACAGTACATAGCGCATCATCCTCACAATTTCAAGGTGGGTTTGCTCCATCTTTTACTATAGTTTCATGTTTGATGAGTAAAGACTGTGATGTTCATGGGAGATTTTAATGCAACTGGGACCAGGTGATTTTTGAAAAATTGATCTAGTAGAGCTTAGATTTGGTGTTTATTTGTTTATTTATTTTATTTTATTTTTCATTGGGGCATCTGGGGTGGTGTCAAATTGGTCTTTTTCTTCTCAAAGTGTGTTGCTTTGACTTTGGAGCACTTCGTTTGGTGGGCTGTGTTCTCATTTTCCGTAAGTTGGGGGCGGCTTGTGGGTACACACGGATGTGCTAAAGTTTGAACTTTTTGGACTCACGGTGGTGATTTTTTGCACACGAGTTAAGGCTGCAGCTTAAGGGTTTTTGGTGCTGCTACAGTTACTGATTTTGTTTTCCTTCCTCTCCGGTATTCACAGTGTTCTTCTGATTGGCATTCACTTTATGGTTTCTAAGGTTGTAATAGCAATTTCTGTTTTGTTAGGATTTGTTTGTTCTATGTTTGGTTCTGATTCTGTTTTGGTTTGTGCTAGGTCTGAGAATTTCCTAGTAGTTGCTTTTAACTTTACTGAAGCAGCCATTTTGGTATTGAATTTGTTGTTTTGTTTTGGGTTAGGGGTTTTAGGTTTTCATATTTTGTTGAGCTACTGGGAAATTGATGATGTGGTGGTGAAAATGATGTATGGGGAGTAGAACTACTGGGGGTTTTGGTGTTGAAGATGACAAGGGAGCTGAAAGAGGAATGCCGAGCTTCAATTCTGAGTTACCCATTTCCAATTCAAGGTAAATTTCCTCTTTGCAATTGTTCTTGGTTTAGGATTTGCATAAGTGGAGAAACTTATTTGTTTCTTCAATCATTTTCTTTTCTTTCTGCTGAATTTCCGTTGTGAATCTTGGTTTTACTTATTAGTTGTAGTAGGTGTTCATGCCATGTTTGCTTACACCACTGGTACATGAGAAGTTTCTTGCTGTTTTTCGTTGAGATGTTTATTTGTCCTTTAATGATGTTTGGTGATACTCAGAATATATATAACATTGTGATATTTGTGGTTGCTTGGGTTTCTTTTGGTTTGAATAGGGAATAGATAATACTAAAAGGCTCTGTTATAGTTATCAGTTTGCTAGAATAAATCTATACAAACAAGTGGTGCTCAAAATGGACTCATGCCCTTGTAATTGGATATAAGTACCTCTCTCCTTGAATCCCTTACCCTTGTGAAAGGTGGGTTTCAGTTCAAGATCCTAGGGATATGAGTAGGGATCCACACAGCAACTGCACTCACAAATGCAGCTGTTGCTCAAGATTTAATATAAAACCTTCAGCTTCAGTTGAGGGACCTGAACCTTGATAATTGTTTATAGTATCATAGGTGTATACATATACTCCATGATAGACCCCATATAAAGCCCTTGTAAGTTTGCACTCATGGGAAGAGGGCTAAAATTCAGCCATTTTGTAATTTTGTAATTAGAAAATATATACAAGAGAAAGGATAACTAGTTTAGAATGAGCATAATCTAGGTGAGAGATAACACTTTTTTCGATTAACTTTGGAATTTCATTGGGCCAGAGGTGCAATCCTTGGCTGGGAGCAAGTATTGCTCTTACACGCTTTTGTACTTTCTCTATTTTCGCAATTAGTATAATTCTCCCTTTTTCATTAGATAGGTGTGAGTACCTATCTAATGAAGAACCTATGTATATTGGATTGGAGAAACAAAGGGCTGTGTTCCAAGTCTGGGCAGCATCACAGTTCCACCCATAGATGACTCAATGTGCAGCTACAATCCTCTGTATGGGAAGGAAAATAACTAACTACTGATTTACTTTTGGTTGTGGAAGAAAAAGAGACTAATGAAGATTCAGAGATGGTATGGAACATAATGTGTGTTCATGGAGTAAACCCAGATGATATAACCTCCCATGAGACAGTGAAGATGGAAGGCTATCTTGAAGGATGTTCCTCATTGATAATTGTGCCCATCATAATTTCATTAATGCTGAATTAGTGAGCTTTTCAGGATTTTCTGTTACTGAAACTCAAGAGTTTGAGGTCAGTATGGCAGTAGTGTTTTTCCTAAGGAAGTTCAATAATATGGCAATTCAGGTAGGCAAAACAAGTATGCAGGTGAATGCATATATTCCTGAATTGAGAGGTGTTGGTCTTGTATTGGGAATAGTAGCTCGGAGACTTTGGGGGAAGCTAAGAATAATTGACAGAAAAGACCATGACTTAACTCGTGATTGTCATAATATCCCTCACATTGGGAACCATATTGGAAATCTACATCACACAGCAAATTATACAAGAAGCTCAAAAGAGAATTATACAAGAAGCTGGAAGAGGTAAGAGAAAGTAGTCTGCAAATTATTCATGAGGACTAAGGAGAATATATAATATGTGCATGATTACTTTTAATGAGTATCTTTAGATAAGTTATTTCACACAGAGGGTTGATGATTGGGAGGATTAAAATATGATAAATTGGAGTAAATAGTTTTGTATAGTTGGCACAATACCAGAGTAGCAGAGTGGATTTGATTGACCCTAGACTCTTATGGGTTTCAAATAGTGAAGTAGCGAAGTGGAATGGTCATTGACTGTAATGGCATTCAAATAGCAGAGTGGCTTTCAATAGCAGCCACTAGCGAATTTCTGTGTGCTATAGTGTCATTACCATGATATAGGCATATAGCCTTCAATAACCCATTTTTACATGTAGAAGCAGAATGCCGTTGTTTTGTGTGTAAAATATTCTGTAAAAGTTACCGCTGTTTTAACCTCTGTTCCTTTGCAAACTTTATGAGGCTATTTCTCCACATGTTCTGTTTTTTCTTCTTCCTTCAGACTTCCCAGTTCATATTTTGCTAGTTTTTATTAGATATGTCAAAGTGGGTCAACCCAACTCACATGGGTTGGCTCACCACGGATTGAGCTAAATTGAGTGAACTTAACCCGACTCACTCACTTACTTTATGGTGAGTCGGAAATTTTATAACCTGGCTCAACCCACCACAGGTTGGTGGATTAAGTGGGTTGACTCACTAACTCACATTTATTTTTATTTTTTTAAATATTTTTCTTTTTACAAAAAAGTATTTTATTTTTTATTTTTCATTCTTTATAAAGAAAATTAGAGTCATCAATTTAAAAATCTACAATCATTTCTTTTTTTTTAACATTTTCTATATCTTCATCCCGAAAAACAAAAAAATAAAAACAAATATTAAAAAAAAAATTTATAATATAAGTGGGTTGGTAGGTCAACCCACCACAATCCGGCTCAAACCCACCTAATCCATGGGTTAAGTGAGGCGGACTCGTTTTGCCTCACAATCAGAATTTTTTTTTTCTCTAACCCGGTCCGGCTTGAACCTGTGGTGAACTGGGTTGGCTTGCAGGTTCCAACCCATATTGACATTCCTAGTTTTTATTGATATGTTATTTTTCTATTAGTTTCATCACTGTGTTTCATTTTTTTACTTCATTTCTATGCTGTTATTGCTCCTAGGTTGGTAACTGTGTGTAAACTGTGGTTTATTATTTAGCATGAATTGCTTTGATTTTGGGTAGTTTTTGAGGATTTACATGTGTACTTTATGCTATATAGTTTGTAGTATAACATTTAAAACAGTGGTAGTTTCACTTCTCAATACCCCACTATATCATTTTAAGAGTTGCTCGCCACCCACTGCTATTTGAAATTGACAACTATTGGGTTGGGGTCTGGGAAAGAAATTAAAACTACTAGAAAGTGTGCTGTGTTTTTTTGTAAATGAATTTGAGCTCGTTGCAGGATTGTCTCAATAGTTTTTGTGGTATAGGAAATTAAATTTGTTGATTGAAATTTAATTTACTGGTTTAATTAAACATGTTATCATATGGGAGGAAGGCACATTTGTTGGTTTTGAGCCAATTATTGGCCTGGTCAATTATAATTTTCCAGGTTGAGAGGTTGGCAATTTGTTCTCTCTTTTGATGTGTAGTTAATATGTGAGGAGAAACATTGTTAATATCCTTTTAAGGTAAACAAATAGGAAGATTTTAAGTATATCTCTCAAAATTTAAGGAATCTAAACTAAATTTAGACTTCAGTTTTTATTTAGAATGTGTTATGATATATAATAGAAGTGCCCAATCACTTACTGTTTTTGCGTTCTATGTTGTCAGTTGTGTGGCATGGCAGCCTCAAAGAACAAAATTTTGAGTGATTGCAAATAATTGATTTCTTTGATTTTATGTGTTAAACCTGATACAATGACTTAGATATTCTAAATTAAGTTATAGCATCATGTCATGAATTAAGAAAAGACTTGCATAATTCTTTGAACTTGTTTTGACAAACTTTACATATGCCATTGCCAAGTGTCTCCTTGCTCACTTTTTTCCCTTTACATTTTCAGAAAAAGTGCTCTCAAGTTTTTCCTTTTACTGGAAATCTGGGTCTTCTTTCAGTGAAAATAGAATATATATTTTATAAAGAAAATCATTCATTTGGAAATAATTTGGAAACTTGATTCTGTGTTTTACTTATAGGTGACTTCTGTTTTATGTGATCTTTCCCTAAAATGAAACATAAAGACTGCCACATTTTAGCGTAATTCTGACATGTGTGATATGCAGCTATGCAGAGGGGAGCACAGTTGATTCTTTTCGTGTTTCTGACTTTGGTGCATTTGATCAGCCATATCGCATAGAGGATGCTGTAGGCCTTAGTGGAAGTAAGATTTCTGCAATCCAACATAACAAAGTTTACATGTAACTCTCAATATGTTGTATTATCACATGTTATGATAGCATCAAACTATCTTTATAAGACCTTGTTATTCTTTTGTGTCTAGTTTTTTATTATCATTTCTAAACAAATGGAGTTGTGCATTTATGGAAGGGTTGCTCTTTCTTTATCTCGTGGTTGTAAATTGATTTCTTTTTGGT
This sequence comes from Lablab purpureus, assembly GCA_030347555.1. Classification (NCBI taxonomy): domain Eukaryota; kingdom Viridiplantae; phylum Streptophyta; class Magnoliopsida; order Fabales; family Fabaceae; genus Lablab; species Lablab purpureus. Next base: position 14,722,941 of record CM059264.1, read on the forward strand.
AAGGATTACATGGTAATTGAAAGAGAGTCGTATCACACAACAGAAGAGTAATAAACAAAGAGCTGAGAAGTTATAAATCCATTAAACAAGTAGTGACAGTTTAAGGGTGATAAACATTTGACTTTTGAGACGAGATTATTGGAGGAAGGTGTTTGAAACTCACAGGGTAGTTTTAACCTCATTTGTGCTGGTATGTATAAGAATGTCAGGAAGGTTGTTAAGGCCATCTTGAGTAAAATAAAGGATTTTGGACCAAGAGACAAGAAAACTTGCTGGTGGTAAGAGTTTGAGAAAAGTAAGAAACAAAAGGAAGTGTTGTAAGGCCTTAAAAAGGTTGAAAATTGAGCAAGGTATCAAAAAGCTAGAAACAAGGCAAGGAAAAGCTGAGTTAGGCCTGATCCAAATCTTTTCAGGAGTTTTATTGAGATCATAGTTACAGAGTGGAGAGTAAAAGATGGATGAGGTTGCAAAAAATAGGAAAAGGAAATCAAGAGATTTGAACTACGGAACATGTATGAAGGGTGAGGAAGGAAAAGTTTTGGTTATAGATCAAGATATCGAAGAGAAATGGGAGAACTATTTTGTAAGCTTGCAACAGTGGACAAGGATTAAGCTTTAATATGGAAGCATAGTAGTAGATAGCAGTGCGAAGCGCCCTCTTCCAGTCCCTTTCTTTCCCAAAAACCCCAATCTGAGTCGATATTGGCACTGCCTCACCTCTCGACCACCACCCTGTCCCTATTCCACTCCCTCAAGCCCCTTCAAACTAGCTTCCTCTCTAACTCTATTAAAGTAAATCCTGTCACATCTTCAAATTCTAGGCAATAGGCTCAAAAGCCAAAACTTGAAACCCCATAGTGGAGGTGGTGGTGAAGTATGCCATGCCTATGTTGGCATCGCAAAGAAAACAAACCTATCATTGTCTTTACTCTTGGACTTCTTGAGAACCTCTTGAATGGTGGTGGAGACATTGAGTTTGTGAAAAGGCTTTCCTTTGACCTAACAATGTTCTTGTGGGGCTTGTTGGGTAAGGTTCCAAAATCCAAGAGCAAAAACTAGTATTGGACTCTCCTCCATGGTGTTGGTGACCATGGGGTGGGCTTGCGGGAAGCTTGTGCAGTTGAAAGGAGAGATTGTGTTGAAGGAGTGGTGGGTGTAGAGGGTGATGAGGGTGGGGTTGGGGTTTGAGAGAATTAAGGTGATGAATGTGAAGAGGACGAGGGTGGAAGAGAAGAGTAGAGACATTAAATAAATTAGGGCAGAAGAGTCTCGTGAAAAAAAAAAGCTGAACGCCTGTCAGAAATTGTTTCCATTGGCGGCAGCAGACAGTAGTCAGAGGTTTGTGGGAGGGGGTGGGGATCTGGTGTGGATGATATTACGATTATTAGATTAGTCTGATGGTTATGGTCCATTTTGGACCACTTATCAAGGTGGTCCACCATAGGCTTGCTCCTCTTATTTTGAGCCTTTAACTTCCAAGTAACTTTTAAGCAAAAAAATTTGGGAGGCAAACATAGCCTACTTGGCAAAGGTAACATTGACTAAAAGGAATAATCTCACTCCAAGACACAAAAGCACAAATGCTACTGTTAGCGAAACAACCTAGAAATGGGTGGTTATAACCTGGTTATTTGTTTTTTTATTTATGCTACAAGCATGTTTTTCTTTATAGGCTTACCTTTGCTAATGATTTTTCCTAATCATTGATTCAGACCCAATTTACAACTCACTAAAAGTAAGTAGCCAAACAATTTCTCCGGGTTCTGTTCACATTAGTAGCCTTGGTCAGGTGAGTTTCTCTAGTTCTTCTCATCCAATGAACTTTCTGCTATTGTAAACAAGGTGAAGTTTTAGCTGGTTAGTAAGGCTTATTTTCAACTTTTCTGTATTTTCTCTTTAATGTAGTTGCCAACTTCACTTGATAAAAGCCCATTGACGAATCAAACAGAGCCGCATAGGTTGCGATTACAAAAGGTTCAATCATCAAATCCTGGCACCATATTAGTTGGTAATACAGATAACCAGGAGGAGTCTGCCATGGCTGATGCCAGTCCTAGGACTGATATTTCTACAGATGTCGACACTGATGACAAGAATCAGCCGGTGATGTTTCTTTACCTTTTTGCTGTTTTCCCCTTATTGTTCAACTGATGCTATCTGAAGTTCCTAACCTATATTGGCAACCAGTTCAGATGAACTTTTCAACAAGTGCCCAAGTGTATGATTGAATTTAATCTGAAGAGTGTTCAAATAAATGTTTGAGCATATAAGTTTATTTAACCCTGTTCCTTAAATCAGCACATAAACTTTGTTAGTAGATATTCTTGATAATCTAACATTTGATGTGCCCTGTATTTGCAGTTTGATAGAAATCAATCCCTTGCTGTTGTTTCTGATTCTAGTGACAGGTCGAAAGATAAATCAGATCAGAAGGTTTAATATATTACAAATTTTATTATATAGAATGTATCTAGAATTCTATATGGTATTTGTTACATGATGATAATTTTTTTAAAAATATTATTGTAGACTCTCCGCAGGCTTGCCCAGAACCGTGAAGCTGCAAGAAAAAGCCGTTTGAGAAAGAAAGTATGAACTGTATTTACTTGTGCTTTTTCGGTTAATATTTATTCATATAAATGCGAATATTTTCTTGTTTGCCTATAAATATGGTTATTATGTCATATTGATTTTTAGTTGTGCAAAGAAGAAATAAATAGTGAATGGCCCATTGTAGCTCTCCCTTTGCCATGTATTTTTGTGTATATGACCATATTTCTTAGAAAATGGATTTGAGTGTAATTTAACTTTAAAAGACATTGTAAGGTGAAGATTGCCCTGATTATATCTCTAGTATGAAATCTTTAACATTCTCCCTTAGTAAGACATCTTAACCATGAAACTTTATATTTGCATGTGGTCTGAATTCACTACAATTGCTAGGATCAGATTCGTGTGTAGAAATTTCGAGGCCTGAAATTTATATTCAAATTTTACTTTACTTTAATTTATTATTTATTATTTTTTTAATTCATTACAAAATTATTGATCAAAGTTTTGTAATTAAATATTTTGAACGCTTCACTCTTAATATATAGAATAATAAATCCATTTAATTCGAAATAAACATTATATACTATTTGAGTAATTTAAATTTAAATGTTTTTAAACAATACAAATAGTTACGTCGTCAATAATACTTTCAAACAATGCATGTTTGAAATACAATATAATCTTTTGATATAAAATAATATTTATAGTAGAGTCTGATTTCCTTTTTATATATTTATAGCAATATTTTTATTAAAAAATTAACATTGATATAATATTTTTTTTCATCTCCTTATCATCTAAATTAAAATTTTAAAAGTTGAAATAAAAAAATAAATAGTGATTTCATGTTATTCCGGAATTGATTGTTAAAAAAAATGCAAAACAAATTTATTTACTCTTTATAAATGAATAATATTATGCAATCTTAGTAGTAGATATAATAGCAAATGGCTAGGATAGACATCAACACCATCTTGGAAAGTTAACATAATCATACAAAGTCAACTTTTATGGTGAGAATCATCCCTTGTATATAATTCGGGTATATTTCTAGTTAACGTGAGATTTCCAACTGCATGTATGTTGTTGGAGCTTACCAATGTGTCAAATGCCAATTTCCTTCACTATTAGTTTGCCCTTTTTTTTGAAATCTAAAGAAGGTGCTTCATAGCAAAAGTGAATTGGTAATTGATGTATTACTTTCTTGTTCAGTATTTTGCTTCTAGAAGGTTTTGTACTTGTGTTTTCTGTCAAGATAATTGCTTTATAATTGATTCAATGGTTTGTTTATAATGTTTAAACTTCTTTGGCCTCTGTGGTAGTTTTAAGAAAATAATAATGTTTACATGCCCACTTTCTATTCAAATGCAAGGCAAAAGACCATCAGGCTTAGCTCATTTTCCTCATACTTCTGTGGCTTCTTTACATAGGCCTATGTCCAACAGTTAGAAAGTAGTCGTTTGAAGCTGACCCAACTAGAGCAAGAGCTTCAGCGAGCTAGGCAGCAGGTGAGGTTTAGTTTATCCTCACAGTTAAATTGGGCCTAATTCTCTGCTTTCTTTCTCTCTCCTCTTGCTTGTTGTATGACACATTTCCTGGCAATCATGTTTAATTTTAAACAAAATCTCTTGTTTCTCCCTCTGTAGGGAATCTTCATATCAAGTTCGGGTGATCAAGCACATACATTGAGTGGAAATGGTATCTCACGTCTAAAATAAGTTACTTGTTGCTATGGTTTGAATATAAAAATGTTTATAAAACATAGTAGTATAATTTGTGTCTGTTGTTTTGTAACCAGTTATTTCCATAAACATCGTTACCCAAGTTATGCCAGGTTATCCATACCATAACCATCATTACGTTATTTTCCAGGGGCAATGCAATTTGATGCAGAATATGCAAGGTGGCTGGAAGAGCAGAATCGACAAATAAATGAGCTAAGAGCAGCTGTAAATTCTCATGCAAGTGACACTGAACTTCGCATGATTGTTGATGGTATATTGGCACATTATGATGAGATTTTTAGGCTGAAAGGTGTTGCAGCAAAGGCTGATGTTTTCCATTTGTTGTCTGGTATGTGGAAAACGCCTGCTGAGAGGTGTTTTTTGTGGCTTGGTGGTTTTCGGTCATCTGAGCTCCTCAAGGTGAGGTTATGCTGATTCTTTTCTTTCCAGTTCTCATGGTTGGAACGCAGTAAAATTCTCTTATAGGAATTTGGGATTATTAAAAGTTAGAAGCAGAATATTGTGTAAAAGAGGTAATGACTTTCGCATGCTAGGTCGGTTTTTGAATATATATTTCTAGTTGCTGCTGTGTAATGCACTATTGCTGGCTGGTCAAGAATCTTAGAGAATGATGATGGCGTATTACATAGGGCTTCTTTTGTATGACTTACTGGCTGTATGTGCGAATAATTAACATGTGTTCTAACCTCTGTACAAGTTTCTCATAATTTCACAGCTCAGTTTTTGTTTCCAACGTCCAGAATCATTTTATAGTTTCCTTAGATTTGACTTAAGTCTTTCAAATTTGGTTGTTTTGCAGCTGCTGGCAAATCAATTGGAACCTCTCACAGAGCAGCAGCTGATGGGTATCACCAACTTGCAGCAGTCTTCCCAACAAGCAGAAGATGCGTTGTCTCAGGGCATGGAAGCATTGCAACAGTCCCTTGCAGAGACATTGTCCACCGGAGCACCTGCCTCATCTGGTTCATCAGGGAATGTGGCAAATTACATGGGTCAAATGGCTATGGCCATGGGTAAGCTCGGGACACTTGAAGGGTTCATTCGACAGGTACATTCTTCTTGTGCTTGTATGCAAATAGCTTGGCACAGTGGTATGCTTTTGTTGAATACTTGAAAAATCTTTTACTGCATCCTTCGTTTCCTAATTTATTTAATATTGATAATTAACATCCTGCACCAACCAAACAGAGACATCCCTATTGTAATGTTAATTGTTCTTGAAATATAGTTAACATGATTTTTGTTATAATACTACTATTTCATACAGAATAATTAACATGTTTATGGATGAGATATAACGTTACAATAATATATTTCAAGACACAATTAACAAAAAAATGTCAAAAGAGAAACATGCCAAAAGGATAATGTTATGTTTAATCAACAAAAGATTTTTGGTTGGAAGGGGATGGAATTTTGTGCTGTTATATTTGTTAGAGCTGGTCTGCACTAGAATTTTCATCTCCTATATAACTAGATTTGACATCTGTAGTACTGATTTTTGCTTTTGTCTGAACTCATGGCAATTTAGTGTCGCAACTGCCAAAGCAAGAATCATTTGCTTACCTAGACCAACTCATTTTAGTTCCATTAAAGTTACTCTCGTGTTGTCACATCACCCCTAAACCAACCCTCAAGAACATGCTCTTGTAAACAAGCATTTCCTGTCTTATTATTTGCTACAAACATCTCTATTCAAATATCTAACTTACCACTCTTTCTGTGGTCTTTATGATTTATAAGGCTGATAATCTTCGCCAGCAGACTTTACAACAAATGCACCGTATTCTGACAACTCGCCAATCAGCTCGTGCCCTCCTTGCCATACATGACTACTTTTCGCGACTGCGTGCTCTCAGTTCACTCTGGCTGGCTCGCCCAAGAGATTGATGGCGGCGTGGTAAATAGTTTGTTAAATGAATTTTCATGGATCCATCACCAGCAATACTTGGTCATCATAGGTACTCTTGACAAGTTTACTTGTGTTGCATTGTAGTCTTTGTATCACTGATGTTAGTGCTTCATTTTGTCACAGTCTAGAAACGAAATTGGTGACAAGAAGTATGCCTGTTGTCTATTAATAATATTCACCATTGAAATTGTTGAATGGCCTTGTTTCTTCCATACAAATGTAGTTGGCTATGATATATTTTAAGGGTTGTTTCAGTTGCCATAATTTTCCCATGGATCTGAATCCGTACGAATTGGTTAGATTTTATTCTTTTTATTTAACTCCCTACGTGACATTTTACTTTACACTGGCCTACCAAGTCTCTGCTTATACACTGTGTTACTCTTCCCTGCATTTGCCGCAGTCATCAATAATGTAACTTTTGTGATCAAGGGAATGCTCTTACTTGGGATAGTAAAATATGAGAAGTACTTGGATTTTATGTTGTTACAAGATATAACTACGTAGATACAGTCATATCTATGAGATGGACAGGCTTAAATCTCTTGCTGTGGGATCTCTTGTACTGAGTGTCTGATCAAGGTATCGTAGTTTAGTACAATGCTTAAGCCAGTATGAGAATATGAAGAATATACCAACATTCTTAGTTTATACCTTTAATTTTAGATTATAATAATTCGAAATGAAAAACCTTTGTTTTGAATTAACTGATGAAAGAACTCACTTCTAAATTATGGATTGGTTAATCCAGAACGAAAGTATTACATTCCGAATTATGTTCTGAAATGAAAGATGGAGTAGACTGAAATTGTTGAGGTACAGGAAGATAATACCCATGAAGAAATATTTGGAAGAGGACTGAAGATAATATGCATTACTTTACAATGAACTAGGGTTGTGTTCATTGGAGGGGGAGTGGTGACAAAGTTAGGGAAGTGGTTGTATGACTAGGAATAATGGCTTGTGTTTAACTTCTTGTTCATGTTACTTGCTTGCCAACTTGCATATCATAATATGTATGATAAGATTTGAGGATTTATACTGAGGCACGTACCTTAACAAGATTTTGGGCACTGAGATGTATACTCTGACCATCTTGAAATGGTTAGTGGAATTAAGGTATCATTCAATAACTTGAAGACATGAAGAAGAAATCACATGAATAAAGTATGAAAAGTATTACTACTCGAAGTAGTTTGTCATGTTTTCAAGATAAATGCCGATTATAAGAAATCAAAGAAATAGCTTGTTAGTGCACTAAAGCTGAAGAAATTGTATTGACCATTGTAATAGTAAATAGCACCAAATAAAAGATTTTTCGACTTTTGACTAATTTTTTTATCATGGGATGTGATCGAAAAGTAGGTAAATGGAAAATATGGGTATACATACGAAATAAATATGTCAGATTCTTTTTTAAAAAAAACTCCAATATTGACAATAGGAAATAAAAAAAAGGAGGGCATGAATAGTGACTTACAAATTAGAGAACGAATTCATTTGGTGTAAGTATGAAATAAAAACTCACCATCAGCAAAGCAACTACATGCAGATTATGAATGACAATGATTTGAGTTTAAATAGCTTACTTTCACAGTACACTTTATACGAATATTTTCAAAAATATGTGTATAGTTATGGAAGATTGCAGTGATCATACTTTTAGTTATAGGATACATATTTATTCTTATATAAACTTATTACAACTCCATGAATATTTTAAAGTTATGTTACCCGGTTCCAAAATAATTACAGTTTTAAAATGTAAGGTTTTCACCTTCTAATAAAATATCTTCAAAGCAATATGTATATGGAAATAGTGAGACTAACACCTAAAATTTAGTGTAACATTGCACAAAACTTGGATGCTCAATGATATATATAAGCCGTTTTAACTAACTAATTCAATTCCTTAAAAAAAGAAACTTGCCAATTCAATTGATTTGGACTGATTTTATTCGATTTTAATATGGGGAAACTACATTATTTAAGCTAGAATAAGGATGACCATTCCAATGACATGTTCCCATTTATATTTTCATACCTCAACTTTTTTATGATTTTCTATTGACAAATATTTTATTTTTCTATTGTATGGAGCACACAACAATGCTTCCCTCCATCTCCCTCCTATGAATGAGTCATTACATGCCACTGCAACAACCAAAGACACAGGGGCATGAAACCATATTACTGATATTATTTATTAGTGTTCATATAATTTATATGCTTGCTCAATTATAAAGGTTAACAATTTCATTTTTACTTATCATCTTTATAGTATTATTTCCTAATTATATAGGTTAATAGTTTCATTTTTACTTATCATCTTTATAGTATTATTTTCTAATTATGATTAATTTTTATGAAATAAATGAACATTAACTATAAATAAGTAACTCAAGTTAACCTACTTTGACTAAGTTGAAAGAACGAAAATTTTAAGTTAGCTAACCCATCTAACCCTAGATTAAGCCGGTTTACAAATTTTCCAGCTTACCAAATATTGAGTCAAGTTGAATTGACTAATTTTTAACTTAATCTGTGGTGAATCAAAGCATGAGCTTGTTTGACTCACTTTTACGCTTGTATACATATTCCTTAAAATTGAATAGAGTTTTCAATTAAAAAACTCATAGGCAAACAAGATGGCGGCAACTCCTATCATTGCAGGCTAAAATCAATGTCACATTGGCCATCTAATTGGATTGCAATTTATAATGCAAAAGTATTAAATAATATGATTAGAAACACAGTCTTATAACATATTCTCTTTTATTGGTTAAAGTTTATTCAAAACTATAAAATTGGGAGAGGAAGACATTATCCATCACAAACATTCACAATTGTTGGATTCTATGCATTAGTAAAGAGACTTAAAATCTTACATCTTTTAACTTTTCCTTACACAACTGTAAAAGAGTTAAACTAAGTTGAGCAAAATGTTTAAATTGTCATAAACTCTACTTCACAGATCTTAAAAAGAAACACTTAACCAATTACTTTTACACAACCAAATGCACATTCTTTTTATTTTTCATCTATTTCTTCTACTCTCCCCTATTTCGGCAATACCAAACGAACAGTAAAAGACAATTAATGGGAATGCAATGACAGGATGCTCCATAAAAAACCATTAGCACCTGCGTATTGTAGTGACCTAATATCATGGAATTATTACACAAAATACGACATTATTTCTCTAACATGCTACCCAATGTATTCATCTGGGAAGATGTAAAATAGACTTATACGTCACAATATTTTCAGCAGTGTGCAAGCATGCACAACAGTCAGCAAAACATCACTTTCTTAACTTAAGCCAGGAAGAATGAAATGCAGTAGTTTGATCCGAAACCAAAAGCATTATCTCATCCAGTATTGACATACAAAAACATTTAAGATAACTCTTTATTTGAAAAAACAGAACAGCTCATGACCCAGTTTCAAAAGTAATTGCTGCTGTAGAAATTCTTCAGAAAGGGAGAGATGCCCGGGTCTTTTGAGGCTGAATCCTGCACTTGCTCTTGATGACGAACTACGTACTGACCAATGATATGATGCCTCTGCTTAGAATGGTCCACAACGTTCTTCAGCTCTTCCATTCCTTTGAAAAGCAGCATATCGATCACCTGAATGTCCACAGATATTAGTGATATTCATACATATACTTCTTTGTTTTTACAGAAGTATCATTTTCAAAGTCTTCCATGCTTTACTTAAAAACTATATGTGCAAGTAGAATATATGTATTTTGCATTGAAGGGGAGAGTCATTGAGCCCAAGTACAGAAAAAATAACAACTTCAGGCTTGAAAGTCTCATCATGTCTAAGGATCAAAGGAAGAAGCTGACATGTCTTTGGACAAATCCAAACAAAATATTTGAAAAAGATTGTGGTGTTCTACAAAAAGAAATGAATTCAATTTGCAGAAGTATAGCAAAATTAAGCAAGGCATGAAATAAGAGATAACAAAGTAAATCATAAATGTTAATTTTCCAACAGCAAAAACAACTTCACAGGCTGTCAACAAAGAAAACCCAGTATAATCAAATCGACACCTTAATTAAACCACATACCAGCAAAACATATTCTATTTTTTCACATGTTTCCATCATGACATGGATGAATTCAACTAAAACCTCCATCTTGAAATTTGCAAGACACCAGATCAAAGAAATGAAGCCTCTCCATTATACTGTAAATTATAGAAATGTATCCCCTTGATATTATACCACTAAATTCTAAAATTAGGAAATCCTATAAATCAAACCAAAGTATTGGAATACATAAAAAATTAGAGGAGAAAATCTATAAGCTTAACTACCCATTACAAAACTATCCCCATTCGTTATCCAAGAGTTTAATCAAGCAATGTGTCCTCAACTTACAAAGTAAAAACACTTTGTACAATTTGCTCTCGAGAAGTTAATTCAATGAATGTGGAAAACTAAGCCCCTTTTTCGTTGGAGAAAATAGGATGGGGAGATTGGAAATAACATCCGATGTTTGATTGAATGGAACAGAGTGGTGTCCACTAGTACTTTTCCACTCTATTTCTCACCTATTTTTCATTCATCTCTTTAACTCTCTCCTTATTTTTTTCTCTATTTCTCTTCAACCAAGCACCTCTAATTTCCACCATATTTCTCAAGTAATTCCATTTACCTTTTCTATTTTCATCCGCTTCATTTCTTTTTTCTTTACCAACCCTAAAGACAGACACCAGAACTTTCATACAGCACGTTTCAAAGTTCAAGGTCCTCCATTACAACAGAACAGGCAACTAAAATGTTGACCAGATTATACATTCAAATACTTCAACAATATCCTTATCATATATGGTGAGGTTTGTTGAGACATGAAATCATTAAACTCGGTTAAAATACAAAATTGTCAGGGATATTATAGACAATGGGCGATGATCAAATATCCGTTCCAATACCTAAGTCTTTCTTATAGAATTCCTAGACTTAACCAAGCTAGCTGGCTCCAAATCCAATTTAAAAGCAACAACCAGACACCCTACAGAATTTTCACATCATATCATGAATAATAATCTCGAGTCAAATCCCCGAGAATTCAACCATCCGCCTAACTAAAAATGTTCAAAAGTAAAGAAGGAGGCTATAAATCAACAATTGCAATGCTTCCACAACATACAACAAGAAATTTCATGTTATCCAAACACAAATCACTATTATCTTACCAAGAAACAACACACCAATAAGAGGGCATTTACTCGTACTTCTATTTTCTGTTTTCACATTGTAATTATAAACGTTTGTTTTCAATCTGTTTCCTCTCTTCACATATTTGTACAGAAAATTAATTCGAAACGACGTGACATTTTTTGTAAATAAGAAGTGAAAAACTATAAATAAAAGTGCACGTAAACCCCCTAATTTTGGTGTTTTCACATGCTCTCAATTTTTCACATATTTCGGTGTTTTTATCAATTCCTCTACAGATTTTGCCATTGATTTTTGTAATTACACTGTGAGAATGAAACAGCCCTAATTTCCTGGAATGTACTGAACAAAATCAAATCCATTATCCTCTAACACTGAAGTGGTGTTGAATCCATGAATGAATAAGTAAACAATAATCTTCAAACACTGCCTTAGACCGGAATTGATTAGATAATGTTTAAAACCAAATTTTAAAAAAATAAAAAATAAACGAAAAAATGAAAAATACTTTGGGATCGGTAACGTGGATGTTCTTGCGGATCTCGGAGGCGACGGTGGAACGGAGCTGGGCGACGGAAGCGATGTCGTATAGGTTGTAAATTTCCATGACGGAGGGTAGCGAACGGCAGGCTGCTCTGAAGAAATAGAACACGCGCTGACGCGCCTCCTCCATACTCGCAGAGTTCGGAAGCACCTTCACGTTCCGAAGCGCGTTCGCCATTTCTAACTCGTAACTAGGAACTCGCTGAGTCACACTCGCTCGCTTTTGTGTCTTCTTCCTTCTATTCTTCCCTAGAAATTGCAACTGGTTTATTAGGACGAGAGAAATGGAAGAAAGAGCGTGTGAGAGACACGTGATGGGCACGCGCTCCACGGCATATTTTCGAATTTGGGCTTTCTGCTTATGCCATGTATACCCCATTGGGGATTACTATGTACACCACTTTATTTTTTTCATTTTTCAGTTTACTTTCATCTACATTTCTTGAATTTTATCATCTAATTATTTTTTTTATTTTACCGACATTCTTTTACATATTTTAATGATTTGTAAAATTTTTAACAGAGTAATAAAAAGTGTTATCATTTAAAAAAATAAGTAAAACAAAATTGTTTTGTTACCCATTTTTGTAAAACATAGTTTCGACCTCTTTTTATTTTTTTTTTCAATTTTTTCATGATACATCATTGTTCTGCTAATATTTAACTTATCCATAAAATGAAAAAGAAAATGATAAAATGTGTGACAAAAACTTAAAAATAAAATTTACAAAATAATAATTGTAATAATTGAGTAGAAAAATCTGGAATTAAATCTATTCTAAAATATATTAACACATCTTCCCTTTATCCCATAGTTGTTGTTGATTATTGCCTAATCACAAACATTTCAAAATAAATTTATGAAAGTTTATTAGTATATTTTGTAATTAAATATCTAGAATTATATTCATGTTTCAAAATCTAACTATTAAAATTTTATGAGTTAAATATTTTTAATTGTTAAACTATTTGTTAAAATTATATTTATTTTTTAACCTATTTCGTTCTTATAATATAAAGGATATTTGATTATGTGTTAGAATCTTTTCTTATTTTTCTATTTTCCTTTTTCATAACTTCCTATTTCAGTATTATTTATTTTTTAAATTTATTTTACTATTTTTTTTTCTTTTTTCTTTTTTTAAATATATTTTTATTTATCATCTAAAATTATTTATACTAATTTATATATAAGAACAAATAATTTTGACAAATAGTTTATCTAAAAAAATAAAACATAATTTTAACAAATAATTTAAAAATTTAAAATATATTTAGTTTATATATTTATGAACTTGTAATTTTTGGAGTTCATTTGTTACCCAATTAAAAGAAAATCTAACTATATAAATAGTCTTTAGGAGTTTTATATTAAAAATGTATAATAAATGTACTCCTAAAATATTAATTAAAAATAAACTATTTAAGGGATAATTTTTGGAAGGATGTGAGGAATCATAAAAAAATGAGTGGCACGAAAAGTAGTTATGTTTGCTGTGTTAGAGTGGCTAATAGGCTATGCAAAATGTTAAAAAGATATTTCTTAACAAAATATATAATAATATCAGTGTTTATGGAGATAATAATTTTAATTAAAATAAGAGTTTGATTTCAAAAAATTATAAAATAAATGCCAACTCTAAAATTTAACACATTACAAAGTTCTAATTTTTATTAAAAAATAATATAAAAGAAAAGCTATAACTTTTATGCTTGTCTTTTTCAATGGAATTAGTATTACGTACAATAATTAATATGTACTATGTAATACTTGTGTTATAATGCGAAACTCTCGACAGTTTCCCCAGATTTTATTAAGAACTTAGGGGAACAAATTACTACTTTTGATATTAGATTGTAAGCTAGCCCAGTATTACGTAAATCTTTCCTATATAAATGTTCTATGTTCCACCTGCTTTTAGAAAGAATGTGCTAGGAAGCAGCTCTAGAAGTACTTTTTAACACAAACAATTAACTTACATACTGAAACTGGTGTACGTGTGTAACGATTCTGGGCAAAAAAGATGCATCGTAGTAAGATAATTCTATCATTCTCGAGCATAACTATTCAATTAGATGTGCTAATAAACTGTATCCTGATATACTTATCCAGTCTTGTCTTACATTAAAAAATCCCATGACAAGAATGTTTAGTTTCAAAGGGCCGCAAAGAAATACATGTAGTGTGGAAAGTCCACATCTGTATAGTGAGTGCAGTTGCTGTAGAGGATTCAATCAATTGTTTGGTGAACAATTGTTTGTTAGCGAAGTTGCACTAAAATTTACATTTCACCACATTCTGCAATGACACAAGCTAATTTTGGCCGGTTATTGGGTCCGGTTGCCACGTTCTCAATCTTCCTCACAACCAAAAGGCCATCTCCAAGCACTCTCTGCATAAAGGGAAGACAGATTATAAATGCACAACACATCAAAAGTTCGGGAGATGGAAGATGCTAGTAACATTTCAAATACGGCACATAAATAAGAGTGCATATGAGTTTTTGAGGCAGGTTAAAATTCTTTTTAGAGAATAACTGAGAAATGAGCAGGGCCTTTAATCCTCCCCTCACAGGGAAACGTATCACTTTTTCCCATCACATTCTGACTTGCGTAGCTTAAATTTCAAAGTGGCTTTGGTTTGTTCAGCTCTCAGGCTTAAGGTAATATTCTAAGTTTACAGATTTGCTAAAATCTTGCAATCTTTGTTACCCAAATATCCGGCATCTTAATTTGAAGGCATAAAGACATAAAACTTGATGAACAATTAAATTCAGATTCTGACTGTTAGAAGAAAAATTAATATATGAAACAGAAGATACTGAAGCATACCCCAAAAACGACATGCTTGTTGTCAAGCCAGTCGCATTTTGCGCATGTTATAAAAAACTGCAAGCAAGGAAAGATTTATCAGGAGAAATAAAGCATGACCAATTTAACGTTGCCACTGAGAAAAGGGAAAGGAAAAGGGAGTGACCATTGGAAAGTTACCTGACAACCGTTGGTATTTGGTCCACTATTTGCCTGCAGATTAGACAAACTGGACTTAATCCTTCTTTACATTGTAACAAGTGAAAGCATAATTTAGCCATACATATCGAACCAATTGAAGCCATAACTGGTTGAAGTTAGCAAAGAAAAATCAATATGATTCCAAAGTGTTCAGGAAGTAAAACAATCGTAAGTTGACCTGTTAGGAAGTATAATGTAAATTTGCATTTGTAAGCGCAGTCAATTAGTGCTCCAGTTAAGGAGCTATTTCACGAATTGATAACCATTGTATGATTCTGGTGTGTAGGATGTTAAAAACTTTGTAGGTTAACCAGTTAGGATCTGTCTTGTAGATTTGTGTATGTAAGACTGTCAATTAGTGCTCCTGTTAAGAAGCTATTTATAAAAATTGCAATCATCACAGTAAATGATACCCTACTGTCTCTATTTTCACTATAACTCAAAATGATAGAAGGTAGAAACAAATACATACCATCGACAGAAGGCCAGGGCCAGTGTGTTTGGCAGTAAAGTTTTCATCATCAAGCTTAAGTCCATAGATTGAAACACATCCACTACCATCACCCTGCCAAGGAACAATTTATTATAGTAAGGATTTTATATAAAAGTGGGATTAATTCTATTGTAGTTACTGACAATATTTATCCAAGCCATACAAATCTTATAAATTAAAATAGAGGGCAGAACTGCATTCAGGTAAATTCAAAGATAGACCAATCAATGCATATACATGAACAGCGGTACTCCTAAAAAAACAGCAATACTAACTTAGATTATACATATAACTTAACTATACACAAACAACACTTGAATTTAAAACCGAGCTTGTCCTGAAGTGTTTGATTAGGTTTGGTGATTGGAACATTGGTATTATTTTGATAACTAAGCTTTTGGAGGTGGATACCACGATTTGGAGAAGGATCAACATCATCTGAATTCAAGAAACTGATCAGGTTTAAGAAAAAGCCAAGGAGTTATACAATACAGGAATTAAACTTTGGTGTGAGGGAATGTTAGAGGAAAGAATGGACCACAAGTGAGACTAATGTGGTGGATGTAAAAAGGATTAGAGACAAGATTTTATCTTTAAAACTAATGTTGCATGGAAAACTATCATTATCATAGTGATTATGCACGGCGAGATTGGAAGCACTTTTGAAAGAAAAGGTTTTGGGAGGAGTCAGTTCATTGCATTCCATAAGATAAAAAGAAATTCTTATAGGCAAGAATCTAAAATGGACATATTGGTAGTGAGACAAGGAAAACTGATAGTTGATGGTGGTTTGGTTTTGAAGAGATAAACGAGGAAGGACAATTTCTTCTTATGGGCACTTGTTTTAAGAAGTGAGAGTAATATCTAATCATCTATGAAAGAGGAACTTTGAGGTTGTAACTTGTGTTTTTTTTTTCAATAAAAGAGCTTGCGAGGATCACCAGAAAATTCTGGAAGAGAGCCTTACTACACAACATTGGCTCTTGGTGCTTGAAGTTTGTTTCATGAGCTGTAAAAACTTGACAAGTTATAACAAATCCTGCATAGCGCAATCCAGTTTTCATGCAAGTACTTTTTGTCTCACAAAGTTCTGGCTTTTGTTCTGGAGAGCTGCTCAAGCTTTCATTTATAATTTACTCAAATTATGTCTTAAATTTTGGATTATTTTTTCATTTTTGAGTATTTGTGTGTAGTATAAATTTGTTAAGGAATTGTATTTAAAATATTCAAAATAGCAGTCATCCAACTAACTCACTACAGCAGTTTTACAGTCAACCTCTTCACACAGCTATTAGGGATTCCTGACTAGTAAGATAGTTTCCACAAAAATGTTGGGCATGAGACATAAATTCTATAACCATGCATATGCATCAACTTATTTTATTTTCATGAATGTTGACATAAACACCTCAGTTCTCACACAGTACATATTTAACAGATAAAGTCAGATAAACCAGACCAGAACAGTACCTTTACAAAATCGCCAGCCTGAATCATAAAATCCTTAATCACTCTATGAAATTGGCAACCCTTGTAACCAACTGGGAGTCCGGCTTTTCTGCCAATAAAATCAAATCATAAAAAGTATTAGTTAATTAAACCCGTCAACCAAAAAGGCAAACAATCTGGTCCTTTTGACAATCAATGAACAAATCGGGAGGGAGAATAAACTCAAATATTTCAACATCCCTCATCCCAACTCAAAAAGTTATTAGTGGTGCAAGAAGGTATAAGTAATTGCAGATTTTAGTTGCCGCTAGGAGATGAATTATTTTCACATTTTAATTGCATATTTCAGTCACACCAAGATCACAGTAGAAAAGGTTTCTGGCTGGGGTTAGTTTCAGGTTGGTATTTCTGGTTCGGTTCTGCTCACCCAAGACATTTGGTGAATAAGGTAACAAAACAGTAGGATCTGACAATCCCACACGTTCTATGTACTGGGATGGCATCCCAGTGAAATGAGTTTGGGAATAGAATTGGGATGACTTCAGCCTTCCATATTCACAGAATTGTACTTCTATGAGTAGAATAACGATTTCAACAACCATCCCCCTTCTTTCCCAACAAATAGAAGTATGCAGCCTTATCCCAACAAGTGGAGAGACCATTTCCAAAATTCAAAACCATGACCTTCAGGTTACAAGATAACAACCTTATCACACCATGCCAACAATTGACTTAGAAAGAATATCATTATGACAATCATGAAAAGAAAGTCTAAAAGCCAAGAAAGCAACACTAAACATCCTAGCACTGATCCTCATTCAACTTTCAGACCTCGAAAGCAGGAAATGACAAGAAAGTGTTGCCAACTAGGATTAAGGCTATGAATCTAACATTGCAATTCAGCAGTACAAACCCACAAAGTATACTACAGGGATGATAATGATGTTGTGGGCATCTAAAAAAAATGCACAGTAATACATTGAAACCGTCATAACCATCTTGAATCCAAGATGAGAAATTATAAAAACAAAAATGAAAACAGATGGAAAACCACAATAGCGCGCTGGATAGACCGGAGAAGACTGTTTCACTACCTGTACTCCCCAGTGCAGAACTGCCTGCCAAATAACAAAATTCAAATTCATCAATTGATCTGGACACGATTTTGTCATTAAAGAGAATCTGAATGCCAAACAAACACCCACAAAAAAGTCCAAAATATAATTTAAGGAGTGAGAATAAATAGTCTTCCAGAAATAATCAAACCCTTTATACTATTCTACAAGCACACAAGATTCCAAGCATGCACTGCGTTAACCAACATGTTTTTCAATGTGATAGGCATGTAGCTGAATGATATCTAGGCTGAAATTCAAGTTTCTTACATTCTAAAATAAAACAAATAATACCAAACTATCAACTAAGAAAAAAGAATCAAACATACTCATTATAATATATTCCGCTACTGTTTAGTAACGAATTGAAATATCCTTAGCAACATTTGTAATTTAGCTACAACTACAGGAATTTCTGAAGTCAAACTGTCAACATAGAAATTACCCAATATTATATTGAAACCCAGAATCACATGTACCATTTCCCAACAATGTTAATTCGAAAGATACATAACTGTCCTGTCGCATTCAGAGGCAAAAAGAATTACCAGCAAGTAGCTTCATAGGTTAACAAGTTACTATCTTTTCAACAGAATGCGCAAGACGTAGCATAACATTTTTAGGGTCAACTGTGCTTTTAGTTCTTAAAAATTTTCCAAATTTTGGTTTAGTCTGACTTCTAAATCCAATAGTTTACGTCATTGTACTTTTTCAAATGCTCAAACTTGAGTATCTAAAGCTAACACTTTTTTCCCTGTACAAGGACCAAAGTTAGAGCATTTCAAAATGCACGGGGGCAGTAAAAGTCAGGGACTAAAACCAAAGTTTGAAAAAATTCTAAGGGCATAAGACACCATGAACCCTTTATTTACTATTGTTTAGGTTAATTAGGTTTTCAACCCTTACGAATATCATGATTTTTGCTTTAGTTCCTACAAAAAATTATTTATTTTTAATCCGATGCTAAAAAAATGAAGTGGTTTCAGTCCCTTGTTAGAGTCTATATAAGCACGTGTAGTTACGGACTAAATAAAAACTCATGATATTTTCGGGAACCAAAGACATACTTAAACTTTTTTGTTTTCTCCAATTTGTGGAAATTCGTTCACAAACTTGACAGCAAGGTTAACTAACAAGCAATTCTCAAAGCCAAGACACAGACAAATAGTTATCAGCATAGCCCTCAGTGGTTGCAGCAGAAGCACTCAAAGACAGGGCACAGATAAATAGTTATCAGCATAAAACCTCGGGAGGAATTAAAAATGAACACAAAGTTTATAAGGAACAGAATCAACTTGAAATATTTTCTCGCACATAGAACGTATTAAAACAGTTTATTTTTCTAATTCGGGAAAGTTCATTCACAACTTGAATAGCAGAAACCAAGGTTCAAATAAACAAGTATCAGCATAACGCACAGTGGTTTCACCACATGTATTCTAAATAAGAAACAATAGAAGCTTTAAGAAATCGAACGGAGTAAGGAACCTGAAATTCTCGGCGGTTTTGGGCGCAATGTCGGCGAAGAGTTCCATCTTGATTCGACCGGCGGGAATGTTCCCGATGGTGACATCGAAGAAGACGATTGGGTTCTTAGGGTTTGGAGGACGCACGTGCCACTCCACACCCGCGCTCGCGTTTGTGGTCGCGTTTCCTGTAACCGAAGCAGCCATTTTCACTCCGCACAACTACTGCGAAACGATTCCAGTAGCTTCACGAGAAGAAGGGTGGAATAAAAACCAAATGGAATCGAATAAAAAAAAAATAGTAATAATAAGGTGTACATAATAATAATGTATGTAAGAATTATGAAGTATTAATGGTTAGATTTTTCTGTTTATTTTCAACTATAATTACTTGTTTTTTGGTCGGTTCTTTTATAAAAATGTTAAGAATAATAATTTTTAGTTAAATTACTTATTTTTATTTATAAAATTCAATTTCATGCCTTAGTTATTAAATAGTTAATTGCATACCTTAATTTTTTATTGATAAAAAAATATCTTAATTTTTTTAAAATTTCAATATTACTCTTTTATTTTAAATCAAGCGAACATCTTTTAAAAGAAAGTAATTTGAAGGAGGATAATATGTAAGAGGTTGTTAGAAGGTGTGTAATAAAATTTTATGGGATTTAAGATTCTAATTCCTGTATAGTTTTTTTAGTGGTGTTGTATATTTGTAAAATTTTGAAATTTATAACGTGTAGTTTGACTAATGTGGTTGAATAATTAAATGCAGCTTTAGAGTGAATTAATATAAAACCTATTCATAAATTTGCACATTTTGTTAATAAAAAAATTAAACCTTAACTTGTATAATTGTAAAAAAGTTAGATAATAGAAAACACAATAAAAAAATAAGGTATGAATTAAATATGTAATTCTAAATTTTAATAATAATTAAATCTTATAAAATAATTAAAATATCTAATAAAAAATAAATAAAACAATTGTAAAATAAAATCATTTGATAACATAATTAGAATTCGATAATTTAATCCAAAAATAAATAAAATACACTAATAATGGAAGTAATAGTACGTTAAAATAATAAATATAAATGATAATATTATAAGTGAATAATAAATAATATAATTAAAGAATAATAAATAAATAAATAAAATAATTAATAAAAACTTAAAAATATTTAATTATAAATAAAACCATTAAAATTAAATAAAAGTAAATAATTTTAATGCTTTAATTTATATAGTCATATTTTTAGAATTGTTATTATTATTATTATTTTTATTAATATTATTGTTATTAAATTTTTGTTATTATTTTTGTTATTATTTTTATTATTATTTGATTTTAGTAAAATATACGACCACTTCTAGAACACTAGAATCCTTATTACTGTATTTATCTAATTCTTATTGTTTTTTCAAAGTACACAATTTGTTATATATTTTACTTTATCAGCATAACTTATTTTATTGATTTTTTATGTATACAATATTAAAGTTATAAAACTTAATAAAAAATATTTATTTTATGATTATTGTTTTATAATATTTTATTAATTTTAATAATGGTTATAATTTAAACTTTTAATTATATTTTTTAATTTTTTATTATGACTAGAAAAGGTGAATACGATACATCTAAGTTTCAACTTATTAATTAATATAATGAGATATTCCTATTTTATGTACAGATGTTATATTCTTATTGTGTCCTCAATAATATTTAAAAAATTTTAACTTCAAAACTATATTTTAAATAGATAAATCACTTATCTATCTACTTAAGATAACAACACATACACTACCCTCCATAGTTTAATTACGTTTTTTCTTTTTTCTCTTTCAGGTAAATATGATATTCCTCCTTCAACATTAATTTCATTCAAATTGTAGATTATACATCAAATATAAAAAATAATAATACGCATTTTTTAAATAAACATATAAAATTAAAATTAATATAAATATTAAATTTTAAATTTAATATACATTTTAGTTTTCATATTATGTGAGAATTTGTAATGTTTTTTTAATTTTATTTTTTTTCTCAATTGAGTAGTGTTTGTATTCGTATTCATATTATTTTGTCATTATTTATTTGTCACGAGTTAATTTGGATGTATCACACTTTATAGAATTAACATCGGTAACATTAATTTAGCACAAAAATCATATTCATATATTTTAATAAAATTTGGGAATCAATTAAAAAATATATAAAATTAAATTTATTATATTAAAACCAAAATACTTATTAAACTTATATTATAGTTATTAATTTTTTATTCTAATAAATTAATTATGAATATATGATTGATAGTTCATGATTTTAGATGAGCTATGTTGGAAGTGTTGTTATGTGTGAAAAATGAGGAGAGATAATAAATGCAGCTATTGTAATACTTATAATTCATTCAAAATGTCTCATTCCCGTGTGGTTATTAATTGCAGCTATTGTTATATCTCTTTATTCATTCAAAATGTGTCAATTTTTTTTTATATTTCCTGTATTTTTAATAACTATTATTTAAAATTTTATTACATAAATTAATAAAAATATTAACTTTTATAATTTATAATAAATTTTTAAAAAATTAAATACAATTTATTATTAATGAAAAGGTAAATAAAAAAAATAATTGATTGATAAAAAAATATACCATTTAAAATTCATAAAAAATAATTTAATTATTTTTAATATTATTAAATCTAAGAATATAATTAATAAAAAAATAATTAATATAACATTAAATTTTATAAGATATAAAAAAATACAAAACCTTTTTGTTAGAATGACACTAGTTATCTTTCTTTTCTCTTTTGTTACACTTAATAATTTGTGTGTATGTGCATCACAAGTGGATATGCCTATATGAATAATTGATCAATTTTATAATTTTTCTTAAATGAATATACACTTAAATGAGATTCATTATGACACAAAAAATAAACAGATAATAAAGAAGTAACAAATAAATCACATAGAAGATAAATAAAAATAAAATAATAAATAAATTTCATTTTAAGTTTACGACCAAAAATTTTATTTATAAACAATAAAAAATTATTATAACTAACTTTCATAAAATATATTTAAATTAATTGAAAAAAAAAGTAAATAATACTTTGTATTATTGAATTTGAAACATCATTTATCACTTCTTTAAATTGTATTAGTCTTACTAAAAATTAATAAGATAGTCTTTCTATTTTGATAAGATTTTATTAAATTAATTTTTAATTAAAGTTAAGAATAATGTTAATTTTATGAGACGTAATACATTTAAATTAATATGTAATATGTAAATAGTAATAAAAAGATACTATAAATATATATATATAAACATTATAATATGTGAATTTTTGACAAGTATATTAGTAAATTTTAATAAAATGATTTTAATAAAATTTAAGATTTAATTAAGAAAAAATATAAATGTATGTAACATTCCAAATTCTTAACTTTTCACCATTGATGAGCTGTTGTGTTGTTGAATACCCAATTCCCTGCTGGGCCAAAAGAGAAGGCACTCATCTTAACATGAAGATTTTTCAGTTTTCCCCAATGTTCGGGCACTTTTTCCACATAAGTCTCTGTAAATTCAAGGCGACACAAATTGGTGAGTAAATGCAAATTTGATGGCAACTCTTTCAAACAAGCACAACTGTTCAACTTCAGTATCTGCAAGTGGGTGAGTGAACATATCTTTTCAGATAGTTTTTTTATGAGAGTATGGGAGAGGTTCAGTATTTGCAAGTGGGTGAGTGAACATATATTTTCAGGTAGTTCTTTTATGGGAGTATGGGAGAGGTTCAGTATTTGCAAGTGGGTGAATGAACATATATTTTCAGGTAGTTCTTTTATGGGAGTATGGGAGAGGTCTAACAAACGGAGATGCTCAAGATTGCCAACAGAGTCAGGTATCTCTTCTAAATCATGACAACGAGATAGAGATAAGATATAAGAACTTAAACTTGGTCAACAATTGATGTATGGACATATTGGAATGCGAGTAATGGCCAAAAACATTCACGCTCCTACCTGTTGGCATAAATGTTCGTAACCTTTTTGTATCAAATGAAGTTTCAAACGCATCAGAACATTGATTTAAAAGTTCAAATGAAAGATGACGAGTTACTCTTTGTGCATGTATTTCTTGACCAACTTCCAACCTGAAATAGATGTCCCCACCAACATATTTTGCCAAATCATGTAGAAGGTCATGCATGACAAATACTTCGTTTCCACCTGATTCTTGAAAGAAGGACCTTGATAGTAGCTCATTGAAATACCGTTGGCAAACTTCTTCTCGAGTCTTACTATGTTGACGACAGTGTAGGAAATCTTGAGTCATCCACACCTGAATCAAATATTCCTTTTCAAACTCATAATCCTTGGGGAATAGGGCACAGTAAGCAAAGCATGCCTTGAGATGGGAAGGAAGGTGGATGTAGCTCAATGCTAAAGCAGGAATAATATCACAACGCTCTTTCGAAAATTCCCATATTTCGTTTTGGAACACGGTTTCCCACTCTGAAACAGATGATTTGTTGTACAATAGACTTCCCATTGTTTTCAAGGCAAGAGGTAGTCCTTTGCATTTTTTAACTATCTTCATGCCAATCTCCCTGTACTCTGGATTTGGCTGAGTATCATCATCTTGGAATGCATGTTCAGCAAACAACTTCCAGCAATGATGTTCCTGTAATTGCTCTAAGGAGTGTTCTTTTGACCTCATGGTAGAAGCAACTTCCTTACTACGTGTAGTCACAAGAATCCTACTCCCATGAGCTCCGAAAACAAGGGGCTTGTGCACTTCTTCCCAATTAGATTGGTTTTCGTTCCAAACGTCATCCAAAACTAGAAGATATTTGTTCTTCGTTAATTTTTCTTTCAATTTTCTGTGAACCATCTCCAGATCTCTGCTGTCATCAGTTGATTTAGTAACTGCCTCAAGAATTGCTCTTGATACCTTGAAAACATCAAACTCATCTGAAACACAAACCCAAGCTTTGACATCAAATTTAGCCTCATCCATCCTTGGATCATTGAATACATGTTGGGCAAGAGTGGTCTTACCCACTCCGCCCATTCCCACAATAGAAAGTATTGATGGCTGGTTACTATTGTTGATGTCAGATGTCAGCCAGTCAAAGATCAGTTCTTTATCATCATCTCTGCCGTAAAAATCAGTTCCAACAACCAATGATGTTGTTTGTGATCTCTGTGGCAGTTCATTACTGAACCCAGATACATCACCACTAGCTGTTTTCAAACCTAGATCATCCTTTAGTTTTGAGAGGAATTCTAGTTTGTGAAGGACTTGTTCCATCCTAGGCTTAATTTCCTTGCTAAAGGAACAAAGAGGAGAAGATTTGAAGAAATTTGTTACCTTGCAAGTACAGCCTGTACAAGTCTGAGACTCAGATTCATCTTCCACTTCTCTTTTGGATAGTTCATTTTGTATTTCATCCAAAAGATCTTCTGCATCAAACACAGTATCTTTGACATCAAACAGCCAGTCTCACATGTTGATCTGTGAACTGTTTTCGTTCTGCATCATTTGCCAGAGAATGGATGGAGCGCAGCTTGGCTTTCAAATCGTGCAGCAGGTTCTGATCAAGCTCTGTTGCACGAAAGAAGTCGAGAACTTGAGGAGAAGCTAGCTTCTGGAATGCAACCTGAAGGAAAGCAGAAAGAAGAGCACCACCAACAATTTCTAATGCCATGGTAAGACAAGGATGAATGGGAATGAATGAGGGAGTTGAAATACAGCTGCTTTTGCAGATGATTGAGTCAAATGAAGGGTTAATGTAACAATGAAAAGAGAAATAACTTTTTTTATGATGACTTAGTTGAAGGTTAGTCAACCAAAGATTACATTAATGGCTGAGTTAGATGAAAAATAGTTTAAGAAAGAAATAGACAAATAAATATTTTATAATTGTCACTGGAAAATTAGCAGACACACTGTTGTTATTGTGTAGTTGCTTTTAAGCATTTCCTGTAAATAGCTTTTCATTTAAATAATTACGGTTTTCAAACTCTCAAATAAAAGCCTCAATTTACGTCCTTGCTTTGCTGGCTTACTCATATATTAAAGCCAGTTTAATGAATATAATCAAATTTGGTGGCTAACTAATCAATAAACAAACCCAAACAACTGAAAACAACAAATTAGAAAACTCAATAGAGGATAACAAACTCCGATCAATCCAGTTAAATAGCTCAGTTTTTTTTCCATCCTTTTGACTGCATATTTATAATATTATGATAATTATTTTTTGTATTTTTCTCGTTTACTTGTTTATTCGTTACTTATTTATATTTGGTCTGCTCCCACTTAGTCCATCTGATTCAGTTATTAGTGTGATTGATCAATTTGTTTTTCCATTTGGAAAGTGACCTTCATATATACTAGTTTCAATCAAACTTCATGAGTTATGCAAGCACAACATTGCTATAAACAAGTGTCATTATGCAGGCTGTTTACTGCTCAGTGCA
Source organism: Lablab purpureus (assembly GCA_030347555.1). Lineage (NCBI taxonomy): Eukaryota > Viridiplantae > Streptophyta > Magnoliopsida > Fabales > Fabaceae > Lablab > Lablab purpureus. Next base: position 14,748,931 of record CM059264.1, read on the forward strand.
ACATTTGAATGCTTAGATATTACATGTAATAATTACCAATCAACTTTGGAGAATAATAGCCAATTGCCACACCACAGGGGGACAATAAGTATGATAAGTCGCCAATCATTATTGTATTTTCCATTTCTGGTTTAAATTTATTGCCAATTTGCATAACCATTTTATTGGAACCAATAGCTAATGATATACGAGGCAAGGACGAAATAAACAAAAAGAAATACTGATTTTGATTATTTGTCGAGAACAGTACTCAGTCATTTGAAATAGCAGTGAAATGCCCAATAATGCAGTTGGTGAAAGCTAACATTAAAAATCACCAAAAACATGTTTCAGAACCACACATACCTCAATAATCCAAAAAATTTGGTATGAGTTACTCTGTTAATACGAAGTATTAGACTGTAAATTGAAAAGAGAAAACACCAACTTGTTACTACTTTTATAAAACAACCATATTCTGAAAGTTGAGGCATTTGATTCCTCAGATAGACAATGGTTGAAAGAAACACAATATTTATGACTGGCAACAGAGTGATTATAATTCCTCCTTCTCTGTCAAATCAGCAGCAGCTTCTCTTAGATAGTGATTCATGAGTCAAAACCTAAACCAAACCAAAATCCTTGGGTGCAATTAATAAGCCAGAACACTATTTTTTCAGGCGGGGTCAATTTGAACCAGAAATTCTCATATTTTATCTAGCGTCTACCAAAACCATAAATTTTTGTTTTAGAGCAGTCCAAGTGGTGAAGAACTGTTTTACAGTTGACTAATCCAACCATACTTGAACAGATAATAATTAAATATTGATACATTTTGATGTTATATAAAATAATATTATTAGATATTTCATAACATTAAGAATTAGACGTAAAAAAGGAAGACGGGAATGAATTGAAATAGAGTATGGTTGAAGGAAGTATATTAATGGAATATATTGCTGTATTGAGTTACTTTGAAATGAATTATCAGTAACCTCTTTCCCTGTTTTCGAGGCAATTATTAAGCGTAAGTCTGTTGTTGTCTCTGAATTTGAACAACACATGATACATAAGATACAAAAGAGTTAAGTAATCAATTACTAGAAAAAGTCTGATTACTACTTTTTTGCTGACTATATGGCGACTACAACTTTATGATTTTGAAACACTATTCAACAACTAGGGAAAAGGTAATCCTTAGAATCCAATTTTACAGAACAATAATAGAGAACTGGAGATAGGACCGATTCCCGAGACATTGGAATAGTTTGAAAGAATAGTTTTCATAATTCTTCACGTCTATCCAATGCTCAGAATGATTCCTCTTCCATCGAAGTAATGCCTTTTTATTGTTCTTCATTCATTGTGATTTATCTGCAGCGAACTAGCAAAAGTTGCAACTATTCAATCTTCCAGGGCTTTGATTATTGCATGAGTAGCCATGTTTACATAATCTACAATTTTGTATTGATCTCCCTTTGAGTGGCTTACATGCAATCAGTTTCATTAAGCATTCAATTCTCTCTATTGGTGGATTCCTAACATAATCTTTCTGGTACTATGATTTTGATTCTATTTATTTGTCTCCATCCCTATGTTTTATTTATTGCTGATGATTAATATTTAATGCATGAAAGCTGCCTCAAATAGTTAAATATCTGTCTTTACATTTGTAGTTTTTGATGATAAGACTGACAGATGAAATTTCAAGCTTCAATTTTTTAACTACTCACGGATGTTTATTATATTCAGTTTGTTAAGATAGAGAACTTTTATTTTCTGATTATTTAACCCTGGCATGATTTTTCTTTTGAATCATTGTGTTTTATATTTAGAGAGTCCTTGAAGAACCTTGGTGATGTTCTCCAAGTCTGTGATGGAATTCAAAGTTTGAGATGTAAATATCACAAACTTGATCTTCTACGTGATGCATTATCTGATTAAACCTTTATAACAGAAGAAGCACAATTATGTACTTACAAGTAAACTATTTATATTATCAAACAATATATCAAAATTTAGTTAACAATACATCACAATCTATCGAAAGAATTTGGGAAACAAAATTAAACTGTGGAATATTTTATACAATAATTAAAAAGCTGAACGTCATGCTACATACATACAGAGAAAATTATGTAGTAATTTTCTAGATCCATGTCCTTTTGAAGTTTCATGGTAATTCGTAAGAAACAATATCACTCCCATATATACAGGTTTTGAATGTGAGCAATCTTTTCCCAGTCTTCGCCTCCCATTTTCTGGCAACGCTGTTTGAGCAGAGGGCAATTGTTCCTAATTGAAAATTCTGAAATTGATTTGGGAAGACCCTTCTGCGGTATGCGTTGGAGGTTGGGGCAGTCATCAAGAACCAATGTTTTGAGAGATGAGAGTTGAAAGAGACCCTTGTAGTTCAGTTCTTTTAGATTTGGACATTCAGAGATGGTTAGAGAAGTAAGAGAGAGTGGAAGCAAACCTTCATCAGGAAAAGATTCTGTATCCAATTTTACGATCCACAAGCTTTTCAGAGAAGGATTGTCTCCGAAAGCTCCTTTCAGTGACCCAATAAGTCTGCAACAATTCTTGAGTTTTATGTCTTCTAGATTTGACGGCAAACCTCCGTCAGGGAACGACTCAAGTACTGGACAATCATATATGTGTAGCTTCCTGAGAGATGGAAGCAAGATATGCATGTTTACTGGAAATGATTCAAATTTAGGGCACAGAGCGATTTTCAGATACTGGAGATGATTATGAGCGTGATCCTGTGAAATCATCTTTAGATTACCAAACCCACATAGAATAAGCGTCGTGAGTGTAGGGAAGAAATGTAGTGGAAAGATACCTAGAGTGACAGAGTCATCACTTTTGTATGAATAAATGTCTAAGTGTTCAAGAGAAGTGTCAGATGTGATGTGCCCAAGCATTTCCAACAATGATGCTTCCATGTTGTGCCCACCCATTCTCAGCCTTTTCATTGTAGCCCAGTCGAACAGCAATTTTCCACAATCTTGCAGTTCTAAATCTTGAGCCCTAGGAGCAGAAGCCTCAAGTTGTCTGCAGTTTCTAATTTGTAGTGTATTCAAAGGAACAAGTTGCTCTGGCAGGTATCCTTTCAGTTGGGGACAATCCTTTATAGAAAGACTTTGGAGATGTGGAAAAACATATGTCACAGCTTGGCATTCCCATTTTTCCCAATGTCTCATACTGGAAAACTCCAATGTTTCCAGTGATTTAAATGAAGAAGATTTGTTCCCATGAAAATCAGAACCAATACTCACTATCCCATCAAGTCCTGAAATCCTCAAGTCCTTGAGAAATGGCAAAAGTCCAAGGGGAGGTAAACGTTGGCAAGATTCACATTCGTCCAACACTAAGGACACCATATTCCACAATGAATTTTCTAGTAACCAATTTGGAAATTGTTTCCCACCATATCCAATTATTGACAACTTCTTTAAGTGTTTGGAAGGATGTAGCTTCTCAATTACATCCCCTTCTTTTGTTGAATCAATAGGATCCCAAACCTTCCTCCAATCCCATCGCAAGTCCAGCTCCACAAGGTGTGTTTTATTCTTCAAATTCGCTTCTAATGCATCCAGGGAACTCTCAATATTCTGCAGCTCCCCAATTGATAGACTTCCATCAAGGTTGAGCTCTCTTAGCTTTTGAATACCAAACTCCCTGCCATGGCCAACGTTATAGGAATTCATTACTACTTTAAGATTCTTCAGTTTTCCCAAATGCGGTGGCACCTTTCTCACTTTAGTATATATAAATTCAAGCCGACACAAATTGGTTAGTAAATGCAAATCTGAAGGTAGCTCCTCCAAAACTCTACAACAGTTCAACTTCAGTATTTGTAAGTGGGATAGAGAACATATCTTTTCAGATAGTTTTCTTATGGCAGTACCAGAGAGGTCTAACGAACGGAGATGTTCAAGATTGCCAACAGAGTCAGGTACCTCTTTAATGTCAGAACAATAAGATAGAGATAAGATTCGCAAGAACTTAAACTTGGAGAATAATTCATGTATCGACATATTGCAATGCCAGCCATAGTCAAAACCATTCACTCTCCTACTTGTTGGAATAAAGGTACGTAACCTTTCTGTGTTACATAAAGTTCCAAACCCATCAAAATATTTATTGCCACCAAGTTCAACTGAAAAATGACGAGTTACATTTTGTATCTTTTCTGCCCGATCAACTTCCCACCTGAAGTATATGCCTCCACTCACATATTTTGCCAAATCATTTAGAAGGTCATGCATGACAAATACTTCCTTTTCCCCTGATTGTTGAAAGAAGGACCTTGATAGTAGATCATTGAAGTATTGTTGGCAAACTTCTTCTGGAGTCTTACTATGTTGATGAAAGTGTAGAAAATTTTCAGTCATCCACAACTGGATCAAATGCTCCTTCCTAAACACATAATCCTTGGGGAATAGGGCACAATAAGCAAAGCAGGCCTTGAGATGGGAAGGAAGGTGGATATAACTCAATGCTAAAGCTGGAACAATATCACAACGCTCTTTTGAAAATTCCCATATTTTGCTTCGGAACACACTTTCCCATTCTGTAACAGATGATTTGTTGTACAATAGACTTCCCATTGTTTTCAAGGCAAGAGGTAGTCCCTTACATTTTTTAACTATCTTCATGCCAATCTTCCTGCACTCTGGATTTGGTTGAGTATCATAATCTCGGAATGCATGTTCAGCAAACAACTTCCAGCAATGATCTCCCTGTAATTGCTTTAGGGAGTGATCTTTTGACCACATGGTAGAAGCAACTTCCTTACTACGTGTAGTCACAAGAATCTTACTCCCTTGGACTCCGAACATAAGGGGCTTCTGCACTTCTTCCCATTTAGATTGGTTTTCATTCCAAACGTCATCCAAAACAAGAAGAAATTTTTTCTTCATCAGTTTTTCTTTCAATCTTCCGTGAACCATCTCCAGATCTCTACTATCATCAGTAGTTTTAGTAACAGCCTCAAGAATTGCTCTTGATACCGTGAAAACATCAAATTCGTCTGAAACACAAACCCAAGCTTTGACATCAAATTTAGCCTCATCCACTCTTGGGTCATTGAATACATGTTGAGCAAGAGTGGTCTTGCCCACCCCACCCATGCCCACAATAGAAAGTATTGATGGCTGGTTAGGACTGTTGTTGTCCGATATCAGCCAATCAAAGATCAGTTCTTTATCATCATCTCTGCCATAAATATCACTTCCAGCCACCAAAGATGTTGTTTGTGATTTCGGCAGTTCTTTACTCAACCCAGGTCCAACATAGCTAGCCGTTTTCAATCCTAGAGCACCCTTTTGGCTTGAGAGAAATTCTAGGCCGTCAAGGATTTGCTCCATCCTAGACTTAATTTCCTTGTTAAAGGAACTAACAGAAGAAGATTTGAAGAAATTCAGTACCTTGCAAGTACAGCCTATAAAGGTTTGAGATTCAGCATCCACTTGGCTTTTGGGGAGCTTTTGTATATCATCCAAGAGATCCTCTGCATCAAGGACAGCATCTTTGACCTTAAGCAGCCAGTTTCTGACATGTGGATCCGTGAACTGCTTTCGCTCTGCATCATCAGCCAGAGAATGGATGGAGTGCAGCTTGGTTTCGAACTTGGTCAGCAGCGTCTGATCAAGCTTTGTTGCACGAAAGAAGTCCAGAATTTGAGGAGAAGCTAGCTTTTCAAAGGCAACCTGAAGGAAAGCAGAAAGAAGAGCACCACCAACAAATTCTAATGCCATGGTAGGATAAGGACGAATGGATTCAAGTGCAGGTAGCTTATGCCAATGATTGAGGGCAATTCAGGGTTAATGTAGTGATAAAATGTGCAATAAGCTATTTTATCAACACTTTCTTCTTCGATGGTTCGTCAACCAATAATTGTTGTCTTCCCCACTTCACATACTTCAAAAAGCATGTTGAAATATATTACTTTATTAGTTGATAGCAATGTAATGTATTTTGTTATGGGAATTTTTATCTGTATATTAAAATAACATTTATAGTAACATTCAATCTTTTTATAATAATCTATCACTATATGTATTTTCTTTGTAGGAATTTTATATGTTTTGGTAGATGACAGAGTGCATCTCTACTGTTATAACCATGAAAACAACTTAGCCAAATCAACAAAACTATAGTTAAATAACTCAGATAATTTTCTTGCACTCTTACTTTTATATATTAATTTTGACTGACCAGACTAAATGCAGCATTAATATTGTGATGTAATAATCTATTTTAGGAGTGATGGTTAACTGATAACACTTGCAAATAACAAGTATTACGTGGAAAAGTTTGCAGTGCCTTTGTTGTGTTCGCCGCGTCACCGTGGTTCTCGTCGTTTTATACGTCCCTCGTGGTGTTGTTCAAACCCCGTGGACAGCTGCTGCCCATCGATGACGTTGAGTCTCAACTTTTGAGGCCTAGCACGCAGGGAAGCAGCTGGGACGCACCCTTTTTATTATATATATAAATTTATTATATGAGTCACATAATTTAATAAAATAAATTTTTATAATTAATAAATTATTTTAAGAAGTATATTTTTTAAAGTTTCATTAAAAATTTATAGATAACATCTATTTATATTTACTTTTTTGTTTTAAATATAGACTTTTAATATTCTTCTTCTTTTCTTTATATTAAAGATATAGTGAATTCTTTTCTTTTTTTATGGTTTTTACTCTACGTCACTTATCTTCTATCCTACTTCTACAAAACTTTTTCCATTTCATTCCAGATACCTACTATAACTTTTCTTTTTTATTTAATATCATTTATTTTCTATGCTGCTTTTATGTGACTATTGTAATTAGATTACATTATATTATAGATTATATTTTTAGGAGACCTGTTACTTTATAGATTAGATTGTAAATTATCATATATTATAATTTTATATATTTTGAAATTAAATAATTATTTTTTAATAGATACAATACTCATGGTTAAGAAAATGATAATTGATGTTTTTTTTCAAGAGGAAGATTATTGATAAAAATGAAAATGATATTTCTTTAACTTTAAATTAGCAAATAGTTACATTGAGCAAAGAACGTTTTAATTTTTATTTTCAGAAGTCAAAAAATTTTAATTTTTAATTATTTTTATTAGGCTTAAAAAGTTTAAAAATTGTTTAAGGTTTAAAAAAGTAAAAACAATATTTTAACTTACATGTTAAAATAACCTCTAAAAAAACTGTTCAACTCTTAAGTAGGAACAATATTACTAAACATTAAAAAATATTAAAAACCATTAAAAAAATAAAAATGGTTCAACTTCTAAATTAGTGGGATCACTACTCAATGTTAAACAATTCAAAATTATTGAAAGAGTTAAAAAATATCCTAAATAAGTGGAATATAGAACAATGCTCAATATTAAAGAAATTAAAATCAATAAAAAAAATTAAAACTCATTAAAATGAAATTAAAACTCATTCAGTGTCTGCATCTATTAAAATGTTAAAGTTTTCGATTCTAAGTTTTTTCCTATTTTCCTTTACTATTTCAATCCAATTATAAGTATACTCTAACACAAAATTAATTGAAATAAAAATAGTATAATCTTACAATTTTACTAGTAAAATCTTGATTTTGACTACATTGGAAACAAATATATTGAATTGATGTTTGTAAGTAAATTAAATGTTATATTTAATGTTAATTTTGTTTATTAAGTTAATTTTTTTACATATTATATTATTTTATTCATAATTTTTTATATTATTTAATTATTATTAAAATATTATATTTATTTAATATAGAGTGGCTCTCCCACTGCTAGCACGGTTGTTCAAACTGTTTGATACTTGGCAACGGTTGGCAGTACATCTCGTCTAAGCGTGGAAATGTTTGGAAATCCTTGAGTTCTTGGAAAGCCATCCCCTTGGAAAAGCTTTTTGTGAATTTGCTTTTAATTTCCTCAAGATATTACTGGGTCTTTTAGGAGATACGCAAGGTGTTTGAAGTTGGAGCTTGGAACATCATCCCCGGTCCTCTGCAAGTTTTTGCTTAAACTAAAGATTCCGTGCCTTCAATGATGAAAATGAGCAAGGCTCTTATGTTGGGTGAGATTTATTGTGCTACTAGATGTTGTCCTGGGCATGGTGCTTGTGGAGGACTCTTTAGTGACAATAAAAGGGAGTTCATTAGGAAATTTACTAGTTATCTAGGTATTAGATCTTCTTTATTATATTAAGTTGATGACTTCCATTTATGTTATTGAGATTTTTGAGATCAAAATCTTGAGAAGAATCTCACTTGAGTGTAATTCTAGTTTGGTATGTCAAGCGTTTAAGAACACAAAAGAAAGTTGTTCCCTGGGCGACGGGGTGGGGCTTGTCCACTGCGGTTTACATGGAGTCCATTGGATATGTGCTGATCCTGTGCGATTTACACTTATTCTATAATGAGACAGTTCAAATAAGAATAGAGAAAAGAGCAATGAATAAGTTGGATGAATCTCTCTATGTATTATGACGTTGATGGGTTCATTACGGTGAAAGGAGAATGTTGGTATTGTAACGTGCAACATAAAGATGTTATATTATGAAAATATTATATGGTTATATTATAAAAATATTAGATTATAAATATATTAGATTTTCCTTCTAGCCAAAGATGAACCAAAGACGATTCATCAAGGATTGAATTTGGGTCGCTGTCCCAGATGGGTTTCCGAATTTCTACCTTTTCAACTTGAATCTCTTGTTTTGATTCCTATGTTCCTGTCCTCTTTAACTTCAGTTTTCCAACAGCATCCTTTAGCTCTGTATTGGCATTAGTTTAATATCAGTTTTCCATCAGCATCTCTGGTTTGATTCATATGCTTTATCAAATGATGTTGTCGTTAGTTTAAAAGAATGATTTCCAAAATTCCTCAAGAGCATCCAATGCTCAGAATCGACCTATATGATGAGTTCACCTTCCACTTTAGCTTCATTGGCTTCAGACTTCACTATAGGATAGATAAGAATATTTTCCTTCATTTTCTGAACAATGGTACTGTTTTCTTCCCAGGTGCTGATGCTGGAAGCTTCTTTCCTTTGCTTGTGGCCTCTCCGAAAACAGCAACCGCGGTATATTTGCTTTGGTGGCCTCTACTATTCTAACTGATTTGGATAACTGATTTTGTCAAACAGATTATTACTATTTCTTCGATTTTATCAGACTCAGTTTCTGCCCTTCACTTTTCATATCTGTGATCTTTTCGTGATTGTTGGTCACAGTAGATGTGTTTTCCTCTTCAATCTATGTAATTGTTCTTCATTTTGTGATTTATCTGCTGAAAACTAGCAGAAGTTGCAGCTATTCAATCCTCCACGGCTTCGATTATAGCATGAGCAGCCATGCTAAAATTTTGTATTGATCTGCCCTTAACTGGCTTACAAGTTACATGCAATCAGTTTCATTAAGCATTCAATTCTAAATATAATATTAAACCTTTATAATAGAAGAAACACAATTATGTATTTAGAAGTAAACTATTTAAATTATCAAACAATATATCAAAAATTAGTTACCACACATCACAATCTATCGAAAGAATTTGGGAAACAAAATTAAAGAGTGAAATATTTTATACAATAATAAATAACTCAACGTCGTGCTACATACATACAGAGAAAATTAATCAGTAATTTTCTAGATACATGTAAGTAAGTTTCATGGTAATTCGTAAGAAACAATGTCACTTCCATATATACAAGTTTTCAATGTGAGCAATCTTTTCCCAATCTTCGCCTCCTTCTCTCCGGCAATGCTGTTTGAGCAAAGGGCAGTTTCTACAAATTGAAAGTGCTGAAATTGATTTGGGAAGACCCTCCTCCGGTAAGCGTTGGAGGTTGGGGCAGTCATCAAGAACCAATGTTTTGAGAGATGAGAGTTGAAAGAGACCCTTGTAGTTCAGTTCTTTTAGATTTGGACATTCAGAGATGGTTAGAGAAGTGAGAGAGAGTGGAAGCAGACCTTCATCAGGAAAACATTCTGCATCCAGTTTTCCAATCCACAAGCTTTTCAGACAAGGATTGTCTCTGAAAACTCCTTTCTGTGAGCCAATAAGTCTAGAGCAATTATTCAGTTTCATGTATTTTAGATTTGATGGCAAACCTCCGTTAGGGAACGACTCAAGTCTTGGACAATCTTCTATGCATAGCCTCGTCAGAGATGGAAGCAGCATATTCATGGTTTCAGGCAATGATTCAAAGTTAGGGCACCTAAGGATGTCCAGACGCTCCAGATGATTATGGACGAGACCCTGTGAAATCATCTTTAGATTACGAAACCCACTGAGAATAAGCGTCCTGAGTTTTGCGAAGAGATGTAGTGGAAAGATCCACAGAGAGACAGAGTCATCACTGATTGGCGTCGGGCATGAATTAATGTACAAGTCTTCAAGACAAGTGTCAGATATGATGTGCCTAACCATTTCTAGAAATGATGCTTCCATGTTGTGCCCAACTATTTCAAGCCATTTCATTGTCACCCAGTCCAACTGCAACATTCCACAGTCTCGTACTCGCACTTCTAAAGCACTAAGAGTGAAAGCTTCAAGTTGTTCGCAGTAAAAAACTTCTAGACGTTTTAAAGGAACAAGTAGCTTTGGTAGGTGCCCTTTCAGCTTGGGACAATCTCTCAATGAAAGACTTTGAAGATGTGGAAAAGCACTTGTCACAGCTTCACATTCCCATTTTTCCCATTTTCTCATATCTGAAAACACCAACGTTTCCAGGGATTTAAATGAAGAAGATTTGTTCCCATGAAAATCAGCTTCAATGCTCACTATTCCATCAAGTTTTCTAATCATCAACCTTTTAAGAAATGGCAAAAGTCCAAGGGGAGGTAAACATTGGCAAGATTCACATTCATCCAGCACTAAGGACACCATATTCCACAATGAATTTTCTAGTAACCAATTTGGAAATTGTTTCCCACCATAGCTAGAGATTACCAAGTTCTTTAATTGTTTGGAAGGTAGCAGTTTCTCAATTACATCCCTTTCTTTTGTTAAATCATCAGGGTTCCTGTAGTACGCACCCCATTTTAACTCTAGATGCAGGAGGTGTTTTTTATTCTTCAAATCTGCATTTAATACATCCAAGGGATTTTCAATATTCTGCAGCTCCCCAATTGATAGGCTTCCATGAAGGTTGAGTTCTCCTAGCCGTTGAATACCCAACTCCCTGCTACGGCCAACACTGAAGGAACTCATCATTACTTTAAGATTTTTCAGTTTTCCCAAATGTTCTGGCACCTTTCTCACTTTGGTCTCTGTTAGAATATCTAGGGTTTGTTATTCTAGTATAATGGGCTCAGCCCATATCTTGTATCTCCGTTATAAATAAACACACAACCCTATGTGAAATCATCAGGGAATTCATCCTATATCTAATTCTCAATATGGTATCTAGAGCTAGGTTAAATCCCTGTCTTCCTTCCTGGTGAACCCACTATTCATCAGTGCTAAATATTTTTCTTTCCTGGTGAACCCACTGTTCATCAGTGCTAAATTTTTTTTCCGGAATCCTTTTTCTCTCACTCCTGCACCATCACTGCATCGTCGCCGCCGCAACAGTGCATCGCTGCCGCCACAGTACACCGCCACCGCAACAGTGTACCATCATTGCACTTCGCTTCCGCCGCCTCCGATCCGACCGCCGACCACACCACCGGCTTCGTCTCGTCTAGGCGACTCCAGCGCGACGTGGATCGCCGCCTTCCGCCGCCGCACGCGCCCCCACACGCCACCTGAAGGAGCGCGCAGCGCGTGGCGGCGCGTCAGTCACCTTCTCCGGCGGCTCCTTGCATCGCCGGCATCGTCTCCTCGTCCCCGTCCTGGATCTGTGCTCATATAGTTGATCGGAGTTCGTTTGATATTTATCCCTATTTTAGGGTTTCTCTTTTTTTTGCAGCAGCTTTCTCTCTTCTCCGAAGTTTTCTCTTTCCTAATGGCCTCACTCGCTCCTACGCCTGCTTCAGCTGTTCGAGGTATTTATACTAATTATGTCAATATGCATCTTCCCATTGACAAATTAGATGGTAATAATTATGAGACGTGGGCATCTGATATCCAACTTTGGCTTGAGAGTCAGGGTTACGAAAATCATCTCATTATGACCGTAAATAGTGTTCCTGAAAACGAGCGCTCCCGGTGGACAAAGATTGATGCTCAATTATGCATAGTCATTAAATCTACCATTGATTCCTCCTTAAAGCCAATCTTCCAGTACGTATAAGTCGCTCTCGAGGTTTGGAAACAGGCCAAACTCATCGTACACAAATGACACTCAACGTCTCTATGGTGTTTGTCATAATATGTTTACATTAGCCAGTCAAACACGTCTTGATGGGAGCATGACACAATACCTGAGTAAAATTCATTCTCTCTTTCATAATTTTAATGAGTTATTACCCCCTGCCTCTACTCCTGCTGAAGAGATTGAGCAACGGTCCAAGTTTTTTATGTTACTGGCATTACATGGTCTTCCTGCTGATTATTCACATGTTCGAGATCAAATTCTGGGATCTCCAACTGTGCCTACTCTGACATCCACATCTTCCATCCTCTTACGTGTGTCGGTCAAGTCTACAACTGAAACACCTACTACAGGTACATATGATGAATCTTCTGCACTTGTTTCTCACAATGATAACCGCAATCGTCCTCGGAAACAAGGAAAAGGGCGACCTCAGTGTGATCACTGTCATAGGTATGGCCATGTCAAAGAAAAGTGTTATGCCTTACATGGTCGTCCTCCAAAATCTGCTGCAGTAGCCCATGCTGCCTCTCCATCACCAACTTCGGGTCCCTTACCACAGTCTGTTCTAGGACCTCCACCATCTGATGCCTCGGCTACACCTGCTATCTTCACTGAGTTTCTAAAATGGTATGGGGATCGTCAGGGCTCGAGTTCCACTGCTTCTGTTGTGCATTCAGGTATTTCCTTTGCTGGCCTAACTCAATCCAACTCTCTTAGTCCTTGGGTTCTAGACTCTGGCGCCACAGACCACATCACTGGTAATAAATCCTTCTTTACATCCCTATCTACTTCAGGTTATTTGCCCTCTGTTACTATGGCTGATGGCTCTAAAGCCTCTTCCCATGGCATTGGTACCATTCAACTTCTTCCTTCCCTATCTATTGATAATGTCCTTTTTGTCCCTGGTTCTCCTTTTAATTTATTATCCCTTAGTCGTCTTACCCGTTCTCTTGATTGTACTATCTCTTTTACTAAAGATTCTGTTTTTTTACAGGACCGGAGTTCGGGACGGACGATTGGCACCGGATGTGAGTCTCATGGTCTATATCACCTACGGACAGCTGCCCATGTTGGTTCGGTTATGGAGTCTTCTTCTCTCCTTCATGCTCAATTGGGACACCCTAGCCTTGCTAAGATGCAGCAACTTGTTCCCAGTCTGTCCAAGTTGTCTACTTTTTCCTGCGAGTCATGCCAATTAGGCAAACATAGTCGTAGTTCTTTTCCAGTTAGTGTCTCACAACGTGCTTCTTCTCCATTTGCTTTAGTTCACTCGACATTTGGGGACCCAGTCGTGTCCGAGTCTAATTTAGGATTTCAATATTTTGTCACTTTCATTGATGATTACTCAAGGTGTACTTGGTTATTTTTAATGAAAAATCGTTCAGAGTTGTTTTCTATTTTTCAAAATTTTTTTAATGAAATAAAGACTCAATTTGGTGTGTCTATTCGCATTTTACGTAGTGATAATGCCCGAGAGTATCTTTCTCATTCTTTTCATACTTTTTTGGCGTCTAATGGCATTCTTCACCAAACTTCATGTGCTTATACACCTCAACAAAATGGGGTGGCTGAGCGCAAGAATAGACATCTCATTGAAACAACTCGAACAATGTTACTACATGGAAATGTTCCTCAACGTTTTTGGGGAGATGCTGTTCTTAGTGCTTGCTATCTTATTAATCGCATGCCTTCCTCTGTGTTAGACAATAAAATCCCTCACTCAATTTTGTTTCCACATGAACCTCTCCACTCTTTGTCTCCTAAAGTTTTTGGGTCAACATGTTTTGTTCATAACTTAGGACCTAATGTCGACAAACTTTCCGCTAAGTCTCATAAATGTGTCTTTCTCGGGTTCACTAGGTCACAAAAAGGGTATAAATGTTTCTCTCCATCTCTTAATCGTTATTTTATCTCTGCAGATGTCACTTTCATTGAGTCCTCTCTCTATTTTAAGACCAACCCTTCTACCTCTACACCCATTTCTGAAACAGCCACTATTCCAGTTATATGTGAACCTCCGGTTGAGTCTAGTACAGCTCCATCACCTCCAACACCACCACCAACACCTCCATCATCTGACTCACTTCCGTTGTCAACTCCTCTGGTTTCTCCGGTTCTGCCAACTGAATCTGATCTTCCCATTGCTCTTCGAAAAGGTATACGAACCACCCGCAAACCTCCTCTTCGCTATATTAATTTAAGTTATCATAGATTATCTCCTTCACTTTATACCGCCTTTCTTCTATTTCCTCTGTATCCATCCCTAAAGCTGTAGGTGATGCCTTATCCCATCCCGGTTGGCGTCGAGGCTATGCTTGAAGAACCGAGTGCACTTCGGACTAGTGGAACTTGGGACCTCGTCCCTTTACCTTCTGGAAAATCGGTTGTTGGTTGCAGGTGGGTCTTTGCTATCAAAGTTGGTCCTGATGGAACTGTTGATCGTCTTAAAGCACGCCTAGTAGCTAAAGGCTATACGCAAATCTTTGGCTTAGATTACGGTGATACTTTTTCACCGGTTGCAAAGATGGATTACGTACGCCTATTCATTGCCATGGTTGCTCTCGAAAAATTGGCCTCTATTTCAATTGGATGTGAAAAATGCTTTTCTCAATGGAGATTTGCGGGAAGAAATTTATATGGAGCAACCTCCGGGGTTTGTTGCTCGAGGGAGTCTTCGAGGAATGGTATGTCGTCTCCGCAAATCTTTATATGGCCTAAAGCAATCTCCCGAGCTTGGTTTGGAAAGTTTAGCATGGTTGTTAAGCAATTTGGAATGACTCGCAGTGAAACAGATCACTCAGTCTTCTACCGCCACTCAAGTGCTGGATGTACCTATCTAGTTGTGTATGTTGATGATATTGTAATTACAGGAAGTGATCACCATGGCATTTCACAAATTAAACAACATCTCTGCCAACACTTTCAGACTAAAGATCTTGGCAGACTCAGATATTTCTTGGGGATTGAAGTAGCACAATCTACTAATGGGATAGTAATCTCTCAAAGAAAGTATGCATTAGATATTTTGGAGGAAACTGGGTTGATGAACTCAAAATCTATCGACACACCGATGGATCCTAATGTCAAGCTTCTACCTAATCAGGGGGAGCCCTTCTCAGATCCTGAAAAGTATAGAAGATTAGTTGGGAAATTGAACTACCTTACAGTCACTCGTCCAGACATTTCTTTTGCTGTCAGTGTGGTAAGTCAATTTCTCAACTCTCCTTGCACAGATCATTGGGATGCTGTCATTCGTATACTGAAATACATTAAAGGCTCCCCTGGAAAAGGTCTGTTGTATGGACACAGTAATCATACCAAAGTTGTTGCCTACTCAGATGCGGATTGGGCAGGATCTCCCACCACCTCTGGATATTGTGTTTTCATTGGTGATAATTTAATCTCCTGGAAGAGTAAGAAACAAAGTGTTGTGGCAAGATCAAGTGCAGAAGCAGAATACAGATCTATGGCATCCGCTACATGTGAGCTTATTTGGCTTAAACAGCTACTCAAGGAGTTACAATTTGGAGAAGTTACTCAAATGACACTAATATGTGACAATCAAGCTGCCCTTCACATCAGTTCGAATCCTGTCTTTCATGAAAGGACCAAACACATAGAGATTGATTGTCATTTCATCAGAGAGAAAATAGTATCTGGAGAGATTAAGACTAAGTTTGTTAATTCTAATGATCAATTAGCAGATGTTTTTACTAAGTCATTACGGGGACCTAGAATTGATTATATTTGTAACAAGCTTGGTTCATACAATTTATATGCTCCAGCTTGAGGGAGAGTGTTAGAATATCTAGGGTTTGTTATTCTAGTATAATGGGCTCAGCCCATCTCTTGTATCTCCGTTATAAATAAACACACAACCCTATGTGAAATCATCAGGGAATTCATCCTTTACCTAATTCTCAATAGTCTCTATAAATTCAAGTCGACACAAATCGGTGAGTAAATGCAAATTTGAGGGCAACTCCTCCAAATCTCTACAATAGCTCAACTTCAGTATTTGCAAGTGGGAGAGTGAACATATCTTTCCAGTTAGTTTTTTTATGGCAGTATAGGAAAGGTCTAACGAACGAAGATGCTCAAGATTGGCAACAGAGTCAGGTACCGTTTTAAGCTCCGAACAATGAGACATGGATAAGATACGTAAGAACTTAAACTTGGTGAACAATTCATGTATCGACATATTGCAATGCCAATCATAGTAAAGTTCATTCATTCTCCTACTTGTTGGCATAAATGTACGTAACCTTTCTGTATTACATACACTTTCAAACCCATCAAAATATTGATTGTAACCAAGCTCAACTGACAGATGACGAGTTACATTTCGTATTTTTTCTGCTTGATCAATTTTCCACCTAAAGTATATGCCTCCACCAATATATTTTGCCAAATCATTTAGAAGGTCATGCATGACAAATACTTCTTCCTTTTTACCTGATTGTTGAAAGAAGGACCTGGATAGTAGATCATTGAAGTACTGTTGGCAAACTTCTTCTGGAGTCTTGCTATGATGATGACAGTATAGGAAATTTTCAGTGATCCACAACTGAATCAAACACTCCTTCTTAAACTCATAATCCTTGGGGAATAGGGCACAATAAGCAAAACATGCCTTGAGATGGGAAGGAAGGTGGATATAGCTCAATGCTAAAGCAGGTATAATATCACAACGTTCTTTCGAAAATTCCCATATTTCACTTTGGGAACACAGTTTCCCATTCTGAAACAGATGATTTGTTGTATAATAGACTTCCCATTGTTTTCAAGGCAAGAGGTAGTCCTTTGCATTTTTTAACTATCTTCATGTCAATCTCCCTGCACTCTGGATTCGGTTGACTATCGTCGTCTCAGAATGCATGTTTAGCAAACAACTTCCAGCTATCATCTTCCCCTAATTGCTCTAGGGAGTGCTCTTCTGACCGCATGGTAGAAGCAACTTCCTTATTACGTGCAGTGACAAGAATCCTACTCCCTTTGGCTCCGAAAACAAGGGGCTTCTGCACTTCTTCCCATTTAGATTTGTTTTCGTTCCAAACATCATCCAAAACAAGAAGAAATTTCTTCTCGGTCAATTCTTCTTTCAATCTTCTATGAACCATTTCCAGATCTCTACTACTATCAGTTGATTTAGTAACAGCCTCGAGAATTGATCTTGATACCTTGAAAACGTCAAATTCATCTGAAACACAAACCCAAGCTTTGACATCAAATTGAGCCTCATCCATCCTTGGGTCATGGAATACATGTTGGGCAAGTGAGGTCTTACCCAACCCGCCCATGCCCACAATAGAAAGTATCGATAGCTTGTTGTCAGTGTCAGATGTGAGCCAGTTAAAGACAAATTCTTTGTCACCATCTCTGCCATACATAACACTTTCATTTGGCAAAGATGTTGATGACAATTTACTACCCGATCCTGATCCGACCCCCACACCATTAGCCTCTTTCAAACCCAGAACATGGCTTTGGGCTGCAAGATCTTCTAGGTTCTCAATGACTTGTTCCATCCTTGATTCAATTTCATTTTCAAAGAAACTCACAAAAGAATATTTGAGGGAATTCCACACGTTTTTAGCAGCACTCTGAGGCTTAGCTTCCACTTGGCTTTTGGAGAGTGCATGATCTATTTCATCCAAGAGATCCTCTGCATCAAAGACGACATCTTTGGCTGCTAGTAGCCAATCTCTCACACGTGGATTTTTGAACTGTTTCTGTTCTGCATCATCAGCCACAACATCAATGGCTAGGAGCTTTACCTTCAAGTTGCTTAGCTGATTCTTGGTGCTTTTCTTTCCACGAAATATGTCCCCAAAACGAGAAGCCAAATTGTCAATGGTCCTCTCAACGAAGGTGGACACAAGAGCACCAGTAATCAATTCAGTTGCCATGGTAGGAAGAATGGTAGAAAATACACTTTAGATTTATTAAAGGTTCAATCTTTGTATTATATGTAGGCCATACACCTTGCATTCTACAACAAAGATAATCTTTCATGTCATTTTCACCATCCTCTCTTATTCAACTTGAATTATCTCTCAGTCATCTCACTCCTAAGTTCAAGCTAAAGAAATCAGTGTTGCATTACTCCAAACAAATTGCTACACGCCACCATAAATATCTCTTTTTCCAACTAATCCTGTTCCTTCTAAAGTCCATCCATTCTCACCAACCATCAAAGCTCATTTTTCCAAAATGCTAAAAATGGTACTAAGTTGGATGATCTACTAATAATATCCAACTATCTCCAAAAATTCTAACTATATTTATTCAGAAAAAAAATTCTTAACCCAAGACCACTATTAATTCTTCTTCACCTATTCCTGTATTTGTCGTCACAAAAAAATATTATGATTTTTGAAGCATTTTTTTGCTCTTTAGATTTATAAGAAATTGTGCAAGATAACTTCATTGATCGTACAGGCATCTTTGCATTAACAGTTGATTGTATTATGTAATTTTATCATTGTCGTCAGCTTTGGCCATTGCTCTCAATCCCGGTCTCACGTGTCTCTTCTTTCACGCTACGGGTACTGAGTCACATTGGTACGTGCTGCACTTCTATCATGATAGGATTTGCTCATAATTAGCCAATTATCCAATTCATCCCTTTCCATAGTAGGCAACCATGACCAATCCCTGCTGTTTGTAATATGCCAATTCGGCCTTTAGCTATTGAATTCATGTCCCATTTACCACTCAGAAACGTTCTTGAATAATTGTGTTCAACGGATATCTAAAAGATTAGACTATAACTGAGAATTATTAAACCATACTTTCAACTGCACTGATCTACAATCGATTTTAAAAAACTGAACTGGTATTGGAACCAGTTTTTAACGTGTACCTCTGCTTAAAAAATCAGGTAAAGACACATAATTAGTATTTAACGGGTTGACTGGATCATACTTGATGTTAGATGGATCATACTTGCAAACTATTGGTTCTGATATCACTATAAGGTTTTTCTAAGAAAGAATATATCGAAAAATACCACACTAAATAAGTCATGAACCAACGTAAATAGTGAATTGACACTTTTATTGATGTTTTGCTAATATGATTTTTTCAAGGAAATAAGTTTGTTGATGTTTTGCTAATATTAGTGTATATAATACACTTATTTTTCTTTAACAATTTACCTTCTAAAGTTGATTTCTTTAGGAATTGCCTGACCCTCCTAGAATTCAGGTTTTGTTAGCAGTGTGGAGATTGCATCTTTTTCTTACTTGAGTTTATACTTTGTCCTCTCATTTTTTTATCTTCTTTCTTTCTTTTCTTTATAAATATTTATATGATGACAAATGATTAATGAAACTTTAAAGTAAAATCTAGTTAGAATGTTATAGTAATTACAAGAAAAATATTAGAAACACCAAGAAACATGCAAATTTACATCAGCATGTGTATGTTTTAACCTTATATAACTTGTTTTTATTTTATATTCAGGAATCTTATATACTAGTCCTGTATTAGAAAATTGATGTTTTGGAGAAATTTTTACTATTTTTCAGTCTCGTTTTAAAATTTATGAAATTTGTGTGTTTCCAATTAAATATTTTTACTGATTTTTTCATAATTTGATTATAGAATTGTAAATTAAATATAAAAATTACTTATCAATGACATGATAATTTAGAGTAAGAATTTAGGAAACAAAATTGGAACGTCCTCAATATGAAAGAGTTGAAGTAGAAGTAGTTAGGAGTTAAAATCACATGTTCTAACTATAACATTAACCTTTTACAATTCAAGAAGAACAATTATTTATTCAGAAGTAAATTCTTTAAATTATCAAACAATATATCAAAAATTACTGATCAATGACATAATAATTTATAGTGAAAATTTAGGAAACGGAAAATGCTCACAAGTACATGCATGTTTCTAGGCAATGATTGAAATTTAGGGCACACGCTGATTCTCAGAGTCTCGAGATTATAATGAGCGTGATCCTCTGAAATCATTTGTATAACACTACCTCTAAAGCAGCTATAATAACACTACGCTCTTTCGGAATTTCTCATATTATTTTTGTGTTAGGTATATTTTTTAATTATTTCTGTGTTGTTATAGTGTACAGGAGTAGATATCTTGTTTGATTTATTCTATATATTTGATTTATTCAATATATATAATTTATATAATTCTTTCTATCTTAACATGTGAGAGAAATCTTTTCGAGTTTTAAACTAAATTGAAAGATAAAAAGATAGTTTATATATATATATATATATATATATATATATATTATTTTATAATAGAATTTGTATTAATAGAGATTTTCTTTTATATTGGATAAACATTATATGTATAATATGTATTTTGTAATCAATCAATACATAATTATGTCTAAATATCGAGTGTGATAATAATAACCATTTCTAGGATAATTAGAGTCTTTCCATGAATGGATACTCATATTTTATATAAGCATTCTATTTTGTTCTTCATTATATTTTAAAATTTTCAACTCCAAAACTATATTTTAGATTGATAAACCCCTTATTTATATACTTAAAAAACATGTATCACTACTCCACTCTATAGTGAAGTAAGTTACAAGTAGGGATGGTAACGGGTGGGTCGGGTATGAGTAGTATCTACCTGCTACCCAAAAATAGTCGCAGATTTTTTTATATCCACAGATATTTTTTCTAATTTTTTATTTTAAAAAAAATATTTAATAATTATTTAAAATATAAATTTAGATAAAAAAATTAATTTTAAAATATAATTTAAACAAAGTTTCATAAAATGAAATTATGAAAATAAATTTAATTTTTTTAAAAATAAATTTAAATAAGTTGGACTATAAAATATAAGCTTTAAAAAATTATTCATTTTAAAAATAATTTCAATTTTGTGAGAATAAATAAGAAATATACATAAATAAAATTAAACTCTAAACAATCTTTAAAATATTAATATTTTTCGCACAAATAATCTTAATTTAATCACTTAATTTTCTTATAAATATTTAAATAAAATTTATTAATAATAATTAACGGATAGCGGTTACCTGCGGGACGGGTACCATAATATCTGTACTCATCCTGTTAAAAAGGAATAATTAAGATACTCCTATTTCTTACCACAAATATTGATTTAAGATATTTATTTAATATCTGTTTTAGATTTTATTCTTAATTAAATATGCAGGGATACATATTTTTTTTTGTCATCCCTAGATACAACTCTCATAAAAAATTCATAAGAAGAAGCTCAATTATTATAGGCTCAAGTTTGGTTAAGCTTTTAATACCATCTTAACCATCACTCATAAATAACAAGAAGAAATGAATAAATTATGTATTTGATAGAATGTAAATGTTCCACTTAGAAAACAATATGCCTAATGGTGCTCATATAGCAGCTAATAACAAATTTTAACCAACAACTTCTACCATTATGCAGTACTTTTAAAAAGTTAATGAGCCACAAATATCCAGACACATGTAAATGTTACTAAAAACCTTTTCTTTATGATCTTCAATTATATTCTATTGCTAAAATGCAGGTTCCTTTGGTTTTGGAGATTAAACTTTCATGATATCAATGTTACACTTAGAAAGCAATATGCTGTCATAATAGTAGGTACATACATACAGAGAAAATTATTTAGCAATTTCCCAGTTCCATGCATCCTGCAGAAGAAGTTTCATGATAATGAAGAGTCAACGACACTACCGTATATCCACATTCTGAATGTGAACAATCTTTTTCCAGTGTTCACCTCCTCGTTTATGGCAACGCTGTACGAGCAACGGACAAGACCATATGTAAAGATATGAAATTGATTTGGGAAGACCTTCCTCCGGTAAGCGTTGGAGGTTGGGGCAGAAACAAAGACTCAGTTCTTGAAGAGATGAGAGTTGATTGAGACCCTTGTAGTCCAGTTCTTTTAGATTTTGACAATCAGAGATGGCTAGAGAAGTAAGAGAGAGTGGAAGCAAACCTTCATCAGGAAAACATTCCGCATCCACTCTTTCAATCCACAACTTTTCCAGAGAAGGATTGTCTCCGAAAGCTCCTTTCAGTGACCCAATAAGTCTAGAGCAATTCTTGAGTCTGATGTAATTTAGATTTGATGCCCAACCTCCACCAGGGAACGACTCAAGTCTTGGACAGTCTTCTATGCATAGCTCCTTGAGAGATGGAAGCAGCATATGCATGTTTCCAGGCAATGATTCTAATTTAGGGCAGTCAGCGATTGTCAGATCTTTGAGATGATTATGAGGGTGATCTTGTGAAATCATCTGTAGATTACCAAACCCTCTGAGATTAAACGTTCTGAGTGTCGGGAAGAAATGTAGTGGAAAGGTCCATAGAGAGACAGAGTCATCGCTGATTGGACAAGCGCCTAAATTATTTGAATGAATGTGTAAGTGCTCAAGAAAAGTGTCAGATGTGATGTGTTCAACCATTTCCACCAACGATGCTTCCATGTTGTGCCCACCCATGGTGAGACTTTTCATTGTAGCACAATGAAACTGCAGCTTTCCGTAGTCTTGTAGTTCTAAATCTAGAGCCTTGGGAGCGAAAGCCTCGAGTTGTTGGCAGTCTCTTATTTTTAGACTTTTCAAAGGAACAACTTGCTCTGGCAGTTCTCCTTTCAGTTTGGGACAATTTGTTATGACAAGATTTTGAAGATTTGGAAAAGCACCTGTCACAGCTTGGCATTCCCATCTTTCCCATTGTCTCATATTGGAGAAGATCAATGTTTTCAGGGATTTAAATGAAGAAGAGTTGTTCCCATGAAAATCAGCATCAATACTCACTATCCCATCAAGTTTTCTAATCTCCAAGACCCTGAGAAATGGCAGAAGCCCAAGATGAGGTAAACGTTGGCAAGATTCACATTCATCCAGCACTAAGGACTCCATATTCCACAATGAATTTTCTAGTAACCAATTTGGAAATTGTCTGCCACCATAGCTATAGATCGACAACTCCTTTAAGTTTTTGGAAGGTTGGAGATTCTCAATTACATCCCCTTCTTTTGTTGAATCAATAGAGTTCCCATTTCTCCTCCATTCTAACGTTAGATCCACCAGGTGTATTTTGTTCTTCAAATCTGCTTCTAATGCGTCCAAGGGATTCTCAATATTCTGCAGATCCCAAATTATTAGACTTCCATCAATGTTGAGTTCTCCTAGCCGTTGAATACCCAACTCCCTGCCACAGCCAACATAAAAGGATCTCATCATTACTTTAAGATTCTTCAGTTTTCCCAAATGAGGTGGAACCTTTCTCACTTTAGTCTTTATAAATTCAAGACGACACAAATTGGTTAGTAAATTCAAATTTGAGGGTAACTCCTCCAAATATGTACACCAGTTCAACTTCAGTATTTGCAAGTGGGAGAGTGAACATATCTTTTCAGTTAGATTTTTTATTGCAGTATAGGAGAGGTCTAAGGAACGGAGATGCTCAAGATTGCCAACAGAATCAGGTAACTTTTGAAGGCCAGAACAATAAGAAAGAGATAAGATCCTTAAAAACTTGAACTTGGAGAACAATTTATGTATCGACATCTTGATACCCCAGCGACATCGACTCCTACCTGTTGGCATAAATGTACGTAACCTTTCTATGTCACATAAACTTCCAAACCCATCAAAATATTGCTTGTGACCAAGTTCAACTGAAAAATGACGAGTTAATTTTTGTATCTTCTCTGTTTGATCAACGACCCATCTGAAATATATGCCTCCACCGACATATTTTGCCAAATCATTTAGAAGATCATGCATGACAAATACTTCTTCCTTCTCAGCTGATTCTTGAAAGAAGGACCTTGATAGTAGCTCATTGAAGTACTGTTGGCAAACTTCTTCTCGAGTCTTACTATGTTGACGACAGTGTAGGAAATCTTCAGTCATCCACAACTGAATCAAATCTTCCTTTCTAAACTCATAATCCTTGGGGAATAGGGCACAGTAAGCAAAGCATGCCTTGAGATGGGAAGGAAGGTGGATATAGCTCAATGCTAAAGCAGGAATAATATCACAACGCTCTTTCGAAAATTCCCATATTTCGCTTTGGAACACACTTTCCCATTCTGAAACAGATGATTTCTTGTATAATAGGCTTCCCATTGTTTTCAAGGCAAGAGGTAATCCTTTACATTTGTTAACTATCTTCATGCCAATCTCCCTGCACTCTGGATTTGGTTGAGTATTATTGAGAATTAGGTATAGAATGAATTCCCTTCAGATTTCTCTTAGGGTTGTGTGTTTATTTATAACAGAGAGATACAAGAGATGGGCTGAGATGGGCTGAGCCCATTATACTAGAATAGTAAACCCTAGATATTCTAACACTCCCCCTCAAGCTGGAGCATATAAATTATATGAACCAAGCTTGTTACAAATATAATCAATTCTAGGTCCCCGTAATGACTTAGTAAAAACATCTGCTAATTGATATTAGAATTAACAAACTTAGTCTTAATCTCTCCAGATACTATTTTCTCTCTGATGAAATGACAATCAATCTCTATGTGTTTGGTCCTTTCATGAAAGACAGGATTCGAACTGATGTGAAGGGCAGCTTGATTGTCACATATGAGTGTTATTTGAGTAACTTCTCCGAATTGTAACTCCTTGAGTAGCTGTTTAAGCCAAATAAGCTCACATGTAGCGGATGCCATAGATCTGTATTCTGCTTCTGCACTTGATCTTGCCACAACACTTTGTTTCTTACTCTTCCAGGAGATTAAATTATCACCAATGAAAACACAATATCCAGAGGTGGATCTCCTATCAGCAGGAGATCCTGCCCAATCCGCATCTGAGTAGGCAACAACTTTGGTATGATTACTGTGTTCATACAACAGACCTTTTCCAGGGGAGCCTTTAATGTATTTTAGTATACGAATGACAGCATTCCAATGATCTGTGCAAGGAGAGTTGAGAAATTGACTTACCACACTGACAGCAAAAGAAATGTCTGGACGAGTGACTGTAAGGTAGTTCAATTTCCCAACTAATCTTCTATACTTTTCAGGATCTGAGAAGGGCTCCCCCTGATTAGGTAGAAGCTTGACATTAGGATCCATCGGTGTGTCAGTAGATTTTGAGTTCATCAATCCAGTTTCCTCCAAAATATCTAATGCATACTTTCTTTGAGAGATTACTATCCCATCAGTAGATTGTGCTACTTCAATCCCCAAGAAATATCTGAGTCTGCCAAGATCTTTAGTCTGAAAGTGTTGGCATAGATGTTGTTTAATTTGTGAGATGCCATGGTGATCACTTCCTGTAATTACAATATCATCAACATACACAACTAGATAGATACATCCAGCACTTGAGTGGCGGTAGAAGACTGAGTGATCTGCTTCACTGCTAGTCATTCCAAATTGTTTAACAACCATGCTAAACTTTCCAAACCAAGCTCTGGGAGATTGCTTTAGGCCATATAAAGATTTGCGGAGACGACATACCATTCCTGAAGACTCCCCCTGAGCAACAAACCCTGGAGGTTGCTCCATATAAATTTCTTCCTGCAAATCACCATTGAGAAAAGCATTTTTCACATCCAACTGAAATAGAGGCCAATTTTTCAGAGCAGCCATGGCAATGAATAGGCGTACAGTAGCCATCTTTGCAACTGGTGAAAAAGTATCACCGTAATCTAAGCCAAAGATTTGTGTATAGCCTTTAGCTACTAGGCGTGCTTTAAGACGATCAACAGTTCCATCAGGACCAACTTTGATAGCAAAGACCCAACGGCAACCAACAACCGATTTTCCAGAAGGTAAAGGGACGAGGTCCCAAGTTCCACTAGTTTGAAGTGCACTCAGTTCTTCAAGCATAGCCTGACGCCAACCGGGATGGGATAAGGCATCACCTACAGTTTTAGGGAGGGATACAGAGGAAATAGAAGAAAGACAGGTATAAAATGAAGGAGATAATCTATGATAACTTAAATTAAGATAGCGAAGAGGAGGTTTGCAGGTGGTTCGTATACCTTTTCGAAGAGCAATGGGAAGATCAGATTCTGGTGGCAGGACCGGAGAATCCAGAGGAGTTGACAACGGAAGTGAGTCAGATGACAGAGGTGTTGGTGGTGGTGTTGGAGGTGATGGAGTTGTACTAGACTCAACCGGAGGTTCACATATAACTGGAATAGTGGCGGTTTCAGAAATGGGTATAGAGGTAGAAGGGTTGGTCTTAAAATAGAGAGAGGACTCAATGAAAGTGACATCTGCAGAGATAAAATAACGATTAAGAGAGAGAGAGAAACATTTATACCTGTTAGAATATCTAGGGTTTACTATTCTAGTATAATGGGCTCAGCCCATCTCAGCCCATCTCTTGTATCTCTCTGTTATAAATAAACACACAACCCTAAGAGAAATCTGAAGGGGGAATTCATTCTATACCTAATTCTCAATATGGTATCTAGAGCTAGGTTAAATCCCTGTCTTCCTTCCTGGTGAACCCACTGTTCATCAGTGCTAAATTTTTTTCCAGAAGCCTCTTCTCCGGAATCCATTTTCTCTCACTGCTGCACCACCACAGTACACCGCCACCGCAACAGTGCACCATCACTGCACTTCGCTTCCGCCGACCATACCACCGGCTTCGTCTCGTCCAGACGACTCCGGCGCTACGTGGATCGCCGCCGTCCTCCGCCGCACGCGCCCCCACGCGCCACCTGAAGGAGCGCGCAGCGCGTCACTGCCACCGCGCGTGGCGGCGCGTCCGGCACCGTCTCCGGCGGCTCCTTGCATCGCCGGCATCGTCTCCTCGTCCCCGTCCTGGATCTATGCTCATATAGTTGATCGGAGTTCGTTTGACACTTT
This sequence comes from Lablab purpureus, assembly GCA_030347555.1. Taxonomy (NCBI): domain Eukaryota; kingdom Viridiplantae; phylum Streptophyta; class Magnoliopsida; order Fabales; family Fabaceae; genus Lablab; species Lablab purpureus. The sequence goes on from CM059264.1 coordinate 14,776,032, forward strand.
GGGGTTTCTCCTTTCTTTTGCAGACGTTTCTCTCTCCTCCAGCTGCGTCCCCCAAGGCCGCCAACCCCGCATCGTCGCCGGCGGCATCTCCACCCACCGCTGTGACTCCTGCTCCGACGACCAAGCCTCCAGCAGCATCTCCTCCGGCCGCGACGCCAGTGAGCTCCCCACCGGCTCCAGTTCCGGTGAGTTCTCCCCCGCTCTGGTTCCAGTGAGCTCTCCCCCCTGCACCTAAGTTTTTCTGATGGCCTCACCTGCTCCTACGCCTGTTCTGCCTGTTCAGGGTATTTTTACTAATTATGTCAATATGCATCTTCCCATTGACAAATTAGATGGTAATAATTATGAGACGTGGGCATCTGATATCCAACTTTGGCTTGAGAGTCAGGGTTACGAAAATCATCTCATTGTGACCGTAAATAGTGTTCCGGAAAACGAGCGCTCCCGGTGGACAAAGATTGATGCTCAATTATGCATAACCATTAAATCTACCATTGATTCCTCCTTAAAGCCAATCTTCAGTACGTATAAGTCGCGCTCCGAGGTTTGGAAACAGGCCAAACTCATCGTACACAAATGACACTCAACGTCTCTATGGTGTTTGTCATAATATGTTTACACTAGCCAGTCAAACACGTCTTGATGGGAGCATGACACAATACCTGGGTAAAATTCATTCTCTCTTTCATAATTTTAATGAGTTATTACCTCCTGCCTCTACTCCTGCTCGAAGAGATTGAGCAACGATCCAAGTTTTTTATGTTACTGGCATTACATGGTCTTCCTGCTGATTATTCACATGTTCGAGATCAAATTCTGGGATCTCCAATTGTACCTACTCTGACATCCACATCTTCCATCCTCTTACGTGTGCCGGCCAAGTCTACAACTGAAACACCTGCTACACGTACATATGATGAATCTTCTGCACTTGTTTCTCACAATGATAAACGCAATCGTCTTCGGAAACAAGAAAAAGGGCGACCTCAGTGTGATCACTGTCATAGGTATGGCCATGTCAAAGAAAGGTGTTATGCCTTACATGGTCGCCCTCCAAAATCTGCTGCAGTAGCCCATGTTGCCTCTCCGTCACCAACTTCGGGTCCCTTACCACAGTCTGTTCTAGGACCTCTGGACAAACTGGGAACAAGTTGCTGCATCTTAGCAAGGCTAGGGTGTCCCAATTGAGCATGAAGGAGAGAAGAAGACTCCATAACCGAACCAACATGGGCAGCTGTCCGTAGGTGATATAGACCATGAGACTCACATCCGGTGCCAATCGTCCGTCCCGAACTCCGGTCCTGTAAAAGAACAGAATCTTTAGTAAAAGAGATAGTACAATCAAGAGAACGGGTGAGACGACTAAGGGATAATAAATTAAAAGGAGAACCAGGAACAAAAAGGACATTATCAATAGATAGGGATGGAAGAAGTTGAATGGTACCAATGCCATGGGAAGAGGCTTTAGAGCCATCAGCCATAGTAACAGAGGGCAAATAACCTGAAGTAGATAGGGATGTGAAGAAGGATTTATTACCAGTGATGTGGTCTGTGGCGCCAGAGTCTAGAACCCAAGGACTGAGAGAGTTGGATTGAGTTAGGCCAGCAAAGGAAATACCTGAATGCACAACAGAAGCAGTGGAACTTGATCCCTGACGATCCCCATACCATTCTAAAAACTTAGTGAAGATAGCAGGTGTATCCGAGACATCAGATGGTGGAGGTCCTAGAACAGACTGTGGTAAGGGACCCGAAGTTGGTGACGGAGAGGCAACATGGGCTACTGCAGCAGATTTTGGAGGGCGACCATGTAAGGCATAACACCTTTCTTTGACATGGCCATACCTATGACAGTGATCACACTGAGGTCGCCCTTTTTCTTGTTTCCGAAGACGATTGCGTTTATCATTGTGAGAAACAAGTGCAGAAGATTCATCATATGTACGTGTAGCAGGTGTTTCAGTTGTAGACTTGGCCGGCACACGTAAGAGGATGGAAGATGTGGATGTCAGAGTAGGTACAATTGGAGATCCCAGAATTTGATCTCGAACATGTGAATAATCAGCAGGAAGACCATGTAATGCCAGTAACATAAAAAACTTGGATCGTTGCTCAATCTCTTCAGCAGGAGTAGAGGCAGGAGGTAATAACTCATTAAAATTATGAAAGAGAGAATGAATTTTACCAGGTATTGTGTCATGCTCCCATCAAGACGTGTTTGGTCGGCTAGTGTAAACATATTATGACAAACACCATAGAGGCGTTGAGTGTCATTTGTGTACGATGAGTTTGGCCTTGTTTCCAAACCTCGGAGCGATACTTATACGTACGGAAGATTGGCTTTAAGGAGGAATCAATGGTAGATTTAATGGTTATGCATAATTGAGCATCAATCTTTGTCCACCGGGAGCGCTCGTTTTCAGGAACACTATTTACGGTCATAATGAGATGATTTTCGTAACCCTGACTCTCAAGCCAAAGTTGGATATCAGATGCCCACGTCTCATAATTATTACCATCTAATTTGTCAATGGGAAGATGCATATTGACATAATTAGTAAAAATACCCTGAACAGGCGTAGGAGCAAGTGAGGCCATCAGAAAAACTTAGGTGCAGGGGGGAGAGCTCACTGGAACCAGAGCGGGGAAGAACTCACCGGAACTGGAGCCGGTGGGGAGCTCACTGGCGTCGCGGCCGGAGGAGATGCTGCTGGAGGCTTGTTCGTCGGAGCAGGAGTCACAGCGGTGGGTGGAGATGCCGCCGGCGACGATGCGGGGGTGGCGGCCTTGGGGGACGCAGCTGGAGGAGAGAGAAACGTCTGCAAAAGAAAGGAGAAACCCCAAAGTATCAAACGAACTCCGATCAACTATATGAGCACAGATCCAGGACGGGGACGAGGAGATGATGCCGGCGATGCAAGGAGCCGCCGGAGACGGTGCCGGACGCGCCGCCACGCGCAGTGGCAGTGACGCGCTGCGCGCTCCTTCAGGTGGCGCGTGGGGGCGCGTGCGGCGGAGGATGGCGGCGATCCACGTAGCGCCGGAGTTGTCTGGACGAGACGAAGCCGGTGGTATGGTCGGCGGAAGCGAAGTGCAGTGATGGTGCACTGTTGCGGTGGCGGTGTACTGTGGTGGTGCAGCAGTGAGAGAAAATGGATTCCGGAGAAGAGGCTTCCGGAAAAAAATTTAGCACTGATGAACAGTGGGTTCACCAGGAAGGAAGACAGGGATTTAACCTAGCTCTAGATACCATATTGAGAATTAGGTATAGAATGAATTCCCCCTTCAGATTTCTCTTAGGGTTGTGTGTTTATTTATAACAGAGAGATACAAGAGATGGGCTGAGCCCATTATACTAGAATAGTAAACCCTAGATATTCTAACAAGTATCATCATCTCGGAATGCATGTTTAACAAACAACTTCCAGCAATCATCTTCCTGTAACTGCTTTAGGGAGTGATCTTTTGACCACATTGTAGAAGCCACTTCCTTACTACGTGTAGTCCCAAGAATCCTACTCCCTCGGGCTCCGAAAACAAGGGGCTTATGCACTTCTTCCCATTTGGATTGGTTCTCATTCCAAACGTCATCCAAAACAAGAAAATATTTCTTCTCGGTCAATTTTTCTTTCAATCTTTTGTGAACCATCTCCAGATCTCTACTATCATCAGTAGATTTAGTAACAGCCTAAAGAATGGCTCTTGATACCTTGAAAACATCAAATTCGTCTGAAACACAAACCCAAGCTTTGACATCAAATTTAGCCTCATCCACTCTTGGGTCATTGAATACATGTTGAGCAAGAGTGGTCTTACCCACCCCACAATAGAAAGTATTGAAGGCTGGTTAGGACTGTTGTTGTCGGATATCAGCCAATCGAAGATCAGCTCTTTATCATGATCTCTGCCATAAATATCACTTCCAACAACCAAGGATGTTGTTTGTGATTTCTGTGGCAGTTCATTACTCAACCCAGATCCAACACCGCTAGCTATTTTCAATTTTAGATCACTCTTTTGGCTTGAGAGAAATTCTAGGCCATCAAGGATTTGTTCCATCCTAGACATAATTTCCTTGTTAAGGGAACAAACAGAACGAGATTTGAAGAAATTCAGTACCTTGCAAGTACAGCCCGTAAAGGTTTGAGATTCAGCATCCACTTGGCTTTTGGAGAGCTTTTGTATATCATCCAAGAGATCCTCTGCATCAAGGACGGCATCTTTGACCTTAAGCAGCCAGTTTCTGATATGTGGATCTGTGAACTGTTTTCGTTCTGCATCATCAGCCAGAGAATGGATGGAGTGCAGCTTGGTTTCCAACTTGCTAAGCAGCGTCTGATCAAGCTTTGTTACACGAAAGAAGTCCAAAACTTGAGGAGAAGCTAGCTTGTCAAATGCAACCTGAAGGAAAGCAGAAAGAAGAGCACCACCAACAAATTCTAATGCCATGGTAGGATAAGGATGAATGGATTCAAGTGCAGGGAGCTTATGCCAGTGACTCACTGCAATTGCTGAGTCTTCCCTTTCCCACATCACATACTACAACAACCACGTTTAAATATATTATTTTATTGGTTGATATATTAGCTTTTAATGTGTTTTTAATGTAATGCAATGTATTTTGTTATGGGAATTATTGTCTTTATATTAAGATAACATTTACAGTAACATTTAATCTTTCTACAATAATCTAACACTATATGTAGTTTCTTTGTTGGAATTTTATATGTTTTGGTATAATTTACAGATTTCAGATGACAGAGTGCATGTCTGCTACTGTAACAATAAAAACAATTTAGCCAACTCAACAAGCTAGTTAAATAACTCAGATAATTTCCTTTCACTCTTGTTTTTATATATTAATTTTGACTGGCCAAACTAAATGCAGGGTTACTTGCAAATACGTATAAAGTTGTTGATGTGAGTTCTTTCACAATGGATGAATGGATAATGCCATGAGTGAATCGATAAGGTTAGGCATAGTTAGTAATTTATAAGATGTTTATTTAAACTTAGTAGTGAAACAAATATTATAATAGAATAATGATTTTAAATTTGATTTTATAAAATTAAATTTATTATTAAAAAACAAGTGTTTTAAAATATACTTTATAATACAATTTCTTTAAATTTATTGGTTAGAAAAACTAAACTTATTTGTAATAATATTTTACTACATAGTTTTATTTAAATTATATTTTAAGATTAATTTTTTATTTAAATTTATGTTTTGAAGAGTTATTTTTAAATAATTTTATTTAAAAATTAAAAAATATTTGTTATTAAAATTCATTGTTAAAGCATGATCAGTTTAGAAGACGTGACTGAAATATGGAATGAAACTCACTCTGGTCAGACATAACAAGTGTAATGGGCTTATGATTACACGAAAAAACTACTATTACATTATTATTATTATTATTATTATTATTATACTCATTTAACATCTCCAAATAATAATAAAATATTAAATTGTATTTTTAATTAAATTATTAAATAAAATATTTATATAAGCTAGGTGGAATGAAGTAAAAGTTTTTTCAGTGTCAGGTATCATTGTGATTATACGAAATTATTACTTTTATTACTATTTAGTGTTTAATTTATGCAATTTGATTAGAAGTTATACATAACACACTCTAGATTACTTAATTTAATGTGAGAAATTGGTTTCTCTCATTTTATATTGATACCAGTTTTATTTATGGTGAACGATGATAATTGACAAATGTAGACATAGAAATAATCGAAGTCCATGTTAGCCACTAATGCAGAATGATAATTAATATGTATAGTTCACATAACAATTGTAGATAATACCTACACATTTTTTAATTTTTATGTTCGTCATGAGTTAAAGTTGCCAAAAGTAAAAACTAGTCTGTGAACTGTTTTGAATTTTGTGACGGAATTTGAAGAGAATTGTTGATTTTGATGACCAGATTTGAAGGGAATTATTCATCTGGTGGTGGAAGATGGTGTCTTACAAGTGTTTGGTGAAATGTGACACTGAATGCTGAAAACTATTAAAATAAGATATGAAAGATGATACCAAAAAATAGAATTTGTATTTGTAGTTAAATTCCAACATGATTCTTAAGAAATATTTTTATGATAATTAAAAATAACAAAAATTTACCTTTTCAATCATAGTTAAAATACTTAATAAAATTTAAGGTAAAAAAATTTGTTATTTTTCATTCAAGATATTAATGTAAATACATACACAAATTATCATTAGATAGGTTGAACATAATTTATGTTACTAAATATGTCTATAATTATATTAAATAATATTTTTTATAATAACTATTTATAATAATAGTAAATAATTATAATGATAATATTTTAATAATACTCATATTAATAATTTTCAAAACTCTTTGCAACATCAAAATGTTTTTCCATTAATTTTGTCCAAATACTTCTTATTAATATGTTTATAGTATTCTTTTTCACTTTCTATTTTGCTGGTCCTTAGTTTCTCACTTTATAAACTACATAAATAAAGCAATAACTAAAGTCATGATTTACAAACCAAACTCAACATGAGCAATTGTATCATCATTTCCATGTCCCTACACACAATCTCCATAATTTAACTAAATTAAAAGAAAAAAAAATAAAACAAACAATCTTTATATCTCTCAAGAACAGATATACTGGTCAAATTTTTGTCTGATGAAGATATAAAATTTGTGTAAAGTTGATTTAGGTGGTTTCATTTACACTATTTTATATATGGTTAGGCTTATATAATTAAACATTCTTATTCAAACTCTTATAAAAACAACATTGCTAATTAAGTTATAATGATTTAACTCATTGGCACCTCACTAAGTTCTTATTATCTTTGTCTTTCTCTAACAATTATAGCAATTATCAGAGGTTTTCTGTGTATATCCATTCATGATAATATGTCTTTATTGGGGTCATATTAGTGACCATTATTTAGATATCATTGGAAGATTGTTTGTATGGAGCTTTTTATTTAAATTCAGATAGAACAAAGAAATAAATCAATTTAAACTATTTTATTCTATACATATATGATATTAAAGTGAGTGTGTGTAATTTAAACTATTTTATTCTATAAATATATGATTTATAACAATTAAAATTTAGAATTAAACAAAAAAATTATTAATGTTAAAAATTATTTATTGTTTTCTAAAATTTGAAGAAAAGTTATACATGGATTTTCCTACAGCAGAAATATTACTTTCAAATTTTAAAGTTTTACCTGCAGATTGCATGAAATTTTCTGATTTTTTTTTCATGAAAACTATATATTATTTTTTTTTCAGAAAAATTATGTGTTGAATTTTTTATAAAATGGTTTACTGATTTTTTTTACAAAATATAAGGATAATTATTATCTTTGAACAAATTACCTGTAGATTTATATAAGGAAAATTATAAAAAAAATGAGTTATTTGTGAATTTATTTTAAAAATTGACAGGAAAATCTGCACATAATAATTGTTTGAACTATTATGAGAATTTAATAAGAAATAATTTGTATTTAATTACAATTAAAACTTTAAAACTGAATTCACACAAAGTTAGAATATTCGGAATTAAAATAAATTAATTTGAAAATGAAAAAAGTTTCAGAATAAATTGCAACATTAATTAGATTTAAGTTTCCAAGAATCAAACCTTCATAAAAAAAAGTTAAGGCAAAATTTAAAACTTACCAAATTTGTAGAAAAATTTAAACCTATGATATCACACAAACTCTATCTTTTTCATCTATATTTTTCTCAAATTGTTTTTTAACTTTGTTTAATTTTCTAGAAGGACTACTAATAAACATGCTTTATTGAGATATATTTCTAAAATTAGAATATGTTTAAGTTAATTAGGAATATTTGCTACTAAACAACATACTTTTAAGAATACAAACTTAAAATATTAATAAAGTAAGTTATTTTTAGTTGTACATGTTTCTTCAAAAAAATATCATAGTTACAATTCAAAAACATGATATGTTTTATCTATCCATTTTTACATTTTTAATACTGAATTTAAATTATATATAAATGTCACAAAAAATATTTCATTATTTATAATAACAGTTTATTGTGATAGTGCTTGATTGTAGAATTACTAATTGTTTACCTAAAAAAAATAATTCAGTGAGTGTGTGCATCAACATTCATGAATATATTTTAAAAAATTAATATTTATAAAAATATATTATATATTATAAATAAGAATTTATCAACTAGTAATATTTTTCTTCAAAAGAAAACATTTTATATCTATATATTTTTACATTTTAATTGCAAATAAATATAATAAAAAAATCATTTTTACTATAACTGTTATAATTATGGATGGATTTTAGTTTTAAGAATTAGTGAAAAAGTGAAATATTGAAAATAAAGTTCTTTAAAACATATAAAATAGAATATTTTTTCTTTAAAACAGTAGAATAATGAAAGATATAGAAAAAGAGAGGATGAAAATGAAATTTCATTATTAAATAAATACCTTATTTATGATACAACTTTTATACATAAAATTACCAAACTGACCCTTACTATAGAGAGACAGCATTTGGGCGGGAAAAAACCTGTAGGACACAACAAGTGGCGCCAAAACGCGACAACTTTTTTCATTTTTAATTGAAAAAACATTTCATTATCCATTTATTATTCTTAAAAAAAACAAAAATAAAAACAAAAAACCCACACAAACCCACACAACAACAGAACCAAACAGACAGAGCTACACAACAACACAAAGTTGCGTTACCAAAGGAAAAAAAAAATACTTCTCTCTCTCCATCTTCGTCTCGTCTATTCTCCTCTAGGGTTTCTCAATTCCTACTCGTCTTCGGTTTCTTCGCAATTTCTCGATATCAACGCTAACAATTCATCTCCTCTGTGTGTGATCTGAGCGAGTTAGGGTTTCCGCATGAGTCCTCCAGCTGAATCCAACATGATAGAAGATGGCAAGCCAGAAAATGGCACAGACCAAGTCGTAGCTCGCTTCGAGGAGTTCTGCAAGGTTCTGGTTTCTCCTTCCTTTCGAGTTCTGTAATTTAATTCTGGGGTGTTTTTTTGTGAAAATAATTTTGTGTGTTTTACATTGTAATGCGTGGGAGGGAGGGTCAGAGGGAGTGGTCTGCATGCAGAAAGTCAAGATCTTTTAAGTTTTTTAGTTAGTGGATGTAAAAATTCTGTATTTTATTTTATTTTATTTTATTTTATTTTATTTTTGTTAAGTATCTTTCTAAGTTAAGTTTCTATTTTTTAAGTTAAGGACAAGAAGTTGCAGCTGAATATATTTAATTGAGCAGCAAAAAGTACATGTTTTCTTATATAGGAGATAAGTGGAATGAATATGTTCAATGTCCTTACAAAAACAAAAATTTAATTGTTTTCTCACTAAACATTTATTGAGTAACTCCTTGTGTTTGTGATGTTGTTGAATGCCTATTCATGATTGATTGGTAGTGTGTGTACGATTGTGCCTGTGCCTGTGAGAGTGTGTAAGTAGCCAATAGCATAAATAGGTGTCTCTGCATTACTGTAGTAGCTGCTGACAGTTATAAGTAGTTCTTTGACTTAATAGTTAGAATAGAAACTGAATTCACAACTGAATCGTGGAGAATATAATAGTCATCTGGGTATCACCTGTGTGCATCTCAGGCCCTCCATTTTCTGGAGAAATCCTGATTAATTGTGGAGAATATAGTAGCCATTAGGGTATCACCTTTCACATTTCAGCACCTCTATTTTGTGGACAAATTTTGGTGGATTACATGGTTCCACCGAAACTAACTACATTGTGCCTAACCCTCACTTTTTTTGTCATATTTTTTTAGCCTGACCAACCACTTTGCAACCTTTCCCTGTTCTGCATGACAAGATTTTCTTTGTATAATTTTTTTTCTTTTCTTTTCTTTTTATCTTCTGAACCAACCATCTTCTAGTGTTTCTAATTTTTTACTTCTTTTGAAATTTAATTTCTTTATATTTTTGTGATTATTATTGTTCTCTTGTGTTTTCATGTAATACCAGACTACTCGGTGTACAGCCTGCTTTTGTTTGTTTTTGTTTGTGTTTCTAACTTCTTTTCTAGATGTTACCTTTTTATTTTTCAATCTAAATTAATTCTATTTCATTTTTGGAGTTGGCTGATATGCCCCTTGAAGTTGGATAGTTTACCAACATGTGTGTGGTGGTTATGCTTTAAACACTTGAATCCCATATCAAGTTGAGATTTTGTTAACAAGTGAGTGTCAAAATAGAAGAAACGTCCTTATATGATTTCATATGAATTTAGGTAGATTGTTTAACATTTAAATTGAGATCCTTTACCCATTAAATTCTACACTAATATATTTTCTATGACAGAATGAATTAGCATTGGAAGAGAAAAGCTGTAAAGAAGCAATCAATTTGCTAGGAGAAACCAAACATATTCTTCAGACAAATTTTTCATCAATGGGGAATGGAACGGTACATATGAATATCATTCTTTGAAATCATGTATAACTTGTGTGGAATTTTATTTGAATTCATGGGGTTGTATAATTCTTTTCCAGTCTGAAGAAGCAGAGCGGTATTGGTTTGCTTTTATTTCGTACTCTGTCAAGAAATTGATCCACAGTAATGAGGAGGCCGGGAAGGAAGAGAATGTGAACACTGGGTTTAGCTTGTGTCGTATATTGAGAGCTGCTAAGCTCAAGTATTTTACAGGCCTTTTGACTAGCACATTAGTTTGTACTTTGTAGGTTTTAATATTACTTACTATCATTTATTTTCTATTAAACAGCATTGCAGATTTTTTCAAAGAACTTCCACAGTTTGTTGTTAAGGCTGGTCCAACTTTAAGTAATCTATATGGAACAGATTGGGAAAACAGGCTGGAGGTATTGACTGAGTAGAGACTCATGGTTGCAAAGTTTATGGCTGTGTGATTTTGTTTTTTAGTTAATCTTGGAATAGATTTTTATTAAACCCTTGTTTATGTTGGTATGTCTACACTAGGCAAAGGAGATACATGCCAATGCGATTCACTTAAAGATTCTTAGCAAGTGAGTACCCTGCCTTTTGCATACATTTCTTCAATTGATATCTAATGTGCTCATTGTTATTTATTAATTTATGGTATTAGTGAAACTCCTTACATATGTATTATTTCCTTTTGTATAATAATTAAGCAAATCGGACATGTGCTAATTCTAGGAACCATATTTTTTCGTGGATGGTTATTTAGTCATCCATGTCTGTGCGTCTGATTTTCCTTTCATAAGGTAGCAGTTGCGCATTGTTGGTAGTGAAGTTCATGTTGCCTTATGTGTTGTGTTATTTGCTGTTATTTTATTTTACTATTATGATAATATGCTGATAATAGATCTTAAATGAAAAGTATTTTTGACAAAAAAACTAAATGAAAATGTGTTTCTAATAGAGGTAGCCAGTCTACTTGGGGGGGGGGGGGACATGATTGTGAACGGTTAATAGTACTTAGCAAAATACGAAAGGCGGGTCAACTGAAAATTTGTAGTTAACCTGTCCAAGACAAGATGCTTTTATCTCGAACTAAAACTATGCTATGTTCATACTACTGTTATTTTTTAACTCTCCAAGAAATCAGATGCATGTTTGTATCAGTTAGTCATCACTTAGACTTTGAATGTTATATGGTGATCATTTCTATATTATCTGTATGTAGTTGTTTGCTTTGATTATTATGTGTGCAGTGCAACATGCCTACATGAGCTGAAATGACATGACAACTTATGTGTTTGATGGTGTTAGGTACTATAAACGTGTATTTGGAGAGTTCTTTGTGACAACTGACTCAAATGCTGAAAAGAATTCATCTGTTATTGTTCATGCATCTGAATACCATCGATTTGGATGGTTGCTTTTCTTGGCTCTCCGTGTGCATGCTTTCAGCCGCTTCAAAGACTTGGTGACTTGCACCAATGGTCTAATTTCAATCTTGGTAAGTTAGATTCTCATGGCACTCTTTTCTGTTAACTTTCCTGTTAAGTTTTTTTTCCTTTTGAACACAGTGAAGATAATTATTGAAACTTTACTCACTTTGAATCTTTTAAGCAAATATCTTTGTTTTATTGAAACTTTGAACACTTGAATTTGTTACTAGTTCTAATAATATAATCGTTGCTCTTGTGGGGGAAATGAAGGAAATAGTTTCTTATTTTCTGGTTGTATCTGTTACAGGCTATCTTAATTATTCATGTTCCTACACGATTTCGGAATTTCAACATTCATGACTCCTCACGCTTTGGTAATCCTCTTCGTTCTACTACTTTCCCACATTCGCTTAAATTTTTACATGCATGCTGTAATCCTGTATGTATAATCTTTCATGTTCTCAAACATCCATTTACTTTTAAGTTTTTTTTGGCGATGGCCTTAAAAGTGGATTTGTTCTAATTTATAGAAAAATGAGGCATTGTGAATTTAACTGACCATGTCATATTATGATTTTTCTGGTTAGGCTCTTGTATCTTGTTATAAATCACAAAAGCCATATAAGAAACAATTAGGAATACTGTTTGGGAAGGACTGAGCTGTGCCTCTGGGGCCATTCTCATTAAATAGCCAATAGGACCTTTACAATAGAGAAATTTTAAATATTAAAGATATGTACAGCAGTTCTTTAAGAGATTGTAACTATTAAATTAAATAGTAATGACAGAATTGTAATGTCTAATTAAATAGTAATCATGACTTAAAAGATCGATTTGTCTATTTACAATTGTAATGTCTAAATGAATAATAATTGCAACAGCTTAAAGGACATTATCAGTAATATCCTTAAATCTTCTTTCAGTTAAGAAAAATAACAAAGGTGTGGACCTCCTTGCTTCACTTTGCAACATATACACCACTACTGAAGATGAGTTGAGGAAAACAATGGAGAAAGCCAATAATGTAATAGCAAATATATTGAAGAAGAAGCCCTGCATGGCATCTGAATGCGAGACTGAAAACCTTGAAAATATCGATAAAGGTTCATTTTCCTTTTGCCATTATTCTTTATTGTTGGTAATAACTGATGTCTAATGATATTTATTGTCCCTTTCTTTATAGATGGTTTGACCTATTTTAAAGACCTGATGGAAGAGTCGTCTCTACCTTCTAGTTTAAATTTATTAGAAAAAGATTATGATTACATGATTCGCAACAAGAGTGAACTGGATGAGAGGTTATTTATTAATGAGGATGACAGCCTATTAGCTTCAGGAAGCTTGTCTGGAGGTTCTATTTCAGCAGGTGGTGTAAAGGTATGTTCAATAGAAAATTTGTTTCTATCATGTGTAAGATAACACCTAATATCATCTGTTGTATTCTATAGAGGAAATTTGATTCACTGGCATCACCTGCTAAGACCATTACTAGTCCACTCTCACCTCACCGCTCTCCCTCGTCACATGCTAATGGCATCCCTGGTAGCGCAAATTCAAAGATAGCAGCCACCCCTGTAAGCACAGCAATGACTACAGCAAAGTGGCTTCGAACTGTCATTTCTCCACTTGCACCAAAGCCCTCACCAGAGCTTGAACGATTTCTAACATCATGTGATAGGGATGTTACAAGTGATGTGGTGCGCAGAGCACAGATTATATTGCAGGCTACATTTCCAAGTAGTCCACTTGGAGAACTATGTGTAACTGGAAGCCTGCAAAGTGCAAATCTAATGGACAATATATGGGCAGAACAACGAAGATTGGAAGCACTGAAGTTATACTACAGGGTATTAGAGGCTATGTGCAGAGCTGAAGCTCAAGTTTTTCATGCAACTAATTTGACCTCTCTTCTTACGAATGAGAGGTTCCATCGGTGTATGCTTGCTTGTTCTGCAGAATTAGTCCTGGCAACTCATAAGACTGTAACAATGTTGTTCCCTGCAGTACTTGAGAGGACTGGAATTACAGCCTTTGATCTTAGCAAGGTGATTGAAAGTTTCATTAGACATGAAGAATCTCTGCCAAGAGAATTGAGGCGACATCTGAATTCATTGGAAGAACGACTTTTGGAAAGCATGGTGTGGGAAAAGGGTTCTTCAATGTATAATTCTCTGGCAGTTGCCAGACCTTCCCTTTCTGCAGAGATAAATCGCCTGGGACTGTTAGCTGAACCAATGCCATCATTGGATGAAATTGCAATGCATATTAACTTCTCTTGTGGAGGGCTTCCACCAGTGCCTGCCTTGCCCAAGCTTGAAAGTTCACCAAGTACTGGTTCTCTCCTTCTAGTTCGAACTTGAATTTTTTGGGTCATGTTTTCTGTGCTTTCATATAATTCTTTGTGCTTAATATGTACCTTTAACTCAAAAAGCCCTTGGTGAAAATACATATTTTTCAACTCAGGATAACATTTTTCAATCAATTTCAGCTCGGAATGGAGATATCAGATCACCAAAGCGAAATGTGTTGATGGAAAGAAATTCTTTCACATCACCTGTGAAAGATCGGCTTCTTCCCTTCAGCAACCTTAAGTCAAAACTACCCCCACCTCCTTTGCAGTCTGCATTTTCCAGGTATTCATGTTAATTTTCATTTATTTTAATTTTTAGCCCATTTACTGTTTTCTTTTGGTGCTTTGTGTTGAATTTTGTTTCAATGCAGCCCCACAAAGCCAAATCCAGCAGGTGGAGGGGAAACTTGTGCAGAAACTGGGATTAACATCTTTTTCGGCAAGGTATTGACCATAACACTGATTTGCCATGTTAACTAGTTTTCATTTGATAACTATCCTTACCTTTTTAGTTTAGTGAATTCTAAGCAAACCGCCTTTGTGTGAAAAACTGACTTTAGCTATTAAAAAAATTAGGAATCATTTTATTGATTACAAATTACAACCACACCAATTACGTCATCATAATATCTATTTGTAATAGTCAAGAACATAAAAAGAAGGAAATAAAAAATATGCTGAAATGGATAGGAAGATTCTGAAGATATTTTTTCCTAATTACTGTGGAGATATTGAGAATATTTTTATCCTAATAAACTGCTATTTACAACAATATGTAAATGTGCCGTTATGAACTCTTTATTCTATGTGATAAGACATCTATCTGTTAATTCAAAACTCCAAGTTTTAACCATTGTGCTTCCACGAACAACTTGGTCTAGATGTTTGTGTTTGATATTGAGAATTTACTTTGACTTTTGGAAATTTACTCTTACACCATTTCTAGTTGAATTATTTGCTGCTGATGGAGCAGCTGTTCTGATTCACCTATTTATTTATGATTTAATGTTTCTGTTTCTCCACTAAATCATTTTTAAGCATTTCAGCCCATGTACGCTTCCTTTCTTTGCTAGATCATTAAGTTGGGAGCAGTCAGAATTAGTGGCATGGTTGAAAGACTACAATTATCTCAGCAGATAAGGGAGAATGTATACTGTCTTTTCCAGCGGATCCTAAATCAACGGACATCTCTCTTCTTCAACCACCATATTGATCAAATCATCTTGTGTTGTTTCTATGGAGTTGCAAAGGTTTCAACTTTACGTTTAGAAACTTTAGAGTGTAATGTGTTTTTCTATTATTACCTTTTTTCTAATTCTATTCTTTTTTGCAGATTTCACAACTGAACCTAACTTTTAGAGAGATAGTATACAACTACAGAAAGCAACCACATTGCAAACCACAAGTTTTCCGCAGTGTATTTGTTGATTGGTCATTAGCACGCAGAAATGGGGTATGTAACCAATGGTTAAAATTCAATTCTCATGTAAACTTTTCTGATAACTATGACCTCATAACTGAGCTTAATGAAAACAGAGAACAGGACAGGAGCATGTTGACATTATCACCTTCTACAATGAAATGTTTATTCCCTCAGTAAAGCCACTGCTGGTTGAACTTGACCCTTCTGGAGCAAATACTAAAAGTGACCGAATACCTGAAGTTAATAAAAATGACGGTACTTGCTTATTGGTGAATTTGCTTTCATTTGCTTACCTGGCTTCCATTACTATGCCAATCTTGTGATCTATTTATTCACTTGTGTGGTCTTCTCTTTACAGGCCAGTTAGCTCAATGTCCAGGATCTCCTAAAATATCATCTTTCCCTACACTTCCCGATATGTCTCCAAAAAAAGTATCTGCTACACACAATGTATATGTCTCTCCATTACGATCGTCCAAGGTATTATTTGTTTGGATTTCTTCTTCAGACTAGATGGTTCCCCAGTTCCCATTATTACTACTTGTGCATAATACTGTGAAAGTGAGCCTGTAGTGTTCTGCAAAACCATTCATTAGAAAACCAAATCTTCGAACACTTATATGTTCATTTATGATCTTGCCCAGATGGATGCTCTAATATCACACAGCTCAAAAAGCTATTATGCATGTGTTGGGGAGAGCACTCATGCTTATCAGAGCCCTTCAAAAGACCTGACTGCCATCAATAACCGTTTGAATGGGTATGCTTTTCCCCATGCCTTGACCTTTTGAAACTTATTATCTACTCATTTTGTTCCTTGTCCTGTCTAATAAGGTTTTTATGTAGAAATAAAGAAATACAATGGATTTTCTTGATCCTAATAAAATATTTGTGATATTTCCTGTTTTACCCTCAAAAGATTTTCTTGAAAACAGAAATATAATTGACCAAAAAAGGTAATTAATGCTATTTTGAACTTTGAAGATGTCATATATAAACAGAAACAATTTTTTAAAAAATTTAACACTTGAATATTATTAAATTATTTGTGTTTGATTCTATGTATTAGCAACAGGAAGGTGAGAGGACCCCTGAATTTTGATGATGTTGATGTGGGCGTGGTTAGTGATTCTATGGTTGCAAACAGCCTCTATCTGCAGAATGGAAGTTGTGCATCATCATCAGGTGCACCAGTGAAATCAGAGCAACCTGACTCTTGAAAGTTCAATGTTGTGTATATTCTGCTTGTCTCCTCTCTCGAGTCCATATAACATTAGCTGCTTTATGAGAAGGGGTATTGAATGAGCGGTGAGATTGTAGAATGCCGCCGCTGCCCTCTTGTATTTGTGTATGTTGTTAGGAATTAAATGCAGAATGTAGGTCTCTGATTATCTAATTAATAATAGTTTCCTTTCCTAGTTCAACTTGGTTTTAATCTTCATAGTTCATATACTCTTTGTTTTAGCAGTGTTCTGTCAACATTAGCCTATTTAGGCATAGCTCATGCTCATCTACAATATTTTTTTCAATGAGTCATGTCTTTGATTAAAAGCTATAATGTTAAGTCAGACTTTTGACAACAGGTCAGGCTAAACCTTAAAATACTGACTGGTAATTGCTTGGGTTTCTGAAAACAATTATGGCGGCGCCATGGTGGTTGACCATGACAGAATTCTAGGACCACCGAGCTATGGTGGCAGCATGGTGGCTGATGGTGGCAGATCGGCGGCCCCGGCGGAGTCTCATGAAAACCCTAGAAGTTTGAAATTTCTCTAGCCTAAAAAATCCTAAGTTAACATTGAAAAAGGAAGGTCTTTTCTTCTTGAACTCTATCAATTCACTTTTCAGAATGTAAAATTTTCATTTTGAATTACTTAATTTGGATAGAGAATTTGTAAGATGTATTAATTTTTTTACCTGAGAAAGGTTGGGTTAATTTGGAATTTAAAAGGTGCATAGTTTTTTATCTTGACGAGATTTAATGATAAAACTTTGAAAGAAAAAAAATATAAATTTGAAACTTTATATATATAATAAAGTCATATAAAATAATCTTATATTTAAAAGAAATAGATTAAGATATTCTGAAATATTTTTGAATTTAATGTTTTAAAATATCCTTCTGAAACAAGTGAATCTAAAATATATATCAAAAGTTATAAATCAATTATTTTAAAATATCATTTCTAAAACTTTTATTTTAAAATATACTTTTTGAAATAGTATTTCAGAACATCTATTCTACAATTTTTTTTTTCAAAAAGGTGAAATAGCCAATTTAAAGGCTTTGTTGGGAGGATAAGGGTTTATGACTTTGAGCTTATTTTGGGAATTTCATCATCACATATTTGAGGTTTTCTAAAAGTGATTAATGAATCACTTAGCTCATTCTTGTTTCCCTATGACATATGCAAAAATCAAGTAAAGGGAAAGTAATACCTTCAAAACCTTATTTTTGTTGATAACCAATTAAGTCTTTCAATAATAAATTATGTGCTGGCTAGTTTAAATATTTCCAAAACTAAACTTTCACTTATAATTTATTAGATTTTATTATAATCCACTATTGATTTAGTTGTTTGGGATTGTTTTATATTGATAATTTATTAGCTCATGCCATAATTGATTTCACAGATAATCAATTAATTAATTAATTAATTATATTGTTTGAGTTGTGTTTTCATAAATAACATAGAAGAAAACAATCAATTAATATTTATCATAATTTATTAGATCATATTATAAATTCATAAATGTTTTCTTAAAATGGTTTCCAAGGTTGTATGGGAAAAGTCATTTAGTTACTCTTTTTATTCTACAATTTCTCTTGTTCATCTCATTATGAATTATTTGTTTAAGATAATGGAAATAATATACATGTGATCTTACATCTCTTGTTTGGGACGTGGAAGAAGAGTTTAAATACTATAGAAAGTTTATTAAAGTAACAACTAACTCCAAGTTTTTGAGAGTTTAATTTTCTTCTTCTTTTTGGTTGAAAACCATAGTGGTTTCTTAGTTTATGTTAAAACAATATGATTGTTGTTAATTAATTTATGTTTTAATTTAACTAAATATATTTATTACATGCTAGTTTAACATACTCTTTCTTTTCACATACACTAGTTTGATTAATTTTGTATGTTTTAAATATGTTATTATGTCAATGAAACAAAAATAATGACATTTTTTTTTACAAAACTATTAAGATAAATTATCTTATATGACTTTATTATCTTTTCATGCTTCATTAGTGATATTTGAAACTTAATTAAATTAAAAATATTTTGTACTATAATTTTAATGTCACTAATTCTAATATACCTTTATATTTTAAGTATCTTATTAAAGAAGTGTTTTTTTTAAAATAAATTATCAATATGAAAGATGTTAAATAAAAACATTTTTTTATTAATTTTCATCACATGTAATTTTATGACTTAATAAGTTATTATCCTATCCTAGTTTGAGTCTATATATCTTAGTAGATTTTTGTATGGATGTTAATTTGAATTAACACTATACTGCAAAATATTTGCTTTTTTTAATGTGTATTTAACATTTTACATTATTTGATTGGTCTGAAGATAAACATTATCTTAATTTAAAATGCATATATGCATTTAAAATAAAGAAATATAAATAATGGTTCAGAAGAAAAAAAGTACTTTAAAAAGGGTTTCAAACCCTAACTAAAATAATTTATGACTTTACAAGGGTTTATAACTTAGGCAAAGTAACTAGATTTATTGATGGTTGATATATGTGGTTAAAAAACGTTAGTAATTTTGAGGGGTTTCAAAAAGTTAGTAATTTCCATGAGATTTAAAACCGTAGATAATCTCTATTCAAAACTTTTAGTAGTTATTGTAATTTGAAATCGTTGTGAAGTAATTGTAAATTTGATAACCACAACTATGATTTTGTTTGTTTGGATTAGTGAAAATAACTTGTAATCTACTAATAACATTGGTTTTACTAGAGAAAAGTTAAAAACATATAACACAATTAAAAATAAATAAATAAATATGGTTAAAAAAATATTCCAAGGAGAATTTCAAACCTTCAATTCAAATAAATGTATACTTTTTTTATTTTATATACATTTAAAATTGATGGAAATAATCAACAGTTTTAAAATGTCGAGAGATAAAAATCACTAATAATTTTAAAAGATTTAAAATAATTTGTATAAAGTTTAAAGTCATTTATAAATTTTATTTTAAAGAGTTCAAAATAATTTGTATAAAGTTTAAAGTCATTTATAAATTTTGTTTAGAATCTCTAGTAGTCGCTAGAAATTTGAATGACTAAAAAATAGTTTTGATTTTAAAAATTAGAAGCAACTTTAAACTATAAATTAGTTAAAATTGTTGATAATCTATATGTACGTCACCTTCATCAGATAAAGTCAAATCAAAGATATCTTATATATAAAGGATTAAAATTATTAAACAACAACAAAATAATTTCTCTTAAATGTCTTTTCCTTAGTAGTGAGAGATTATATGAAAATGAATATAATGAATTATATGTAAGAAATATTTTATTATATGAATAACTTAATTTTGTTTATAAAGTATGGTATAAATATTAAGTTGTATAAAAGATATATTCTACTTATAACATAAACTATATAGATAAAAGTACAAAATAGTGCAAAATGATAGAAATTTATATATATATATATATATATATAATATGTGTGTATGTATAGATGTATGTTTGTATAAATGCAAACCTATCAAAAGTCTATAAATGTTAAAGAACTTATTATATTGGTTTTACTAGAGAAAAGTTAAATAACATATAACATAATTAAAAATAAATAAATAATGGTTAAAAAAATACTCCAAGAAGGGTTTCAAACCTTAAACTCAAATAAATGTATATTTTTTTATTTTATATACATTTAAAATTGATGGAAATAATCAAGGGTTTTAAAATATCCATAATTATATAGAATTAAAAATCACTAGTAATTTTAAAGGATTCAAAATAATTTGTATAAAATTTAAAGTTACTTAAAAATTTTGTTTAGAATCATTAGTAGTCGCTAGAAATTTTAATAGCTAAAAAATAGTGTTAGTTTTAAAAATTAGAAGCAAGTTTAGATGATGAATTAGTCAAAATTGTTAATAATCTATATGTATGTCGACTTCATCAGATAAAGTCAAATCAAAGATATCATATATAAAAAAGATTAAAATTATTGAATAACAATAAAATAATTTTTCTTAAATGTCTTTTTTCTTAATAGCGAAATATTACATAAAAATGAATATAATGGATTATATGTAAGAAATACTTTATTAAATGAATAACTTAATTTTGTTTATAGAGTATAGTATAAATATTAAATTGTATAAAATCTATATTCTACTTATAACATAAACTATATAAATAAAAGTATAAAATAGTACAAATAGAAATTTATATATATAGATGTATATTTGTATAAATGTAAACTTATCAAAACTTCATGAATTATTAGATATAATTGGAATTATGTGACCTAATAAAAAAGTATGTTAAAATAAATACAAAATTAATTACATGTATTTAAAATTAATGATAATTAAAAATTATCAAATATTATAATTGTAAAAAGTAAGTATACAATGAAAATTTAATTTAACCATTAATTAAATAATTTTACATATCCTTTAATAAATATCTTTAGACTATATAACATGCTTATTGTATAGTGACATATCTTTAATATTATAATTATTTTGGCTTCCAAAAGGAAGAACATGTAATAGTGTAAATATGAGGATTTTGATGTTAAAAATTAAAGAAAAATTGACAAGATCATGTATGGACAGTATTTTTTCTTCTTCTAAATCTTATATGTAAACACACATATATCTATATATAATATGATTCCATGTTATCTCTAACTACATATGTATAAACATGTCTTTAAACCTAGATGGAGATTTAATTGTATTGTTATATGAAACTGATTAATATAGACCCTTTAATATATACAGATGATACATGTCTTAAAGAGAAAAAAAAACTATAAATTTATGGAATATATATATATATATATATACGATGAAAGAAAAAAATAGAAAAAATGTTATATATATATATATATAAAATGAAGATGCATATGTATTATTATTCATGAAGTAAATATAAATTGAATAATTGTTGTTTATAAATAAAAATATTAAACAGTATAAAAAAAACTATTATTATTATTATTATTATTATTATAATAGTTATTACAAAGTTTAAACTAAACTAAAATATATTTTAAATTCTTAACAATATTGTTTTGTTATATTTTAATTTTGTAATTTATTTTTTACTTTTAAATCTTTAACCTTATAACAATGTTTTTTAGTTCTTCTTCTTAATAGTCATAATTAATTTAACACCAATGATATAAAATACCAATTTAAAGAACTATGTCGTTTTTAAAGTACATGATTTCAATTAACTGATATATTTATTTTTTATAAATAAAATAATCATACATAATTTATTTTTAATATACGAACAATAACTTTTATATTATTTTAAAAAAATATAACTACTATTTTATTTATAAAAAATTATTTAACAAAATCAATAAAATCATCACATCTGATTTTTTTTATAATTATATATTTATCCTTTTATACTTAAAGTATGTTCGTAGACTATATATACAATGAATAAAATCATTTGTATTAATTTTATCATTTTTTAAAATAGAAAAAAGAATAAAGATCCTTTATATTATATAAATTTAATTTAATGCAATTAGTATATTAAAAACATAAAATATATTTTGTGATTTGTCTTTAGAGATAAGATCTACAGAGCAAATGATTTCACAATCATTTAAAGGTATAATATATAAATTAATATATAGAAAATAAATTATAAGTTTTTAACTAAACGATGATTATTTTTGATAAAAAAATGTTAAAATTAAATTTTAGACGGAAATCTATGTATTTTTGAAATATTATTTTATTAATTAATTTATTTTAATTAATATTTTTTATTTTAGAGTTAAACTGATTAAACTAATAATAGAATTAAAAAATTATAGTTAAAAAATACGAGTATATATTTACTGAAAGAACTAAAAGTTAATGAATAATATTTTCAAGACTAAACATGTATGTAAACATCATGTATTTAGAAAATTTGTGACTATAAAATTTTCAAATGGGTTTATTGTTTTAATATTTTATCGAAATACGACAATTCAAAATTTTAAATTTTGATTTTCTTATTTTGATAAAGTGTTTTAACTATTATAATTTTAAATTTAAATTTATCACATTTCAAATGATTTTATTTTTTAATATTTTATTTAAATACAACAATTCAAAATTTTGATTTTGATAAAGTGTTTTAACTATTATCAAATAAAAAATTTATTTATTTGTTAAATAATTATTAATAATTCAAAAATATTAATATTAATAATCATTTAGCCAAGGTTGATATTATTTTTTTAATTAAAATTTAATAAATATGTTTTATATTGATGAAACTTTTTCTTAATTGATGTTTTTGATTATTTTATTAATTTTTATCGATCATAAATATTTAAACGGATTGAGATTATTTTAATAACATTGTTAGTTAAAAGGATGTTGTTTGAATTTTTTTTGTCACTAACAAAAGAAATTCTAATTAATATTAATTCCAGGATGGAAATCTTGACTAATTAAAAAAAAAGAAATAATAATAATTTGTTAACTCATGTCAATATTAATAAACCATATTAATTGAAAAAACAATTTCTATATTTTCTTCTATTTATCGAGTGGACAATATCTCAATCAAAATTGAATGAGAGATAAAACAAAGAGAAAAAATATAAATTGAAAACTCTCTACTTTTAAATTAAATAGCCTAATTAAATCTTTTAAGTTAACTTTATTTTATAATTTCTTACTAAAATATCATATTCTATGCACCTCAAATTCTCTGTGAAAATAATTATAATGTTAAAAGTTCTTCTCTAATTACAGTATTAACTCTCTTAATTGTTTTTTTTTTCTTCAAAAAATTATTTTGAAAAGGTGTTATGTTGAATAGTTTTAAAAAGAATAGTTTTTCTCATTTTAGTATATTTTAGCTTGTTAATTTTTAAAATAAAATATATTCGTAATTATCTTAAGAAATGATTAAGGTATAAACAAAATATATCATCTATAATGGAAATGTATTTTTATTATTATTTTATATTTTTAATTAGACAATTTTCCTTTTACTAAATTAAAATAATTTGCCTATTCTATAAAATACATAATCCAGTGTAATTCTTAAATTTAAAAGTAACTGTATTTTACTAAACAAATAATTACTTGAGGATTAATATATATAATTTATTTATATTTCCAAATCTTTTCATTTTTTTCTTATACTGTTTTTAAGACTATATTTAGACAATTTCATTTTCTTATTTATTTTTGAAATTATATATTATTTTAATGTAATGAAAATGCAGACAAAAAACAGTTGTGTTTCCGCTAATTTATTAAAAAAATAATAACAGTCACATACTAATTTTATTCCAATTTTTTTAAACAAACAGTATACTAGTATTAATATTTTGCACAAAACTTCAAAAATATATTCGTATATAATAATATAATTTAAAATTGTGCTAATATGTAGTGATAATAACAATCCTCTTATTTCTTATTTTTGAAGATAATAATAATTATTTACTTATGATATTATGATAGTTGTTATTTTTTATTTAGTCTGGTTAACTTATTTTAATTTTTCAATTATTATTTTCACCAAAATATAAATTTTAATTACAATATCATGAGAATTAGATAATTTTGATATTTGATTTGATTTTATTTAAAGGGAGTAATTGAGATTACCTTTATATTGTACAACGTCGCCAAAGTGATATTAGGTATATTGTGTATACTATTTCCCCCACAAAGGTGACATATTTAAACCTCTTCTTTCTCAGGCTTCCGCCGCACCTTCTGTTTCTTCTTCCTCTGAACCACCGCGCACTAACTGCAGTAACCGCCGCTCCGCCAGCATAAGCTCCATTCGCCTCATCACAACCTCCTCCCCGAAACCCTACCGCAGCGCGAAGCACCTGCGTGTCTGGAGAGACCATAACGCGACTCCGAGAGCAGCGAAGATGGTGGTTAAACCAGGTTCGATACCGGACTTCGAGGCGCTCAGAGAGCTGTTTAAGCATCACATAGAGTCCTTCGATCACATGGTCGATGCTGGATTGGAAACCATGCTCCGCCACATCAAACCCGTAGAAGTTTTCGACGATTTCACGCCCACAAAGCTTAGAAATATCCTTTTTCTTTTTTTAATGAAAAACTCGATTAATTTGCTCCGCAACATGCGTGTTTACCTTATACTGTTTATTTTCGGAACTGTTTTTCTTTTTCAATCTGGGGTTGCTATTGTTAAGTTGGAATGGTGATTATTGCCAAGTTTTTAAGCTTTCTTGAGCCCTGTTTGGATATTTTTTTCTACTAGAGAGGGAAAAAACTAGGAGGTAAAATGAACTAAGCTCCTCTACAAGCTAAAATAATGTCACGTTACGTACTTCAGTTTCGGAAACAATTATACGCGAGAGCTTCTATGAAGGTTGACTGCATTAGTTAATTTTAGCTTATGAGAGTAGTAGCTGGATTCCATTTTTCAAAATAGGAATTTCCCACTTTTCATGAAAGTGATTATAGAGTAGTTTATTCGAACAGGATTTTACTGGGTTGAGGGATTTGAGTTTACTTGGATCCACATAGATGATGATGGGATTGGTGTTTGTTCTCTTAACTTGGTTCGTACTTTGGTTGGATAATCCGGTGTTGTATCCACCGCAGAAGGAGCGAATTTCGAGAACGATGCGCGAGGCTTTACTTCCGTTTGAAGCAAGTTTCAATCTCAACATTTTCATACTCTATATTGTGCAGAATTTTATTATTGTTGTTGTCATTTTTCATTTAGTGATTGATTCAGTTTGTGATTTTTTTTGTGAGCAGTGTAGACAGGCAAAGATTTCATATGCAGGAAAGATAACTATAGATGTTTGCTTTCAATATAATGATGGGCCTATTATAAGAGAAAATTTCAATTTTGGGCAGTTTCCCATAATGCTTCAGGTTTGTTTGCTTCCCATAAAGTATGAAATGAGAGGTTTTTACATGGTTCTGATTGAACTAGTTGCTGAGACAAAGAAGTACATGATACATTTGTGTTTTTTTGTGTTCCTTCTTTAAGGAAAGGGTTATTGTAAATAAATAAAGAAGTGCGGAAGTATCCATTTTCATAGGTTTTACCGTTTGTCAGTATATAGAGAGGAGTGTGAAATGTGAATTTTTTTATTTCTACATGTTTAATGGTTGGAAAGCAGAAATAGTTCTGGGTGGATGGAAGTGGAAGGAAAGGTTTACATTTAATGATTCACAATTTACTTTTCAATGTGCAGTTTGAATTTGCCATTTTAATTTGTGAAGCTGTTTATTGCGGGCATGTGTGTAAATAATTTTTATTCTGTTGTAAAATTAAAGAGCACCAAGGGTCTATTTACCTGTGAATAATACAGTTACAAAAATGAATTTAAGTATAGAATTTTATTCTATGTGTTTTTTGGTTGTTTGTAGGTACGTGTTTGTCTTAATTTTTAGTTTTAGTGTGTTAGAAATAAGGTTTAGAATACCCTATGTAAAAAAAAGCCAGTCTTGTAGAAATAAGGATCATAATAGAGTGTTAGAAATAAGGACCCTACGTGCTTGCTCTCCAGCCTAGGTTGAAGAGGAAAATCTCTCCCTATCTCACGGGCTGCCCTTCTCCTCTCGCGTACTCTCTTTTTTTTTTGGTGGAGCAAAATGACTTCTGGACCACACTGCTTTTTAGGCTCTCTTTCCATTACATCAGAAAAACTCAATAGAAAAAATTATTTATCTTAGGCAGCTTCCGTGGAATTTTGGTTTCTTTGTCAATGGTTTCATGATCATCTTGAAAAAGATGTGAGTGAAATCTCATCAGAAAATTCTATACAATGGTAAAAGCTAGATTTTCAACTCCGTGTTCTATTATGGCAATCTATGGAACCCAATATATTGGGAACCCTTAGAACTTTCAAAACTTGCACAAGTATTTGAAGTATATTTGCAAATGACATTCAATATCTTTATGATTTTGCCCGCAAGTTAGCATTTCTTAGATAGACCGACCACGATATGATGTCTTTTATTGTCGATGGCCAATCTATTGTTGAAAAACTTAAGATGTTTCTAGAAGTTGAGTCTCTAGAAGAAATTAAGAAGCTGGATAAATTTTATATGGTTATGATCCTTTGTGCAATGCATTTAGATTTTGATCATATTAGAGATCAAATCTTAATTGGTCAAGAAGTTCCAGCCATGTAAAGTTTAACAACTTCTTTGCATTCTAGCTCTTAAAAGGCAGAAATTTTCCAGAACCTTCTGAATTTTTAGCTGTGGTATCTACACGTTGAAAAGGGGGTTGTGGAATTAGAGTAGGACGTGGTAGTAGAGGACATCCTTGATGTACCTAGTGTAAAAGAGTGGATCATACCCAAGAGAATTGCTACTCTCTCCATGGCTTTCCTGACAAAACAGCTAATGTCCAAGTCCGAAGTTGTTGAACCAAAATTGCAATATCAAGAATATTTATGGCTTAAATCCAGCAGCCTAGCACAATCATCTACAACTCCTAGTTTGTCAATAGCTTGCATTTGACCATCCGTGGAAGGTTAAAATCCATGAATTGATTTAGGTATATCTAATCCTATTTCTGGTAATACCTCTTTGTTCTCTTTTCTCTCCTTTTCTAAAACTTCTCATCTCATAACTTTAGTCAATGGATCTAAAATTTCTTCTCAAGGAATTGGTCAAGTTTCCTATTCTCCTTCTTTAAACTTAAAGTATGTTCTCCTTGTTCTCGATTGTCCTTTTAATCTCATTTCTTTAAGTCAATTAACCGAATCATTTAATTGTTTGGTAACCTTTAATGTCAATTCTTTTGTTATACATGAACGTGGTATAGGTCGACTGATTGGTGAAGGACTTGAATTTAGAGATTTATACTAATTTGAAACTAGTTCATCTGTGTCTTGCCTTGCATCTCTATCTCCTAAACTTTTACATGAAAGTCGAGGATATCCTCACTTGTCAAAATTAAAGAAAATGATTCCTGAGCTAAGTAGACTTCAAGTTTTAAAATGTGAATCTTGTCAACTAGGGAACCATGTCAAGTCTTCTTTTCTTAAACATTCAAAATCTAGATGTAATTATGTTTTTTCTATAATCCATTTTGATATTTGGGGGCCAAGTCATTTTTTTTTGTTACTTTTATTGTTGAATATTCTTGATGTACTTGGGTTTATTTAATTAAAAACTTGTCTAAACTTTTGTCTATCTTTTATGTCCTTAATGAAATAAAAAATCAATTTGACAAAGTTTTCAAAATTGTACGAAGTGGTAATGTTAAATAACATTTTTCCTTTGATTTATCCACCCTTTTAAATTCACATGGCATTCTATAGCAGGTCCCTTGTCCTCACACTCCTCAACAAAATAGTGTAGCAGAGAGAAAAAATAGACATATGGTTGAAGTTGCTCATACCTTGTTACTTGGAGCAAATGTACTTGCCCATCATTGGAGTGATGCTATCCTAACGACTTGTTTTCCTATTAATAGAGTGTCATCTTCTTCACTTAATAACCAAGTTCCTTGCTCCATTTTATTTCCAAGGGAACCCCTCTTTCATATTTGTTCCTGTGTTTTTGGTTGTGCATGTTTTGTTCATGAAATGTCTTTAGGATTGGATAAACTATCAGCCAAAGCCATTAAATGTGTCTTCTTAGAATATTTTCGTCTTCAAAGAGGTCATTGATGTATTCTACTGAATAGTGTCACCTTTTTTTTTTATCAAACTTGTTTCTTTCCTTCTTTTGTATAGGATTTTCATTCCATCCACAATGTTCTCTTTGTATCATTTGTTGAGTTTGTTGTTTCTCTTTCTCCTGACATCCTACACTCTATACAAAATCTAACTGAACAATTATCACCACCTCTTATTACCTATCAACGTAGGAGCTAAATGACTTGTGACTGCGCAAGTTTTAGTGTTTCAGTACTGCACACTTTTATTACTGGCTGTCTTTTAGCATAGATTTAGTTGCTGCATTTTGTGATTCATAGAAATAAAATCCTAGCAAATTAAAAAAAAATCAACATCTATTATCCGATATCCACTTTTAAACACTGGCAAAATGAAAAAAATGCAATATTGATACTATAGAGCATTCTGATTCCTGTACATGTCTACCAAGAAAAGCTCCATGATAGAAGCCATATTCTCTGTGCCAAATAGAGATGAGTACTGTATCCTAGGAAACTATTCTTTTCTCCCAATGTTGAAAGAATGGCATTTGTTTTCCACTGCCGCAAAGCTTTAAACTTGCCATCTGTTTTTCTATCCTCCAGCATTTCAATCATTTTAGTCCTTAGTCAATATACTATGTAATTTTAGCATTTTAATCTCTGAAAACCGTGTGTTTGAATTGAATTTTACATTATTAATTCATATGCTTTTATGAGCTAACAAGTTGTTTCTTATGTAGAAACCCGCTCTGTTTCCACATAAATGTTGTCTTGCATATTTTCTTGTGCATTTTGTATCTATTGGTTTATTGTTTTGAGTGCTACTGTGCTATTAACCTTACTAGTTGTGCTAGAAATTTAGCTTTTAATTATCTACCTCCACAGTTGTGTTGAATGTTTTTTTAACCTATACTGGTGCAGTCAAAGTTATGCAACTTGAGAGGTGCTGATCCCAAAAAACTTGTGTCGTACAAGGAAGAAGCATCGGAAATGGGTGGGTAAGTGGTTAAACCCGTTTTGTGAAACTTAATACATAATATTATAATAGAAATGAACTCTTATTACAGGAGTTTCTATTACTCAGAAGTTCTTTTTATTATAATATTACGTTGATGGCTGGTCTTTGTTTCCTCTTTTCACCTTAGGCTTTCTAAGCTTCTGACTTATGAGAGCAAAAGCTAATTGAAATTTGAATAGTTGTGCAGGCACATATTTGTTCTTCATAACATGAACTTCAACTTGAAAAATGCTGTTAATGAATAGCAATGGATTAGATATTAATTTAGACTACAATTAGTGAATTAATATTGAATCATCACAACTCTTCTGTTGTAAAGCTTGATTTAAAACAATTATTTTGTTTATGAGCATTATTTGATTTTTTTGTTCCATTCCATTCCTTAATTTTGTTTCAAGATTGTTTGCTGATAATTGGTTTATCAAACACCTTTCTTTTCAGTTACTTCATCTTGAATGGCCTTGAGAGAGTTATCCGATTGTTAATTATGCCGAAACGGAATTATGTAAGCAATTTTTTTGCATATGTGCTTAGGTTGCATTTAGTAAGCCTGAGAAGTTGTATACCCACCCAGTTTCTGCATAAGGCTAATCATGGATTTCTCTATCTCTTGTCATGGCTTATTAATTCCTTTTTCTGGTTCCTTAAATGTTGTAGCCAATGAGTGTGGTGCGGAATTCATTTAGTGACCGGCGTGAAGGATATACAGATAAAGCAGTTGTAATAAGGTTTGTAATTGGAAAAACTTGCATGTCACTCTAATATTTTGTTCTTGCATGGAAAAACGGATTTAGTGTTTTATGGGCTTTATAAAGAGTAGTTTTGTACTACTTTTTGTGATAAATAGTTTTCTATGGGTTTTATAAACAATTAATGTGTATCCCAACCCAAAACAGTGTTAATGTCACTGAAAAAGCTAACAATATATATGCATTAACAAAATTTGCTATAAACTTAGAACTTAAAAGATGATTTTCTTTATTTAATTATATCATATTTGATTTGCCTTCTTTTCCTTATTCTTTCTCCTTTCTTCCAATGGGTTGCTTTTCTTTTATAGAAAGTAGGCAAATTGCAATTGAGGACAAGCTAGTTGACATGTTTGTAATTTAGTACAATTAAGCCAAGAGTGGTTAGCATCTTTCAAAGATAGTGATTATAACTGATTTACCGTTTGGTTTTGGTCCTAAATGGGAAATATGTCCAGCCAGATATTCTAATTGTGTTTTCTTCAGAAAAATTTGCCTGCTATAATATATAATATCTAATTCATTTTATTTGATATGCATGGAATTAGATGCCTAATGCATGCATTCTATTTAATTTTTCTCTGTTCATGGTATTCTATCCTGTTTGTTTATCATAATTTTCAGCCATTAGGCTATTTTATTTTGCCAAAAGTGGAATATGTTGATTTCTTTAGTGTTTAACCCATTGTTTAATATTTTAGTATGATCTCTTTTAAGGTTTTATGTTTTAATGGTTAGGAGTGTAAGAGCTGATCAGTCCTCATTATCAATAAAATTGTATTACCTTCGGAATGGGAGCGCAAGACTTGGTTTCTGGTAAGCAGCCTTATGTTGATTAACAACTAGTCAAAACTATATTTTGTACTCATGTTTTGCACTCCTAAAAGAATTGTCGTGATTTGAGACATAAGTAGACATATTTCATCGTGATAATCATTTTTCAGGTTAAGGGGAAGGGAGTACTTACTTCCTGTGGGCATTGTTTTGAAGGTAATCATTGCTGACTCTGTTAATTTACAATAAAATTCCGTTCTTGCTCTTTTTCTTTGATCTATCTTACTATAGGTTCCTTTATTTATCTTATTTACTCCCTTATTTGGTTTTTATTTATGGAAGATTTATTTATGGTGCTAATGGTCATTTGTAACAGGCCCTCATTGACACAACTGACCGTGAAATTTATGTAAATTTGACAAGTTGCTATAATGAGAAGTTTGCAAAGGGAAAGGGTGCTGTTGGGACCCAGCTTGTTGGTGAAAGGGCAAAAATAATCTTAGATGAACTTCGAGATTTGTCTCTATTCACCCGTCTTCAATGTCTAGAGTATATTGGTAGTCAACATGGCACTCTTTAAGGTCCCTTTGCTAAACAATTTGTATATTTTTGTGCTAATTCTTCATTTTAAATTCAGGAGAGCACTTCCAACCTATTATGACTGAACTTAAGAAAGACAGATATCCTATTGTAAGTCTTTATGGTTTTATTATTATATATTAGTGGTAGATTATACTTCCCTTGTGAAAAACGTTAAAATTTAACTGCCATTTATTTTGAAATACTAAATTCCCCTCCTTGAAGAGATTAGTGTGTGCTACACTTCAGTCTAATTTAACATGAAAAGTCTTTATCCGCTCTTACAATCTCATGAATGACAAGATGACTTTTTCATCAGCTCTCTTATTTATTTGTGACATGCTTTATTTCTTCCTCCAATCTAACTAACTAACTAATAACTAACCAACTAACCAATGGGTATCAATATCAGAGCCTCTTACGGCTAATATTATTTCCTCCTTGCAACTCTCAGTTCATTGCTGGTGTATTGAAGTTCTACACTTGAGTTTGAGGATTTTGGATGTTGAAATGAAAATTGTTTGAATTCCTAAGCCAACAGCCTGCCTCTTGGAGGTTTTACACAATTTACATTAATATTGTACAACACATTTTATCTCCCAAGGGAGGGCGATGTAAATTTAAGGATTCTAACATTGTATGAAGGTAGAGGGAGATTGTTCAGAAATACCAAATTTTCACTTTTTGTTTGAGCCCCAACCCCAATTCTGCTTGTGAGAAATCTTTTATTTTTATAAAAAAATTAAAAAATAAAAATCCAGGCATCAGTCCAGTGATTTTATGAAGTTCTTTGTTGTCTAGGTGGCTGATGCTGTTTTGAAGGACTGCATATTAGTTCATCTGGATAACAACTTCGACAAATTCAATCTTCTCATGTTAGCCACTTGCTCTTCCTTTTTATGTGATGATTTTGAATTAGTCAGATTGATTTCTTATGGACAAGAAGTACTTTTGGTAAAGGTTATGTATTGTTTTCTCACATTTATCGTTATGTTTGGGTCCTCCTTTTTTCTGGCTTTAGCTTCATGCTGCAGAAACTTTTCTCGCTTATAGATCAGACGTCAGTTCCAGACAATCCTGATTCCTTGCAAAATCATGAGGTTTTGCTCCCTGGCCACCTGATTATACTTTATATCAAGGTATAAATGTTTTTCATTTTAATGACCTAATGATATACACTTACAGTTTATGTTCGGTCCGATTTGGCTTTTGGGAATTGACTCTGAATTCAAGCTAAGAATGGAATTGGATTGTAAATCTCTGAAATTTCTGTTCAGTTGTGCCGTTTTGGATTGGTCACATTCCATATACAGACCCAATTACTTGAAAACTTTATTAATTCTCTTAACCCAGACCCTACAACTGATTTAGAAGGGCAGTTGTACTCTCTTGTTCATACTCTAGTTCTAATATATCTTGGAAGTTCACGCTCATTTAAGCTTTTAGTTCTATTATTTTACCGTATGCTCTGGTTCACGTTTTTTCCCATCACTTAATGTTGATTTCTTGTATTTACATACTATTGATCTTAGGAAAAACTGGAAGATTGGCTGGAAAAAGGGAGAAGACTTCTTATGGACGAGATTGATAAAAAGAGCAAGAAATTTGATTTCAACGACAGTATGTAGATACTTGTTGGTTATTTTGACCTGTTTTTCTTGGGTTCTTGTTTTGTTCTATCTGCTTTAGTTTTTGGTTAGTGCTTAATTGCTGTATTAGTTTACTGTGTCCGTAATGATTTAGAGATTCTTTCTTAAATTTTTTTTTGTAGTCTGTAATGTAGTATGACTTAATTTATGATTTTAAATCACATATAACTTTTGTCATTTTATTGTTTGCATCTCCGATATTGCAGTTGTTCAAGTTAAGAAAATCATGGAAAAAAATCAATCAAAGCAAGTCAGTGCAGCAGTTGAAAACATGTTGAAAACTGGAAGATTGGTTACACAAACGGGTCTAGATCTGCAGCAGGTGCCAGTGTTTAGTTAAATTATGCTACTGTTTATAATTTGCATTTGCCACCTGCCAATTGTCAATTTCCTATTT
This sequence comes from Lablab purpureus, assembly GCA_030347555.1. Lineage (NCBI taxonomy): Eukaryota > Viridiplantae > Streptophyta > Magnoliopsida > Fabales > Fabaceae > Lablab > Lablab purpureus. The sequence goes on from CM059264.1 coordinate 14,809,734, forward strand.
TTGTTTTCTTTCAATTTTTTCATTTCCTATTATTTAATAACAAACTTTAACTCCTTATTCAAACCAACCCGAATTAGTTCAGGCTAGACACACAAGGGAAAATCCAAATCAATTGAACCAGCCCATCTGCACCCGTATAATTAGATATTTTTTAGTATTCATAAAGTTGTAAAGACAACTGCATTTATATTTTGTATTTTTGCTATGTATCATGAGCTTGAAAGGAGAGCTTGATGCATATGGTATAAACCCAATGACAACCAACAACCTTTTGTCCAGATGGAAAAGTAACTAAGTCCCATGTACCATTAAGTTCAAGAGCCTACATTTCAATAATCATGGCTTGTTGCCATCTTGGATGATAAAGTGTTTCTTTCATATTTTTAGAGAAGGTAATAGAAGAGATATAAGAGATAAAAGAACAATAGGAAGGAGAAAAATAATGATAGCTTAAAAAAATTATAAATAGGATGTGGATTGCGTGTATAGTGAGTACCTTTTTGAATTGCAGTAGGTTACCTAGAATCTTCATTATTAGGAGAAAGTATGGATCGACGATGGTGAGGACTTGACGAAGTGGACTTACTATGTAGTATTTGAACTAATGATTTGAGTTCGTCATTGGAAAGTGTTAAGAGGAGGGGATGGTGGTCTAAGTAAACTAGGCTAAGGAGAGGAATTTGGATTAGTGGTAAAAGTTGGAAAAATGTCAGGAGAAGAATACATAAAAGGCTCAACTAAAGGTATATAGGCAAGACCTGTTGGACAGAGGCAACATTTTGTGTGGAGGAAGGGAGGATAGGATTCTTCAAAAAAGTTGACACTTGCATACATGTAATATTTTTTGTGAGCGAGATAAAAAAATCCAAATTGTCAAATCCAATCCATATTGATCCATGTTTCTTTAAATCCATTTTAATGGATTTCTTTCTAATCCAAATCCATATTTTTTGGATATTAAATCCAATCCATTTAATTGGATTTGGATTGGATAATTTTTTCGATTTTGAAAATCCAAAATTAAGATGCTTCTCATTCATTTCAAGTTATAAAATATTAGGGTGGATCGAGCCCAGGTCAAGCATAGTTGACACAGGCCTAGTCAGTCTAGACCCCATCGACCTGAGTCAGCTTGGACCTAGTCAACTAGAGTCAAACTGATCCAACCTAGTTGGCAAAGATTAGGTCGTCCTGAGTCATTCTAGGCCGAATAAACCAGAGTCAATTGGAGTTGACACATGCCCAACCATACATGTACAAAACATACACAACCAAAAGACTTCAGGAGAAATATAAGAAAGAGTTTTATTTGGGAACACAATGGAATATGGAGCTTTATTGTCTGATAGACAAGAGGGCTTTCTATTAATAAGATAACTTGTAGTAAGAATGACATTACCACCCTAGTGACGAACATGTATATTTTTGCTCTGATACCATTTTAAGAAGTGAACTTTAAGTTTAACTCAATCTCACAAAACTAGCTTGTAAGGTGAGATTTGCACCCACTTATGTTGGCCTAATATCTAGTTCATATGGGATCTCCAACATCTCCCTCACGTCAAGGACTGAGCATCTCCAATGTGAGACTAGATATTTATGGGTGGTTCGATAGCAATTTGATTGCGGGTGGCGTGATAGGCCCAACAAGCTTGCTAAGATAGACTTTGATACCAACTTAAGACTAGAAGTATGATAAAAAAGGCTTAGGAAATTAACAATCTCTTAGTTGAGCCATATAGAAGAAAATTACATTAGGAAAAGCAAGTGTTTTAATATGATAAAGGCAATACCTAAGTAATTAATGCTAACAAGCAAAACAACTTTTTAGGATAGATTATTTAGTCTATCTAAACAAGTTAAGTTACATGACCAAGATAAATTATTCTAACAGTTATCATGAAATGTAGTACAAAATTAGCCCCTTTTGTTGGGGTCGACTACAAAACCCTCTATTCGGTGTCAATGTATGTTGTTGTCTAGTTAAATGAGTTGGGTTATTGAGTTTTGAATTAGAAGCTTTCTTAAATTGCCATTAGTTAATTATAGCAAGACTAATTTCTTGTTTTCTTAGTTTTTTCCCTACAAGTTATTCATACACTATTTTGTGCTTAATCAGAGGGCCGGTTATACAGTTCAGGCTGAAAGGCTAAACTTTTTACGTTTTTTGTCACATTTTCGCGCCGTTCATAGAGGGGCCTCATTTGCTGGACTCCGTACAACAACTGTGCGGAAGCTATTACCTGAGTTAGTACTTTTTACACAATCAACAAATTGTTATTTTATTATAATATTCTTGCATATATGTAACTTTTTATATATTTATATAAATATAAATAGATCTTGGGGCTTTCTTTGCCCTGTGCACACACCTGATGGAGAACCCTGTGGATTGTTGAATCATATGACTCGCACTAGTAGTAAGTTACTACTCTTGATTTTCCTATTTTTTCTGATTCAGTTATCTTCCTCTTTTATTTTCTCTTAAATACAAGAAATTTTGCAACTAATTATGAAGTGTACTTGTTAGTGACTTCCACACTCTGTTATTTATTAGTAATTTAATGAGATTGTGAATTGCCTTTCGTCGATCTGTAATTGCCTCTTTAAACAAAATAAAATGGGTTCCCTAAACTAGATTTTTAGCGACATACATCTTAGCTTTCAATATATTTTATTGAAAAAAATATAAAACAAAGCTTGATTATTAAAAATTCCTGTTTTGTAATTGTACTTTCCCCATCATGTGCTGATATTCCCTGTATACCCTCGTGCTTTCACAGGGCTTGATTTCGATCATGGCTGCATGATTTCATTTTATTTTAATCTCGTGTATACTCTTCATTTTTCATGTGATTTCAATTGCAGTTGATCTCAACAGTGAATCACAGTTTTATAATAATGTCATGTCAGTTAGGGCATCACAGTGAATCACTGGCTGCATGATAGGGCTTTTGTGTTCCTATGCACGATAGTGTCATGTCAGTTACCATCTTTAGTGCAGCTTTATAATAATGTTAACATCAAATATATATTGGTTAAATATGTCAATTGTTATTTCTGTACACCTAGCTATCTAATTTTATTTAGAAAAATATTGCAATCCTAGATACTAAAGTTTAAATAATTGATTAATATAATATTAATACAATGAAGGCTTAATATGTTTTTAAACTCTATAAAATGAACATGATTTGATTATGATCTCTGTAAATTTTATTATTATTATTTTTATTTCTGATAAAATGTATGAATTTTAGTTGTAATCCTTGTAAAATATTTTTTTTGCTTTCATCCTTCTGAAACTTCAAATGACTAATTTTGATCCCTAACATTCATTTTAGATAGATAAATAACATTTTAGGTTTCTAAGAAAATTAAAGACTTTACTTGCTGACATTATATCACAACACCACTTGGAATGGTCTCTTGACTTTTCATTCAACACATAAACATTTAATGAGTGTCACATAATATTAAGAATACAAAACAATGATTTTCAATTTTAGGGAGATTAAAACAAAGGAAATATTATAGGGGTTAAAAATATATTTAAGCGTATAATGAATTCCAATAAAAAAATATATGTATGGGATGAACATTAACACCCATTTTGTAATTGCACTTGCAAAATCAATTTTTATTGCAAGTTTTCAAATGGCAATGTGTATTAATTTTTAACATCTTGTTTCCAAACAAAACTCATGATAAAAAAACTCACGTTTACTTATAATCAATTCTGTTAAATCACATTAATTCAAATCAATGCTACAAATACATTTCCAACATGAACTTAGTACGAACTATGAGGCTATATGAATTTGTTTATGAGGATGCTGATTTCTTTAACATGGACAGAAATAATTTTAATTGCAATTCAGAATAACATGGACATCACCCTTGTGGAATAATATAATGGATTTCACTAAATGAAGAGTAGATGGAGGAGCAACAACAAAATGGAAAACAATCAGTAATTATATTTCTCAAATATATTATTGCATTGCTCATGATACTGGCATGGGTGAGTCCTAATTAAAATTGTGGCTAAGGAGTCAGCAGTTCAAGTGACTTGGTTGGAACTTTTGGTTTAACCTGAAACACTTGAAGTTGGCCAGAAGAGTGGTGTAATTAAACTCCGCTGTCTAATAGCATGGCCTAAATATTTACTATGTCTAACTATCGAACTCGAACACTACTATTAATTTGCGTCTGATAAAATATTTAAAATTTTTCACAACCATCACTAGTGGCATTGTTGTATTAGCTAGAACATTCATTGTTCACTAATGCACAATCCTATCATTGTAGTTAACTTTTTTTTTTCTTCTGTATTTCAGGGATAACATCATTCTTTGATTCTCAAGGAAACATTAAAGATTATTTTAAAATAAAAATGTCAATCCTAAATATTTTAATGGAGGTTGGGATGACACCATCATTGCCAAAGATATTTCTTCCTGGTCCACCTGAAGCTCTTACTGTTCTCTTAGATGGTTGTGTCGTTGGTTGTATAGCATCCAGCGAAGTGGAGAAAGTTGTGGCTCACATTCGAGAACTAAAAGTCTTGTCTGCTTCAGTGGTACGTTTTTGGTCAAAATGTCCTTGCTTCCTTGGTTAAATTTTAATTTATATTGACTTAAAACTAACGTGGCACAGATTCCTGCTGATATGGAAGTGGGTTATGTTCCTTTGAGCATGGGTGGAGCCTATCCTGGTCTATACCTGTTCACATCCCCTTCAAGATTTGTTAGACCAGTAAAAAATATATCAATTCCTTCCAATGGAAGTGAAAACATTGAACTCATCGGGCCATTTGAGCAGGTCATTATAAATTTTTCTTTTGTATATTGTACGATTATTTGAAGCTATTCTAAATAAATATCATTATAGATGGGTGCTTTCAACTGAGGATTTGCCAAATTTTAAGTGTTTTCTATTTTTTGTTAACAGGTTTTTATGGAAATTAGATGTCTTGACGGAGGAGATGGTGGAAGAAAAAGTTCATTTCCTGCAACCCATGAAGAAATCCACCCAACAGAAATGCTTAGTGTAGTTGCGAATCTCACCCCATGGTCAGATCATAATCAGAGTCCACGAAATATGTACCAGTGCCAGGTTCTATAACCTTTTGTACTTGTCTTGGTATCCAAATCTAGTTAAGCTACAAATTTTTTTACTTTGGGTTATGATGCAGATGGCAAAGCAAACAATGGCATTCTCTTCACAAACTATTCAACATCGAGCTGATCAAAAGTTGTATCATCTTCAGGTTTGTTCAAATCAGCATGATGAAAATTGCACATACCCTATGTTGCAAATAAATCTTTGTATGTAACGTGGGAACCAAAGAAATTGGTCTTGTTGTAAATTATGTCCCCTGCATGTGATATATATTTATATTGCATCTGTGTGATATATAATTATTTATGCCTAATCATAATAATTGTCTCCGAATTATATCCACTGCATGTGATATATTATTATTTATACTTGATTCTTTAGATTGTTATAACTTAGACATTTTGGGGCATTTCCAGACTCCTCAGACTCCCATTGTACGCACAAGTACATATACTAAATACAACATTGATGAATTTCCGACAGGCACAAATGCTATAGTTGCAGTTCTGGCTTATACAGGGTAAGTGCTTTAATGCAAAACAACTGTAGTTTTAATCTTCCTGTGCTATTAACAAATATCTTCTGTTAACTAATTACAGATATGATATGGAGGATGCCATGATTCTAAATAAGTCTTCAGTGGAACGGGGAATGTTTCATGGTCAAATATATCAGGTTAGATACTGCTGAATCGAATTATGCATCATAATTAATTATATATGTTGCTTCATATTGAGATGCTATGACTTTGTTTCATGTTAAAGTTTTAGCAGTTTTCTCTCAAACTTCATTGTTGCTCTAAGTTTTCTATTTGCAAGGTTTATCCCCCTTTCAACATGTTTCTTTCACACTCGATGCAGCCACGTAATGAAATGAAACCTTGCCTTTTCACTCTCTCGGGGTTTTCTATGAAGCACTGTTTTGTCGGAATTTTCTATTAAGCACTGTTTTCTTGTACTGTCTGTTTGTATCTTAGTTGTATATCTGTCCTTGTTTTTCCATGACATTTATTAACAGTATTTATTTATGCTAGAGAGAGAGAATGAAAAGAAACATAATGCCCTCTGTGTAGAACTAAGCATATAGTGACGTAGCAATGAAGTTTCCCTATTTGATATATTGATATACATTGAACCTTAATCTTGTGTACAATGAACCTGGACAGCAAACTGAAATAGATTATTTACATATTCAACAATGTTTTTATCTTTGACATCCTTTTTACCCTTTTCTGATGTTTTCATGGTATGCTTATATTCAATTCTTTTGTTTTTAATTTGTGTTGCTCCAAATTCTGACACCAAATTTTCTTTTTATGATTGTTTTGGCAGACGGAAACTATTGACTTAACTGAACAAAGCAAAAAGTCAGACCAATCTTCGAGAATGTTCAGAAAAAGTAATGTAGAGAAATCAGCTTGTCCCTCGATTGATTCAGATGGACTTCCACATGTTGGTCAGGTATTATGCCTCTGCCCTTCCGTGTCTTTTCTCTTGACTTCAATTTTGTCATGTAAAAACTTAATTTATGACTTGCAGATGATACGACCAGATGAACCCTATTGTAGCATTTATAATGAAGTAACAAGTTCCACACACACCATCAAAAGAAAGGGTTCGGAAGCTGTTTATGTTGATTATGTTGCTGTGGATGTCAAAAACAAGAAGCACCTTCAGAAGGTGAATCAAGAAAATTCATTATAATTTTCTCTATTTATGAACTTGTGTTTTTGTTTAAAAAAAGAACAGTATATGGTGCTCCATTCTTGTTTTTGTTTAATCTTTTACATTTTGGATATGCGAACTGAGAGCTGTATTGTGCCGATTACCCTTTTTTTACTTGCTGTATCACCCAATTGTTATATACTTGAAGGATGCTATTGTAGTTTCCTCTTGTCTATTCTTATTTCGTATCTTCGATTAAATTTATCTTTTTAATTCATAAGACGAGAATTGTATTCCTTAAAAATTGATTTGCAGTTGAAGTTTATAATTTTTTCACCCCTAATAAATCTTGATATTTTCTGTTACACTGCACAATTCTGCATTTGTAACCTGACTGTTGTTACTGGAGATATGCTATTACCAATGGAAACATGAACTTAAACTAGGTTACCATATATTCAGTGTAGTTTGATTTGATTAGTCAGTTGATCTATTTTTTTACTGATCTTATAGTTCTTTGTTGGATTATTCACTTTCATCTGCTGATTTATATAGTTTATGTCTGTGATTATTGGAGCAGGTTAACATACGCTTTCGACATCCTCGGAACCCTGTTATTGGGGATAAATTTAGCAGTAGACATGGACAGAAAGGCGTTTGCTCTCAGTTGTGGCCAGATGTTGATATGCCATTTTCTGGAAATACTGGCATGCGCCCAGATCTCATCATCAACCCTCATGCATTTCCTTCCAGGATGACAATTGCCATGCTTTTGGAATCAGTTGCTGCTAAGGTACTGCAAGGGAAAAATGTGTGAAAATTATCATATTACAAAAGCGTTATGAGCGACCATTTTCATATAAATTATGAAAATTTTTCATTTGAAGTAGTTTTGATGTCATAGTAGTCAATAGTGCACCAGCGAAGTGAAGTGCCCTGGATTGCTATGGGATTGTAATAGTGAAGTAGCTTTCAGTAGTGGCCATTGATAGCGGTCAATATAGTGGCTTTTCTCAGTCCATATTAGCATTCATTAACTAATAATGTTTACCCCTGGAACACAGTAGTTACTTCTGTTCTGAGCTGTGTTACTTCACTGTTTATAGGACTCGTTTTTCATCTGCCTTTGTTCATTCTTCTTTCTTTAGACTTCCCTGTTCACATTCTTCTTATTGCTATCTATTTTCTTGTGCTTTTTTATTAATTTCACCATCATCTTTCTTTTTTGGACTGTTACTATGTTCTGATATCATTTATTATAAATTTATTTAGTTTAGGGTGCTTTTCTCTTGAAGTATTTGTACGTTTAGTGCCTTTTTTCCTACAATATAGTATTTTTTTGAAGGAAAATTTGTGTATTTTTATGACATTTTTTTTCCTAATTATACCTTTATTTGTACTTTTATTATGTATTGAAATTTTTTTGGAGAGAGAACACTGAAAGGGGTATAACTTTGCATTGAAAATAGAAGAACTAAATTTTTTTCTTGGTTTAGGTGAAACAACCTTGAGCAATTGTTATATGGGAACAAAGGTACTGCTTAGTTCGTATTGTAACATTTAAAAAACAGTAGTCACCCTGCTATCCAGCTAGAGCAATTTCAATTTGGACTGGTACCCACTTTTCAAAATTCATCACTATGGTTGGTGGAAGACAAAGATACGTGGTTCCCTTAAGTATTTTTCTGAGGATCATTCTTTAGTTGTCTTCACTTTTTACCAATTATATTGGTAACTTGATCCACATACTTGTACATACAAAAATTGTAGCTATTTCCTAAGTGTTCACGAGTCATGTCTCATACTTCTAGCCTAAGTTTAAATTATTTATTAAAATTTTGAACCAATATTTAGATAAATTACAGTATTTATTGTATGTAATGACTAATAATGGCTTAGAAAACGGATATCTCTATTCTAATTAATATTTGTATTTTTATGTTAGTATTATATCAGTTTCTTAGGTTTTGTATCTTGATTGTGACGTATCAGTCTCACGTTTGAAGGCACGCATGATTAATGATAATTTCTTCATGCAGGGAGGTAGCTTACGTGGAGAATTTGTAGACGCAACTCCCTTTCGAAGTTCAGGGAAGAAAGATGGTGAGGGGTCTGATTCAAAGTCAGGTTCACTTGTTGATGATCTTGGTCTTCTGCTAAAAGAAAAGGGATTTAACTATCACGGATTGGAGGTTCTATACAGTGGTGTTTATGGAACAGAACTAACATGCGAGATATTTATTGGGCCTGTTTATTATCAGCGGCTGCGTCACATGGTTTCCGACAAATTTCAGGTGAACAAATTCACAGCTTTTACTTTCTATAAAATCATCAGCACAATGATACTTCTCCGTATTTTCTCTCTTAGCACATTGAAAATGTCAGGCTTTCTTTAGAGACTTGTTTTGATAAACTTCATAATTTATATCAAATTTAAGCTCAGTAGATTTTAATGCTGGCGGAACTTGAACAGTAGAACATATCTTCTTTGTTCTTTTGAATTGCTCTCTGCTGACAACTACTTCAGAAACATTTCAATAAATAATAGTTTCAATCTTGAATCTTGTTCACGAGTAGATTGCTCGGTATTTGTTTTGTTCACGTCCTCCCCTCCACCCACACCCCCAACACCCTTAGTTTCAATAAATGGTTAAGTCCCTACTGTCCCAAACTAAACGATAAGAACAAATGTTAATACCAAGTGCTTTTTCTATATTACAGGTTCGATCTACTGGCACAGTTGATCAGGTCACCCGGCAACCAATAAAAGGACGGAAGCGCGGTGGAGGAATCCGATTTGGTGAAATGGAACGTGACTCCCTGCTTGCACACGGAGCTGCATATCTTTTGCATGACAGGTTGCACTCCTCTTCTGATTATCACATTGCTGATGTATGTTCTCTTTGTGGAAGCATGCTTACAACCACATTCATCCAACCTCAAAAGAGGCCAGTGCGCCAGATTGGCGGGCTGCCCCCTGGAAGAGCTGCAAAAAAGGTTGCTTGTCATGCTTGCCAAACGAGTAAAGGCATGGAGACTGTCGCCATGCCCTATGTATTTAGATATTTGGCTGCAGAGTTAGCAGCAATGAACATAAAAATGACTCTCAAACTCAATGATGGTGCTGAAGCTGGAGCTGAAGCTGGAGCCTGATATGTTTACAGTGTAGTATAGTCTCAGTTGCTGTGACGGCATATGCTTAAAAGTTTGTGAATGTGTTGAGCTTGTGATGGCAACATGAATCTCCAATGGAGCTCAGATGCTTGCTCACATCATGGGGAGTTAAAAATTTTGCTGACCCTTTTAACAGATCCTGATAGTTGCGCGAGGATTGAAGTGTTATTCATGTTGTCAATTGTTATGTGGAAATTGTTCAACGGATTCAGATGGTGGGTGGACTTAGGTGGATTTTATAATATTGTAAATTGTATCGTAGCCTTGAGTTCTGATCTTAATTATTGCTTGGAGATAGATACAATTTTCTATTATTTTTTTTTGCATATTAAAAGTAAATTTATACAATGTTTTACTTTAATTATACACTCTTAGTATGTAGATTTTTTTATGGTCAATTAATTAAAAATCACTTTAACTATAACTTTTAAAGTAAATATTATGAAAATAATAAAGGGAAGTGCAAAGTAGAACAAATTTACAGTTATATTAGATGTTTTCATTATTGGTTAGTTTGACCAATTAGGTCCCATTACTTGAATTTACAATTCCATACTTCAATTTATCTTCAATGGAGAAACCCTAATCAAGATTTTTGTAACGAATGTTGTCTTTTATTAGTAAAAAATGGCACCAAAACAAAAGCATAAAAGAATACAATGAATACAAAATAAAATAAAATAAGCAAATTTCATTTGTGTTAGTTAACATTATGATGGATAATTCATCGTCTCACAACTTTTGTGAACATGAACAATTAAAAATGAATAAATTGAGTTAGTTTACAAATATAAATAACCACATCAAAAGGTTCAAAACTTAATAATCAAAACATGAAAGTTTTAAATAAAAGGAAAAAAAATAGGTTGTATGTTCTTTTGGTAATTGAAAATATATAGTTTTTTTTATTTGATTTCTTCTATTTATTTTGTGTGATTTATTATTTGCTGAAGAGAAACGAAAACACAAAGATAGAAAAAAAAAATACGAAAAATAAAAAAATATATCTCGACAAACTTTCTATATTATTTACATTTGCAAAGAAATTGAAAAAACATAATAAATTATTTACATAAATAATGATAAAATATTTCAAAAAATTATGTTTATAGATATTTTATTATTATTGGTGAAAAAACTTGGTACCTTTATATATTTTTAATTTTTTAATAATAATAGGTTATATGTTTTAAGTTTTTATAATTATTTTTAAAATTTAAATATTTTTTATTTTTTATTTTAAATAATTTAATAATGATAATTATATGAAAAAATAGATATTATATATTAAAATATTTATGATTATTTTTAAATTTTGAATAATTTATTTTTATTTTATTTTAAAATATATTAAAAATAAAATGAAAACACGAGAAATGTATATAAAAAACAAAATCTTTTATATATTGTTATAATTCTTTATTTTAAAATATATTAAAAATAAAATAAAAGTATAGAAAAGGATTTTTTTATATATATTATTATAGATTTAGATTTATGTTATTCAATATTAACTTACAAATATTAAGAAAGTGAAATTAAATATTTTAATAAAAAAATAGCAAAACGAGCTTTATTAACTAATATCTAAAAGCTGATGTGAAAAAACATTTCGTTTTTCTAAATTTATTTTTAAATTTTAACATTTTTAAAGATGAAAAAGAAAATGTTATATATTTTTAGACATCCAAAGAATTCAATGCTCTTGTGTGTGTGTGTTTTTCTTTTCGTGAGAGAAAAAAAATGCTTAATTATTATCAATGCTAAAACCAAATAATGCTATTGTAAGAGATTAAAAATATATAATAATATAAAATATAATAGTAATAAAAATAAAAACAATTAGCATTTGACATAAAGAATTTGCTTTTCTGAAAACAAAAAATAGAACTTGGATTGGATCCATACCGAAATTTGGAATTGAAACTCAGAATTGCTCCGATTTCTTCTGAGAGCTGAGGATAGTTTGCTCTGCTTTCACTCACAAGAGTCCTCACAGCTCAACTCAAGTGACCACAAAACTTCAATTTCTGCATCCAATTCACATACCCATTTGACTTTTCTCCTTTCCCTCTTCTCCATTCTCCGTATTTTGAAGATCCATTCAGGTAGCCCTCTCATTGCTTCACTTGGAAAGAAAGGGAAAAAATGTGTTCTTGTCACGTGTTTCACCACCTCACACAAAAATTAAACTTGGGTTCTTGTGTTTTGTTGAAACTTCTTGCCTTTCACTTTATCTTTTATGAAATGCTTGAACAATCTGAACTGGGTCGAATCTGATCTCGTGTTTTGCTTAATATCTATTTTCTTCTGCAACTTTTTTCCGGAATGGCCTTGATTTATACTGGGAGTGTGCGATTTTAGTTTTCCAATGTTTTTTATTTTGTATGCTTCATCTTGTAACATTCAGTGTTATAATTGTTTTCAGCTCTGTGTTGCAGAAATAGCACAATTGTTGAAGTTGGTCGGAGTTCAATATAATTGTAGCTTTATTAGCAATGGAAGAGTAAGTGTCTCTTTGTTCCTTCATTACTTTATCCTGTGATGGGACCCTTACTTGTGGTGATTTGGTGAGTTGCAGAGAGAATGCTATAGAGCTTCTCCAGAGATACAGGAGGGACAGAAGAGTTCTTCTTGATTTTATACTTTCAGGGAGCTTAATCAAGAAAGTTGTAATGCCACCTGGTGCAGTTACACTGGATGATGTGGATCTAGATCAAGTCAGTGTTGATTATGTCCTCAACTGTGCAAAAAAGAGTTAGTTGAATACGGTCTTTTGCCTTGCTTATCAGTTATCATCCTTCTCTTTTTGTTTTGTTTTCCTTGTCTTAATAAATTCCTTCAATGCAGGTACAATGCTTGAACTTTCAGAAGCAATTAGAGATTATCATGATCATACTGGGTTACCGCAAATGGTATGTTATGTTATGGCCTTTTTGATGATTTCATTTATTTTTGTAAATTGTGTATTTAGGTCATACAAATTTAAGTATTAATGAAGTACTGATTTGGCGCTTGCACTTCTTAGTGACACTTTTATACTAAAGTTATTCTTATTTTCTTACTGTATTTATGTGTCATTACTGCATTGTCATTTTAAACATGTTATGACTAGTCTGCCAACTTTGCTCTTTTATATAATACTTGCCGAGGAATATGATGCATCTTTAAAACTATTGAGCTATATGTCATGACATGTTTGTAAGTTTTGATTTCCTCACATTTCATTCAAAGCTTTTGTTTAATTGTTTGTGGATCACGTTTGGATTGTAAATGTTCCTGGCTTTAACAGAGTGATACAGGTTCAGTCGGTGAATTTTATTTGGTCACTGATCCTGAGTCTTCAGGTTCACCCCCCAGAAGGCCACCACCAATTGTTCCTGTTTCTGCAGTGCCTCCTGTTGCTCTTTCCACTCCTTCTGTTTTTCCACCATCGCCAATTGTTTCTGATGTATCAAGATCGGAGTCTTTTGACACTACTCAAGAAAAGGAGCTAACTGTGGATGACATTGAAGACTTTGAGGATGATGATGAGGTTTCAGTTGTTGAAGGGTTCAGGGCTAAAAGGACTCTTAACGATGCTTCAGATCTTGCAGTGAAATTGCCTTCCTTCTCCACAGGTGATTGCTCTAGAAAACTGAAACAAATAGCTGAATAACTTCTATCAATTGTATACGATTACAAGAACTGTTTCAGAATGTGAAAAGCCAAATTCATTACAAAGCAACTAACAATATGAAAGTGCAATGAAAAGTCTCAATAATGGCAGCAGAGTTATGGTTCATGGGAGATGAATCACCTGTTAATAGAGTGATGAAGAAATTAGTATTCCTCTAATTTGAATTATAGAGCTATCACACAATCAAACCCAAATGAACAAAATGTTGAATTAGGGAATTCAGAGAGTGAAAGTGCAGACAGAGAGATATCACATTCAACATGCCTCTTCCTCTCCACTTCCGCTGGTTTCATATGCACGTAATCTTCCCTCCATTTGGGCTCTAACCGTTTCCTTGTGGATCTCCTTAATATGCCCACCTTTTGAGAATTTGTTACACCCACCTCATCCACTTGGCTTTGATAGTCTTTTCTCTCATTTAAATATTTATTATCTGCATCAAAAACTTATCTCTTGGATAAGTTCTTTCATCCTCACAACTCCTAAGCTGTGTAAATATTCTCAGACGAATAGTATTTTGATTTAAAGTATGTGAAATAAGGAGTCATATGATTAGAAAATTGAATGAATCAACAGTGTTAGCTATTGTTGTAAGGTAAAATCTCTTGCATTAAGTCACCATTTGATTGCTGAGTCATTGAAGTCATTGCAAAGCTGGAAACCAGTATAAAGAAGGAATCAGACATTTCTGTGATTGCCCTTGTGCCTCTGCGTGGTCAAAGACATGTGTTAACAAGAAAGTTCTGTCTTCTCATTTTTGTTGTCACAGAATAGTTTTCTTGGCTTCTATCTGGTTTGAGCTCATGGTTGTTTTAGGGTTAGGGGGTGTTTCTATAATAGATATCCATAGATGATGGAGGTTGCTTTTGGGATGATGGTTTTGTAGCTCTAGCAGGAGTTTTTATCCCCATTCTTTGTACTTCTCATGCTTCATAGTAGCCTAATAATTACTTGATGTTTTATGCCTCAAATTTGAATTGAACAGTTCATATGAAAGCTATCATGAATTTCCTAATTTCGGATTTTACCAATTCTAGGCATATCGGATGATGATCTTCGCGAAACTGCATATGAGATCCTCTTGGCTTGTGCTGGAGCCACAGGGTATGTTGCCAATATATGTTTAATTTGAGGGGATATCTTTTCCTTGTGAAAGATTTATATGTGTTGTCCATTCTATCTGTGAACACTTTGATCCGTTTCTTGTTTATCAGGGGTCTGATTGTTCCATCAAAAGAAAAAAAGAAAGAGAAAAAATCAAGCTTGATTAGGAAGCTTGGGCGAAGCAAAAGTGGAAGTGTTGTATCCCAGTCTCAGAGTGCTCCTGGATTAGTTGGCTTGCTGGAAACCATGCGGGTTCAAATGGAGGTATATAGGGTCATAGGTTCCATTTACTTATGCTTTGATCCTTTTGTCCTTCCATTGATTTTTTTTTTCTACCATCATGTTTTTTATTTTATATTTTTATTTTTGCAACATACTTCAAGTGAACTCTTATAATGTGCAAGGCCTCTTGTTTCTTCTATTGAACATGATATTTTTTTAAAACCTTTATAACACTTTGCTTCCTGTTTTTACTAACTAAGGTGGTTTAGAGGATGAATTGGCTTTTACTGAGATGGACTTTGGAAGCTTATCTATTGTTATGGAAACTAATTATCATAGGGAGGTTATAAGAACTTATTTTTTTTGGTGTTGTTCCTTTTCTTTTTCTTTTTTTTTGTTGGTCAAAGAAGGTCTAAGTTTTAGTAGCGAAAGTAGAGTTAAAGTGAACTCACTAGGATTCAATCCCCAAAGGGACTTTGGGCTGCTTGCACTAAGGCTCTTTAGAAGTTGGTGGGTTTTGAATCTGTGATCAGCTCAATCTGCATTCTGAATTCTGTTTAGTTTTTCTTATTTTGGACTAATACTCATAAGCATGGGCTCTTCCTGCGAATTTATATTCAAAGCTATATAGTAACCTAGGCTTTTCCTACAAAGGGTGGTTGGCTACATGATGTTCTTCTCTGAATCAAGTCTTTGGACAAATTGTTGACCTTTAAATCCTTTGTATTAGTTTTGCATATAGTTTTTCTTGATCTCCCTCCATCCCTACTGCTACTACTAGGGCTATCCTCCATCTTATCCATGGAATGAGATGGCTAATGTTTAACCATGAAAATCAAGAAAATCTTAAATTTGTATTTGCCCATGTTTTCTACATCCTGCAGTCATATTTATAAATAATTTTTGCCTGCAGATATCTGAGTCAATGGATATTAGAACAAGACAAGGCTTGCTAAATGCTCTTGTGGGAAAGGTGGGGAAAAGGATGGATACTCTATTGATTCCTTTGGAGTTGCTTTGCTGTGTTTCACGTTCAGAATTTTCTGATAAGAAGGCTTTTATACGCTGGCAAAAGAGGCAGGTAATAAAATCCATTATAGAATTTTCTCTGCTCTCCTTCATATACTCTATTAGCTTGTTAATATGTTGATTGAAAGAGGAGGATGCCAGTATCTAATGGTTTTTTTTTTGTGGTTGTTGAACATGTCCAAATTTGTGTCGGTATAGTTAAAAGTTTTGGAGGAGGGGCTTGTTAATCACCCTGCTGTTGGATTTGGTGAATCTGGACGCAAGACAAATGAGTTGAGAATTCTGTTGGCCAAGATTGAGGAAGCAGAGGTGTGTGTTTCGATGTTCATATTTTACCTATCCTCTGTTGGCATTAGGTCATAAGAATTGGCTTAACCTTTGTGTTATGCCTGATTGGCTGTGGCTAAGAAGATTTTCATTTTATTTTTTTAAGTTTCTTCCATCTTCAAGTGGTGAACTTCAAAGGACAGAATGCTTGAGATCCCTAAGGGAGATTGCCATTCCACTTGCTGAACGGCCAGCTCGGGGTGATTTAACTGGTGAAATATGCCATTGGTCAGATGGTTACCACTTAAATGTCAGACTGTATGAGAAGTTACTTTTAAGTGTGTTTGACATGCTAGATGAAGGAAAACTGACAGAGGTGGGTGTCTTTTACTTTCCAAGCCTATTATAGCAGAAGTTGAGCCAGTACATCTTTAAATTGTTATTGCAATGCTATGTTTTATGTTTTTATTTATTTATTTGCTGAATCTTAAGTTTTTAACAAGTGAATTGTGATAAGGTCTGTGCTTCCTGAGCACATACATGGCCTGTGCAAGTGATGTGTACAACTTTTGTTAATGTGACGGGAAAAGAAACAGAGGGTTCTTGTGGACCTGTATTTACTTGAAATGCGCTGTTAAGACTGAATTCTATTTTATTAAGAAGAAACAATTGTAATTTGTAATGAAACTCTTATTTGAGAAGCTACCGGGTAAAGTAGAAATTGGATTTATCACTTTTGTGGATTCTGAATTGTCATCTGTGGTCTGTCTAATTTCTAGGAAGTAGAGGAAATTCTTGAACTTTTAAAGTCAACATGGAGAGTTTTAGGGATCACAGAGACCATCCATCACACTTGCTATGCATGGGTTTTATTTCGTCAGGTAATAGCCATTACATTTTCTTCTATTGTTATTTTTAAGAATCACAATCAATTTTTTTGTTGGAGTACTATAATGGATGTTGTTGACTGCCTCAACTTATTTGTAGTTACAAAAAACCTTGAACGACACAGTCTTTCTCATGTAGGACTAATTTTTAATACCACTTTGTGAGCTTGTATTTCTGTGTTTTTCTTTCATATTACATTCTATATGCACAAATGTTTAAGTTCTCCTAATTTTCCTTTCTCTATTTTCTCTTGTGAAATGTAACCAGTTTGACTTGTATTGCTTTAGACCCTAATCCAATCCTGTGGATGAACACCATTAGGGACATTGAAAATGAATAATTATTCTTCTTGATTAATGACTGAGGTAGTAGTCCCTGTGGGTGGTTCCAAAACGTTTTGTTGAATAATGAGAAAAGTGAGAGACATATGGGTGAATCCACATATCCTAATTAATTACTAAAATGCTTGACACTATACATATATGATTATCAAATTTGATCTCTTTCCGACAGCTTTAAAATGAGCATGAAAAATTCAGAATGTTTATAAGCTGTTTTATATTTCATCCAAACATTTAGCACGTTCTATTAATCTATTTTCTTCTGGATGTTTGCCTCTTTGATTTTTAATATGCATGTGGCTCTTTCATTGACTTGATTTAATCAAGACAAGAAGTCTTTTGTTTGATGGTAATCAAGATTAAGGTTTCGTTGTTAAAATTCCACTCATTAGGATATGTTGATTATAAGGCATTCAATGTAATTTCCATTGCTGTTTGGCTGTTTTTTTTTGTGATACTGTACTATTTGACTGATTATTTGTTGAATAATGTGGCATAACACTTTCTTCAATCATTATTTAATGTTAAATTACTTTACTTTATTATGAGGATACAGTATGTTATCACAAGGGAGCATGGGGTTTTATTACATGCACTTGAGCAATTAAATAAAATACCACTAATGGAGCAAAGAGGCCAACAAGAGAGGTTGCACTTGAAAAGCTTGCGTTCCAAGGTTGAGGGTGAACGGGATATATCTTTCTTACAGTCTTTCTTAACACCAATTCAGAGATGGACTGACAAGCAGCTTGGAGATTACCATGTGCACTTCAATGAGGTTTGTTCAACTTATTAGGTTGTTAGGTAGTACTGGATTAGATGCTTGGATA
Source organism: Lablab purpureus (assembly GCA_030347555.1). Lineage (NCBI taxonomy): Eukaryota > Viridiplantae > Streptophyta > Magnoliopsida > Fabales > Fabaceae > Lablab > Lablab purpureus. Next base: position 14,828,056 of record CM059264.1, read on the forward strand.
TGTTTCTCTGTCTTTTCCCTTTTAAAGCAAATATTCTCGAAGTCTTCTCCCCTCTGCTTTTCTCTTCAAAAGCTTTGTTTTGACTTTTTACAAAATAATTATAATATCTCTTGTTGCACCTTTAACTTTGTTTTACAAAACTTCTCACATACTTTTTAGGGTTCAGCAACTATGGAAAAGATTGTAGCAGTTGCAATGATTACCAGGAGGCTTCTACTGGAAGAACCAGAAACTGTGTGTAATATGTTTTTTGACATCTTTCACATTTGGATAGATAATTTTTTTAAAAATACTATAGTAGGCTATAAATTTCATTCATTAGAAGTTTCTTTTCTGTTTTCCTGCAGACCTCACACTCCCTTCCAATTAGCGATCGTGATCAGATAGAGATATATATATCATCATCAATCAAGAATGCATTTTCAAGGGTGAGTATTAATTGAAATCCTGATTCAGTAATCAGTATTATCTTCCACTTGACTGATAAATGATAGATAACTCACAAAGGTTCCTGTTCATTGTTATTCATTTTATACATGTTTAAGTGAATTTCTTTTAAGCATGACTTAATTATATATTTATATTTTGAATGATTTTGTCCTTAGCTTTAAATATATAATGTAGAATTTGGAATCAAATGTGTTCCCAAAATGTCTTCTTGATTCTGCTTTGTGATTTGAATGAGTGAGAACATCTGTTTTTTTATTTCCATCTTTTTAAATTGCAAACTACATTTTTATGCCTATCTTTATATTTAAGGAATTTTTTACTTTCTGCAGACAGTGCAAGTTGTTGAAAGAGTTGATATGTCAAACGAGCATCCCTTGGCATTGCTTGCAGAAGAACTCAAGAAGCTCCTAAAACGAGAATCAATAACTTTCTTGCCTGTTTTATCTCAGAGGCATCCTCAAGCAACTGTTGTATCTGGATCACTAGTTCACAAACTTTATGGCCTCAGACTGGTGAGTGTATATATGGTTTTGTGTATATATATATATATATATATATATATATTCTGATCACATTATGGAATATATCTTCAAAATCACTGAAAATTTCTTTTCTTTTTTTCAGAAACCCTTTCTGGACAGTGCAGAACATTTAACTGAGGATGTCATTTCTGTATTTCCTGCAGCTGAAAGTCTAGAGCAGTTCATAATGGCACTTATTACATCTGTGTGCCATGAAGAAAATGCTGAGATCTTGTTAAAGAAATTGAATCTCTACCAGGTTAGGTTGTTAAATTACTTGTAGAGAACCCAAAATTGTGTTTGATTAGATGATATATCATGTTATCAATTTTACGTAAGAACATGTTCACATGTGCCACATGCTTGTACTCATTGCAAGATATCAATAGAGATAAAATGATGTTTAGATAAACCATGTTGCGATTGACAGTTGGAGGGTATAATTAGGATTATTTTCTATTGTCATTTAGCTTCATCACATTGTGTTTCAAATAGTTTAATTTTGTCCACTCTTAGGCACATTTATCATATAGGGTCTGTTTTGAGAAACTTCTCCATAAGCATATCTAGGAGAGACAATTAATAAGAAAAGGTGAAATTAATTTATCCACAAGCTAAAATTAAGCTTATTTATAAGCTAATTTGTAGAAACCATTTCATATTAATCTCTCCAAAATCTGATTTTTAATTTGTATTTTTAGCTTTATGAGAAGTTAATTTCATTTTTCCTTTTTATTTTTTCTCTCCTAAAAGTGCTTTTGGAGAAGTTTTCTCAAAACAGACCTATAGTCTACTGTCATCTATCCTTCTATTGTCCTATCTTTATTTATCCTAAACTTTGGACCTTCCCCCTTTTTTTGTTATAGATTGAGACGAAATCTGGAACTTTGGTGTTACGTTGGGTCAATTCACAGCTTGGAAGAATTTTAGGTTGGGTGGAGCGGGTTTTTCAACAAGAGGTAAATCCTTTATCAATAGTGCTATACGGACAAATTCCTGCCGTTTTGATTATGTCTATTTCAGAGACCTTTCTCAAGGTCTAGTTTCATTGTTCTGTTTTAGAATATTATTTTCGTATTATCTATTGTATATTTAAATTAGCATCAGAGTACTTAATCCTGGATAGTGGTGTGGAGTGACTAAGCAGATAATGAGATGGCTAACAAAGGATTTGATGCAGATAATTTATAGGGAACACATTTAAGTTCCCAAAAATAGTGAAAAAAATTACTAGAAATATATAGTCATCATTAATAATCAAAACCAGTAGTCTATGTACCCAATTACTATCAATCTGATTAATGAATAATTAAGTAGAGTCAAGTAGCATAAGAATGTAGAGGCAGCACCGAGTATTGAAGTGAGAAAAAATGAAATAAGTTAATGATGAGTGAGATGGGTTTTAAATCCCAGCATCCTTCTGATGCTAAAATGGATTAGGATTCACCATGAAAAATTCATCTGTGTTGGATTGAGTTAATTTAACCTTATTCTCTCTCTCTCTCTCTCTCTATATATATATATAACAAAAAATTATTTACATTTTTACTTGTTAAAAAATAAAATCAAGATCTGAATCTTTTTTTGCTCTGGTGTAACTAACTACTGGTTTCTTCATTTTCTATGCTGCTTCTATAGTTCTACTAAACTTATTCATTGAACAAAGGCTTTATTAACTTATTAGAAAACTTTCACAGCATTGGGACCCAATATCTCCTCAACAGCGGCATGCTGGTTCTATTGTGGAAGTTTACAGGATTGTTGAGGAGGTAAGCATGCAGTAGCCTTGGATTTATTATAATGTTGTGTAACAGCATAATTTTTCATTATCTTCCAATGTAAACTTTACTACAGTGTATGTTGTGTAAGTTATGTTTTACCGTTTCTACATCATTTTCCTTTTGGTATTACACATAATAAGAAAGAAAAACTGTAATTCCCTTTACCTCAGAAAAAGATACAAAATTGCAGATATATGTTACATATTTTCTGCTGTTCACTTGCATTACTTCCACTTTACTTCCAATATTCAGCAAAAATATCCACTGCCTGGTTGGTTAAGTTGTTGGCACAATCTTATCCACGGAACCATAGGTGGACAGCTGCTGCCCATGTATTGTAGTTGGTTGATCCAATAAATTTTTCACATAGAATCAGGGGAACATTTGTAAAAGTCACACTGTTGTTGGCCTCCAAAGTAGATCCTGAGGAGGCCATGAGAGAAATAGCCACACAGGGTGTAAGGAAGGGCTGTCAGGATGGAGTTGTTGACGAGTGGATGGTTTTGGAAAGTGCTTCACGTGTCAATCAAGTGTGTTCACATAAACTTCACACGCCTGAGAAAGAGAGTGTACATAGGGGGTCCATGCAACATCTTAAAGCGAGTGTTGATCAGCGCGGGTTTTGCCGAAGGTGTGCAACATTGGCCGTTAATGGGCGTTGACTAAGGTGGCTGGGAAAGCTGCCAATCAATGGCCAATGAGAGGCGTGGTATTGTTCACCTGCAAGGAAATGAGAAAAAAGAGAGGAAAATGGAACCTTGATCTGTCAAGTACCGTATAGAAAGATTTACAGTAAGCACACACATGATTCTCCATTTTTAAGGAATAGTATTGATAGAATAAAAGGATAAAAAAGTACTCCCTAAAATTTAGTCTATTGAATATTTCCCGATTTGCATAACCATATCTTTAACACCTATAAAGTGAATTACTTACCTTATGAGTCAGATCCAAAATACTATTTATTTATATTTTGGTTATGGAGCCACTTAATAGTTTTGTTGTCATTATGATATAAATATAACTATAATTAATTTGATATCTTTTGGGTGCAGACAGTTGATCAATTTTTTGGTCTTAAAGTTCCAATGAGGTTTACGGAATTGAATAGCTTGTTTCGTGGCATTGACAACGCTCTTCAAGTGTATGCAAACAATGTTGTTAATGACTTGGGTGAGTAGATACTACGTATTTTTTATTTGCTGACTGTTCTCATGAGACAGTCTAATGATGGTTTGGGGACCTGTTCTCCATGAAATACTGAAAATTATTTTCATCACAAGGATCTGGGTCAACTGTGTTATATGATTGCGTCTTTAAGAATTTGCTTTGCATCCTTGTCTCTAAAGTTAACTCTCTGATGGTACAAGAATATCTAAAACCCCAGAATTGCAAGTTTAGACGTTCTCATTGTAGTCTTATTTATAAATAAATTTAACCACTTTTTAATTATTTTGCTGTCTTGTCAAGATTTTAAAGTTCTAATTTTGTTTACCTGATTATGTAGTGACTTATTAGGTTGATAATTATATGAGGCTTACGTGGTGAAGTTTTTGATTGATGCATAGTAAAATTTGGTGGTTACAATATTTTACCCAATGTTTGTGTATTGCCTATTCCTTACTATTACCAATTTCTTAACTATAATATGTTCTTGAGTAGATGGTGTATTAGTGCATACTGCATGTTTTTCTAATGTTTTCCAAAAGATTTTCTTATATATCAATTTTCATTCTCTGTTAAGATTATGCATATTCTGTAGGCATTATATTCTTATGAGTTATGAATCTTAAGGTGTCCCTTTAATTACACAGCCAGCAAAGAGGATCTAATACCACCTGTGCCTATTCTCACACGGTACAAAAAGGAAGCTGGAATAAAGGCTTTTGTAAAGAAGGAGCTATTTGATACTCGTGTGCCTGAGCCTGAAGAGTTAAGGCCCAGCCAAATTAGTGTCCTAACAACTCCAACACTTTGTGTTCAATTAAATACATTATACGTGAGTTCAAGCAAACTTGATTATACCTATATTATTTTCACTCTTGTTTCTGTTGTGAGGATATTTCTTTTTTCTTTTTCATTCAAGCAACCTTATAATGAGCTGCTGTTCCATTCTGGTTAAATTTGTCATATTATTTTTAGAATTGCCGTATTTCATTTTGGGTTAAAGTTTTCTTGTAATTTTTAGCAGCTTTTTTTTTTTCCTTCAACTGCATTTTATGAAAATTTGGAAGTTCATGTGGTTGGATAGAAAAATATGTGGTTAGATGGAAACCTCCTAGTTTAGTAGTAATTTATTGGTGGATGCTGCTGAAATATTATACTAAAATTTTTAGGTGTTAAAGAGATGTTGCAGAATTGAATTTGTTGTTTTAAAATAGTCAGAGATTCAATCATGATAAAACAGTTGTTTAGTTGTATAAGAAATTTAACGTGTACTTTTGGTACTGTCTTCATTGTATATCATAAACCGTAAAGTATTTTTATCTTCGGATTATAAATTTGGTAGTCTGTCATTAGCATTTTGAAACTGTCAATGTCTTATAGCTTTTTATTTTTGATAAGCCAAACTAATATTATATGTTTAGGTAACCGGTTGTGGAGTATGATTTGAATCTGTAATCCATATAGCTTGAACTGAAGTTGTTTTTCTAACTACACATGAATATAATTAGAACTTTGAAACTGGTACAACTGTTCAAGAAATAATTAAGTTAATGTTGCCCCTTCTCTTTTTCAGTACACTATTACTCTCTTAAAACAATATTGTCTTGCACAATCTCAATAATTGGATAATGCATCTGTGGGCTTTCACCCCCCGCCCCTCTCTTTCATGAGTTATTAGTTAGTGGTCTAGACCATTGCATAACTAGTGAAGTCATGATGTTGAGGTGGAATGAAAAGTTTGTTAGATTTACTGAGCATCTGGATTTTTGGGTATATGAAAGTAATGGCATATCATTTGAAATGTGTTTTATCTTGATTAGTGGAAAAATTCTCTTCTATAATATGTATGTTTCTAATAATTAAGACAATTTTAGTAGCAACATGTTGAGAAAGTCCTTATTGAGATTGCCTGAACTCTTTCTTAATAATCTTCTCTTTTAATACTTCTCTTTATACTTGTGCTGCATATGCTGAATCTTCTTTCAATATGTTGTGATATTAAGTTAAGTTTTCTTTGCGTTTACAGTATGCGATTAGTCATCTGAATAAATTGGAAGACAACATCTGGGAGCAGTGGACAAGTAAAAGGTCCCATGAAAAACTCACAAGTATGTGCTGAACTGTTGTCTTTGTATCTGTATTTTGTTTTGTATGGTTTCTATTAAAATTATGGTGTTTTATCTAATGAACGAAAATTTTATTGGATTAAATAAAATAATTGTCATTGGATTAATTAACCATGGGGCTCTTTGGATTGGGAGGGGGGTTTGTAATAACGTACTTTTTTGAACCTTTTTTTTTTCTGTCCTCGAGGAAATTTCTGTTCGAATAAATTGCAATGCTAGATATGATTCTACTTATCAATGAAAGATGTGATTTCTACAATACATTGATGAAATGATTATGCCTAGCACATTTGTTATTAATAACGGTTCTGATCTCTTCAATTGTTACCATGTACCTGGCAAGATTGTGTCTTTTTTTTCTCAAATTGATAGCAATGATAATTGATTAGAGTACTGAAACCGATATAATTTCTGACTCTTTCCCTATAATCCTTTTGTCATTGTTAATAGAGAAATCCTTAGACGAGAAGTCCAAAAGTTTTTCCCAAAAGGATACTTTTGAGGGAAGTAGAAAAGTTATAAATGCTGCCATGGATCGCATTTGTGAGTACACAGGTGAGAATATGTCTCTTTGTCTGTTTTACTTGTAAATCAAACTTCTCTAATCACCTTGTTGGGTTAATTATCAACTTGCAGGAACTAAAATTGTCTTCTGTGATCTAAGAGTTCAATTTATGGACAATTTATACAAACCCAGTGTCTCTGGCTATAGGTTGGATGCACTTGTAGAACCACTTGATATGGTAACGTTTGTCTCATTAGAAAAATGCCGTTGTTTTATATTATACTTGTTAGATCACATTTAATTGCAAATACATTGTGTGAATACTATATTTTGTTAAAAATCTCAAACTGCATCAATTTCATTTAACTACTCTTCCCGCTTAACTACTAAAATCCGGCTTGTTACAATTTCAGCTTCTGTTTATGGTGTTATAATAGGGTAGTTTAGTGTTACCCCTAATGAGAGGGTAACTCATGCTATCTGATGATGAATATGCATCGCATATACACCATTGTTATTTATGTTTGAATTTTGATAAATAAAAATAAAGTAAAAACAGTGCTGCATAGGTCAATAAGGCTTATGCCGACAGGCTCCACTTTTGTGAAAAGATTTTTAAATGTCTGTTAGCAAGCATTACTCACCAGATTTTATGCAGATAAAGTCTGAAACTTTTACCAATCTAATTGATCATTTGTTTTTCACTTTTGACTTATTGTAGGAACTTAGCCAACTTTGTGATATTGTTGTGGAGCCTCTGAGGGATCGCATAGTGACAAGTCTTCTTCAGGCATCATTGGTTGGTATCTTACCCTTTCTTTCAATAAATATTTCATTACTATTATTGTGATTTTAACATTTTCCTGCATACCAGGATGGCCTACTCCGTGTTATCTTAGATGGGGGGCCATCAAGAGTTTTCTTTCCCGGTGATGCAAAATTATTAGAGGAAGATCTGGAGATCTTAAAGGTACATTATCTGACTCTAGTGAATTCAGTGCCGCGTACAATTTGCAAAAGACTTTCTTTCCAATAAAAATGAGTTTTGAGTAGGTTAATGTTTCAAAATAAGTGAATGGTGATGTGCTTCATGTAGGAATTCTTTATATCCGGAGGGGATGGCCTCCCTCGGGGTGTCGTCGAAAATCAGGTTGCACGTGTTCGGCATGTGATCAAGCTGCTTGGCTATGAGGTTTGTTCACCCATATCTTGAGGCAATGTTTGATATTGGGTTGGCATCATATCAAATAGCCTTAGCCATATCATAAGGCCATTTTTGTGTGTTAATGACTGCGTTCTTATTGTTGTCAAATTCATCGATATATCTAAATGGTTTAAATATGATTTTGGTCTCTGAAATATGTTTTGGTTTTCCTTTTGGTCTCTAATTAATGTTTTCTTGCCTTTTGGTCCCAGAAAAAGAGTTGTATTTTCATTTTTGCTGTTACATTGACTTTGTTAACTAGATGCATTATCATCAGATGAAAAATGTGATAAAGACCACTTATCAAACTCAAATTTTTCCATATTATTTTTTCAGGGTCAAAAGTTAAGAAAAAAATTATTACGGACTAAAGAAAAATCCAAATATAGTTTGGAAACAATAAACAATATTTAAACCTATTGAAATTGTCATAAACTAGTCGTTCATTGGTAGATGTACCCTATGATTATTACAACAATAATAAGAGCCTTATCTCCCTAGGCAAGTTCTTATATAAACAAATTATACATTGGCTGCTGAAGGCCTAATACAGCCCTGTTCCTTCACCCAACTTTGAAACAGATATAATTTGTTACTGATAGAAAATATTTTCTTGCTACAATCATTTATCAGATAGTATACAATAATCTGTGTTATTCTGCAGACCCGAGAGTTGATTGAAGACTTGAAATCTGCAAGTGGCATGGAAATGCAAGGTGGCAAAAGCAAACTTGGAACTGATTCCAAAACTTTATTAAGAATATTATGCCACAGGAGTGACTCAGAAGCCTCTCAATTTCTGAAGAAACAATACAAAATACCCAGTTCTTCTGTATAGAGGAATGTGTACAACACAAGTGAAGCAGCAAAATTTTCATTTTGGTGCTAGCTTTCTGTGAATGTTCATTGCTGCCAATGTGCCATTTTTGGTTGGAATTGGAATTATTAAAATTACTCATTTTGTGTATGATTAGAAGGCATAACTGATTTTTCTTTCCTTTTTTGTTTTAACTTCGCTAAAATGTTGTTGATCTTCATTTGTAAAATCTCCTCCTTGTGAATACGGTAAGAATTTAATTAGTGAAGCTGAGATTCTTTTTGCCAGGGTAGCTGTTTTATGTTAAGAAAACTTCAACTGAATGTGCAATGTATAACCTAACTTCCGAATAAAGCAATTTTCTTTCTATTTTACATGAATAGACAAAGTGAATTAAGTGTGTAAATCTATCTCCATAATCTTATTAAGGTGTATAAGTTAACCCAGATTGAATACTCATAACTTTTTTTTAAATATCAGGGGTTGATTGAGTTAATAACTATGCACGACAAAGTGTGTATTGGAACCTTAGTTTGATGTAAACAAATCCGTTCTACCTTTGATGTATCTGCGAAAAAGTGTCTGTACCTTTGTTTGGTACTAGCAGTTGATAACTGTGAATTTTTTTTTTAAATTTTGAAATGAAATTATTTAAAAATATTTTTTAAAATATAAAATTAAATAAAAATTTAATTTTAAAATGTAATTTAAATAAAATTGTATAATAAAATATTAATATAAATAAAAATAATTTTTCTAAAGAAAATAGATAAGTTAGCCCATAAAATATAAATAATATTTTTTTAAAACTAATTTTAATTACATATATAAAAATAAAAATAAAATAAAATTTTAAACAATTTTTCAATAGATAATGTTTTCCTTACAATAACTTTATTTTAATTATTTAATTTTTTAAAATTATCTAAATAAAATTTTCTGATTAATGGGTAATCTGATACAATGATACTTGAATTTTTTCCCTCGTTAAGTTGATAATTAAAATAATTTTATGTTTCATAATTTTTTAATTTAAAACTAAAATAAAAAATAATTTAAATTTTTTATATTATATTATTTAAAAAATATTAAAACTAGAATAAAAGAATAATTTTAAAAATTAAATTTTTATATTATATTATCTAAAAGATATAAGTATGCAATAATATTATAAATATAAATAATTAATACTTATAAATTAAATTTAAATAATTAATTATAATAAAATTTAATATATACAAGTAATAATTATCACAAATTATTCAATTAAAAGTATTACTTAATTAATTAAAAGTTTAAAAAGTATTTAAATAATTAAATGTTGTTTTAAAAGATATTAAAGTAACTTATAATCTAAAGAATTTTAACTGATGCAAATAAATACTTGAGTTTCCTAATCATAATTTAATCTCTATTGGAGTATGGCATTATAACTGAAGATACAGTTTTACTTTAAAAAATAAATTTAAATATAAATTATTCATTACAAATTCAAAAAATAATTTATATATTAAAAATATTAATTATTATGAATTCTCGTTATAAATCATTTAAACATTTATATAATATAACCATTATTATATTATTACAAAAATAGGGTATAACTGCCGTTTGGCGTGGACTCAACCACTCAATCAAAGTGAAAAGAGAAGAAACAAAAGAACTTTAATTTACACAAACGTCAACATGGGCCCACCAAAATGTTCCATCCAGAATCCACGGTGGATATGCATATATGTTCATGATAACCGGAAAAGTACTAAAATTGAACGGTGTAGATTGATCCACAACCGTTAAGCGGTGGTCACACACAAAACAAAATATCTCACTGAAGCTATCTCTTTCGCTTTCAACATTCTCACTCCTCCATGTCCCTTCCACCCGAACACTTTTTTTTGTCTTATTTTTTAAACAATTTAATCAAAATTTTAAATTTTAATTAAAATGCCATATGGATAACTTTTATTTGTAATGTAATTCAGAATAATTACATTAAAAGAACATATTTTTAAAAATTAGTCACTTCTTTTCCTTCAATTAAGTATTTTTATATATTTTTTTATGTTATTATTTTTTAATCTCTATTTAATATAAATTATTTATAATAAATATAAAAATATAATTTATATGTAAAAAAATATTTATTATAATAAGTAAAAACTTTATTTATCATAAATTTTACAATTTATAAAATATAAATATATTTCTTTATGCTCACCACTTTAAAATATAATCTTTATTAATTATATATTTTCAGTACACAAATTTTATAATGTCAATTAATATAATTTTAGGTTAGTATGCTACAAGTTAATTAATCTATCTTACATATAGTAATTTGTAATTAAAACTATGTATGTTCTATAAATTATTGGTAATTTATATTAAATAAAATATTTATTAACAATGTAAAAGATTTCTAGAAAAGACAATGTAGATACTTTCTATGTTGTTATTGATATTTAATTAGGAAACAGTATGTGCACTTAATTATTTACTTCTATAGCAATTATTATTAAAGTTAAATTAAATGTTTAATTGCTTGATATTGAATTTTGTTTACATTATATCCATTAAACAATATTTTAAAAATAAATTATTAAAATTCATGTATTTAAAATAATAATAGTACCTACAAAAAACAAACATTTAAGAAGGTCAAATATTTAAACTGAACAAAAAAAAGATAATGAATAATTTCTTTATTAATTAGGAGAAAAGAAGAGAGTATTGAAAAAAAATATATCTAATAAATTGAAAATATCTATTACATATATTGTAATTATCTAATTTACAATATAAATATATAAATATTGTTTTACTGCCGGTGGGTCCCACCATTCTTCCTGTAATGCTTAACTCACTCTCCTATGAAAGAGAAGAGAAAGAAGAGAGAGTTTTTGTGTATATAAAATCCCATAGGTAATTTCACTCTAACCCCTCTCTCTCTCTCTCTCTACAATCAGGTTCTATTCTCTCTCTAAAATTTTTCTCTTTGATTTTCTTACCTGTCCTTATTTTCTCGCGTTTTCTCGCCCGTTTTGTCACGCTTTATGTGCGTTTGGGGATTTCGCTATAGATTTTGATGGTTTCTGTTCTCGATGCAGTGGTGGTTTTGTTTATAGGAGGATCTGATGTACTCGCTCGTGGATCTCAACTATATTCACGATCATGATGGCCCTTGAAAATTCAGGTTCGTCTTTCAATTGCTGATTTTGGTTCTGAAAATTTATTTTAATTCTGTTTTTGATTTTTTTGAGGTCAATTTTTTCCATTGGTTTAATTTTCGATTTTTTATTTTATGGTGCCTGTGCTTTATTTTGTGGGTCTAGTTGTGGGTGTTTTTTTTTTTTTTTGCTGCGGAGAGTACTGTGTGATTGGCTGCTTGCTTCGTGGTGGTTCAGTTATGGTTTGTTCGGTGGGATTGGTGCGGTTGTGAGTACGAATGTGTGAATTGGGTTTGGTTTGGGCGGTTTTACTTGTTTGGGGTTGGAATTTGCTGGTTGAACTGCAATGAAGGTTGATTTTGCAGTAATGCAACTGAGATGCTGAGATTTGGATTGTTAGATATGTAGGAGTGAGGATGGGAAGTGGGTACATAGTATGGGAGTGTCTGGGGGTTTGAGTTAGATGGTTGTGGTGGAGGTGACGTGAACAGTTTTGACTTTAGTGTTAAAGGCGTGTGTGCTGGAGTGAATAATGTAGAAATTCCGACGTGGGGAGTAGAATTTTCGAACTTTAGATAAAAAAATATAAATCTTGTTTGATTCAGGCATTGTCTGTGCTTGGATAGCAATTTATTTGACTATACTTGGTCGGCAGACCCATATTGGTTAATGTGCATCTGATAGCCAAGTGCGATGAAGACATTTTTCTGGGTGAGAGATCTTTTGATTATTGATTGTGCACTTTAAATATTTGTTGAAAACTAAATGGATTGTCAATTGTCATCTTTCATTGTTTCAATTTTTGTGTATTATCCAATCCTTTGGGGAAAACCGAATATCTGTGTTCTATGTGCAAATAGATTTTTAAGTCTCTAATCTTTTAGACGTAAGATTTTTTCAAGATTTTCCATATTCATGCTTGGGTCCATCATGATCCTTTTTCTTTCTTTTTATGCAGAAAATATGCAAATAAACTGTGAGGCATCTTTAAAATGCCTCCCAGGCAAGGTATTTCCTTGCAATTTTCAGAGTAATGGAAGTTCTATGGAAGGTTTTACGGAGCTTAAAAATGAGCCTTGTACACACCCAGCTGGGGATGTTACTGAGCCTAACTGCCATTTGGGCAGTGAGTTTCTTGAGCCTTCCAATGAATTTCACAGCAAACCTACATATCATCAAAACTACAGCACCTGGACACCCTGTCATTTTAGTGCTCACAAGGTGCAGCAATGCCAAATGAATGGTTTTGAGAGCCATTTTTATCCTTATCCTGTTGAGAATCAGCTTCAGTATGTTCCAATCAACATGGTTGCTCAGGGTTATCCGCGTGAGCAATATCAAGAATTTCAGTATTTTGTGGTGATAGACTTTGAGGCTACATGTGACAAGGATAAAACTCCCCATCCTCAAGAAATAATTGAGTTTCCATCTGTTATAGTGAGTAGCATGACTGGCCAGCTGGAAGCCTGTTTTCAAACATATGTGAGACCCACCTGCAATCAGCTTCTGACTGACTTCTGCAAGGATCTGACCGGGATCCAGCAAATTCAGGTATGTTAAGGCAAATCTCACAATTTCTTTTGAGAGTGAAATGGGGCAGAAATAGCTGGACAAACCATTATAAGCATTTTTTTCTGTGAGTTTTACCTCTTCATCGGTTGTTATTATTGAACTAACAGTTATATTGCTCTGTGAATATCAAATGTCTTGAACTAACAATTATATTGCTCTCTGAATATCAAATGTCCTGATTTCTAATGTATTCGTAAATGATAACTCCCTTGACACAATATAGCACAGCCCATGCTACTCTTGTTGACCAGTAATGTCTGCTTGAGAGTGGTGGTAAAACAGCAATATTTAGTTGAGTAGAAATTAATTCATCATTTGTATTGAATTAGAGAAACGCTTGAGGTTAAACAACCCACAAAGGAAACTACCTATACAATGTACAATATTAATCATTAATTACATGAAGAATGGTTTGTTAGATTATGTTAGAGATGTTATATTCATTAGTGATATGGTAAAACCATCCTCACCTTATAACTCGGTTTTGTAAGGTTGAATTAAACATAAGCTCTCTTATTAAGATGGTGCCAGAGCCATATAAACTTATTCTAATGAGATTTGCTCGGGTTATTGTGCCACTTGTTATAGGGCTTCTATTAGACCATCTATAGATATCTGATCTCACACTTGAGATGTTCATTTCTCAGTGTTAAAAGGTGCGTTGGAGATCACATATCAACTAATGATATGGTGAAATCATAGTTTATAAGTAAGAGTAAATCTCACCTTACAAATATCTATGGGCTCCTACTAGACCACCCATGGATATCTAATCCCATGATTGAGATATTAATTCCTCGGTGTGAGGAGGTGGATTGCAGATCCCATATCAACTAGTGATATGGTAAAATTGTAGTTTATAAGTGAGGCGCAGATCTCATCTTACAAGCCATTTTTGCGAGGTTGAGTTAGGCATAAATTTTACTACCTTAATATGGTATCAGAGTGATATAAGACTATCCTAGAGATATTCTTTGGGGGCTATTGTGCTACCTATTATAGGGCTCTTGTTAGACTACCCACAAATATCTAAGCCCATGCTGGAGATGTTCATTCCTCGGTGTCAGACGATATGTTGAAGATCTCACATCGACTAGTGATATAATAAAATCATAATACATAAGTGGGGTGCAGATTTCATCTTACAAATCGATTTTTGTGAGGTTGAGTTAAGCATAAACTCACTTACCATCAGAGCCATATAATTATATTCTAGCTAGATTCAATGGAGCTATTGTGCCACAAGTTATAAGGCTCCTATTAAACCACCCACAAATATCTATTCCATGCTTGATACGTTCATTTATCGGCTTGAAGGGTGTGTTGGAGATCTCATATCAACTAGTAATATGATAAAATCATAATTTATAAGTGAGTTGTAAACCTCACTTTATAAGTTGATTTATGCTAATTTTGTAAGGTTGATTTAGGCATAAACCTATTTACTAAGAGATTAGAGCTAACCAACAATGATATAATTACCCAAGAGTAATGACAGAAAAACTCACACTTAGACATATGCTTAATTTTGACATTCTACCTCTAAGCTGGAACATATATCTTATATGTGCCAACTGTTCAACAAATTAAGTCAATCTGAGCTCTAAGCTTAAGAGATTTAGTAAATGCATAAGCTAACAGTGTTTGAGTTGAGAGAACCAGTAACAATCTCACTTGCAAGGACCTTTTTCTGGAAAATGGCAGTTAATCTCAATGTCCAGTGCAGCTTCTTGTACAAAAATCAATTTCATTCTATTAACTTCTCCCATTTTTAGTTCATCGGTTTCAAATGCCTAGCTACTCAACTTTTGCAATAGATCTAGGAACTATGTTCTGTTCTTTACTTCTCAATGAGATTAAGTTACCTTCAATGAAAAATAATATTTTGAAGTTTATCTTCTACTGGAGGATAAACTTGCTCAACCAGCATCAAAATAGCCAACAATTTGATCATTGCCTTTGTTTTCATAAAGTAACCCTTTAGCCAGTGCTCTCTTGATGTATATAAAGAATGCAAACCACTTCCCAGCAATCATGACAAGGAACATTTAAAAATTGGCTTACCCCACTCAAAGAAGTAATACCCCCCTAATTAAGGTGAGAAGGTAAAGTAGTTGAGTTTACTGATAAGATGTCTATATCCAGTAGGGTATGTAATGAAAGTGGCTGTCCTTAGGACTTTGGCATTGAGATGCATCGGAATATCACTAGGTCGATGTCCAATGGTTTTTTCCCCTTGTGTAAGTCTATAAGCATACTTTCTTCTGAGTGATGACAACATCTGCATTCAATTGGGGAACATGATCTTCTTCTGGGTAAAATTGATAGGAAATGCTGTTTAGGATTATATATTCTGCCTTGATCATTGCCTATGGTAGAAGATGACATATATACAATACAAACAACTAAAGAAATGCGATGTCCAGTTGAAAAACGATGAATATAAAAGTGATCAGCTTCATGTTGAGTTATGCCAAATTGCTAGTTGATAGAATTAAACCTTACTGGGTAAGAATTGGGAGATTGTTTTAGTGCATACTGAGGGAGCAGTATAGTTGGCATAGTCTGTTGTCTGTCCTTTGCACAGCAAATTCTGTGGTTATTGTATATAGACCTCTTTTTATAATTTACCATGTGACAAGGCATCCTTGATGTGTAACTTCATGTAGTAGCCATTAGTGAATATTGAATAGCAGCAATGGAAAGTTGTGTAAGGAAGCAATGTAGGAGAATAAGTATCTTTTTGATTGAGCCTAAATACCTCTGGCTATGATTTTAGGTGGTCAACTTTTCCTACCCCTCTGTATAGATTATAGACCCATCATAGTTGTTTTGCCTAGAGATAAGGGGCTCAATTCCCAATTATCAATTGTTTGACAAGAGGCCAAAGGAGACACAGGCATGATAGGAAGGATATGAACAATGATATTGCATTTTCGGGCATAAAGAGGATTAGAGTTCATAGCTGCCCATAGCATAACATGATGCCTTCATGTTATGCTATGGGCAGCTATGAAGGATGCAGACTTGTAGAATTTGATGCTGTAGGAGATGAAAAGAATGGACCAGAAGGGTCAAGTGCAGTGACTTTATTTTTGTGTGTATTTTTTAAAAAAAAAGTTCAGGACTGGGAGGGTGGGTGGTGGTGGTTGGAAAGTAGCATGCACACACATACATGGCACCTGGAAAACACTAGCAAGGGAAAAACGGTGTTGGAGGTGGAGAGGGTTGACTCTGGCTGAGCTTGTCCACTCTGTTCTCGATCTATGGTTGACGGCAGTGATTGCAGCAGTTGAAAGGTGGTGACAGCTAGAGGTTGGTTCACCTGAGAAAGTGGTGGAAGAAGTGCTGTTGTTTAGGGCTTAATGCTTTAGTGGGAGGGATCAAGACATGGTAGTAATATATCAAGGACGAATGGTGGATTTTCAGAAGGTGGGTCATGGTAATAAGTCAGAATCTTGTAATTTAAGAATATAATTGTAAGAAAAACTACTAACACACTGCAGGAGATGAAAATGTACTCCAGGAAGTAAAATTTACCATCTTTATAAAAACCTGGAAGGTAATATCATAAATTTCATATGGCCACTGACTGGAAGGAATAGAGAAGTGAGAAGCACTGAACTGAAACTCAAAAGAAGGGAGTAGGTAGATATACCAAAAGCAGAGAAATAAAACCAAGAATCATAGAAAGGAGAGGAATAAAGAAAGGAGTAGAGAGACTCAGAAGATCAGAGGTGCGCAAAGAAGATCACATGGATCATTTGTTGGAGATGGTGGAGTTTTTCAGTTTGCAAATGTTGAATATCCAGTGTCAGTTTAAATGTTGTGGTGTTCCACTGTCAGTTTTGCAGAAAACAGAGGCATGAGTCCTGGAGTTCTGGTGTGTAAAACGCATCAAATGATCTCTGAGCATTCAGAACTCTTCACTTTTCTTTTTGAAGATAATACTTAACTGCCACTTTCTCTGGCACAAGCATGTTTAAAGGCCCATCACGGGAAACAATCCTAAACATGCAATGCCATTGATATAAAATGTCATTTTGCTAAACACCTCTGTGCCATAGCACCATGTTACCACCATAACCGATATATGACATGTTGACAACATTGCATAGAGGGTAGAATTAGAAGGTTTGAGTATGTGCAGTAATAATTGTAATAGGCATCATTATTTAGATTAGATGTAATCATCACTGATTAGGAATTACATGAGAGTTAGATACAAACTAATGTTACTCTTTATTCACTTGCTTAATTTAATTCTAAAGCATAGTAGTCAATAGCTTGGAGCGGCCCAGAGGTGCGACGACGATGCTGGAGTGTTGCAGATCGGAATCGCGGCCGAAGTGGGAGCAGCGCAACACGGGTGCATTTGCGGAAACGCGACGCGACTTTGGAGACAACCCTTCATTAAGAGTATTTTAGGGTTTTTCTCTAGGGATTTTGTATGCAGAGGCTGTCTTTTTCTTTCTTCTTTCAATTTCAGACTTCTTCTTTCCTCTCTTCTCGTGACCATGACCCCTGCTTCGTGTCTTCTTCTTTTCCCTTTTCTTGGGACCCTGACCCTGCTTTGTGTCTTCTTCTTTTCTCTCTTCAAGTGACTGGTGCTTTCTTCTCTGGTGAGTTCTTCGATCAGTGGTTCTTTGGTCTTCTTCTCTCCCGTCTTTCTGTTTTTGGGCAGAATTTTTTGTTAATTAGCAGAATTTTCATGGCTCAAAATGCTGAAACTGGATGAATTTAGCTTTCATATATATATATTGTTAATTATTTATTATATAAATATATATCCAGATAGATGTCATCTCCCTCCGCTTCATCCCACTATCCCACTTATTCTTGTACTGTATAAGTTACTACAGCAGTCATATCCTAGGTAAGGGCTAACCAGTGCTTGATGATCGAAGAGTTAATGATAGCAAATTCCAATCATTACACAAGTGCTTAAACGTAACTTTTAATACTAAAAATTTGAATTCCTTTATGCTTAGGACGATATACGCTATGCAGTATAGAACTGAACTATGATGTGCTTAGCAGTTATGATTTAAAGTAAAAGATACTGAGAGCAAGGATGTTGGAAATAATTGTAAAGACTATCTTTAGTTAATGCACTTGGTACCCTCCCTTTTATTCTCTAGTTTTGTTTGAGTATGGATGTACAGTGCTTTTATGGCTTCTCACGTAATTTTGCATACATTCATCTTCAGCATCATCTGTGTGCATGTGTCTTTGTCTATTCTGTCTGGTTACAATAAGTAATATCCATTGAGCTTGACCCAGCTCTATTTGGGATGGGCTCAGTAGATTTTTATATCCTAAAGTTACCATTCTAAACACAAAGGTTGCATCTCAAACTGACTTGAATTGTAAAAATACTCCATTGCTTTATAAAGTTTTTATACCTTTTTCTTGTGACACTTCTGTTAGTCCCCACTCTTGCATTTACCTATTCACTATTGCTGCAAATGATTGTTAATTGGATTTATTACCATTTGGTTCAGGTGGACAGGGGTGTTACGTTGAGTGAGGCTCTACTTAGGCATGACAAATGGCTTGAGAAGAAGGGAATAAAGAATTCCAACTTTGCTGTGGTGACCTGGTCTAACTGGGATTGTAAGGTGATGCTTGAATCTGAGTGCCGATTTAAGAAAATTCGGAAGCCTCCTTATTTTAACCGGTAAACGCTGCAGCATAGAAATGATAACATGTTTACCAGGATTTCATTTCATCTGACTTTTTGTTTATCTGCTTGTTAGGTGGATCAACTTAAGGATTCCTTTCCATGAGGTATTTGGTGCTGTGAGGTGCAATCTAAAGGAAGCTGTTGAGATAGCGGGCCTGGTCTGGCAGGGTCGTGCACATTGCGGCCTAGATGATGCAAAAAATACTGCTCGTCTGTTGGCACTGCTCATGCACCGGGGTTTTAAATTTACCATTACCAATACCATAATGTGGCAGCCACCCGATCGATCACTGGGGTGGAAACAGTCTCCAGAGCATCCAATCGTTTCCCCCCACTGCCCTTACAAAGCAAAGGATGTCACCGCCCCCATGGTTCAGTATAATAACCCTTTCTGCTACTGTGGGGTGAAAAGCAGCAGGGGCATGGTGAGGAAGCCTGGTCCCAAGCAAGGGAGCCTTTTCTTTGGATGTGGAAATTGGACTGCAACTAGAGGTGCTCGCTGCCATTACTTTGAATGGGCTTCTAACTGAGTGCACCCTTTGATCAAATCCTAAGTTTTCTTATATGTTCTGTGTAAAAAAAGAAATGAAAAAAAAATAGAAGAAAATGCAAAAGAAAAGAAAAAGAGGAAGTGACTTGTGAAAGTAGTGAGTGGTATTGTCTCTAGTGGAAGCATGTATTCCTGACTGCGCGGTAAGGTTTCTGCTTCTTGATGAAGTGTAGAGAAAAATTAGTTGCCTCAATTGCTATTACTTGTGACTGCTAAACATCAGAGTAGTCTTTGTGTCTGTCTTGACTTAAGAGAGAGGGAGCTTCAACCTGTAAAGTTGACTTGTTGACTGGAGAATCATTGGGGAAATGTGAGGAATGGGTAGTGGTTAGGATTGATGCTTTTACATGCCTAGGCATGGTAAGTTATCTTTTAAATAATCCGTGAAACAGGACTCTGGTTGTTTCCTTGCTCTGAATGGGAATCACTTAGTTTCCTGTGCTCCCCTTTGCTGCATGTCACTAGTCATTGTTACATTCTAACTCTCACCTTTCATGCACTGGCACCCACTTACGTTAGGGAAGCCTGTACTGTGTTGGGGGGAGGGTTTACCTTAAAAATGCTTATAACTGGTTGCCACCAAAATGATAACAGAAGAGAGCAATTGAAGTTAATCATTTAGCAGAGTTTGTTGTTTTCTCTCTTGTTTGTTCATTTTTCCACTTATGTATTATATCAATGGTAAACCCAAAAGATAGATTAGAGATATAGCCTAAAATATATGAACTGTTATGTTTTACTGTGCCAAAAACATATTTTTAACTTAGGCCTTAATGGAGTTAAAAGCTTCATATAATTTTAAACTTGACAATGCTTCTTGCACCCTCAATAAATTCTTTCTAACAAAGATTTTTTTAACCCTCCGACTTGCCTTATCTAACAAATTTTAGAATGTAATTTTTACATTTCTGAAGGTAAAGAGATGTAGATAGGAACGTAAAAAGGTAGAAAGAAACTAGTGGCGGAAGACCATTGTAAAATATTGGAGACAGAAACTAAATTTTAAAAGAAAAATTCTGTAAGACCTATAACATTTTTTGTTTCATCATTTTTTTTCTTCAATTTTAAAAAGAATTTTTTACAGTCTAATTAATTAAGAGAAAGACTAATAATACTTTTAAGAGACGAGAATTTATGTATAAAAACTAACTCTTTGGTTCTTTTAGGATTAAATCTATTTCTTTTAATAAAATAAATGTGTTTTTATTTATTTAACTTGGAAACGGGTTGAATACATGTTCAAAAAGTATCTGTGCATACCCAATTTTCCTTTTGTAAAATATTGTGTACTAGGTACATACCTCGAGTATGTGATCCAGGTACATGGATAAATACAACATGATTTTAAGAGTAACTATGGTTCAGAGGTATTGATAACGTGACGGTTGTTGCAATTTTCACTGTCATCCTTCAACTTATGGCTTTATTTGGGGAGAAAAAAATGTATATGTATATGATATGTTAAAGAAAAAGAAATTTAATATTCTTTTGAAATTCAATATAGACATTACTACGGCGATAGGGTTCCCCGCCCGGATTCCGACTCACTTTTACTTTTTCTTTTCTATGGGGGTGCAGGCTGTAATTAGAGGGTGCAGGAAAAGAAAGTCATCTCAATAATGTAACTTATGATAACAAGATAAATGTGTTGACATATTTGCCTTTTCTTGAAGTATAATAAATAACAAATGTATTAACACGAACAAAATATCTAAGAATATTACTCTAAATAGAGGATTTATAAATACACAGAAAAATAAATTCAGAAAACCCAGATTAAGACACATGAATGATAATATTGATTATACCCTTGGAATTTCTTCTAATTACTAATAAATTATAATTGAAATATCTGAATTTTTATATTTATAAATATACTGAGAAAAACTTTAAGAAATTATTTATACATCTTCAGATTAAAAATGCACAACACCTTAAGATTGACATGGGAGAGCATCTTAACAATGTAATTGCAGGGCACCTTCAGATTTGTATTGACAACACATTCAGAGTGGCATTAGAGGGCACCTTCATGTAGCACTACATTGACCTCGTCATTTTTCTGAGTACCTTCTCGGGCTCTGTACAACTCTTTTAATTCCATAACTTTCTGCTCTATTTTTGAGAGTCGTGCCTCTAGTAGTTTGGTTTTGTGGACCATATTTTTATTTTCAGCAATGATGGCATTTATGTCATAGCCACAACGGTTGCACCGTTGACCTCTCCTATTTTCACTCTTCACATTCAATCGCTTGCTTGACAACACCATAGTGCACTTGTTACAGTCAAATTTTCAATCGTCTTTAGTTGACATGACAATAATTTCAATTAGTAAGGTGGCATGTTAAAAATCATTAATGAATAGAAATAATTCTTATCAAATTATCTTTGAAAGAACCTAACAAAGTTTTCTTGTCCACTTCAATGATCGTGGAAAAGCATTGATTGGGTTACTGCAGTTTGCAGATATTTTAATGTGTTCTAAAGTCCACACCACATAACACACATTCAACAATGAATAAATAATTTAATATAACAACCAAATATACTCAAGTAACTTAATAACATACTTGTAACACCCATATATATCCTACAAAATGAAACTGTGATGAATTCCTTTTTCCCAACAAACAATGATAAGTTCGACAAATGCTTTCAACTATGTTATTATCATAAACAACGACACCCCAATTATATTGCTGAATTAGTCCAAAAACTCATCTACCAACTTCATCAAAGACATAATAGAATGTGTTTGAAAAATAAAACTCCAACAAACCAATAAGTATATACTATCTACAAAAATCTTCTACATCACTTGTATTATTCAAAATCAAAATCAAATAATTTTCAGTATTTAATATTTTTCATTGCTCCTCATTTAAGTTGGTGTGTATAAGTACATAATTTCTCAACCAATAACTAATTAGTAGTTTAAATATGTAAGTAATACAGATCAAAACATGATAGGATAATTAGAAGACAAAAAAGTACCCCAGCATTACGCATGGACAACAAACTATACAGATCAAAACATAAATCAAGCCTCATCTTCCATAAGTCGTACAAAAGCAGTTGTAACAGGAGAAATGAAGCAAAGAAATTATAATCATGGATTATACAACTTCTACAATAAAGGGTTAGAGGATGGTCCAACTTTATAATTGCAATAATCTTATTGCTTCCAGATATTATGGTTGAAAATCAGGAAATGAAAAAGATTTAGTGTCTCATGACCAATGATTGAATCACATTCAGAGTCAATACATTCAACAAACAACCTTAACAAAATAAAATTTATTACAACATAAGAAAGGCCGTATGCCTAGCAAAGGTTCAAAGTGTAAGAAAGTAATAGCAGATTTCTTGAAATCTATGACAACATTAAAGTGCTATGGGAGATCAATGGTATTATTTCCTTCAAACATACATCACTTGGTATTAAACATACACAATTATGAGCCATCTAGGAGCTAACTCATGACTAAACCTATATGTTTCTTGCATGTAGCAGACAAACAACCACAACAATTATGAAATGAATTGAGAGATTAACTGATCCATTAACCATAGTGGGTGTTTAGGTGGTACCATGGGATACTTCTCAAATAAATGGTGATCTAATATATCTATTGGATAGTGCAAAAGTGAAAGTATACAACTTGAAGTATATGTCTATCACTCATGTGTCAACCAAGCATATAACTCCAGTACTACTCACATTTTTCACACTATGTATATAGAGCTCATGGCACAAAAATATATAAAAACCCACCAAGAATCTCACATCCTTATTTTATTTGTTGCAACTTATAACTTACAACTTACAACACCATTGAAACCAATAACAGATAACCTTCAGCCTTATCCAGAATAATTTAGTACAAAATTTCAGATATACCAATGACATGCACTTCCGAGAATGATAGTTGAGGTAAGCAAAAGGCATAAGCTAAAACACCTTGATATGTATAAAATGTATCTACATGGAAAATCAAAATTGACCTATCTTGGAATATGAATATTGCTATTACTGTCTAGTCAAATTGAACCTAGGTATCTGACTATGCTATTAACATTAAAGTAAAATAAAATATGATAGTACAATTTCCTTGGAATTGTACCATTGTTATTTCGGATAACTAGAACCAAGTAGCAAAGTAAAGGAACATAGGATGCTGCCTTCACAGTATCCAGCCTTTTAGGAGAGTTCACATATGTACAGCTAATCCAATAATTTTTCTTAAGTTCAAATTCTTGTATAATTCAATGACTCTACGATCAGTCACTTTACCTCTAATGTAGAATACACTTCCATATTAGTTACTTATTCACAATAGCAACCACAAAATTGTTTTTTTTCTTAAAAATATATCTAAAACACAATACAATTTTCCATGGTATAGAATTACAGACCCTTCTCATGAGGAGCACAACTATGTTTACAGAGATATTACATTCCACCAAGGAACAACACACATTTATGGTGAGGAATACACTAAACTAAGAATAGAAAAAGGCCTAACTAAATTACAGTCATCAAACAGGACTCACTGAGCAGGACTACAATCCGAAAAACAAAGTACAAAGCATCCAAATGCATCGATCATAGTAAAATAATTTTCTCCTCAACAAAGATTGTAGTGAAGATCAAGGACAACCTATCCTGTAAGGAATTTACACAAAAGTTAAATGTGATTTCGTTATTATATTTCGGCCTCGTGATTTGAAGGAGGCATTAAACAAAAGAAATGCATGGTTAATCATAAACTGTGATATATACAGAATATTTAGGGTGGATTGTGATTAGGCAGAGAAACAGAGTACCTCATGGCAATCCTTTGCCATCATCCCATTTCCAATTCCTCCCTTCCTTCACAAACATTATCTTCATTTTTAGGGTTCTTTGGACTTAAAATCAATGGAAACAAAATCATGCAAATCAAACATTCATTCATAACCCTAGAAAAAAAAACAAACAGGGGAAAAGATGTATAGCAGAGATCTAAACCACACAAGAAGAGTGACAACTGGAGACCACCACGACACCACGATAGGCGGACAAGAAACTGAAAACGAAGAAGAAGAAGAAGAAATGGCAGAGGCAAAACGAAGAGGGAAGAACTTGCGTACCAGGTCTCCAAACACAGAAGGAGACAACGGCTTCTGCAGCTGAGACTTGAGATCAGAGAACGAGAGAAGAAGGAAGCTAGAGCACCAGCGTGAAGATAAAGGCGGGAAAATGGAGCAATGTTTTTATTTTTCTGTGGAACAAAAAATTAAAATTGGACTGATTTTTTTTTTGTTTCCAAAGAAATAAATAAAATTAATTCTAACTAATTTTATGCCAAAAAGAAAAGGAAGACTTCAATTTTTGGATAATTTTTCTCAACTTGTATAAAAATATTTTATATATTTTATTTTAATTTATGTTTACTAGCCTAAATAAATGGAGAAAAAAACAACTATATCTTTTTCTTATACATATAAATGATATATTTTTTTAAAATATTGAAATTGAAAAAATGTAAAAAAAATAATTATGAACGTGTTTATAAAATTGATTTCTAACAAAGAATTTATCTTTTTAAATTAAATTATAATTACATTACTAATATATTTTAATTGGATATAAAAGAGTGTCCATCAAACAACATGAACAGCTTGATTTAAAAATAATTGTACAAAATATAATTTCCTATTTAACTTCAATGATTGTTTAAACATTAAAAATTACACCTAATTAATTGAGTTTTTTGCTAGTCACCAATAACTTATTAAATATCAAAATATTGATTTTTGAGTAAGCAGATGAAACAACCATGAAATAATATTTTTAATATTAGTTGATTTTGAAATTAAATATAATATTGATATCATATTTTAATTCAAAGACTTCATATTAAAACAATTAAAATTAGTTATATATCTAAAAAATAACCTGAAAGGGTTTGTTTATATTAAAATAAATTAAACTAGAGTATGTGTTAATGAAGAAAAGTGAGTGAATGAATTTGACAAAGATGACAATCAAGGATGAGATAGTTGTGTCATTTGCAGATAGAAATAATGGAGTGCAGAAAGAAAAAACTAATTGTTGCTTAGGCCTCATAATCATTGAGGAGCTGCAAAAGGTCCAATGCTTACGGCACCCCCAAACTGTCCTACTGTGTGACTGAACTTAAATTAGAAAATTAAACTAAGTTAAATTAAATGAAAAAAATAAAGCTTATTGCAATTTTAAATAAATTGAATTTTGAAATAATTTTTATTCAAAATAAATTTAATAAATATCAAATACTTTAACAAAAAAAATAAAAATTAATTTAAATATTTAAACTAAAATTAAAACAGATTCATTTCTAGTAAGACATTTTCAACTTTAATTCTAATAAATTAGTAACTCCAATCACTGATACTTAATTGGTATTCATAGTAAAATGATAAGAGGGTACATACAACTATACTTAATCACTGCTTCATCCTTTATGTGTAATTTTGTAAGTAAATCTCACAGTACTTCATTTAGGATGTTAGCCAGTTATAAGCATTTGAAATAAGACAATTTTTGTGGTTATGATATCATCTTATGGCCTTGTATACTTGAGTAAGATCTTATAGATCATATATCATCTTAACTAAGAAAATTCAAATCAATTTATAGATCATATATGAGTAGAGTATATATTGAAACATATATTTAATATAATTTTTTAAAAAAGACATTAAATATAACAAATTACACTATTTTAAGACATGATTAAAAATTTGTACATCTGGTGAGTTGTATTTTGTTGTATATATAATATACTGATATTATATATATATATATATATGGTGTTTTAAAGTTAGTTATTTTTTATATACATGTTTGTGAATGGTAGTTGGTAGTTGGTAAGGAGTATGTGTTATTGGAGAGGGTAGCAGAGCAGAGAAACTAAGAAAAATATATAAATATTTTATTTTTTTATAAATATGATGATTTATGTATTATTTTGTAAATGTGTATTCTAAATTATATGAGTAATCCCTTTATTTTAAATGTAAGTTGTTGTTTTTTTCATTTTAATCTCAGCAGAGCTTATCCAGTTCTTTATTCTTTTTTCTATTCTTCAAAAAATACTTTAGTCAATTTGTGCATCTCGTGGTGTTTATTATAATATTGTCAAAGTCAAACATGCATGTAATGGGTCT
Organism: Lablab purpureus; assembly: GCA_030347555.1. Taxonomy (NCBI): domain Eukaryota; kingdom Viridiplantae; phylum Streptophyta; class Magnoliopsida; order Fabales; family Fabaceae; genus Lablab; species Lablab purpureus. The sequence goes on from CM059264.1 coordinate 14,854,796, forward strand.
GATTCATGCAAAAAGCAATTAATCATTAAAAAGTGATTACTTCTTATATAATTAGAAATTAATATAGGTTTGTTTGAGGTTAAAAGAATTTTTTCATATGCTTTTTATGAGAAGTAATTGAAAAGAATAAAAGATTACTTTTTATTATATCTTTTAAATAGATTTACACAAATATGTTAAAAATTATAATAAGTAATAATTTTTCCATTTTTTTTCTTCTAAAAAAAAGTTTAAACAGATAGACCACTAAATGAGATTTTAATTGATGTCTTTCTTCTACTTCATCAGTTAAAACTTGTTGTTACTGTATCATTATGCTTACCTTCCCTTTAATCTTGATTTATAAATCAGCTTTCTCCACTATTTTTTTAATACATAACCATATCATATTAAGGTGGATTTCCATATAAAATAGAATTTAATTATAATATATATTATCTTGCTTAGCAATAATAGACTTCATTAGTTGAATTTATATTTAATAGTGCACTCATCTGCAATGAAAGTGAAACAGCTATGACGTTGAGTTTGCATCTTCTCTCTGGTGTTTTGCTGATTATTATATCAGCAGCAATCGGTATTGAAAGTGCAATTTCAATTTTTTCCACTGATGATTTTAGGAGTACATCCTTCAACAGGAGCAGTTTTCCAGAAGGTTTTATATTTGGGACAGCATCATCCGCTTATCAGGTACTTCCAGAACTGTGATAATACTTATATCTGGTGAGACTTCTTTTATAGATATTTAGTGAGATATTATAAATTTTAGATAAAACTTTGTATTTGAAAATTGTTTCTTGTAAATTTTGATAAAATTAAGCAGCAAAAGTTTCACAAATAGTCCAAATTTGGCATTAATCTTTAAGTTTGAAAGATGCTTAATTACCATATAAACCAGTGTGAAGGTGCAGCAGATGTTGGTGGCAGAGGACCAAGCATATGGGATACATACACTCATAATTATCCAGGTTTTATTTTTTCTTTGCCAATCCATGTTCAAGATAACAATAATGTAAAATTTTTTATAGTGTGTTCAATTATAGCTTGTTGTGTACGGTAAGTTATTGAGTTTATAATATTGTATTAAAATGTAATATAGTTTTCTTAGTTTATTTTGCTGAAGTTAATATTATGTTCTTGGTCTGTTAGAGACATTGTCTATAGTTACAAATTCTAGCATATTTTGTTTGAAACATGACAGATAAAATACTGGACAGAAGTAATGGAGATGTTAGCATTGATCAATACCATCATTACAAGGTATGATAATAAGGACACTTTACTACATTAATATCTAGTGAAGCAATAAAAATAAAGCATAATTGAAATTGTTTTCATAACTAATATTACAGGAAGATATTGAAATCATTAAAGAAATGAACATGGATGCTTACAGATTCTCAATCTCTTGGTCCAGAATACTTCCAAGTAAGAAACAGGGAACTGTATAAGAACTTCTCTTTCTTATAATTTTGTACATTAGCAATCATTAATCATGCCAATAAAAAAATATATTCATGCATAAATCTATGGCTATTTATTTTTGACTAATTTCAGAAGGAAAGGTTAGTAGAGGTGTGAACAAGGAAGGAATCAACTATTACAACAACCTCATCAATGAACTGTTAGCTAAAGGTTAATATGTAGTTAAGTACTTTTTTTTATTAAATTTCAGTTTCTCTAATTTGGTTTTGAAATTGAAACAAGTAACTCAATTTGTTGAGATCCATAATGCAGGTCTTAAACCCTTTGTGACCATTTTTCATTGGGACCTTCCTCAAGCCTTAGAAGACGAATATGATGGTTTTTTAAGTCCTAATATAGTGTATATCACATTTCTTATATCTAATAATCAAAATATATTTGTTTGAACAAACTTTGACTAATATCTACCTTTGTTTATCATTATCTAGGAATGATTTTCAAGATTATGCAGAACTTTGTTTTAAAGAATTTGGAGACAGGGTAAAACATTGGATTACATTAAATGAACCATGGACCTTCAGTAAATATGGGTATGCTGATGGTATTTCACCACCTGGAAGATGTTCAACCTGGCAAAACTTATCTTGTACTGATGGTGATTCAGCGATTGAACCCTACACAGTGACTCACAATCAATTACTTGCTCATGCAGCTGCGGTCAATGTGTATAAGACAAAATATCAGGTTTAATTACATTTTTGTATTTTGAATGCAATCAGAAAAAAAGTGTATTGGTTTTCTTATTTATTCAAAAAGTCGTAATAAACTAGTCCTAAACTTAGATTTTCGTTCATGTGTGTAGGTGTCTCAAAAGGGTATGATAGGGATATCACTGGCATGCCATTGGATAATACCACTCTATGATACAGAGTTGGATCAGTTTGCTGCACAAAGAGCCCTTGATTTTATGTTTGGATGGTAATTAATTTATGAACCTAAATTCTTATGAGGAACTCAACTATAGAACGATAGTGATTCTAACTTATTTTATCATTTTAAGCCAGGAGAAAAGATTCAAATCTTGTCACACAATGACGCATTACGATATAATGTTTTCCTCATAACGATTTAACTCTGGAATGTAATAGAATGTGTGTATACTTAGAGAAAATTAATTCCATTTTGTGATTAGTCATAGACATAAATAGTCTAATTAAACAGACAAAAGCTTGATATAGTGGTCAGATAAGAACACAACACTTCTCATGAAGAACACCAAGAGATCAGTCCAATCCATGACACAATCTGTATAACGAATTTATTTGTTATATACACTGACATTCAAACGTAAAAAATCCAATATATTTGTCCAAACAACTTATTCAAATAGTGTATTGTAGGTTTATGGAGCCACTGACAATTGGAGAATACCCTAAATCCATGCAATCTTTGGTAGGGAGTCGATTACCAAAGTTCTCTGCCAATGAGATCAAACTTGTAAGAGGATCCTTTGATTTTATTGGATTAAACTACTATACTTCTTATTATGCTACTGATACACCTGAATTAAGTGAAGCAAGGCCTAGTTACCTCACAGATTCTCTTGTTATTCTTACAAGTAAGTGCTCCTTAATATCTATCTCATTATTGAATATAGACTTTAACATATGAAAGAAGGTAATGTCATTATACCTATATGATACCATCCAAATTATCATTGCTATTAGCTGATGAATCAAAATCAAGTATTTATATTGTTAATATTTGTCATTAGTAGAGCATGATGTAAAGTATTGACAGGTGAGCGAAATGGAACACCTATTGGTCAAAAGGTAAGTTTGTAATTACGTTTTATTGAAACTGCAACTACATATATGAATGCTTCATTTCAATTAGTTTTTCAATGAAGAAAAGGAAAGTTGTGTACTGCAGACTACTTCAAAATGGTTGTATGTTTGTCCCAAAGGAATTCATGAACTGTTGCTGTATGTCAAAACAAAGTATAACAATCCTTTGATCTACATCACTGAAAATGGTAATATACCAGTTGAGTTTAATTATGAAATATTCATTTATGAAAGATTAAATAAGTTGAGTAAGAGAGAGAATTGATATGTAATGTATTTTTTTCTTCTCATACTTGTATTTTAAAGAAGCAATTTATTCATTTATGTATAGGGATAGATGAATTCAATGATCCAACTCTATCACTTGAAGAAGCCTTAGCCGATACTTCAAGAATTGATTACTTTTATGATCATCTCTATTATCTGCAGAGAGCAATCAAGTAAGTTCTTCACACCATGTTCAAAATGTATTTTTTTTTATATTATTAAATTGAAACTTTATTTTTTAATAAGGGCAGAGAAAAAGCTCACTGATTATATGATATGTATCACCTCTTTTTTATTTTCATTTTCATTTTATTAGGGATGGTGCGAATGTGAAAGGATATTTTGCATGGTCTTTAACTGACAGCTTCGAATGGACTTTAGGCTACATTTCGAGGTTTGGAACAATCTTTGTAGATTACCATAACCTCAAAAGATATCCAAAGTTGTCTGCCATTTGGTTTAGAGATTTCTTACAAGGCAAAATAGATACATATGACAATTAATTGGTGCTAAGAAAATTAATTTCAATAACCATTTGTAATTTCTGCACATATATATAATTACAATGTATATATGTACGGATCAAATGATCATACTTCTAGTCTTCAAGTATAGTGGATATATATGTCAATACTGTAAAAGTAGGTTCTGTAAAGTTCAATGTAGTGTCTAGAGTTGTAATCTCTATGTATTTCTATGGAAGAAGATAGTTGTTTTAGAAAGAAACAGAGAGATAATATGAATCTTGTTTTGTGTTTTAAGATCATAGGAACTTAAATAAGCATATATCACGAAAAATCTATATTAACAAGAGATAATCAATGACGAACTATTATCTTCATTTTTTTAACCTCAAATTTACTTTTTAAAGAAAATAAAGAATGTAGAGTTCTTATTATACGTCCATTCTCGAAATCAAATCTCTTTTGTAAATTGATACAAGTAGCAACTATTACATTCTGGCTGGTTTTATCATTTGTCATTAGCCTATGTTCTTACAGTAGGGCTACTGTTGGCACTTTTTCTTAAATATGGTAGGAAATCTCAAGTACTCTAAAAAATATGAAATGGTAAAAATTGTTGTTCAACATTTTTAAACATCATTATATGCGCACTAAGATTTTAGCCCTTCCATTCCAAAAAGAATTTAACATATTTTCAGAAAAACTATTTTCAAACATGAGATTTATGAACATGAAATGGACTTTTCAGAAGAGCTTAGAGTTCATTCTGCTAAAGAATTTGTCATTATCGATGCATAGATATGTTTTTGGACTCGTCATCAAATTGTCGACTCATGTTTAAGGAAGATATTGTCGGTTATTTTGGATTTGTCTTGACAAAACAAACAATATAAGTTTATTTGTATAAACTTTTCCATAAATACTTGTAAGATAAAAAAATACACAGAAAAAAAATGCAGTAAGCTTAGCATTTTCAAAAGTTAAAAATCAAATTTCACATAAGCTAATAAAAGAAGTTTATACACAAACTATTTTAATGTTGAAGGAAAATATTTTTTTTTCTTAATCTTTTTTTCTTATAAATGATCTCTTTGAAATATGGAAGAGTGGTCATTTGGGGTCGAAGACCTTTTCACATTGGAGAAGGAACAAAATTGTCTTCAAAGTTGTCTTCCAAGGAACTTTGATATCCAGCTATTGATATCTCATATTAAAGTTTTGTCATGGACTTGGTTCATTAACAAGGGGGGAAGAAATTCAGGTTAAACTTTTTCTAGTTAGTGTGTATCAACCTTTAGAATGCTTAAGACTTTGCTTTTCCCCAACGTGAAATTTGAATATGCAGATAATGGAAATTGTAGGAAACCAATTCAAATTTAAATTTGAAGGAACCGCCCTGAAATTTGCACAAACTCACCAATTTGCGTCGCCTTGAATTAATAGATACTGTAGTAAGAAAGGGCTCTCTGAATTCGGGAAAACTGAAGAATCTTCAAGAACTGATGAGCAGGTTTGATGCTGGCAAAAGTAAGGAGTTTAGTATTCAGCAGCTTGGAGAACTCAATCTTCATGGGAGGCTATCAATTGGGGAGCTGCAAAATATTGAGGATCCCTCTGAGGCATTAGCAGTGAATTTGAAAAATAAAACAAACCTTTAGGATCTAAAGTTAGAACGCAGATGATCTAGCCAAAGAAAGGAATGCAACTGTGCTTAATAATCTACGTCCTTCAAAACACTTGGAAAAGAGTTCAATCAAAAACTATGGTGGTACACAATTTCCAAGCTGGTTATTTGATAATTCATTATCAAAAGTGGTGTGCTTGGTGTTGAATAGCTGTAACTCTTGCAAATGTTTGACTCCCCTTGGAATTTTGCCACTTATCAAGGACCTGAAGACTACAAAGCTTGGTGGGATAAAGAGTATTGATGTTGACTTTAATGGTAGCTGCTCAACATTATTTTCATCATTGGAAACATTGAAGTTGTTAGGATTCCAAGTACGAGTTTGAGTCTCGTATTAAGTGGAAATGATTAAGTAGAAATGATTTAGATGAATAACATATAAGAAAGAAAACCAAATCCATTGCTTTAAGATTTTGAGTTGGTGATGATGTCTTGTCTTTTTTATGATTTGTGTTGTTTATTTTGTTAGGATTTGAAGTGCGAGTTTAAGTTTCATATTAAATAGAAATGATCTAGAAAAATAACATATAAAAAAAACTAAATCCATTACTTTGAAGTTTTGAATTGGAGATGATGTTTTGTCTCTTATATGATTTGTGTTAGCTTATTTTTCATTGGTGTAAAATCTCTCCAAACTTGAAAAACTGGATACCCAGCATGTTAATTCTCTAGATATCTTTAAAGTGTCCAAATCTTCAAAAACTGGACTACAATGGTCTCAGCCTCCAATTCTTACCAAAGGAGGGTCTTCCGGAATCTATTTCCGATATTAAAATTTTAGGTGAATGTTGATTGCTCATACAGGATTTTTTCCTTCAACCAAATGGAGACCTTTAGTTTCGCAGGTAGTTTCCATCCAAACATAAAATTAAGGGTTCTTTGTGCAGCATGCCATCCAACTCTGTATCATACAGTGGTACTATCCAATGACATGCCAGTGGTATTCCTATCATACCATTTTCAGATGCCTACATACATTAAAGGAAAAATTAAGTTTAAGGCCAATATTTTATGAATCTTGACTAAATAAGGGAATTCGAACACTTTTTTTAACTGAATTTCGAAATACAAAATGTATAATTAAACTTGATACTTGGTGTTATAGATGTTGACAGCAACTAATAATAGATTCTAAGTCACTATATAGGGCTGAATGGATCACCATCAGCATAATACACATGTTATGCAAATTTGGACATCTTGCAGGTGCTGAAATGCCACCCCCATTGTTGCTAGATATTAAAGTATATTCATCTAAATGCATTTATAAGAGATATATTACACTATATCCCTTAGTTCTAATTCCAAATTGTTGAAGATTATATAATTAACTGGTGAAACTTTTTTTAGTTAAAAGCGAAGCAGTTCAAACATCACAATTCAATTTGATTTGAGTACTTGACTTTCAGCACAGACAATTGATGCAAGTTACTATATGAGAAGTTTTTCTTCTGTTGGTTTTTCTCTTTAACAGACACTACACCTTTGAGTTGAAGACATGACAATTGATGCAAGTTACGATATGATAAGTTTTTCTTCTGTTGGTTTTTCTCTTTAACAGACACCACACCTTTGAGTTGAAGACATGTAGTTAAGTCTTAATTCTCACCCTTTTTTTTTTTGTTGTGTGAAAGTTAACTCCGGGAATGATTATTTGTTTTCAAAAGTTATGAACAAAACTTTTTGTGACTGTCTTCAAATAATAGAATTTTATGTTCTCTTTCTTCTTTTTCGTTCCAACTTACAATTCAGTGCGCATTAAGTTTATCTTTATCTTCTCCATCATTAAAACTTTGACAGAATCATCATTTGTTGTTCAATCTGAAAAAGATTTCAATACAGGAATCATCTTCTTTTAGACCAAGCTATGATGTTTCATCAGAGTTGAGTCAAATTAAGAGACCTACAATGAAATCCTTATCTGGTAAACTAACGTGGCTTTAATTGGTCCCTCAAATGTGCTTATCTATTTCACGTTATTAAATATGTAAACCATAGCAAAAACAGAAGGAAGCGAGAACGGCTCAAACATGAAGTTGTAAATTTTTACAGCTTTTTTAATCATAACCACTCATTCATTCATGGTGATTGTGTACAGCTTGCGAATTTGAGAGAAGACTCAATGCTTATTGCTAGTTGATCACTCATCAAGGAAAATAAACCAACCTTATCTCAAAGCCATCATTCAAAAAATAGCTTATTGTTATTATTTCCATTGCACTGCACCCACTCAATGGTATAAGCTTTACTTCAAATTACTCAGTTTCATTCATCCACTCCTTTCCTATTCTTACCATGGCAGCAGACAGGGTTACCCGTGCTCTTGTTTCTATTTTCCTCGAGAGGACTATTGACACTTTGGCTTCCCATTTTGTGGACATATTTCGTGCAACAAAACACAATAAAAAGCAACTCAGCGACTTGAAGATGAAGCTCCTGGCCGTTGATGTTGTGGCTTTCGATGCAGAACAAAAGCAGTTCACAAATCCACATGCGAGAGATTGGCTTCTCAGGGCCAAAGATGCTGTGTTTGATGCAGAGGATCTCTTCGATGAAATAGATTATGAACTCTCCAAAAGCCAAGTGGGAGCTGAGTCTCAGAATGCTGCAAAGAAGGTGTGGAATTCCCTCAAATCTTCTTTTGCCAGTTTCTTTGAAAATGAAATTGAATCCAGGATGGAACTAGTAATCGAGAACCTAGAAGATCTTGCAACCCAAAGCCATTTTCTAGGTTTGAAAAAGGCTAGCGGTGTTGGGGTTGGATCTAGCAACCCAAAACCATAAGCAAAACAGCTTAGTTGAGCTTGTGTGATGGTCTTTTCTACAGGCTCACCCCAACTTTCTCATGAATGTATGATGCATTCATTCATCTATACACCTCAACTTTCTCTTCTTCATTATGCTTATTGTTTTGGTGTTCACTGTGACAAGGGTGTAATCGTAAGACACAAAATTAGAAGCCTATATTCAAAAATTATACATTGATTACAGAACAAAATGGTGATCCATAACCATACACAAACTCAATTTGAATCAATTAAACTGACTTGTCTCCTACAAATTCTTGATGAACATTCTCTTAAATCTCATACAATAGAAAATAAGCGTCTCAAAGATAGTGATCCATAACAATAAACAAATTTAATTTGAATCTAATAAAATGTAAGTCATCAACAAGATGAATCATGAATTTCTATAAATGGTGTAATGTTATTCTATGGACTATAAAACTATTTTTTTAATATTGTTATCATGTTTATTTATATCAGTTAGTTTGCTTCTTCTTATAGTATTGTCTAATCTTAATTTATTCTGATTTTTGGATAGAGTTATGTTCTAAATCTAGTAGTTATATGATATTTGGCTCATAGTATATATATATATATATATATATATATATATATATATATATATATATATATATATATATATATATATATATATTTTGATAGACTGTAATTTATTAATGTATTTGACCTTAAATATAATTCAAAATATGAAAATATAAATGACAATGTGATTAAACAATAAATACAATTGTTTTATTTCTTTTCATCATTTTTCTCCTTTCATATTATGATTTTATTTTATATTTTTATGATTAAAGTTGTTTTCATTTTCAACATATGCTTAAAATGGTGCAAGAAAATAAAAATAAAATTAAAGATATTTTGAAGTACAAGAAGATAAGTGTTATAACATTCCATTACTTTTATTTATATTTGTATTAATTAATTATTAAATTTGATTATCAAATATAATAAGTCTAAATATTTTTAAACAAAACACCTCAAAATAAATACAAAATCCAAAATAAAATATTATTAAATATGAAACGTAATTCAAAATATGTTTTTAAAATTATTTAAATTTAAATATATATCAAGAATAAAATTGTTATGATCTCCACTAAATAATTTAACACAATATTTTGTAATATAAAATTTTCTAAGTTGTAAATTTAATTATCCTCCAAATTTACAATTTAATATGCTCTCCTAACTTACATTCATCACCAACACTAATTACTTAATCAAATGGTGAAAGAAGAAAGCTTAAAACAACATGTTTTGTGGCCTAGATTATGAATTAGGGTTTCAAACATGGCCGGACAGAGCTTTTCTATTGAATCAGGGCAACAGTTTTTTAACAGTTTTTTATTATTATTAAAACTGAATGTAGTTTTCATTTGAAATCAAGAGGATTTCAGTCTATTAATATAACTTTATTTTTATATATTATGATAATGAAATGGGTTGCGTCACACTTTGTTATGATCTAATTATACATAGAAGGAGTTAGAGTAATATTATATTGGATTAAATATATTTTTAATTTTTAGGTTATTTATTAAAATTATATTTTATTTTTTGTTAAATTTTTTATTTATTTTATTTTTATATTTTATAAATTTATATAATTGATATAATAAATAAAAATATCTTTAAAAAAATATAAAAAAAATAATAATAAAATAAAATTAAAAAATAAATGATAAGAGAATGAAAACTTGAAAAGATAAAAAAGAATTTTAATACATTATCAATAAAAAATATAAAATAAAATAAATTTAAAATTTATTTTTAAAATAAATATAATTTTGATATATTTTAAGACTTAAAAATATATTTAACTTTATTATATTTTACTACAAAGTTCATTTTTTTGTCCAATACTATATGATGTTTTCAAATATTCACCGAAATTGACCATTATTATTAGTTTGGGTCATCAAAGAAAAATAAAGCAATTGTTCATAAAGTAGCTTGCCACTCATCTCGTCAGAATATTAACCCTATATTGAGTCACTGGCACTATCTGCACTTGGGAACCATCTTCAAGCAATGATTCATAAAATTCCTCATTATTATAATACGCTGATATCTTCCTCCTACTTTAATCTACTTGTGTATAGGTTTGTTATTTGTTAATCATGGTATGGGAGAAAGATTAAAGAAGCAAAGAATATATAAAATATTTTTAATCTCGATTTCTAATTAATGTAAGACTATTGAATGTAGTTAATCATTTCCCCTTTAATTGAAAAGTATTTTAAAAACAAAATCATAAAGGAATTTTAAGTTTTGATGTGGACTGGAAGGAAGTCGGAACAATTATAATCTAATTACATGAGTTGCACTTATTATATTTTACTGTCAAATATTTTGGTTTTTTGTCCTGTAGTATATGGTGTTTTCAAATATACACCTAATGTTACGTTATAATTTGGGTTTATTTATTGATTAGTTAGCCACCCAAATTGATCATTATATATTATTGGTTGACCAGCTCAAAGAAAAAAAAAAGTTCATTAGCACTCATTTCGTCAGAATATTATCTCTTCACATTAGCACTAGAGTATATTGTGTTGATTGAAGCCATTAAGGAGAAGATGTGGTTGAAGATTTGATGAGTGATGTAGAAAATGTTTAAGGAAAGATGTGATGAGTGTGATTTTTTTTGGTCAAAAATCATGCACAAAAGGATATAACAAAGCATATATCACTTTTTTCCTTCATACCAAAGAAAAGATAGAAGGGAACATGATGCAAATCCTGTATATGTCTTCACAAAGCTTATTTTCATGAGTAAATTAATACATTGGTTGAATTTGTTAAAGGATAGTGATACATTCATATTTTTTTTATCTATCCATAATATAATGTGTGATGGTTGCAGAAGTTGCATACTAATAATACCTGACATATTAACAGTAGTACTCTCTTAATTCTCTCATGCTTGTTATTTATATTAATATATTCTCTCAGGCTTGTTATTTATATTAACATACAACTATTTTCTCTATTATATTTTTCTTTCTCAAATTCCTCAGTTTTCTTCTTTGTCATTATCTTATTATTCTCTATAATTATCTCTTTTGTCTTGTTTGGGTGGTAAGACTCGAAACTTACTGGATGTTGCCGAGCCATCAAGGAAAAAATGTTAACCTTGACTCAAAGGCCATCATTCAAAAAATATCTTATTGCTATTATTTCCATTGAACTGCACCTGGTCAAAGACATAAGCTTCACTTCAAATTACTCAGTTTCATTCATCCACTCCTTTCCTATTCTTACCATGGCAGCAGAAATGGTTACCGGTGCTCTTGTTTCTATTTTCCTCGAGAGGACTATTGACACTTTGGCTTCCCATTTTGTGCACATATTTCGTGCAACAAAACACAACAAGAAGCAACTCAGCCTCTTGAAGATGAAGCTCCTAGCCATTGATGTTGTGGCTTTTGATGCAGAACAAAAGCAGTTCACAGATCCACGTGTCAGAGATTGGCTTCTCAGGGCCAAAGGTCTTGTTTTTGATGCTGAGGATATCTTGGATGAAATAGATTATGAACTCTCCAAAACCCAAGTGGAAGCTGAGTCTCAGAGTGCAACTAAGAAGGTGTGGAATTCCCTCAAATCTTCTTTTGTCAGTTTCTTTGAAAATGAAATTGAATCCAGGATGGGACAAGTCATTGAGGACCTAGAAGATCTTGCAACCCAAAGCCATTTTCTAGGTTTGAAAAAGGCTACTGGTGTCGGGGTTGGATCAGGATCGGGTAGTAAATTATCATATACATCTTTGCCAAATGAAAGCGTTATGTATGGTAGAGATGGTGACAAAGAATTTGTGTTTAACTGGCTCACATCTGACACTGACAAGAAGCTATCTATACTTTCTATTGTGGGCATGGGTGGTTTGGGTAAGACCTCACTTGCCCAACATGTATTCAATGACCCAAGGATTGAAGGTAAATTTGATATTAGAGTTTGGGTCAGTGTTCCACAGGAATTTGATGTTCTCAATGTATCAAGAGCAATTCTTGACACAATTACTGGTTCAAACGATGATAGTATTCAGCAGGAAGTGATTCAGAGAAGACTGAAAGAAAAATTGACGGGGAAGAAATTTCTACTCATTTTGGATGACGTTTGGAACGAAAGACAATCTAAATGGGAAGATGTGCAGAAGCCCCTCGTTTTCGGAGGCAAAGGCAGTAGGATTCTTGTCACCACACGGAGTGAGAAGGTTGCTGTTACCATGCGATCAGAAAAACACCTCCTGCAGGTATTAGAACAAGATTATTGCTGGAACTTGTTCGCAAAACATGCATTCCAAAGTGCTAATCCTCAACCAGATCAAGAGTTCATGGAAATAGGTAGGAAGATAGTTCAAAAATGTAATGGGCTTCCTTTAGCCTTGAAAACAATGGGAAGTCTATTACACAATAGATCATCCTTTTGGGAGTGGGAAAGCATTATGAAAAGTGAGATATGGGATTTATCAGAAAATGAAAGTGATATACTCCCTGCTTTAAGCGTGAGTTATCTCCACCTTCCTTCTCATCTAAAGAAATGCTTTGCTTTGTGTGCCTTGTTTCGCAAAGGTTATGAGTTTAACAAGGAAGGTTTAATTCAACTGTGGATGGCTGAAAATTTTCTAGAAAGCCCTCTGCAGAAAAAGAGTCCTTTAGAAGTTGGTGAACAATATTTCAATGATCTGTTATCTTGGTCCTTCTTTCAACAATCAGGCAAGGAAGAGGAAAACCGTTTTATCATGCATGACCTTCTAAATGATTTGGCAAAATACGTTTGTGAGGACATCTGCATCAGGTTACGAGTTGATAAACCAAAAGGTATACCCAAAACAATCCGTCATTTTTCATTTTCAACCACTCATGCTGAATATTCTGATGGGTTTGGGAGTTTGATTGCTACTGAAAAATTGCATACATTTACGCCAACAGGTTGGCGTTGGGATTGCAAGATGTCAATAGATGACTTGCTCTCCAAATTTAAGTTGATACGTGTGTTATCTTTGTCTCGTTGTAGAAACCTTGCAGAGGTGCCTAAATCTGTAGGAAATCTTAAGCATCTCCGTTCATTAGATATCTCCTATACTGACATAGAAAAACTTCCTGACTCAATAACTTTACTCTACAAGTTGCAAATACTGAAGCTCAACTATTGTCAAAAATTAAAGGAGCTCCCCTCGTATTTGCATCAACTAGACAATTTGTGTTGCCTTGAATTTACAAATACAGGAGTGAAAAATGTGCCAACACATTTGGGAAAGCTGAAGAATCTCCGAGTATCCATGAGTTCGTTTGACGTTGAGAAAAGTGAGGAATTCAGTATTCAGCAATTAGGAGAACTCAATCTTCATGGAAGTCTAACAATTGGTGGACTGCAAAATATTGAGAATCCCCCTGATGCATTAGAAGCATATTTGAAGAACAAACCACACCTTGTGGAGCTAAAATTAGAATGGAAAGCCATGGGCAGGTCCTCTGTTGATTCAACAAAAGCTGAGGATGTAATTGAGAATCTACGACCTCCAAAACACTTGAAGAAGTTGACAATATGGAACTATGCTGGTAAACAATTTCCAAACTGGTTACTCAATAATTCATTACCGAATCTAATGTCCTTAGAGTTGCTCAATTGTAAATCTTGCCGACGTTTTCCTCCCCTTGGTCTTTTGCCATTTCTCAAGAACCTGAGGATATCAGGGTTTCCTGAGATAGTGAGTATTGATGCTGATTTTCATGGGAACAACTCTTGTTCATTTAAATCCCTTGAAACATTGGAGTTCTTCTTTATGAGACAATGGGAAAAATGGGAATGGCAAGCTGCGAAAGGTGTTTTTCCAAATCTTCAAAGTCTTACTATAATGTCTTGTCCTAAGCTGAAAGGGCACCTGCCAGAGTTGGTTGCTTTAAAAGCCCTACGAGTTTCACAATGCGAACAACTAGAAGCTTTCATTGTGAGTGCTCTACAATTACGACTACAACACTGTGGAAAGGGGCAGTTGGACAGGGCTACAATTAGTGACGACTCTGTCTCTCTACGGACCTTTCCACTGTATTTATTCCCAAAACTCAGGGAGCTTACTCTCGGTGGGTTTGGTAATCTACAGATGATTTCACAGGATGAAGCTCATAATCATCTTCAGCATCTGATAATCACACAATGCCCTAAATTAGAATCATTGCCTGGAAACATGCATATGCTGCTTCCATCTCTCGAGATGCTACGCATAGAAGACTGTCCAAGACTTGAGTCGTTCCCTGACGGAGGTTTGCCATCAAATCTAATTGACATCGAACTCTTGAATTGCTCCAGACTCATTGGCTTACTGAAAGGAGCTTTGGGAGCCAATCCCCGGCTGGAAAGATTGTGGATTGGACGAGTGGATGCGGAATGTTTTCCTGATGAAGGTTTGCTGCCACTCTCTCTTACTTCTCTAGCCATCTATGATTGCCAAAATCTAAAAGAACTGGACTACAAGGGTCTCAATCAACTCTCATCTCTTCAACATCTGAGTCTTTCTTGCTGCCCCAACCTCCAACGCTTACCAGAGGAGGGTCTTCCCAAATCAATTTCACGTTTTAAGATTGGGAGGAATTGCCCTTTGCTGAAACAGCGTTGCCAGAGAGAAGTGGGGGAAGACTGGGAAAAGATTGCTCACATTCAAAACCTCACTATACATGAGTGATGTTGTTTCTTAAGCCTCACCATGAAACTTGTTCAGGATTTTAATAATATTTTTTAATGTTTTTAAATGTTATATATCTAATAGTGAAATATGATAAATTAATTGTTAATAATCATTATTTTGAAATTGTAATAACTATCAAGTAGTATTTAACTCTTTTAAGTGGATAAACACATATTATGTGCTTGTTGTGCACTTATAATACAAAATGAAAAATAAAAAAATGTTACATAATATTTCATTTTAATTTATGTCCCATAACATTTTTTTTTACTTTTTATTAACGACAAAAAAGAAACTTAAGCCATACACTATGGATTTAGGTTTTAAACATGGTTGAACAAAGCTTTTCTATTGAACAGGGAGAACAAATTTTTTTTATTAAAATTTGAATATATTTTTTCTCTTGAAATGATAAGACATATTTGAGCCAAATGTCATTAAATAATAGTTATTATAGCACCCAAATTGACCATTATTATTCGTTTAGGCCATCAAAAGAAAAAATTATGCTCAACAACCTTAAAATAAAGCAATTATTCACAAAAATAGCTTACTTTTCTATCTCCATTTTGAAGTGAAAATTTATCTTTAATTTTGCCTATATAAATTTTTTGTCATTACTTTTTTTATCAGGTATTAATGTATTTCTAGGTAAATGATATATTTGACCTGTCCCATAATCTTTCAAATATTAATTTCATATTTTCTTAAAAATTCACAATTAAAGAAAATGATATTATGAAAAGATTCAATATTAAAATGATACTTTTCTCGATTATTAATTATTAATAAAAAATTATATTTATATAAAATATTAAATAAAAATATCATCAAATAACAATAAACAAAAATCAAAATAATTTTAGAAAAAAATATTAAATATATATTCTAAAAATAAAATACAAAACTAAAAAAATTAATAAAACTTTTATTTTTTCTAATAAATTAAAAATTTAAAATAATAAAAAGATAAGTATTAAAATTACTGTGAGAACGAAGATAAAACATATATTCAGAATATATTTATCTGTTAATCCAGTTTGTTATAGTCTAATTGGATGGGACGGGATGCAGAAGTGATCAAATGTGATAGCTTTCACATCTCATTATAGTCAATTATGCTAATAATTCTTCAAAACTTCTTTTATCCGGTTTTCGCTTTAATTTTACTTTCTTTACTTTTTTCCATTTCATCCCCGGTCTATATATATTTCTTTTTCTTTTTCTTTCTTTCTTTTATATTTTTCACACCAATATTATCATATATATCATTTTTTTATTATATGTTGATTTAATAGGTATTTTGATTTTAATATTTTGTGAGATTTTACAATATTTTTTTATATTTAATTTTTTTCTCAATTAAATTCAAAATTTCATTAAAATCTTTAATATGATTTTTTCTGTTAGATTAATATTAACCGCGTTAATTATATGAGACATAATATATTAAATTAAATCGTAACACGTAAATAATGACAAAAGAATATAAATATAAACATTAATATGAACTCTACAATCTGTGAATTTTTTATAAAAATGATCATATTAACAGATTTAGTAAAATTTAAAATTTTTTTATAAAAATGATTATATTAACAAATTTAATAAAATTTGAAAAAAAAAATAAAATTTAAAACTCAATTAAAAGAAGAAAATAAAATTTAAAATTTAATTAAAAAAAATAAATATAAAAAGATATTATAAATTTTTATAAAATATTAGAATCAAAATATTTATTAATCCTTTGTAAAAAAAAAATTCACCTACCTTAACTCAAAGTCATCATTCCAAAAATAGCTTATTACTATTATTTCCATTGCACCAACCTTAACTCTCTTAATTCTCTCACATGATTTATTTATATTAATTTACAGCAATTTTCTCTTTTATATCTTTTCTGTCTCATTACAGCTTCTAAATAACAGAGTTGTGAGAAGACTCAACACCTATTGGTTGTTGACGAGCCATCAAGGAAAAAATGTTCACCAACCTTAGCTCAAAGTCACCATTCAAAAAATAGTTCATAGCTATTTCCATTGCACTGCACCGAGGGAAAGGCATAAGCTTCACTTCAAAAAATACTCAGTTTCATTCATCCACTCCCTTTCCTATTCTTACCATGGCAGCAGAAATGGTTACCGGTGCTGTTGTTTCAGCTTTCCATGAGAGGACTATTGACACTTTGGCTTCCCATTTTGTCCACATATTTCGTGCAACAAAACACAATAAGAAGCAACTCAGCCACTTGAAGATGAAGCTCCTAGCCATTGATGCTGTGGCTTTTGATGCAGAACAAAAGCAGTTCACAGATCCCGTGTCAGAGATTGGCTTCTCAGGGCCAAAGATGTTGTCTTTGATGCAGAGGATCTCTTGGATGAAATAGATTATGAACTCTCCAAAACCCAAGTGGAAACTGAGTCTAAGAGTGCTGCTAAGAAGGCGTGGAATTCCCTCAAATCTTCTTTTGTCAGTTCCTTTTAAAATGAAATTGAATCCAGGATGGAACAAGTCATTCAGGGCCTAGAAGATCTTGCAACCCAAAGCCATTTTCTAGGTTTGAAAAAGGCTAGTGTTGTTGGGGTTGGATCAAGATCGGCTAGTAATTGAGAATCTACGATACGACCTTCAAAACACTTGAAGAGGTTGTCAATAAGGAACTATGTTGGTAAACAATTTCCAAATTGGTTAGTCGATAATTCATTACCGAACCTGGTGTGCTTAGAGTTGGACAAATGTAGATCTTGCCAACGTTTTCCTCCCCTTGGTCTTTTGCCATTTCTCAAGAACCTGTGGATTTCAGGGTTTGACGAGATACTGGGAATTGATGCTGATTTTCATGGGAACAACTCTAGTTCATTTAAATCCCTTGAAACATTGAAGTTCTCCGATATGAGAAAAAGGGAAAAATGGGAATGTAAAGCTGTGACAGGTGCTTTTCCACGTCTACAACATCTTTCCGCAAGACATTGTTCCAAGCTGAAAGGGCACCTGCCAGAGTTTGTTGCTTCAAAAAAATTAGAAGTTTGTCACTGCGAACAACTAGAAGCTTTCATTGTCAGCCCTCTACAATTACGACTACAAGCCTGTGGAAAGCAGCAGTTGAACTGGGCTACAATGAAAAGGCACATGATATACAACCTTTCTCTTAAGAATTGTACATTTATTCATGCACCAAGCCAATCAGTAGTGATTCTGTCTCTCTATGGACCTTTCCACTAGATTTCTTCCCAACTGAGGACACTTAATCTCAGAGGGTTTGGTAATCTACAGATGATTTCACAGGATCACACTCATAATCATCTCCAGGAACTGACAATCAAAGAGTGCCCTAAATTTGAATAATTGCCTGAAAACATGCATATGCTGCTTCCATCTCTCTTGAGTCGTTCCCTGACGGAGGTTTGCCATCAAATCTAAAATACGTCTAACTCATCAATTGCTCAAGACTTATTGGGTCATTGAAAGAAGCTTTGGGAGACAATCCTTCTCTGGAAACCTTGTCGATTGGAAAAGTGGATTCAGAATGTTTTCCCCATGAAGCTATTTACAAGCCACGCTAAAAAGCTATTTACAAGCCACGCTAAAAAGCATTTAGAGAATAACAAGAGTGTGTGTATTTATTTTACATTGACAGTAATAAAAAAATTATTTGTCTATTTTTTTCTTAAATTATTTTCTATCTAACTCAGACATTAATGGAATGAAGCTGCGAAAGCTGGAAAAAGGTCAACGGTTAACCATCCATGAAAAAACAGCTTCTTTCGACACAATCATCTGCATAAGCAGCTGCCCTTCAATTCACCATTCACTCCCATTCATCCTTTTCCTACCATGGCATTAGAATTTGTTGGTGGTGCTCTTCTTTCTGCTTTCCTTCAGGTTGCATTCCAGAAGCTAGCTTCTCCTCAAGTTCTCGACTTCTTTCGTACAACAAAGCTTGATCAGATGCTGTTGACCAAGTTGGAAACCAAGCTGCACTCCATCCATTCTCTGGCTGATGATGCAGAGCGAAAGCAGTTCACGGATCCACACGTCAGAAACTGGCTGCTTAAGGCCAAAGATGCTGTCCTTGATGCAGAGGATCTCTTGGATGATATACAAAAGCTCTCCAAAAGCGGAGTGGATGCTGAATCTGAATCTCAGGCCTTTACAGGCTGTACTTGCAAGGTACTGAATTTCTTCAAATCTTCTACTATTAGTTCCTTTAACAAGGAAATTAAGTCTAGGATGGAACAAATCCTTGACAGCCTAGAATTTCACTCAAGCCAAAAGGGTGATTTAGGATTGAAAACAGGTAGCGGTGTTGGATCTGGGTTGAGTAATGAACTGCCAAAGAAATCACAAACAACATCGTTGGTGGTTGGAAGTGATATTTATGGCAGAGATGATGATAAAGAACTGATCTTTGATTGGCTGACATCTGACATCATCGATCCTAACCAGTCATCAATACTTTCTATTGTGGGCATGGGCGGGGTGGGTAAGACCACTCTTGTCCAACATGTATTCAATGACCCAAGGGTGGATGAGGCTAAATTTGATGTCAAAGCTTGGGTTTGTGTTTCAGATGAATTTGATGTTTTCAAGGTATCAAGGGCAATTCTTGAGGCTGTTACTAACTCAACTGATGATAGTAGAGATCTGGAGATGGTTCACAGAAGATTGAAAGAAAAATTGACGGAGAAGAAATTTCTTCTTGTTTTGGATGACGTTTGGAACGAAAACCAATCTAAATGGGAAGGTGTTCAAAAGCCCCTTGTTTTTGGAGCCCCAGGGAGTCGGATTCTTGTCACTACACGTAGTAAGGAAGTTGTTTCAACCATGCGGTCAAAGGAACACTCCCTAGAGCAATTAGGGGAAGATCATTGCTGGAAGTTGTTTGCTAAACATGCATTTCAAGATGATGATACTCAACCAAATCCAGAGTATAGGGAGATTGGCATGAAGATAGTGAAAAAATGTAAAGGACTACCTCTTGCCTTGAAAACAATGGGAAGTCTATTATACAATAAATCATCTGTAGCAGAATGGCAAACTGTGTTCCAAAGTGAAATATGGGAATTTTCGAAAGAGCGTTGTGATATTATCCCTGCTTTAGCATTGAGCTATATCCACCTTCCTTCCCATCTTAAGGCATGCTTTGCTTACTGTGCCCTATTCCCCAAGGATTATGAGTTTAAGAAGGAGTGTTTGATTCAGTTATGGATGACTGAAAATTTTCTGCACTGTCGTCAACAGGGTAAGACTGCAGAAGAAGCTGGTGAACAATACTTCAATGATCTATTATCAAGGTCCTTCTTTCAACAATTAGGTGAAAAGAAAGAAGTATTTGTCATGCATGACCTTCTAAATGATTTGGCAAAATATGTTGGTGGAGGCATATACTTCAGGTGGGAAGTTGATCAAGCAGAAAAAGTACAGAAAGTAACTCGTCATTTTTCAGTTGAACTTGGTCAGAATCAACATTTTGATGGGTTTGAAACTTTATGTAATACAGAAAGGTTACGTACATTTATGCCGGCAAGTAGGAGCGTGAATGAACTTTCCTATCGTTGGCATTGCAATATGTCGATACATGAATTGTTCACCAAGTTTAAGTTCTTACGTATCTTATCTCTGTCTCATTGTTCTGACCTTAAAGAGGTACCTGACTCTGTTGTCAATCTTGAGGATCTCCGCTTGTTAGACCTCTCCTGTACTGCCATAAAAAAACTATCTGAAAAGATATGTTCACTCTCCCACTTGCAAATACTGAAGTTGAACAACTGTCCAAATTTGGAGGTACTGTCTTCAAATTTGCATTTACTAACCAATTTGTGTCGGCTTGAATTTATAAATACTAGAGCGAGAAAGGCGCCACCGCATTTGGGAAAACTGAAGAATCTTAAAGTAATGATAAGTTTATTTAATGTTGGCCATAACAGGGAGTTCGGTATTCAACAGCTAGGAGAGCTCAACCTTGATGGTAGCCTATGCATTGCGTTCCTGGGGAATATTCAGAATCCCTTGGATGCATTAGAAGCAGATTTGAAGAATAAAACACACCTTGTGGAGCTGGAGTTGCAATGGGATTGGAGGAGGAATGGGAACCCTATTGATTCAACAAAACAAGAGGATGTAATTGAGAAGCTGCAACCTTCAAAACACTTAAAGAAGTTGTCAATCTCTAACTATGCTGGCAAACAATTTCCAAATTGGTTATTAGAAAATTCATTGTCGAATATGGTGTACTTAGTGTTGAGTGGATGTGAATCTTGCCAATGTTTACCTCCCCTTGGACTTTTGCCATTTCTCAAGAACTTGAATATTATAAAACTTGATGGGATAGTGAGTATTGATGCTGGTTTTCATGGGAACAGCTCTTCTTCATTTAAGTCCCTGGAAAGATTGATATTCTCCGATATGATACAATGGGAAAAATGGGAATGTCAAGATGTGACAGGTGCTTTTCCACATCTTCAAAATCTTCTCATACAAAATTGTCCCAAGTTGAAAGGACATCTGCCAGAGCAACTTGTTCTTTTGAAAGAACTACGTATTACAGACTGCCAACAACTTGAGGCTTCCACTCCAAGGGCTCTAGATTTACACCTGGAAGACTGTGGAAAGTTGTTGTTTGATTGGACTACAGTGAAAAGGCTCAAAATGGGTGGGCACAACATGGAAGCATCATTTGTGGAAATGTTTGGGCACATCATATCTGAGTCTTCTCTTGAAAACCTGGACATTTATTCATACAATTTGAGAGATTGTCCAATCAGTGATGACCCTATCTCTCTATGGACCTTCCCACTACATTTCTTCCCAAAACTGAGGACGCTTAATCTCAGAGGGTTTAGCAATCTGCAGATGCTTTCACAGTATGACACTCATAATCATCTCCAGGAACTGACAATCAAAGAGTGCCTTAAATTTGAATCATTCCCTGGAAACATGCATATACTACTTCCATCTCTCATGAGGCTACACATATATCATTGTCCAAGACTCGAGTCGTTCCCTAAAGGAGGTTTACCTCCAAATATAAAAGAGATAAGACTTAAGAATTGCTCCAGACTTATTACAGTCACACTGAAAGGAGCTTTGGGAGAGAATCCTTCTCTGGAAACCTTGTCGATTGGAAAAGTGGATGCAGAATGTTTTCCCGATGAAGATTTGCTGCCACTCTCTATTACTTCTCTATTCATCTTTGAATGTCCAAATCTAAAAGAACTGAACTACAAGGGTCTCAGTCAACTCTCATCTCTTCAAACACTCAGTCTCTGGGACTGTTCCAACCTCCAACGCTTACCAGAGGAGGGTCTTCCCAAATCAATTTCATATCTTCAAATTTGCAATTGTCCGTTGCTCCAAGAGGAAGGAGTAGACTGGGAAAAGATTGCACACATTGAAACCGTGCATGTGTATGGTTCTGTTGTTTCTTAAAAATTATCATGAAACTTCTGCTGCATATTATCATGAAACTTCTGCTGCATGCATGCATATAGAAAATTACTAGTACAGTTACTCGGTTATTTTATTTCTTTAGTTAAATATATTTTTAATTTTTAAACTATTAGTTAAAATTGGATTTAGTTGATAAATTTTAAACTTATTTTATTTTTATATTTTATTAATAGCTGTAAATGATTTTCGATAATATTAAAGGAGAAAAATAAGAAAAAATAAAAAAATAAAAAATAAAAAAAGTTTAAAAAATGAATCATTTTAAAATAAAAAAGAAAATAGAAAAATAAAAAAAATCTGATCATTTTGTTTAAGATAAAATAAAATTTTAAACTATAAAAAAGAAAATAAAAACATAAAAAAAATTCTGATCATTTTGTTTAAAAAAAAACAAAATTTTAAAAAATAATTAAGAAACTAAAATCATATTTTACTCTTATGTTTTTTAAATGTTTATTAATTATTTTCTTTGACATCATATTTAATTAAAATTTAAGTATAATTAATGTATAAAAGAACATAATTTTAATTACTATAACTTAATAATATCCCCATTAACTAAGTGAAATATTAATGTATGGTTAAAATTTATTGAAAATTAATATACTCAAACCATCCAGAAGTTTCTTTCCGTAGAAAGATGTTAAAGGTCCTTCCAATTCTCTAGTGTCATATTTTAGCCATTAGATTCTCTTTGATCTAATGGTCTAAAATAGTTATATTACCACTCCCATAAAACAAGACCACACGTTCAAAATTACAGTAAATATTTTAGGAAAATATAGTTTATCTTACAATTAAAATAGAAAAATATATATTTAAATTAAAACATTGTTCTTTAGATTAATCTAAAAATTAAAATAAAAGAAAATATTGGAAGTGAGTAAGTAAATTTTGTTATGCTAAATTATGTCCAATAAATTTTTAAATATAATGTAAATGTATATTAATATAACTTTTTATGAATTAGTAACACAAAAAATGTTATGCTAATTAATAATTGATTATAAAATTAGTACTTAAAAATACTTTTATTGATTGTAAAAAGTTCATAAATATTTTAAAATAAATGGCACGTTATATCTAAATTTTATTACTCAATACAATTACCTAGTAAATGTGATAACGGATTTTAATAATGAAATATTAAATTAAGATATTTAATTAAAACATAAATTTAATCACTCTATAGAAAAATAGGATTTCAAATAATCATCAAATTGATTCCCCTTACACTCCTCACACTTAATATTTTTTTTTTATAATTTTCAAATTTTCTTCTCTCACACTTTATTTTGTTCTCTAAGTGATACCTTCAAATCCCTAGACAATATCTTAAATTTAAACAAAGTCACATAAATATAAATGAATATGTATTAAAATTAGTACATCTATTCATATATAAATAACAACCATTAAATTTCAACTTCATAAAATAAAATAATATTATAAAAAGACAGTGACCTTGTTTTCATATAAAAGATATTACATGTGTACAAAAATATATTTTAATATAATATAGTAGATTATAGTAATTTATTTTTCAAAAAGAACATATGAAACTCGTAAAAGTAAAGATTAGAAAGTATAAAGTCATTGCTTATACTTTAATTAAATAAGATAGTTTTCAAATGTGTTTTACTTTTGAAAAAAAAATGGGTTCATTTAATATTAAAATTAGCTATAAAATTTTAAAAATCTTTCATTGTACACATGTACCTTGTTCATAATTTCACATCTTAATCGACTTATACTATTACTAAAAAAATGAACCATTAAAAGTTAAGAAAAAAAATTCACTTATAATGAAATTCAAAAATATGTAAGGCATTTAATATCTTAATTATAAAAATTGTCAAATAAAACAATGATATTTGTGCTAATAATACTATTTTACTTATATGAATATGAGCACAAATATAAAATAGTATTTACTCCCTATAAATATAAATAAATATTTTTTGTTACGAGATATAAATAATTGTATTTATTAGTATAATATATAATTAAATTATTAATGGCTATTTTATTTATTATAAAAAAAATTATTTTTATTAATCATATTAATCATTTATAAAATTATGAAATTAGTTATTAATTAAATTAGATATTCGTATATAATCTAAATAATTAAAATTTTAGTAGTTAATAGTAAAAATAAATTTTAATTTTAATTTAAAAATCAATTTAAACACCATTTTATATAAACTAATTTTAATAAAAAGAATATAGTTACTATTATAATATAAATTGTTTTAAATATCAATCAATTTTAATTTATAAAATAATTTTTAATTTAGTGGCTATAATAATTAATTATTTTTTACTTTAAATTAAATTATATTTCATAATTTTCTTATAACGATTTTTTAAAAATAAATTATTTTAAAACATAATCCTTTTTTATCTTATTTTACGAGCCTTTTACATGAATTCATTTTCAATTAGTAAATTACTAATCAAATGCAATTACTTCTAATTAACAATATCATTAATACTTTATATAGATAATTATTTTTAATACCAAAAACACATGCATAAATAACGACAGTGTGTCTCTATTCTTTTATATTACCTTATTATTATCATTATGGTGTGTAATTTATAATTTGAATGAAAACAATATTAGACTGTATATTTACATTAAAAAAAATAAAAATAAAAACATAATTATACTATAAAATAATAGTGTATATAGTTATTTTAAATAGATAAATAGTTTATTTTAACTAGTTTTTTGTTGTTTCATATGTCACATGATAATAGTTTTGACATATTTAAAATATTATTCATTGCTGGATACAAAATGAATATTACTATGTTTATTTTTTTATATTATTTTTGTATTACTCATTTTAAATGAGAATCTATTGGGAGAATCTAATAGTTGAGCATTAACAATTTAATGAAAAAAATTATATTTTACATGTTTTATTTCCAGAAATTGACCCAGCAAAGAGTTAGCTATCAATACATATCACATGCATTGCTGAATTGCCATTTGCAAATTATTTGTGGCTTAAAACCATTAACACAACTTCCAATGTAAACCTAAAACCAAAAAGGCTCAAACTTTTGATGACATCACAGGTTTGATAAACATGAAAAACATGTTAAATATAAAAAGTAGTATTTCTATTTTTTTTTTCATCATTCTGTTAAATTAATAAAAAATTATTTTAAAAAAACAAGATAATAAATACTTATGCACATGTGCATATTATGTGTAATAGATTAACTTCATAAAATAATGTTTGAATATGTTAGGTAAGGTAATTTTAAGACAATGTGTTTTGTTTAAATAGTCTAAACAAATAGTTTTGTAATAAAATTATGGAAAAGAGTTCAAAGTTATTTATAGTCATTGAATTTGTATTCAATATAATTACTTATTAGGAATAAAATAAGTAACAAAAGCTAGAAAAAATTGATAAACTTCCATTATAAACTCCATTTTTCTGAATTTTAACCATAAAAAAAACATTTTTATCACTTTGATAAGTTTATCTAACTACTTAAAAGAATAAGAAAAAAAAAGCTTATATTTTTTTCCTCAAAGTTAATCCATCTAAACCTACACTAAACTTAGTAGTACTACTAATTTGAGTTTAAATAGTCTTAATTTTTTAAAATATACACATAAATATTTAAATATTTAAATAATTGTCCTTAGGTTTTATCCATGAATACTTTTTGTGACTCTATATCAATATTAAATGTGAAAAATGACAAGGGGGATTTCTAACCTATTACAACTATAAATTTGAACAATTCTAAGTTTTTAAACCTAAATTTCCATGTATGTTATATTTGTTTACTTTTTATCTCATCATGTTACTAACTATACATATTTTTTTTTTATTTTTCATTAGCATACTTTATATTATATTAAGATATGAAAAAAAGAAAAGAAAATTTAGACAATTTCAAAATTCCATATAGTTAAAAGTCACATCTATGTTAATAACCTACATGACATCATCTTAGTGTGATAAGTACATGACATCACTCTTCTTACCCTTAAGTTGTTGGATTTCATGCAGAAACAATTTTAACTTTATTTCATACAACTTTTATATATTCTTCTCACCTCAGTTAAACATTATTAATAAATTTTTAATTTGAATCTACAATTTATAGAAAATTTTCAAATTTCTCATAATTCCAAGTGTAATTTATATTTTAAGGTTTAATAATATATTTTATAGGATGAGATAGGTTAGATGAGTTAGCTAATTAACGGATTGAGAATTAGTTAATTAAAATTAAGATAAAAAATATAAAATATTAAATTCTTGCATTATATTATTTAAATATATAAATATATAATAGTATTATAGCTTAAATTATTAATAAAATTTTAAAAAAACTAATAAGATAACTTGTGAGACATATCAAGATTTTCAGCCTCCTTAATTGTGATGGATCAATTCAATTGTCCAAATTTTGACAAATTGACAACAGACCAAACCAAAACAGATTAAACTAAAATCAGTTTAGGGTTTAATAACAATAGATATTCAATTAACTAATAACAAAATTTATGAAATTAAAAAATGAAACAACATTTGCGAAAAAAATGTATAGTAATATTAGTGAAATCTTAAAATTAAAGGTGCAAAATGTGTTTACCCTAATTTTTTAAAGGAATATCATAATATGTTCAGAATGTGATTATTTTTAAAATAGGAAAAAAAATTGGAATCGGTTTAATTAATGATTTGGTAAAGGGCATGTTGAGAATGCCATAATTCTTTTCTAGGAATATTCATTGTTACAATGATTTAGTAAATCCAAACCATTGTCAATTAAATTAGTTAATAATTTTAAGTAAAATTAGATTTAGCATTAACCAACCAATAAAATCTATGGTTATTTATTAGTTGAAGTATTGGACTTGTGAGTTATAAGTTCAATAAATCCAACTAAAATTAATTATAATTTTTTATTATTAGTTATTCTACATAAATTTGTATGATACAATTATTTATTTATTTTATACTCTTTTCTATTATATAGTTTTTAAATTGATTATAACAAAATATGTTATTTATATATTCTTAATAAGAAGATTATTGTAAATTTTTCAATATATTTTTATCCGAAAATAAATTTTTTCACATTTATTTAATAAGAGATTTAATTAATCTGAACTAAGCTAAAAATGTATTTGAATTAGACAATTTAAAAGAGTAATTTATTATTTGATGAATTTAAAGTTTCTTAAAAATAAAGTGAGTTATTTAAATGAAAATATTTAAATTTTATTTTTTTAGAAAATATTTCAAATAATTAAAATGATAAAATTTAAAATTTACTTAAGAAAATAAGAAAATTAAAATTTTACAATTAAATTTCTCTTACCATATATATATAGATATTAAAAATTAAATTATTAAATATTATTTGAATATTTAAATTTAACTAATATTTTTGTAAAATTTAATTTTGAAATTTTATATTTTAAAATAAATATTTTTAAATTAAAATTTATCTTAAAAAGATAAATTCAATTACTTTATTTAAATAAAATATAAAATATTTTAACTACTATGTTCAAATAAAATATTTAAAAAATAAAGAAAGTTTAATTACAAATAATTCAAATATTATATATTTTAATTTTTCATTGGATTGATTTAATTGAGATTATGAAAATAATAAAAAAAATAATTAGTTTAAATTTTATATTACCTCTAATTCAATCTAAACTGATATATTATGAACTCTAAATTGTACATTATGTGCAATTTCTTTGTAAGGAAATTAATAAATTGGTAAAGGGCATGTTCAGAATGTGATCTTTAAGGCATCTACCAAGATTTTGCAGCACAAAAGTTCTAAAATTGGGGTCTACTTCTGAGGCCACCAATGCCACATGCTCAAATCTCAAATGCTGAAATGGGACCAAATGGCCAATAAGACTTCAGTTTTAGATGGAGAACTTTAGGCCACAAATCTCGTCACCAAACCATTCTCAGCCACAAACACATAACAAGTCTCTTTCTTTTTCCTTTTTGTTTTCTCACAACTGTCTCTCAGAAGATAAACACAAAATGGAACTCAGCCTCGCTATATATTAACCATTTCTCACAACTGTTTGTCAAATAAAATTTTTCACTTGACAACTCAAAACCACAGCCATCAGAACTCAAAATTTCTCTGAACCCTGCTAACCTCTTTCCAAGTTTTCTTCTGTTTGTCACTGAAGTTCTTCTTTGAACCCAACTAAACCTCTTACCAAGTTCTGTTTTGTTTGTCACTGACTACTGTGTTCTCCAACTGGGTTGGTTTGTTTTCATCATTCAGAAGTTTGGTTCTCTCACTTCATAAGCCATAGAAAGGTATGTTCCTTGCAACCCCTCTTTCTATTGTTGTATGTGAAATATTATTCTAATGAATTCAAGGAAATTCAACAGTTTGGAGGAAGTTTTTTCTTTTCTCTTTTCTTTTTCTTTGAGGGTGTCAAAGATATATGGTGATTAGTACTAGTTTCATCAAGTTTCTCACATTCTCAGGTTATTTTTGTTTTTTCCGACATTTTAAAGGCTTAAAATGAAGTGGGTTTTCACTCTTTAATAAGGATGGGGAAGGGGAAGGATTAAAGCTTTTATTTATAATTGCATGGAAACTCATGGAAATTATTGAGCAGCATACCTTATTTTTGTTTGGTTGAATGAAGTTCTCCTTTTGTATTGATCAAAAAGCTTGTTTGTCTGAGTCAATAAATTCAGCATATTTCCATTTGTGAAGGACATTTACTACATGCTAATCTTCAAGCATTTTGAACATTTTACAGACTATTTTGGCATGGATTGGTACTACGGATGTGAAAATAGTGATTTTCTTGTACCAAATGGTCAAGAAGATTTACTGGAAAGATATCCTTCACCAGGGTGTTGGTCAGAATGGGGAATAAAAGCACCTGAAAGCTTTAATTCGCCTCAGGAGTATTTGACCAAGGACACAGATGAAACAGAGGTAGAATTCAATTTCTTTGATAGAAGCTTCAAAGATGAAATTGAGTTTGACCCTTATCTACAAGATAAAGATCAATCTAGCAGCTCAAGTGTATGTGGAGGATTGTCTGATCAATTTCAACAAACACCACTCTCTTGTGATCATCAGTCCAAATACCAGCTTCAAGACCTATCCACTTTCGAACACGTGGATGACATTTTCTTGTACAAGCGTAACTTCTGGGACTAAGATTCTTGGTTTTATACCTGTATGATAATGAAATCATGTAGCATCTGAAACATGCTTGTATTGTAGCAAGTCCAGTACAAATTGAATTGCTTTGTGGTGTTTTTTCTTTCCAAATTTCACCATATTTCTCATAATGATTAGAGCCAATACAGACTAACACAATCATACTTATTTGTTCCCAGAACTCTATAAGAATGAACCTGTTATAGCATGGTAAGGGCTCCATTTTCTTTAACAATTCTAGAATGAAAATTCTTTTTTTTTTTCATTACATTTGTAACTGAACACAGACATTCAATATTCACTGGCTTACCATAATCATGAAGTTATTCCAATTCATATGACTATATTTTGTCTTACAGTCTTCACATGTTTCACATAATGCAGGGATTCTGTACTTGAAGATTTTCCTTGTATTGAAAGCCTTCACAAATCTTTCTTTTCTCCTGAAAACCAAAGCAGCAACACCAACGGTGATAACTGCATTTTAGTGTGTGAACAAGTAATTATAAAGTATCAATAATATGGGTGTACAAGTTACTAATTAGTTATTTCTATCAGGTGGAGTGCAGAAAGATGTTGCAGCTTCAGGGTTTGTTCCTTGCAACTCTGACTCTATGGATGACCTGGATATAGAGGTAATAATTACCTTTTTTTAGTACTTGAATAGTGTTTCCAAATCATAAATTTGTAGTTAGCATATAGTCAGTGAAAAACTTGTAATCATGTCAAAATTGTCTTGTATGTGCCGTGCAACTCATTTGTTATGCAGTAACATGTATTACAAGCAACAAATTGGAATTGCTATGGACAAAACTCATACAGTTTTCTAAGTGTTGTTGGCCTTGTTCTCTAATCTGAACTGAAGTTCGCTTCGGCAATCTTCATAATCCTTTAATTCATATTTTTATTACATGAATATTGAGGTGAAATTCTATTTCTTATTTGAGAATAGTTCCAGCAGAATTTAAGGTAGTGTATTTAAATTTTGACCAACGTTAATTTCTGTATTATGGAGATACTTTCATGTTTACAAACTTTTCTGTAGTTTTAAGTATTGTTACCTTCAAAGTTTTGCTCTACAGAAACCATGTTATCCAATAATCTCTTTTGTTTTATCTTAACAAGTTCACATCATTGAAAGTCAGAAAAAAAGAGAAGTAACTACACCTGTAGTGTACTAGTATTTCTTGTATGTGTAGTATTTGCTGGAGATATAAAGTAAATCTTGATTGGACATATTATTTAAACTAACAGAACAGAACTAATTTGCATACAAATTCTAATTGCAAAGTGCTTTTTAGGTTCTGGTTTGAAGGGTTATAGTGTAATGTAATCTATCTTTTTTCTCTTGAAGGCACGTGCCATCAAAATCTTGGACCCTTTTGTGCAGTCTAATGGAGATGAGACCATGCTTGAGCAGTTATCCTTTGAGGAATTTACACTGCAGGGTTTTGAGATGTTAATTGCACAGGTATGTGACTGAGAACTGAAATTGTTGGCGTATGACTAAATGCCATAATAAAAAGTGCTACTAACACATTATTTTTCAACATATTCTATTATTGTCTATGTGCCAAACTAAATAAAGCAATCCCACTCCCTATCTAGTGAGGCTCATGGATTTCACTCAATAACAGAGTGTGATGAAAAAAAGTGTATTACTAGCATTTATTGTGCAATAATACTTGTTGGTAATTTGTTTATCCTTGTCACGCATGATTAGTTCACAGAGAAGACTCGAATTTGCTTCCGAGATGCCTTGTTCCGCCTTGCCAGAAATACAAAACAATGTGCAGTAGAGGACTTGGATGGAGATCTTAACATGCACCAAGAAATTCCACACTCAGTTTACAGTGAAATCACGAGGTACTTGATATAGAAATGTTGCAAGTCTGTTATTCTTTTGAGGCTGAAACAGTAACTCTTTCTTGATTTGGATGATAGCATGACTTTGCTTGGTTTGGCCTGAAACTACTCATCACAAATTGCACTCTAACTCCTTCAATACTTCTTTTTGGGCTTGAAATATGCTTTTACCATTGTTTGAAAGTATATTATACATATTGGAATACTATGAATCAAAGATAATTCTATTTTCTAGTCAAGTTGTTTCATATTAGTTAATTCTTCTGTAACTTAAGACACTGAGTATTGGTGGTGTTAAACACAACACGAGTCCAGATAATAGTACACAGTTTTGGCTTTCCCCTAATTATTTAAAAGATCAAAACCCTTGGTTGAAATGTTAACTTGATGTGCAGGTCTGAGGACAAGAAACCAATGGAATCAGAGACCAACAGTGTTGACAGGGCAGTTGCAAACCTCATGTTCAACAAGATGGAAATTAACATACTAGATATTCCTTTTACAACACTTGTAAACTTGAAGCAAGAAGTTACTGGAAGTAAATGTCTTCAAGAATAAAGCTCAAAAGCCTTGGATTTGACACAAAAATCTCATTCTCCTCACCCAGAAAAGTTACCTGCCCATGCTTAGGTTCCAAGGATCAACAAGTAAAGCAGAGAATCATATATTGCCAATGAAGATCCTACTAAGTTATTTATGCTGAGTTTAGTTAAATGATGTTACTGTGAACTGCTTCCTAGTAGCTAAACCAAAAAAAAGTAGATAAACCAATTTCCTGTAATTATGCAAACCCTTAAAGTGGCAAGGAATTTTGACTATTTTTGGCTTCTGAGATCTCCATGTACATATGCTTTTGCACTTGCATTATTTGTGTTTTTGTACCTTCTGTCCAATGGCTAGTTGTATCCATCCAACTCAATTTTGATTTTGATTGGAATGTACGATTGAATTGGTCAACTAGGAAGAAGCAAAGATGGGGTCAGTTCAGGATTCTCAGGTGTTGAACACTTAAATCTTTCTCTGGGACTGAAAATGATTGAAGTGATGAACTATAAGCTGAAAATCTGGGGTCTCTTCCGGCTTCTTAGGTGTTGTACACCATGGGTTTTTTGCTTGAAGTGAAAGTGTGAATTTAACTAGCTATTAGAAAATCTGGGATCAGAATTCTTAGACATCTTGAAATTTTGTTCCAAGGGTAGATAAGTGAATTTTGTTTTGATTGATAAAGTGCCTTTTCAGATATTTTTTAATTTATTATGTTTTTAGGACTAATATAAGAATGATTTCATTTTCATAAACCAAATTATTATTTCTTACTATTATGTAACTCTTATGAAAACTAACTTATCTAACTGCTACTAATATTTTATAGAAACTAAATTTAGAGTTTAGTTTTATTTATTTGAACTGATATTTTATAGAAATTAAATATTCAATTTTTTAGAAAATTATATATACATAAAATGAATATTTATTATTGAAAACACTACTCAATCATTTTAACTTTAATCTTAGTTAAATATTTTTAACAAATCAACTCTTACATTCTCATTTAATCATAGTCATATTATAAACTCTAGCTCAATTTAAGTTAAAAAATATTAAATTTAAAATGAAAAATCAACTCATACCTTCTCATTTAATCACATGATTATATTATAAATTTAATTTCTCTAAAATTAATAAAAATTAAAACTAAATCATTAAAAATTTTATATTTCAATTAATTTTTTCTATTTAAATTAATTTTATTAAATAAATAATTTACCTTTTCCCTTTTTATTTATTTATTTTTGTTGATAAGCCTACCCACCATTAGGTGAGTGAGATCGAGTTTATTATAATAAAATGTAAAAGATAATGAATATAATAAATGATGTAATAAAGAAATAGATCAAATGAAATAAAATAGTTGAATATTTTAAAAAACTTATTTATAATTTTGCTTAATATTTGAGATAAACATGTTATATCTTCCATTCAAACTGGAAATTTTCAATCTCTCAGATTGCAAAAAACAAAAAAAGTATATTTATTATTTTTAAATTTTCTAAAATCGATAATGTAAATTATCACGTGAGGTTAATGTATCATGTGAGCAGAATATATTTTCCCAGAAAAGAAAAAAAAAAGGACATATATATTGCGTTGATACTTTTAAGTCAATGAGATCGAAATATGTTATAAAATTTAACTCAAACACTCAGAAATAAATAAATAAAATTGGACTTTGAACTCTTATAAAATAGTTTTATAATATTATTCAATAATAAGTTATTACATTTGACAAGTTTGTCAACTTGTGACTTAATTTTATTTTAATTAGAACTAAAATTAAAAAAGGAAATGGAGAGAAATTAATATAAAGAAAAAGTAATAAAAACAATGTATCGTTTAGATAGATAGAAATGGAAAGAAAACTAATAAAATATTGTTTTCAATTGTTTGGATGAGTGAAAAAAGAAAGCGAATGAATAAATAAAAATATTTAATACCAATTAAATTTTTTTATTCCATTATTTCCTTTTAACACAAATTCTTTGTTAATTTTAATTTTATAAAAAATACTTAACTTTTAAAATTTTAAAAATAGAAATATCCGAAAGTTATGTAATTTTTCTTGTTTCACTCTTTTTCATTTATTTTTCTCTCATAAATTACTCAATCCAAACATAGAGCAAAAGCCAAACTAATAATGATTTATAGTTAAAAGAGATAACTATTAAATTATAAGAAAATAAATGAAAACTTTACTTGTACAATATTAGGTCATATAACAAATTATATAAAAGAAAAAATAGAAAAATTATAAAATACAATGAGTGATGTAAAAATAAACTCAAAAAATGTTTCTAACACTCTGAATAAATGTAACTCAAATTACTCTATTCAAGCACAAAGTTGATGATTCTTTTGGTGTGATAATAATTAATTTCAATATCATATTTTTCATCCACAATTCACAAATATAACTGACAAAACTAATTAATTAAACATAAAAGCTAACAAAAAAAATTGAAAATAAAAAAAACAAACAACAGTGTTTTCAAACCTTGATCATAGCCATGAACAGCCACCAAACCCCAACGTGCACCCCACAATGTAGTTTTCTTCATATAAATCAACACACTCTGTACATAACCTCCAAAACCCAACAACCCCACCAAACCTTTCAACCTTAATTTTGTCAAAACAAACCACAAAAGTTTCCTCTTCACCTCGTTTCATTCTCTTCTTACAAACGTTAATGGCATCACTATTGTCACAATCCTTGTCAATACCAACACCACCACCTTTACCTTCACTTCCACCTCCATTATTATCCAATGAAGCAACCATGGAAAAACCTTCCCTACCACTTCGCATGCCCATCTCACTTCAACCGGCAAATATTAAGAGCAAACGCGATTCCAAGTCCAACAAGTTCTATCGAAGGTTCCGATCGGTTTTCCGGTCTTTTCCCATCATCGCGCCGTCCTGCAAGATGCCAACAGTTACGGGAAACCGTGGCGGCGAGGTGCACATCCATGGTGGCACAAGGATCACCGGAACGCTATTCGGGCACCGGAAAGCTAGGGTGAACCTTGCGTTCCAAGCAAACCCTAACTGTCAACCGTTCCTGCTATTGGAGCTGGCTATTCACACAGGGAAGCTACTCCAAGAAATGGGAATGGGACTAAACAGGATAGCGTTAGAGTGTGAGAAACACTCTAACAACAAGATTAAGATCATTGATGAACCCATTTGGACATTGTTTTGCAATGGGAAGAAAATGGGTTATGGAGTGAAGAGAGAGCCTACACATGATGACTTGAACGTGATGCAGTTGTTGCATGCAGTGTCTGTGGC
Source organism: Lablab purpureus (assembly GCA_030347555.1). Taxonomy (NCBI): domain Eukaryota; kingdom Viridiplantae; phylum Streptophyta; class Magnoliopsida; order Fabales; family Fabaceae; genus Lablab; species Lablab purpureus. The sequence continues at coordinate 14,890,357 of CM059264.1, forward strand.
TGTTGGTGTTCTTCCCAGTGAGATGGCAGATCCTCATGATGGTGAACTCTCGTACATGAGGGCACATTTTGAACGCGTGGTTGGGTCTAAAGACTCTGAGACTTATTACATGATGATGCCTGATGGAAATGTTAACGGGCCTGAACTTAGTGTGTTCTTCGTTAGGGTTTGATATATATGTGGCATGTGAGAAAATGGATTCACAAGGGTTGAGGTTGAATCTTTTAGATTGTGAAAAGCTTTTCAATTGTAGTTACAAATTATAAATGCCACATTATATTGATATGATCATTAATCTTGTTATGATGTAGTTGTGATCATTTCTTCCCAAAAATATTGCAAATCACATCATGTGATCAGATTCATAGTTTAAAATGGGATGCATTCACATGTGTTTTATGATGTGTTATTCTTAGAATGCTTATATTTTCACAAGGGATATTGTTATTAGGAGGTAGAAAATTTTATTTTCTTGTCCAATTAGGATGTTTAGGAGTGACAAAGTGGGTTGGGTCTGACAAGCTGGTTTGTCAATCTGATAGTATATGGCGGGACGGATTAACATTTTGAACCTGTCAACCCGGCCTGTCTAGCCCGTCAACCCATCGGGTCATAGGCGGGGACGGCGGTCCAACCCGCTGGCACGTGAAAAAAAATATATTGTACTTTTAAGATATCAAGTCACTATATACATCTTTAATATATGGTTGTAATTACAAAAATTCATTTAAATTGGACATAAACAAAATAGCTGCAAAGAAAAAAAAGTTTAATTTAAAACCAAAGATCCAAAAATAAAATAAAAAACAAAAAAAAATAAGTGGGTTGGCCCGCCGGCCCACCTTATGATGAGACGAGTTAGAAATTTTGACTCATATACCGGACTAACCCATTTTGTCACCCCTAATTTTGTTAAGAGGGGACAAAAGGTGATAGTGTTAAGTACAATGTATATGTAATATAACATATTTGGAATTTATTGGATTTTTTTAAAATATATTTTTATAGTTTTGCTTTTCATTAATTATTCGTTTAAGTGACTTGAGTGAGAAGATTTTATATAATTTAATGAGTAATGTGATGGGAAGACGTGAAGAAGACCAATATGATCGTGCCTACGATAAATTCCTGTATATTATTTTTGAGTATGAAGTCATTATTTTTGACATTTTTTTAACTTTTAAAATCAAGTGAATATATTATTAATTATTTTAAAATCTTCATTATCATTAAGTTTTAACATGATGTGTATCAACAATTACATTGTGTTGTGCTGAAAAGTGAAATCATTGTGTTATGATTTTCTTAATTGATTTTACAAGCAGCTTAGTTATCTATAAAAGAAAAGAAGCTTAGTTGTTTTAAATTAATCAATTAAAAACTTATAAAATATTTAATTAAAACTTATAAAATATTTATTAATTAATTACATTTTAAAATTATATATATATATAAATATAAAAATATTTTTTTAAAAAAAACTAGTGAACTGATTGGATTGCTGCTAACTCATCTACTGATAAACCGAATTAAAATGTTTAACCCAGTTAACCACGATGGACCTGTCTATTCTATTCTGTTTTTTAATACCAAATTAATTTTATGATTTTATTACAATTTTTATTATAATTAAGGCGTCTTTTATAGTATTTACATTTTAATAAAATTTATTTTCATTTTAAATATGTTTAAATATCAAAAAAGAATATATGATTACTATTTATGATATTAAACTTTATGTTTGATTAATATACTCATAAGATTTCATTATTATAATTATGATATTGATGATACACTTTATTTTAAATTAAATTTTGAAAATAATATTTGGAATTGATTTAAGTTAATTAAATTTTTATTATGATTTTGTTTGTAAAATTGAATATAACTTATATTTAATTGTATAATTACTTTAATTTACTTTTTGTTACAATCGTTATATGTATTGATTTTTTTATAATTTGACTTACATTAATTACTTATTTTATGGTTTAAATTTCATGCACCAATAAAATAGTTTGCATGAAGTATTTTAAAAAATTAAATATTATATAAGAATAGTATTATATATGGTTGATATAATATGATCTAAAATTAAAAATATAAACATAATTTCATAATTGAGTATTATATTAGTTATGAAATAAAATAATGTTGATAATTTTTTATGATAACTGTACATTGATACGTAATAATAATAATAATAATAATAATAATAATAATAATAATAAAAAGGAAACAACGGGGCTTACGAGGGGTTTTTCATCGTGGTTCATTCTTCTCTTTCGCCACACCCAGCTGCACCAGCTACCATTCCTTCCATCCACCCACAAAGTCAGGGTAATTTTGTTTCATTTTTCTGTTCTGGGTTTTTATATAATTGCTTACTCATCTCTTCATTCGCTTTGTTTCAATTGGGTTCTTAGAGAAACAAAAAATTTCGATGCTTTGAACATGTGAAATAATATCTTCCTTAAGTCTTGCCCGCAAAGTATACGACACCCTTTTCCCACTAAATGCGCATTTCCATTTCTCCATGGTACTGCAAAATTAAGTGAAAAAGAAAGGAGTTGGTTAAGTTATGCTCATAAACTGTTTGATCAAATTTCTGACCGAAGATTTTGTAGCTATTTTGCTCAAGTATGATGCTAAAAATATTCAGGTTTAGGTCCTGATTCGATTACACCACGTGTATTAAATCTGTGTAGTTACTTGCTGGATGTAGGGACTACACCATGTAACTAGAGGATTAAACCCGTATAGTTACTTGATGGATGTTGTCCTCATCCTTCTTCTATGGCTGCTGATATATTTAGCTTCTGTTTTCAAGTAATGTTTCGTTAAAGTTAGATTAGTGTAGACTGGAACATAATAGAGTTGAAATATTTGAAACATCTGAAGAGAATGAAGAAAATGAGCTTCTTATGGCTTATGAATATTTGGTTCTGGAATTCTATTCTTAGAAAAGATGGAAATCAGAAAATGAAAAGAATTTGCATGAACAAATATTATGATTTTAGTTCTGTCTTGTTTGTTTGGATTTCATTTTGGTGATGCCTAGATGAGATTTTTTGTTTTAATTTTTTTCTGTTTATAAAATTTGTTGCTAACTTACTAAGTTCACAGTAATACCGGAACGTGATTGCTTGGACCACAAAGAGGTTTGCTAAATCCTGGGTCAGCATGGCTACCCAGACAGTTGCTGAAACTGCACAGAAAATTGTCACCTCTGAAGCCCTCCGCTATGCAGCCAAACAATCTGAGCGCTGCCTTGTTATCCCTATCCGTCTCCGTCGTGCCATTAAAAAATACCTTAAAGGTCTTTTATTTTCTTGCTGCTTACTTTCTCTTCATATACGTGATATATATCTTTATATTTGCACATTTTTGTGATTGCAAGTGTTCATGTTGGTCTTGTGATTATAGAGCAGGAAGAGCCATATATGAAGAGCAAAGTCTTGAGATTGTCTCAATCATTTAATCAAATTAAGGATGTCAATCTACAGTTAGCAAGCACCACAGCAAAGAAGATAGTTGAAGACCCTTTAAAGTCTTTGGAACAATCAAAACGTTGGAAGATTACGAGCTCTTATGGGGACATTGGTCTCATGTATAGAGATGATGAGACAATTGCTTATGTGGCTTCTCGAATGCCTGCTGTCTACTCTGCTTGTTACAGAGTACTTAAAGAGGTAGAATATCAAGGAAAAAATACAAAGAAAAACAAGGAATAATATACCATTAAATAATTGGTGTTAAAAGCTGTGACATAAGTTATTTGTTTTATGCTAGTCTTTTCCTTAGTAAAATAAATGGACAAAGCCTGTTAGAACAAAAACAGAAAGGAAAACAAATGTGAGTGCACAATGGCTGGCTTTGAGTACATCCATGAACATGATAATATAAGGAGGAAATATTAGGATACTAATGAAAGTGTTTCTTAAAGGGAAGGGTTTGACTAAGTTGAAACAAATGAAAGGATTAGAGATAAATGCACTCTCTTATGAGATTGAGTCAGATGAGAGCAGTTTTTCCTATGGGAAAAAAATTTAGGTCTAAACTTAATGAATCTAGGTGAATTCCACGTGACGGAGTGAATAAATGATTAGCATCCTTCATATTTGGGATTAGTGTGTCTTGTTCATCCTGCTCTCTTTTTTCTCCGTTTAATTTCGAAATTGTGTCATGAAGGTTGAAGATCTGCTATGTTGTTTAATTTTCTTAAAGAATGAAACACATGGGACAAGCAAATTGTTATAGTTGTGAATAGTATTTCCTTGGCTTATATCTTTAATTTTAACGAATACTGCATAAAAAGACCTTTCAGTCTTGAACAAAATGTTGGCTTGAAGTTATTCTCAACAAAACTCTCTTTAGGTTCGCAGAAGGCTTCCTGGTTTCTCCCCATCTAAAGTATTAGATTTTGGTGCCGGGACAGGTTCAGCTTTCTGGTAAAATATTCTTGAACTTTGTTATGGTGAATGATTAACTTTAATATTTTAAATTTTTATTATGTTATTGAACTTTTTTGTTGCCTTCCAAATCATATGATGCAGGGCACTACAAGAAGTTTGGCCAAAATCCTTGGAGAAAGTTAATTTAATCGAACCATCACAATCAATGCAGCGTGCAGGTCGGAGCCTTATACAAGGTAAATGATATAAACATCTTTGAAAACAGATAGGCTTATTAGTGCTTTCAAATTGAGGTGATGGAGGATAAAGCATTTTGTCTTTTATTAGGAGGAGGCTAGAAGAGCAACAACTCTACTTGAAATGTACATTTGAAGCAATGAATGAGAATACATTAAGATGTACATTTACAATTTTTGTTGAAATCATGGAACGTAATTGCATTTTTAGCTTATTGTTTTTGGATTATTAAATTCCTCGTCATTTGACATAAATTTTAAACTAGAATATGATTGGTGATTTTTGGAATCCTGGGATGAGTAATTAGATCATGTTATACTGGAAATATAATTATTAGGTTGGGGTTCACCACATGCTAGAAATGTTAAATGCACAATAGGACTACTTTGTTCAACACTATTAGGAAATTAACTTAGATATTTGTGGGTGGCCCAATAGGCCTAACAAACCTCGCTAGAATACACTCTAATACTATATATAGGAAATGTACTTTAAACTTAACTCAATCTTACAAAACCAGTTTGTAAAGTGAATTGATATAAGGTAATTTGATTTTATATCTAATCAATATGAGATCTCTAATAAACACGTATAAGTTTGAATATTTTATTAGATTTGATTGGAAGTTCAATAGTCTTCTTATATTCAATGAACATAAGATCAACAATTTTAAGATTGCAGAAACAAATCCTAGTCTTCCAACCTTACATAAAAGAGAAGAGAAAATTATGTACTTTAAGACAGTAATAGAGTTATTTCATTGTATATATAAAGGCTATGTTTCAGAGGATGCTGCTATGGTATTTGTATTGTGTGTTATCTCTCAGGTGCATGGAAGAAAATAAACAGTTATTTCATTGTATATATAAATTTTATGTCTTATTATATAGGATTTTGATTGATGGATTAGGACCCCTCTTGTTAAAAGTTAAGGAGTCATGACCGAGAAAAGTTATTTAAGTCGGGGCTTGGGAAGATATTTTTCAAGAATTGGGCATCTTTAACCAGTAACCACCTAACAAGTGGTAGAAATGCTGCCAAGTTGGCCACCTGTTTTTTTTCTGAAAGTTATTTCTTAAATCCTTTACTGGCTATACTCAATAGTTATTGATGATTTCAATTTCAAGCAGTAGTTAGAGAAAGTAATACTAATCTTGCTGAAAACAAGCTGGATTTTCTCCTTTTAAGGAGAATATACTTGAAAAGGAAAATTTGAAAGAAAAACCTGAAAGCGTGATTTTTTTTCTATTTATTGGAGAAAATTATCAGTTAAATTAGAAGATTTTAAAATTTATGAAAGAAATAGTCTAACTTGTCTTCCTATGCTTGGTTCATCATCATGAATGAAATTGATATGCTTCATTCTAGTAACTGGTGCCTAAGTCATTCTAGTCAATGCTGAATCAACAGTGCTTACCATTGTCTGTGTGTTCCAGGATTTCCCGCTTACATAATGCTATTCATGTGTTGAATTATATGGTGAATTTTCTTGTTTAGGATTGATATTAAAAATCTTTTCCTTTCTAAACTTTCCAAGAAAAGTTAAAACTGTTCAATAGTTGGTGACTTTGAATTTTTTTCTGCTGTTGGTTATATAGGTCTCAAGAATTTGCCACTTATTCATAGCTATGATAGCATTCAAACACTTTCTAAAAGTATTGGTAAATCAGACAGAGGGCATGACCTTGTAATTGCTGTAAGTTTAGTCTTTTTTATTTTTACATTTATTAGAAGCATGTTATGAACTTTTTAATTTAGTTTGTGCCATTAAGAGATGAAATTAAGCCAACTTTATTAATGGACCTGGAAAGACATGAAATTATTTCAAGGATAAAATGGACTTCAATAATAAAATTAAATCATGTTGGATTTGTTTAGGTCATCTGCTTTGTCTGAGGCTAGTGTGCTAAAATAAAATTATTCTTGTAGAAAAGAATTGCACGTGTTATATACAATAAATTTGTATTAACATCCTTGTCAACCAAAATCAATAATCACTCTAAGTATCTTACCACATCATATGTCTCTTGCCGAAAACTAAAACTAAAGAACATTGTATAATCCCTTATAACTTACCGACACTGAATATTATTAGTTTATGCATATCGTGTTTCATGCGTGGGATTGACCTGCAGCTATGTTAGATGGATTTGAATATCTAATTGTTTACTTAACTAATTCATCGAACATAAAGGATAATCAGCTATTCCTGTATGCTTCATATCTTCAGATTTTGGCTATGTTTTTCTTTCCATTCAACTTTTAAATTTTGATTGAAGCAAATAAGAGTTCAGCTGAATTTCCTCTGTCCATTCAGTTTATTATTTTATTGTACAACCCAATTGGATTTTCTTGTAATGTTGGAAGGATCGTGTTTTTATTGAACTTTGTGATGTTTTCTTAAATTTATGCTAATTGCTAGCAATCTGTTTTATTGTCTGAAGTCTTATGTTCTTGGTGAGATTCCATCAATAAAGGATCGAATTACCATAGTTCGCCAACTTTGGGATCTTACAAGTGATGTTCTGGTATGGTTTCTTGCTCATGCTTTCGTTGTTTGTGAAAGAGAGATTGTCTATAAATAATTTGTCACTTATTAACTGGGTGCTGTTTTTACATTTAATTTAAGTAAAACAAAATAATTAGTAGCGGAAAAGGAGTGGTATGGTAGGAGCAAAGGAAAATGTCTGTTAATTATTTAAAAGAATTCTTTAAAAGGAAGAAAAGGAGAGCCCCTTCGAATTCATAAATTATTATGTTTAATTCTTTTGAATCTTATATCTAATGTTATCTCCATTTGTGAAATTTATTTCTTGTAGGTCTTGGTTGAACCAGGAACACCTCATGGATCTAATATTATTGCTCAGATGAGATCTCACATATTATGGATGGAAGAAAGAGTAAATTTACTACTTTCGTGAATAAAGTGAACAATGATAAATGATCTTTCTATTCTGTCTTTAGGCATCATAGTTGCAGTTTTCCTTGAATATTTTATTCTTACTAAGCATGAAATTTGCCATTTTTGTAGAAATATCGTAAAGTGTCTCGTAAGAATAATGAAGTTTGTAAAGATTTGATCGCTCAAAAGGCTGGTGCCTTTGTGGTTGCTCCTGTAAGTATATTACATTTTTACTCAACATCTTTTCCAATTTTTTTAGTTTTACAACTCATTTTTCTTCAATTTCTGCCTGTCACATTCTTATCCTTTTCTCTTTTTTGGTAAATCTTCTGCATGCAGTGTCCTCATGATGGGATTTGTCCACTGGTAAAATCTGGAAAATATTGTCATTTTGTTCAGCGCTTAGAGAGGACATCATCGCAGCGTGCCTACAAGGTTTCTACGTAATCCATATTTTACTTCCTGTATTGGAAGGAATTATGTTTTTCTTGCATTCCTACGTTCTCCTTTTTCTGCGATGTCAACAAGGATTCGCATAAGAAATTTATTACTGTTAAATTTTATCATTACAGCGTTCAAAGGGTGATCCTTTACGTGGTTTTGAAGATGAGAAATTTTCCTATGTTGTTTTTAGACGTGGACCAAGGCCAAGGCAAGTGTTTTAATTAAATCTTTCATTCTTGAACTAAATCAATGTAGGTAACAAATAGAATAACTAACATAATTTAATTAGAATGTACAATGTAAAAGTTTTTTATACTATCATGAATCATCTGATCATGGATTGTCATGTGTGGTTGTAAGACTGATAACTTCTGTAATAATTACTTTAAAAAACATATTTAGGATAATTTCTAATTAGTTAATAGTTTAAAAATCTTTATGTTAACAATGTCAAATTTAAACTCTAACGTAAAAATTGCAGATATCTTTTTTTCATGAAAATACAGCAAGACTATGGACACGTATTTCTTGTTGACATGTATCTCTTAATATCCTCCAATTAATTTTTATTTTAATGTCCTTCTGTTGATATGGATATTTCTTATGGTCGCATTTCTACTTACAGAAAGAACACTTTCTGATCCTTCTTACACTGATCATTGAATGGGATAAAATCTATATCTTTGAGGCATATATGCTTCATCCTTTGTAACTCTGTTCTTTTTGCCCATTCCTTACCCCAGGGAACCTTGGCCCCTTGATGGTGTGGAATTTGAGACTCTGAAGGAGCAACATGCAAAAAGAAATCCAGAGGATCTTGAAATTGACTACGGTAAACGCCTTTATGCTAACATTTTGCTAAAATACTTCGAAACAAAACATATGGTATGACTTGTTAGTAGTAAACAAGCTTCCTTTCCATGATATACAAGAAAGGGCTTTTGAGATTGTAAAGTAATTTATTTTGATTATTATTTATTTGTCAATTTTTCAGAGGACTGGTTGAAGTTGCAACAAGCTGATGATACTCCTCGTGAAGTAGCTGATGCAGTAGATGATTTGGAAACTGGTGAACCTCCTTGTGAACAAGTCAAAGCTGTAACTTATGATTCTGATGATGTGGAAACTGACGGTGCTGATGATAGTGACAATGAAAGGGAAGAAGAGAGAGCCAGTGCTGGTCTTGGAGGTGGCTGGGGCAGGATTGTCTTCATGCCTGTCAGAAGGGGTAGACAGGTCACAATGAATGTGTGCAGATCCACCAAAAAGGATGCCTCAGAGGGTTCATATGACCGTATTGTCGTCACAAAGAGCAAGAACCCTACCTTGCATCATCAGGCCAAAAGATCTATCTGGGGTGACCTCTGGCCCTTCTAAAGCAAAATAATGTTTCATGTTAATTTATTTTGTCATTTCATGTTCCTGACTTATATGTACCAATATGCAAGGGTTATGCCTTCAAAATTGAAATAAAACAATAACAAGTTCACATTATAGATGGAGTTTTGCAAGTAGCTTTTACCTAGTAAATCTCCTTCATGAAACGCACTATTAAGATCATTTGTTTAGAGAAAAGCGAAATTGTATTATGGTTTTATTAATTGAGTTTACAAGCAGTTTCGTTATTTATACAAGAAAATAACTTATTGGCTCAGCTACAAAACTAACAAACTTACAACAGAGACATAATTGCTCTAACAGACTTAAAAAAAAACATTAATTTTCTAAAAATGACTATCTAAAACTAGTTATTTGATCCAAGTATGTTAAGCATCACAGCTTCTTGAGAATCTCTTGAAACGATACAAGATCAAGAGGTTTGGTGGAAAAAAGTGTTATTTGTTCAGAGGATAAAACTGGCAACGAGTGTAAAAGTTGAGCCAATCCATGTTCATCACAGGTTCATAAAAATAAGAATATTCAATTAAATTTAGACCCGACATTAACATAAATTGCAATAACTAATAATGGATCAATGAACTAGACTCAGAGAACTTTGGAAGCCAATATTCATCCCTTTTCCCTCAGAAAAACATAAAATTGAAAGCCAACACTCCTTCCCATTTTCGATTCTAGTAGCTACTCCTGGGCAAAAGACACAATCTAAAGTCCAGTATTGTTAAAGTTAGACCAAGGTGAAGATAGCAATCTATTTTTTAACTATGATAAATTATCGGGGACCCTCAACCTACACAATTTAGGTACTTTCTTTCAACCTAGTTTATTTAATACTAAAAGTGATATCACCAAGATTTGATTCCTGGATAAGGATACAAGCCATTATCATTTGTGTCAATCTATATTGGTAGCAAACTATTGTTAGCTCCTCCTTTTCTATGATTTCATGATTCATTTTTCAAATTCTTTGGAAACTTTTATAGGAACTAAGTCTTTTATTGAAATTTTGCTATTGAATAAAGTTATCTTGAAAATAAGGATTAGGTAAAAATTTACTTTTTCTCTTAAGTTTTGATTCTACTTTTTTCTTTCCGTCTCACCTTTTTTTTTCTTAAAATTCTCCTATAATGTTATGTTACGTCTTAAGATTCTCTCCAATAATGTTAAAACATGTATCTTTAGCTTCATGGCTAACCATTTTCTTTATCCCCCAATGGTTTCCTTATATTGAAAGACACACTCAATACTTTGGAGAGAATTAATCCCCATATTCAGCATGTTGGAGATGTTTCCTACGTAAGGGGAAATGTGAGACTATGGTGAAAGTTAGGAATTTTTTTGGATCAAAATGAAATTTTGCAAAAGTTAAAGGGCTAGAATGAAATTTTGGGAAAGCTTGTTTGGACCCCTAAAAACATCTCCCTCTGAACACTAGAATTTAGAATATAGTTCTTATACTGAAAATTGACATCCTCTTGGGTATTAAAAAAAATATTTAGTTTGATTAAGCCCTTATTTAGCAATCTAAAATATGGCAATCCCACTTATACAAAACATTTAAAATTATTCATAGTGATAATGGAAGTAAATAAAATTTTACAAAATTTATCAATGTAAGTGAAAATTTTAGTGTAGAACACACGTTCTTGCATTGTTAAAATGCAATGAAGAAGATGAAAATTGGCCATGATAAAGCAAGTTAATTATATTCCTCAACATACTATGCTTCTTGAATTTCCAGAAGGTAGAGGAACATCTTCCTATATGAAAAATATTATCAAGTGCTCTTGGACCATTACCTAATCTATAATCTTCACCCCCTAAGATGTATTTAAGTTTTTAAACTTAAAATTAAAAAAAATTAATTATATTTAATAGTAATATGATTGATGATGATCCAATTAATAATTGTTTTAAAGTTTATATAATTGATTAAATGCATGTAATTCATATTCAAATGTTTTAAACTTCTCAAAATATAATTAGGTAAACACATTACCTACCACATGTTTAAAAACTTAATTTATATAAATGATTTGGGATTAGAAAGGTACACATGTTAACAACCACCACAAATTCATGGAAATTTTTGAACACAAGTAAATTGTTTGAATTTGAATGAAGAGACATATAGCTTTTTCTTTATTTTCTATAGGTCGTAGTTGGTAAATCATATATTTTCTTATAATCAATCAGGATAGATTGCTGTTCGAATAATTTTTGTCTCATAGTATATATGTTTTTTCTTTTTAAAACCTTTAATAATGATCTATAATTTTATAATTTAGTATATTTGTTTCATACACCTTCACATTTTCTTGTTTTCTTTTAGCTTTTTTATCTTTCTGAATTAAAAATATTTAAAAATATCTATTAAGTTATTTTACATAAATTATGTTATTTAAACACAATCTTATTAAAAGATAAAAAAATTAAATATAAATCGTATTACTTAAATACGATTTTATTTAAAATTTAAACAAAAATGATATTATTTAAACACAATTTATTCCATTTTTGTAATAAAAAACATTGATTTCTATCCATAATTTCTTTTTATTTTTGACCCTTGACCCACCAAACTCTTTCCTTTTACTATGTTGGCCGAATTGTGAATAATTATCTTGGAATTATTTAACTTCAAATATTTTTTACTTTTTATTTCTTTAATATTTACATTTTTCATTATGACCTGACTTATATGTTTAATTAATTTATATATATTTTTTACAAGAAAGAAAATATAAATATTTTTTTATTTGTAAAAATTTATAAACAAAATAAATTTTATTTGCAAGAATTTATTTATTTAGGATTATTTAAAATCCTGCCTATTCATATATACTCATCATAATCTTTTGCTGAGATTGTTCTTAAACAGGAAGTATATTTTTTCAATTTACTTATACTGATATACTTTCTAAAGCACAAACACAAAATTTATGAATATTCTTAATTTACATGAGCTAAAATACTTCCTAAAACAAGTTGAATATGCTTAATTTGGAAGTGGTTGCAAGTATCAATCCATTTATCATCTCAATTAAGTCTAAACAAAGGAATAAATACATTCTCTATCAAATCATCTAAGAATCATAATTGAAAATGATATGTATATATTTATGTATTTTATGTTTATTTTTTTAAAACAACTATTCTTGTAAATCATTGTTGATTTGTTTGATAAGGGATACTTATATAAATGTATAAAATTTGGATAAAATTACGAGAAGTTTATGTGTGGAGTTTAATAGATTCACATTAGATACAGATGAACAAGATATAAGAAGAAAAATTTACAAATTTATTGTCTTAAAGTTTTGGATTGAAAATCGTATCAAGATCTTTTATATGAAATTGAATCCATTGAAATTCCTCGAAATATCGATTTTTTTCAATATATTCACTCAAGAGAAATCCAATAAAAATAATATTTTATAAAATTAAGTGTGATCTTAAATATAATTTTTTTTTAATTTAATAAAGTATTTGAGGTAATTTCAAATTAAGACGAACTAATATAAAATTTTATATAGTTTTTTATTTTTTATTTTCTTTATTAACTTTGTGTTGTGATTTTAATTTTAGCTAAATTAACAAGATTTCTTTTCGATCACGAGTTACTTTTTTAAGTTTAATAGTCTCTTATTATCTTTTAAAAATGTGGTATGATAAGAAAACGTGTTTTAAGAAAAGTTTTATGAAACATTCATTAAAACACAATCCAATCTCCTTGTGTTTTATCTCTTTTACACTTTCATATGTTTCATTTGATATAAATTGAAATAAATAGAAGAAAAAAAAGAAAAATATAAAATAAAATAAAGCATCTTTAATTTAAAAGAAATAAGAAAAATAATACAAATAAATAAAATAAATATAATTAATTATGTTAATGACATAATTGATGCTTAAAAAAATAATTTTAAACTTTTGTTGCAGTTCAAAGTTGAAATTAATGAAAATGTTTATGACAATTTTACCATTTTTTCGTGGTAAACATTTTGTAAACAATAATTCTTTCAAAAATGATAAATATACACTGTATTTACGTGATAATGACATCACCACTAGATTTTTTTTAAAAATTAAAAAATATAAAAATGAAGTTCGAGAAGAAGTGGTGTATCTTTATCATTTCTCTAATTTTTTTTGTTTTCTTCCACTAATGAGGAATTAATTTTAGGTGAGTCCTACACTTTTTTATTTATTCAAGTTAGTTTTCAATTACATGTTAAAATTATATTTTATTTTAAAAATAAATTTTTAATTTTTTTTCTTATACTTTATAAATTAATATAAATGAATATTAACAATATATTTATTTTTTTCTTTATAATTTTTTTATTTTTTAAATTTATCTCTTTTTTCTTTTTTTTCCTTTTGTCAAAAAAATATTTTTATTTATTGTTAAATATTATTTATATTAATTTATAAAGTATAAAAATAAAATATGTTAAATATTTTCAAAACATAGCACTTAACCCTCTTGCAATTAGGGTACCACCTTCCCTTGATCACCATCACTAAATTGCCACCACCTTCTTTCATTCTCTGATAAAAAAAAAAACTTTTGATTTTGATGGTTTGAATGATAGACTAATACTTTTTGTAGTTTATTTTCGCACAGTGTATACACTTTCATGATGAACCACCTTTTGTATTGGATTGTCCGACAATCATACATGGCAAAACTTTCAACTCCTTCTTTCGTTTTGATCTATCATTGTTTTATTTGTCTCTAGCTTACTCCTTTTGATTTCATCTTTTCCAATTACACTCAATAATGGAGATTTGAAATACCTTTTCTATCGTGAGTATCTTACATTCATATGTTTAATGATTTATGTTTCCTCATTTTTGTTGTTTTATTTACAGTAAATTGTAATTTTTATCATTTTCTTTAAAAATTTATCCTTTTTTTTATGATTTTAGTCTCTAGATTTAAAAAATAATAATTTTAGTTCTATTATCAATTTTGTATATGTGTACTTTTACTTTCTATATTTTAATTACTAGATTGTTTTTTAAATGAATATATTTTAATTATTAGATTGTTTCTTAACCTTAATTTGATAAAATCGAGATTTAATTTTTGTGAAAAACAATATATTATTTGAAAGAAAGTGTACAAAGAAAAAATGTGTAAATGAGGTTGTGACAAGAGAAAGTATCTTAAAATTGAAAGAATGGTTCGAATTCAAATTGCAAATTATAGTTCACTGCATTTCGGCCTAAAATAATATTTAATTCAGAACCTCAATCCTTAAAAAAAATAGAATAAAATGAAATAAATTTTCATTTGTTGTAAATTGAAATTTTCTACAAAACCAACTTCCTATATAAAAATCCCATTTTGAAAATGAAGATAAAAATTGCATTAGATCGGTTGTTTATCACACCTAATTAGGATAATCTTAATATTAATTAACCCGTTTTAGAACTTAAAAAGGTGTTTCTTACCAAAATAATAAAATTAGTGGCATACACAGCACATGTCTGCCACTGTTGCCATTTGCCAAAAAAACTAATAATATTGTGAACTTGCACTAAAATATTCAATCATTTTTCTTCATCTTAAACCACACTGGTTGATGCTATAAAAAAACTACACCAAGCAAAATCATCTCATACATATATACTACTGTGGTATAAACTACTTCAATGGCTTCAACAGATAGAAAACCTGCAAATGGAGAAGACAAGCTAGTTCTCTCCCTTCCCAGAGAGAGGGGTTTGGCATTCTCTTATCTCTATCTGTTTCAAGAATTTTGGTGCCCAGGTTTGGCTATAGAAGGTGTAAAAAGTTTTCAAAAGTGCTTCCAAGCAAAAGATAGTGATGTTGTTGTTGCCAGCTTTCCAAAAACAGGCACTACTTGGTTGATAGCCCTCACTTTTTCCATTCTCAACCGCCAAAACTTCTCCATAGAGAACCATCCATTACTTACTTCCAATCCTCACACTCTTGTGTCTTGCCTTGAGTTTAAGATCTTCTGTGATGATATCCATGACCCAGTTCTTCACCTGTCCAATATGATTGAGCCAAGACTTTTTAGCACTCACACTCCTTTCACTTCATTACCTAAATCAATCATTGAGTCTAATGCTAAGATAATATACATTTGCAGGAACCCCTTTGACACTTTTATTTCTGCATGGACTTACTTTAATAAAGTTAGGTCAAAGTCTTTACCTGCTTTACAATTAGAGGAAGCTTTTGAAATGTATTGCAATGGAGTTGTTTCCTTTGGTCCTTGGTGGAGTCATATGTTAGGGTATTGGAAGGAGAGCATGGCTAGACCAGACAAAGTTCTATTCTTAAAGTACGAGGATCTCAAAGAGAATGTCAATGTTCATGTGAAGAACATTGCAGAGTTTTTAGGATGTCCTTTTACTACTGAGGAAGAAAGTAATGGAGAGATTGAAAGTATAATCAAGCTATGTAGCTTCGAGAAAATGAAGGATTTGGAAGTAAACATTTCTGGAAAGTTAGACAAATTCATTGACAATAAGTTCTTCTTTCGGAAGGGTGAAATAGGTGATTGGATAAATTACTTTTCTCCTTCTATGA
Source organism: Lablab purpureus (assembly GCA_030347555.1). Classification (NCBI taxonomy): domain Eukaryota; kingdom Viridiplantae; phylum Streptophyta; class Magnoliopsida; order Fabales; family Fabaceae; genus Lablab; species Lablab purpureus. Next base: position 14,906,324 of record CM059264.1, read on the forward strand.
TAGAAAAATTATCCAAAATTATGGAAGAAAAATTAAGTGGATCAGGTCTATCATTTAAAATGTAATCTTAAAACTTCCAAGTGATATATGGCTACACAAGAGCTAGCCAAACACAAGTAGGTGTGTCTCTGGCACAATATGTTGTGATCAGTTTTTCTTTTGCTGAATAAAAAGGTGTCACAGAATGTAATGAAATGTGGCTACCTTCATGTAAACCATCCAATCTCAGTTGAATGGGAAAATGTGTCTTAATGTTTGAAGTCAAAGTTTTTTTCTCCTTCAGATCTCCATTGATTTAAATGATTTAGTTTTTCTGTGTTATGAAATCTTTTATGAAGTTCATATACATAAATCGATAAATGATCAATGTTCAAATGTTCAAACTCACTTCAGTTAGACACTTGTTTAGAAGATCAATTTACATGATATAGTTTATTAGAAGTTGTAGTTATTATTATGAAGATGACTGGGTTATGTTTGTAAGCATGATTTCAAAAATAAAAAAATTGTGCTTATAAATACAAGATTTTTATTAAAATTATGCTTAATTTTCTGTTTTTGTTAAAATTTAAAGCCATAACTTTAAGTATGGAATATTTTTATTTTATTTTATAGAATTCGTGAGTACGGCTGATTTTTTTATATTGTAATATTTATCTAAGTTTTTAGTATATTTATATTTATATTTATATTTTTGTTTAATTTTGTTAAGGTTTAAAATCTTTTTATATGATAAGCACATTTAATATTTGGAGATGTTGTTTTAAAATAATTAGGCTAATAAACTAAATTAATTATAATAATAGAATGTAATTTTTTATTAAAGAATTATTTTTTAAAAATTAACATTAAATAAGAGTCTTCTCTCGATCCACGAGTAAAACAATCCCAATAAATTAAAATTTATCTTTAAGAAAATAATAATAATAATGATTTATAATGATGGTTTTCAATATTTTTTATTTTCTTTTTAGTTTTTTGGTATGTAATTTTTATTTATTTGATGAAAACAATTTTATATTTTTAGATGTAGTTTTTTAGATAATTTGAAGAACAGATAATTAAATTAATAAATTAAACCAACTGAAGCAATTTTTAATTGCAAAAAAGTTATAAAAAATAAGAATAAAGAATATTCTTGATTAAGTAAAACAGTTCCAATATTAAATCAACGATTTTTTATATGGATGATTTTTTCGATATTCTTTATGATTTTTTATATTGATAGGTTGTACAAAGATTCACAAAATTTGAGAAAATAAAAGTAAGAATGTTGCAAAATATTTTATTGATAATCCAATCAATAAATAAAATAATGTTTTCTACTTTAAGATTTTAAGAAGAATTGCATAAGACAAATGAAATAATGAAATAGTAATTTAATGAACATACACTACTAAAAAATTTTATATTTTAAGAAAATTTTTCTACAAAATTATTATAAAAATTTGTAAAATTTATAGAAATTTGTTGATAAAATATAAGAAATTTTAATAATGATATAAACAGAAAAAAGAGTTTATTAGCACCAGAAGTAACGAATCAGAGAAAAAAAAGAGAATTATTTTTCATTTCTTATATTCTTATTTTCCTATCTCTCATAATTTCTTTCCCTTAAAATTTATTATTATTATTCCACATTTTTTTAAAATTTTTATTCCTGTTAAATTCCATTGAAAAGATAAAAAATCACCCTTTTAATTGTTTTATAATTTTAGTATCAACATCTTCAGAAAATTGTTCCTTTTTATATATTTTATTTTCTATATTTTAATTCAATTAAACCTTACACCTAATATATTCATTTAAGGTTAATAAATAATTTAATAATTAAATTATAGAAACATAGACATATGTACAAAATTGGTAATGGAACTAATTTTTTTAAATCTAAAAACTAAAATAATAAAAGAATAAGATATTTTTTTAAAAAGAGCCAAAAAAATTACAATTCAATATATATACAACAACTAAAAAAATGGGGAAACGTATATCATTAAAATATATGGATTGTAAGATACTCACGATAGAAAAAGGTATTGAAATCTCCATTATTGAGTGTAGTTTGAAAAAATAAAATGAAAGTGAGGAAGATACATACAAATAAGACAAGTATATAGATAAAAGCTTAGTGAAGGAGAAGAAATGGAGAAGAGAAAAGAAAGAAAAAAAATGTTTGTTTGGAATCACATAAGAAAAAGAAAAGAAAGAGTAATAAAACAAAGAGTGGAAAGTCAAGAAAAAAATAAACCCTTTAATCCCAAAAAAATATAAAATGTTCTCATTTTTTTTTTCATTTATTGGATGCTTGAACTGCTACAAAAGTCAACATTTTACAATGTATAAACTATTATGTTATTGATAAAATCTTTTGATGATATAGGATCAAAGACTTAATAAATATAATTAATTTTTTATTTAAAAGTTTACATTACTTTAATATGTGATGGAGATAATACTTTTTTTCATATCTAAATGAATCCAAGAAAAAATTATATAATGGAGAACGAGTTAGTTTTAAATTCTTATTAATAAAAATATTAACCATATACCTAATACATTTTTATAACATTATTTTAAATCACAAAAAGTGAAAGTTTTATGTCATCTTCAACTACAAGAAAAAATATTTTTAAAAACTATATTATTCACCTCTAAAATAATAAAAATATCATAAATTTAATTAAAAATTAATTTAAAATTTAATTTAATAAGTCATTAAATTTATGTAATTGATATTTAAAATTAATTTATATTTTAATTAAAAAATTAATTTAATTATTATCATATAAAAATTAATTTATATTTTTAAGATTAAGAATTAAAAAATATATAATTTTTATTTATTTTATTAATAATAAAAATTATTTTAAATATTAATAATTTTTAAGTTATAGAATATTTTTTAATTTAATCAATATAATGATTAATTATTTTTTGACAAATTAATTTGTATTTAATAAATTTTTTTTAGTATTCAAAGTACACATTTATTTCTCTTTAAAATTTGCTTCACGGATCATATATATAAGAATTGAAGAAGTAATAATATTTTGCAGCAAATTACAGTCATTAAACTTAATATTTGTAAACTTTTATTGTTTTATTCTCTTATTGGACTTTAACAAATGAGTGTTTTAAGCTGTGTTACATTTTCAACAGTTTATTATACCACAGTTCAACGTCAAAGACAATAGTATCTAGAAAATTGTGTGGATGACCATATTAGAGGAAATATAGAATCATAAAAATACAATTATTTTCAAAAATGTTGATAAGAAAGATGAAGATATTTTTAGGATAGTCCAAACAAGGGTATGGACTTGGATAAGAAACAAATACCCTCACATATTCTCTTTTCACGAATGGTATAATAATCCTATAATGTGTATGAAATCGTTACAAACTCACTATTAGATTTTTTATTGATTATATCATTAGTGTTGTGAGTTGTGGGGAGAGATATGTCTTTGTTATATGTATGGCAATAAGGGTGGGTGCAAGTTAATTGTTAGGAGGCTTGATTATTTTCTATATATATTTCTATGCTTTGACCTGTTTTTTGCAGGGCTTTGTAAGAAAAATCTTTTTGTGGAATGGAATTCAGAGAGACGTGACTTTGGTTTACATTATTTGGTTTTAACTATTGAAATGTCTGTGGTATGTGTTTGTGTATGAATCTTTTGGAGGGTTAGCACTAGACATGTAACTTGATTTTAACGTGTTCTTTATGGTTTTGTTTGATATCAAATCTTACTTCTATATTGGTGAAATTGTTAAGAGATGAATCACATTGTAATTTCTTGACGTGTTTTCTTAAGGTAAATGATATGAAATTTAAAATTCTTCGATGTACCACTATTTTTTATATTATAACATTGTATTTTAAAATATTTTCGCGTCTAATCATGGTTTGTTAACTTTAGTATACAATAAAAAAAAGAAAAAAAATAAAGTCTAAATTATTTCTTTTATTCTTATGTTTATATAGTCACGAGATCAAGAACAAAACATTTAAAAAAAATTGGAAGGCTCGTGATTAGAGAAAAAGTTAAAAAAGTTAATAAGATTGTATGACAAAATACTACAACCCTAAAGATACTTCTAATTTGAAGGTATTGGAGTCAAAATTAAGAAATTATCTAAATCTAATTGAAGATCCCTAAACTTGTAGTAAAAATTCATGCTAGAAACATGATAAGGAAATTTAAGGAAAAAATTAATGAAAATTAAAACTCATCTTCTTATAAAATTTTAATGAAGTATTTAGTGCAACAATTAGGAAAATTGGAGTGAAATTTTATGAAATCTTTTAAACCATATATAAGGGAATTAAATGAGCAATTTATTTTTCATTTATTTTAAAAAAATAATATTTTTTTATTGCTTAATAACATAATTTTGTATTTATATAGTAGAAAATACAAAATTAAAACTTAATTGAAAATTTTAACAATATATACATGAGATCGAAGGTGTAGAATTTCATAAAATAAAGAAGTACTGCAGAAAAGCACTTTTGGATTAATTTATTTAAATAGCCATGCCAAAATAATAATTGACTAACTACTATTATTAAGATCATACACTCTAAATGATAGATCCGAACCACTTAATTTTTCCTCTATAATTTTGGATAATTTTTGAACCATTGAAGGGGAAAGATAATTAACCCAATCTCCTATTTCTGCTTTCCTAAAGAAATACTTATTCTCAACTATCCTCCTCCCTTTGCCCATGCTTCCACATTTATTTACCTTCAGTTCCTTCATATTCTCAAAGCTACACAACTTAACTATATTTTCAATGGCTCCACCACTTTCCTCTTCTTTAGTGAAAGGACAACACAAGAATTCTGCAATTTTTTTCACATTAAAAACAACATCTTCCTTAATATCTTCATACTTTAAGAACAAAACCTTATCTGGCCTTGCAATGCTCTCTCTCCAATATTCAAGAATATGGTTCCATGATGGACCAAATCCAATTACCCCTTTGCAGTACCTTTCAAAAGCTTCCTCTAGAGGCAATGCAGGGAAAAACTCAGGCATGATTTTGTTGACAAAATCCCAGGTAGATATGAAAGTGTCAAACAGGTTCCTGCAGATATAAATTATCTTGCAATTACTGTCTTTAATTGATTTGGCCAATGAAGTAAATGGAACATGAGTGCCAAAAAGTCTTGGCTCTGGCATTTTGGGCAGCTCATGAACCTGGCAATTAGCTTCATCATAAATGACAAGTTCAAATGGAAGCACAAGTTCATGGGGATTGAAAACAAGTAATGGATGGTTCTCTAAGGAAGGAAAAGATTGGCGTTTGACAATGGCAAAGGTTAGGGCTTTCAACCAAGTGGTGCCTGATTTCGGAAGACTAGCAACAACAATGTCACTGTCTTTTGCTTGGAAGTGATTTTGAAAAGTGATTATGGCTTGGATCTCAGTTGATGAATGCCAAAAGCCTTGGAATAAATAGAGATAAGGTGTTATCCAACCCTTCTCTCTAGGAAGAGAGATAGTTAACTCCTTACAATCTTGGTTTAATTTGTTTTCTTCACTTACTTCTTGCTCATCCATTGATTGTTTTTCTTTGGTGAAATCTAAGAGATTTGTTGGAGCAATAGAAAGTGTGTTAATGTGTTAATGGTAGCTTGCTTTTATAGAAGTCATAAATGCTTTAATATCAATTAGTTCAATTAGGAAAGAATCTTTCTAATGATTTAATATTGGTTTTCTATGTCTTTAAGCAAATGGTAAGTTTAAAATAATTTTTTTTATTAAAATGGTGTATTAATTTTTTTATAAAAAATTATTTTTTAATTTTTAATTATACCTTTAGGGCAATGGATATCAAAACAAATGTTTTATAAACATATGATATTTGCCAAATGTGGGCACTGATAATGACACGATGAAAACAAGCAACGGGCTCAAAGATTGTTTGCATTTTTTGGGTAGGATTTTCAAGTTTGATTTAGTTAAAAAATATAAAATTATTTAAATTTTTATGATAATTATTTAAAAAAGTATGTTTTTGAATAATTTATAATTAAGAAAATATTTATAATGGTCGTGCATTAAGTTTTAACATATTTTTTTTTCATGTTCCTTTTACATATTGGTTACAATTCCATGAATTAATATTACTTTTTAAAAAATAAATAATTGAAACATGCTTTAACATTTATAAATTAAATAAATATATGAAAGATTTAATTTTTTTTGTCATAAATGACTACTTTTTCCCCTCATTTAGAGTAATATATACATTTTTTTTCATGAATAAAATAAAAATTATTAAAATAATACCCAGCTCATGAAAGCAAATGATTGAACTTATGCTCATGATAAAGCTAATTGGATTATGAGAAGCCAAATTCAAATGGTCTTTAACTAATTGAAAGGTTATCATCAAAAGGAGGAAAAAAGTGGAAAAAAGTGAAAAGGACAACGAATTTTCGATATCGAGGTGGTGATGTATTGTCATTGTTACAATATATTGCACAACTTTTTTGTTTTATTTTATTTTTATTATGCATACTTTTATGTTATTAAAAAAGTTACATTTTTAAACAATTATTTACAACAAATAATATTTGTTTCCCTAACTAAAGTTAATCTTGTGCACAAACACAAGAGGAAAAAAAGGTTGTCGACTTGTCATAGCTCTTAGACTTGATTAAACTTTTGTTTTATTTGTTCATATATACATAATTTTCACACACACACACATATATATATATATATATATATATATATATATATATATATATATATATATATATTGCTCCAGCAGTCTTTATAGTCAATGATCAAAGTAAAAAGTATGTGATGTTATGTATTTTTGAAGAAATATTATGTATTTTATAAAATATTGTAATTTCTACTTTAATAAAATTAGAAATTATATTTTACTCTACTAAGAAAAATTCAGAATCCCGGAAATGATAATAAAAAATTATAATATTTTAAAATTATATATATATATATATATATATTTTGTTGTTGGAAGAAAAATAATATTATATCAAAATATGTGATTTGTTATATAATACATTAATATTAAACTTTAAATCTTTTAATAATAATATATTCTAATTTTTTTTTAAAAATATATCATAATTTTTAAAATTTTTAATTAAATAAAAATGACTTATTAATCTTGAAACTTGACATTAGACTAGAATAAATAAAAGAAATAAGTATTAGCTTTTGTAAATTAATGAACAAAGTTAGATAGTTAGTTTTATCAACTCTATTTATGGTAAAAAAAATTAAAAGTATAAGATGAAGTTTATAATAAAGATTTAATATATTTAATTTTTTTTACCAACTCCGAAATTGTGTTTCATGAAAGGATATAAGCTATGGAAGGGGAGATTTCAACAAAACAAATGTTAAGGTCACAAGTTCATGAGTATTTTTTTTATACATTGGTCAATATATTTATTATATGCAACTTATACTTATACTATCTCTTCCTTAAGTATGAAATCTTAGTTTAAATGGAAATATTTTTTAACAAAAATAGCTTATGGATAATTCTTACTTATACTATCATTCATCAAGAAAGCTATATTATTATTGATAATATATTCTATACCCACAATACTCATGATATAATAATAAAAATATATTTTTAAGGTTAACTAAGTTAATATATCTCTTTATTACATTTAATTTATATAAATTTACTTTTTAATCCACAAGGTTATATTACTATTATTTTAACAAAATATTAATATCTATCTAAGAGTTGAATTAATAATTGCAATGAAATTTAATTATATTAAAACTTTTGAGGAGTCTTTTAAATAACATATAATTTATGCTAAGTGACTTAGTATGAAAATAAAATAAAATTTTCTTTCTTCTTCCACAATCATATAGACCGTCTATAGTGATGAATCATTTACATCCAAGTTATATGAAAACTCTTTTTTTGCCAAAAGTATAGATTTTTAAAATATTTATCAAAAGCTTTTAACCCTCTTCTATTGTTGATCTATTATTGTTTCTATTATTTTATTTTTGCTTTATAATTTGTAATCGGAGAATATATATTTTGTATTTTTAGTTAGTAAAACTCAATTCTAGAGAATTATTATTATATTCGTTTTCACAAAAATAATTAATTTTTTAAAAAATAAAATAAAAATGTAAAATTGTATAAGGTGAAAATTGTCCGTACTAAATAACCACAGATAAAAACCTTTTTTAGTGAGCATTAACTTCACGGTTTTTGTTTTAAGAAAAATAATTGTATTGTATCAAATTATCCCATCATTCATTTTATTAAATTTAATGTGTTAATATAAACATAATATTATTCCTTTTCTTTTTATCAGTTCACGAATTATAACAAAATGCTTTGCAGTTCCAACCATCCATCAGAAAACCAAAATTACATAGCAATTATCTTGGAATTTCCCAAAATGACTAAACACATTATTGAAATTGAAATCAACTTACATACCAAAACAAGAAGCTTTACTTAAACTTAAACATATGCTCAATCCATTTGGTTTTGGATAAAATAAAACCATACAAAGGTACCCACTTGTCTCAACAACTCATGATAACTCTTTACAAAGCAAAAGTGGAAATCTCAATCACATGCATATATATATAATTTCTAACACTTTAGGAGGCCAAATCACAAATAATAGCTAGCAAATTTATCAACAGGTTTTAAATGAAAGACCTGATCCACTTAATTTTTCTTCCATTGTTTTGGATAATTTTTCTATCATAGCTGGGGAAAAGTAGTTTACCCAATCTCCTATTTCAGCCTTCCGAAATAAGTGCTTTTTCTCAATGTTCCTTCCATATGTTCCTGATTTATTCACCTCTAGATTCTTCATTTTCTCGAAACTGCATAACTTGATTATGTTTTCAATCACTCCATTACTTTCCTCCTCTTCTGTGAAAGGACAATCCAAGAATTCTGCAACTCTTTTCAAGTAAAAATTGACATCTTCTTTGAGTTCTTCATATTTTAAGAACAGAACCTTGTTGGGTGTAGCTATGCTCTCTTTCCAGTAACTTAACATATGGTCCCAAGGCGGACCAAACCCTATTATTCCCTTGCAGTACTTGTCTAAAGCTTCCTCTATTGTTTCTTCATGCAAAGAGTCTGCCTTAATTTTATTGAAGAAGGTCCAAGCTGAAACAAAAGTGTCAAATGGATTTCTGCAAATGTAAATTATCTTACAGTTAGACTCCTTGATGGACTTGGACAGTGAAGGGAATGGAATGTGAGTACCAAAAACTCTTGGCTCAGTCATGTTGGACAGGTGAGCAAGTTTGTCTTGGATATTATCACCATGCAAGACAAAGTCAAGGAAAGGCACAAGGTCATGAGAATTGGAAGCGAGTAAGGGGTGATTCTCTGATGGTAAGAAACGTTGTCTGTTGACAATAGAAAAAGTCAGGGCTTTCAACCAGGTAGTGCCTGATTTTGGGATGCTAGCAACAATAACATCACTGTCTTTTGCCTGAAAGTGGTTTTGAAAATTGTTTACACCTTGAATATGAGTTGATGGACACCAAAAACCTTGAAATAGATAGAGATAGCGTGCTGCCCAACCCCTTTCTTTGGGAAGGGACAGAAGTAGCTTCTCTTCCTCGTATGCTTGCAGCCCTTCTGTTGAAGCCATTGGAAGCTATATATAGCTATAGAATGTGAATGATAACTTACCAGGGAAAGGTTGATGATAATTAGCTCACTATGGGATATATTTATAGCGTGATATAGTGCTTCAAGTTGAAGAGGTTTTGTACCCTGACATGCATTATTGGATGAGTCAGTGAGATTTTTCCACATGACTCTCTGACAGTAGGTTTCCAACTTTTCTTTGTTGTGTTCATTTCATCTCAGTGTATGCAACTTTTTTCGTCGTCTCTAGTTGATTTACTTTATCTCTTTCATTAAATAGGATTAAAATTCGCAAGTAGCATGTTTAATGTAGATTTAAAATAAAATTAAATCATGCTTTATAACTCTGTTTTAGACTAATGTAAATAACTCTGTGTAAAGCATTTAACAATGATTAAACCTATGAGACTTATTGTATTATTATTGTTTCTAATTATTATAAAAGGTTTTTCTGCATTGATTCAATTATTGGTGCAAAAGGTCCAATACACAATAATGAAAGAATTGAAATAAACAAGACACAAAAATTAGTGAAACAAGGTGTAAAACATGGGGAAAAAAAGTATAAAAACACCTCTTTATTTAGTAAAAGCAAAAGTCACAATAACATAATTATCAGACAATACAGCATGTGTTCTTGTGAGAACACTTATTACATACTAATTTACTGATTCATTTTTTAAATGATAGACCTGTTCCAGAAAATTTTTCTTCAACAATTTTGGACAATTTTTCTGTCATAGAAGGAGAGAAGTAATTGATCCAATCTCCTACTTGACCTTTTCGAAAATAGTACTTATTCTCCATCAACTCATCTCCTCCACATTTATTCACTTTCAAGTCCTTCAACTCCTCAAAGCTACATAGTTTGATTATGCTTTCAATCACTCTCTTACTCTCTTCTTCAGTGATAGAACATCCCAAAAACTCTATAATACTTTTCACATGAAACTCAGTGTTCTCTTTAAGAACCTCATACTTCAAGAACAAAACTTTGTTTGGTCTGGCTATGCTCTCATTCCAGTAACTTAACATGTGACTCCACCATGGACCAAATGCTGTTATCCCATTGCAATACTTTTCAAATGATTCCTCTAGGGTTAATGTAAACACTCCCTTGGCTTTAGAAAAGAATTCCCATGCAGAAACAAAAGTGTCAAATGGGTTCCTACAGATATAAATTATCTTGCATTTTGATTCTGTGATGGACTTGGGTAATGAAGAGAATGGTATGTGAGTAGCCAAAAGTCTTGGCTCACTCATGTTGGAGAGGGAAAGACTTTGGTCATTGAAATCAAGAGACAGTTTAAATTCAAGGAAAGGTACAAGTTCATGAGGATTGGAAGTGAGTAATGGATGGTTCTCCAATGAGGGAAAATGTTGATGGTTTACAATTGCAAAAGTAAGGGCTTTTAACCATGTAGTACCTGATTTTGGATAGCTGGCAACAAAAACATCAGTGTCTTTTGCATGAAAATGCTTTTGAAAGTTGTATGCTCCTTGAATACAATTTGAATCACACCAAAAATCCTGAAATAGAAGGAGATAGGAGGTTACTGATAAACCCCTTTCTCTGGGAAGGGAGAGAATTAGCTCACCTTCTTCATTAGCAGCTTGTTGTTTACCTGTTGAAGTCATATTGGAGTAATAACTGTGATGTATGAGTAGAATGGACAAGAATTATCAGTGTGGAATAATAGCTTTTATAGAATTCAGTTTTCATTGATGGAATTAAATAAATATTGGGAAAGTTTTATAAAGAATCAGAGAAAGGTAAAGAGCATGTGCATTGCTGGGTAGAACTTTTATAAAGAAAAGAAAAGAAAAGGAACCTTCAATCATTTCTTTCTGCCTCCTGCATTTTCTCTTCCAATCATTTATTAATTTCTATTATATAAGTATTGATTTATTTACAATCAATATTAGTTATATAGTTAATAATTACTTACTTAATTATTTAATAAAATATCATTTATTATATTATAATAAAAAATTATGAATGTAGAACAGTATCTGCATAAATGTGTGTAAATATATATATATATGATCTATGTAATATAAGTTTTACAAAGAGACAAATCAATATAAAATTATTAAACAATATAAATTGATAAAAAAGTACATTAATGTAGTTTAATTTATATATATAAGTTTATATTAATTTAAAATTATATGATACATCATTATATAGATTAAAACTGACATAATACATATATTTTTTAATGGATAGATTAAAAAAATTGTATAAATAAAACTATTAATAATGTAACAATAGGTAAAAATTACTTATGGATAATTTGATTTCTCTTATATATTTACATAATTATGTCATTTTCTTTTAAAAAAAGTTAGAGTGGTAGATTCAATTAGATAAAAAGGAAAACTGCACAAGTCACCAAAAATTTGCAATGCTAGATTTTTAAAATAATTTTGTCGATATAAATTATTATAAAATTATTCATTTTTAATAATATTTTGTAAGATTTTTATTTTACCTCTTTGATATTTACTTTTCATATACTTTCAATTGCTTGTTTTTATAAAAAGTCACTAAATTGTCATCAAGTCCTTTTTTTTATTCTATTTATTCAATTATTCTTTATTCTAAATAAAACTTTGTTAATCCATTTTCTCTTTAGTTCTCTTTATTCTCAATTGAAGTGACAAGTAATATTTAATTATAGAAGAGTTTTCAACACTTAAGGTAACAAGTGATGATTGACAAGTCAATTCAAAAACATAGTCTGACAGTTCTTCAATGCTAGGTTCGTACATTCAATTGGAAAAAGAAACAATTATTTAAGGCATACAAAATTTACGAACTTTAATTATTGAAATTTTTTCATAAATAATACTTTTTTAAATAAAAGTTCTCTGAACAGATTTTTCAGTACATTATTTATACAGCTAGACTCATTTATTATTGTCAGAATTGGTTGTTGAGTAGCCTAATTTGATTTTTATTAGTTAATAACATAATTTTTAAAATTAATTTATTTTGTTTTTTATTTTTATTATATATATATTATAATATGTATTTTAAAAATTGTATTTGTGATAATATAATTTATATTATTTATTATAAACTTGATATATTATATTATAAATTTTATAATATATTTTATAAAAATATACATTTATATGATTATAATACATATAATATGATACGTTTATTTAGAAATATATTTTTTAAAATTTTTAAATTCGAAAATGTATAGTAAGATTTTTAAATTAGTAAGTGTTTTACAAATACAAAAAATATATTAAATGAAATTTGTAATAAAAATTAAATTAAAATTAAACATTAGAATAAAACATTAAAATAACACAAAAAAATATATTAAAATAACAACAAAATATATTCGTATCACGTTTAGAAGTGTTGATGTTTTTTTCTAGTATTGTAGATATAGAGACTGTTTTTAAAATCACGTTATTTTTCAGATATTAGTGGATGGAGGTATGTAGTTTGAACAAATAATTCAATGTTCTTCCATGTTGCACTCAGTTGAATATTTTGATGTAAGTTGGAATGACATTTTTCACCTTCTTATCATTTCTTGCATATCAATAGTTTGGATTTTAATGGAGTCATGTTTTAATTTCGATGGACAACTCCTATCGGTCATTTATAGTTGATTTTTTTAATTTTTTTATCGTCATAATGTAAGAACTCACTTATTTTGTGAATCAGTTCATTGAAACTAATTATGCTGAATGAGCATTTTTTTAGGATAAAAACTTGTATACATAAGTCCAAAACCTCATGGACAATCCATAATGGTTGCATGTTAGAGAGGTCTGCCAAAATAAATGATAGCTTTAGTGGTGGTAATGGATTGAGAGTGTGATGAAGAGCTTGCATTTGGTGTTAGAAGCACTATAATTTCATCAGTTGTTCTAACAAGCTAGGCATAAAGTTCAAAAATTGTGTTCATAGAAAAATTACATTTCCAGAGAATCGGCTGTGCTACATGACCATCGGTTAGTAGAGGAATAACTTGATATGTAATTAAACCCTCACCATTCATAATTGGTTTGCGGTAGTACAAGTTGTTAAAAATTTTGTCCTCAGAAATGGCTAATGCATGAAATATTCGCTGTTTTAGGTCATTTAATGTACACTTATAAGGGATCCTAAATAATTTAGGAGGTGGACTTTGGAAGTTTACACCCTCAGTGTTGTGGATTATCTGTCCATTTGCAAAAACGACAACTAGGTATGAGTTGGTGAAATCTTCCGTGCTTGATGATCCAAAGTTCTCCTTGTAAACTTTGAAAATGACACAATGATAAATTTTGGAATGAATATTTGTTGGATATAAAATAACAATCATGGTATTTATAAACAACTTTTGAAAACTCTTAACAGTAAAGTCAGATGGTTTTGGTTTGTGTTGAATTCATTAAATTTGACAGTCGAGATTATTTTGATCGTTCCTAAGGTTGGTTGAAATGATGTTGACACATCATGGTTGTGTAGCAGCGTGCCCTGTTAGAAGTTGAGACATGTACAAAGTCATCCAACCACTCAATGCATGTGAGGGTAATGTCTAACTAGAGGACATTTATTGCGAGCATACCTTCTAGTGATGTTGACGAGTCATGATTGTGTGGTAGTATGTCCTCTTGTATGCTGACATGTGTGCAGAGTCATCACAACCATCCAATGCATGTGAGAGTGGTATCCTATCAGAAGATTCCATTTATTGAGAGCAAACCATGAATCCTCAAGACGCAACGAATCCTTTCTCTCCTCTCAAGCAAACATCAATGCTTCTAACATTATGGGATCCACCAAGTGATGGTGACATGTGGTGCTCATATGCAGAGTAATTATTTTTTTTATATATTTCTCAATTGTGTTGTTGTTTTTGTGTTTAAATTATGATGTGCTACTTTACTTATTGATAATGAATATTTGTAATGTATATTTCGTAATGTAATATATTATATAATTTTATATATAATTATTAATTACTTCTTTTGTTATTTTAAAGTATACAAACAAACTGAAGAAAATGAGTTTCGGAAAGAATTATCATAAATAACATCATTACAACATTTATAAATAAATATTTTACAACATTCATAAGTCCAAAAATAAGAAGAAATAAAAGCAAAACATTCACATCCAAATATTGAAGAACATAAGCATTAAAATTGATATTAATCTCCATAGTTCCACAACGAGACTGACGTCTATTACATGATGCATTTTTTCATTGTGGTTGTTGTTGTTGAAGTTCAAGATTGTTAACAACATGGCCTTCTTCTTCTTCAACCAAATTTTGCATTGCAGATGAGGAAATTTCTTTTTATATGAGATAATTCAATTGGTAAAGAGAAGTCATGTATACATATACTGAAAATAAAATTAACAAATCAACATCAAACAATTTTTAATATATATATATATATATAACTTTTTATCGTAACTACAGAACCTTCTCTCTCTCCATATAAAATGAGATTAATAAAATTTGGTATTTAAAGAAAATAGTCAGTCCTACAACAGAATGTACATTTAAACATAAGCTAAATGTTAATCTACATGAAAACTAATAAATGGAATGTTTATTTTTTAAAATAAAAAACAGCCAAAAACTGTCTTGAAAATGTAAATTTAAATCTGGTCCATAAATTAATAAAAAAGGGGGTGGGAGACAGATAATTAATATGTGGGGTAAATGAGAAATAATGAAGGACACGAGCTGCTGCTGTGGGGCAACAAGCTAATGCAGACAGTTTAACAATGTGATAAAATCATTTGCCACAAATAAAAATAATGTAATAGGAAAATCCTCACTATTAATAATATAATAAAATAAATACTATTTTAAAATACTATTTTATATAAGAAAAAAATTAAAAAATTTATTAAAAAGTCTATAAAATAAAAAATTCGGAAATAGATTATTATAATAAGAGTTTTCACCTTCTCCACATAAATGAAAGAGAAAATAAAACCTATAATTAATTCTATCAATTATCAAAATCTTAAAATAAAACTTCTAGTGCCGCGATTGAAGAAAATAATTTCTGTATTTTCTCTTCATCCAATCTGTTTTTATAGGAAAAGAATGTAATTGTTTCAAGATGAAAATATTAGTATTTTTAAGGATTTGGGATATATCTTCTGAAATGTATGATTCCATACAAATTACTGAACATCTCAGAAGTTGTAAATGAATGTTTTCTGTCCATGTTAATGTTGAGTTGGCGTCATATAGTATGGAGGAACGAAAACTTCTTGTGTTTGCATGGATTGCAAAAAGGATTACCTGAAACTCCCTCCAGTTTTGAAATGTCATCCACTCCTCCTTGGATTAGGGGTTTCACATACAATAAATAAATGAAATTGGTCATGCACAATTCCATGTATTATTTGGTGTGAAATAATGGGTCTTGTGTTGGAAGACTCATCAATATTAGCCGATTTTTGTTGTTCCAAACACTTATCTATTGGGCATGTTTTGTTACCTAATTTTTATCTTGTCTTCTCCTCATATCAAGCTTGTGGAACTCATCCAAATTATGTGGTTTAGATGGAATTTCTTGAAAAAAACCAAACTGGAACTTCACCCTATCCAATTGATGTCATTCTATAATTGAAAAACAAATTAATATTGTATATAAATTGTTTATATTTTCAAAACCTTGGTCATACCAAGACAACATGCCCTAACATTGGTCATGCATTTAGTTCTTGTTGTTACTTAAAATTTATTTTCTCTCATGTATGACTTTAACAACCATATTATGCAATTGAAATTTTATTATTCTCTTTCTTACAAATATTCTTACAAATTTGTTTACTTATTATTTAGCTTCTATAAATAATTATTAATTCACTACAAAAAATCATGTAATATGTGGCGGATATTTTGGTAAGATGTGGCAGTTTTAACCGCCGCAAAATACGTGTGTGACGGGTATCCATACCGCCATAATTCTGACCGCCACAAAGTAATAAATGGCGGTTTTAGTTGAACCGCCGCTACATCCGCCATTTATTACAATGTATTAAATGACGGTTTCATTATGTAAAATGTAAAAAATGACAACGGCAAAGGACCACTCAGCATGTAAAATATGGCGGTTAGAATTGTCATTTCTTACAGCGATATATGGCGGTTAGAACTGCCATTTCTTACAGAAATATATGGCGATTAGAACTATCATTTCTTACAGCGATATATGGCGATTCTATGTGTCATGCTAAACTAATGTAATGTAAAAATTTGTGACAGTTTGAACTACCGTAATGTCTATAATATTTAGATATTATTTTTATTTGATATTAATATTTGTTGATGATATTTAATATTTTGATTTAAATATTTATAAATTGATTTAAATTTGATATAGTTAATATAAATTGTTCAAAAGCATTAAGCAAGTCATACATATTTAATTGTTCTTATAAAATGAAAAAGTACAACATTACAAAACAAAGTAAAAAACAGTCCTATTGTTATCCTTGCTCATTACTTGCTTCGGATGAATGTCTTATGTTAGGCGATGGAGCACCACTTGCATCTGATGCCTGAATAAAATAAAGTTATATAATTATTTTTAATACATTTGAAAAATTATTAAACTCATAAATATTTTATGTACGGTTTCATACCGATTAATAGAAGTATTAACTATTCCAGCGACCATTGCGGCCAAATCTTACGGAATATTTCTTCCGAGATGCAATGAAGGCTAGAAGTGTTTGCATTTGTCCCTTCACAGTTGCAAGTTTATTTTCCATCTTTAAAAATTTTTGTTCCATTTCTGCTGTACTACTTGCACTTGATGAACCTAGGTTGATACTACTCAATCTTGTGCCAGAGTTCTTAAAAGCAAGTGTTGGACAAGCTCCCGGTGACAATCCTCTAACCCGAGCCTGGATGCTCTTTGCCAAAGATCACACCAATTGGGTCATTTGGAGATATATCAGATGAAGTTTCTGGATTTTCCAATAATAGCTCATCAATTTTGTCCTGCAAATATAAACCGATTCCTCACATTTTTTATACAACCAAAACCAACATATTATACACAAGAAATGTTGTATTTCTATTAATTAACAATTGTCATAGTTCAAGACATATTAAGATACCATACTCATACGTGATGTAATTTTTAATGACTCATTACATCACACTTTTATGAGCCATTATACAATGCTCTTTGTATAAAATAAAATCAGTTTCAAAATACCCTTGCTTTATAGAAGTAGTTCCAGAGTAGCCAATATATCTAACACAAACTCAAGCAGTTAGAAATTACCCGTATTTCCATAGCCTCATCATTGACATACGTTCCATTCTTTCTCTTATGTGTAATCTTCCACATTTCAGCTCAACCAACAGTCTTACCAGTATCAATTTTCTGAAAATCTCAAAAAATATATGTCACTATAATTAACCCAATAATTAAAATTAATGTGCAATTCAAATAAACTACCAAGTTCTCCCTTCTCCTGGACAAAGACATGGCACCTCCTGTGTGAGGAATACTTTGCTTTTTCCTTATCTCTCTGTTTCTATTACAAAGGTCCTATAAGTTCGAAATAAAATCAGTTTGTATTAGTATATAACATAACTAATGTAAATATACTAAATAATACACGTCATACCATTGTAGACGGTTTCAAGAATCAATAAATAGTGCCCATTGTTCCATGCTAAGACCATCTGGAACATTCTTCACAAGATCATTTCTACTCATAAGCGGATCATAAAATTTGTTCCAAAGCTTACATCTATACTCCCTCCATAGTTTTCCAATTTTAAACATAACATCTCTTTTTGCCAAATCTTCATTAACCTTGAAACAAAACCGAGTCTTGAAATGACAGAAAGTTAGTTTAGAAGAAACATAAACAAAAATTAAAGAAAGATGAAATCCTGCAATATTTGTTAAATTACCTTGAGCGCTGAATTCCAGACAATATCCTTGTAAGTATCCGGGACGGATGACCAATTATGAAAACTTATAGGAAACAATACGATATTTGCTGCCAATTGCCCACAAACTCCCGCAAGTAATCCGGATGCCTCGCCAACGAGGTTGATACATATCATCATACTCCACCACAACACGCAATCCATGTTCTATGTTATGAACATCCTTAACCTTCATCTTAGATTTCTTAACAACTCCATGCTCATCTATAAAAATTTAAAAGTTTTATTCCTTAGTGACTCTATGCTTAAATTTAGATGCAAAAATAACTTAAATTTTATAGTAAAAGAATTACCTATAACATCTACAAACCAATAATGTGTGGATTGTCTTCCACCTTTTCGTTGCATTGTTGTATTTTGTGGTTGTGCAAATTGCTCTTGAGAAGTTTGACCTTGTGATTGTGTACATTCCTCTTGACTAGTTGGCAATTCTGCACTTTGTTGTGTACCTTGTTCTGCACTTTGTTGTGTACCTTGTTCTGCACTTTGTTGTGTACCTTGTTCTACACTTTGTTGTGTGTACTTTGTGCAGGTTCATAATTACTTTCCAAATTGTTACCTAGAAATGGGTTAGAATCAGATGAAATATGGTAGATTTGGGGTGGTCCAGTAGCTGTTTTTAGCATGTTCCTAATTCTCTTTGCCCTTGACATATCTGCAAAAAAATTAAAACAGTGAAATAAAAAATATAAAGAACCAAGTAGACAATCATTTATTAGTAAAGTCATACCAGAAAATTGTTACTATTCTGACATTGAGTCATTTGCTTCACTTCATCTTATTTCAAAAATAAAATTACTTTAATTTTTTAAACAAAATAATTATTTTATTTTTAAAAAATTTCTATAATATCATATTTAAATTAAATATAGCATTATAATATAAAATGTATGATTATTATTTTTATAAATATATATAATGTAACATATAATATATAATATAATAATTAAATTTAAATAATATATAATACTTGTACAAATAAATTTAAATGAAAAATAAAAAAACTTACTCAAAATTGAATTTTAAAAAACTGGTATTTACAGTCTCCTCTACACTCAGAGACAAAATGAACTTTGATATTATAAGTAGAGAATCCCTTTGCTTTTGTTAGTGCTTTATTATTAGATCTTGTTTTATTTTTATTTTATAATTTTCAGCTCGTGGTAAAATGGTAGTGGTCAATGATCATAGACA
Organism: Lablab purpureus; assembly: GCA_030347555.1. Lineage (NCBI taxonomy): Eukaryota > Viridiplantae > Streptophyta > Magnoliopsida > Fabales > Fabaceae > Lablab > Lablab purpureus. Next base: position 14,926,138 of record CM059264.1, read on the forward strand.
GAAATGTTTGTCTGTTCATATTTATTAAATTAAATTTTATAGTCAATGTCTCTTAACATCAAATGATTATTAAATGCAATTTAAAATTATAAATTTCAACGTTATTTTAGTTTAGTAATTGATTTAAATTCGTTTGAATATTTGTCTGGTAGTATAAGGGTTTAAAATGTGTGAGTGATGAATTAAAGTGGTTAAAAATCTCAAGTAGAAAGTTTAACATAGGCTTAAGACTCAATTAAATCATGGTTTATTATTCTATTTTGGACTGTAAAAATTTGAGTAACCCATTTAAGAAGGGTTTCAACCCTAGTCATACAATGACTTATAACACTAGTATTGTGTCAAATTAATGGAGAAATTATTTTTATATTGGATTAGTGAAGTTATGTAAAGAGCCTAATTAATATGTAAAATTGGATATGGTTGAAAAAATTGCAAGTAGGGGTGACAAAACGGGTCAGTCCGGTCTGTTTAGGCCCATCCCGTCATGAGCCCGTAAAAAACGGACTGGGCCAGCCTGGCCTGTCACAGTGTTGCGAACCAAAATTTCTAATCCGCCTTGCTATAAGACAGGCTGGCGGGCCAGCAGACTAACCTGCTTATTTATTTTGTTTTGCACTTTTTTGAAAAATCTATTTTTTTTTATTTTTTATTTTATTTTTGGATCTTTGGTTTTAAATTAGACTTTTTTTTCTTTGCATCTGTTTTGCTTATGTCCAATTTAAATGAATTTTTGTAATTACAATAATATATTAAAGATGTATATAGTGACATGACATCTTAAAAGTACAATATATTTTTTTTGCGGGTCAACGGGTTGGTCCGCCCTGTCTGTGACCCGACAAGTTGACGGATTCAAAATGCTAACCCGCTCCGCCTATATGTTATCAGATTGGCGGGTCGGCCCCCACTTTACCACCCCTAATTGCAAGAGGTGAGAAACAAGGAATCAGTGCAAGGATGAGACAAACAAAAATGAGAGAATAAAAGCAACTCTTTATTTAACAAAAGCAAAAATCACATAAACATATTTGTACCACACAATACATTTGTTGATTTTTGTTTAGACACTCATTAATTAGTAATTTACAAAATGCATATTAAATGATAGATCAGATCCACTTAACTTTTCTTCCATGATTTTGGATAATTTTTCTATCATAGAAGGAGAAAAGTAATTTATCCAATCTCCTACTTCACCCTTCCTAAAAAAATGTCTTTTCTCTACAAATTTATTACCTAGATATCCTGATTTATTCACCTCCAAATTCTTCATGTTCTCAAAGTTGCATAATTTGACTATGCTTTGAATCACTTTGGCACTCTCTCCTTCTTCTCCTTTTAGAGTACAACCCAAGAACTCTACAATTCTTTTCACATGAAATTCAGTATCCATTTTGAGATCCTCATACTTTATAAACAAAACTTTGCTTGGTCTAGTTATACTTTCTTTCCAATAACCTAACATATGACTCCACCATGGACCATACATCATTATCCCATTGCAGTACTTTTCAAAAGCTTCCTCGAATGTTAATGCAGGTAGAGACTCAAACTTAAACTTAGAATAGAATTCCCATGCTGAAACAAAAGTGTCAAATGGATTCCTACAAATGTATATTATTTTGGCCTTAGATTCTCTTATGGAGTTGGGCAATGAAGGGAATGGTGCATGAGTTTGAAAGAGTCTGGGCTCACCCATGTTGGAGAGAAGAGATAGGTCATAGGTATCTTTCAGAAAGATAAAATCAAGGAAAGGCACAAGTTCATGAGGATTGGAAGTGAGTAATGGATGATGATTCTCAAAGGAGGGAAAAGTTTGATGGTTTACAATGGCAAAAACAAGGGCTTTCAACCATGTTGTACCTGATTTTGGAAAGCTGGCAACATAAACATCATTTTCTTTTGCATGAAAATGTTTTTGGATCTTGCATATTCCTTCAATGACACGACGAATGCACCAAAAATCTTGAAATAGAAAGAGATAGGGAGATGAAGCCATGCCCCTCTCTTTTGGAAGGGAGAGAATTAGCTCATTTTCTTCTATCACTTCCTCTCCCTCTCTTGAAGCCATTGAAGTAGCTAGAACAATGGTGTTTTATGAGTAGAATTGGATGAAAACATGGCTTAACATGAGATAACTTTTATAGAGGTAGAAATTACTATATATCAAATTCATTAAAAGATATTTACCAAACAAAATTTCACTGAAAGATTATTCTTTTAAAAAAGTATTTAAATATTTAAATAATATTCGTATTTATGTTCAAGTTCCAGAAATTTAGTTTGATATAAATGCCAACAATAATAAACATTGGTGGTTCAACTTTGATAAAGAAAGACCATTCGTTATTTCATATGTGGTCCCAATCATTTCTGCCCTTGCCTTTTACATTTTCTTTTTATTAAAGTAACTTTTCAACAACAAAAATATAAACTTGTGAATAGTTCATGAAGTTGCATGCCCATAACACTTAAGAAGGAAGGAAAAAAAAGTAAAAAAAGAAGTGAATATTTTTTAAGTTATTAGGTTAAGAAAAAATCAAATGAAGAAAAGGAATCATTCTTTGGTAAAAAAAATCAAATGAAAAAAAAGGAATCATTCATTTTATAGTATTAGAATAAAATATAATTAAATATTATAAATATTATATAGAATGGATTTTTTTATATTTGAAAATATTGAAGCCTTAAAAATATGAAAGAGAATTAAGAATTTTTAGTTTAAATAAGAAATTTAATGTTAACTGAAAACTGGTAACATGCCTCTAAGGGTGCTATTAGAATTTTAAATAATATTTTTTTTTAAAATTACCTAAATAAACCCTGCAGGGCTTTATTTATCTAAATAGATCTATTTACTATTTATCGAATTCTAATCTTCATTTTTTATCCTCAAGTCAATTTTACCTGTGAGAATCCGATTCCCTGAAAATTTAATTTTGAGTATATTTTTATTATTATTTTTATTTAAATTTATTTATTATATTATATATTATATATCATATTATATATATATATATATAGAAATGATAATTATATATTTTATATTATATATGTTATATTTAATTTAAATGTTAGTGAAAAGGCAAACATTTATCTTTACAGGTAAAGCATGTCTAATAAAACCAGTAATAACTGCATTTCTCCTTTTCCTCTTATCTTTCTTCACAACACAATATTGATTACACATTCCCTATCTTCTAAAGTGATTCACAAATCAATATGATTATTAGAAAAAACTTTATAATAAAGGAAGAATTTTTCTTTACTGAAGTTGGACCCACCCATGCTTGGAATTTATCGAAACATATCTTTCAATGAATTTTGACATCTAGTCATTTCTACCTCTATAAAAGCTATCCCGTGTAAGCTATGCTTTCATCCAATTCTACTCATGAAACACCACTGTTCTAGCTACTTAAATGGCTTCAAGAGAGGGAGAGGAAGTGATAGAAGAAAATGAGCTAATTCCCACCCTTCCAAAAGAGAGGGGTTTGTCTTCGGGTCCCTATCTCTTTCTACTTCAAGATTTTTGGTGCATGCCTCGTGCTATTGAAGAAATATGCAAAATCCTATATAGGTGGTCCAATAGTAGTCCGATAACAGATGGTCCAACAATCTTGTTAGGATAGACTTATATGACTCTGATACCATATTTACCATATTAAGAAGTGGACTTTAAGCCTAACTCAATCCCACAAAATCGATTTGTAAGGTGAGGTTTGCACCCACTTATATACACTAAATTGACTTCATCTCTAATCGATGTGAGATCTCCAACACAACTTTTCAAAATCAGGTAAAAACATGGTTAAAAGCCCTTACTTTTACCATTGTAAACCATCAAACTTTTCCTCCTTTGAGAATCATCCATTACTCACTTCCAATCCTCATGAACTTGTGCCTTTCCTTGATTTTATCTTTCTGAATGATACCTATGACCAATCTCTTCTCTCCAACATGGGTCAGTCAAGACTTTTTCATACTCATTCACCATTCCCTTCATTACCCAATTCCATTAGAGAATCTAAAGGCAAAATAACTTACATTTGTAGGAATCCATTTGACACTTTTGTTTGACATGGGAATTCTATTCTAAATTGAAGTTTGAGTCTTTACGTATATTAACATTTGAGGAAGCTTTTTGAAAAGTATTGCAATGGGATAATGGAGTTTGGTCCATGGGGTGGAGTCATATGTTAGGTTATTGGAAAGAAAGTATAACTAGACCAAACAAAGTTTTGTTCTTGAAGTATGAAGATCTTAAAGAGGATACTAAATTTCTTGTGAAAAGAATTGTGGAGTTCTTGGGTTATTCTATAACACAAGGAAGGAGAGAGCACCAAAGTGATTGAAAGCATAATTAAATTGTGCAACTTTGAGAACTTGAAGGTGAATAAATCAGGATATATATCTATTTAACAATATTATATAGAGAAAAGATATTTTTTTTAGAAGGATCAAGTGGGAGATTGGATGAATTACTTTTCTCCTTCTATGGTAGAAAAATTATCTAAAATCATGGAAGAAAAAATGAGTGGATCAGGTTTATTATTTAATATGCATTTTATAAATTACTAATTAATGAGTGGCTAAACAAAAATCAAATAATGTATTGTGGGGTACATATGTTTCTGTGAATTTTGCTTTTATTAAGTAAAGAGTTTGCTTTTATTCCCTTTTTTTTCTCATCCTTGCACTGATTCCTTATTTTTTTTTTCTCACCTCTTTGCAATTCTTTCAACCATATCCAATTTAGCATATTAATTAGCCACATCACTTCACTAATCTAATATAAAACGAAATTCCACATTAATTTCACACTCAAGAACAAAAGAGAGTAATTTAATCATAAAATAATATATAAAAGATAAATAGTTTAAGAAAACACATATAGATAATTTAATTCATAGAAAAGTTAACAAAATTCAATTTTTGTCTAAAAAAAAATTCACTATGTTACAATTTTTAGATTTCTCTCTTAGTGAATTTTGGCTCAAATATTAATCAATTCTAACATTTCACAATTACCTAAAGATGATAAAATATTTTTATATATAGTTCTAGGTGGTTAAAACTAACTCTTCTTAAACATGCATATTAAGAAAAAGAGAAATACATAAAAATAATACTTCTAAGCTGAATTCTAAATGTCATTAGATAGTCTCACTAATCAATACTTACAACTAAGTAGTTTACTAAAATTGAATAATTTATTAAAACTTTTCACCACAAAAAGTGATAATTAATAAATTATTTCAAAACTCCACTATTACAAATAATTTATAATATTTTATTATAAAAAATATATGATATCAATCTAGTTTACTTATCTTAATTCTTCTTATATTAAGAACTTTTAGTTAATATTGAATTTCTTGTTTAAACTAAAAATTCTTAATTCTTTTCAATATTTCTCAAATTTAAAAATTGTTAAATTTAACAACTTTAAATAAAAGAAACATAATATTTATAATATTTAATTGTATTTTATTCTAATACCATGACAAAGTAAGTTAATTTTCTTTTTTGATTTTCTTCTTTACCTAATAATTTGAAAAAATAATCAATTTTTAACTTTTTTTCCTTTCTTCTATACATACCAAAAATAAATAAAAGCACAGAAAGTAATTTATAAATTTTAAAAAATGAAAAACATAAATATTAAGCGAGAATTTGCCAAAAAAAATATACAGGCGATTATATATATTTATCTTATGTTTGTTTAACATATTTAAAAATATTTTACAAATATTTACAATAATTATATTATTAAATTTTATTACTACATTGTAATAATGTAGATTAAATATAAAAGTATAAACTTTTATGTAAATTATGACATATACTACGTCATATTATATATAATAAAAATAAAAGTAACATATTTCACATATCATAAAATAATATTATAATTAATAAGATCTACAATATTTAATAAAAAAAAAGATTTACACGCATTAATTCATTAATAACACGTACGAAAACAAAATTACATAATTATATAGTATACAATAAATCAATTAAAATTTTAATTAAAATTATATATAATAAAAGCAAATCACATCTTATTATATCAGTTCCAAATTAAATTTTACCACTAAAATTACTAACATTATACTGGGTCACCTAGAATATGAGAAGAAAACAAAACAAAGAAAAAAAAAGAGTGAGAAATATCTGACTCTAGTTATAGTATAAAAATACTGTAGGATAGTCTTATTCAGAACACACATTTAATCGTACTTAATCATATTTAAACATTTGAAAAAAATTAATTTAACCTTAACAAGAATTATTCATAACCTTGTCTGTTTCTTAAATTTTATGGTTGTTTATTTTCATTTTAAGATGATGTTCATGTTGTTTTCTTGTTTATTTTGCAATCTTTCATAGCTTATTAGTATATCTTTCATTTCTTATTCTAGTAATAAACTTTTACTCAAATTATAGTTACAAAATATTCATATTACATAATAATTAAGTTTTATAAAATTTATTTTGTAGGAATTGTTGGCATTAATCTATAAAATTTATCCTTTCTAGTTGGATAAAAAAAAGTGGTGCTTGTGTCCTTTATAGTTAGTCATGAAATGACAATGTTTAACTTGTAATTAATAAATATAGTAAAATTGTTAGTATTTAATTTATATATACATATATAACTATTTATTGTAGTGAAGATCCAATATATTTATATTAAAATAAAAAAAAGCAAGAATAGAAATGATTGAGAGTCCATATGAAACAAAGGAATGGTATTTCTTTATTATAGTTGGACCAACAATGAGGCCCCACCAATGCTTATCATTGTTGGCATTTATCCGAAACAAATTTATGCAACTTGCACACAAATATAAATATTTGTTTAAATCTTGTAATCTTTTTACTGGTAATTAACCTTTTCGATAAATATCTTTTAATGAATTTTGGCATCTATTACCTCTATAAAAACGATTCCATGTTAAGCTATGCTTTTCATTCAATTCTACTCATAAAACACCATTATTCAAGCTACTTCAATGGCTTCAAAAGGGGGAAAAGAAGAGATAGAAGAAAACGAGCTCATTCTCTCCCTTCCAAAAGAGAGGGGTTTGGCTTCAGCTCCCTATCTCTTTCTCTTTCAAGATTTCTGGTGCATTGCTAGTGGCATTGAAGGAATACACAAACTCCAAAAACATTTTCAGGCAAAAGAAAATGATGTTTATGTTGCCAGCTTTCCCAAATCAGGTACAACATGGTTAAAAGCCCTTACTTTTGCCATTGTAAACCATCAACGTTTTCCATCATATGAGAAGCATCCATTACTCACTTCCAATCCTCATGAACTTGTGCCTTTTCTTGACTTTATCTTTAATGATACCTATGACAAATCTCTTTCTCTATCCAACATGGATGAGCCAAGACTTTTTCATACTCATGCACCATTCCCTTCATTACCCAAGTCCATGAGAGAATCCAATGGCAAAATAATATACATTTGTAGGAATCCATTTGACACTTTTGTTTCAGCATGGGAATTCTACTCTAAATTTAAGTTTGAGTCTTTACCTGCATTAACATTTGAAGAAGCTTTTGAAAAATATTGCAATGGGATAATGGATTTTGGTCCATGGTGGAGTCATATGTTAGGTTATTGGAAAGAAAGTATAGCTAGACCAAACAAAGTTTTGCTCTTGAAGTATGAGGATCTTAAAGAAGATACTGAATTCCATGTGAAAAGAGTTATGGAGTTCTTGGGTTGTTCAATAACAGAAGAAGGAGAAGAGAGGAGCAAAGTGATTGAAAGCATAATTAAATTATGCCACTTTGAGAATTTGAAGGACTGTGAGGTGAATAAATCAGGATATCTATTAAATAATTTAGTGGCCAACAGATACTTCTTTCGGAAGGGTGAAGTGGGAGATTGGGTGAATTATCTTTCTCCTTCTATGACAGAAAAATTATCCAAAATCATGGAAGAAAAATTAAGTGGATCAAGTTTATCATTTAATATGCATTTGTAAATTATCAAGTAATAAGTGACGGTCGGATATGGTTCTGAAAAAACTATGATCTAAATATGGAATAAAAGAATAATTTTGATTATGGTGATATTTCTCTTTCATTTCTATTATTATGGCTGAGTTGGATAAGTCATTTGATGTAGGGTTACTAAGACGGGCAAGAATATTATAGAAAAAAATTAATTATTGATATAAAATAAATATATATTTTAGAATAAATTTTTAAATAATTATCATATATAAATTATCTGAGTAATAAATGGCTAAACAAAAATCAGTATGTTGTATTGTGTGTTACAAATGTTTGTTATTTTTACTTTTGTTAAATGAAGAGTTGATTTTATGTTCTCTTTTCTTTGTATCTTCCTTGCACCTGATTCCTTATATTTTTTCTCACCTCTTTCAGTTCTTTCAACCATATCGAGTTTTGTATTATATTTACTCTTTACATCACTTTTACTAATCCAATAAACCGAATTTCTACCATAATTTGAAACAATACCAGTGTAAAACTTATATATTATTTTATTTTTTAATGTTTATTAAAGTTAATATTAATTAATTAAAATTTATTTAATTTCAATTTTATATTTATTTAAATTAATATAGTCAAATTTTATAATATTTATTAAAATTAGTGAATACTAATCATATTTGGTTTTAATATTTATAGTATATAAAAGATTTTTTATATTTATTATTTTAAATTCTTTATGTTTCTTGCAAAGTAGGAGACATAATTTTATAATTCTCTTTTTTTATCTATTTTTTATATTTTTATTTTATCCTTAATATATTTTAAAATAAAGATTTATAATTTATAAGATGTTTACTTTTCATATTCTTATTTCAACTTATAATTTAAATCTAAAATAATATATAACGGGAATTTCTCTTTTTAGTGTCTATTTTTCATGTTTTTATTTTACTCTTAATATATTAAAATAAAAATCTATGATATATAACAATATACAAGGAAGATTTTTTCTTTTGGTGTTCATATTTCATATTCCTATTTTATCTCTAGTTATATTTTAAAATAGGATTAAATGGTTTTAGTTCTTTAATTATTTTTCAAAATTCTGTTTCGAGACAAACTTTAAACATATTTCGTTCTTATACTTTATAAACTAATATAAATGATCTTCGATGACAAATAAAATACCTTTAAAGAAAAGAAAAGCAAATGAGAGAGGTGAGAAAAAAAAATAAGAGGTAAATGATGACGAAATTGAAAACTATCAAAAAAGAAAATGAAGAGATAAAAAGAAACTTTAATTTAAAAAAGTAAAAATAAAATAAATTTAAAATTTATTTTAAAAACGAAACATAAATAGTGTATAAACTAAAATCATATTTAATCCTTTAAAATAAAAAAATTTATTTAAATATTAAAAATAAATTCAATTTCTTATTAACTATTTATAATTGCAAACCTTTAAAAAATAATCACCTATTTTTTATGATAACATATATAATGAGATTATTTCTTTTCGTTTCATATTTCATATTCTTAAATAAAACCTATAACTCTATTGGTTACCAAACCAATTATATTTTCAAATAAAATCAAACTTGTTAAAACATAAAGCAAACCAAGAAGATGATTCTCGTACTTTCTTTCTCCATGGAGCCTGGTAGAAAGATTAGTGTTTTTGAGGATTTGGGATTTGGATTAATCTTCTAATATGTAGGTTGAATTGTTGATAAGGAATCAAGGAGAAATTTACACACAGAAGAATATACCACAGTCACGTCAGTAAGATTGTCTCCATTATATGGGTCATAATATATAGTCTTAATTTACATTTTATGGATCTTATGATACCACATCATTTTTAAGATTTGGTATCTACTTTCCTCCAATAAGTGTTTTATAAGAATTCATTTAAGAAGATACTATTTACACTTTAATTTCCTAATTCTCTCACATCATAATTGTATTTAATGCAAATAAATGATTTTTTTATTTCATGGGGTCTCATTAATTTTATTTTTATTGTCATGTTAGCATATTTTGAAAGGGTCTTATAAGACTTAAGTTTTAAAATTATGATCCAAAATCCTTGTAATAGATATGTTTTAAGAACACAAAACATTAATGTCATTGGGAGAATGGTAAAATGGTACTAAAGATGAATCCTCGTATACTCTAGACCTTGACTTGGGGGTTTGCTCTAGCTAGTACTCTCAATAATTCTTGAGATCAATTACAATTTATATACATCTTTTTTTCTTAATTTTCTAAATCATTTTTTAAGTATAAAATTATAAGGGAGCTTTGAACTCCAAAATGAATAATAGAAACTTGTAACTCATTTATGATGAAAATTATTAACTTAATAATAAGAAGAATAACAACAAATCAATATTTTTTTGCTAATTTATGTTTAGTATTAAGGTTTCCAACTAAAATGAAAAAGATGTGTCATATTTATAATCTTAATGAATACTTTTGAAGTTATACAATGAAGATGAATACTTATTATAATACTAATTGTCATTTCAAGACTTTCAACCACTTCAATTAATAAGTAGTGGTTGCCATAAAAATTATATTTCGTTTTAGTTTAAAATCAATATATCAATATATTGTGTGTTCATCTAAGAGATCAATGAATGACTTAGAATAATAAAATAATTAGTCAAAAATCATTGTGTTAAAGGATAATCTACTCAATAGGTGTCACAGTAAGCATGTAATTTGTCTTGGTTTTCGCTTCAAATATCAATCAACATCTCAAAGTTGTTTTCTTGTTTGTATTGTCCAGAATCATACAAATCAACCCTCACAGAACTGTTATAATTATTATTTTGATAAAGGGGAGTCGAAGTCGACTTTTTAATTGTAAAAGATGTTTAAAACATACTTACAATATTGACACAAGAAGATATCATCCAAGTTCAATTTCCAATAAGTATTTTAGTTTCCTTAAATCTTTAATATTAAAACAAAATTCAAATGATTTAGCTTCTGCATGACTATTCTGACATTACTAAATATAATTATTTCACTGAAATAAATAAAAATAGGTATGTATAAATCAGTTAATACTGGTCTAACCCAAATTAAAGAATGCACTAATTAACACTAATTAAGAGAAAAGTTTTTTTTTTTAATATATTGGGTAGATGTAAAAGAAAAGTCTAATATAGAAATAATAAGCAAATTCTTAATGCAGAACTGGAGAGTCATGGATGAAAGAATTGAAAGAGACAAGAAATTGACAGTTAGATAAACATAGTTCTTTATTCATCAAAAGCATAAAAACACCTCTTTATTTAGCAAAAGCAAAGATCACAATATCATTTGCTCCACACTATAGAACATGTTGGTTCTTCTGTAGTCACTCACATATTGCATAGGAATTCAGGAATGCACTTTAAATGATAGACCTGATCCACTTAATTTTTCTTCAATTATTTTGGATAACTTTTCTACCATAGAAGGAGAAAAGTAATTGATCCAATCTCCTATTTTCCCCTTCCGAAAGAAGTTTTTCTTCTCTGTAACATTTTCTATATCTCCTGATTTATTCACTTCCAAATCCTTCATCTTCTCAAATCTGCATAGTGTGATTATGTTTTCAATCACTCTGTTACTCTCTCCTCCTTGAGTGATAGGAGAGTCCAAGAACTCTACAATTCTTTTCACATGAAATTCAGTATCCTCTTTAAGATCCTCATACTTTAAGAACAAAACCTTGTTTGGTCTAGTTATGCTCTCCTTCCAATAACCTAACATATGACTCCACCATGGACCAAACCCCATTATCCCATTGCAGTACTTTTCAAATGCTTCCTCGAATGTTAATGCAGGTAAAGACGCTAACTTCAATTTAGTACAGAACTCCCATGCAGAAACAAAAGTATCAAATGGATTTCTGCATATGTAAATGATTTTGCAATTGGATTTTGTGATTGATTCAGGTAGTGAAGGGAATGGTAGGTGAGTACCAAAAAGTCTTGGCTCACTCATGTTGGAGAGAGAAAGCATTTGGCCATGCAAATCATCATCATGAGACAAGACAAACTCAGGGAAAGACACAAGTTCATGAGGGTTGGAAGAAAGCAATGGATGGTGCTCGAAAGAGGAAAAACGTTGATGGTTTACAATGACAAAAGTAAGGGCTTTCAGCCATGTAGTACCTGATTTTGGAAAACTGGCAACAAAAACATCATTGTCTTTTGCGTGAAAATAGTTTTGAAAGTTGTTCACTCCTTGAATATAGTATGATGGGCACCAAAAATCTTGAAATAGATGGAGATAGGGAGCTGCACCCAAACCCACCTCTTTTGGAAGGGAGAGGAGAATCAGATCATTTTCTCCATTTACTTGTTTGTCACTTGCGAAAGCCATTGCAGTAGCTAGAATATGAATATTGACTTGTGAGTAGAATTGCATGAAAACATAGCTTAGCAAAAAGATAGCTTTTATAGCAGTGATTAGTGGTCCAAGTTCATTAAAACAATCAAATAAATATGTGTATGTGTGCAACACGAATATTTTTGCTTGACAAATGCGAAGCATGCATGACCACAGACTGAACGTTTTTTTGTAAGATGTTCCTGTTTTAGTTTTAAAATATTGAAGTTATCTGCATAAGAAATTGCTGGTATGGTTTTGGCTAACCTAAAATGATTTGATTGCCACGCCAACACTAATATAATGTGTAATACCACAAAATAATATTTAATGCTCTTTCAATTATAAGCTATTCTTTCACCTGATAAAGGTATGAAAATTTAAGTTTGTTAAAATGTGTTTATGCCTACACACCAGAAAGATCATTAATAATATATGTTTCTCTGTTTTTCATCGATGGAGTTTTTGAGGATGATAATTTGTCGAAAAGAAGTTTAAATTTTGAAGGAAGAATTTTTTTTACCTATTTCTAGATTTCCAGCTTTTTATTGTATTTACAGTACTCAGCTTGTTCGGATTTACTTTTTGTTGTGGTTTATTAAGAAATAAATAATATTTTAAGCAGAAGCTGTAGTTAATTTAATTGACACTTGAATTCAAAGTAAGAAGAAACTTACTAAATGCTTTCTCAATGGTAACAAAGAATCCTATAACAAATAAGAACATTTATATTGAACAATGAAAAAAAGAGAATCTTAAACTGTCACTAGTGCAAATTAAATTTTATAGAATCACAATATTTTATTATGATTCAGATATGAATCTCTGAATTAAAATTTCTTATAATTTCTATTCTAAGTTAAAACATACGCATATTTATATACTGTATAATAACGTATTTAACTACACTAATTAAAAATATTAAAAAATTATATTAGTATCAGTCAGACCACCACAAATATTAATAAAATAAAATTACCATTAATCTAATATGTAATAACTTAAATAAATATAAATATTAAAAATAAATTAAATTAGTATAAGTTAGATTAACATTAATTTTAATTAATATAAAAAATAAATTCTATATTAATTTAAATAAATATTTAAAAAATATATTCATATTAATTAAACAAACATTAACTTAAATAAATATTAAAAATAAATAAAATTAGTATAAATAAATATAAATATTAAAATAATAAAGATTATAATTATATTAATTTTAATAAATATTAAAATGAATATTAAAGTAGTGTCAATAATATAAATATTAAAATTAAATAAGAAAGTCATTAATTTTAATATATTTAATTTTGTTAATTTTTATTCTAATTTTAATTTAAAGTTGAGTTAACCATTTTATTTGAATTGGTTAAAGAATAAATTATTTTAAATTAAATTATAAACCTTAAACTCTAAACATTCACTTAAACAAATATTAAAAATAAATAAAATTAGTATGAATAAATATAAATATTAAAATAATTAAAATTACAGTATAATTTTAATAAATATTAAAAATAAATATTAGAGTAGTATCAACAATACAAATATTAAAATTAAATAAGAAAGCCATTAATTTTAATATTTTTGATTCTAATTTTAATTTAAAGTTGAGTTAACCATTTTATTTGAATTGGCTATTGATGACTCAAATAAGTAACAAAAGAATAAACTATTTTAAGAAATAAAAAATCAAATATTTTAAGATTTCTTATTTTATTTTAATTCGATTTTTTAAAATTTGTTCTCAAATATTAAATAATAATACACAGCAAAGTGTGTGGCTTAAAATTTTAATTATTTAAAAATTATAACTTACAATAAACAGTAAAATAAGAGATAAGTAAGATGTAAGATATTATCTAGAAACTTATTTAAAGAGAAGTCAGAACTAGAGTGATTGAACTAATAGCAGAATAAACATGTAGGACAATATGAACATGAACTAAATATGAATAAGTAAAACCTAGAAAAGAGAGGACAATTAATGTGCGAGTGTGAGCAAAAGGAATATGAACATCGGATCATTAATACAAAGGACACAGATTGAGTAGGTATATATTACCCCGATAAGTCAATATCATGGAAAGTTTACTGAAGAGGATGACTGGTAATATAGTGGATGTAAATTTAAAAAAAGATTAGAATGGTAAGTGTAATACCTTGAAGGGATTTGTAGTTGTTGGAAATCCCTCTACTAGAGATGAAATTAATTTAGTGTATATAAGTGGGTGCAAACCTCACCTTACAAGTCGATTTTGTGGGGTTGAGTTAGGCTTAAAGTCCACTTCTTAATATGGTATCAGAGTCATATAATTCCATCCTAGCAAGGTTGTTGGATCATCTGTTATTGGACTATTATTAGACCACCCACAAATCTATACTCTCACGCTCCAGATGTCTAAAGTCCACTTCTTAATAATACTGAATCTTAGACTTAGGCTTGTGTAGATGAGATGTATATGGCAACAACACATATCAGGCAAATATCTAGGCCTCTAGAACAAGATGAAGTACAAGATAAGGATACAAAGGACCTCACTTATCTTCTGTTGGTAGTTGTCAAGGACCGATCCCACACTCACGATCAGGGAAGGTAGAGAAAATCAGTAGTTTACTGCATAAATGTTTTCGAGATATGGCAGTAAACTAAATCAAGGAGAACAAAATTATAACTATGTGTTGTCTAAAAATTATTTGCTGTCGTTTTTGTTGTCTGGTGTATAGTGCAAATGTTGTTATATATTTTTGGAAATTTAATGAAACAACCATTGAAATTTGATGTCAGTTTTCTCCTATTACTAGTAACAATAATAGCAATCAGTGGTTTAGAAGTGGAAGTCAAACACATACAGAGAATCAATGAAGTTAACATTGTAAAGTAGTGGACTCTCTTTCATTCGTACAATGGGAATCAAAGGTTACGTATTCTCAATATGTGTCTTTTACAAATATTTTTTTTATAGCTTCTTTGGAGAGTGAACCTTTTGTTTGAATTTCTAGATGTTAACAAGACATTTCTATATTTTGCTTCTTTTTAGACCATGTTTATAAGTGGGTTGAAGTATTTTAATATTTCTATTTATATTCTTTTTGTTGATAAAAAAATTGTGAGAATGACTGGTAAATTAAATAGAAGAAACATTGAACTTTGATTGATGGAACTATCTGGTATAAGATATGAGAATTCCTGTAAAAATCACATATAGGTATCGAAAAACTGAGGATGACTAATTACCTAGAGGGTGGATAAGTAGTATGTTGTGGCTGGGACTAAATCAAATTTGACTGTAAAAGGTTTGTGTATTTTGTTGTTCACTTTACATTGTTGTGCTGGATGGAGCTTTTGGTGAAGTATTTACTGAGATATGATAGCTGAAAACATGTATTATGTATGGCAAAAGCATATGCAAAACCAGATATCTAGCCATAAGGCTAACTAAGTGCAGAAGGGTTAGATAGCATGTCATGAAATTTAGATGTCCATTGTTGGAAAATTTTCTTAGGGAGAGAGTATAAGAAAAAAGATGACACCACTTCCAACATAAAACCTTAAAGCTCAATGTCTATAGGTCTTTGCTTTTCTTTTATACACTTCAACTTTATCATTTCTACTCAATGTGGAACTTTATGTCCACTCTCACACTTGAATACCTAACATGAAGAAACATACTACATGAAGAGAGATCATTTAAGGTTAAAACCAATAAAATAAAGTATTGTAAGGAACAATATGACTGATAAATATATAAAAAAAATGACATATCTTTTAATATAAAACTTTAAAGTTTAATATTTATAAATTTTTGTTTTTCTTTTATATCATTTTTAGTTAATGTAACTTACATTTAAATTCCTAATAATTTAAATATAATTTCAAACATTCCAAATATTATTTTTTCAATTATTAGTCTTCATAAAATAAAATAAAAAGCAAAAAAGAAACACTGAAATGTACCTTAGTTCATGTCACACCAATTATTACTGTCAAAACTTGTAAAGATGAGGTGACGACCAAAAAAAATTCCCATCCCAGGATGAAAATAAACATAACAAACAAAAACCTGAAACCTACATGTCAGAGAGTAGTGTGGAAAAAACACACTAAAACATCAATAATGCATGTCACAGGCAAAAGCTAAAGACAAAAAAAAGAAGAAAAAAAATAACAAAAGTCAGTAATGTAATGTAATATTTACTGTGCATGAATGGGATGGAACAAATAAATAGAAATAGAAATAGTGATTTAACTGAAAGCTTATGTAATCAATAACTTATTGAAGCTACAAAACCAAGTACAAAAAATTCAAATCAGGAATTATGAATATTTGTAAAAAAGACTTCAACTTGAACCACTAGATCACGCTATAAAAGATAACCCTTATTGAGGTAAATTATCATCAACCTTTCACTAGTAAGTTCTCATTCGTATTCTCTCGATGGCTTCAACAGAAGAGCATCAAGCATATGAGGAAGAGAAGCTACTTCTGTCCCTTCCCAAAGAGAAGGGTTGGGCATCACGCTATCTCTATCTATTTCAAGGTTTTTGGTGTCCATCAACTCATATTCAAGGTGTAAACAATTTTCAAAACCACTTTCTGGCAAAAGACAGTGATGTTATTGTTGCCAGCTTTCCAAAATCAGGCACTACCTGGTTGAAAGCCCTAGCTTTTTCTATTGTCAACAGACAACGTTTCTCATCTTCAGAGAATCATCCATTACTCACTTCCAATTCACATGAGCTCGTGCCTTTCCTTGACTTTATCTTTCATGGTGATAACATCAAAGAACAACTTTCTTACCTGTCCAACATGACTGAGCCAAGAGTTTTTGGTACTCACATTCCATTCCCTTCACTGTCCAAGTCCATCAAGGAGTCTAACTGTAAGATAATTTACATTTGCAGAAATCCATTTGACACTTTTGTTTCATCTTGGACCTTCTTCAACAAAATAAAGTCAGACTCATTACAAGAAGCAACAATAGAGGAAGCTTTAGAGAAGTACTGCAAGGGAATAATAGGGTTTGGTCCGACTTGGGACCATATGTTAGGTTACTGGAAAGAGAGCATAGCTACACCAGACAAGGTTATGTTCTTAAAGTATGAAGAACTCAAAGAAGATGTCGATTTTTACGTGAAAAGAGTTGCAGAATTCTTGGATTGTTCTTTCACAGAAGAAGAGGAAAGTAATGGAGTGATCGAAAACATAATCAACTTATGTAGTTTCGAGAAAATGAAGGATTTAGAAGTGAATAAATCTGGAACAGTTGGCAGGAACATTGAGAAAAAGTACTTATTTCGGAAAGCTGAAATAGGAGATTGGGTAAACTACTTTTCCCCAGCTATGATAGAAAAATTATCCAAAACAATTGAAGAAAAATTAAGTGGGTCAGGTCTATCCTTTAAAACGTGTTCTTGAATTTGCTAGCTAATTGATGATCACATCACACCTCGTGTTAAATATGCATAGCAATGGCTATCCATTGTGTGGCACATGATGCATCTGATTGTGACTTCTCCTTTTGCTTTGTAAAGATGAATCATGAATTGTAGAGACAAGTGATCATTGCATTGAGCATGTGCTAATGTGTTAATGTTTTACGTTTTTTGTTTTGTTTGTTTGGGTCTCCATGTACCATGATTTGAATAATTTATTTAATCATTTTCGGAGTATCTAAGATAATTTCACGTTCCTAATATTATGTAAATTTGATTCTCTATGTTCGATGCTTAACTGGAAAGCAATATGTTATGATTGGTGTAGTGAAGAAAAAGTAATAATATTAAGTTTATATTAATTTCTTTTTACGTAAATAATATTTTCTTAAAATAATAGGTATCAAATTCGATTTTCGAAAACCAAATTTTTTTATGTATGTTTTTAATTTTTTTAATTAAAGAAAAACATAGGTTAGAATTTAGTTTTTTAGACCGAATTCTAACTTTTTGCACAATAAAAGAATCCAATTTAGTGAATAATGCCGAAAAAATATCTTGTTTGGTATTTGAAAAAAAAGTATTATTTGTGTAAAAAAATTGTGATTATTTTGTAGCGAACCATTTTAACCTCATATACTAAATTGCACTTTTGTTGTATTTACTTTAAGAAATATTAAATATATTTTATGAAAAACGAAGCAATAATAATTTCTTAGAATTGAGTCCTACAAAACAAAGCGAAAATAGTAGTAGTAGAGAGGGTGCAGTGAGTATTTTAGCGTGGTGCAAACAATAACTGTAAACTTAATTAAGATTTATGTGTTGTACAAGTGAAACAAATGAGGAATACATTTTTTATTATTTTATTATGTCTTGATAAGTTAAAAAATTGTTTTTTTTTCAAAATATTGTTTAATCTAATTTTTTTTCACCTTATTTCTACATTTTTTTAATATATATATACATATATATATATATGTATATATATATATACCAGCAAATGGACTCATTAACCCAATCTTTTATTTGATTTTACTGCTAATTAGCAGTTACTAAATAAGTCTTCTACAATGGGTCATCAGTTTTTCATTAATCATTAAATCAATCTATTAGCTAACTAATAGTAATTGAATCAATCTTTATAAGTCAGATACCAAAGTTAAAGTGACCAAGAAAAGTTGATCACTTAATTAATTATTCACCAAATAACATCATCATCCTAATAATAATAATAATAAATAAAATAAATTATTATTTTATTAAAAGTGTAGAAAGATTGAAGATATACCTATAATATTTTCGTAATAGTAATTTAGGTAGTATTAACAAGTAGACTGCATGTGTACCCATTTTTTCAATTAAAATATTAATAAAATTTTATTTTTTGAAGCAAACAATCAAACAGTACAAGAAAATCTCCATTTTACATAAGTTAAAAATTATAAATTTTTATATAATTTTTATTTATTATATTAATTAAATTATTCATAAACTTTTATAAAAAAATTGATTTTTTATTATTTTTTTTTAAAATAAATAATTTCACTTCTCAATGTGTTTCTCTTCAAATTCATCCACTTTTTCTTCTCAGATTCATCAAATTTATCTACTGGAAGCCTAAACAAATGAAGTTATGATAAAATAATCTCATATGTATAGATAGATTCTTTACAAGCATGTGAGTGTATAAAAAGTAGCCATTTTAGAAATCAGTCTCTTGTGGTTCACAATTCCACATAAGTAAAACGATAAAGGGTGGGAAACACAGTAATAAATAGGTGGGAAATGTTGAAAAATCAACCTACAACTATAGCAGACATAGCAGACAAGGCTAATCTTAATGCAGACAGATTAATAATGATAAAATCACTTGTAACAAGAAAAACTAATATAATAAAGAATTCCCACCATCACTTCTGATGTGGACCTGCTACAGAAGAGTAAACAAAATCAAATACTGCATTTTAACAAAATATTTAAGACTGTTATAAACTTTTCAGCAAAAGATTAGCTCAAATTTTCAGTAAAAGATTATCTAAAACAATAAATAGTTAAATTTAGTAAATGATAATATACTTTTTTATCTTAAATATTCATCATTCAGTGTATCTTTCCCAAACTGCAAATAGATCTTCAAAGTGGGAATCTGACAGTGGTGCCTTCTCGTCAGGCTGTGTTCACTGCTCTGTCATATGACAGTAGTCTTTGTAGTAATTAAGAGGAACACTGGTCCTCACTCTATAACTGTAAGAACACAGTACACAGATTTGCTTTTATGTTTGTCAGTTTTCAAATTTTAAAATTCTTCTTTTACTACAAGGAGGAATTATGGTACAACTACTCCATATAATTTTGTGTTTATAGTTACACTGATCATTAGCGTTTTGTTTGGATCGAAGTGAAATACAAAGGAAAAATGGATATAATAATTTATAAATTTCTCGAAGCACCAATTAAAAGTAAGTTATATCACATACATATTATTGCATGACACCTAATAATAGTTAATGGGTGAAAACTGGGTCATTTCTAAATGGAAACCAAAGCTATTTAGATTAGATTTGGTTAAAAGTTTATAGGTAATACATAACTTATTAATATGTGAATTTTTTTTCTTTAATAAATTTTTAATGTAAGTTTTTTATATAATTTATTATTTAAATAGTTTTTCCGGATAGACTTTACTAATTACTTATATAGTTAATATCTTATATTTCTTTATAAAACAAAAGTTGAAATCCAACTATCAAGACGATATTTACAAACTTTATCTTAAAATAGTATTTTATTATATATATATATATATAATATTAAAATTACTCACACTCGTACAAAATAAAAATTTATACAAAATTATAAAATAAAAAAATATTATATATTTATACTATTAAGAGTATAAATAATTAATAACCACTAAATTAACAAAAAAATATATCGATATATTCATATTAAAGCATCACATTTTATATTTTCAAGTATACAAAGAAATTATTTTACAAAATAACAAGAGCATTGTCTTTCATTTTAGCTTTCCACTCTACCGAATGGTGCAGTCATCTAAATTTAAAGTCATTGCAGCAAAACATGAACTCTTGAATAACTCATTTGTTTGTTGCATTGGAGCTTCAATGAATCGATTTCATGCTTCCTTTTTATGATACTTTTACTTCCTCCTCGTTTGATTCTGGATACCGTTAACCCTCTTCCCAATCTTTTGAATTACTGCATGTACATGTACAAGCTCAGGAGTATGGATTTTATCTAGACTATTTGAATAAAATCTTATTTATATATATGTTATCACATACAAATCCTCATATTCACTGAATCACAAAATAGAAATATACAAATATTATGTAAAAGATTAATAAAATTTAGCCTTGAGGTTTGTCATTCAGCTAACTTCTATTTCATTATCCTTCCTACGAGTTCCTGATATTACACAGACTTTGGTTTTCCTAATACATTATTATGCCACTGTTGGATATTCACATTGTTTTCAGTACCTATAATGTTTAAAACTAATTTCTTGCTTAAAACTTGGGACACTAGAATTATAAGATAGGCATTGTTACATCTTCTAGCTACAAATACACTATTGTATGCAAAGGATGTCTTGTCATTTACCACCTGGTTTGAGAGTAACTGCTAGCTACAGCAATATACTAATTCTAAATGTACATAATCTACACAATTTATCTTTATTATCTATACCTGGACTTACTGTACAGCCTGTGAATTGCTTAGATGCAAAGTTTTTGGACAAAGACACTAATCAAAGTTGGAAAAATAAGTTTTTGAGATTTTATTAGATATTCATGTCCATGCCTTTATTTGAGATAGTTCAAAGATTTTTTCCTTTATACCTTTTACATCCTAAAGAGAACACCATTTTCTTAGTTCCATACTTCAAATTACTAAACCACATCATCACCTGCCAGATCTGATTTCCTAAATCTTTTAGGTCAGGTAAAAAGATTTAGATGAGTCTAGGTCGATTATGAGAGGCTGATGACACTTCTATCCATTATATTAAAGAAATTTCATACACAGTTAGCCATATATACATATCTAAAATTAACTATAATATTAGTTTAAGTACTTAAAATTTTAATATCTTTTGTCTTGATTTATGTAATTTAAATATAAATTTTGTTTTCTTTAAATGTGATATAGACCAGTGTATCACATATTTGAGTGTAAGGAGTAAAATCAATAAGAAATTTTAATTAATATATTAACCTAATTAGTGACAAGTGTAGTTTTTGGTTGAACTGGTAGTTCTAGAATCGCTCACCAATAGAGAAACATGCATGCCTATCATTGTTGGGCATTTGCCACAAAAGTTATATGGTTTACCTCGTAAGTGCAAATGTTCATTAATTCTTTTTCTCCAACTTGAACCCTAGTTGATGCTATAAAAACTACCCCATAGTGAGCTAAATTCTCATCAAACTTTCACTTGAAAACTATCATTCATATCCAAACTTGCTGCTCTAATGACTTCAAAAGGTGCAGAACAAGCAAATGGTGAAGACAAGCTAACTCTCTCCCTTCCTAGAGAGAATGCTTGGGCAGACACCTATCAATTCTACCTATTTGAAAACTTTTGGTGTCCATCAATTCACTTTCAAGCAGTAAACAATCTCCAGAAAGTGTTTCAAGCAAAAGAAAGCGATGTTGTTGTTGCTAGCTTTCCCAAATCAGGTACCATTTGGTTAAAAGCCCTTACTTTTGCTATTGTCAATCACCAACGCTTCTCTTCTTTAGAAGACCATCCATTACTCAATACAAATCCTCATGAACTTGTCCCTTTTTTTGAGTTTATCTTTCGTGGTGATGATATTCAAAGCCAAAATCTTCGTCTTTCAAACATGACTGAGCCAAGGATTTTTGGTACTCACACTCCATTTCCTTCATTACCCATATCAATCAAAGAGTCCAACTGCAAAATAGTCTACATCTGTAGGAACCCTTTTGACAACTTCGTTTCTGCATGGAATTACTTTAATAAAATTAAGCCAATGATTGTGTCTGAGTTAACGTTGGAGGAAGCTTTTGAATTGTACTGTAAGGGTATAATGGATTATGGTCCATGGTGGAGTCATATGTTAGGTTATTGGGAGGAGAGCATAGCTCGACCAAACAAAGTTCTATTCTTAAAGTATGATGATCTTAAAGAAGATATCAAATATCATGTCAAAAGTGTTGCAAAGTTCTTGGATTGTCCTTTCACTGAGGAAGAGGAGAGCAATGGAGTGATTGAAAACATAATCAAACTATGCAGCTTTGAAAAGATGAAAGATTTGGAAGTGAATAAATCTGGAAAGTATAGGGGAGACATCGAGAAGAAAAACTTCTTTCGAAAGGGAGAGAATGGAGATTGGGTGAATTACTTTTCTCCTTCTATGATAGAGAAGTTATCCAAAATCATTGAAGAGAAATTAAGTGGATCAGGTCTGTCATTTAAGATGTGTTCTTGAATCTCCAGCACCTCATGCAGTTGTTGCAAT
Organism: Lablab purpureus; assembly: GCA_030347555.1. Taxonomy (NCBI): domain Eukaryota; kingdom Viridiplantae; phylum Streptophyta; class Magnoliopsida; order Fabales; family Fabaceae; genus Lablab; species Lablab purpureus. Next base: position 14,949,472 of record CM059264.1, read on the forward strand.
GTCCAGTTTTATCAGTGCGTAATAAGTGGCTAAGCTAGAGCCACTCGTGTGGTTGTAATGTGTAGTACAATGTTGTTGTATCTCTTCTTTTGTTTGTTATTGTCTTTTTTCCTTTGTTGAATAAATCGGTATCATATGTTGTAGAGACAAATGACTACCTTAGTTTTTTACCTTTTAAAATGAGTTAAATGGAAAGTTTGTGTTGAAGTTGGTGTTATATTAATACCAAGCTTAATTAAATTTTAAACTAGTTTTTAATTAAATTATTGAGTAATTTTATATTTTAGAAATAATATAATTTTAAAAAAAAAATTTGTAGCGTAAGTAATATATATATATATAAAACAAAATAAATTTATAACATTGACAACTTTAAACCGACTAAGTTATGATAAAATAATCTCCGATGTTAAGATTCTTTAACTAGCATATCATATTATAAAACAAAAATTATATTTTGAGATTCTATAAAATAAAATAATACTCATTTAATAACTCTTTTAAAGAATATAATAATATATATTAATGTTTCATATTAAAAAATAATATAATTAAAATATTAAATGAAAATATTTTTTTATGATGTCAAAATATTGCTATTCCTCTATAAAAAGTAGACATAAAAACACAGTAATAAAAGGTTGGCAAGAGAAGAAATATTGAAAAACCAACCTACAACTCTAGCAGACAAGTTAATGCATTAGACAACAAGTTAATGCTAATGCAGACAGATTAATAATGATAAAATCACTGGTAACAAGGAAAACTAATATAATAAAGAATTCCAGACAAGAAGTAAACAAAATCAAACACCACATTTTAATAAAGTTTAATAAATATTTTGATTTTATTATTTTACAAGAATTTATAATATTTTTTTATATTTATTTTTTTTAAATTAAATTTTAAATTTTATTTTTATCTTAATTGAGTTTTAAATTTAATTTTTTTTAATTAAGTCTTAAATTTTATTAAATCTATTAATGTGATCTTTTTTATTAAAAATCTACAAATTGTAGTGTTAATATTCATGATTATATTTATACTTTTTGTCATTATTCACTTACCATAAGTTAATTTGAATGTGTTACATCTCATGTAGTTAACACCATTAACATTAATCTAATAGAAGAAATTATATCGAAGATTATAATAAAATTTAGGACTTAATTGATAAAAATATTAAATGTGAAAATAAATTTTCACAAAATATTAGAACCAAAAATACATATTAAATCTTTTAACAAAATATTAAGATTGTTATAAACTATATGAATAGCTGAAATTTTCAGCAAAATTATCTAAAACAATAAATAGTTAAATTTATTAAAAATTATATAATATATTGAATACACAAATGTGATACTAGTGTTGTGATTTGTAGAGAGGGTGACAATGGGAAGATTCAACGTTTTTGTCTCTTTTTCATAAATGTTAGACATAATTTTATATTTTTTTTCATTTTATATATTCGATCTTAATGCAAATTTGGTTTAAAAAGTTAAGGAATTATATTTTTACATTAAAATTTAAAGCTAATTTTTATGAAATAAGGGCTAATATATATTTTTTGGTGTGAATGCTCGAATAATATTAAAGAGATGTTGTTGAAAAAAATTTGTATAAAGATACTTTTATAAGATTCAACATGGGTGAATTCTTATTCTTTGATTAAACAAAATAATTTATTTGTTTTCAATGTTCTGTTTTGAACTTGTTTAGAATTATCTTCATCCTCTATTTTTTTTAAAATTAATTTTTTCAAATTAATTAAAATTTAATTTCTCTAAACAAACACAAATCCCTTAAAAAATATACTTAGACTTTTCATTTTACTACTTACAAACGCAGGTTTTGTTAGTACAACCTTTATCTTCTTGGCTGGCTAGGATTTTATACATCACCTTGTATACATAACCTCATGCTTTTCTCCTCCACCTTCCTGTATATCTTTCCTAAAAATATCATTTCATCTTCTCCTTAACCATTGCAGGTTCTTGCTGCAACAAATTCCCAACTATCACACCCTTCAGCATATTCTTACTTTTCTTCCACTTTATATATTGATGAAAATTATCTAAGGTTTATAATTGTTGCATTTTATATTCCCTAATTTAATTGAGTACTTAAAATAGAAGTGATCACCAGACTTTAAGTCTATTGTAAATATATTTGGTATACCAGAATTTATCCTAAACCTAACAATCTATAAAGAGATTGTAATGCTAAAAAAAATTCATGCAAGGGTGATTTGTTAGAAGCTTTTGCAGGACTAGCACCGTCAGAGGAAACTAGTTCATACACATTCTCAAGAAGGAACAAATAATTGAAGTAGCAGAGGCAAATGCACGAGTATTCAAAACAAACAACATCACTATCTTATATTCAGGTCTTGAATGTGAGCAATCTTTTCCCAATCTTCCCCTTCTTCTTTCTGGCAACGCTCTTCCAGCAAAGGACAATTGTATATTTCAAAATGTGAAATTGATTTGGGAAGACCCTCCTCTGGTAAGCGTTGGAGGTTGGGGCAGCAAGAAAGACTCAGTTGTTGAAGAGATGAGAGTTGATTGAGACCCTTGTAGTCCAGTTCTTTTAGATTTTGACAATTAGAGATGTCTAGAGAAGTAAGAGAGAGTGGCAGCAAACCTTCATCAGGAAAACATTTCGCATCCACTCGTCCAATCCACAAGCTTTCCAGCCGGGGATTGGCTCCCAAAGCTCCTTTCAGTGAGCCAATGAGTCTGGAGCAATTCAAGAGTTCGATGTAACTTAGATTTGATGGCAAACCTCCGTCAGGGAACGACTCAAGTCTTGGACAGTCTGCTATGTGTAGACTGAAGAGAGATGGAAGCAGCATATGCATGTTTCGAGGCAATGATTCTAATTTAGGGCATTGTGTGATTCTCAGATGCTTAAGATGATTATGAGCTTCATCCTGTGAAATCATCTGTAGATTACCAAACCCACCGAGAGTAAGCTCCCTGAGTTTTGGGAATAAATACAGTGGTAAGCGTTGGAGGTTGGGGCAGCAATAAAGACTCAGTTGTTGAAGAGATGAGAGTTGATTGAGACCCTTGTAGTCCAGTGCTTTTAGATTTTGACAATCACGGATGGTTAGAGAAATAAGAGAGAGTGGAAGCAAACCTTCATCAGGAAAACATTCCGCATCCACTCTTTCAATCCACAACTTTTCCAGCCGGGGATTGGCTCCCCAAGGTCCTTTCAGTAAGCCAATGAGTCTGGAGCAATTCAAGAGTTCGATGTCAATTAGATTTGATGGCAAACCTCCGTCAGGGAACGACTCAAGTCTTGGACAGTCTTCTATTTGTAGCCTCCTGAGAGATGGAAGCAGCATATGCATGTTTCGAGGCAACGATTCTAATTTAGGGCATTTTCTGATTCTCAGATGCTGAAGATGCTTATGAGCTTCATCCTGTGAAATCATCTGTAGATTAGGAAACCCACTGAGTGCAAGCGTCGTGAGTACTGGGAATAAATCTAGTGGAAAGGTCATTAGAGAGACACGGTCATCATCACTGATTTGTGGGTGCGAACAAATGTCCAAGTGTTCAATTGAAATTTCAGATACGATGTGTCCACCCATTGTGAGCCTTTTCATTGTAGCCCAGTCCACC